>OY728166.1:838126587-839487566 GCA_963277665.1 Viscum album | reverse complement strand
TTTCAAAAGAATAGGGATATTTCTCTCATAGATTTTTAATAATCATTTCAACTACATCAACATACTTTTCTAGATATTACTCTTGATTGAAGTTGATTAATTATAATACAATATAAATATTGTATTGAATGAGTAATGATATTATTGACTGTGGATATACTATTATTATATCATTTATGGGTTATGGTTAATATATTGACATTTCGTTTTCTAGTTTTAAAATGAATGTTTATTTTATGATTCACCCATTTCATATTAGGAATGCATTATACTTAGTAAGTGACGCACATGGACTACTATAGCCCCTAGATGCATTGATAGGTCTCATGAGAAAAATTAGAGACTTAGAACAAGGCCTTGACAAAATTATTATTGGTAGTCTTGTCACAAGGCCTTGACTATGTGGTTCTGATGTCTGGTATTATTCATTCCCTCGTAATGAAATTAGTTATTTCATGTGATTATTCGACTAGTAGAATATCCTTGTGCTTGTTTATATGGTAATTTTTGATTAATTTATGTTATATTATGTTCATTTTTATGTTTAAAAGTATTTTTTTGTTACACATCTTTCCATAAAATATTGTAGATTATGCTAAATTATTTACCCTTACTGAGCATATGAGCTCACCCCTTTCTTATGTTTTATTCCAGGAATCCCAGAAGTGTATTATGATTGATATATAGGATTAAACTAGGGGAATAATGGTGTTATAAATGGATTATTTATGTTTTGTTATATGGTTTAATGTATAATGTAATGGTCATGTATTTAATCGATTTTTCAATACTGCTAAACTGACTGGTTCTTCCGGACATGATTCCTGGTAATAATGCCAATGTATTAAAATAATGCACCAGCTCTGGGCTTTTAGGGTCAGGGAGTTACAATTGGTATCATAGGATGTTTAGAAATAAACTTTGAAATTATATTTACCTAAACTATGATTAAGAAACATTACCCTGTAATATACATTGAGGATTAGTATAGAAGAACATCCAAATATTTTGGTAGTGTAAATATTATGTGGTTTTTCTAAGAAAATACATCCCTTTCTAGATACAAATAGGTTGAGGTAGCTCTTGAACATATGTACCTAGGAGTGAAAACTCTGAAAAGTAGTTTTGGGCTTGAACCGGGGTATCCTGGTAAACAAAAAAGGCCTTTTTAAACTCTTGGTATTGACACTCTTGGGGGGTATGCTTAGGATAATTCACATCTTTTTAAAAACCATTATATAGGATTTATGAGTAAATATTTCCTCAAAGAAAACATTTTTATGATTATAAATTATTTGAATAAATTTTCCATTTTTTGTTAGGTATTTTTCAAGGTTGGAATTATGCATTTAGAGTCATAAACTATCCAAATATTTTCCATTTTTTAGAAATGATGACCACTAGAAGGAATGAGAACTCCAGCCATACGCATGATCCAGTGTGTAAGAAGGATCATATCTTTCATGGTCTTAATCAATCATTTAGAAGCGAAATAGTCTCCCATGTATTCTCATCATACAAATATATAGTATAATGTGTTAATAAGATTATTAAAGTATTATATGAGGTCTATGGCATTGAAGGGAAACCAGAGAAGAAAAGGATGGTAGAGAGAAAGATGGATAAAGGGAAGAAAGGAAAGAAGGATTTTTCCATATATGATAACTGTAGAAATAATAACCTTGGTAAATGATTGAAGGGAATGAAAGTTTGTTATATGTGTGAAGAAAAAGGACATCAAGTACGTGATTTCATGGGAAATAAAAAGTTTTCAAATGTATAATGCTTCATCTATAAGGAGTTGGGACACTACGCGAATCAATGTCCCAATCATCAGAGTGTACCACAAATGATGATATGGGATAATAATAAGGTTATGATACTACCGTAGATGGAGAGGAATAATTAGTGTTCTTATATTTTTATTAATGAATTATGTCATTTGAGTTTTGTATCAATGATGTACAGGTTATATTAATTATGGAAATAAATAATGATAGTACTTTAGTACTATTTCATTTAGGATTTGAGATTTTATGGTACTAATAAATGTTACTCAATAACAAGTTAAACTTTTCAAAAAATACATGGTTGAATAAAATATAAACCTTAATATGGTCCTGATACTGAGGTAGTGGTTTTGGAATAATAGATGGTTAATTTGGATAAATTATATTGGATATTCATGACTACTATGGAACTGAATAATGGTTTGTTTATTCCATATTTATTGGAGTATTCATAATTTTTGGATAAAAGGAATATATCTGGTATTCTATATGGAATAAGGGAGAATAAATGTAATCAACAAGGATTTATTTTAATTCATGGTGATACCATGTTTTATGAAAATAAAATATGACATTACTCAAATTTTATTATGTTGAAAAAAGAGATCCTCATTATGTTATGTTTACATTCCTTATAAATTTTTGGACTATGAGTTTGGAAACAAATATTTTGGATAAGTCTAATGATTGGAATGGATTAAGTTGGAAATTGGATACTATGGTTTAATGTTAAAACATTTCTTAAGATTATTTTTGGATTTGTTTATAAAAAGGACAACCTGAAGGTCGGGGGACAACCCGTCGCGTCCGACAAAACCGCAAGACATGAACCCGAAATCAAAGGGAAACAAGGGTGCATCACCTACTACTAGATAGTGTGATCTCTTGGTTTGCATAATGTAGTTTTTTTAATGATCTTCTAGAGGACTTATAAATTCATTTTTTTGAAACCCTATATGATTAGGATAAGTATAATATTTTTTAGTTCTATTATCTTTTAGAGAGAAAGATGATCTTTTGGTATAAATTTGTTAACAGATGGAACACTACTATTCAAGTATTTGTTTTTATTCTATGAAAAATTAATTCTTAAACTTTAGGGAAAGAATATTAAAACCAAAAATGAGTTATACTAATACATAATGTTTTGATGAAATGATTATATTTTAAATCATTAAATATTGATGGCTTTGAGGCCCTAAAATTACTATTTATTGGTCATTTGGTTGTGATTGATGACCTCAATAACTCCCTATAAATATTTATGTTTTCCTCCAATTATGTGTCTCAAATTTAAAACAATTTTCAACTATTTTAAATTCTAATTTTGTGGTGACTTTTTCAATAACTTTTTTCACTTATTAAGACTAAATTTTATTAACCCTATTTCGGATGTGGGTTTCCCACAAAGGTATTTTCTTTTTTAACCATTTATTTTCAAAGAACAATTTCAAATTGAGAGGACAAAATTTATTGAAGGACTCTAGAATGTAACACCCCAATATTTCATATTATGTTATATCTTTAATGTAATTTAATATCTTATACTGCACGTAACACCAACTTGGCTTACGTTATATGCATGATTGAGTTTCTGGGAAACAACACATTAGTATTATAATTATTTAAACGATATATTTAATTATAAACTAAATAATGTGATATGAATAGTTGAATTTTTTTATTTTTATTTAAAATATTGTCACATAAATAAAATATATTTATAATGAAATGTATCTATTTTGTTAAATTTTTATACATTTAGAAGAACTATTTTATGAAAAGAAATTCTTTTTTGCCATTTTGTGAAAAATAATAAAATTAATATTACACACTCATAATAATTTAATTTGGTAAAATAGAATTTATTTTTGGATTTGGAATATCAAATTTATATTTCGGTGAATTCTTGGTATTTTTCTGAAAACTTTTAATTTTGGATGCATAGTGAAAAATATTACATAGTACATAAAAACTGACTATTTATTTAAATAATTATAATTTTTATTTAAATTTATTTTAAAGTCAAAATAGATACATAATAAAAATATTTTTATTATTTAATTCATTAGAGACATTGTATAATAAGATTATATATACAAAACATTATTTAATTTTTTAACGTATTTTACCCACATTCTAGGCACATTGTCAAATTTGCATAAAATGTAATTTTACCTCTTCTGTGAATTTAATTTCAAAAGAGTAGTGACAAGGTTGACATCAGTAAGTAAAATATGGTTAAATAGGTTGAAAATAATTTTTGGTGGATAGTACCATTTGAATTTTATTTACTAAGATTAAAAATAAATAGGATTATTAAAAGAAAACATTATATTATAATTACCCTGAAACATTTTTTAATTCTATTTAAAAACTATATTTCAACCAAAATAAACCTTAAAAATTAAACAATATCCTTTTTGATCCACTTGGATTTGAGTATGATATTTATTATTATTTTATTCAAAGAAGATTTAAAAGTTCTAAATTCAAATTTTAATAACTAAACCGTTTTTAATATAGATTTATACATAAGATAAATTCAACTATAAATATTAATTAGAAATATAAAAATATTTCATACATCATGGTATTTTATTTATAATTTTTATACTTTAAATAATAAAATTTATTTATGATAGGATGATGATGCCGTAATTACCTTATTAATGAAGGATTTAAATAATTCATATTATAAATAATAAAATAAATAAAAATTGAAACTATTGATGCCTTACACAAATTTTATTGGTGAATATGGGATGTTAGGATTAATAAAATTTATTTTTTTCCATGAAATCATATTTTTATATCTTTCACAAAAACTAAATACTAAATAGTGTCAAAATTTACATAAATGAGTTTTTAAAACAAATAGTATTTTATTAAATAATATAATATTCCAAAAAAAAACTAAGGTTTGGCCAAAGGACATAAAATTAATGTTAGATATTTCATTAATGAACCACTTTAGGTTCACTTAATAGTTTAATTTAGGTTTATTATACATATAGTGTAAGAATACAAGAAGACATGGTTAAAGTTACACTATTTAACTTACAGTAAAATATAAAAGATAAGGTTAATATGGTGAGATAAACTTTTTCTGAAACCCATTGGTTGGGATTTTTTCAACCCATACCTAACGTATCCTAGAAATAAACCCATTTGTAAATATTAGAAACCAAAAATGATTTTATAAAAAAAAAATATTTCGTGCTTTTCCTAAGGTGCCCCTCACCTCTCTTTTAAAAGGTACCTCCCCTTTTCTGAACATCAGGCCTCAAAATCCATTTGCCTCCGCCAAAAACTACACCAATATACTCCCAACTACCCAAAAATAATCATAAAGGCATTAAATTGATTATAAATCCATCCTAAGGAGAAATTTTGTTCATATCAAAAGGAAGAACCCCAAGAAGAGGTAATTATTTCATCACCTAATTCAAAGTTCTTTTCTTCTTCCACTTCCTATTTCATTGTTGCTTCCATAATAAAATAATAAATCCAAAAACTCCTACATACAAATATGTTATTATAAATATGGTATAACCATATTCAATTTTCTATCCATCCTATTAATGACAAAGTCACCATACATGCTTACGTACAGCTTACCGTCACTACGTCGAGGTATAATTTGTTATTCGACGCTTCATTATTTCGATGGGTATAATAACGACTATAATTGTTGTAAATAATAAATATAAAATTTTAATTATTCTTTATATATAACATACAATAAAAATATATATTATTTCACCATAAATAGAGTGATATCGTCGCTCGTGCGTACGTACGGCTTACCGTCTCCACAAGGTGATGAGATTGATTTACACATTAACCATTCAAAGATGATTATAAAAATATTTTTTATTTATAAGTATGTAATATATGACATAATAATTCTACTTTATATATATATACAGACACATATATCTCATTCACTTACTTCTGTTCAATGCGATATGAAAACAGAAACAACATTTTTGCGTACGTACGACCTACTGTCTCTATAAATGGTGTTTCCATGTCATATATCTATCTATTATAAATATTTTTATTCTGAATATATATGATATATAAATCATGTTTTATATTCTATAAGTATTTAAATCATGATCGTTGTTATACGATCAAGAATAACAATTTAAAGCACGTATGGTAAAGAAAGCGATTATTACCCAAAATGTTACTTTAACATATAAATTATTATTAAATGGGTATTATAAAGTCATAAATTAATCATATATGATATCCTAAATATTAATATGGTTCTATTTTAATTTAATAATATACTATAGTCATTGTAAAAGATTCTAAACGTACCCTTGACTAAAGGAAAGTACAAGTTAAGGGTTAATTTCTCAATCTCATTATTATCCGAGATTGTTTATGTGTAAGTATTTACTAGGAAATATTTATAATACATGTCCATGTTTCATAAAAATGTTTTCAAAAGGAATATTTTAAGGTTTTACAGAAGATAATATTTTGCTAGATCACCATTTTAAATGTTTTAATGGTTTAATTTTCTAAATATTTTTATTTAATGTCCATGTTTCCAAAATGATTTTAAGGATTTATTTATATAGACATGATTTTTTTAAAATTTTAATTACATTAAAAAGATTAAATTATGTATGGGACACTTTTATTCAAAAATATCTTTTAACTGACTTCCTTTATAAATGTGTGGCTTTTAAATAATTTCACAAATAGGGAAATTTATCTAAAAGAGTTCTACTGATCATTCTCATCAATGTCGACATCCTTTTCTGGATATTATTAATTATTGTGGTTCATTAATTATAATTAAATATTCCAAATTTTATTTAATGATTTATGATATGTTTGAGAGTGGATGTTTTATTTTTATACCATTCATGGTTTATGGTAAAAAAATAGACATTTAGTATGCTAGTTTTAATATGAATGTTTATGTTTTGTTTCACCCATTTAATATGAGGAAGACATTGGAATTAGTAAGTGATGGGTGGAGCCCACTATATCCCCTCGATGCATTTCTAGGTCTCATGAGGCAAATTAGTGTCTTGGGACAAGGCCTTGAAAAAACTTTTATTTGTAGTCTTGGCACGAGGCCATGACTATTTTGTTATGATGTCCGACATTATGCATTCCCTGGTTATGAAATTCGTTATTACCTGTTATTATTCAAATAGTAAAATATCCATGTACATGTTTATATGGTAATTTTTTATTTATTTTTGTCATATTATGTTTAAGTTTATGTTTAAAAGGCTGTTGTTTTTATAACAGATCTTTCCATAAATGTTTAAAGCTTCCGCTAAATTATTTACCCTTACTGAGCATCTGATCTCACCCCTTTCTTATATTTTGTTATCCCAAGACTCCAAGAAGTGTATTATGATTAATATGTTGGGTTAAGAAAGGGGAATAATATATTTTTCAATGGATTATTTATGTTGTGTTTTCTGTTTGAATGTGCAATGTAATGTTCATTTATGTAATCTATTTTTCAAAACATTTAAATTGATCGGTCCATCGGGACATGATTCCTTGTAATCATGCCAATGTATTAAAATAATGCACCATCTCTGAGCTTATGGGGTCAGTATAGCATCCCACCTTTTTATCACATAAACTTTCATTACATTTTACAAAACCGAGGATCTTTAAGGTTTAGTGTATTGGAAACCAGGAACTTAAAACATGAAAACATAAAATATTATTTTTAAACACTTGAAAGTCTTCTCCTCATGTTCATCCTAGTTTCATTACTACATCTAATAACCTGGGGACATAAATCAAAAGAAAGGGTGAGCATAAGGCCCAGTAAGGGAAACAATAGAAACATTTAACATGTGAACTTGAGATACATCAACTATGTCATGAAAAAGAAAATTAAGGCATGAGAAAGAATAATGTGGAATATCATAATAAAAATAACATTTTTTTATAACTTGAAGATGTGGCTACAACATTTAATATTGACAATCATTTCATTTCACCAAGGTCCATCCCCAAGGTCTCATTAAAAAATTACCAAGGTTATTCACCAAGGTATCAGTCTAAAAGGTCATCTCTAGAGATTAAGTCTTTACCCAATGCATTGGAGCGCTATCAGGGCGCACCATTGAAATATATTTATTATCATGTGAGCCACATATATCATCATCAATCATTTCATAAACAACCCATATATCATAAAATAAATGGGTTTCATTTCATAATCATAACGTTTTAAAAACTAATTTAAAGACATGATCTTTACGTCACTTTAAACCCACGGAAGGGGAGAGAGGGTATCATGTATGTAAATACCAGAATTTAAAAGAAAAAATTTTGGTATATATTTGAATACCCCTTTTGAAGAAATATCTTTGAGTATTCACTTAATAAAATAAAAGTACTTTAGAAAAAGAGAGATACATTTTGAGATGGAAATTCTGCAGCATAACGGCTATGTTTCGGGGTTTTAGAAAACATTGAAAAGAGAGGGGACATGGGTCAAACACTCATAAATGACCCATAAAACAGTATAGGGACAGAATATAAAGGATTTGAGAACATGGTAATGAAATTTGAAAGATATACCATATGAAATGAAGAACATGAAAGGAAGACAAAAATAAGATTTCTCTTATGAAAATTCGGCAGCCTAACGATGTCACTTAAACTTCAAAAAAAGAATTAACATGATCAAATATGGTCTCTCATCATATTAACATAAAAGATAAGTATGATAGATATAGAGATCATACCCCAACATAATAAAAAGGAACTTGAAATACTTGACATAAAAGTAGAACTTTGAAAAATGAGAAAGGTGAACAAATCCCTTAAAGATTCGGCAGCCTAACGGCGCCACGTAAAATTCAAAAAAATAATTGACATGATAAAATATGGTCTCTCATCATATGAACGTAAAATATCAGTATGATAGATATAGATATCATAACCCAACATAATAAAAAGGAACTTGAAAGACTTACATGAAAGTAGAACTTTGAAAAATGAGAAAGGTGAACGAATCCCTTAAAGATTCGGCAGTCTAACGGTGCCACTTAAAACTTCAAAATACTGAATTGAAGAGATAAAATAGGGCCTCTCATCATATGAAAATAATAGTTCAGTATGATAGATATATAGATCATACCCCAACATAATAAAAAGGAACTTGAAGGACTTGACATGAAAGTAGATCTTGAAAACGAGATGGGTGAAAGAACCCCTTAGAAATTTGGCAGCCTAACGGCGCCACTTAAACTTCAACAAAAAATGAATTGATGAGATAAAATAGGGCCTATCATCATATGAACGTAAAAAAAGGTCAGTAATATGAATATAGAATATCATCCTCCAACATAAGAACATGGAGTATAAAAGAAATGACATAAAAGAGATCACTTGGAAAGAAAGAGAGAGGTCGGATCCCTTAACTTAAAACGTAACTCCTAAAACTCAAAGGTTGGGACCTTGATGGCTTGGGGGCACCCTGGGAGGAATCCTTGGTAGGTAATTAGACCAGAACTTTGTTGGGGAAGAGTGGGGAGTCGAATGGATGAGAGGATGACTTGGTATTTATAGGGAAAGTGAGGGGACAAGGCATTAATGGCCAAGGGACACCTCATTAGTGGTTTTGGAAAAACCATGGGCTTGCCCATGGTATTTGCCCATGGTATTGTCCACTTGGGACACCTCATACCTTATCTTACTATTCATAAGTCGACCATATTTATTACATACTTAATACATCATTTAATGATGTCATTAAACACCCGTAACTTAAAAACTGTATTTTCACTATTCATCGAAAATTCAACTTTCTCAGAATAATCCCAAAATTTCACCTTAACCAAATATCAATGCTATGATTTCCAAAATGAAATCCATTTTATTAAAATAAATTTCTAAATATTTTTAATTAAATTTTTAATTAAAAAACACTATTCATCGAAAATTCATTTTTTTCAGAAAAATCCCCAAAAATTACCTTAACATAATATCGATGCTCTGAGTTCAAAAACGAAGTCCATTTTATAAAAATAATTTTCTAAATATTTTTAATTAAATTTTTAATTAAAAAAACACTATTCATCTGAAAAAAATAATACTTGAATAATAATTTATGAAACCGTTATTTAACCATTTCATTGAATCACATTACTTAATCAAAGTGCCTAGATTATTTTAATACTTTCTTTAAGTGAGATTACTAATCCATTTGGTCACATTACTAATCCTAAGCATAAAATCACTATTCATAATTTACTATTCATCAAAAATTAAGTTGATCTTATTAGACTCTAAATTTTGTACTGAACATAATTGTAGAAGATTTTTTTTTGAAAATCATTACAAATTTTTATTTATTTAAGATTTACCTAAACATTTTTAAAATATCCTTTTTCTAAAATTCAACTAAATTATGCATACTATGTTTATCCGGACATTTGAAAATTCATAAACTTCATCATAAGAAGAAATCAAAATTTTATTTAAAACAAAGGATTACACAAGGCAGTTATGGTCTCCTCACATAACCCCTTATCACACCAGCATAGGACCTAAGTGTGAGGTGTGCTAAGGTGAGAGAATCCGAGGGAGGCTCGACCAACATCGCACAAGTGGTAATTTCTATCAGTTTGAACTTCTTGTGAAGGCAATCCCATTCTAGCTTCACACGATGAAGTTCAGCTTAGGTTTGGTCCTGAGCAAAGCCCAGTGGTGCTACCTCCTTCCCATGTTCTGTTAGATGGGCTTCGATCGGTCCAAGAATACTGGGTGAGACCATCGAATCTTCATTCTATATTAATTAACCAAGATTACTTGTATTTAGAGAAAATAATTGAAACGTTTAGTTTACAGCGGTCATATTGACCAATGGTCATATAACAGTCAAAACCCAACGGTCTCATTTTAATTATAATCATGATATCAAATGAAACATTTTTGTTGAGTATAAAAATAAAATAAAACATCACACAAAATTAGGAAACAAGATTTATTCAAAATTTTGGGTCGTTACAATCTTCCCCCCTTAAGAAATTGCGTCCTCGCAATTTTTAAAATTGGGTTTTGAAATTTTATTGAAAGCCCCACATCGGAAAAGGAGTCAGTAAAACTATTACTTTAAAAGAAAGAAAGGGAAGTACAAAGGTCACCCGAGTTAACCCATACTAGGATCCCATGTAGGAAAACATGGACATGGAGGAAAAAACCAAGGGTCACGTTATAAGGGAGAGTGATAGAAAACATGATTAGGAGAAAGTTAACCATCAGAAAATCCCAAACTTACGATGTGTGTAAACGGTCTTTGATTACCTAGTAGGAAACGTAAACCAACAACATTTTTGTTTTACATTCCTTTTCATAATTTTGAGGAACAAAAACATAAGAAAATATACCTACCTTCAAGTAGAGTTTCATCCTTTAATAAGTCCCTACCAACACTAATATTTTCTCCAAATGATGAGAATTAAAAAACACTTGGTCTCATAAAAAGCACAAGAATCATCTTCTATAGAATCACATAATACACAAAATATTAACTATATATTTCTTCTATCTTTAAACATTATCCCAAAAATAGAAAGGTTAAGGTAAAACAACTCTTCAAAAAGAAAGAATCCCATAGGAATGGAAACTAATTTTAAATCTTTAAAGTTCCATGGTACTACCCAAAGTTCATCATAGACCATTCCATAAATAACGGTCCTTAAAATTCCTCAAAATAAACCAAAATAAGATTGAAACCCAAATACAAGAAGGATTTGATAACATAGTCTTCCAAAATAAACTTAATTGTTCATCTCCAAACAACATCAACCACTCCTAACATCTTATAACAAAAGTATCTAACCTAAACATATTTTACTCAAGATAGGTTAATAATTCCCATAAGTAACCTAAATTACTATAAGTCCACCTTAAATTCATCGATTCTTCAAAATATAATTCAACCTTACTCCTCAATGAAAATACCGTAGTAATCTATTTACCTCGATCATATAGGGTCCCCAAAATAGTGAACGTCTTCTAAAATAATAATCATCTTTTAATCCCCTAATCATCCCTGTCATATTAATACGGCAATCGTCGCATTTCCTATCACATTGGTTGTTGGGACATGTTCCTCTATTTCCCACCATTAACTAAGAAGAGAAAGCATAATTAGGGGCTTAAGTACATAGCCAATAATCATGAAAAGGAACTGAAAGCATATAAGGATAACTTGTATAAGAAAAGTATACCCTAACTTGTGATCCTCTAGGTTTCCATCTAGGTTATCCATGATTATATATTCTTATGTGAATATTTATTTTATTTTATCTTTGTTCCTTTAACAATGGTTCATTATAAGCTTATGAATTTACCAAAGCATATCCCATGGGAGTGTCATAACCAAGAGTGCAGCAAGGCCCGTTTTCGTGTACCAGTTCCCGTTCGAGACTAGCTCAAAGCGGTGTTTTTGGGTTTTCCCCTATGTAAATCTGTGTCAGAGCCACATCTACCTGCTCGTATACAGATAGGGATGTATTTTCTTGGAAACCCCTTACTCAATACTTGCCAAAATACCAGGAAGATTTCCTATATTTAAACTTTTCTATAGGGTTCTTCCTAGAGTTTTCATATCCTAATTTCCACAAATAACTAAACCATCCTTTGATACCAACTATAGCATCCCGCCTTTTTATCACATAAAATTTCATTACATTTTACAAAACCGAGGATCTTTAAGGTTTAGTGTCTTGGAAACCAGGAACTTAAAACATGAAAACATAAAACATTCTTTTTAAACACTTGAAAGGCTTATCCTCATGTTCATCCTAGGTTCATTACTATATCTCATAACCTAGGGAAATACATCAAAAGAAAGGGTGAGCAGAAGGCCCGGTAAGGGAAAAAGAGAAACATTTAACATGTGAACTTGAGATACATCAACTATGTCATGAAAAATAACTTTAAGGCATGAGAAAGAATCATGTGGAATATCATAATAAAAATAAATTTTTTTATAACTTGTAGATGTGGATACAAAATTTAATATTGACAATCATTTCTTTTCACCAAGGTCCATCCCCAAGGTGTCATTAAACAATTACCAAGGTTATTCACCAAGGTATCAGTCTAAAAGGTCATCTCTAGAGATTAAGTCTTTACCCAATGCAGTAGAGCGCTATCTGGGAGCACCCTTGAAATGTCTTTATTATCATGTGAGCCACATATATCATCATCAATCATTTCATAAAAAACCCATATAGCATAAAATAAATGGGTTTAATTTCATAATCATAACGTTTTAAAAACTGCTTTAAAGACATGATCTTTACGTCACTTTAAACCCACGGAAGGGGAGAGCGGGTCTCATGTATGTAAATCCTAGAATTTAAAATAAAACATTTTGGATATATATGTGAATACCCCTTTTGAAGAAATATCTTTGAGTATTCACTTAATAAAATAAAAGTACTTTAGAAAAAGAGAGATACATTTTGAGACGGAAATTCTGCTGCATAATGGCTATGTTTCGAGGTTTTAGAAAACATTTAAAAGAGAGGGGACATGGGTAAAACACTCATAAATGACCCATAAAACAGTAGGGGGACAAAATATAAAGGATTTGAGAACATGGTAATGAAATTTGAAAGATATACCATATGAAATGAAGAAATTAAAGGAAGACGAAAATAAGATTTCTCTTATGAAAATTCGGCAGCCTAACGACGTCACTTAAACTTCAAAATAAGAATTGACATGATCAAATATGGTCTCTCATAATATGAACATAAAAGATCCGTATGATAGATATAGAGATCATAATCCAACATAATAAAAAGTAACTTGAAATACTTGACATGAAAGTAGAACTTTGAAAAATGAGAAAGGTGAACGAATCCCTTAAAGATTCGGCAGCCTAACAACGCCACTTAAACTTCAAAAAAAGAATTGACATGATCAAATATGGTATCTAATCATATGAACATAAAATATCAGTATTATAGATATATAGATCATACCCCAACATAATAAAAAGGAACTTGAAAGACTTGACATGAAAGTAGAACTTTGAAAAATGATAAAGGTGAACAAATCCCTTAAAGATTCGGTAGCCAAACGGCGCCACTTAAAACTTCAAAATACTGAATTGAAGAGATCAAATAGGGTCTATAATCATATGAAAATAAGAGTTCATTATGATAGATATATAGATCATACCACAACATAATAAAAAGGAACTTGAAAGACTTGACATGAAAGTAGATCTTGAAAACGAGAAGGGTGAAAGAACCCCTTAGAAATTTGGCAGCCTAACAGCGCCACTTAAACTTCAAAAACAAAATGAATTGATGAGATCAAATAAGGTATCTCATCATATGAACATAAAAAAGGGCAGTAATATTAATATATAATATCATCCTCCAACATAAGAACATGGAGTATAAAAGAAATGACATAAAAGAGATCACTTGAAAAGAAAGAGAGAGGTCAGACCCCTTACCTTAAAACGTAACTCTTAAAACTCAATGGTTGGGACCTTGAGGGCTTGGGGGCACCTTGGGAGGGCTCCTTGGGAGGTAATGAGACCATAACTTCGTTGGGGAAGAGTGGGGAGTCGAATGGTTGAGAATATGGCTTGGTATTTATAGGGAAAGTGAGGGGACAAGGCATTAATGGCAAAGGGACACCTCATTCGTGGTTTTGAAAAAACCATGGACTTGCCCATGGTATTTTCCCATGGTATTGGCCACTTGGGACACCTCATACCTTATATTACTATTAATAAGTCGACCATATTGATTACATACTTAATACATCATTTAATGATGTCATTAAACACTCGTAACTTGAAAACTGTATTTTCACTATTCATTGAAAATTCAACTTTCTCAGAATAATCCCAAAATTTCACCTTAACCAAATATCAATGCTCTGATTTCAAAAATGAAATCCATTTTATAAAAATAATTTTATAAATATTTTTAATTAAATTTTTAATTAAAAACACTATTCATCGAAAATTCATTTTCTTCAGAAAAATCCCCAAAAATTACATTAACATAATATCGATGCTCTGAGTTCAAAAACGAAGTCCATTTTATAAAAATAATTTTCTAAATATTTTTAATTAAATTTTTAATTAAAAAGCACTATTTATATGAAAAAACTAATACTTGAATAATAATTTATGAATCCATTATTTAACCATTTTATTGAATCAAATTACTTAATCAAAGTGCCTATCTTATTGTAATACTTTCTTTAAGTGAGATTACTAATCCATTTGGTCACATTACTAATCCTAAGCATAAAATCACTGTTCATAATTTATTATTCATCAAAAATCAAGTTGATCTTATTAGACTCTAAATTTTGTATTGAACATAATAGTAGAAGATCATTTTTTGAAAATCATTACACATTTTTAATTATTTAAGGTTTACCTAAACATTTTTAAAATATCTTTTTTCTAAAATTCATCAAAATTATGCATACTATGTTTATCCGGACATTTGAAAATTCATTAAATTCATCATAAGAAGAAATCAAATTTTTTATTTAAAACAAAGGATTACACAAGGCAGATACGGTCTCCTTACATAGCCCCTTATCACACCAGTATAGGACCTAAGTGTGAGGTGTGCTAAGGTGAGAGAATCTGAGGGAGGCTCGGCCAACATCGCACGAGTAGTAATTTTTATCAGTTTGAACTTCTCGCGAAGGCGATCCCGTTCTAGCTTCACATGATGAAGTTCACCTTGGGTTTGGTTCAGAGCAAAGCCCAGTGGTGCTACCTCCTTCCTAAGTTCTGTTAGATGGGCTTCGATCGGTCAAACACTACTGGGTGAGGCCATCGAATCTTCTTTCTATATTAATTAACCAAGATTACTTGTATTTAGAGAAAATAATCGAAACATTTAGTTTACAGTGGTCATATTGACCAATGGTCATATAACAGTCAAAGCGCAACAGTCTCATTTTAATTATACTCATGTTATCAAATGAAACATTTTTGTTGAGTATAAAAATAAAATAAAACAACACACAAAATTAGGAAACAAGATTTACTCAAAATTTCGGGTCGTTACAGTCAGGGAGCTACATATTAAACTTTCTCAAAGGATTTACATTGATCATGATTAATGAATTGATTACAAACACTTTCAAATAGTTCCAATTTTGATTTCTTAGAAAACATAAGTAATAAGGTGTATTGAATAAATTATTCCAAAGTGTTAATTTTGAATGTAAAACACTATTTTTATCACATATATCTAAAAGCAATTTTAATCTACATGCACCGATAACATTTTCCTTCCCATGTTAGAAAAACACTAATTTCTATGATCCCATAATCCATTTTATGATGGATTTATTAGTGTCGGATATTTTTTCTATATACAATGAGTGTCAATATATTTTTTTAGCTTATAATTTTTTTAGATATATTTTTATATTTATATTATTGATAACATATATTGTTTTTTTATAAAACCATATTTGGTAACTGTAAATATTTTATAACACCTTTGATTGGATAAATATAAATTATATGCATGTCATAAGATTAGAATAATCAATAAATCATATAAATTACTTATATCTATTAGTTTATTTAAAAGTCGCATGACTATGTACATCTGAGTATATGAGTCTAAGTGTCCCTTATGTGTCAGTCTTCATTGATTTGTGACTTCTATTTTGAAAATTTACTTTATAAAAAATCCCAAAAAATTATTATTTCTGATTAAAGGTTGGGAATATTTCAAATAGTAATAGGAGAGACATGTTTCAACATGTTATTTTATACTAAGGAACCATGTCCTCAATTTCATATCTCATTACCTCATTTCATACTCAAATAAACAAATTATTTTCATCTAGGATTTAAAATAAGTTTGCACCTACATTTTTTCCTCTCATAATGATAGTTACATCACTAAATATTCTAACAAAATGTTTAATTTTTTTAAAAAAATCCATATTAAAAATACCACACAATTATAAATATAATAATATCTGATGTATTTTGGGAATGTATTGTCTAAAAATTACTCTAGAAATATTATTGAATTTCATACTGAAAAATACCTTTGTTTGTTTTATAAATGAAATTACTATTTGTATTTTTTAGAGATATATTTCTTGATTTGTTTATCTTACTTACAGGTTTAAGTACTTGTAAAATTATTCGAAATATGTTTGAAAGTATTCAATAAGAACTATTAATACCATATATTCATAATTTTAATTTACGGTTCAGTAACCCTTCTTTTGAAATAAAATGTATGGATCATGTAGACTATGTTTTTTAGAAAAGTATGGATCAATAACCCTTCATTTGAAAGGAACCCTACATTTGAGAAAAGGAATATATTGTTCATCGGAACTTAATTTGTCATCAATTTTACTTCATGAATACTATGTTTGTGATCAAACATAGGGGTTCAACCCTACATTTGGATTTTTTCATTATGTTAAGGAACCGTACACACGTCTATTCAGGGAAAAAGTTTTATTTCAATGTTATTTTTTGTGATTACTATAACAGTCTCAATATAAGTAAATATCGTTTTAAAGATGTTTTATGACTCATTGAAAGGCTCATATTTAACAGAGTAAATCGTTCCTATTTCTAAATGAATTTATGAATCTCTTGAATGATTTAAATTTGTTTTTATGATTTATTATGTGAAATTCTTGGTTCAACTCATCCCAAAGAAAGTCATGTTTCCATATAAATAGGCAGTTTATTTTCACTTTCTATATCACCATATATGTGTAATACAATTTTGGATATATAAAAACCATAGAGAAATAAAAGGTTAAAAGACTTTTCTATTTTAATAAACTATACATTGAATATATATATGTTTCAATATCATGCTACTGTGCAACTACTGCTATTTGGTTTTTTATATTCTCATTGAAGATCATTGAAAACCATGACAAGTTTAATGATAGTTGTTATTGAATAAATTTATTTTTGGAGAATAATATACGCATTATTTCAGTTTCTACTAGAATAGTGTATATGAACCTATTTATTCTGTAAAATCAATTTTTTTTGATTTATTGGAGTTTTAACATCTCAGACTCATTCATGGTAGCGTATCCTATGGTAAAACTAAGTTGTGTATAATTTGGATCATATTAAATTAACCAAAGGGATATATAATTTCTTATTATAAAGGTTTTAACTACATAAATTCCGTGGTTAAGGTTTTCTCATAAGAGGACCTTTCTTGTGAAAATATACATGCTCATAGAGAAGGTATTGGTGGAGTTCACTAGGGGATCATTGTTCCCTAAACCACTATAAAAATTATAGTATTGTTCTTTATTGATTATCTACCAATAAAACTACTTTTAGAATGCAATACGTCATATATCCATAAAATCATGAAGAATGAAAGAAGTAAGAATCTATCATGATTATCGAAAAGACACAATTCACCCCTACTGTGTATCTTTGTATTATTCTGACATAATAATTGGTATTAGAGGAGAAATTTTTGATTAAAAATTATAATATATGGAGAATAAAAGGTATAAGGTATATTAAAAGAAATATGTCAATTGATGATCCTAGATAATTTATTTTAAGGATAAATGTTTAATTTTGAAAATGATGATAATTGTTGATGTTAGGAATATTGTATAATCATATATATGACAAATCATGGATTGAAATTATATATAAATATTATCACTCCTTATGAAATTCCATAAAAATAAAAACATGGGATGATTCAGATGAAGCTGTGTATGACATTAATTCCAAAGAAATGAATGATATTATTTGTGGACCAAGTCTATAATAATTCAAGTGATTATCTCAATGTCCCGCTACTTATTAAATTTGGTAGATGATTATTGTTTCATTTAAAGTAAAATAAAATGTCATAAAATTACAGTATGTTATTGTGAAATTGTGGTGTAAAACCTTTAGAATGTATGATAGTGAAATAATCACCCATATGAATGGGAGGTTGATAGAAATTGTCAGTGATATTTCTTCTTTAGGAACCACAATTACACAAATAGAAGAAGCATTGAAAATAATCAGATTACTACCCTCAAAATAATAAATAATATCTTCTCCTATAAGAACGTCACCACCAATCAAATATTTTGAAATGAAATAATTTATTAGAAACTTAATTATGAATAAATTAGAGTTGAAAGTTGAATGTGAATATCATAAGATATTAAAAATATGAAAAATACTACCATTAATGTTATATCTCATAAAAATGAAAAAAACTATGTGATTAATTAAAAATATAAATGGATTCATATTAATTAGATTCTGAAATTGAATTTCCTCAGCTAGGAAAAAAATTTGTAAAATTTTATATGAAGAAATATAGGCTATAAAAAGTCCTTCAAACAAGATGAAAAAGGATAAATAGAAGTAATATTCAATGAATTAAAACAAACGGGTCATATCAGACAAGATTTCCCATAGTTAAAAGAAGAAAAAAGAAATATAAAAATAAATAATCTTATGAAAGATAATTATGAGATGAAAGGGAAAATATATATGAGGGGTACCATGATCATGTATGAAGACAGTAATATCTCTTCCAAACATGCCCTAAATAAGATCAATTTTTTTTAAAGAAAACATGTGATTTATGGATAATGAAGCAGATGAGAAACCATCCAATTATTCTACTAATTCTTATTTTAATATCTGATCAATTAGAAAATTATATTATCATTTCTCAATGGTTAAATAAAAATTTTAATTCCCTGCAAAAAAATCATCATTCACAAAATAATTTTTATAATTTTCAATTCTGATAAATAGATGCAATGCTAAAACAATATCAATAATGAAAAAGTTAATAAATATATATCAAATTGTATTGATTATGAAATTCAAATAAAATAATTATAATATTAGATAGAATCACTAAATGGTTCTTCCATTATAATAACAAAAGGAAAAATCTGTAAATGAGTTTCTTCAAAAAGATGTTATCAAAAAAGAAAAAAAAGGATTACAAAGAATGCAAGAGAAATCAATTTAATTCAAAAAATAATTTCATAGAAATTTTAAAAATACAACATATTTTTACTATGTAATATGATGAAATTATTCAAATAAAACTTTTTTAAGAAAACCTTTGATAAGTTGAATAAAAAACTCTTTTATTTCCAAAAACATTCTGAAGAATGTAATATAATTTTTGGAAAATAATTAAAATATTGATCCCTAGATATTCTTTTACTGACATAGATGGACCCAAGAAAATAGGGTTAAAAAAACTTCTATTTCTATAGTTTTGTATGAAAATCCCATAGAAACAAAAATACATTATAAAATATAAGTATTGGCTATTCAAGGCACGTGATTGGAGACTCATTCAATTTTGATTCAGTAGAATAACTAGATGAAGTACCAGTCACCTTTAGAGACAATTATAAAGAAAAAATAGTTGTATTTGGATAAATTGGAGGGAAATATAATGTTTAAATCAATAATTTGATATATGTTCAATGGATAAATTAAAACCTAATAAGAATTTATCAACTCTCTGATTATAGATTTTATATTGATTTCTCTAAATATTCCTCTTATATTTTCAATGTTAAATTTATTAAATTTAGAGAACATAACATAGAAAGTGTATATACTCTAGATCTTAATTACTTTTATAAAAAAGAGAATTGTTTAACTACTCAAGAAAATGAATACTGGATCTAGCATAGAATAATGTGACCCTACAATGAATTTATTTTATAAAATTTAGCTAAGAAACAATTTGTCTATAATTTACCTTGTCTATAATTTTATAATTATAGATTATATGTTGCATATCAAATTGAAAAATATTAAAAATCATCATTCAAGTATATTAATAATGTTTCTACATTTAAACAAATTCGAACATATCCATATACATTTTTTTCGACCATCAAGGGTAGAATGTTTGGATGGAAAATAATATATTTATATATTAGTTATTGATTTTAAACATTTACATTGGTTTATTTTCAAAAATTTAAAAGTCAATTTTTATAATATTTTTGTAAAATTGTTCAATATAAAAAATATCTAAATAATATCAATATGAATTGATCATGGTTAAAAAATATAGAATAAATAATATAATTCTTTTTTCTCTAATATAGGCTTTAAACGCACATTCTCAATGCTATACACACATCAACAACATATAATTGTTAATAGAAGAAACTCAACTATTAAATATTTGGAATGAACAATTTTAAATGAATATAGTATTCCTACCAAATTGAGGGAAGAAGTTTTAAACACATATTTCTATATCATGATTAGATTTTTAATAATACCTATAATTAAATGTCAACTTAAGAACATTAAAATAAATGAAAACCTAAAGTGTAGTACTTTAATTTTTAAGGATGAAAGGTGTATATCATGAATACCAAATAAAAACGTGGTAAATTCAATCCAAATTCTAAGAAAAAAATATTTACAAGGTATTATGCTACATCAAAAGCCTATAGTGTGTATAATAATAATTCAAGAATTATTGAAGAATCAGTTCATGTGATGTTTGATGAAAGTGATCCTCTTGATAAAAAGAAATATCAATCAGGTGAAATTGTTGATTCTTTAGACAACATGAGGCTTGAATAAACTACATATGATTTTGAAAATGAAATAAATAGAATTCAATTCTATTCAGAATAAATTAAAATAGATTAACAGGAAAATTTCTTACATAGAAAATCTAGAACCTAAAGAATCAACTTTTAATTTTTTATAAAACTGATAGATATATGAGTAAGATCTAAAAGTAATAAAAGAAACCTAGATTATTATTCTTCCATATTATCATAATTATAACCTCAGTATATAGAAAAAACATTAAAATATGAATGTCTATTGATGGATATGTAAGAAGAACTCAATGAATACAGTAGTAACAATGTTTGTGATTATTTGATAGACCAACCATTTAACCATTAATATAAAGAAAATTATTTTTTTATAAAACAATATGAGAATAAAAAAGTTAATATACATAAATATAGATTAGTAGAAAAAAGATACAACCAAGAAGAAATGATTGACTATGATGAAAATTTTTAACATATTATAAGATTTGAATAAATTAGAATCTTTTTAGATTATACATCTTATACAAATTTTAAATTATATCAGATGAATGTGAAATAATATTTTTTCAATATATATTTATCATAGGATGTATATATCAAAAAACCACTAGGTATTGAAGACCCTCAAATATCAAATTCTGTTTTTAAACTTATTAGATACATTTATAGCCTATAATAAACACCTAGGGTTCAGTATCAATGATTGGGCACCTTTTGTAGGAAAATGGATTTTATATAGGGTTGTTAGGTACTACTCTTTTTAAGGAAACCATTTTTTCTAATATATTATTATAACAAATTTATATAGATGATGTTTTTTTAGTTCAATAAGTAAATATATTTGTAATAATTTTTCAAGCCATATGAGAAGATAATTTGAAATGATTTTTATGGGAGAATTAAATTTATTTCTAGGATTTCAAATCCATAAAAAAGATTATAGAAAATTTATATATTAATGAAAAAAATATTTACTTATTGATGAATATTGGATTAGAAAATAGTGAGACTTATAAAACTCTTATGTGTGCTGCTGTAAAGTATTATTTGGATGATGTTGGAAATCCAATTAACAATATGTTATAGAGAGGTATTATTAGTAGTCTATTGTATCTTACTGCTAGAAAATAAGAAAAAATGGGTTTTGTATGTTTATGTGCAAGATTTAAAAAGAAAATTTCAAAAATTTTACATCAAAAGAAAATTTTCTAATAAAGAAAATTTTCTAATAATGGTTATTAATGTAAAAAGAAAATTTTCTAATAATTAAAAGGAACTATTTTTTTAATATTTACTTTACCCAAAAATTTATCATTTTAATTAAATTTCATATTTAGATGCTGCTTTTAGAGTTTTATTAATCGATAGAAGAATAACATCTGTAACCTATCAATTATTTTTGAAGATCTTTAGTTTCATTGTAAATTAAGAAACACCATTTGGTTACTCTATAAAAAACTGAGGAAGAATATATATCTATAGGATGTTTCTATGCCCGAGTGATGTGGATGGAACAAATCTTATTAGAAATTATCCATAATATTAATAATATACATATTTTATTTGATACCCCAAGTGAAAATAATATTTCAAAAAAAATTATGTCATTCAACAACAAATCTTATTTATTTAAGACATTATTTTAAAAGTGATCATGTTCTTAAGAAAGAAATGACATTATAATTTGTAAATAATAAATATAAACTTACAAATATTTTTACTAATCCACTTCAGAATTATTTTTTTATTTGATTAATGTGGAGTTTTGAATATTTATTTTTAAATAACGTTTTATTTTTTATTTCGTTAATTTGTGTAATAATACTTTTTTATTTGATTATTACGTTCTTATTTTTATAATAAATAAAACATGTTTTTTTGAAAAATCATATTCATTGAAAATAAAAATGAAACAATGATTACGAAGAGTACTTATCTTGAGAAACAAGACTGGATTCACCGAAAAAGGAAGAAAAACCCCTTTCTCTTTCACTCTCACTCTTACCATCAGTATTCAATCCATTTAAATTTTTAGATATCTCATTTTTCATCTAAATTCGTAGAATTGGACCCTTAAACCATTATATTCATAATAACTTTGATGATTAAGAGAACAACTAAAGGTGAACCAAGTGAAACGAAGTGAGAAAAGGTATTCTATAGAAAAATTATTCAAGGAATGGTCATAGACATAAAATGGATCCATTAGAAAAATCTTATTCAAATGCATGTGATAGATATTCAGTTTATATAATTTTTTTACTGAAGGAAACAAGGAGTTAATTTTTTATATTGAAGTTAAAAAATTTATCATAATGTTTAGTTCAGTTTTGATGATACAGAGGTCATCATTGGTTCTTGAGTAAATGATACAGATTTTTCTATGTCTTTAGTACAAATAGATAGTGTTTTTAGTATCCGTATGATTTTTTTCATTTACATATTAGATCGATTGGAAATCAAGAACATAAATATGCAGATATTATTGTTTTTCTCATTGGCTCTACCCAAATTAGAAATATGTTGGTAACATATCTTGAGCATGCACAGAAGGTACTGGTCAATGTTTATTCAGTCACCAATAATTCCATGAACTGCTAAGCACAAAAATATTCTCAATCCAAACATGTATAGGATGTTTTTTTGATAAGTGATAATAAATTTAATTTTGAAAGATACATGTTAAAGTAAATACATCACTATTTCGAGGAAGAGGGAAAATGTCTTTTTATCCTTATGGAAGGATAATTTATTTGTTGCTTTATAAAATAGGAAAGATTAGATATGTAAAGATTCAAAACAATGGTCATTACAGTAACATATTAAATGTTGGAACTATAAGAAAGATATTTATCTTTTAGATTACAATTAATGGAATGTTCTTACTCATTGGTGTAGAAGGACAATAATAATCAAGTTATATTGCTCAATGGGAGTAATGAATATTTTGATATTCTACTATAGTCCATGTTGAATAGTACATAGTTTCATAATCTATAATAGATGATTAAATTCAAACAAATAGACAAAGAATACTGAATAATGTCATTGATCCCGAAACTATACAAGATGTCCCACAATATGATGATGAAAATTTTGAAGTAGAAAATGTTGAATCTTTTGTCATCTAACCTAGTTAATAGAAAGAACCTATATATTAGTCTACTATAGTTCAAAAAATATAGGTAGTGACTTCTACAACTAGGGATTTTTATCTACTATAATTTATAGAAAATAAATATTCTCCTTCTAAAAAAAGTTTAATATTAAAATATAATAGATCATCTTGAAGAACAGGTCTACGAATATGTAAATGGAAATGATCAAGAAGAACAAGTAGAAGATGAAACTCCAAGGCTATCTGGAAATAAATCTATTTCAGTTATCTTTTATTCCATAAAATTGATATTTTAACCTAATGATAAAACAATGGTCCTTGAGATTAAATTTTACACCTCTAGTAAGAATGATAAAGAATAATATTTTACCTTTGTTGATAGAGGCCAACCATGAGAAGATCAAGAAGCAGGATCTTATAATACTTTAAATAATTATGATGAATAATTTTCTGGTCAATTTTAATAAGATACGAGAAAAAAATAAAGAATACAAATTAGAATAGAGTCTATAAGAAAATATTTAAATGATTTGAGAATCACAACTATTCCCACATAGGAATTTGAATATGTTCAAATCTAACTAGAAAGTCACAAAAAATGGTTATTTCTAGGAAGATATTTTGATGCATTTCATAGGAAAAATTTTAAGTAGTTTTTAATGCTCCAAACAGAGTATATTTTGAAAATAGATTATGGTGATTTGAAAATATATTTAGGAAATCAGTTTGAATCTATCATAATTTGTGTTAATCAGTCGTGAGCATCTATATTTGTACCTAAAAATTCTACAGATTTACTCATAAGGTTTGAATATATTACTACCATCATGTATAAATTTAATTCTCATATTTATAATATTTAATATGAAAGTGCACCTCAAAATGTGTTGTTAGAAAACCATATATAGCAATGTGAGAAGCTAACATCAGGAGGTCCTAGAAAAATAAATATTCTCAATTAGTTTGGTATGATGATATTATAGTTTTTAGTTATAAGAAATAGTTCCTGAGTTTTTTAAAGTAAATATATATAAAAGTTTAAATACTGGTCAACATTAAATGATTTTTATGTGATATATGGATAAAAATATTACAGAAAGTTTAGAAGGAAAACTGGAAGAGTTGAAGGAAGTTCAATAGGCTATTTGAGCTTCAACAGAGTCTGACACCTCTTCTAAAACAGACTATTCATATTCAAGTACTCTAAACTTTTAAAATAGTTCTCATATAAAATAATTATTTTAATCTCAAACATGTTTTTTATAAAATTCATTTGATTATTATTTTATTGTTTATTATTATTTTCTATCCATTTCTACATCAAGAACCCATATCATTTTGAAATCATATCAAATATAACATTCATTTTCAATTATGTGCTATATTGAATGTGCTTTTATCAATTTTCATCTATTTTTTTATTGATATCAAAAAACGGGTGAGAAAATTTCAAAAATAAAAAATTATTTATTATATTATTTGTTTATATTTTATTTGAAAT
Organism: Viscum album; assembly: GCA_963277665.1. Taxonomy (NCBI): domain Eukaryota; kingdom Viridiplantae; phylum Streptophyta; class Magnoliopsida; order Santalales; family Viscaceae; genus Viscum; species Viscum album. Next base: position 839,461,549 of record OY728166.1, on the reverse strand, counting down.
AAATTTAATTTTTGTGTAAATTAATTATCCATCTTTAATTCATGTATTGTTTTACAAGATATTATTTGATTTTTATTTCCTACTACTATATATTATATATGTTGCGTTATGGGTTTTTTGATCATTAAAAAGGTAGAAGATAGTAGGGTATGTAATTTCTCAACAATAATCTAAAAATATTATTTATTATGATGAGAATAAGTATCGTTATTTTTTTCTAATGAAATTAATTTGTATATTTTTTAGGAATAAATTTAGTGAATTTTTATCTTATTTACATGTTTAATTATTTGATAATGTATTTTGAATGTGTTTAAAAGTATTCCAGAATCATTTCTCTTACCATATTTTTATAATTGTAATGTATGTTTCAAAAAACCTATGTTTTCAAAAAACACATATGGATTATATACCCAACATTATTGGAAATGAATGGATCAACAACCATATATTTTTAAGTAACCCAATATTTGATAAAAATAATGTATTATTCATCAACCCAATTTTTTTGAACAATCGTGCTTCATCAACCATAGGTTCGTGGACAACCATACATTTTAAACCCAACCTTTGGATTTTTTTTCATAACATGGAGTAACTCTATGTTTTACTAGTCACTGATAGTGTTTTACATTAATTTTATTTTTATTGAATACTACGATGGTATAAATAGATGTAAATGTCAAGTTAAATCTGTTTCACTACAGATTATAAGGCTCATATTATAGAGTAATTCATTCCAATTTCTCTGTGAAGTTATTACACTGATTAAGGATTTAAATTTAAATGATTTTGATTTATGCGACGACATTCATTGGTCTACTCAACTGAATGAAAGTAAATTTTACTCTATAAATAACAAAAGTACTTTTAATTTAGGTATCACTATATATATACAATATCTTTCTGAATATATAATTTATTCAGAGAAACAAAATATCAAATGGATCTGTTATTATGACAGAACTATACTTCGATGGCATACTATTTCATCCTTGTGCTATAGTGTAACTGTTCTTTTTTGTTTGATGCTATTTTTATAGAAGATCATTATTGATCTGGATCTCTTTGAATCTATTCCGTCTTGATGACTTTTATCTGCAAAGAATAGTATTTTTATTCTACCTTTTTCTAATAAAATGATGGATAAAATGTTGTTTATTTAATCAAATTAAACTATTTTGACTGATTGGAGTTTTAGATTCTAACAATCAATTGTGGTAGAGTATAAACATCTGGGACTAACATGTGAAGAATATGGTTCCTTATAAATGAACCAGAAGGCTCTATAAATCCTTATTGTAAAGATGTGAAATGACTGCACTCAGATATTAAGGTCTTGTAAAAAGAGGGAATTTCTATAAATAAATCACTATGCTCACAGAGAGAGTTTTTTTAGAGTGGACTAAAATATATTTGGGCCCTGAGATACTATAAAAATATATTTGTTATTATTTATTATTTATGCACTTATCAAACTAATTATAGAAGATAATACTGCATATTTACATAATATTTCAATGAAATCCAAACGTAATATTCTGAAATGACTATAAAAAACAATTCATAAGCCTATTATGTATATTTATATTATTTTATCCAAAAAATTTCTTCATCCATCAATGTAGAGAATATATTTATAATTGATCCATTAATCACAAAATTAAAATCATCCAATATATTCAATATTATATATTCTAGCATTCTTTAATGTTACAACACCTCCACTGTAATTTCTAATTCCATGGAAAGTTATTTTTTTATTGTTTCTAATCACATGTTATAAGAAATAAATATCTATGCATTATTTGATGCTTTGTAAGAAACCTAAATTTACATTGATTAATCTTGGTCACTCCTTTTATTTTTTTAGTGTTAATACTTTTCTTCAGCCAATTTTAGGGTTTTTATTTTTTTAATAGTAGTATTCCCTTTCTAATTAAATCTTCTAAATGTATTCTCAAGAACATTAAATATATTTTTCATAGCCCTTTTACTTTTACTGTTGACTTAGATTCTTATTCATGTTTTTGGGATTTCTCCACATTCATTCAAAATATTCTCTTTTATTTAGATAAAGGAATATTATATGAACATGAGAATTATTTTTATACATACAAAAAATATCTCTATCATAATCACTTTTTTTATGTTTCTTCTAATAAATGAGTTGTACCAAGTTATTAAATCAAATAACATTAAATGGTGGTAGAATTAATAGGATTAATTTTTTATATTAATGGAAAATATTTAGATCTTGATTGTATTGATCAACATGGGATGAGTTTTAATGTTTGTAGAGGTCATATGACATATTCAAAAGTGCTGGAAATGGTAGGGATGTGTTGGATTGTTTTTAGGGGAGAAATTTCAACTATAAAGAGAAATGATGGTTAGAATAATGGTTTGATCAATTGTGTATGTACATCACATATACCTATTTTTGGGGGGATATATAGAAATATATGGAAGGAATCATGTTCCAACTAATGATGTATTTTGACTGTACATCTTGGGATTTTCTAGATAATTGGACATTCAAAATCCCATTCATTTATTAAGAGACCATGTCATCATGCTATTAATTCATTAATATGTTTTTTCAATCTCTATATTTTTTCAAAAACTTATTAAGAGTGCCTCATTTTTTGATCACATTGGATAATCCCTTATTGGAAAATTTTCAATGGTTATTAGGTGATTTATTACACTATAATCCTTTTGGTTCTATGATGTTTCCCTTATAATTTTTTTCTTATTCATGATATCCTCTCACATAAGTGGTTTGGTCATGGGACTTTGGTATTGGTGTTACAGTGAGGCACAAGGAATCCTTCTCAAATGATGAGTAATTGTCAATATTATTTTATATGATATTTAAATAATTTATATTCAAATCATTATGTCATCGATCGATATTGTTACACCTCTTTGTAAGTGTTTGTCCATTTTTGTTTAATTTGGTTGATTTTTCTTGAAAGGTTACTTAGTAAATTCCGATATTTTTATTAAGGTGGTGTCTTAAGGGTTTTTCATTACTAGTATGCATATAAATTAAGTCATAGAAGGTATATGAGCTAGGGAATTTGTCATTAATTATGTTATCTAATAAAATTGGTTATATTATATGTGGGTTTCCCAAATAAAACATTACAATTGATTTAAATGGATTTTATAAAATATAGATTGATTTATTATGATAAGTGTATTTTAGTGTCTTAATTTATAAGAAATTAATTATTTTTCATAATTTGAAAGTGTTTTCTTGAATAATTATAATATATTAAAATTAACGACATTTAATGCATTTATTATTTCATTTTAAATATAGTGATGTATTTTCATATTTTCTATTATTGATTTTTTTTATGTTTGATATATGGTTTTTGGAAATTGTGTATGGTTTTGAAATCCAACATTGGTGGGGGGATTTAAGAAATATAAGGATAGAGATGTGTGAGAGTTATCCAATAGTTATGCCCTGGACTTACTGTCACAGAAATATTGAGGTGGACATATGTGTGTGTGAGTTATGGGAATGGAATTGACTGTACAATGGAATGTTTGAACTTTTCTTTGTGAAATTATATATATATATATATATAATATAATTGATATATGAATAAATAATATATTAATTATAAGGATGGGTAATTCTTTATAAAATAAATATGATTTACTTGGTTTTGAAAAGGATATGTTAAATTTCTTCATAGTGGACATGCTGATGATTTTTTGTTTTAATTATAGGTATTTGGTCGCATGACATAGTGTATTAGGTGAGGAGCTGACCATGGTAATTAGAAACTAGGGAGGATTTTACATATATTGAATGTAATGTTTTCGGAACAAATGTATTATTTCTAAAGAGGTTTTCTTTTATTGTTTTTACATATATTTATATTGGAATACATTTTCTTTCATGATTCATAAATATAATATATGAAAAAAAATGGTGGGAAGATATGTTAGGTTATTAAAACCTTCCCCATGAAAAATATTTGAATATTCGATAATTATTATTGAGCCATTTGTAGTAATTGGATGAAACAAAGGGTTGAGTGACATTAAAATTTGGATTTTGGATGGGTTTTATTTGATGGACTAACATAGTTTGATAATATTCTACTGGTTTCGATTGTTCAACATCCATTAAGTGTTGAAATAAGATTCTTCATGTATTTAAAACGATCCTATAAAAATCATGATAAATATCCTTATGGTGAAACTTATGTTTCTAGAGAATTTATAGAGTATAAGGTGTCAATTGACTAAGAATGAGTTGATTTGTTTTATTTTTCCAATGTGAGGTGTCTTGGCTAGTATGGACTAAGGCGATATTGGAATCTCATACATCATGTAGTGAAAAAATAGGGATTTGATGGAATATATATGAATGTGTATAATTGTTGATGTGTTTTTTATTATAAAAGAAATTAGAACAATAAAAAGCAATGGGTACTCATTGATAGAATTTTTTTGAAAAACTTATTTTTTTTAAATTAACTATAGTTATTCTAGTGTTGTACCATCCATGTATTTTATATATATATATAATTCTTTTAAATAAATAATAAAAGTCTTGTAAACTCATATTAGGTAACAATTCATTTTATTTAATATAATATATAGACTCAAACATTGATAATAGGAAACTCAACACTATAAAAGACTACCACTATTTATGATAAAAATTAATCCTCTAACAGCAATCATTAATAAAGGAGGGAAACATCTATGGAACATGATAAAACTAAAGTTGTATACTTCATCTTTAGGGTCCTCCATGAGAAGAAATGAAATAGAGTATAATCATAATAATATATATCATCGAGTAAATAAGAACCATCATACCATTTTTGGAAATTTCAATCACATAGATTTTAGTTTGTTAAAACATATTTTAAGTGATGTATATGTTGTATAATTAAAATGGAAATTAATAAATAGTTATTGAGAAATATTTTTTGGGAAATTTTGAGTAAAAAATATATATAGACCTTATGATCTTGTAACAATATATATATATATATTTAATGATTTAATTGATAATATAATATATGTTGTAAAAGAAAACCACAATGTATCATATTTATGATACTTCTATAAATAACAAGTAAACTTAAGTAAGTAATTTCTAGGGATTTAAAGATGAATGTAAAAAAATTTAATAGTAAACTTCTATTAGATTATGAGAAATGTTTATTTAAAATAATAAATTTATATTTAATAAAATACCACCATTAAAATGTTAATTTGAGAAAAAGAACTATAAGAAATGTAAAAACTATAATTCCGAAATAATAATTAATAAAGAACATAGTATAAGTATATATAATATATATTATAATTTTCATATGATTAACAATATTTTAATTAATTAAATACTAGTTACATTAAAAAAAATTGGCCATACTTTACAACCCACAAAGAAAAATCAACTATACATCTGTGGGATCTATGCTCAACAACACATGAGAGTTGGCCTGGATGTCCCATAATGGTGATTGGTTGTTGAGATCGCCTGTATTGGAAGGCTATAGATCGATCATTCGGTTCCCTAGGCGCACATATGGTCAGGCGGGTCAGCCCATCCCCATATGTGTGTGCAGTGTTCCTGGTGCTAAACCCAGTGTCGTCCTGAATGGTCAATGAAAAAATCTGATATGTAAGTGATTGCTAAGCCAAGCATAAAATTTATTTGGGACCCATTTTTTTGGGTACTGTTCACATCTAGTTAAAATATTCAGTTATATCTTGATCGACTGAATAGTTTGATTCTTTTTTTTTCATTTCTCGATGATCTTATTATTATTCAACATGTTGAACTGAACCCCTCAACATTTCCAATTTAATCATTTTAAAAAGAATCATTATCTTTATCATATTCTCCCTCTCCTTACTATGTAAGACACCACCTTCGAGTGTGACCTAGAAAGAGTGAACCTAAATTTCCCTACCTCTATTATAAATTTTATAAGATGAAAAACCCATTTCATCCATCCTACCCACCAAAGGTCATATGCCTACCTCAGACACTAATTGTGGGTCTACTTATCAATGATTCCTAGAGAGGAAAAACATAACCCAAATATATATATACAATCAAATTTATTTTTTACACCAATCCATAGGAAATATATATATATATAAATATACATATAACGACCAAAATAACGTCCCTTCCATACTTGCTTTGATTCAGAACACTATAAATACACAAGCTTGTAGGATATAGGTACATTATGTTCATTTAATTGGTTTCCCCCTCCAAAGTCCATCTTTATACACATACAGAAGCCACACATGTATCTAAATCCCAATAAATATATATTTATATGGAGAAATCCCTCTTCACTCATTAGAAACCATATCCGAAGTTATCTTCTTTCTCCCTTATCGCATATAACCAATTCCAACACATGGAAGTGATGAGAATACCTATCAAATTTCATTTTAGTTATCAAATTTAGGTAAGGGATTATTTAAATTGAGTACTATTTTATGAATGAAAATTTTTATTCTCCAAATCCTAATTTCAAATTATAATTTATTGTTAAATTAAAGGTTCTTTACATATTTTTTATGTGTATTTCAAAACATTAAAGGATATTTTATTTAACTTAAAAATATTTAACTTTTATAAAAGAGAAATCTATTTTCAAAATCCTATAATATTCTATATAACGAGAATATATTTTTTAGTAAATTATATTTTATTACATTTAAAAAAATATAATTTTATTCAGTATGTTATTTTTCATGGAATTCAAATTTTAGAAGATATAATTTTTGTATACAAAACCCCTTTTACTTAATGGATCAGTATTTTTAAAATTATATTTTTAATGGGATGATTTTTTCTGAATTATTATGTTGTGCTTATTTTATATTAAAAAACACTATTTAAGAGAATTATTTATTTTAAGAAATTTATTTTAACTATAGAAATATATTTATATTTTTTTATTTTGTAAAAGATATTTTTAATTAATAATTATGATTAGTTTATATAAAGAATTTATATTTTTAGACTATTATTTTTTGTTTGATAAATGATATTTACAAACACCTTATTTAAAATTAGGAAATTCCTTTCAAATTTTATTTTCATTATTCAATGATCAAATTAGAATGAAATATTGTATCATTTTATGTTATTCTATTTAAATAGAATTATTTACATGTTAAATGGAATTTTATAGTTATAAATTTATTCATAAAATTGAATTTAAAATTTATGGATATTGCACATAAATATAGGTATGACCACGCACTATTTCATCATTATCATTCAAAAAATATCCAAATTACTTCTTTGTGTGTATTTTTATATGTGTTATATAAAAAATATTTGAAGGTGGGATAATCTATAAAGATTCTTTATTTATAAATTATTCATACAAATTAAGTGTTATTGTATGTAATAATTTTATAAAATTGTTTTCTCAACTATTTATTTGGTTTTGATAAAATAATATTTTTTTAAAATCTTTGTGATATAATATTATTTTCTCTTGAAAATAATATTAATATTTTATAAAATACTATTTTAGTGGAAATTAAATGGCAAGAAACCCTAGAAAAATGTTTTCATAAAACTCTACACATGGGTATCAAACCAGATTATGAGTAATGGAGAGTGAACCCAAGACATCAAGATGATATTGTCCAAAAAGTGATATAGCTTGGGACCACATTGTATTCTTAAGGGTTTACAAGTATCACTTCATTCCATAAAAAGTTATTACTCTCAAAAGGAATGTTTTTAAAACATTAAGTTGAAATATATGTATTTTCAAAGGTCTTTATGTTTCTAAATTAAATAATGTCTTTAATATCAAATGTATTTTTGATAATTTAAGAAAATTATTTTGTCTAATTATATATTTTGAAAACCATTTAATGTATTTTTTTGGGAAAAAATTATTTATTATATCAAATTTTTTAATATAATGTGAGAATAATTTTGAAATAATTTTTTCAAAGTGATATGTATTTCTAACGGATTTTGAATTGGATTTTATATGGATTTATATTTTTAGAAACTGTATAATTGTTTTTTTGAAAAGTATTTATAAATTATTTTATAATTTATATTTTATTTAAAATAAGATGCCTTAAATAGTGTTTTTAAATGATATTTATAAAAAATACTTCCCCTACTTTTTTAAACCACTTACATGGAAATATTATGATCACTTTATGATTTAAAATTTCTTTTATAGAATCAATATAAGTTTTAATTGAGTTTAAATTTTAAAAGGTTATTTTAATAGTAATATAAAATAAATGTTTAAAGATATTACCAATTAAACTATGATATATTAAAATTTATTAACATTTTCTTAATAAACATAGTCTAGAAAAGTTCATTATTATTTTAATGTATTTTTTATGTTGTAGTTAATTAATATAGAAAAAATATATTGCCTGTTTTTCACTAGATCTGGGATTGCGGGTATTAGGTTGTTACACTTGGTATCATATGAATGTTTTAGAAGAATTTGGATACTAAGAAGTTTGATTTAAAAATATTATATTTTCATAAGTACATTCATTTTTGTGAATATGATCTATTTTGATTTTTTTTTTAGCTTTTTGAAATCGTTACAAATAGAAGGGGGAGGTTCATAGACAACACTTTTTTCCCTTCTTAATGACATGCCTGTAACTATTATTCAAAAATCATCGATCCTTTAATTTTGATATTTTTTCTAACATATAACTTTCCTCCATGAAGTTTTATGAAGTATTAAATACCTCATCCACACCCGAAAATCATAATGGATCATGTATTTTATTAAATCAAATCAATGATTCCAAAATTCTTCAACTATCTAGAAAGGGGAGTTATCAAGAAGGAATTTCTATGTATATTATATTTTCATGGTATTTTGTGGAATATTATGATTTTAGTTAAGCTAAAAAAGGGAAAATATTTACATCTATGAATATTAAATAAAACCATAAAATATTATTGAGAATAATTATAGTCATTTGGATGGACCCTTGATTGAATGATTCAAATGACAGTCGTTCTAAGTGGTTTATAATAATCAAGTTAAAATAGATGGTACGAAAATGTATGTTGATAAAAATTAATTTTCAAAAAAACTATTTGTGACCATCAGTACAACCCATACTCTATGATATTTTTTTAGAAAAAATAAGCTAGGTACTTTGTAGGTGTTATGAGACATTGTTGCATTGTATAGACTAACTACTAATGCGAACAATGAAACAATTTAAATACGTGGATAATATGATAAAAGTTTTGACCTAATTTTATTAAAACTAGTTTAATTTTATATTCTCTTAGTATTTTTATTTTTATATATGAGTTGAGATAAAATAATGTTGGGATATGTGAAACATAGAATGTAAATAGGCAATGCGAAAGGAATTGTAAGGGTGAAATTCCTCTTAAAGGAGGAAGAATGTGACATCCCAATATATAGTCTGCAAATTTATTTTAAATAAATATATCAAGTCATGGAAAATAAAATCATGGTAGAGAACATAATATTTAAGAAAATATATTTACTCAAACATTGATATAGTGACACCATACTCCAAAAAAGACTGCAATTATTTAAGATGAAAAAAATAAACTGGAAACAACTATCCTTAAAAAAATAGGAAAACATATGCCGAAAATAAATACTCTGAAGACATAACCCACATCTATAAAAAAATACATTAGTATTAATACATAAATGTGGATGATAGTAAAAATATATATCATCTAGTAAATAAGAATCATCTTTACAAGCAGATAAATTTTGAACACATAGATTTTAGTTTATTCAAACATCTTCAATATTAGGTAATTGAAGTATAAATAAAATTTTCATTAATAAATGTATTTCAATGAAGTTTTTAATGAAATTTTTAGTAAAAAGAAAAAATATAAACAATATAATCTTTTGAAATTAAATATATATAATTAATTATTCAATTTAGAATTTAATTATACATTTTTAAATTAATATATTAAGTATCATGTTTATGATACCTCTATAAATAATGACTAAATATAATTAATTAATTATGATGTATTAATCTAACAACACAAAATTGACATATATGAATATTACGTTACTTTTTCGGAATACTTAATACAATACACAAATCGATTCCCAAATCCCATATTAGTTTTGTGCCTTTGAAAGCATGGAACACATTTTTTGAATTTGGTGAAATACATTCAACATCTCCCATAATGATCTCACACTTTAGTTTTCCTACCTAAAACCATTATTTATAACTTAGGGAAAAGAAATCATATGAAAATTCTATGCTCAAATGCTCAGTATGTGTAAAAAAGGAAAATATCAAACAAAACATGAACATAAGAATATAAAAACATGAACATAAATTTTGAAAATCATACCACATATTACATATATCAAAATATTGAACATAAAATAAAAATAGGAAGTTCATAAGGAATAAATCATAAAGGAACATGAGCTATGATAAAATATAATTGCATAAAAAATAATTATTGTAAACACAAAATCATAGAAAATAATTTTCATATTATCCAAGGATAATTTCAAAGACCAACATAGTTTATAAAGTAATATATTGAATCATGTTCAATCTTGGTTTCATACCTGTATTACTTAATCAGTTTTATTTACCATTCCATCCCTGTATTACTAAATAGAAATTATTTCCCATTCCAGCACTGTATTACTAAATCAAGATCATTTCCCATTTCAATCATATATTTATCATGAGATATAAATATTTACCCAATGAATTGGAGGGATATATAGGTCCCATCCATGTAATAATGATAACCATACATATGTGTTCCACAAGAACATTAACCATTCATCATATCCTATTGAGTCAAATTGATTTCATAAACATCATTCTATCATAAATTAATCCTAAAAGATGAAATGGATTTCATAAATACTGTTCCCTCATAATAAAAATCAAATAACATTAATAATAGGTATAATATTATTGAAAAATGTGTCCCGATTAAATCCTATATAACATTAAATAATTTAATATTATAAAGAATACAATTTTTATATAACTCTTGAAAGTAAGTTTTTACGAAAATATCCTTTCTTCTTCGAAAAAGTTTTATTTTTTTAAAAGGATGATTTTTTTTAAAATAAAATAATTTATTTGAAAAAACTAGTAATCTTGTAAGATAATGTTTTAGTAAGTAAATAGTTTTGATAGCGTAATGTTTTTTTCATTCCGTATAAGTTAAAAATAAAATTCTTCTCATTCTTATTCAAAAAAGACAGAAATAACCTTGTTTGGAAAATGAAACAATGATTACATTGAAACAATGTAGTAAAAAGTAAAAATGAAACCAAATATCTATATGAGAGTAGTAAATTTTTTTTGGAAATTTTTTTTAGAAAACATGGACATATATGAATAATATTCCTCAATGGATACCTAAAATAATAAAATTTTAAATATTAAAGAGATTGTGAAATAAATACTCATCACTTTATAATTAGTAGAATATTATGCCCTGTGAAAGAATGAAAGTATAAAAATGACACACTATTATAAATAATACTCCTTGAAGACATTCAGGGGAAGTATATACTCCACATATATGAAATAAGTAGTGTATATGACATGTGTCTCATAAAAATAAAGGTTTCACAAAAATAGTCCCTTACGTTAGGTCTGATTCCCTTGGTACATATCCAAAAGTCTAGTATACTGGTTTAAATTATTTCTTTAACTTATTAAAGAGAAATATTTAATTTATGTTACTAAATATGAACATATTATCACCCATTAGTTAATAAAATTTCATTATTACTCATCTTTCGGGTTAAATTATTCATTTTCTCAGACAAATTTGTCAAATAAGTCCTGGTTCATCTTCTTTTGCTATAGTTATATCATTTCCCGAATTATATTAATGTAATATATATCATATATATTCAATATATAAAATGTATATAATCATTATTCTTATAAGATCATTTAGAATGGATCACTTGAAATCATGGAAATGGTAGGTCATACGTACGAACGTGTGACAATACCATTCCCTTAGTTATGGAATGGTATGAAATTGAATGGTATATTTTTTTACAAAATGAATATAATGTTACCAACATCATAATTTCAATTTTTATTAAAAAAAAATTTACAGAGACGACAACTCTAAGGTGGACGAAAATAATGCAAACCAAGGGCATCACCCCGAATCAGGTTCACCCCCTCAGGTTTCAATTGAGAACCACTAGAAAAATAGGTGACCATGATGACGTCACTCGCCAGAGATACCAAATGATCCACCACATTTTTTCCCTCTCTCCAGGTATGAGTAACTTTTTTGGTCCTAGAAATTAAGGCTTTGCATTCTCAAATCGTGTAAATAATAGGCCAGGGGTAGGGTCCTTTGCATCGGAGCACATCGTGAATAAACCGGGAGTCCCTCTCCACCAGCGATAGACTGATTCCTCTCTGGCTGCACATGGAGATTCCCGCCAGCACTGCTCTTGCCGCTACCTATAGGGAGCATCCATTCCCAAAATTGGAAGAAAAATCCATCACCACACTCCCCGCCTCATCTCGGGCAGCCCCTCCCCCTCGCAACATCCCCTACCGGCATGACCCATCAACATTCAGCTTCAGAATCTCCTCCGGCGGCTGCCACCACACCCATTTCCCCTGCCTTCCGACCCGCGACACCTGGACGAGCCCTCAAGCCTTGTACATCACCCACAGCGTCGGCGCATCCTTCCAGTCACTTGCAAGGTGAAACCAATCCCCCAAAATGAATCAGACCTTTGTGACGATTACCCTGCCCGTGGGAACCACCTCGTCGAACCTCGCCCTGTTCCGGGCCTGCCACAACGCCCAGCATCCTGCACTCAGGGTGACGGCCCGTGCCCCCTTCTCTTCCCCGGTCGTGTCCACTCCCTGGAACCAGCCAGAAAGAAAGTCCCAGACTGTCTCCACCTGGAGGGACAATCCAAAGAAACCACCTATGAATCCCCACACTGCACCAGCCTAATCTCTTGCTACAAAGATGTGATCCAGCTTCTCCTCATGGGAGCCTGTATAACAGACGCACCGAGAGGCCATACTAATCCCCAGTCACATGGTATTATCATCAAATGGCAGTGCATGATTCTGTATCCTCCAGGTGAGGAAATTGAACTTAGTCGGAAGGGCGTTATACTATAACCAGCCACTCCACCATGTAGGTTGTCCCTAGGGGACGCTACTCTGATGATAAGCTTTCAACGAGAACATCCCCGTAGAAGTAGGTGTGAAGACACAGTGGTCACGCTCCGCACTGGTGGGGATAGAGTCAAAGATATCACGCTGATCAGCATCCAGAATGCGTCTGAAGAAAGAAGGGTATTGCATCGCCCTCTTGGAAGTGATCATGGGCACTGGACATCTGGGATAGCTAAGGATTCTACCCGATCAGTTGTGATGCCAAAACTGAATGTTTCCATCCCCAACGATCCACCAAGAGAGCTGAACCATGTCTCAAAAAATGGTGTTAACCGCCAACCACAAAGTTGATCCACTCGCCGAAGAAAGGCCATATCTGCCCCTAAACCTTCCTGACATGAGGCACTCCACACAATGATCGTTCTTCAATGACCTCCAATGCCAACTTCGCATGCATATAGTGGATCGTGACATCAAGGCTCTTCACATTGATCCTACCCTCCCGAGTAGGCTGATCCATCTTCCTCCAAGAGACGCAATGCCTCTTCCCCTACAAGGCTGCATCTCAGATAAACTGATCCAGGATCTTATAAATAAATCTAACAACTCCCTTCGAGACATTAGTAGCTGAATGTGCATGGACAGTAATGGCCGAGATAACACTATTCACAAGCGATATACGACCTCCAAAAGATAGAAACAAGTTTTTCTAGTTCAGGACTTACCCTGAGATCCGACTCAACACCCTGTCAAAGCCTTTTATCCCCATCATTGCAGCCGACATTGGAGTCCCAAGATACTCAAAGGGAAACGACCCTTGCCTCATACCCAACCAAGAACCCAAAGCCGTTTCCCTACTCCCGGAACAATCCTTGGACACGTAGAATTCACTCTTCTCCCTATTGATGATTTGCCCACTCCAGTGAAAATACTTCTCCAGAATCATGATTATACCATACACCGATTTCCTCCCCCCGTTGGTGAAAATAATGGTGTCATCAGCAAACATCAAGTGAAATATAGATAGTAATCCCAACTTCCTCCTGAAATGTAGAATATCCCTATTAGACAGCCCTCTATTGATCATTCTACTCAGTATGTCCTGCATGAGGATAAAAATGCTCGGTGAAAGTGGGTCGCCCTGACAAAGCCCACACACTGAATTGAAGAACCCATGATTTCTCCCCATGAAAGAAATGGCCATCCAAGCAGAGATGAAGCACCTAAAAATGATATCAGTGGCCCAGTTGGTAAAACATAGCTTGTTCAGGACTCTATTGATAAATCCCCATTCAACTCTGTCATACGCCTTATTCATATCTAGCTTAATTGCCATGCTGTTCCCACGAGATTTTTTTGTTAATGTCTTTCAACATCTCCTGAGCCAAAGCAACCGCTCCCTGAATCGATTGACCCTTCACAAACCCATGCTGCTCCATAGATATCCACCGGGGGAGAAGGCCTGACAACCTCCTGTTGATGATGCTTTCCAGAATTTTGTAAGGGAAGTTACAAATGCTCACTGGCCGGTAGTGGAAAAGGGAAGATGGGTACTTAACATTTGGTAAGAGCACCAGAGTTGTGGCAGTCGTGATCCAAGGGAAACTACCTCCTATGAAAAAATCTTTAATGGAAAAGAAAACATACCCCTTCACCACCTCCAATGAGCCTCTATAAAAGGATCCGGGGAAACCATCGGGACCTTCCGCACTTTCATGATTTAGGTTCACCATAGCTACATAAATCTCCTCCTCCTATGGAATGCCCTCCATCATTTCATTATCCCTGTTCGACACCCGGGGCATAATTCCCTCCCAGAACACCTCATCCCCATGCGGGTAGCCCTAGATCATGTTGGAATTCGGGCCAGCAAGAATATCCTTAAAGAAAGAAAACGCTAGCCCCCCGATCACTTCCCGATCATCCGTGAAGGTACCATCATCAAGCTCCAAGTTCGAGGCTACCAAACGCCGCCTCTCCCTAATGCAAGCATGAAAGTAGGCAGTATTTTTATCACCCTCCTTGAGCCATTTTATTCTCGAGATATCCCTCGCCCTATGCTCCTGGGAGAGGATCGTGACTGCTAAATCACTTTTCTTCTCAGATAGCTCCCCGAAGGCTTTCTCATCCTAGACCTCCTCAAGACTAGCCTCAAGGCGATCAATGTCTCTATTAAGCGACTCCAGCTCCTGATCCAGGGAAGGGATGCCCTCAACCCACGTACAAAGGGAATTCTTAAGGCGGCCCAATTTCATATGCAGAGCCATCCAAGAGTGTCCCTGAATTGGACCCCCCCAGCTTGACTCCACCATTTTCTGATAGCCTGGACAACTCTGCTAATGACTCATGTACCTGAAACTCTCTTGCGTTGAGATCCTCCTTTCCATAGTCAGCATCAGCAGAGAGTGATCAGAAATTCTGTGAGTCAAATGTACTACCTTCTAATTGGGGAACATTAAGATAGCCTGCACATTGGCCACACAATAGTCAAGCCTGCTCTAACATCGGTTACCTCCCTGCCTGTTGTTGCACCATGTAAAAGGGTCACAAGAGTACCCCAGATCTGACATCCGCTTGCCTGCCAAAAACTAGACAAAAGATCTACTGGCCTGGCGCTGAAATTCACCTCTCCCTTTCCTCTCCTCAGGGTCCATAAGGATATTGAAGTCACCCCCTAACACCCAAGGCTGAACCCCTGGGTCAAAATCATTCAGCTCACTCCATAGCACCTCTCTCCTCTGCGCATCACAACTACCATAAATGAAAGACATGAAAATGGTAACCCCCACCCTAGACACTCTCGTTGTTAAGTGCTGGTATCTTGCCTTAATTAGCTCCACCGAGACATCCTTATACCTAAAAAGCCGTATAAACATGTTGATGTGATCCACATGAAAGGAATCCTACAACTTAACTCTACGCGAGAACTCCTTGATTTTAGAAGAATTCTGCTTCTGTTCCAACACGCGCTACCACTATTATCTGTGATTTTTCATAGCAGACATAATGAAATCAGTTTTCACCCTTGACACAAGCCCTCGAGTGTTCCAGATTAACGTGGGTATCATTGAAACAGTTTCTTCCTGGTATTAACCCCAGGCACCTCAGTCTCCAACCCATTGGAAGCCAAACGATCTTTAACCTACCTCCTTTTCATTGTTGATCTTGTACGCACTCCCGAACCATCCTTGGACAGGCCTCCTAGACATTCAAAAGGCTTCACTTTCCTCTTAGGAACTAGGCCATCCTACACCCTTGAAGACAACGGGGCCTTAGCCGCAGGCGTCACAACCTCCAAGAAGCCAGATGGGCCTCCAACAGCCACAGTCCCCTCGATGGTCCACCCACCCTGTACTGGAGATGACCAGGCCTCTGGCGAAGCCGAAACATCTTGAGGGGCACTACTGTTCTGCCTCTTGCAGGGAACCGGATGGCCCGCGGCAGGGGGCCACTCCTCCCACCCACCAACCGCGCTGATATCTAGCTTCACACCAGACCTATCATCACCACCAACAGAATTCCGACCCCAAAACCCTAAAAAAAATCCCTCAAGGGAGACCGAAACACATTACCCAGAAGCTCCCCAACATCCACCAACTGAGAGGAGTCACAAAACAACTGGAAAGAATTCAAACTCGAATGCACCACCCCCCCACTAGAATAGAGACATATCCCTGCAATGCTGTAGAGAAGGAGAAGAGATGGGTTTAGACCCCTCACAGAGGACCATAGACTGCGGAACCACCATCCCATCTGAGGTCCGGGCCACAACAGAGGGCCCTGGAGCAGACTGAACAACCCCTACCCCAGCATACGAAGAAGGAACCACTGACCCAGGCCTAGCACCTCCAATATCCTGATGCCTAAACCCATGGCCACCCCTCCTACACAATGGAATATGGTTGTTCCCTAATCATAATAACATCTTTTTATATATATGATATTAGAGATATTACATTAAAATGAAGACAACACATGAATGGTACTTTTGAAATCCCCAAAAATATTAATTATTAATAAAATCAAACCACATCCAAAACCCCCAAAATGTCATATTTTCTATGTTTTGATGTGAAATACTTGTAATATCATCAAACGAAAAATTTTATAAATGTTTTTCTATCATTTAAAACATTATCTTTGTAATTAACCCTTAGTTATTCTATTTTAATTTCCACTAATATAACAAACTGTTCAATATTAAAATAGTTTAATCGTACTTATTTGATACCAATTAGATCATTAATTAACAATTTAGATCCTTTTAGACCATTTAATAATTAATTTATATTTTTTAAATAATTTTTTATGATTTTTAAATAATTATATAAAATATTATTTTGATAAAAAATCAGTAGTCTCAATTTTTTACACTATTTAATTTATTGATTTTTAAATATATTTATAAAACAATTTCACTTAAGAAAATAATTTATTATATTTATAATAGGTCAATATCATCTATAAAATTATTTGGATATATTAATAATCCCAAATTATAATTATTTTATTATTTTTAATTAAATTTTTTTGATACATCCATTAATATAATAATTACAAAATCAAATTTTTATAATTATTTTGTATATTTATTTAAATAAAATAAAAAAACAATGATTAAGATAAATCATATAGATTTAATAAGAAGTCTTATAGTCAAATATATGAATGTGAAACCTTTAACATTATTTTAGATAAAATATTATAAGTGTTATAATCACTTCCATGTGACTACAAATGATAAATAATTGAACCATTGGATGTTTATGGTGAAGAGATACTCGACTAATAATATTTACCCTTGTTTTTCGGGATTTTAATTGTTATTATAATTTTAATTCAAATTATTTTATTGATTTTTATTCCATTGAATATTTCTTTGCATCATCAGTGTATAAGCACTTAAGGTAATTATTTATGTCTGAATAAATAAAAAAATTACATGATAATAAAATGTTATCTTTTATATAGTAATATTTATTATAATTTAGCTTTTTTATAAACATATATTAAAAATAATATAGTTATTAAAAATTAAGTAAGAAATCAATAACTTTTCATAAACAAAAATATATTAAATTGTATAATCTCGTCTGATAGTGTTCTAAATGATACCATTTCTACCTAAGGATGATTTATGTTGAAAAAAAATAATCCAATGATATTAGGAAAAGTGTTTTGAAAATAAAATAATATTATTCATTCCATAAATTAAACGATTTACCTTTTTAATATATTAATAAAAATTGCTGAAGTTACTATTCATATTTCCCTAAAATAAAATAAATCTTTTTACATAGTTAGGAAAAACTTATTAAAAATATAGAATACATTTTTTTAAATTCTAAACACATAATTTTCATTAATTATTTGAAGATTAATCTCATTTTCGGAAAGAGAAAATGAGTTTTAAAGTCTAAAACAACCAAAAGAATTAAATGTTTTTGTCTCTAAATTATATGTAAAATTAATTCCAATGACATAAATTATTTTAATTGATAAAAATAAAATGTATTAATAATTTAGAACGATTTAGATAAAAAATTTAACATTATAATTAAATATTAAAAAGATGTAATTTTCAATTTAAATGAGTTATTTTTTACTAAACATCAAATTGTGAAAATTATCGAAAAAATAAAAAAAATCCACAAAGAAATTTTTTGATACGACTCTTTCAAAGAATAATTTTATTATTTCAAGTAAAATATAAAAACTAATGAAAAATTATATTTAAAATGGTTACACCAGCAAAATATGTAGAAACTATATTTCTTGAAAAATATTTCTTTTATCCGAAAAATTGAATTTGTTCTTAAATCAGGTCTACAAAACATATATGATGAATTTTCAAAATTGTATTGAATATATTAAATATATATTTCACTCAAAAATACATAAATACTTGTTTTATTTTTTTATAAAGTCGCTTATTTGCATTTAAATAGATTTTAAAAAAATATCCTTTTGTTAAAAAAGGGATTTATTTTAATTTATAGTTAATTTCTCAACAAATAATAAATTATAAATACATATGGAAACACTATTTTTCACATTCAATTAATAATGTTCATACCTACCCCTAAAATTTCTTGGTTATAAGGTAACATAATAATATTTTATTGTTTGCTTAAACTCTGTTTTTTTAAATGAAATCTATCAAAATAACTCAAACATGTGTGTAATAAAATCCAAGTATTATATTGTGTATACTATAAGCTAAGACAGTGTTCTTTGTATCACAAGATTATCTTTTTGTAGCGTACAAAATATGCAATCAATGAAATTAAAAAAAATTGTCATAAAAATTCCAGGGTGTAACATTCCACCCCATTAAAATGAATTTCACCAAAAAAATTCATCCTTTTTATAAAAGGATTAATTCTTGAAATCTTCATTCATAGAAAACCACATTGTAAAATTTCATTAAGAAACATCCCTTAAAAAATTAATGTTATAAAAATAAAAGTTACCCAATGTAATTATTAACTATGTTTCTATATATGGGAACATAGGATAATATTTGGGCATAGAGGAAAAGGCGTAAATAATCATAGAGATTGATAAATATCAATGATCAAAAGAATGTGGAAAGTCAATAGAAATGTAAAAATCACAAAACAATATACCAAAGAAGCATGAATGGGTTAATCGATATCATCGAAATGATAATAACCACAAAACCATTTAACATCATGATCTTATTTCTAATGTTAATGAATTTTCATAAAAATACATACTTGATTTCAATACAATATCACCATTTTTCATGCCTTGATCAATTTCCACTTAATATCATATTCAATAAAAGGATGTTGAAATAGTAATTCATGAAATACTAATTGATCATGAGATCCATACATAGATGGATAATTATTTCCATTGGTCATTACAACCAAAAATTTAGCACAAGTTATCAAATATGGATAAAGTGACCTATGGTAAGATAATACTACACTATCACAAACCCCATCTGAATTTTTAAATAAACATTCCATAAACTGGTAACCTTAAAATCATTTTAAAATATGAAACTACAAAATTTTAGAAATATTTTCACTAAATTATCTAAACATTTATCAACCATATATCATAAAGTTTCTCTTGTTGGTGACATTCCAAACATATGAATGGATTCATCATATATTCTCTTGAAACACGATAAGAACCTGAATTACCATAAATACTTATTAAAATCTATAACACCTAGAGATTTAATGAGAATTATTATTTTTAATTTCTTTGATGTCTTTTTTTGTACGCTTCAACAAGATTATCTTGCACTATACGCAACACCATATTAGCTTTTAGTATACGCAACATTATTCTTGGCTTGTGATGCACAGAATTTTAAGTTCATTCGAATAAAATTAATTTTACACAACACCAAGTATAGATTTTGATCAATGTATAACTGAACTATATTTTGAGTATGTTATACGCAACACCAAATGAATCTTTCCCTACACGCAACCCTAATCTGCCTTGCATTACATGCAAGAGCAACCTTCCTCGATAGCTTGCATTGTACGCAATACCGAGTTTCACTAAACAACGATTTGTTATTAAAATATTTTATAAACTTGCTGTTATGAATAATAATACCCACATTTTGAAATTTTATAAATTTTATCTTTCAAAATGGACTTCATTTTTGGATTCGTAATATCAAAATTAGCCTAGGGTGAAATTTTGGTATTTTTATGAAAACATTCAATTTTTGATGAATAGTGAAAACACAGAGTTATTGTTCAAAAATGAATATTTATTTAAATAATAATTTATTTTATTTAAATTTATTGTAGGTCAAAATAATACATAATACTTATATAAGTTCAATGTAATTCATTGGATCCATTTTATAATAATTTTAGATATATAAAAAGTTTATTGAACTTTTTACCATCTTTTACCCACTCCCTAGGAGCATTTGCAATTTTACATAAAATTTAATTTTACCATTTCTGTGAGTTGAATTTTGAAAATCCGAGACACACGGTTAATATCAAGGAGTAAAATGTGCTTCAATAAGATACAATTAATTTATGGTGAATAGTAACTTTTTACTTTTATTTACCATGGTTAAAAGTAAATAGGGTAATTAAAGGTAATAATGGTATTATTTTTACCCTAACACATGTGATAATTATATTGGATAAGTTTAATTAGACCAAAAAATACCCTTGGAATAAAATATTACTCTTTATGTCCACTTGGATTAGATTAGGACACTTATTATTATTTTATTTAAAGAAGAGTTAATAGAGTTAAAATCAAAGTTTAATAACTAAAACATTTTTAATATATGGTTATACATAAGATATATTCAACTATAAATATTCATTCGAAAGATAAGTAATATTTCATATATAATTTTATTATAATTATAATTTTATGACATTAAATAATGTAAGTTATTTATGACACAATGATGATAAAGTAATTATCTTATTAATGAAATATTAACATAATTGATATTATAAATACGCAAATAAATGTAATTTGAGACGTTTTATGAATTAAACTAATTTTATAGGTTAATATTACATGTTATTATTTATTTAACCAATGTTATTAGAACTAATCATGCTTCTATGATTTTCACAAAAATCAATTACCAAATAGTTTCAAAATTGACATAAAATAGTTTTTAAAACAAATATTATATTATTAATTGTTATTCTATTCCTAAAATTCTAAGGTTCAGCCAAATGACTTATATAAAGTTATATATATTACTAATGAACCACTTGGTGTTCATTTGTCTTTTTATAGTAAGTTAATTAACCATATAGTGTAAGAAAACAAGAAGACACGGTATAAGTTAAATTATTTAACTTAGAGTTAAATCTAAATAATAAGTTTACAATAGTAACCTAAACTTGTCTAAAACCTATTGGTTGAGAGTATTTAGACCCATAATCACGTTAGATTCTAAATAAATCAATTTGGAGCTATTATAAACCGAATATGACTGTATTATAAAATAATATTTTAAGTTTTTCCTAAGGTGCCCCTCTCCTCCCTTATAAAAGGGAAGCTCCTCCCTCTACTCTTTACACTATTTTGAGCTTTCATGCTCGGAAAAACCCTGAAAATTCCCCCTATTAACTTCCCTAGAGACATTATAGAGGTTCTGGTATCCTCAAAAGACCAACTCTAGTGCCTTAAGAGGAAGCTTAAAAGAGGTGTGTCAAAGAAGAGGTAATCTCTTCTACGGATTCTTTCAAGTTTTCTTTCTTCTTAAACATATTATTATTTAGTTTTTTCATTATAAAGTAATAACATAAGTATAAATAATATACTGATATGTTATTATAAATATTAAACAACCCCATTTCACCTTCTATCCATCCTACAGAAAACGAAATCACCGCGCATGCGTACGTACGGAATAATGTCTTCACGTTGTGGTGTAATCTGTTTTTTCACCACCACCTTACTTGGATGGGTATAATTGTGTAATGAATAACTATATATAGTTATTATAAGATCATACATATTCTGCGATATTATATCATCCACTCTAATCCAATTCAATAATTATGGGAACGATATCATCACTCGTGCGTACGTACGGATTACCCTCTCCATGACGCGATGAGATTCATTGTCCATGTTAACCATTCAGGAATGATTATAAAGTATATATAATGAATAATAATGAAATATATGACATTATAAAGCTACTATATTTATGTATATATATATATATATACGACATCTACTTACTTCCATTCAAGTCAATAAGGAATGGAAAATAGCGTTCATGCGTACGTACGGCCTACCGTCTCCATGAACGGTGTATTTCATTTCATTTATCTATATATCTATTATATATATATATATATATATGAATATATATGATATATAAATCATGATTTACATTCTGTAATTAAGTAAATCATGATATAAGTAATAATAATATCAATAACAACAATCCCAAACACGTACGATAAATAAAAAGATTTTACCCTAAACGCTTCTTAAACATGGAATTTACAAAAGAACGGGTAATATAAAGTTATAAGTGAACCATATATGATATCATAATAATTAATATGATTCTGTAATAAGTCAATTAAATTATTTAAATCATTATACAGGAGGTTCGGATACGTACGAAGCGTATCGGACCTAAGGTAAGGGAGAACCTTTCCAATCTCGTTTTTATCTGAGATTGTTTATTCGTACGTATTTACTAGGGTCATATTTATCATCCATGTCCATGTTTTCTAAAATTTGATTCATGTATGTTAAAGTCATTTTTACCTATTTTTGACTTTTACTACATGGTATTTAAGGAATCTTTCTTTTGATTACCATACGAGGTACTTTTTGACTTTTCTGGCAAAAGTACAATAAGAATGTTTTTTTAACTTATACGGCATGAATGGATTTTTAAGGTTTTATAATGCCTAATTTTCATGAATCTTACTCTAAAAAATTTAATTATTATTTTAAAAAAATATTTCTTTTAAAATTGAATGGAAGTTTGTGAAAAGAAAATGATTTTGAAAAAGAAAGGATATTTTCCTCAAAAATTCATTTCATGTTTTTTTGTCAAAACTATTTTCCATCTAAGATGAAATTATTTAGTATGATTATGTTTAAATTATAATGTATCTATTTTTTACATGGTCTAATTATTATTATGATGAAATGATATCCATTTGTTTTATATGGATTACGTTTTGATGGGATGATGTTTATAAAACCCATTTTATTCTTTGGGTTGTGATGAATTATTTTTGTTTATTTTGTGGCACAAGTAAAAATGATTTCATTATGAGATAGGTGGGACCTATATCTCCCTCCAATTAATTGGGTAAATATTTATATCTCATGAGATAGACATGGACGTAATGGTAATTTAATCCTGTTCAGTGATACAGGACTAGAACATGGAGTGAACTTGATTCAGAAAGGGACTTTGTCCACTAATATGGTCATAGAAGCAATGACTTGGCTATTATGGAAATCATATCACGTGCTTAATGGTTTTCCACAATTAAATGTTTTATTCCCATGATATTTTATCATGATTTATGTTCCTTTATGACCTATTCCTTACGTACATCCATGATTTATTTCACAACTCAAGATTTTAATGTGTAAACATTATGTTCATGTTTTGAAGTTCAAATGTATATGGTTTGTTTTATTTTCTCCATGCTTACCCTTACTGTGCATTTCTGCTCAACCTTTATATGTTTTCTTTTCCCCAGTATATAAAGAAAGGTTTTAGGTAAGAGAAAAAGGTAAGATCTTTATGGGAGATGTTGAAGATCTTTCACAATGATTAGAAGATTATATTCCGAGTTTCCAATGACACTAAACTATTACGGTCCTTTGGTGTCTGTTTTTGTAATGTATTAGATATTTTGAAAATGTAATGTAATGTCCATGTAGGTCATGATATGGGTCTCTACAAAAAAATTCATTTATCCTTATTCCAAAGTTTATTAGATATATTCACTCAGTTCAAAAGGTTATAAACATCATCCATGACCGAATATCCCCCATGTAAACAAATCCTTAATTGGTAACATCTACTTAATCATATCCAACATATCTTTATCAAAGATAAACATAATTTTCTCTACATATCAAACATGTTAAGGGTATCCATACATTAATTAAAACATTAAATTTCCCTGAAATAAATTTTCAATGACTTACTCACCATTCAACATATCCTTGCAATCCTTAAAAGACATATAATGAAAACACTTATACATAATCCTTGAATTAGAAAACATATACTTTCAAATAATATATATTTTTTGTGAACCTATTACTCGGGCTTTATTATTTTATTCATTCCAAGAATATGAAATGTGAATCTTGTATTATAGTTCCTAAAACTTAATCTAATCATTCTTATTTTGTTTAATGTAAACAATATGGTTAGATAATCATATACCTTTCACATGTAGTATTCCATATATTTGTCCTCAGTTGTATAACCAATACCCATAACACCATAATAATTATCTTCATGATATTTCCACTAAGGTCATATAATTCCCATGTATTCCACATTTGAAACATTCAATGTTAAATATGTTCTATCTAGTTTTTTTAATAACGATGACCAAAAAGTAATGTGTGAGAAATAACATCATAGATGAAAAATACATAATTATGTTAAATTGATTATAATATTTAAATATATGAGAAATTAGTTTTATCCAAGGTTATTCATTATCGTTACCAAAATTATAAGATTTTAACCTATAATTAGAATTTTCTTTATGAAACCCCAAGAAATATCTTTAGAAATATTTATAGGGAACTCACTAATGTTTTCACATCGTAGTTTAAAAATGTTGAATAAACCTCCGCTTTGATACCAACGCTAATGAACCAACCTTGACATACATGAATATTACAATAAAGTTTTACAATACATAATATATTACACAAACAGACTCCTAAAGGAGATATTAGTTTAGTGACTTTGGAAACATGGTACACATTCTTCAAATCTGGTGAAATATCTTAAGAATCTCACATAAAGATCTCCACCTTTCGTTTTCCTACCTAAAAAATTGATTCATGAAATAAATAATGGTAGTTTATAAGTCATTAAGCATAATGGAAAACAACCTGTGAGAATATAGAATTGGCATAAAACCTGAAATTATAGAAAACAAATAAGAATAAAAAAATTCATAATATCCAAGGCTCATTTACATGCCATCATAGTCGATGATTCCCTTTACTAACCAATTTCAATCCTCATTCCATACCTAAATTATTAAAATAGGATTTAATACTGTTCCATCCATTTATTATCAAATCAATTTCATTTCCCATACCTACCATGTATTACTAAATTGAGATCATTTCCTAATCAAATCAAATATATCTCCCAAATTAAAAAATTTTAACCAATGAATTGGAGTGAGATATTTGTCCCATTCATCACATAATGAAAATAGTACATAATTGTGAAACAAGAACACAAATTATTCATCATATCTCATATAATCAAATGGGTTTCATAATCATCATTCCATCATAACTTAATCCATGAAAAAAGAAATGGAGTTCATAAATATAATTCCATCATAAATATAATAAAATGACATTAATATTAGGGACAATATAATTGAAAAAAAAATTCCATATTAAAGAATATATAACATCAATGAATGTAAAATTATATGGAAGATAATTTTTATAGAACACATTAAAATAATTCTTAAGGGAAATAACAATTCTTTTTTGAAACTATTTTTTTTACTTAAAACTAAACACATTTTTTTTAAAAAAAACTATGAAAATAAAAATGTAATACTTAAAGGTAATATTAATGTAAATAAAGCATTATTAAATAATAAAACATTTTTTATTCCATATAAGTTAAAATAAAACATTACTCACTTACTTGATTATGAAAAAGTCAAAAAGTACCTCATTTGGAAAAAAATAAATAATCCTTTAAAACTATGTATTAAAAAGTAAAAATTAAATTAAATATACATAAGAGAATAGTAAAACATTTTATGAAAACCTTTTTATAAAACATGGACATGGATGATTAATATTCCTCGACGGAAACATAAGACCAAAAAGTACTTAATATGGAAGAGATCCTGAAATAAATAATTATTATTTTAAAATCAATAGAATCTAATATCTTATGACAGAAATAAAATTATTAATATAACATAATATTCTATATAAGACTCATAAAATTAATTCATGGGAAATATATACACCATGCAGAAGAAACAAATAGTGTATATGACATGTGTCTCACAGAAATAAAGGTGAGGCAAAAATAATCCCTTACCTTAGGTTGGATTCCCATTATACGTGTCCAAACTTCTTGTATAATGATTTTAATATTTTAAATTAACTCATTATAAAATCATATTTATATTTATGATATTAAATATGATCATATTATCCCCCGTTGGTTAATAATATTTCATTATTACTCATCTTTCAGGTATTAACTCTTTCATTTTTCTCAGGCATGTTTTTTAATATATGTTCAAGATCTTCATCATAAGGTTTAGTTAAATATTTTATAGAATTATATTTATTTAAAATATATCATATTTAGTCATTATATAAATTATTATAATCATTATTTAGTGAATATAAAATAAAATGAATCCCATATCATCACTGAGTCGGTAGGTCGTATGTATACACAGGGGACAATATCATTCCCCTAATTATGGAATGGTATGGAATTGGATAGTATATTTTTTTATAGAATAAATATAATTTTATAATAATAATATTTAGTTATTATTTCATTAATTATACCCATCCATATAAAGTGGTAGTGAAAAACAGATTATACCACGATGTGCATACAGTAAGTCGTATATACACATGCATAATGATTTAATTTTTCATATGATGGATAAAAGGTGGAATATAGTACTTATATAATTATAATAATGAAATATAATCATATAAGTGATAAGGTATATATTGCATTATAATGGAAACAAATCATAAATTGAAATTATAAGAGGAATAAGATTGAATGAACATGTAGAGGAAATTACCTTTTTTCGAAGAGCACCATGTAGATCTCCTCTTGGGGATACTAGAGTTGTCCTTTTGAGAAGCATAGAACATATAGAATGTCTCAAGGTAAGTTGAGAAGGGAAATGGGAAGGTTATTACTAATATTTAAGTGAAAATATTAGGTGAAAATTGTGGGATGAAGTTCTCTTTTATAATTTAGGTTAGGGGAAATTCAGAATCTCAAAAATTATTAAGTTATAAAATAATATAACTACATGAAAAAACCAAAAAAAATTAATATTTTCGAAGTTGATATGAGATAAGGTTGTAATATAATCAACCAATAAATGTTTAGAAAATTATTTTTCTCAATTTAAACCATATCACTTTAATTAAACCTTAATTATTCCATTCTAATTTTAACTAAGGCAACAAATTATTTAATATTAAAATAATGTAAATTTTTTATTTATTTGAAATCAATTAGACCACAAATGAAAAGTTTAGAAAATTTTAAACCATATTAAAATTATTTTATATTTTTTAAAAATGTATTATGATATCAAAATAATTTAATAATACATTATTTTGATAAACAATCAATACTACGAATTTTAATTCTATTCAATTTATTAATTTTTTAAAATATTAAAATAACAAGTTCACTTAGGGAAAAATATTTAATTATATATCTAATTGGTAAATTAAATCTTGTAAATTAGATAAAAATAATTAATTATTTTAATATTTCTAATAACATATATTTAATATTTCATTAATAAAATAATTTTTATATCAATTTTTTTAATTATTTAATATACATATATATTGAATAAAAATTAACAAATAAAATATTATGATGAAAATAGATCCTATATAAGTCATAATAATTTATATAGTAGAATAAATCTTCTGGAAAATCCAACATTAAAAATGTTATATTTATTAAAACATAAATGTGACAAAATTAATATTACTTTTGATAAAATATTATAATTGTCATAATCATTTTCATGTCACTCTATAAGCTCAATAATTAAACTTGTGGATGATTATGGTCGATATATACTTGACCAATATGTTTTGGCTTTGTTTTTTGGTCTTTCAGTGGTAATTACAATTTTAATTAAAATTATTTCATTGATTTTTTATCAATTAAATAATTTTTTCATTATCATTGTATTAGAAATTATTTTAATTATTTATTTCCTAAATTTTTAAACTAAATTACTATGATAAATAGAAATATTTTTAATTTAAAATAATTATTTTTATTATAATTTATCATCTTTATAACCTTATATTAAAAATGAAATTATTATTATACCTTGAGTAAGACATCTTTAACATAACTATAAATAAAATATATTAAATGTCCTAATCTCATCAAAGTGGATACCAAAGGATAGAATTTTGAAAAAAATTCGATTTAGGTAAAAAAATAATACAATTACATTAGGATAAGTGTTAATGTAATTTTATAATATTATTATTCCCCTTAATTACCCATTTTACCTTTTTACTGTATTCATAGAAATATCTATAGTTAATATTTATATTGCGAAAAAATAAAACAAATATATTTACATAATTTGGACCCAATAATTCAAAATATGGAATAAATTTCAATGAATTAAAATAATAGAAGTTTTGGTAATTAATTTAAAATTATTCCCCTAGTTGGAATGAAAAAATGAGTTTTAAAAGTTAAAACATGAAAAATCTTGAAATATTTTTACATCTAGTTTCAATATAAAATTATTTCCAATGAATAAAATTATATTAAATGACAAAAATATAATCTATTTAAACAAAAAAACATTCAAATTTATAATTTAACATAATAAAAAATGTTAACCAAGAATTAGTTTGCAATTAAAATGCATTATTTTTTTACTATTCATTAAAATGTGATACTTATCTAAAAATAAAAAAAATTCATCCAATGTAAATTTTATACTAAAATTAAAAAAATAAGATTATTATGTAAAATATAATATAAAAACGTTTCAAAACTTTATTTAAAAATTTTTCACCCTCAAAAGGCAACCAAACTACAATTTTTTAAAAATACATCTTTTATATGAAAAATTGAATTTAATCTTATATCAGGTCTAGAAAACATATAAGAAGAATTTCAAATGTTTAATTGAATGTATTAAATATATATTTCATTAATAAAATCCAAAAATAGTTATTTTTTTATTTTATAAACACAATTATTTGCATTTAAATAATTTTTTAGGAAAGTTTTTTCGTTTACTAAAAAAAAATTATTTTCATTTCTAAAAAATTTCTCATCAAAGAATTAATTATATATAAATGTGTAAAGAATTTTTCCATAATTAAATTAATAATATTAATACCTGAAATTATAATGGCTTGTCTATAAGTTAACATAATAATATTTTGTTGTTCACTTAAACTCGATCATGCATGAAATGAAATATACCAATAGAACTCTAATTTATTAGAACACCAGCCATGCATAGTGTTGTGTATAACGAAAGTTATTTCCGGGTTGTGTGAAGCATAAGATTATTAACATGTATCATAATACACAAGACATCAATGATTTTTTAAAAAAAATCCCTATCATAAAAATATCAGGATGTTAAAATTCATATAAGAATGTAAATATTTGAATATTAAACATTTATTAAATTATGGGAAAAATGTTTTGAGATAAATAAAAATAATATTAAATAAAATAAAACTAATAAATTATTAATTTGAGATAGTGAACATTGAGAAATGTAATATTTATAATATTTGAATGAAAATTGAATAGAAAAAATACAAGTACATATAATTTTTTTTGATTAATACCCTTTTTAAAAGTTAAAATATAATTACATTAAAACATTGGCCATATAATATCATCCTCCTTGATGACTCAACTATAAATTTATGGTATCTAATATCGACTACACATGGGAGTCTTCCTGGATGGCCTATAAGGGGTCTGAGGTGGTGCGAACTCTGACATCAGTAGGCTATAACTTAGGCATTGTGTGCACGTTGGCATATAAGGATCAGGCGTATCAGATCATCCCTTTTTCTGTGTGTTTAGTATTCCATGTGTTGACCCCAATTACATATCTAATAGTAAACATGATCAATTGATTTTTAAGTGAGTGGTCAACCAAGAACGAGATCGATGTGGAATGCTTTCCTTTGAATATTGTTCACTTATTGTTAAAATGCTAATTTATATCATGATCAGATGAACGATTTAATTTCATCTATCTGATCATCAGTGATCATTATATTCCAAAATTCACTAAATTTAATCCCACACTATTTATATCTTCATCATTTTTAGACACCATCACAATATTTTTCATCTTCTCCTTCTCTTTCTAAAGCATGAAAACACTCTTGGGTATGACCTACAAACAACGCACATCAAATTACAGACCTCTATTTTTGATTTTCCCAGATGATAAATCCTTAGATTTCATCCTACATACCATAGGATATCTTATTACATCGTATAACAATGGATATTATATTCATTGCGGTGTTTGGTAAGGATAAAATGAACCAATATATATATATATATAATCAATGTTACTTTCTAATATACCCGTTTAGTGGAAATATGTATATGTAAATAAGGATACCTACAAAAAAACATATTAGGACCATACCCAATTTGATCTAGAACACCATGAAGTCTCAATATTGAAATATTAGTACATTGTGTTTATTTTAGTTATTTTATCCCTTAGTAGTCCATCTCGACCTCATGCATATTCTACATGACTATCTAAACCGCAATATAAATGCCTATATTGAGAAGTCCCTCTTCACTGATTATAAATGGATTATTAAGTTCTCTTCATCATCTCATATTCTATAAAACCAATTATAATCCATGATAGTGAATAAA
The DNA here is from genome assembly GCA_963277665.1 of Viscum album. Taxonomy (NCBI): domain Eukaryota; kingdom Viridiplantae; phylum Streptophyta; class Magnoliopsida; order Santalales; family Viscaceae; genus Viscum; species Viscum album. Next base: position 839,429,964 of record OY728166.1, on the reverse strand, counting down.
ATCCCCGCCAAATCATAGTTATGTGATCAATTTTATGTAAAAGAAAAATTATTTTTTAAAAAGGTTCCAATTTTATGTATGAAATAATTTTATACTAAAAAAAGTAATTTAAATTAATTATTTTATGTTAAATTAAAGGTTGAATTCATATTTTTAATGGGGTTTTAAAATTTTCATTTCTATAAAATTTTCTTCAAAAAAATAATTCATTATAACATGGTAATCTATTTTCATAACCCTATAATATTCTACGTATGACGAATTAATTGATTTGGAAAAGTATATATGATGAAGTTTTAAAAATTAATATTTTAAATAAGGATTCTATTTTCAAGGAATTAAATTTTTCAATGTTAATCTGTATTTTATGCAAATCCCATTTAACAAAGGGGTCTATATTTTCAAAATTATATTTTGAAAGGGAAATTTTGTTTTTGAAAATTATTATGGTTTTCTTATTTTAAATTAAAATAAATTCTATGTAATATAATTAATTTTGTAATAAATTTATTTTATTTTTCAAAATATATTAATATTCTATAATTTTATATTAGTGAATGGTTATTTAAAAGTTCAATTTTTTTAAGTAAAGGATTAATATTTTTTTTAAAAACTATATATAGGAAATTAAATTTCTAAGAACCTAAAAATCGAATTAAGTACATCCTTCTTAAAAAAAATTATATTCATTGTTAAAATCTAAAATTAAAATTAAATGTTTTATCATTTTATGTTATTCTCTTTAGAAACAATTATTTAAATGTTTTGATGGATTTTATAGTTATCATTTTATATATAAAATGGAAGTCAAAATTTTTGGATGTTGAACATATATATAGGAATGGCCATAAACTATATCATAATTAAAATTCTATAAATATCATAATTATCTATTTAGCATTATTTTTTTATGTGTCATAAAAAAGTAACCATTGATGTTGTGGACTTATATAAAGATTACCAAAAGAGGTTTTCTTCCAACTAGTTATGTATTACTATAAGTAATAAATGTGAAAATGTATTTATACTAACTGTATGGTGTTTTCATAAAAACATATTTGCTGAAAAATATTTTATCTAAAATCATTTCCTATTATAAATAAGTAATTTTATTTTCAATAGGATATTTTAGTGGAAATTAAATTAGAAAAGAAAATCTATCAATTTTTTTTTGCAAAACATGGCACTTGGGTCTCAGATTTGATTATATGGAATAAGGATTCAAAAAATAGCTTCAAGTGGACATTGTCAAAAATTGATGTAGCAAGTAGCCTCATGTTTTTATTATGGAGTTTCATATATCCTTTCTTTCTATAAGATTATATTATTTTCAGAAAGATAGTTTTTAGAACATTAAAGATAAGTTTATGTCTTTTAAAATGATATTATGTATTAAAATGAAATATTCATTTGAGTGTAATGTATATTTTCAATGGGTTTTAAATATTATTTTCACGGGTTATATATTTGGAAAAACCTTGTTTTATATGTTTGGAAAAATTTTTTTATTAAAAAATGTATTTATATAATGATAAAATTTTAAAAATAATTATTTCAAAGTGATATGTATGTTTTCAAAAGTTTTATTAATGAGTATTTATAAAAAGAACATTTATTAGATTTTAAAATACATTACTTGGAAATTTTTTTCTCACACTATATTTTAAATTATTTTCCATAAGATCATTATAAGACTCAAAAGAGTTTGAATTTCATAAGGTGCTAGCATGAACTATGTCAAATAAATGTTTGCGGATAATTTATATTAATCTCAGACATATTTTAAGGGTTTTTCATATTCCTCCATTATCAGACCAGAAATATCCCTATTTTTTTTGAAACGTATTATATATTTTTCAATAAATTTTAGAAAACATAAAACATATTTTCCAGAGGATCTTAGAGTGCGGGTCTCAGTCTAATACATGGATAAGGGTGGAGAAATATTTTTTTTGATTCAAGAACACTATTATGGAAGTATAATTTTTATATTTTTAATTTATTATAGTTCATTATGTGTAGTTTTGTTTAGTACCTTTTTTAAATACCTTTCTAACATCTGATGAATATAACTCAATCCAAAGCACCATGTGAGCTAACGAAGGACACCATGTATGCTTGAGGCTATGGAATAGTGGTGAGAGTCTACGATCAATTTTTGGGGAAAATATAATATCTATAGAATATAAATAAATAGAAAAAATATCCAAACATAATCTACAACTACATAATATAGTATTCATAAAAAATGACTACAAAAATACAACTATAACAAATAACATAAAAATATTCTACAATTGATGATAAATACAAGTCATATATATCCAGATTTACAATATGTATTCCACTAATATTTTCGCATATTCATTAAAATATAAAAAACAAAAAACAAAATAGTCTCTAATAACTACATTTATCGTCACTCTAAACCCTACCGTAATACAAGTGTGTTTTTTTACCAAAATAAATGTGTGAAAACCTATAATTAAATTCATCAAGAGAATTTCCTCAGGCCCTACGGTGTAATAATCCTAAAATTTCAAGTATGAATTCAAGGATAATATTTTGATTTATGGTAGTTATTTTTGGTTTATTTATCACGTGTTTTGGGGTAGTGGGGATCATGATGTATGATAAAGAGGGATTTCAAGGTTCCTTTAAGAAATAGGCAGTAGGAGGGAACCATGTACCCGATTAATTGGGATTGAGTACACGATATTCTAGCGAGTATCGTTGTAATTGTTTTAACCTCACCCACTTCTTGGTGGTGTTCATGTGGGTAATAGGTAGTGTATGTGGGTACTCAATAATGGATTGGCTGATAGTCAGTTTTCTTATGTGGGATTCTTTAGTGATAACCCCATAATTTCACCTGATATCCTCTTATGTCTTTTCCACATTATACATCTACCATAATTAAATTTTCATAGGATTTTAGATCCACTAATGACTTCTATAGATTCCATTATATACTCCCTTTGGTATTTTATGATTTTTTCATGGGATTCCTCTCTTGGTATGCATAATGTTGTTCATGCCTTGGATCCCTCATGCTTTCACTATTTCCTTATTTTATAACACAATAATGAGGGACTATAGGTGACATTATTCATTTTGTGGATCAATATTGAATCATGCTACACTAATTAATGAGTGAGCACCCTTACACATATGAAAAAAAATTCCATATCATGTTAAAACATTTATATGTGGTTTTATAGCTCGACATTCATGTGGGGACGTAAGTTAGCCCAATAATTTTCCATTTTTTGTATCAAATGGATAGAGTGGGTTTATATTTATATAATGTATTTATTAGAGAATATTTATAGTTAAAATTGATTATACATGGTGAGTCCTATAATCTTTTAATGGATTCAGGCAGGGACACCCACATTTGTGAATCAGACCATGAGTGGGATGTTTGTGATTAGTTATGTCTTTGGTGTCCTGGTTGGAAAATAGTTTATTACGGGTTGTGAAACGCTTCACATTTTCGGGTGTAGGGTGTACAATAACAGATATAGTTGGTAACCGAGAGGGGTGGGTAAGGGAGAATCTAATATTTTATCCTTATGGTATCCTTGTGTTTGTGAAATTCTATTGGGCAACTGAGTGCCTCTCAATATTTATTTTATTACATAACCTTCATGATATTTTTAATATATTTTTTGAAAAAAATGGTTGAGACCATGTACCGAGTGAGAGGATGATGGATTATGATATGATGGTACTAGATCGTTTATATAATAAGTTTCTATGTATCAATTAACACATAATCAACAAAGTTAAAACATTAAGAACCCTAGTAAATCTAGATCAACATGCATGAAACCTTGATCCATGTAATCAAAATTGAAGAAAACACTTATGATCACCTTACACTAAATATGCCACTACTACTAACTCCCATCCAAATTCTTGAGGAAGATCCTCAATAGAAAACCAAAGTAATCCTCGTCTAAGTTATATCCATAAGTTAATATGAATCACCCAACATTCGAGTGTCATACTCCTTTATTCATTGATATGATAATATCTTGTAATGACAAGGAAGGGGTAAGAAATATATTATTAGAATTAGTCAGATACTTTAGTTTTTTAGACAACCATCTCTTGGGCCTCAATATGTAAATATATATATATATATGTATATCTATTTTGTGGATTCACATTGAACCCCATGAATTTACTCATATGTTCATAGAATAAATTATCATATAACAAATGAATATAGGATAATTATTTATTTTTAATTTACTACTTTTTTATTACTCACAACCTATATGGGAACCCATATGCATATTCATGACTTGTTATCAATGATAAAGCTAAAGATACAGGCCCAATCAAAGGCTATTGATCTTTTTGATCTGGGTAAGGATCTAAGGTGTTTGTAGGACATACTCTGGGATCTTTTAGTACCATGTATATGATATTATATTATTATTTTCTTATCACATGAATTGATACACCACATTTGGGTCCCTTTTAACATGGATGTATGACAATTTTGACCTATTTAAGTTAATAAATATGATGTTATACCAAGTAAGATATCACTATGTTTATATTCTACAGATTATTTACCATTTTTTCCTTTTTATATTTTTATTAATTATGTCTACCTAGTAACATGGGAATAGTTTTCCAATTCCATTACATAGGTATAGGATCGAATATGTATAATAAGATGCTCAAATACAAGAGGGGGTGAATTGTATACTTTAAAAATTCCTTTAGAACCTATAATGTAGGTATATAATATTCTTAATGAAATGAACTTAACTTTAAGGGAGTCTGTTTATTAAGGTTATCTTTTAACATAAAGAAAACTTAGTTTAACAATGTTAATCAAATATTCACAAACCCTCTTAAAGAAGTATTTTCTTAAAATTTACAACCTTATGATAAAAACATAAGAAATATTTTCTTAAAAGAAATTTTATACCATAAAACATATAGAATATTTAATATAATTAGAGTAAATGAATTAGGAAGTATAAGAAAGTTATACATTCTAACTTTAAGAAGGTTAAAATTTCCACAGAATAAAAAAACAACTTGTAATAAAGAACAAGTAACAATAAGACTTCTTTTAACCCAAAGAGAAGGGTATCCAATATCCTTGGATAAATTTTCCTTGATTTATACTTTCAAGAAAGTATGTCTAACCAAAATGTAGGTAATCCCTCAATCCAAATATTGGTGTCTATCTTTCTATCTCCGCAAGCCCTCGATTTAGAAGGAAATAAGAACCTCTATCTTCCAAACCTAGTAGGACACGATCAGCATGATCGAATTCTACACAAAGAAAGTATGAATACTTTTTTCATGCATGGACATGTTGTTGACGACATCCCCACAATTCAATGAGAGTTGTAAGATCCCATCTCTCTATAAATTACTTCACATATTTTTAACATATATCAAATTAATTCACACATATTTCGTTTAAATGAACTCGTATTTTTATGAAAAAACTTCTCAATGGTCAGCTCTACTCTAACAATCAAATTTTCCTTAAATTTCGGAGGGACCTGGACACATATTAAATAGAAAATGGTTAGTTTATAATAGATTGTATGACATAGTTTTATGTATAAGAAACTATGTAATGTTTTAGAAAAATGTTATGTAAAATAAAACATAGTTCCCGATAATATTTAAATGATATATTAAACAAAACTAATATTATCAAGAAAACAGATTCTTAAGAAAATTTAAATCAGAATAAGAAAACGCTATTACTATTTTGGGAACCAGTATCATAAAATTGGAATGAAATTTTTTCCAGTATTAGAATCATGAAAAGCAGTATCACGTTGTCTTAAGTAAAATAATACGTTGGAATCTTAGGTACACTATAATGTTAATGATATATGTAAAATGTAATGAAAATTTGTAAGTAGAATAGAATGAAAAATTTGTAAGTAAATCAGAATTTCAAATATAAAAGAAAAATGGTATGACATATCTGTAAGTAAAACAGAATGGTAAATCAGTAAATAAAAGAGATTGAAAAATCTGTAAATAAAATAGATTAAAAAATATGTAAGTAAAATGGAATGACAAATATATATGTAAAACAGATTGAAAAATATTTTAGTAAAACTGAATGAAAAATTTGTCAGTAAAATATATTGAAAAATATGTAAGTAAAACAGATTAAAAAATTGTATGTAAAATAGATTGAAAAATCATTAAGTAAAATGGAACTTAAGGAACAGTTTTTGTGATTTCCAAAACAGAAAACCATAATGAATGGATAAGTTATAAAATAACCTTATTTACTCAAAAATCTTCCCCTTTTTGGAAAGGAAAAATGAAATTTCTAAGGGAGAATATATTGTCTTAGAAAAAAAAGTAAGAAAAACATATATCCCCCTTTGAAAGAAATTTTGGATGAATACGACTAACTCCCCCTTAGGTTATTTTTCCCATGTTTGTATTCTTGATCTTTAGTATCTAGTTTTATTTCTTAAGGAAATATCTCCCCCTTAGATAAACATATCTTCTTAAGAGACACCCCCTTACTTATGAATTATTCTTTCTTATCATACTCCCACTTAATATATTCTCCACATTAAATTCTTCATTAAAATATTCCTTCAAATAAATTATCCCCCTTTGTGATTTTAAAAAAGGAATGGAGAAGTATAGGATATACCTGTAAGGTTAATGAAACATACATGAAAAAACAAAAGAAATATATTAAAGATATTTATTAAATAAATTTTGGAAATAATGTTTTTATTACAATAAAACATCAGAATGTAAAAAAATCATCCTTCCTTCTTCGGCTCAGAAAACAATTTCTTTATCAAATCATTAAGTTTCTTCAGTTTTTATGATCTTCTTGAAGCATCTTCAACAAAATATCAAGATCCTAGTTCTTTTTTTTTCTATGGAAAATATCATTTTTTTTATATTTGATTCTATAATTTTTATTTTTAATGAACTCCTCTTAATAAGACACCTTTTTCACTAATTCGGCACTAACTTATTTTTCATTGCTTATAGACTGAGAAATAGAATAGAGTTGTCTTACTTTCTCAGAAATGGATTCTATGACTTTGTTGAACATGGATTTACATGTATTAAAAGCTCTGTTTGTTGAATCCATGAAGTCAGTAAATTTTATAAGCTCTCCACTGATGGTTTTGGTGTGGTAGAAGACTTTCTTACAAGTCACCTTCTGAGCTTTATAATCAATCAAAAGATTTTTTAAATCCTCTTCTTCTATAACCACCATGTCTATCAACATATTAGTAGATTCTGTCTTTTGATTCAGGGTTTCTTACATCATTTGACTCTAGGAATCTATTTATGCAGGAACTAGAATAGTGAAGAGCATCTTCCATAAAGACAGTTTGACATACATGCTCAACAACAGATGAGGATTCAGAGTCTAAATCATCTTTTTCCATTCTTAGTTCCTCTTTGATTCAATGAATCTAATTTCTCTATCCTTTTTGAATACTTCTAATGAATTTCCTTATCAAATGAGGTAAACATACACTGTTGCCTTATCAGAATTTTGAACTATGATTTTTTCATCGGATACATGGATATCATTTTGATCACCTGATTCATCTTCTTCCCCATCAAGCTCTTCTTTTGAGTTCTTTCTTGACTTTCTTCTTCCTGGACCTCTTCCCCTTCATCACATTGTGATTCAACCTCTTTTTTCTCTTATTCTTCCACATCAACTTCAAATTCATCTTCAACTTCGTATTCAAATTCTTATTCAATCTATAGTTATTTAGAAACAGATTATGAAGTCTGTGGTGTTACATTATATTCTTCAACATCCCTTAGAATATCAACACTGCCTTCTTGAAGGATCCGATCTTCCATTTCTTGAATAGGATCTGAAATAGATAAGACATACCTATAATTATAGATTTACGGAGTTCCAACCAATTTCTTATAAATAAATTGAGATTTTAGTACTTCATGATATTTCTTCTCTACTACTTTTAATAAAGACTGACATACTTGAGATTCTGAGGATTTCTTCTTCAATTCCTTCTCCTTCTTTTCTTTTTCAATATTTTCATCTTGATTATTTTTTAAGGCCTTAGAATCTATAGGATTTAAGCCCAAGGAAGGATCACCTTCCTTTATCGTAGCTACCATCCCACTCCATTTTTCAACCGTTGTATCGGAATAGGCATTTGGCTTCATTACATGAGGAAGTGCTGATACTGGGTTAGCCTAAACTGATGATGGTAAGCTTGGTTCATCATGATTCTTTTTCATAGGTACCAATTTTGAAGATTTTGGAATATCAACCTTATTCTGAACAAAAATTTCTTCAAAAATATTATATTCCAGTAAATACACGACCTTCATTATCTTAATAGTATCATCTCATAGCAACAAAATCATGAATGGGTTAGAAATTGATTGACAAGGGACATTCAGATCTTGAAGTCACATTACGATTATCCTAGTGATTGTTGCTGGAGACATAAGGATTTGGGACCTAATGGTTCCACCTTTTACAACATGGATAGTGAGGAAGATGTACTTGATCGAGCTGACGATTCCTACATTTACATGAAAATCGAATAAAAAGATATCACATATATTTAATGAGTTCTTATCTCCTTTCATTGGAATAAGAAATTGTTGCATTCAGATAGCTACCAGCTTATGATTAGTTATAAGATTAGTAATTTTCAGATTCTTAATATTCTTGAGACCAAGGAAATCTAGAACCTTGTCTTTTTCAAAAGAACCCTCCTTTGATGGATGTCTGTAAGAGCATATAATATATTCTTCTTCATAAGGTATCTTGATTACATTTTCTGCGTTCATGTAAGGAACTGTATAAGTCTTATCATAACATTTAAACTTATATAATTCCTTTCAATACTTTTCTAAAAAAATAACTGATTCATAGAATTGTATGTCTAGGTCAGTGTAATTTGAATCTTTGATTTTCTCATTTTCCACACAAACACTTTCCAATCCTTTAGTTTTTATGACATTAGAGATGAGAGAGTCTTACATTGCAAAGAAATTAGGGCATACCAGTCTTTCCCTGAAGTTTGACCAATCCTTTATTTCCTCGCTAATCGACATCTGTTCTTTTGAGGATTCAGTAGCATTTGGAGTATAAGAACTAAGGAATTAGAATTTATACTTTTAAGGTAACAAAACTTTGGTACAGAGATCCGAGAATATAGTGTGGCCCACATAAATGAATAACACCTTATATAGACAAATAAATGGCCCCTCATCTTTCATAATATAATCAAATGGCAGAAAATAACGTGATCTAATCTGGTGGTTGAGGATGATTGTAGAAAAAATGAATTCCAATCTTGTGAGGTTAGGTAAACAATGAATTGAAAAAAAAAGAAATAGCAACAATTGAAATGTAAAATTATAAATTGAAGTATAAGAAAGCAATCCTTTTTGGATACTCTGAAGAATTTATCGGTATTATAGAATTCTATTGGAAGTTTTAGATTCAGAGGATTTTTATACCATGAATTTCCATTATGAGAATATCCATTCTGAGAATTTTTATTCTAAGAATTTTCATTCTGAGAATTTTTATTTTGAAAAATTTCATTCCAATTATTTCTGTTTCAAGAATTTCTATTCCAAGAATTTCTTAAGGGAAACAATTTCTTAGGGAAAAATATATTTCTTTAAAGAAACATAATTTTTCTTATAATAAGAGAAAGAAATAAAAACAAACAAGAATATATACTCCCCCTAAATTGAGGAGTCTTTTAGTGAAGAGGATTATTTAAAAAAGATGTAGATATAGATTATTACCTTACAATGAGCATTGTTAGATTATATTTAATTAAATCTAATCTATCAGAAGGTAAAGGTTTTGTAAAAATATCAGAAATCTGTTTTTATGTTCAGATGAATTGAAGAATAATATATCCTTTAAGTGTGTGATCTCTAAAAAAGCGATGTCTAATATCTATGTTCCTTGCACAAGAGTGATCTGTAGAGTTTTTAATAAGGGAAATAGAACTTGTGTTATCACACATTATTTTAGTTTTAGTAAATCTCATAACATAGTTTGTGAGTGTGTGTTGCAGCCACAACACTTGAGCACAAAAACATCCAGATGCTACATATTCAGCTTCAGTAGTGGAATGTGCTACAGAATTTTGTTTCTTACAAGACCAAAAAACTAAAGAATCTCCTATGAAATAAAATGTTTCATATATATTCTTCCAATCCATTTTACAACCACCAATTTCATCATCTAAAAAACATTTATTTTTAAAATAATTTCTACAAGAATAAAATAGTCCCAAATCTATTAATCTCTTGAAATACTGAAAAATTCATTTCACAACCATTCAATGGGATTATATAGGATTTTCATGATATCTTGCACATAAGCATACTAAAAACCTTATGTCAGTTCGACTAGCTGTTAAGTAAAGTAAACTTCCTATTATTCTTCTATATAATGTTTGATCCACTAGTTTGCATGCTTCATCAATAAGATGAGTATTAGAGGTTCTGGTATGAGTACTTATACTCTTAGTTTTTTCATACCCAAACTTCTTAAGAAGATATTTTTTATACTTATGTTGGGATATGTAATTTCCGTCTAGTTTTTGAGAAATTTGAAAACCAAATAAAAAAGTTAGCTCACCCATTATACTAATCTCAAACTCAGATTTAATAAGATTTTCAATGTAATCAGTTAAGGATTGCTGAGTTGATATAAATATGAAGCCATCAAAATAAATTTAATCAATTAAAACATATTGAAAAACATTCTTAATGAAATGGTTGGATCGAAAGTTCCCTTCACAAAGTTATTTTGAACCAAAAATCTTATAAGTCAATAATACCAAGCTCTAGGGGCTTGTTTATGTCTATATAAATCCTTGGTAAGTTTGTAAACATGATTAAGATATTTTGTATCTTCAAAACCAGGGGTTTGATCTAAATAGACCTCTTCCTATACATAACTATTGAGGAAAGCACACTTCACATCCATTTGATAATGTTTAAAATTAAATAATGCTGCAAAGGATAGAAGAATAGAAATAGATTCAATTATTTCTATAAAAAAATAAGTTTTTTCATTTTCTATGTATTATTTTCGGTTATAGACTTTAGGAAATAATATTTCCTTATTTTTAAAAATTATTCCATTTTCATTGCATTTATTTATAAAAACCCATTTGACTCCAATAACAGAATTTTCTTTAGGTATTTCAACCAAGGTCCAAGCATGATTCCTTTTGAATTAATTGCGTTTATATTGCATGTCCTTTATCAAATATTCATCACCCATGACATCATCAGGAATCTTTGGTTCAAATTGGGAAAGAAAAGAAACATGTTCAACTTCATTCCATAAGTAAATTCTTGTTCTTATAGGTTTATTAACACTACCAATGATATTATCGCTAGGATGATTGCTAAGTAACAACTGACATGGGTTTCTTAAAACTTGTTCATCATTATTGGGTTGAAAATATTTAGGAGTAAATGTCTCAAAAATATTTTCATCAACATTTTCCTTAACTGAAGGATCTTCTATAAAAGGTTGATGATTATTTTTATAAAATATATCAGAAATACGTTCAGGTAGTTTGAAAACAGAAGGATCAGATTCATTGAATTTAACATGCACTATTTCTTCCATAGTATAAGTGTTTTTATTAAAAACTCTATATGCCTTATAGTTAGTAGAGTAACCTTAGAAAATTCCTTTTTCAGAATTGTGTGCAAATTTATGTAAGTTATCTTTAGTATTCATGATAAATAATTTGCAACAAAAAACATTAAAGTAAAAAACTTTTGGTTTTCTGCTAGTCTATAACTCATAATGTGTTTTTTAATAAAATGTCTTATTAAAACTCAATTTATAGTATAACATGCATTACCTACAGCTTTAGCAAAAATGAATTAACTATATAATTTTCTCTCAACATGGTTTTAGTCATCTCTTGAAGAATACGATTTCGTCTTTCCGCAACACCATTTTGATGAGGAGTTCTTGGAGATGAAATGTTGTGAGTAATACCTTTGGGGGATTTCTATGAACAACTATATATGCCACCATAATTCAGTGATGATATTTACCTCTCCTTTATGGTTATCGTCAGTCCCCTAGTTACCCTCCTCCGCCCGCAATCCCAATGGATTGTTGGCGTTGGAGAGTTCTTCTTCTGGCATCAAAATTGGTACAGTGAGGTTCTTGGTTATCCTGGATTCCCAGAAACCTACATCACCTTCAAGGAAGCATGTTTATTTCCTCCCTTCATTAATGCAGTTATGAACAATGAGCAGATGGAACACTTAAACCTCATTGAGTTGAACATTGCCCCCAATAAATGTGTTTTTACCCCTTCTTCATCGAGTTTATTCTCCTCTAAATACTTTCGATGCATCAATAACATGCAGCTCCATATAGATATTTGGGATGAAGAAATTTTGGTTAAGAGTATTCCAACCAAATTCAATTTTCTTACCTAGCAGATTAGGAAAGGGGTTATTCCAACAAATATAAACATCAAACATTGTGGGATCAAACTGGCTTCTAGGTGTGTGTGTGTGTGTTGTATAGTCCATAGCGATGAAATCTTGGGTCACATGTTCTTTGAATATGAATGGGTGCATGAGGTGTGTAAATTCTTCAGGTAATTCACTACGGTGTCTATTCCTTCAATGGTGAGCCGCTCTTCATGGACATGTGGTACAATGGCTCGAGCGAAAGTGGTCCAGAACAATTGGCCCGCACTGTGATTTTTCATGTTTTTGTGGGTGCATCTGGAAGGTGATAAATAAAGTTCTTTATGAAGTGGGATCCATGTAAATTCATTCAATTATTATCGGCATAATAAATCTTCTTATCGACTTTACTCAGATTGACCACAACTGAGAGGAAGCTCCTTTGTTGGTCAGGCTTCATGCTGGTCCCTGAGATTATCATCATACCAGCAGCAACATTAGGGTTAACTAGGTCCGATGGTTCCATCCTTCGAAGGGATTAAAACTCAATACAAATGAATCGTGTGAACTAGTAGTCATGCACAGTGGAGGAGTGGTGTGGGATGCAAATAGGTTTGTCTACTCGTATTTCTTTATCAGACTCAGTCAGGGGACCTCTCTCCTGGAAGAGGCCATGGCATTGCTCACATGACTCACCTTATGAACCCAGAAGAGTTTTGACATATTTGAAGTTGAAACTAATTCATTTTAAGTGAACAACTCCATACATGAAGGGAACAAGGTAGATGATTACTTGGCCTCATTGTATGTCCTTGGTTTTGAAAATATTTTCTTGCATACTGTGGTTAGATTCAAGCCTGAGGGGGTCAATCTTTTTAAGTGGATTCCCTTGGGCTACATCATTACAGACCTCCTTAGTTCAGTCTCTTATCTCCAAGGGCGCTAAGGGATGAATCCACTATCACTTTTTTTCATTTAATAAATATCTACATTATGATGATGATAGTATTTTCCTCAAATACTTCTAGTTTAGGTTGGACCAAATAATTCCATGTGCACCAACTATACTGCTTTATATTTTGAAACATCGATTATATATTTAAAGCTAGATTTCGAATTCTTGTCATATTGATAAGAATCACTGACTTTTGATGAATCAAACCTATGTTTTGGTATATCTTTAACAAGTCCTTTATTATAAAGTTTACTAAGATTCCTTAAGAAACAATGTCATTCTCTTCTATGCCAAATCCATGATTGATCTTCAATGGCACTAAGGAAATTTAGCTCTTGACTTCAATGGTTTTATTGGTTTAAGGTGTACACATTCTCATGCTGAAGGGAAGAAAAAATAAACTCATCCCTGGAATTGTGAACAAAACATTTATCATTTCTAAAATTCTCAAGTTAACCTTCATCACATAATTTACTTATGCTAATGAGGTTGTTCTTAGGGCCTTTTAAAAAAGAAAATTTCAAATAATAGAATTACCATGAATAATAATGTTACCTATACTGACAATTTCTCCTTGAGAGTTATCTATAAAGATTAATTTTCCACCTTTAGTCATTAAATTATTTTTTAAATAGTATTTTTTACCCGTCATGTGATGTGAACATCCACTATCCATTTATCATATGTTGTTGGTACTTCCAACATTATCCAAAAAAATAAATAGTTAAGTTTTCAGAATCCAAACATTCTTGGATTCAGAATTGTTAGATAATAAAATCTTGAGTATCCACATTTGTTTAGAAAAGTAATCATTATGAACCCAATGGAATAAACTTCATTTAATGAAAAATTATTATTCCAATTCCCCTCACATTTACATTTAGTGCAAAAGGGTTCTCTAGAAGGAACTAAATAACTGTTTCTAAAAATTGGGTTTTCATGAGAATAACATAATCCTTGATTATTACCATGAGTTCAGATATGAGAATACATCTTGTAAAAATTTTCCCTTACAGAAGTAAAATATTCAAGAAGTATCATCAAGGAAAATATTTTAGACTCTAGTCTCAATACTAAATTCTTATTGACTATAATAATATATTTATAGTAAAGTTTCTTCTTTAAAGAATCATTTTCCAAAAACAATTTTTTGTGATCCATAGAAAGTTTATCCTTCTCAGAATTATCTTCCTTAAGTTTCCTAGAAAGATTTTACAAATCATCATTTTTCTTACCAAGATCATTGGCATGATCTGAAATTTATTTTTTATAAAATAAATTCTCTAGAATTTTCTTTTTCAGGTTTCTTAGAGACATTACAATTTTTTATTTCAAGAAACATAGAAAATATAGAAACTTCCCCATAAGATGTTAAATCATTGTTATTGTTTGATGAAGATGATTCTTTATTAGAAGAAAGACCTTTATTAGTAATATTTTCAGTTAATGACATATGGGATAATGATTTAGCAGTTCATACATTAGCCATAAGAAAACGATTTTGAAATGGAGTTCTGAATAATAGACCAATATTATTTTTTCTTAGAAGATTCATATTCTGAAGGGTCATCAGAAGAGTCTCCACCAATGGTACTCCAAGTGAAATTTTCTTTGAAGACTTTATTATGTTTTTATCTTTATAAATTCTTCATGTTACTCTTAGAATTAATATATATCTTGTCTCTTTTATTGACAACGGGACAATCAGGTCTAATATGACCAGTTCTTCGGTATTCATAAAATGTTTCTTCTCCATATTTATTTTCTTTCCCACCTTTCTTATTGTATCTATATTGAACGTTATTTTTCCCAAAAATCATGATCATCCTCTGAGAAATATTGGCTAACTCATTTTCTAATTATTCACTTTCACTAGATTTAAATTGAATAACAACCTTCTTGGGTTTTGATCTTGTAACTCTCTCAAGAGTATTGGATTTCATATGATTTGATGTTGTTGTAAAATAAACACCTCCATTTCCATTATTCTTCTTTATATTATCAGAATCTCCCTTCATTATAGTTTCATGTTGAAGAAGAGTTTCAAAAAGCTCATCAAGAGTAATATGAGCATCTTTTATATTCTTATATATAGTTTTCCTCTTGTATTCTCATTCGTTAGGCATGATGTCTTTAATTTTTTCTAAAAGAATTTCATCATCTAAACCTTTCTCACCCCTTGATTGTAAGCTGTTGAAGATAGTCATAAATCCTTTTTTACATTATATATGGGTTCTCCAAATGGAAAATAGAAACCATGATTCTCAGCTCTGAGCATGTCACTTTTAGTTTAAATGACTATAGAAGTTCCAAAGTGAGTTACTTCAAGCATCTTCTAAATTCTATTTAAAGTTTAAAAAGATAAAATTATTCTATATATGTTTCTTATCATGGAACAATGAAAAGTATTACATACCTTAATGTTCAGTTGGTACACCACCTTTTCTAGATTAGTGAAGGTTCTATGTTCTTTACCAGGATTCTCATAATATACAGTTAACATAATGTATTTTTCAAAAACTGTGTTTATCACAAAGGTCTCCATTATGACTCTCTAATAATCATTCTCATTTCCATCAAAGATAAATGGTCGAGTATGATTGAGATTATCTATAGATCCAACATGATGCCTACCATACTAAAAGAAAATAACTTTCCACAAAGCCTGTTAGCTAAAAATGTTTGTAATTAAACATTAAAAAATAACGAGTTATGCACAATGAAATCTGGAGCAAGAAAACTTATATAAGAATATAAGTATTTCAGAGACCTACTTCGATACCAATTTTAATGTATATGTATAGTAGAGCTACTAGCCCTGATACCAATTAAATTATTGTATATCTATAATGAGATGGTCAAATACAAGAGGGGTGAATTGTATAATTTAAAAATTCCTTTGGAATATTTAAATTTGGTAAAAAACATTCTTAAAAAATGTTACTTAATATTAAGGGCATATTTTTCTTAATATTATCTTTTAACATTAAGATAAAATTGTTTAATAAAGTTAAAAAAATAGTTACAAACCCCCTTAATGTAGTATTTTCATAAACATTACAACCTTAAGATAAAAACTTAAGAAAGATTTTATGGAAAGAATGATTCAGAATTAATGTGTATAAAATTTGTAAAATAATCATAGTAGTGTAATTATATATTATAATAATGTTATATTTTCTAACGTTAACAAAGTTAAAATTACAGCTGAATAAAAAACAACTTGTAATAAAGAAAAAGTAACAATAAGACTTTTTTAACCAAAAGTTAAGGGTATCCAACAATCTTGGATAAAGACTCCTTGATTTAAACATTCAAGAAAGTATGTCTTACCCAAACCCTGGTAAGCCATCAATCCAAAGATCGGTATTTGTCTTTCTATCCTAGCAAGCCCCTGATTTAGAAGGAAATCAGAACCTCTATCTTCCAAACCCGGAAGCCCAGGATTAGCACGATCAGAGTCTGCACAAAGGAGGTCTGAACAAGTTTTTCACACATGAACAAGTTTTTTACAACATCCACACAAAGCACTGTGAGTTGTATGATCCCCTCCCTATATAAATCACTTCACAGACTTTTCACATATAACAAATTCATCCACACTTATCTTGTACAATTGAACTCGTATTTATAGGAAAAACTTCTCAATGGTCAGCTCTACTCTAGTAGTCATATTTTCATTAAATTTTAGAGGGACCTAGACATGTGTCAAATAAGAAATGGTTAGTTTATAACAAATTGAAAAAAATCATTTCATGTGTAATAAATAGTGTTATATTTAAGTTAAATGTAATGTATTAGAAAACATAGAATCCAATAATATTGGAATGATACATTAAATCACTCTAACATTACAAAAAATGGATTCTTAAGAAAATGAATATTGTATATTGAAAATGGAATCACAATTTTTGATACCAGTATAATAAATTTGGTATGCCATATTTATTGGTATCAGAATCATGAAATGCGGTATCACGTAGGCTTAAGTAAAACAATACGTTTGAATCTTAAGTACACCGTAATGTTAAATATGTATGTAAAAGGTAATGACAAATTTGTAAGTAGAATAGAATGACAAATTTGTAAGTAAATTAGAATGTAAAACTTGAAAGTAAAACGGTATGAGAAATTTGTAAGTATAACAGAATGATAAATCAGTAAATAAAACAAATTGAAAAATCTATAAGTAAAACAGATTGACAAATCTGTATGTAAAATGGAATGAAAATATATAAGTAAAATGTATTGACCAATCTGTTAGTAAAACAGAATGACAAATCTGTATGTAAAACAGATTGTAAAATCTGTAAGTAAAAAGGATAGACATGTCTATTAGTAAAATGGATTGACAAATCTGTAAGTAAAATGGATTGAAATATCTGTAAGTAAAATGGAACATAAGGAAAAATGTTGTGATGTTCAAAACATAAAACTATAAGAAATGGGGAAGTCATAGGAGAATCTTATTGACTCAACATTAGGTACAGCTAGTTGAAACCCCCTTGATACGGGGAGGCACATATGAGGATATGTGGTGAACTTTCATGATCTTGGTGATTTGAGATGGTGCATTTAAATATGGTATTATAGAGCCTTGTTTGTATTTTGGAAAAGTACAGATTGGATTGGTAGAACATGAGTGATAAGTTATTATTGTGTCTAAACAACACATGTATAATCGATGTTCTAGATTATGGGTAGAGGGTTATGTTTATTAGTTATACTAAACGGGTTTCATGACATTCTTCTTTTTTTATTGTGTAAGTATTGTTTATTATATGGTTTAACTCTTCTATAGGTTGAAATGATCATGTGGGTTTATACATTATAATTCATGACATAGGTTTAAATTTCATAATATTAATTTCTTATGATTTATTGATTTTTAAATTATTTAAAAGTAAAAAAATAATTTATTCAATATTTTCTCAAATACATTATTTATGAAATATTATTAATTTAACCCCAACATGTGATAAGTTATTATACTTTAATGTGATTAACATAAAATTATTACTAGCATGGGCTTCATAATTAGTTAGATAGTGGGTGGTTATGCCTTTAAAATTTGGGAAGACCCTTAGGGAATGTTCCCAATGAATGATGTGTACCTATTCAACTATTAATTTCTTAACTTTTATTCACATTTATACTATTAAAGATTCTTCAAAATATATTCATCGAATTTCAAATAATTCTTCCATAAAGGCGACATGTGGTGAAACCCATAGACAATATATATGATAACATTGAGGTTGGGAATGCCATTATTTAGAGAATTATTTTGGTAGAATAAATATTATTTAGAAATTAAGATATATAAATTATCTATTTAGAATTTTTTCATTGTTTTTCAAGGTAGTGAAAGTTTTGTGTAAAAATTAATATTGTATAAATAAAACATTTATTTATTTGGACACCATAATAATCAAAAATTGATTTAATAAATTCTTTAAAAGGAATAAATGACTAAATATGTATTTACCTTCAAAATAATGTGTTCTAATTTTTTTTATTGATTTTATAAACCATATATAAATCCTCCAAAAACTATATTATATTTAATCATTTTAAAATTAATTCTTTATGAACATGATTCACATCTATATAACCAATGGTATTATTTTAATACTTTCAGTCCATTTCCTTATAAAATTTTAAATGAATTTAACTTTTTTTAAATCCATGTGAAAGAATCATATGATGGTTTCTAGTATTTATTATTTTAACACATAAAGTCCAGAACATATGTTTAGAGATTACTAAATAATTCCCAAATAATTAATTATAAATATCCAACAAACATCCCGCACCTCTTCACCTAAGACCCCTGGATAATGATTTTCTATTCTCTATCACTCTCTAAATCTCTATCAAGGTTTCTAAATCCTTTAAAACACTCCACAAAATCTTTTAGAATCACCCTCTCAATGTTATGGGATTCTATCCTCCACTTTATTCAAGAACATTTTTTGTATTATGTAATTCTATTTAATATTTTCATGTTAAGGTATTTTTCAAACATCCATTTTAATATATGTATGATTCCTATGTCATTAGAGACTACATTAAACTCTCATTTAATTTTTTAATGAATAGTTTTGTACACCCATTACACTACTGAAATTATCTTGCTGATTTCCATGCCAAACATTTGTGTAATGAAAACCATTCACATTTAAAATCAAGGGGTTTCACATTAGAAATATATATATATATATATATCATTCATTAAATAATTATTTTTGTATATATTACCCACACTGTCTAATCATGTTATTAAAAGTGATGAAATGAGTTTATCTGTTGTATAATCTAGGTGGGTCACTAATGCATGTACATGATATGAATGTTACAAGAGGGCTAAAAAATTTATATCCCTTCTAGGAAATGGGGATATTTTTTATCTCACTAGTTTATATTTATGGTAAACATGATTTTTACTATTCACACTATGTTATTATTTCTCAATGTTTATCATTGAGTTATGATTATGATCTTAGGTTTTATATTTGTGCAACATTATTTTTTTTCCCTTGATGTTATCATCTTATATAATACTTTGATGATCAAGTTTATATTTCTACCCTCTTTTATTCCACCTTGATATAACTCTTAATTAAACTGAATTACTTGCACTCTCTTATTCTTTTATTATTCCCTTATTGGGACTTATATATCAACCCTTCATGTCAAAATCACTAGGTTATCGAATTTAGTTTTAGAAGATAAAATTGATTTTGGGTAATGTTGTGGATTTTTTTTAAAAAAAATGTTTCCATATATTACTTTATTGTGGGTTGTATCTTATTACCTAAACAAACATAGAATTTTGACATTGTGAGATTGTATTATGTGTTTTATATAATAAAAAATGAATTAATTTTTATAAAATATATGATTCTTCATAGTTGGTAACAGAAAAAGGTCATGATATTTTTGCAGATTATGATTATGAAACATTTATAAAAGATTTATGCAGAAAAAAAACATAAAATATCATGTATAAATTTATTTGAAGAATATGTTTTGTGGTTTCTATGTAAAAACTCCCTATCCAGATATTATTAGTGGATTTGGATCTAACATAATTGAACATATGGGTATTAACTCTTAAAGGGTGCATTGTTTATTAACATGACCATAACATAGTTCATGATAAAGAGGTCTTACAACAAACACTATCAATACTACCTAGGGATATGATTTGGTCAATTTAGAAGATCATTATGAAACATCATTATGGCAACAAAAAATAAAACAAAATTTTTTGTAGTGAAATATAAAATGGAAAGCTTATACTGAAACCTAGAAATTCATAGGTTAGTGAATCTATGTTATTTAAGATTTATCCATTAAATATCATAGTTTACATATTACAAGTTTAATAGTCTAAAAATTTATATCCCAAACCCTATTTTGGATGAAATAAATTATTTTAACCCAAATAAAATAGTTAAATACATGCTTTTCATTGATGGTTCTATACATTCTTTCTAATCACTCATGTTTGGTACAACTATTTGATCACCACCTCAATATATATAAGTAAAATATCATTGAAAATGTAAAATGTGGTAATTATCAAATAAAATGTATATAACTTATACCCTCTCTATATTTTTTATGAACATCCCATCAAACTTTTCGATACTCACATTAGTATAATTCAATATAATTATAGGTATGTGTTGGATTTCCATGTATATTTACAACAAAAATTTCCAAGAGAAGGAAATCACCAACTATATAGTGAGACACACTATAATTTTATACAAATGAAATAAGGAGAATGAATCGTCTTTAGAATCATCACCGTAATCATGGATATTATTTCATGATTAGAGATCATTTTTGGCTCACATTATGACTAAGGAAAAGATCATCCTTTATAAAAATGACCATTATAATGGAATATGATGATGTGTTTATTGAATATTTTCCTTATCTTATTCCATGTTGTGAGATTGAGTTCTAATTTAATATTATATCCATAGATTTTGTAAAATTTGAAAATCCATATTTCATTTCCACAGTTTATCTTGAGGAGAAGAAGAAGAAATGAAACTAAGATTTGGATAAAGTGTTTATATTACAATGTTCATTACAAAGGGGTAAAGTCGTCTATTTTATAAAAAATAAATATGGGTCTTTGAACCTATTTATTAATTATTATAAGCTAAAAATAATCAAAATAAAGAATAAGTATCTTATTCAATGTATTGATGGATTGTTCGACTTCGTTCATGGATAATTGTACATATCATTTGTTGTTATTTAGTAAGGATATTATCCAGTAATAGTGAAGAAAGGGGATATCCCCAAGAAAACTTTTCAAACAAGGAATGGCAGCTTTAAGGACAACGTGATTACATTTGGACTCATTTTTTCATTATCTTTACTATGGTAAGTTATAAATATAGTATTTAGTGATTTACTCAAAAAATCAAGGCTTTTATAGATGATATTATTTTCTACTATAAAAGCATGGATGATCGTGAGGATTATTTGAATTCTATACTGAAGACCTTGAAAAAGTAAAATATATATGAATAGTAGAATTATAATGAACCATACTTTATATACATTGTTATTACTTCAGAATTGAAGCATACTAATTATAACATATAACAATGCCAAGAAAGGACCGTATAGGTATAGTGTCTTTAGAAACTGGGAAACATAAACAACTGATTCATAAATCATCGACATTATCTCCCATTTATTTCATCATATCTAGAGTCCCTTTTGGCATATCCTACTTAATACCCTTCTTCCTGACCTGGGGAAAAGAAAACATACAAAGGGTGAGCTTAAATGCTTAGTAAGGGTAAACAAAAGAAATATCAATCATATCATATTCATAAGAATGTACATTTTGAAAATCTCAACCTGAAAAAGTGATGATAATATCATAACATGGGATAAATATAGTAGTGAAATGTAATCAAAATAATCATAACTTAAAACATAAACCTTTGTGGCATACACACATAATCATAGAAAATCGTTTCATATTAGTCAAGACTCATTGCCAAGACTATCATTGCGGAAAAAGACCATTACTGAACCGAGTTCACTCCTCGTTCCAGTCCTGTGTCACTGAACCCGATTAACTTGTCGTTCCAGCCATGTCTTCCTCATGAGATATAAATATTTACCCAATGAATTTTAGAGATATATAGGTCCCACCCATCTCATAATGAAACCATTCTTATGTGTGCAACAAAATCACAAATCATAGCATAACCCATGTAATAAAAATGGGATTCTTAAACATCATGCCGTCATAACAAAATCCATATATGATAAAAGGACATTATAAAATTAATTCCATCATAAAATAATCAAATAAATTTAAAAATAGTGATAGAAACCTAACCCTATATTATCTTAGATGGAAAATAATTTTGATAAAATACTTGAACTCCATTTTTGAGGAAAATATCCTTTCTACTCCAAAAAAAAATTTCTTTCTTAACATGTCATACAATTTTAAACTAAAATAAGTTGATTAAACATAAAAATAAAAACTTTCAAAGGATTATTCATGGAAATAATGTTCTATGAAATCATAAAAATCCATTCATTCCATATAAGTTAAAAAAACATTCTTCTCTATCTTTGGTCGGAAAAGACAAAAAGTATCTCATATTGAAAACGACAAAAGATTCCTTTCACATCGTTTAATAAAAATTCACCATTAGGTTAAATTGGATTTAAAAAATTGTAGGAGGATATAAATAATATTAAATATTGAGGAAACATGGATTTCGATGACAAATATGCCCCTGTAATTACCGAAGTATAAACAATCTCGGATAAAAATTGAGATTGCAAGATATTCCATTAAATTAGGTCTGATATGCTTTGTAAGTATCCAAACCTCTTTTATAATGATTTAAATAATTTCATTGACTTATTACATAATCATATTCATTTTTATTATATCATATATGGTCATGTTCTTATATTCTTATTAGTAATATTTCATTGCAACTTGTTATTCGGGTGTTCATTGCTTTATGTTCTTATGCATGTTTTGTCGAATAAATTCTTATTCCTGTTTTCAGGTTATAGATAACTCATTTTTAGAATGGTATTAGTGTAATATATATTATATTTATTCATTAAATTCATTTATATAATCATTATTCAATGAAGATAATGTAGAACGAATCGCATCACATCGTTGAGATGGTAGGCCGTACGTACGCACGGGTGATGATAACATTCCCATGATCATGGAATTGTATTGAAGTGTATGTATACTATTTCAGAATCAATATAACTTTAAAGTAATAATATATAGTTATTATTTACACCATTATACCCATCCATGTAATGTGGTGGTGGAAAAAAGATTACACCACGGCGTGGAGACGATATTCCGTACGTACGCACACGCGGTGATTTCATTTTCCATAGGATGGATCAAAGGTGAAATATGGTTGTTTCATATTTATAATAACATATAAGTATATGAGTATTACTGATGTTATTAATTTATTATGAAACAACAAAAGAAGATGAATTATAAGAAGAAATGAATTTGAAAGAATCGGTAAAGGATATTACATCTTCTTCGACACGCCACTTTGAAACCTCCTATTAGGATACTAAAATTGGTAATTGAAGAAGACCAAGACCTCTAGTATGTTTATAGGGAAGTTCATAAGGGAAATGGTTTGGGGTTGTCTGAGCATGAATTCTCAAAGTTGTGTAAATAGGAGAGGGAGGAGGTGCCCTTTTATAAGGGAGGAGAGGGGCACCTTAGGAAATACATAAAATATTATTTTATAATAAAGTCATATTCGTTTTATAATATCTAAAAATTGATTTATCTCGAAGATAAAGTGGGGATGTGTAAAAATACACTCAACCAAGAGGTTTTAGACACATTTAGGTTACTATTTTAACCTTATCATTTATATTTAACTCTAAGTTAAATAATTTAACTTTTACCGTGTCTTCTTTTTTTCATACAATATATGGTTTATAAAATTACAATAAAATCCAAAAGAACCCCAAGTGGTTAATTATGAAAATATATAACACTATATAAGTCATTTGGACGAACCTTAGATTTTTAGGAATGGAATAACAATTAATAATATAATATTTGTTTTAGAAACTATTTTATGTCAATTTTGAAACAATTTGGTAATTGATTTTTGTGAAAATCATAACAGAATTATTAGTTCAAAAAAAGTTAATTAAATCAATAATATCATGTCATATTAACATATAAAATTAGTGTAATTCATAAATAGTCTCAAATTACAATTATTTGGGTATTTATAACATCAATTATGTTAATATTTTATTAATAAAGTAATTACTGCATCATCATTGTGTCATAAATAAATTAAAATATTTATATCTAAAAATTATAAATAAAATACCATTATGTAGGAAATCTTTTTATATTTATAATGAATATTTATAGAGGAATTTATCTTATGTATAACCCTATATTAAAACTGTTTTACTTATTAAAATTTGATTTTAACTCTTTTAACTCTTCTTTAAATAAAATAATAATAAGTGTCCTAATCTAATTCAAGTGGACCAAAAGGGTAATATTTTATTCCTAAGGGTGTTTTTGGTCTAATTACACTTATCCAATAGAATTGGGACATGTGTTAGGGTATTAATAATATCATTTTTACCCTTAATTACCCTATTTACTTTTAACCGTGGTAAATAAATGTAAAAAAGATACTATTCACCAAAAAATATTTTTATATTATTGAAACACATTTCAATCCTTGATATTAACCGTGTCTCTCGGATTTTTGAAATTCAACTCACAGAAGCGGTAAAATTATGCTTTATGTACAATTGAAAATGCTCCTAGGAGGTGGGTAAAAGACGGTGAAAAGTTCAATAAAATTTTTATATATCTAAAATTATTATAAAATGACTCTAATGAATTACGTTGAACTTATATAAGTATTATGTAACTATTTTGACCTAAAATAAATTTCAATAAAATAAATTATTATTTAAATAGAAAGTCGGTTTTAACCAATAACTCAGTGCTTTCACTATTCATCAAAAATAAAAAGTTTTCAGAAAAATACCAAAATTTCACCCTAGGCTAATTTCGATATTCTGAATCCAAAAATGAAGTCCATTTTTAATGTTAAAATTTATAAAATTTCAAAAAGTTGGTATTACTATTCATAACAGCTAGTTTATATTATATTTTAATAGCATATCGTTGTTTAGTGAAACTCAGTATTACGTACAACACACGCTATCGTGGAAGGTCGCGATTGTGCGTGAAGAAATAAAGGCTAGTGTTTTGTGTATTGAAAGATTACTTTGATGTGGCATAAAAAATAAGACATAAAAAATATACTTCTCATAAACTATCAGTGTGTTATATTCTACCCCCCTGAAAATGAATTTCGCCCTCAAAATTGATCACTTCGTAACAAATATATGAGGATACCTCTACCTCATCATATCCTCAAGATCCCATTAGCTTCTTCTAATTGGTGGTTCCTCTATAAAACTTTCACCAAGCGAGTTGTCTTGTTCCATA
This sequence comes from Viscum album, assembly GCA_963277665.1. Taxonomy (NCBI): domain Eukaryota; kingdom Viridiplantae; phylum Streptophyta; class Magnoliopsida; order Santalales; family Viscaceae; genus Viscum; species Viscum album. Next base: position 839,403,994 of record OY728166.1, on the reverse strand, counting down.
TAACTTTTTCACTACGATCCAGAATCTCTATCGGCGGTTCTTCATAAGAAAGATCTTTCTCTAGCAGTACAACTTATGGGATTAGTACATTTGAAGGATCAGGTATGTACTTTCTTAGGAGAGATACATGGAACACATCATGAACTTGAGAGATATTTGGTGGAAGTGTGAATCAGTAAGATACCTTCCCAACAAGATCCAGTATTTCGAAAGGATCGATATACATAGGGCTCTGCTTTCCCTTCTTTCAAAATCTCATTACTCTCTTCCAAGGAGATATTTGTAAGAACACTTTATCACCCACTTCAAACACTAGGTCTTTTCTTCGGTTGCCAACATAACTTTTTTGTCGACTCTGAGCTGCTCTTATGTGTTTTTGAAAAGATCCGACCTTTTCTGCCATCTCATCAACAAGATCAGGTCCTAATAGCTTTTTTTCCCCATCTTCATCCCAGCAATTTGGAGTTCGGAATTTATTTCCATATAGAGGTTCATAAGGAGCCATCTGAATACTGGAGTGAAAGCTATTATTATAATAAAATTCCACCAAAGGAAGGGTTTGATCCCAACCACCTTTGAAATCCATAGATCAAGCTCTTATCATGTCTTCTAGAGTTTGAATTGTTCTCTTAGACTGACCGCCAGTCTGAGGATGATAAGAAGTGCTGAAACTCAACTCTGTATCTAGAGTATGCGGAAGACTTCTCCAGAACTTCAAGGTAAACCTTGGACCCCGATCAGATATAATAGAAAGTGGTAATCCATGTAATCATACCACTTCATTTACATAAATCCTAGCAATCTGATCTAGAGATAAATATTCTCTAATATCAATGAAGTGTGCTGACTTCATAAGACGATAAACTATGACCCAGATAGCATTATTGCCTTTGGATGTTTTAGGAAGTCCGGTGACAAAGTCTGTAGTGATTTTTCCCATTTCCATTCGGGTATGGGTAAGGGTTGTAACATCCCCTTAAACTTTTTTCTCTCAGCTTTAACTTGCTGAAAAACCAAGCATAAAGAGACATATTTTGCAACATCTCTTTTCATTCCATCCCACCAGAAGTACTCTTTAAAGTCCCTATACATTTTCGTGCTTCCAGGATGAATAGAGAATGAAGAACTACGAGCCTCATCCAGTAGCTCCTTCTTTAATTCTGGGATGGGAGGAACACAATCCTGATTCTTGAACCTTATTATCCCATCATAATCAATGTTGAATTTAGGAACATTTCTCACCTTCTTTTGTAACTCTACAGCTTCTTTTTGTGCCTCTTTAATATTCACATTATAGATGGTTGAACATCCATTTGAGATATATTAAAATTTTCCCCTTACATTATAATTCCAAGATCCATCCTTTGTAAAACCATAAATATTGGATCTTTTGTGATCCTCATCATGGATAAGCTAGCATGGTCTTGTCGGCTTAATGCATATGCCACCATGTTTGCTTTCCCAGGGTGATAATGAATTGAGCAGTTGTAATCCTTAATCAACTCCAACCATCTAATTTGGTTCATATTCATCTCTTTTTGTGTGGATGTATACATTAAACTTTTATGATCAGTATAAATATCACACCTTTCACCATAAAGGTAATGCCTCTAAATATTTAATGGAAAGATTACTACAGCTAACTCCAAATCACGAGTCGGGTAATTTTCCTCATGGATTTTCAGCTGTCTTGAGGTATAAGCTATCACCATATCATTTTTCATGAGAACATACCCCAATACCTTCTTGGATGCATCACTGTAGATCACAAACCTTTCTCCATTATAAGGCAGTGTGAGCACAGGTGCACTGGATAACCTTTGTTTTAACTCTATGAAATTTTCTTCACACTCCTCTGTCCAAACGAACTTTAATCATTTTCGAGTCAACATGGTGAGTGGATTAGATAACTTTCAAAAATCATTCACAAAATGTCGATAATATCTAGCCAAGCCAAGAAAAATTCGGATCTCAGTTAGAGTTGTTGGTCTCGACCATTTTCCAATAAACTCTATTTTTTCTAGATCCACAGATATCGCCTCTTTTGAGATTATGTGACCCAAAAATGAAACATTTTGAAGCCAAAACTCACACTTGGTAAATTTGGCATAAAGATTCTCCTTTCTCAGGGTCATTAATACAATTCTCAAGTGATCTTAATGATCTTCCTTGATCTTTGAATAGACAAGAATATCGTCTATAAATACTTCCACAAACTGATCAAGATAGTCTCTAAAGACTCTATTCATCAGATCCATGAAGATAACAGGGGAATTAGTAAGACCAAATGGAATCACTATAAATTCATAGTTTACATACCTTGTACGTAAAGCCGTCATTGGTATATCCTCCCTTTTGACCCTTAATTGATGATACCCAGAACGAAGATCAATCTTGGAAAAGTATTGGGCTCTATGTAGTTGGTCAAATAAGTCATCAATGTGTAGGAGAAGATATTTTTTCTTGATAGTGATCTTGTTGAGTTCTTGATAATTAATGCATAGTCCCATTGATCAATCCCTCTTTTTAACAAATAGAACAGGTGCTCCCCAAGGTGATGCACTAGGGCGTATGAATCCTTTATCAAGATTATCTTGGATTTACTTCTTCAATTCCTGTAACTCAATTGGGGTCATTCTATAAGGTGTCTTTGAAATAGGCATAACACCCGGTATGAGTTCTATTGAAAACTCAACTTCACGATTCGGTATAAGACCTGGAAATTCCTCCAGAAAGACATCATCAAACTCCCATACAATGGGTGTATTCCTAATCGTGAGTTTCTCACCATCCATTTGAGATAAATAACCTTCATTTAGTGGAATCAAGTCCCATAAGATGGAAGAAATTTCCACTGGAAGGTCATGTTCATCCTTGCATCGATAGATGATCATTGATTGATCTGGAATATGAAATTGGACTTCCCTTCTTTGGCAATTGACATGATCTCTATATAAAGAAAGCCAATCCATGCCAATAATCACATCAAATTCCACTATAGGAAGGATCACAAGATTTGTAGGAAGCACTTTCCCACAAACATCAATTGGATAAGAATTGTAAACTTTTGATGCGACCGTTGTGCCATTAAGAGTTTTCATAGCTAACTCAACATCTAATTGTTGAGGTAATACGACGATACCCATAGAAAATTGTTCAGAAATAAAAGATTGGGTGGATCCATAATCAAATAAAACATTTGCTACTTTGGAGTGGATGGTAAGTATACCTTTCACCACTTCGTTATCGTACTCCATGTCGCCAATTGTAATTGCATGTGACTTTCCTTTGCATTTGGCCTTAAGAGTTTATTGACGTTGATCATCATCAACAACCCTTGGATTAGGGCATTGATTGGAATAATGCCCCATTTACTTGCACTTGAAACATTGAAGTGTGGGAGGTGAATTATGTGGATCCCTTTCTTTGTTCACATCATTAGACATCTTCTTCCCATTATTTCGATATTCAATTTCCCGTTGACCTTCTTTTCCACATTTAAAACATTTTCTTGTTCCTTTAAGACAATTCACTCCATGTTTCTTTCCACAATTTGAGCATAAAGGAAAAATCATCTTCTTTTCAGTGTGGTCTTTAGATTTTCCTTTGAATTCCATTTTCCTCTTCTTATCAAACCCATATGACTGATGGGTTACTCCAATATCCATGTCAATCTTGAGAGCACATAGAACAATTTCCTCATAGATATTGAAGTCCCTTATGGTTAACTCCCTTCAAAGACTTGGTTTTAAGCCACTAAAGAATCGATCGATTTTACTCTTAGGTTGGATTATAATTCTGGAAGAGTACCTTTCAAGTCTTGTAAAATTTTCTTCATAGGTACCAACAAATTCATCATCCTTTTTCTTCAGTTCAAAAAACTCTTTCTCCATCTTTGTTTGAAGAATACGAGGGAAGTAATTATTGAAGAATAATTTCCTGAACTCGTCTCATTCCATGGACTCAATTTCATCTCTTTGCCTCGTATTCTTGATAGGATTACACCATTGATCAGCTTCACCTTCCAAACGATATACTACTAAGATGACTTTATCATGCTCAGAATATTGATGGACTGAAAATATCCTTTCAGTGGTTCTGATCAATTGTTCAGTCACTAATGGATCAGAAGACCCACTGAATGAAGGTGGACGCTGCCTCATGAAGGATTCAACGTAGTGTTGCTCCTTAATTTTCTTGTTTGGAAGTCCTGCATGACTCGTAGCTTGAGAAAGTTTTGTGAGCATGGCTACAAGATTTTGCATTCTGGCTCCCAAAATTTTTGGTTGATCAGGCGGAAAATCATTGCATTGTATGTTGCATTCAGCATTAACACGGTTCCTTCGGGATCCATCCATTGACTAAAACTAACAAGAATAGTGTGAGAAACACTAATTACAAAAGTAAAACCACATAATAAGTAATAAAATTTCACACTTTAGGTCTTATCATAGGTTATTCATGGCCATTTCTAAAACATTATGATTATGTTCCATGCTTAGACATATCTTTAGGGTTCTTACTAAGGTTTTCACATCCTAGTTTCCAAAGGTTGACTATACCTTTCCTCTGATACCAACTATAACGACCCATACTTTACATACATTGTTATTAATTCAGAATTGAAGCATACTTATTACAACATATAACAAAGCCATGGTAGGACCACATAGGTATAATGTCTTTAGAAACTGGGAAACATAAACAACTAGTTCATAAAACATCTACATGGTCTACCATTTATTTCATCATATCTAGAGTCCCCTTTTTCATATACTACTTAATACCCTTCTTCCTGACCTGGGGAAAAGAAAACATACAAAAGGGTGAGCTTAAATGCTCAGTGTTGGTAAAAAAATATCAATCATATCATATTCAAAAGAACAAACATTTTGAAGATCTTATCCTACAAAAGAGATCATAATATCATAACATGGGATAAATCATAGTAGTGAAATGTAATCCCAATAATCATAACATAAAACATGAATCTTTGTGAAATACACACATAATCATAGAAAATCATTTCATATTAGTCATGACTCATTTCCAAGACTATCATAGTAGACAAAATCCATTACTGAACCGAGATCATTCCTCGTTCCAGTCACGTGTCACTGAACCAGATTAACATGTCATTCCAGCCATGTATACCTCATGAGATATAAATCTTTACCCAATGCATTAGAGGGAGATATAGGTCCCACCCATCTAATAATGAAACCATTCTTATGTGTTCCACAAAATCATAAATCATAGTATAAACCATATAATAAAAATTGGATTCTTAATCATCATGCCATCATAACATAATCCATATAATATAAAAGGACATCATAAAATTATTTGCATCATAAAATAATAAAATCAATGTAAAAATAGGGATAAAACATAACCCTATATTATCTTAGATGGAAAATAATTTTGATAAAATACTTGAACTCCATTCTTGAGGAAAATATCCTTTCTACTCCAATTTTTTTCCCTTTCTTAACATGTCATACAATTTTAAACTAAAAAATGTTGATTAAAAATAAACATGAAAACGTTTAAAGGAAGCTTCATGGAAATAATGTTCAATGAAATCATAAAAATCCATTCATGTCGTATAAGTTAAAAAACAATCTTCTCGTACTTTGGCCGGAAAAGTCATAAAGTATCTCATACTGAAAACGACAAAACATTCAATTCATATCTTTTACTAAAAATTCACCATTAGGTAAAATTGGATTTAAAAAATTTTAGGAGGATAAAAATAATATTATATATTGAGGAAAAATGGATGTGGATGATAAATATGCCCTAGTAATTACCAAAGTATAAACAATCTCAGATAAAAATTGAGATTACGAGATTTTCCCTTACATCAGGTCCGATATGATTTGTACGTATCTGAACCTCCTGTATAATGAATTAAATAATGTCATTAAATTATTATAGAATCATATTCATTTTTATGATATCATATACGTTCATATTCTTATATTCGTTTTAGGAATATTACATTGAAATTTGTTATTCGGGTGTTCATTGCATTATGTTCTTATGCTTGTCTTGTCGAATGAATTCTTATTCTTATTTTTAGGTTATAGATAACTCATTTCTAGAATGGTATTAGTGTATTATATATCATATTTATTCATTCAATTCATTTATATAATCATTATTCAATGAAGATCATGTAGAATAAGTCGCATCACATCGTGGAGACGGTAGGCCGTACGTACGGACGAGCGATGATATCGTTCCCAAGATCGTGGAATTGTATTGAAGTGTATGTATACTATTTTAGAATCATTATCACTTTAAAATAATCATATAAAGTTATTCTTTACACCATTATACCCTTCCATGTATGGTGGTGGTAGAAAATTGATTACACCACGATGTGGAGATGGTATTCCGTATGTATGCACGCGTGGTGATTTCGTTTTCCGTAGGATGGATCGAAGGTGAAATATGACTGTTTCATATTTTTAATAACATATCAGTATATGAGTGATACTGATGTTATTAATTTATTATGAAACAACAAAATAAGAGGAATTAGAAGAAGATATTAATTTGAATGAATCAGCAAAGGATATTACCTCTTCTTCGACACGCCTCTTTGAAACCTCCTCTAAGGATACTAAAATTGGTCATTGAAGAAGACCAGAACCTATATAATTTTTCTAGGTAATTTGAGAAGAAAAATCAGAAGGGTTTTTCCGAGCATGAAAACTCAATGTTGTGTAATGAGGAGAGGGAGGAGGTTCCATTTTATAAGGGAGGGGAGAGGAACCTTAAGAAAAACATAAAATCTTATTTTATAATAAAGTCATATTCGGTTTATAATAGCTCAAAATTGATTTATTTAGAAGCTAAAGTGGATATGGGTCTAAATCCTCTCATCCAATAGGTTTTAGGAAAGTTTAGGTTACTATTTTAACCTTACCATTTAGATTTAACTCATAGTTAAATAATTTAACTTTTACCATGTCTTCTTCTTTTGTTACACTATATGGTTGATAAACTTACTATAACAAGCCAAAAGAACCCAAAGTGGTTAATTATTAATATATATAACCATATATAAGTCATTTGGACGAACGATAGAATTTTAGGAATAACATAACAATTAATAATATAATATTTGTTTTAAAAACTATTTTATGTCAATTTTGAAACTATTTGGTAATTGATTTTTATGAAAATAATAACAGCATGATTAGTTAAAAAAAAGTTAATTAAATCAATACCAAAATGTCATATTGACCTAGAAAATTAGTGTAATTTATAAAAATTCTGAAATTACATTTATTTGGGTATTTATAACATCAATTATGTTAATATTTCATTAATAAGGTAATTACTGGATCATCATTGTGTCATAAATAAACTAAATTATATAATGTCTAAAAATTATAAATAAAATACCATTATGTAGGAAATATTTTTAGATTTATAATGAATATTTATATTAGAATTTATCTTATGTATAACCCTATATTAAAAATTTTTTACTTATTAAACTTTGATTTTAACTCTTTTAACTCTTCTTTAAATAAAATAATAATAAGTGTCCTAATGTAATCCAAGTGGAACTAAAGGGTAATATTTTATTCCTAAGGTTTTTTTTGGTCAAATTACACTTATCTAATAAAATTGGGACATGTGTTAGGGTAATAATAATATCATTTGTACCCTTAATTACCCTATTTACTTTTATCTGTGATAAATAAAAGTTAAAAGTTACTATTCACCAAAAATTATTTTTATCTTATTAAACCACATTTTACTCCTTGATATTAACCGTGTCTCTCGGATTTTCAAAATTCAACTCACAGAAGCGGTAAAATTATTTTTTATGTACAATTGCAAATGCTCCTTGGTGGTGGGTAAAAGACGGTGAAAAGTTCAATAAAAATTTTATATATCTAAAATTATTATAAAATGACTCCAATTAATTAAATTGAACTTATATAAGTTTTATGTATCTATTTTTACCGAAAATAAATTTAAATAAAATAAATTATTATTTAAAGAAAAAGTCTATTTTAAACAATAACTCATTGTTTTCACTATTCATCAAAAATTGAAAGTTTTCCGAAAAATACCGAAATTTCACCCTAGGGTAATTTCGATATTCCGAATCCAAAAATGAAGACCATTTTAAAAGATGAAATTTATAAAATTTCAAAAAGTGGGTATTAATATTCATAACGGCTATTTTATATAATATTTTAATAGCATATCGTTGTTTAGTGAAACTCGGTATTTCGTACAACACACACTATCATGGAAGGTCGCGATTACATGTAAAACAAGACAAGCTAGTGTTGTGTATTGTGAAAGATTACTTTGATGTTTCGTATAACATAAGACATAAAAAAAATATACTTCTCATAAACTATCAGGGTGTTACAATAATAAATCAGAGTTTTGGTTGGAGAAATTTTCATTCATGGAGTATGTTATCCTCAATAAAAGGATATATATTGATCCATAAAAAATAGTGGAAATTTAAGGATGAACTAGACCAATATCTATGATGGATAATCATATTTTTCTTATTTTATATTTGTACTAAATTTGATATGTGAAAACATCTCAAAATTTTCAATCCCACTAACCATGATAACATGGATGGTAGTGATTCTTTTTTAGACTCCTGAATGTAATATGATAGTTAATGAGTTAAAGAAGAGGCAAATCACTACACCTGTGCTCACATAACCCATAAGTGGCGAAGGATTTGTGATATATAACATTTTTTTAGAATGGGCTTGGGTTGTGTAGTCATGTACGATTAAAAAATAACAGACCATTCCTCCCAAAAATTTGAAATCAATGTGTAAAACTACCATACCCATGATTTTGAATCTATTGTAGTGATCTACACATTAAATATTTACATGGTGAGAAGTGGGACATATATATAGATCATAAAAATATAAAGTATAAATTCACAAAAAGGATCTCAATATGAACCAAAAAATGTGGTTAGAGTTGATCAAGGATTATTATTGTAAAATCCTTTACCATATTTGGAAAGATAATGTAAAACATAAATATTGTATGATATATATATATTTAAATGAATTTATTTTCTTTGATATCTTGTGAAACAAGTATCCTGGAATCTAAATTAACTATAATATAGTATATAATTATAACTTATTCATTAAATTTTTGGTATTAATAGATTTTAACACATATTATATATACAAAGTGTTTTTAGATAATGAAAAAATACATTTAGTAATGTCATTATCTGCTTCAAAAAGGGCTTCTTGTTGAAAAATATTTTTTTATTTATTATTATGATAAAAAGATAATAAATTTTTTTACACCTTTATAAAATTTATTTCCAAGAATGAAATTAAATTTAGAAATTAAAATTTAAAATTTGAAAAATAGTGAATTATTTGGAATTCTCTAAAAATATTAATTTCATGATGAGAAATTAAAACTAATGATTTTTATTAAAAATGATATTTTTCTAATGAGTTTAAAAAGAAACAATTTTTAAAAAATGGGTTTGAAAATAAAATTAGTTCATTTATATTATCAATAATTAAATTGTGTTAATTTAATTTAATCTTACATGTAATTTTTTATAAAAATATAATACACTTAAGAAAACATCTTCTTCCATGAAAACAAGAATTTTCTCGTGTTTTGTGAGTTTATTTGAAAAATAATTTCTCCCATATTTGTATATTGCATTTTATAAAATTTAATATATATTTCTTATCATAATTTCAATATTTTTAAGGATTACACATAAATGTTTGGCATAATTAATAGAAAAAGTTTTGAAATTTTATCATCAGAGTTATGGTCAAAATAGGTTTATTGGGGCTTAAACATAGAGATGAAGGTAAATATTATAATTGAACATATAAAAATCTTATTTATGGTCATATTTTGAAATAATACTATTCCACCTTGAAATATCTATCCATTTTAAGAACATTTATATATATTTAATTTATTATATTTTAATATTTTCATAAATTCCAAGTGTGTCATCTCCCTCATTTATAAAACGACACCCCACTATTATCTTATTTTTAAAAATTGGATCCTTCTATCAAAAATACATATCCAAATATCTTATAAAAATTCCTATATACAAATTAATGTATATTTTATTCTTAAATGTCCACTCCAAGGGTCCTTAAGAAATGATTTATTGGAGTAAAAATGACGTATCATTAATAATCTTACCTGAAATATTTTAATTTCATTATTATTCTACTACCTCTATATAAATTGTAATTATAATGAAGAAATATGTTAAATATCATCCATATATTAAAATTTTATTATGATTATATATCTTCTAATATCCACATATATTCTATATAATGAGTAGTGAGATGTATCGTTCATGTTTATATGTAAACTATCGCATCCACATAACAATAAAATTTATATTCCATCACTATAATTCTTGCATCATTATTATTATGTATTTAATATTTATATATAATATTAATTAAATTAATATCATTATGTAATTATAAGATCTTATCTAACATCTTTCATCCTAATCTTTTGAAAATTGTAGCGTCGCTCGTACGTACGTGTGGTCTGCCACCTCTATAAAGAAACTTGTTTCAATTTACATATACAATTTAAACAGATTGTAATATAGATATATTTAATTAATATAAAGTTTATATATGATACAATAATTGTTATTTAGTGTTAAATTATTATTTTTCCCATTATTTCTTTTCATCTGTCAAAAAGTGAAAACAATGTTTATGCATATGTATGGCTGACAAACAACATAGAAGATGCAATTCATTTTTCAATATAAATCATTTATATATAATCCTAAATATATATAATTAATATATTTGATATATACATAATTATGAACATTATATATATGTTTTAACCATAATCAATGTATAGGGATAGGTACTATTGAACCAAAATTCCCATTAAAAATAAAGTAGTCAACACCTGGAAATGATGAATTTAAAATGGAATTATTAATAAAAGGCTGTTGGAATGATAAAATTGGACAGTATAGTATATTATAATTAATTATAAGGTTTTATTTATCTAAATATAATAAATTTATTCCTTTTAAAAAATATTATAGATAGAATATAAACAAAGTAAAATTTAGTGTAAGGGATGTATGTAAAAATCACATCATTTAATTGGATTGTTCATGATAAAGTTTTAGATGATGAAATTTCCTGCAATACCTCAAAATAATCTCAAAAACATAATTATACACAGGTTATTTATATAGATTAAATTTTTTTATTTCATTTCCTTCTTTATGAAATCATGATATCAAAATAATATATTTATGGAAAATCAACATTATTTATCTCCTTGGCAGAAAATCAATTTTCTTCCATGTTAATGTTTTTTTTAAGATTGTTTTCAATATTCAGATATGACTACTTAAAGTCATTTTACCAATTCTTGAATTTTTTAAATTGGTTTAGAAATTAATTTTTTTCTCATTATCCAAACTAGGTTATTTTTACTTTTTACTAAAAATCTAAAATAAAACATTGATTTAATTTACACAAACATGAAAAATATTTCTTATCATCATAGCAGATCAATGCATAGAATATTATGTCACATGTTTCCAAATTTAATTTTAAATTAAAATTTTCAAATTAAAATTTTTCTTTAATATTTGTATTTTTTTACCTTTTAAATATGTTATTTCAAATTGAATAGTTTAATTTCCTCAGTAAATATTTTAGCGATCTTATAAAGGATTTTTTCATTTATGATAACACCATTTGATATTTATAAATATTTAATGATGTTATTGTCCAAGGATATCATCATTGTTATTTCTCTACATGTTTTTTGATTATGATGTTGTGATGTTTATAAAACCTTAATATTTTCCATTGGTAATTCTATGATGAAATGTTGAAATATTTATGAATCCTTTTTCCTTTCCACATATTATGATATAAGAAAAATTATTTATCATATTATGGAGAAAATATGAATGGATATTTATTATTATATGGGTAGACCCAAAATCATATATCCCTATGATAAATTAGTTAGTGAAGGATATCTCATGAGATAATAAGGACTAGAATGAGGAGATAATCAAATTTAGTAGGGGACTTTGTCCAAAAAGAGTCTTGGAAGTTATCTTTGATTAATGGCATGATGGAATGTGGAGTGAACCCAATTTAGTATTATAGTTTTCGAAGTGAGAATTGACTAACTAAATTATTTTATATGTTTATGAGTATTCCATTAATTAATGTCTTATGACAATATTATGATATCATGGATCATGATCGTTATCTTTTTTATGATTCATATAATGAACTATAAATATTGGTTTCAAGATTCATTAATATGATCTATGATATTCTTCACATTGTTTTCAAATGCAATGATATTGTTCAAATAAATATATTCTCATGTTTTATTTTTATGATCATTGATATATCCTTTTTATCCCTTATAGATCATCATTTATCTCCCTTTCTTATGTTTTTTTGTGGATTTATGAATAAAGGTTTATGGTATGGTATGTCTAATATGGGTGTGAGTTATTATGAACATAGTTGGAGATAATGTATATGTATTATGGAAATATTTTTGATGTATCCAATTTTCTAAGGGAACTAGCCCTTTATGATTTTTGAAAGGATAATAATGTGATGAATTGAATATTAATCTAATAAAATGTAAAATTTATGTATGATATATGTGGGTCTCTATTGTTTGAATAAGAAAATGTTTTAGTTAACATTGAAATCTAGGATGTGAAAACTTTAGTGAGAATACATAGGGTAATCATATATAAGGATAATGTCATATTTTATGGTAAATAAAAAATTAAGGAATTCTTAGAAAAAACATCTCTATCGAGATACTACAAGTGGACATTATATAGTTAAAGATGCATCCATGGATAATAACCTTGAAATGAGTTCTTTGAGTATATAATGGATATAACTCTATTGCACACTGACTTTTCCGATACTGTGAACCTTGTTTGGATCTCCTATGTTATATTCTTGGATAACTAATATTCTTTGTTTAGTAAATTATGAAGTATTATAATATATGATGACCATGAATGACCTAGGACAAACCTAAGGTGTTATATATTGAAATTAATGTGTTATTATTTATCCATCCTATAAATATTTTTCATTATATGGATTATCACTATCATTATTATTGAATACAATATTCATTTTGTTTCAGTCAATGGTTGGATCACAAAAAAATAGTTTTAATGATAAATGTTATGGATAATGCAATGATTTCCTTTCTGATTAAACAAATGCAATGGGATTTGGAAATAAAATTCATATTTCTATTCTTACACAACATTCTCAAGATATGAATCATACTGAGATTCAAAACAAGAAAAGGATAGAACAATGTTCTATTGAGTCCTTCATGGGGAAACATCTATATTCTTTTAGTGTGCCTACTAATCCACTAGTTTATGAGAAATGGATTATGACCACTGAAAAAAATATTTCTATTATTATGTATTCCAACCAAGAATAATTTATTTGTGTTATTTATAAAGAAAGAGGGATAAATATACTTAATTGATTTGAAAGGTCTTAAGAGATAATTTTTCAATAATTATATTCCTCGTATTATCTATATAAAAATTGATAATGAATTCTATGAGATAAAATACTCGTTTATGAATCTGTTAGTACCAATAATGAATTTTTTAAATAACTTGTGAGGTACGCTAATAATATTATCATCCAACATGAATGTAATGTTGATCAATTCTTAATTGGATTAAAACAAAGTCTCTCAGGGGTTTAATCCAAAATGTACTTAAGTAGTTATAAAGAAATTATTCAATGTGATATCAAAAAAGATATGGATATTAGAGTTACCCATCAATATCATTGTTTTGATTAAAAATTAGAGATTAAATTTAAGGTAAATTGTAAATCATAGAGTGACGAGTTTATTTTTCCCTCATGATCAATGTGTGTAAGGGAATACTGAGTAAATTTTCCTAAGGGAACTAGTAAATTTCTAATGTGTGTAAAGGAATGATATATAGAAACTGAATACCAAATTAATTGGAATGTGATTTTATCTAACAATATAGAAAATCACTACAGAATGAACTACCCACGCATTAGTGTATCAAATGAATGGAATATAAGAAGTTTACTAAAAAATGTTGCAAAATGAATTTTAATGATGATGGTCAATGTTAAAAATATATTATTCCTACATTTAAAGGTAAATATCATGTGATCACTATTGATGTTGAGTGGTATGATAATGAAATAGTGAATGGTACACTTTCAATTCACTATAGAACTACTAATGCCTAATTTTATTCTAGATCTACCTAGTAATTTATATATGAAGAACTCACTAAGGGTTACACACCACCAACTCAATGATTAAATGTTTAATTAGCTATTAAAATAGATTAAACACTAAAAGTGGCTAATTTGAAATGTTAATATTTTATTTTTCATGTTATTAAATATCCCCAAATGAAATTTTTAGCGCATTTCATAATTTTAGATTCTTTTCACATTATGGGATATTTATGTCTAAAGTGTGTTAATTTGGGACCAATTAATCGTGTGATTGTGGAATTCATTGTATTTTTTTAATTGAATTAAATATTTTGTGATATTATTTATCATCTTTTTAGAGAATTTTATATTTTAGGACCAATGGATGACTCACAAGGGATGATGGACATTTTTTTCATGGATGCAGAATTTTTTGGAAAAAGAATAATGCACCTTAAGCCCATCAAGTAAAAGTAGAGACCACAAATAAATCCCAATGCGCGTAAATATTACATCTAGATATAGAAAATTATGGGGATCATTTCATTCATCTATGTTTGGTGCCACATCTAAATTTTCATGGGTATTTATGGAGCTGAATTTGATATAAAATTTATGGGAAAACGTTTAAGACACATAATGTCATCTCACGAATTTCATCATATACTCTGAATGTATGATAAAATTGGAATGAAAATTATAAATTTTTTAGAGAAAACCTATAATAATATATTTCTCTTCTATTCCCCCTTTATATTTGACCATATTTAATATCTAAATTTTACATCCAAATGTGGGAGGAAAGTAGTCCTATTTTTGTGCTCAAAGGTGAAAAGTCATATTTATTTTTATTTCTCACCCACCATTGATTATAAAAATTAATGGGGAAGGAATTTATTATTATCATATTTACCCTATACTTCAAATAAGACTATTTGAGGTTTGTTTTGGTGATGTAATGATGATATTCATGGTTTTATTTCAATTATAATGTTACACTATCAATTATTAATCGCATGTTAAAATTATCTCAGGTATGTTTTCTATATCAATTTAGATTTATAATAAATGCTATACTTATTAAATTTTGATATGTAGTATTCATATCATGTTTATTTTACTTAATTAGGGATTGAATCTATTCAGAAAGTATTTTTTTGAAATTATTCACACAATGGTGGAGGGATTGCTATTTGAATGTTTTTCTTCATCAATTATGCTCTCATAAGTATACATCCCACATCCATTAGTGGAATAACAAGAATGTATGGATAAAAATAATATGGTTTGATACAAGGGAGTATCAAGGGCATGTATTGGAATTTAATTCCTATTATTTTATAAAAAATAATTAGTTCATTATTTTTATATTTCCATTTGATGATTTATTTTCTTCCTTTTCTTTTGAAACTTCAACGATGAAAAAATTTTGAGTGCTAGTATGAACTAATTCCATATAGTTTCCATTAATTTTACCCTATAAGTGATGTTTTTTATTAAATATGGAATGTTTTAGGGATTATATGGGTTAATGATGTGGTGTTATTATCTCGTTTTTTAGATACATCTTGAATTTGTGATCTGAAATTTTCTAAACAAACAAATACATCTAATATTCCCATTTAAAACACATAGTAATGAATCATATTAATTAATCCATTTCATTGAAATATTATTTTTTATTACTTAAATGAATATATTCCTCTGGGTGGTTTACAATTTTTTTTACAATCAATAATATTTTAGGACACTTCATTGTAAATCCTGCATACAATGTATGTGTCTCTAGGTTTTTTCTTTGGTCTCTATGTATTCAATCCCAAAGTTTAAATCATTGATTTCTTCTATAAGTAGATTACATTTTTTCATAACTATATTTTGGTTTCTTTTTTGGGTACCTATGTATGTCATCTTATATACTATAATATTTTTCTCACCCCACATGTCTATTTTCACCATATTTTATCCTGTCTCTTCTCAATTTTGTTTGTGTGTGTCTAAAAAATTCTTGAAACCAAAGAGTATCATCTCTTATGGGATATCCTGAAAAATATCCAATATAATCACAAGATGGAATAAAATTGGGAACAAATATATTCAATCACCAAACATGGAATTACATTAATCAACCGTTTAATGATCACCCCACACTCCATGAGATGTATAATCGCATGGATGATGATTCTTTAAACGATCAATATTAATCCCTATAAATGATGATTAAAGAGATCAATATTAGGGAATTAAATGATGTCCAAAATCTTATATAGTATAACCCCCATCAATTACTTGATCAATTGTGTGAAAAATGGAGAAAATTAATTTTTACGTTTCTTCATTGAGGTCATAATTAATAGTAGTTTAAATAGTTATGGACCCCATTACCAATCAGACTATCCCAACCTCAATATTGATAGAATAATATTGTTACAAACCAACCCATTTTAAATTTACAAAAGAAAAACCTTATGTTTTGGGATAGGTTTAGAGGATAAATTAATTATGTAATGGTCTTTAAATTAGGAGGAAATTTATTTCTTTTTTGATTCAAAAGATGTTAATTTGACAGCATGGATTGAGTCTCCTAAATAAATCTCAATTGATGATTTTTCAGAAATAAAAAACCATAAACCATTGTAATAATTAACAAAATTAATTCCCATAAAATTTCATGAAACTGATCTATAATTTTTTTGGATGAATCTTTTGTTCAAAATGATCCAATTATGATTATAAATATTGAAAATGATATTGAGGTCGATTCAAACATCCGACTTGGGTGTGAATGTCCTATCCAAACTAAGAGAAAAATTATTGTCCTTCCTTACCTACTAAGTAATACTATATAGGGAATGACCATAAACATTTATATGGAATTCATTATTCTCTTGAAAACAAAAAAGTGGGAATTAAAATTGATGTCTTAAGAAAGACTACAAAATCAACCATATCAACCATTTTTTATATTTCCTAAAATTTTACATTCATTGAAGATTAATGGATGTAAACATGACACAAATTATAAATAAGGAATCGATATTAATCTAGTATATGTGGTAAAACAAGTGGTCCATGAAATGCGGATAGTTGTTATTGGGTAAGTTTGGGGGTCCATGTTATGATAAATACTTTAAGTAAAGCATTACTGAGTAGGCAACCTAGATTCTTCATTTTTCATGTTATTTATTTTGTGTTTTTTTGGGTGTTTTTTGTTTCTTAGGGAACCCCCTTGGGGTTTCCAATGATATCAAATATCTATTGTGTGTGATATTTAGTTGGTGGATAATTTAATATTTCCAAATGAAACCCTTTAATTTTAATGTTCAAACCCATCTATCGATCATCCTCGTGGAGTCTACCTGTGATCAAAAGAAAAAGTGATAAATTTCTTATCAATGGCTAATAAACTTCAAACAAGGTTGTTTTGTTCAATGGTTTTATTTCAAATTACATCACCCCATATTTCTTTCTAGTTATATCATCTCTCTTTTCTTCCCTTTATAATGTGATTTTAGTTTAATTATATGTTATGGGGAGTCAAAATATTTAATTTTATATAAATTAAAAAAATTGATATTTCATTGAAAATTTCAATTAATTACCCATTCATGAATTAATATACATTTTTAAACATGAAAACATAATATCAAATTAGTTTTCATATTTTTATTTTAATTTTAATGCATTTTTTATTTTTTATTATAGTTTATGGAATGTGTGATTGCTCGATGTGATTTTTCACTATTTACATTTTCATCCTCTTAATCGAAATAACAAAGTTCACAATAATTTTATTTTTGGATTATGTGTTAGTTCCTGGGACCCTTATATTATATAATGGGGTTTTTTTCACTTTTAGTTTAATTTGAGTATCCAAAAAAATGATAATAATGAATGTATAAGGAATTCATTGGTCAAATATGAAGTGTTCGACACTTGGGGCCATGATTCCATTGTTTTCCTACCCAAATTTATTTTTTTAATAAAAATTATATAACATATAATTCAAAATATTTGTGGCGTTTGAAATATGGGGATCAAAAATTCCTATCTATTTTTTCAATGGTGATTCTCTTTATCTCTATTATGGTAAAAAAATAAAAAACAAAAACAAAAAAAACTGAAATACAAAAATAAAATAAAAAAAAATTAAAAAATTTCAAATTGGATACTCATATTAAGTTTTAATGTGATTCCAACCTATCTCTTCCATTTTTCCCTTGAATAAAAAAATGGGCCCCATTTATTTTTTGATGCACAACACATCATCCTGCATAATTGAAATTGGATAATATTTTATGATGAATTTTAATAAAGGAATGGGCATGAGATTGTGATATTATTATGAAACTATCTTGTATTAAATTTTTTTAAATGGTTTAATGATTATTTAAAAAGATTTAGTTTGGTGATAATCTTATGTTAAATTATTTATTGAAAAATAGAAATCAATTATTATATTTTTGAGATGCATTTTTCTTAAAAATATGAAAAATAAAAATGGGGATGACATTAGCCATAAAAAACATGAATATTAATTCTTAATATTTTACTTTTCATCTGATTAAATATTCACAATAACCAATTATATTTACTTTCCAAAATTTAAAATCATTTCAAATATGTAATGCCCCGACCCCAGTTAACTAGAGTTGGTGCATTATTACATAACATTGGCATGATCACAAGAATGATCAAATCTCGAAAGACCGATTGGTTTAGTAGCCTTGGAAACACTAGATATATTCATAAGTCTTACATTACATCATAAAAATGAAAACTACAAAAACATATTTTATTCATAGTCCACACTCATATCCCCATATACTATCCATGCATGTCATTCATAAATTACTTCTTCACATCCTGGGAAAAATAAAACATTCAAAGGGGTGAGCTCAAATGCCCAGTAAGGATAACAATATAGTGGAAACCTTCCTAAATAAGAATAAACATTTAAGGAAATGTATAACAAATAAAAATCCTTTTAAACTTAAACTTCATCATAGTATGAAAAAATTAAAATGAAATAATTCCATTTACTTATACACATGGACATTCTACAAATCGAATAATCACATGCAATATCAATAACCACTTTCATAATGATGGAATGCATAATGCCACACTATCATAACCACATAGCCAAGGCCTCGTGCCAAGACTAAAAATAATATTTTGTCAAGGCCTTGTGCCAAGACACTAGTTTGTCTCATGAGACCTACCGATGCATTGAGGAGCTATAGCGGGCTCCACCCGTCACATATTAAGTCTAATTCATTCCCATATGAAAAGGTTTAAACATAACATAAACATTCGTATTAAAACTAGCATACGAAATGTAAATACTTCATCCATAAACCATGAATGGTATAAAAATAACACATCCACAGTCAAACATATCCCAAAACCTTTAATACAGTATAGAAGTTTTGTATCATAATAAATCAACTTCAAATAAGCGTAAAATCCATTAAAGGATGTTGACATAGATGAAATCAAAACTTTTTTTAGAGAAATATCTCTTTCTATTTTGAAATCATTTAAGAGTCATATATTTATAAAATAAAACATTTTCTTTTAAAATATTCTTATAATCTTGTAAGGGAAGCTTCGACGATTTTATAATGGCGGAAAATAGTCACACCTGACGTATAAGTTAAAAAAAAACATTCTTACCTTAATTCTGCAGAAAAGGTTAAAAAGCACCTTGTTTAGAAAACGACAGAAAGATTACTTTATAAACCTCTTATAAAAAGTAAAACAAGGGTATTAATGACTTTAACACATATTCTAGTAAATATTAAAAATGATTTGAAATACATTTTTAAGAAACATGGATGTGGATGATAAAGAAGTCCCAGTAGATAATTACGTATAAACAACCTCGGATAATGAAGAGATTGTGAAATAACCCTTACCTTGTACTTTTCCTTGGTTGGGGTAGGTTAAATTCCTGTATAATAGTGAAATAATTGTTATTAAATTTTACAAGAATCATATATATTAATATGATATCATATATGATCTTTTAACATTGCTTTGTTAATAATATCGTAGTATTATCATTGTTTCGGGTGTTAACTTACTTGTTTTATTTTATATGTTTTGTTATGTAAGACATGTTTATCATGAATAGGTTGTATATTATTCATATCCAGAATGATATCAAGTCCTTAAAAATTATTTTTAAATCATCAAATGACAATTATACTTGAATGGATAGGATGGAGAATGAATCTCATCGTGTTTGTGGAGACGGTAGTCCGTACGTACGCACGAGCGACAATATCATTGTTTTGATATTAAAATAATATATAACTGGATGGTATATCATATATACAGAATTATTATCATGTTATATTTATTATTTACATGAATTATAAATCATTATTATACCCATCCAAATAATAATTTATTGAATAAAAATTACACCACGACGTAGAGACGGTAAGTCGTACGTACGCACGTATGTTGATATGTTATTCAAAGGACGGATAGAATACTGAATATGGTTTTATAATATTTATAATAACATCACATAATATATAAGATTCTGGAGTTATTATTTTAGAATGGTAATAACAAAGGAAGAAGAAGTGGAAGAAGAAGGGAACTTGGAAATGGGTGGTGAAATCATTACCTCTTCTTCGGGTTCTTCCTTTTGATTTGATAAAAAGAGCTCTTAGGTTGGCTTTATGACTAAAGAAAGGACTCTATGATGAATTTAGGGAAGTTGAGAGAGTATTTGGGAAGAGTTTGGCCGAGCCAAAAGGCTTTGAATGTGTGAATTAAAGAGAAGGGGGAGTGCCCTTTTATAAGAGGGGTGAGGGGAACGTTTGGAAAAGCCAGAAATATTATTTTATAATAAATTCATATTCAGTTTCTAATGGCTCTAAAGTGGATTATTTAATTTTTAAGGTGGGGATAGGTCGAAAACTACTCAACCAATATAATTTAGATAGGTTTGGGTCATTATACTAACCTTATCTTTAAGTATTAACTCTTAGTTAATTAGTTTCACTTTTACAATGTCTCTTTGTATTTTTATATTATAAGGTCCATAAACATACTATATACATCCAAGAGACCCCCAAGTGGTCCATTAAAGGTACACCTATCATGATATAAGTCTCTTTTCCGATCCGTATATTTTTATGAATTTAATATCAATTAATAATATAATATTTGTTTCAAAAACTCTTTTATGTCAATTTTGACACTATTCAATAATTGATTTTTGTAAAAAATCATAACAGAATTATTACTTCAAAAAAAGTTAATTAAATAATTCCTAACATGTAATATTAACCTATAAAATTAGTTTAATTCATAAAAAGTCTCAAATTATATTTATTTGGGTATCTACAATATCAATCTTTTGAATTTTTCACTATTATGGTAATTACTGCATCACCATTGTGTCATACATAAATTAACTTATATAATGTCTAAAAATTATAAATAAAATACCATTATGTAGGAAATCTTGTTGTCTTTCTAGTAAATATTTATAGTAGAAAATCCAACATATATAACCCTATGTAAAAATTTGGTTTTCTAAATGATATATGCTTGTATCATTTTTGTATTCATTTTAACTTAATTAAAATAAAGTGTCCCTATCACTTACATGTGGCACCATGGGGTCCCAAAATCGACCCCAAGATGCCCATGGTTGGACATGTATCAACCAATATGTTTTGTACACGTTTTAGGATTATTTGTTATTATAATAATATTATTTTTTAACCCTTATTTACCGGATTTACCCTTTAACCATGGTAAATAAAATATTTACCGAAGTAATTATTCAAAATGTCTAAAAATAAAAGTTACCTATTTACACAATTTGAACATACTGATTCCAAATATGAAATCTATTTTTCCAAATTCAAAACACAGAAGTGGCAGAAAATAATATAAAATTAATTCTCGCTGTCAAAACAAAAAGCGTGTTTTTAAGATATAATAACTATCAAAAGATCGATATTTGTTTATGTTCGGTTTAATTCTGAAATTATGTCCAATGAACAACATTGTACTAAATTGTAAAAATAAATTCTAAATATACTTTAAAACCACTCAAATTCATAATTTATCACTAATAATTATTTTTACTAAAAAAGTTGTTTTTAATTAAAATTTAGTAATTTCCACTATTCATCAAAATATTAAAGTTATCCGAAAAGTACCAAAATTTCACCTTAGGCTAAATTATATACTCCAAATCCAAAAATGAAGTCGATTTTGAGAGATAAAATTAATAAAATTTCAAAAAGTAGGTATTACTATTCATAACGGCTAGTTTGATAGGTTGTGGTGTGTTAGAACTCGATGTTGCGTACAACACACACTATCAGATTATTCAAAGAGAAGTGTACCGTAGAAGCATGGGGTGTTACATTCTCCCCTATTTCAAATAATTTCGTCCTCGAAATTTCTAGAATACTACCGCATGAAAAGACTTGGTTGGTTCTTCATCATTAGTTCCTCGAGTTCCCACGTTGCCTCTTCCATCTTATGGTTTCTCCACAAGACTTTTACAGGATGAGCCGTCCGATTTCTCAGTACTTGTTCTCTCATATCAAGAATCTTGACGGGTTCTTCGCATTAAGATAGATCAGGTTCTAGTTCTAATTCCTCATAGGTGAGTACATGCGTTTGGTTAGAAATGTATTTCCTTAATAGAGATACGTGGAACACATCATTAACTTTGGAGAGACTTGGCGGCATTGCCAATTGGTAAGCTACAGCCCCAATTCGTTCTAGAATTTTGAAAGGTCCGATGTACCTGGGACTCAATTTACCTTTCTTACCAAAACGTATGACTCCCTTCCATGGAGATTCCTTCAGGAAAACATGATCACCGACTTGAAATTCCAAATCCTTCCTTCAATTATCAGTATAGATCTTCTGCCTACATTGAGCTGATTTGATGTGATTTTGGATTACCTTCACATTTTTCATTGTTTCCTCCACCATCTCTTGGCCTACAATTTTTCATTCCCCAACATCATCCCAACAGGTTGGTGTACGACATCTCTTTCCGAATAACGCTTCATATGGTGCCATCTGAATACTCGAATGGAAGCTATTGTTATAGAAAAATTCTACTAGAGGTAAATATTGATCCCACATACCCTGAAAGTCAAGTGAGCAGGATCTCAACATGTCTTCTAAGGTTTGAATTGTTTGTTCTGATTGGCCATCTGTTTGAGAGTGGTAGGCAGTGCTCAAATGAAGTTCAGTATCCAAGGCTTTCTGAAGACTTTTCCAGAATCTTGAAGAAAAATGGGGATCAAGATCAGAAACAATAGATATGGGTACTCCATGAAGTCTCACAACTTCATCAATATATAGTCTTTCTAGACGTTCCAGTGGTAGATCTTCTCTTATAGCAATAAAATGTGCTGACTTGGTAAGACGATCAACAATGACCCATATTGCATCGTTCCTTCTAAGAGTCTTTGGTAGCCCTATGACAAAGTCCATCATAATATTTTCCCATTTCTACTATGGTATAGGAATAGGTTGCATGACTCCTCCAGGCTATTGCCTTCCAGCTTTCACTTGTTGACAAACCATATGTCTTGACACAAAATCAGCAATCTCCCTCTTTATGTTGTCCCACCAAAAATGTTCCTTCAAATCTCTATAAATTTTGGTGCTCCCAGGGTGTATAGAGAAATTGGAACTATGAGCATCATCCGGCAATTCCCTTTTTAGATCAGGTATATTGGGAACACAAAGTCTCTTCCTAAATTTCAAAATTCCATCTTCATACACAAAGTCTCTCAATCTCCCATCATTCACAGCTTTAATCTTCTTTTGAAATTCTTCATCATCTGTCTGAGAAATCTTAATCCTTTCTAGTAAAGATGGTTTGAAAACCATTTGAAAAAGAATTGATGTTTCACCTTCCATGGTTATTCCCATGTCCATCTTCACTAGATCAATGAAAATTGGATCCCTTTCAATTATCATATTGTTCAAAACTCCATGGTCTTTTCTGCTCAAAGCATCTTCCACCTTGTTTGCCTTCCTCGGGTGGTAGTGTATCGTGCAATCATAATCCTTGAGTAAGTCACACCATCTCCTTTGCCTCATGTTGGGTTCTTTTTGTGAGAAAATATACTTCAAACTCTTGTGATCAGTATAAATCTCACATTTTCACCATAGAGGTAGTGCCTCCATATCTTCAAAGCAAAGATCACATCTGCTAACTCGAGATCATGAGTAGGATAGTTTTGTTCATGAATTTTCAACTATCATGATGCATAGGTAATAACCCTATCATTCTCCATAAGGACACAACCAAGTCCTTTCTTCGATGCATAACTATAAATAACGAACCCATCATTCCCTGATGGTAGAGTCAATATAGGAGCATTGACTAATCTTCTCTTCAGTTCTTCGAAACATTCTCCACACTCTTTTTTCCAAACAAATTTAACCCCTTTACATGTGAGCTTCGTTAATGGGTTACACAATCGGGCAAAATTCTGGACGAAAGGTCGATAATAACCTGCCAAACCAATAAAACTGTGTACCTCAGTTATACTCATAGTTGCTGGCCATTCTTGGATTGCCTTGGTCTTAGAAGGATCAACAGAGATTCCATCTTTAGAGACAATGTGGCCAAGAAAAGAAATCTCCTGAAGCCAGAATTCACACTTGCTAAACTTCCTATATAATTCACCTCTTCTCAGAGTCTTCAGAATAATGCGCAAGTGAATTTCATGATCTTTGTAGCATTTAGAGTATACAAAGATATCATCAATAAATACAACCACAAATTCATCGAGATATTCCTTGAAAACTATATTCATCAGATCCATGAATACAGAGGGTGCATTAGTCAATCCAAAAGGCATTATAATAAACTCGTAATTCCAGTACCTGGTTCGAAATGCTGTCCTCGGAATTTCTTCCTTATTCACACACAACTGATGGTATCCATATCGAAGGTCAATCTTTGAATAGTATTGAGCTATATGCAGTTGGTCAAATAAATCATCAATGTGAGGTAGGGGATACTTGTTCTTTATTGTTATCACATTGATCTCCCTATAGTCGATACATAACCTCATAGATCCATCATTATTTTTAACAAAATGAATATGGGATCCCCATGGAGAAACACTAGGGCAAATAAATCCTTTATTACTCATTTCCTATAGTTGTTTCTTTAGTTCGACTAATTCTACCACAACCATTCTATAAGGGGTCTTCGATATAGGCCATGATCCAGGAATTAAATCAATGAAAAACTCAACTTCTCGTTCTGGAGGATATCCAGGTAAATCTTCCGGAAATACATATACATATTCTTTCACAACAGGTAAATCCTCTATTTTAACATTCCGTTCCTCACCCACAATCATTTCTTCCTCTTCCTCCCCAACAATTGAATTTAGTTGAGCTACTGGGGGTGGATCTAGATAAGAATCAGGTGGTGACGATTCTTCTCTAATGATAAGGTGTTCATTATCATCATCAAAAAAAATTGTAACCTCCTTCTTCATACAATAAATCATCACATCATAGTCCGAAAGATAATGCATACCGAGGATTATATCAAACTCAATCATAGGTATGACGATGAGATCAGAAAATAAAGAACATTTATGTGCTCTAATGGGGACTGATTCACAAAAATTTATTGCAATGATACGTCCCTTATGAGTTTTAACTGACAACTCCTCTTTTAAATCAAATTTGAAATATCTAATTTTCTTAGCAAACTGGGAAGATATGAAACAATGCGATGATTCAGAATCAAATAATGCATTTTCTAAACTTGAGGAAACCATTAAATTACCCGCCACCACGTATTTTGGAGCTTCTACCTCAGTAATAGTGATAATAAAAGCTTGGCCTTGATCCCTTGGCCTTTTCTGATGTAATTTCCTCTGACGATTAGGACATTAATTTGCATAATGTCCCATCTCCCTGCAATTGTAGCACTGAACATTGGTAGCTTCCTTCTTCCGTTTGCAATCACGAGCTTGGTGGCCTTTTCCACCAAACATGTAATGGACACCCATTCCCTTCAAGCAAGTACCGGGGTGTTTCTTCCCACATTTACCATAGGATGGATATTCAACCTTTCCATTCCTCCCCTTATTTCAATTCCTAGATTGATTAGTTGATATCTTCTTCTATTTCATTTCTTTAAAGTCATAAGACTTAGAGAATTCCTTTTCTGTATTGATAGCACATGAGATAATGTCTCCATACGAAAAGAAGGATTGTGAGACTAATGCTCAATGGAGAAATAGTTTTAACCCATCAATGAAACGATCAATCTTACTTCTTGGGTTATGTATATAATCTCCAGCATACCTTGCTACCCTTGTAAAGTTAGCCTCATACTTTGTGACATTCTCATCCTCCTTTTGTCTCAGACTCTGAAATTGCCTTTCCATATCTACTCGATGGTCACGAGGAATGTATTTTTCTAAAAACAGATCTTTGAACTCCCTCCATTCCATATTTGATACTTCATCATCTTCCTTCGTGTTTTGAATCAATGACCACCATTCATCAGAATCTCCAGTGAGGCAGTAAACTTCCATGATAACCTTTTCCCTTTCACTACACCCCAAAGCCTGAAATATTTTCTCTAGGAAATTTATCCATTTCTCAACTACTAAGGGATTTGTACTCCCATTGAATGTTGGTGGTTGTTGCCTTATGAATCGATTTAACATTGATCCTCCACGCTGTGGATCAGGGTGCTCCATACGGGTAAGGTTATTATTCATAACCTGAGTGAGTTGTCCCAGTATGGTGATTAGCTGATCGGCACTAGTTGCATCACCAGCTCCACTATAATTATCTTGAGCAGGAGGGAAATCCCTACCTGGAGTGTGTGCATTGATACAGTTTCCATTTCTTCCACTAGGCGCCATTTCTAAACAATGGAATAAACTAGATCAGTTTATGAATCAAAATACACAATTTCATACTTATAAAACACTTAACATAAATTGAACTATTTATGGATATAATCCATAATCATAAAAATGTTTTCTTTGAGGAATTATATACTCATAAACCCTTCATAATTATTTGTAAAGAAAATGAGTGTTATCCTAAGAATATCCCCCGGGAGTGTCGTAACCAAGAGTGCAGCAAGGCCTGTTATCGTGCACGAGTTCCCGTTCGAGTCTAGCACAAAGCGGTGTTTTTGGGTTTTACCTCTAGGTACATCTGTGCCAGAGCCGCCTCTACCTGCTTGTATCCAGACATGGATGTATTGCTCGGAATACTCAAAAAATCTCTACAATACCAAAATTCTAGAAAGTTCTTCTATACTAATCCTCAAAGTCCATTTTAGGTCTATGTGCTCTAATCAGAGTTTATCTAAATCTAGCTTCCAAGGATTGTACTAAACTTCCTCTGATACCAACTGTAACGCCCCGACCCCAGTTACCTAAAGTCTGTGCATTATTACATAACATTGTCATGATCATAAGAAAGATCAAATATCGAAATACCGATTGGTTTAGTAGCCTTTTAAATAGTAGATATATTCATAAGTCTTATATTATATCATAAAAATGAATACTATAACAACATATTTTCTTCAGAGTCCACACTCATATCCCCATATACTATCCCTACAGGACATTCATAAATTACTTCTTCACATCCTGGGTAAAATAAAACATTGAAAGGGGTGAGCTCAAATACCCAGTAAGGATAACAATATAGTAGAAACCTTCATAAATAAGAGTAAACATTTAAGGCAATGTATAACTAAAACAAAAGCTTTTTAAACTTGAACTTCAACATAGTATGAAAAAAATAAAATGAAATAATTTCATTTACTTATACACATGGATATTCTACTAATCGAATAATCACATGCAATATCAATAAGCACTCTCATAATGATGGAATTCATAATGACAGACTATCATAACCACATAGCCAAGGCCTCGTTCCAAGACTACAAATAATATTTTTTCAAGGCCTTGGGCCAAGACACTATTTTGTCTCATGATACCTACCGATGCATCGAGGAGCTATAGCGGGCTCCACCCGTCACATATTAAGTCCAATGCATTCCCATATGAAAAGGTTTAAACATAACATAAACATTCGTATTAAAACTAGCATATGAAATGTAAATACTTCATCCATAAACCATGAATGGTATAAAAATAACACATCCATAGTCAAACATATCACAAAACCTTCAATACAATATACAAGTTTTGTATCATAATAAATAAACTTCAAATAAGCGAAAAATCCATTAAAGGATGTTGACATAGATGAAATCAAAACTCTTTTTAGAGAAATATCTCTTTCTATTTTGAAATCATTTAAGATTCATATATTTATAAAATAAAAAATTTTCTTTGGAAATATTATTATAAGCTTGTAAGGTAAGCTTCGACGATTTTATAATGGTGGAAAATAGCCACACCCGCTGTATAAGTTAAAAAAAACATTCATACCTTAATTCTGCCGAAGAGGTTAAAAAGCACCTTGTTTAGAAAACGACAGAAAGATTCCTTTATAAACCTCTTATAAAAATTCAAAAAAGGGTATAAATAACTTTAACCCATATTCTAGTAAATAGTAAAAATGATTTGAAATACATTTTTAAGAAACATGGATGTGTATGATAAAAAAGTCCCAGTAGATAATTACGTATAAACAACCTCAGAGAATGATGAGATTGTGAAATAACCCTTGCCTTGTACTTTTCCTTGGTTGGGGTAGGTTAACCTCCTGTATAATGGTGAAATAATTGTTATTAAATTATACAAGAATCATATATATTAATATGATATCATATATGATCTTTTAACATTTCTTTGTTAATAATATCGTAGTATTATCGTTGTTTCGGGTGTTAACTTACTTGTTTTCTTTTATATGTTTTGTTACGTAAGACATTTTTGTCATGGATAGGTTGTATCTTATTCATATCCATAATGATATCAAGTCCTTAAAAATTATTTTTAAATCATCAAATGACAATTATACATGAATGGATATGATGGAGAATGAATATCATCGCCTTTGTGGAGACGGTAGTCTGTACGTACACACGAGTGACAATATCATTATTTTGATATTAAAATAATATATAATTGGATGGTATATCATATATAAAGAATTATTATCATGTTATATTTATTATTTACATGAATCATAAATCATTATTATATCCATCCAAATAATAATTTTTGGAATAACAATTACACCACGACGTGGAGATGGTATGCCGTACGTACGCATGTATGGTGACATGTTATTCAAAGGATGGATAGAATACTGAATATGGTTGTACCATATTTATAATAACATTATAGTAAATATAATATACTAGAGTTATTATTTTATAATGGTAATAACAAAGGAAGATGAAGTGGAAGAAGAAAGGAACTTGGAAAAGGGTGGTGAAATCATTACCTCTTCTTCGGGTTTTTCCATTTGATTTGATCAAAAGGGCTATTAGGTTGGATTTCTGACTAAAGTAAGGCCTCTAAGATTAAGTGAGAGAAGTTGAGAGAGTATTTGGGTAGAGTTTGGCTGAGAAAAAAGGCTTTGAAGGTGTGAATTAAAGAGAAGGGGGAGTGCCCTTTTATAAGAGGGGTGAGGGGCACCTTTGGAAAATCTAGAAATGTTATTTTATAATAAATTCATATTCGCTTTCTAATGGCTCCAAAGTGGATTATTTAAATGTTAAGGTGAGGATAGGTCGAAAATCACTCAAAAAATAGAATTTATATAGGTTTGGGTCATTACACTAACCTTATCTTTAAGTATTAACTCATAGTTAATTAGTTTCAATTTTACAATGCCTCTTTTTATTTTTATATTATATGTTTAATAAACATACTATAAACATCCAAGTGACCCCCAAGTGTTTCAAATGATACACCCATCATGATATAAGTCTCTTGGCCGAACCTTATATTTTTAGGAATTTAATATCAATTAATAATATAATATTTTTTAAAAACTCTTTTATGTCAATTTTGACACTATTCAGTAATTGATTTTTGTAAAAATCATAACAGAATGTTTACCTCAAAAAAAGTTAATTAAATCATTCTTAACATGTCATATTAACCTATAAAATTAGTGTAATTAATAAAACGTCTCAAATTATATTTATTTGGGTATCTAAAATATCAATCATTTTAAATTTTCACTATTATGGTAATTACTGCATCACCATTGTGTGATAAATAAATTAACTTATTTAATGTCCAAAAATGATAAATAAAATACCATTTTGTAGGAAATAGTGTTATCTTTATAATGAATATTTATAGTCGAAAATCCAACATATATAAACCTATGTAAAAATTTTGTTTCTAAAAGATATATGCTTGTGTCATTTTTGTATTCATTTTAACATAATTAAAATAAACTATCCCTATCACTTACAAGTGGTACCATGGGGTCCGAAAATCGACCCAAAGATGAAAATGGTCAGACATTTATCAACCAATAAGGTTAGGACACGTTTTAGGATAATTTTTTATTTTTATAATATTATTTGTTTAACCCTTATTTACCGGATTTACCCTTTAACAATGGTAAATAAAATATTTACCGAAGTAATTATTCAAAATGTTTAAAAATATAAGGTAAATATCTTCACAATTTGAACATCCTGATTCCAAATATGGAATCCATTTTTCCAAATTCAAAACACAGAAGTGGCAGAAATTAATTTAAAATTAATTCCCACTGTCAAAACAAAAAGCGTGTTTTTAAGATATAATAACTATAAAAAGATTGATACTTGTTTATGTTCGGTGTAATTGTGAAATTATGTCCAATGACCAACATTGTACTAAATGGTAAAAATATATTCTAAATATACTTTAAAACCACTCAAATTCATAATTTATCACTATTAATTATTTTGATTAAAATAGTTGTTTTTAATTATAATTTAATAATTTTTACTATTCATCAAAATATTAAAGTTATCCAAAAAGTACCAAAATTTCACCTTAGGCTAAATTCGATACTCCGAATCCAAAAATGAAGTCCATTTTGAGAGATAAAATTTATAAAATTTCAAAAATTAGGTATTACTATTCATAACGGCTGGTTTGATTGGTTATGGTGTGTTAGAACTCGATGTTGCGTACAACACACGCTATCACATTATTCAAAGAGAAGAGTACCATATAAGCTTGGGGTGTTACAAAATAATTGTGCAATTAATGTATAAAGTTTTTCAATTTGGGCCTAATTAATAATATTTTTTTGGAATTCATTATTTTGATTATTTTGAATATGATATTTTGAGATATGATTTATCAATTTTTTTATAAATTTTATATTTTAGGATGAATATATAAATCATAAGGTAAATTGACCATTTTTACATGGATGCAAAAAATTTATAGATAATGAAAAATGGGACTTCGGCCCACCCAGTAAATGTACAGCCTAGAAATTAAGCCCAATGGAACAAAATATTTAATGTAGATAGATAATATCATGGGTAAAATTTAATTAACCTATAGATATATATAATTGTGATATTTTCAATGATATTTAGGGATATTTTGTTGGTATTTAATTTGGGGGCCATATTTGAAGGCCCATAATGTTAGCCGACCAATTTCAACACAATTTCTGAATTGATGATTCAATTGGCATGAGAATATTACAGCTATTATAGGAAAATAAGAAAAATATATTTAAATTCTTCATCCCTATAATTTTTAGAAATATTCATTCTATAATTTTCATATCCAAAAGACAGTTGAATCTGGTCCTATTTTTGTGGTCAAAGTTCAAATGTCTTCTTTCATTTTATTTCTCACCAATATTTGACACTCTTAATTAATGGGGAAGAAAATTATTAGGGGGGGGGGGGTCTTACGTAGACATATAATAATCATATTTAAGGTGGTGTTAGTGATGTAATAATAAGATTTATGTTTTTCATTAAATTATAATGTTACACTGTCAATTTTTAATTTCTTGTTCAAATAATCTCATGTACCTTTTCTATATCGCTTTAGTTTCATAATAAAATTTCTTCATATTAATTTTTTCTACTTACTATTCATAAAAATTGATATTTTTTCATAGGGAATGAATCAATTCACATCGTATTTTTTAAACTTCTCCACATAATGGTGGAGTGATTGTTATTTCAATGTTATTCTTGTTTAATTATGTACTCATAAATATACATCACGCTTCCATTAGTAGAACATAATCAATGGATATAAAACCATCATATGGGTTAATTAAAGTGATTATCAAGGGTATGTATTTTATTTTATTACATTTTATTTTATATTTTAATTTGTTCATAATTTTTAGATTTCCATTTGATGATTTATTTTCTACTTTTTTTTCACAAAATTTAATGATGACACATTTTTAGTGCTAGTATGATCAAATTACTTAGAGTTCTCTATAAATTGATCCTATAAGTGAATTAGTGATTATAATTGTAATTTTTTATTTATTATATTGGAGAATTATTTGTTACAGTTATCTCTTATTATAGCCACATCTCGATTTAACGATCTAAACTTTTCTAAGAAAATAAATAAATCCAATCTAGCTCTAGAAAAAACCTAGGATCAACTCATATTAATTAATTACTGCCATTCAAATATTTAGTGTTTTATTAATTAAATAAATACATTCAATTATTTATTTTAGTATTCATTTTTTCTATCAACACCATATTTGGAAACATCATACCCAAACCTATATACAATTTATGTGTTGCTAGGTTTCTTTTTAGGTCTATGTGGATTCGATCCTTACTTTTAGTTCAATGACAACATCTACTAGTAGAGTAAATTTTGGCATTAAAAACAATTATATATATAAAGATCACATATTATTTAAAGATTATTCTCTAATTCATATTTTTTTGAATGTTCATTAAATAAATCTTGTTATTCAACATTTGGGTGAATTGGATGTTATCTTAGGATTGAATTAGAATTCTCCATATAAATACCACTTCAATTTCCTTATAAGGGAAATCCTATTTTATTTTTTGACCCATCCTAGGATATTCTATATGAGTGTTCATAAATATTATTTTTTAAGGTAAATAGAATCCATTACATGGGTCTTGATTCATAATAAAAAGTGGTTTTTATCTAAGTTGGTTGAGGAAAATATTTACATTGAAGATATCTCTAATGTATAAGATTTTGTTGATATATTCATGGAAGAGTTTCTTAGTATTCCACTGAATTGCGAAGTTTAATTTTCAATATAAATCATAACTCCTTCTAAAACATTTTCAAATAATCCATATAAAATGGCCCAAATTTAGTATAAAGGATTGAAGAAGAAACTCCAGGGGAATCTTGAAATGAAATTAATTTGTATAGGTGCATCGCCTTGGGTTGAACCTATTGTTTTTCTTAAAAAGATAGATGAATAGATGAAAATTTATATCTATTATCTAGAAATTAACAAGGTCACAGTCAATAATTAGTATCTTATTCCCTTTTAGATGAGTTGTTTAATCAACATAAATGACCTCAATACTTTTCCATGATTGAACATTATTTTATGTATCATCAATTAAGGATCTAGAAGGAGGATATAATGAATATGACACTTGTTCTGAGGTATGGACACTATAAATTTAGAGTGATTTCATTTGGTTCTATTAATTCTCCTATTCTCTAAAAATATCCAATGAATTGATACTTTTGAAATTAAATTATTAGTGTTTGGTAGTATTTATAGATAAAATTATTATATATTAAAAGAGAAATAAAGATAATTATGATAACTTAAGGATTTTATTGAAGAACCTACATAAGGATAAGATTTATTAAAAATTTTACATTTGTTATTTTTCTCTAAAAAGTATCATTTTTTGTAATATAATCTCAAGAGGGAGAATATATGTGGATCCCTTAATGAAAAAAGTTAATAAAAATTATACTTATCCAAACTATTATAATCGAGATACATAGATTTCCTATTTTGGATAGTTATCATCGATTATTTATGGTAAAATTATCATGGAAATCTAATACACTAATTATGTTAAGTTCTAATAGAGAAAACTTCCTTTAGACTGATGAATGTAAGGAAAATTTAATGGAACTAAAAGGAATGTTAGTCAATGAACCATTACATACACCAACTCAGCGTGGTGAAGGTTTTTTAACTATAGTGATGAATTAATGTTGGAAATGATATAGGTCATTATGTTGAATAATATGGTGATATCTTACACCTCATGAAAATTTATGATTCATGAGAAAAATTACTGAAATCAAGAGTTAAATTAGTTGCGATAATTTTTCCCTTATTGATATAGAGGAATTGTCTTTATGGTCAAAGGTGTGATATATATTATAAAAATAAAAGTTTGGAGTATATATTCATTCATAAAGAGCTAAATATGATTCATAGAATATGATTTGAGTTGGTCAGTGGTTATCACTACTCAATACATTTCCACTCTGGGAAAGAGAACAAGGTTACTGATGCATTGAGTTGAATGGATCAGGCTAGTTTATCTATGATGGATAATAAAATATGTATCATTATTTGTATTTTTAGAGGCTAAATTTTTGAATATTTTAATAATTTGTAATATGTTATCTTACTCAAATGAGTATTCAATTATCTATCCAGGAAAAGAATAAATGGGTGTAAAATGAATATAATGATCAATAAAATGGTGTGAGAAACGTAAATGTGTTAAACATTGATTTTGATGGAATGGTTAGGTTTAAGAATCATGTAGGTGTCTCATTAATACCATTATAGAAGAACATGATATTGGAAGAACATCCTAGTACATTATTATATATTAATTTATGAATTAAAAATACGTATAGAGATATGATAGAGTATTTATGGGGAGACAACATTTGAAAATATTTTTTAGAGCATGTTTCTTGGTACTTGGCATATTAGAAAGATAATGCTGATATACATTAGCTTAAGGGTATGATATAATCATCTCCTATACAATGATAGAAATTAGAAAACATCACCATTTATTTTATCATTGGACTCCCCAAAACATCCAATGTAAATTAGACTATTTAGGTTATACTCAATTTACGTATGAAATCATCACAGATCATATCTATTGGATAAGATTTACCTCATGACTAACATTCCAGAATAAAATTAAAAGAAGTGGTAAGGTTTCATGGAGTACCATATTATATTATTTATAGTCATGATTTGAGGTGTACCATAAATTCCTAGAAAATTATTTAGAAGGATCTTGATTCAGAGTTGTGGCTGAGAAGTTATTATCATACTCATACATATGGGTAATCATATAGAACTATTCTAACCCTAGTAGATATTATGGGATCTTGGTCTATGGATTTCAAATGTGTTAAGGATCATAAACATCCTCTAATATAGATTCTATAAAAATATATTTTAATCCAACATTTCAATAGCTCTACATGAATACCTCTATGGAATGAATGGTAGAACACATATGTTATGGGATGAAGTCATATAATTAAATCTATTTTAACCAAAACTTGTTGAGGTAATCGAATTTAATTATTTATCCACTCCTCAAAACATTAAGGTTGCTAAAATTCTATAAAATATTATTCTCAAAATCATCAATGATATATAGAATTAAATGATTGTGAGATTGTATTTATATAAATTTATCCATTTAGGATTGTTATGTGGTTTAGAAAAAAGGGAGATCATAACCCTAGGTATATTTTCCTATTTGAGATTCTTTGTCGAGTTGGCATAATATATTATAACTTGGATCTTCCATCGAACCTATATCGAGTCTATAATGTGATCAATTTATCTCTAATGAGGAAGTATATACCTAATTCATCACATGTATTGAACATAGAGGTTGAATAAGTATATCATTTTTGAAAAGGATAAGTTTCAATTATTCTCTACTGAACTTAAAAATGTAGTCTTATTTTAAAAACAAAGAAAAGATAAAACCCGCCACAAGAACAAGAAATGCACCTTAATGAAAAAAGACAAAAAGTTCATAATGTTCATTCATGTAAAAAGGGAATAATATATCAATGAAATAACTAAAAAAATTCTTTTCCACCCCCTTGCAATGAATGCAACAGTCAAATCCATTTGAGAATGATGTGTCACCCCCTTGCTAAGAAGTATCACCATGTTGTACAAACATGACATGGCATAACACCTATCCAACCAACCCATTAATGTGGAGGAGAAGTTGATGAAAGGTTCCACAACACCATTATCTCCCTTAAGATTCCCACTAAATAATGCATTCGAGGAGGATACATAAATTTCAACAAAATGCAACATAATGCCTGACTGAAGACACAGTGAAAAAAAAACTGGTTAATGTTATCTAGAGAAATAAAAAATTTGATGATGGAATATAGGATCTCAATGATGTGATGAAACCAAAATATCATCATTTTTTGTAATAGAATGATTAAATTTAGATAGTAAAATTCATTTTATGTTTGGTAGAATATAACACCACTAGATTTTATTATATATGTTACAAAATTTAATTTACTAGTTAGCATGTAATACACAAAACCATGAGTTTAAACGAATTATAATATTTTATACTATTATAAGATATTTATTAAATTAGTAGTATTAATAGGAATACCACCATATTAAAAATATTTGTAAAGGATTTAGATAAATACACTGTATTTTTTTATGAAGTCTTTATATGCCTTGAACAAATATTTTCCCCAAAAAAAAATGTTTTATTTCTTTTTGAGAATAAAAAATATAATTAAATTTATCCAAAATTATATAATTTTGTAACAAATTATACTCACTTTTTAAATTAACATGTCAAAATTATCTTATAGTGAACATAAGATAATTTTAAAAAATGATATATTTCTGATGAAAACTGAAAATAATGAATTTTATTGAATGTTGTCCTTTCCATTATAGAATCTAAAATGTTACATTATTTCAAAAATGGGTTTAATATTAATTATTTTAATATATTTTATTAATAATCCAAATATGGTCATTGGAAATAATTTTATTTTCATTTCTATATGAAATATTATACTCTTATGAAAACATTTTTGTTTGAAAACCATTTTCATCGTATTTTTTTAGATAATTTAAAAGTTAATTTATTCCACTTTTAGTGATAATATTTTATAAAATGGATTCCATATTGGGAATTAAATTATCCAAAAAATTTAATGATTCTTCAAACATTTTTTTTCATAATGAACAGTAGGATAAATAAAAATTCATCACATCAGCAAAAGTTAAAACAAGTTTAAAGGTGGAGGGAGTTAATTTAAGAGACAATTGTACATTTTTCAATTGAAATTATATAAATCATATTTATAAACAATATTTTTACATCATCCATAACCCACATTTGAACAGATGTCCTTTTGGAATCATATCTATTGATAATGACATTATTATATTCTAATAATTTCATAACTTCCTAGTGTGTCATCTCTATATCAGATAAAAGGACACCCATCCTTTCTCATATTTAGGCCACCTTTATAATTGTAGATCAAAAAACCCAAAACAATATCTTCTAAACATTCATAGACTTGAATTAGGTTTATATTATTATTTAATTACCATTCTAAAGGTCTTTAGGAAAGGATTTATAGGAGGCCAATTTAAAAAGATATAATCATCTTACCTGAACGTTTTCAATTTATTTCTTATTATACCACATATAAATATATTATATTCATTATAAAATAAATATTATGTATCATTAATGTACTAAAATTTTATTATTAATATTTAACCATTATTATTCACCTTTATTTCATCAAATGGGTATTGAAATTATCGCTCCTGCGTACATTTGAACTACCGCCTTGAAGCAGTAATATAATTTATTTGATATCACTATCATTCAAGGAAAATAATTATGAATGGTTTAATATTTATATTAAATATTTATGATATAATTATTATTTTTTATCATCTTTTAATCCTTTAGAAATTAATTATGTCCCCCAACCTTATGTTTAGACTACCACCTCCACTTAGTGATGTGATTAATTTTTCATTTTCAGATTAAAAGAATGGAAATAATTATGTATTGAAAGAATAGATATTATTTATAGGATGTAATAATGATTCTTTATTTTTGAATTATTACATTCTTTTTTTTTATTCTTTGGAAGGTGAAAAAATGATCATGCATACAGATGACTTACCATCTATATGAATAATGTAATTGAATTTTTAATCTCTATCATGTAAGAATAAACATAAATATATATACAATGGTTATATTTAAATTTATATAATGATTAAAGTATTTTATATGATGTATCGAATATCAATGTACAAGGATAAGGATGGTCGAAACATGATTCTCAAGAAAAAAGAAATAGTTGTCAAATAAAAACAAAAATTTGGATAAGGAATTATTAATAAATGGTGGTTGAAATATAATAAGTGGATCATATATGGTTTAATAAGTTTCTAAATTATTATTTTATTGAATTATAATAAATTTTAATTTATTATAAAAAAGTTTATATAACATATTATGTAATTCAAAATTGATGTAAGGGATTTATGTTCCAATCTCATTGTCTATCGGGATTATGTTTACGTAAGTTTCCAATGGTGACATTTTGTGGTCAAAATGAAAATAATATCATGAATTTTATTCCCATATAATTATTTAAATAAATTTCATTCTTTCAATTATTTCTCATCCCATTGTGTTCTAATTATACTTTATTAATATTATTACATAAAATAGACATTATTTCTCTCTTCAGATGAAAATAATTTTTTTCCAGATCTGTGTTTAAAAAATAATTCCAATAAAGAAATTACTATTATACTATTATTTTATAATGTACTTTTTACCCAAATTTTTAATTTTTATTAAATGGTTTTAATGGAATCTTCTTGTGGATTATTGAATAATATTTTTTTACTTTATATACAACAAATTGAATGGATTCATTCTCTAAACATACACATCATGAATGAAATTTCCTACTTTAATTATTGCTCAATGATTTTAATATAACATTAAAATAATCCATTGATCTTTTTTAAGAATGTTTTTCCTTATTACTTAAGAAATGACAAAATTTTTAATATGTGATTTCGAAGTTAGCAGGTTATTTTCCCCATGAAATGTTCTTGTGGTCTTTTAAAGTGATTTTTCATCTATGATAACATAATTTAATGTTTATTAAGCTTTATTGGGGTTATGATACAACGATACAATCCTTAAATTTTATTTGGATGATTTAACATTATAATGATTACATTTTTATGAAGCTCATTTATTTTCCATATTCTATTATATGATGAAATTTTTAAATATTTATGAAACCTTTGTCTTTTTAATGGGTTATGATATCTGATGAATGATTTATTATTTTATAGAACACATAAAAATGAATTATAATTATATGGTTGGTGGGATAAGAATTGTATATCTCTATAATGGATTGGGTAATGATTAAAATTAGAGGAGACCTTAAGGAATGAAATAGGGAGTGAACCTAGTTCAGTAAGGCACTTTTTCAACTATAATAGTCTTTGGAGTAAACCATGACTAATCATATGATGGAATGGTGAATAAACCAAAGCCACTATAATAGTCATGATAGTGATCCTTGAAAAATATAATTATTTTCTATAATTATATGTATTCTAAATACACAATTCTAATGACAATTTTACTACCTCATAGATCATGTTCTTTGATTCATTTATAATTAATTTATTATACACTGTCATGATTCATTCCATGAATCATGATTATGATCTAGGATATGATGTTTTTGATTTTTAAATGTTAATATTTCTTTTGGTACCTTTATTTTAATTTTATGTTTATGATATCATTGATATAACCTTTATTTACCATTATCATGTATAGAAGCTCACATATTCATAAGTTCCCTCCTCTGGTTATGAAAAAATGTTACGTATGATTACTATAAAACGGACCTAGTTATGAAGAACAAAGATGTAGATATCTATTGATTTTTTTATATATTAATGTTTCTAAATACACAATGGATTTATGATTCTAGTGTGTATTTTGAGGTAATCTATTGAATATTCATTTAATAGGATTTGATATTTTTTTATTTATCATATAGGTATCAATAACTAACAAGGTGGATGATGCTCTGAGAAGAATTTATCATAAAAAAATATTAATAACGAGGATTTAAAGGTATCCAATCATCATGTAAATGTGAATGATGGAAATGAGAATAATAATAGGGACTCCATCAAACAATGAAAAAATAACTCCTTAATCACCCATTATTGAGAGAATTAAGGAGGCCCAAATATTTTATGTGGTGTTATAGAAAAATGTAGAAAATATTTCAGAGATAAATTTTGATAAATATGGAGTTATAAGGTTTGTAACCTAGATACATGTGCTAAATACCATAAATAAATAGGAATTATTTACATTATGAACATCACTCATATTTTTCTATTAATCAGATATTACATTATGTTTATAGAGATCTAATTGAAAAAATATAGTGGGATAACATAAAGAGGGATATTGTAGAATTTATATATTAATGATTTTTTTGAAAAAAAATTAAGGATGGATATTATCAATTATAAGGTGATGATAAAATAAATTCCCATATTAGTTTTGAAATGTGAAGAAATAATATATAGTATATTATAGAACACCCCAATCCATATAAATAAATTTACACCATCTGAGTGGTTTTCAATTTTCTTTTAAATAATGCACATTTAATTACTATCATAGAATATTTTTCACTTTTGAAACACAATGAGATATAAAAAAAGGAAGTAGCATGATGACATGGATAGACACTCTCTATTATATCTGATAAATATCAATGATTTACCTCAATGTTGTAGAGAATATTTTAGTAAGAACATGATTTAGATATAATTTTTAAGACTACCTATCACCCACTAATGGATAGTAAGTCTAAAGAAAAAAATTCAAACTCTACAGGATATACAAAGATCATCATCAATTGATTTCCAAGGATATTGGGAACAACCCATTTCCCAATTGGAGTACACATATAACAATTATTTCAATTCTATAATTGAAATTGAACCTTATGAGGCTTTATATGGAAATGTGTATTAGATTCCATTATGTAGGAATATTTTTTGAAAACAAAAATATTGGACCTAATCATATATAAGACATGATAGATAATGTTCAATCCACTCAACACAATGTGAAAAATAAAAAAGTTGACCAAAAACATATGTAGGAAACAAGGAGGAAGACTTAGATTTTAAGGTTGAATATAAGTTGATCATTTTTATATCTCCATGGGAGAAAGCCATGAAGTTTTGGAAGAAGGTAAATCTTAGTCCAAGATACATTAACCCATTTTAAATTCTTGATCTAACTAGGGTTATGTTCTACTCACTAGAACTACCACATAAACTATCTGAACTATATGATGCGTTCCATTTCTCCCTATTGAGAAATTACATACTAGACGCCTCACATTATCTAAAGCAATAAGTAATTTTTTTGGAATATGATATTCCTTATAAAGATAATCCTATGACAATATTATATTATAGCGATAAATTACTATAAAATAAGAAAACTCATAATGTAAAATTACTGTGGTGAAACTACAAGT
The DNA here is from genome assembly GCA_963277665.1 of Viscum album. Taxonomy (NCBI): domain Eukaryota; kingdom Viridiplantae; phylum Streptophyta; class Magnoliopsida; order Santalales; family Viscaceae; genus Viscum; species Viscum album. The sequence continues at coordinate 839,362,086 of OY728166.1, read as the reverse complement.
TTGAGGAGGTGTCATGGGAACCATAACATTTGATGAAACAAAAGTAACCTCATCTATTATAGCGCACAAAATTAAATTCGGAGGTATAAATTTAAAAATAAAGTAATAACAATAGACCTAGTCCCTTATGAATGAAATTCATGTTCTAATGAATAAATTACATATTATGTTATGTAGTTATATAAAATAGATGCACTACTTTGTTTATTTTGGTCTGTTAAAAAATATAGCTGCATAGATTTAACAGAATATCAAAATTTATAACTATAGATAGTATTGTTATGGTAAATATTCCATTAACATTAGTGTGTCTTAAGGTATATGATAATTTCTAATTGATATAGATGGAAGAGACGATGAACTTAACTACTTCGATCATACTTGATGAAGCCCATTAATCAGTGCTTTCAAGGCATGATGGAATCACTAGGATTTTCACTTAACCAATCCTAAGTCAGGACTCAACAACTAATTCTCAAGGGATTTCTTATGGGATACGTTTAGTAATATTTAGATTATGACACATAGAATATTCTCCAAACCACCCAAATAAAGTACCAACGCTACACAGCTTACCCTTTGGGTGTATGTTGGGGTAATAAGGAATTTAATATCTATACCCTAGTAGTATGATTATTTATGTTTCCTTTTTAATAAAATAATTGATATTTATATCCCATTTTATTATGTCATTATGTATATAATTATATATTATTTGATGTAAAGTTATGTTTTTATACTCATAAGAAAAAATTATATTTTTAGAAAACATATGATCTTAACAAAAAAATTTATAAATTCAAGAATTTTTTAATAAATAATACTATTATAGAAAAATATTATTATATATTTCATTCTTACATAGAAACGATTGATTAAGTTTTATGAAGTCTTATGTAACATTTATATTCTTCAGAAAAGTATTATAATCATAAAACATTATGTTTCAATAAACATGGTTTTTTTATTTAATGAATAAAATTATCATATTTTAAAAATTGATTTGGTAAAAAAAGTATTATTTATGAAATCATCCTATTAAATCATTCGGGTTTAATTATTCATAATTTTAAATGATAAAGTGTTTTTTGATTAAAATTAAATACGGTATAAATATATGGTCTGTATTATGACTAAACAATATCCCAAAACTAATTAAATAAATTCTCTAAAAGTATTATATGACCAAATGTAACGATTTACCTTCTAAAATAATGTGTGATTAGGATATTTTATTGATTTTATAAACCATTAAATAATCCTCCAAAATTTTTATCATATTTTATGTTTTTAAATTATATCTTTATGAACACGACTAACTTCCACTTAAACTATTTAATTATTTTAGTATTTTTAGTTCAATGCATTATAAAATATTTAAATAAATTACTATTTAAAAAAAATTGTTAAAAACATGGGAATGGTTTTTATATTTATTATTTTATCCTATAGGGTCCAAAACCAATTTTTTGAAAATTAAGAATGAATTACTCCTTATTTGGCTATAAATACCTACCCAACTACCCTCTCCTCTGATCTAAAAATCCATTGAGAAATAATTTTGTACCTATCTCCTGCTATAAATATCTCTTAATTTGTTCCAAATATTTTAATAATATCCTCTTATGATTTTAGAAGTTCCCTCTCTAGGTATGTGGATTCTATTCTCTTCCTCTTTATTCAAATGATGTATTTGTGTTATCTATTTGAATTCTATTTTTTCATGTTTTAATGTGACTTTACACATACTTTTTAAAAAACCTATGATTTCTATGTAATAGGATATCACCTTTCCCTATCATTAAACCCTTACCTGGGTTTTTATGTACACCTGTTATGTAGAGGAAATTATTTGGTGATTTCCAAAAAAAAATATTTATGTAGAGAATACCTGTCCTTATTTTCACTCAATGGTTTTCAACATGATTTATCCATCCTTGATTAATTGGAGACTTCCATTTATGTAACCCACAATCTGTAATCATGGGACTAAAGGTGATTATATATGTTCTATTGTTGTATGATCTATGTCATACATTAATATCTGTACATGATATGAATGTGATAGGTGGTCCTAGAATTATACATCCCTCTAATGAATTGGTAAATGTTTTTTTTCTCATGAGATAAAATTTATGATGTATGATTTTTTATCCTAAGCCCACAATGTTTTGATGTCTTAATGTTTATCCTTGATATATTCTTATGACATTATGTTTTATGTTGTTTTATCATTCTTATGTTTCCTTGATGCTATGGCCTAATTTCATTTTTCAATTTTTCTTGTTTATGATTATCACACATTTTATGTCACCTTTAAATTCTTCGTGACTAAAAATTATTACATTAAAAATGTTATGATTTGATTAATCCCTTTTAGGGATTTATATATCTCCAATTTCTTATCTATACCACATATTAATAAGTGCATTTTATGAAGATCAATGGGATTTACTGGAATTTTATATGATATTAAATCATGTTGTTGTATCCATATTTCATGTTATATTGTTATGTATCTTATTTACCAAAGATGACAGGCCTTATCATATTTCTTATTTTATTATGTGAGTATTTATGTTATAATTCATTACTTATTATTTTTAGAAGATATAGGTGGGCATCAGTAAGATGAAACACTCCATGGTATTGAAAGACCATTGGGGTAGGGATGGTTTTATCATTCAATTAACTGATAATATTTCCACTAACATTATATCAGTGAGGTAAGACCAAGTAATTTTTTTAGTATGTGTATGATACCACTCAAGAAGTGAAATACATGTTGTAGGATGAGTTTATTGGAATGATTTATTTGAGGGTGACTTAGTTTGATTTAGATAGAAGATATATGAAGAATTCTTTGTCACATTCATGTTTTGGATTTCTTAATACATATAGTATTTATACATTTGGGATATTTTTATTGGTGTACCTATCCATGGATTTTAGGTGTAGTAATTTCCACAAATTCCTCCTAGGGCAGTTTATTAGATTACATAGGGATCGAAGTGTCAAGTGCATAGATCTGATGTAGGTAGAGTGTATTCTTTAGAATATATTATATTTAATAATGTAGATCCTCTGTATAATATAACATTTATGGGTTTAGTTTCATTGATACTTTCTATTGAATTATTTGATATAGGGAAATTTCATTTATTTAACTCTACAAAGATCATTTTTGGTATTTGGTAGGATTTGAAGTTATCCCATGTGATGTTATTTCTTGATACACCTCTTGGAAAGAGGATAAATCATATTCAATTGAAAATATAAATTTCCATGTTTTTCAGAAGAAATACACAATTGTGGTATTTCATTATTCTAAATATAAAAAGCTTCACAATCCTCATTTAAATGGTTTGGTTTATGTACTTCTGAGATATTATCAATTTTCTCTAAATTTGGTTTCCATTTATATTCATTATTATAGAAGATTACATTCTCATGGGAGAGTGGGATGTGGAATAAGGTAGAGTGGGACATGTCCGTAGTTAATTAGTAGTCATTACAATACAAGTTGTATGTATAGTTCTTATAGTGGAGTATGTGTGGGTTTAAGTTTCATTTTCCCCTATGGTTGATCATTTATTGGATTTTTTCGATATATGATTTTCAAGGTTACCTCTTATCAAAGATATTGAGTTCCTTCAATATATTGTTCAAGGTGTATTTACTATATCGATACCTTCATATCACATGGAATCATCCAAAATAAGATTGGTGATGTTGAAGATAAATGGGTATGAGGTGAAGGGATTTATTCATCATAGTACCTCTCCTAGTGGAGCAAATATTTTATTTTTCAATATGGAAGATGATAGTATCATGTTTTTCATAGATTAAATAATGATAAACTATATTATATTGAATAAAATTATACAATTTAAAAGATCAATGAACTCTTTGATCAGTTGGGTGAAGCATGATGTTTCTCAAATAGTAACATATGATCAGGCAAGCATTAGTTATAGGTTTGGGTAATTTTTTTAAAAAATACATACTTCAAGATCATATATAGGTTTTATTAGTACATTGTGATACCATTTGGTTTGAATAATATTTCAAATATGTTAATGGATCATACGAAATATATTATTCATCCCATTATTGACTCATTCATCCTTGTATTCATCAGTATCCTGTTGAGAACCTGGATATTTTGTTTAGTATTATTACCCCACATCGTATTTATGCTATGAACATTATGTAACCCATTTGTATTCATGATAATCATTTTTTTGGAATGTATTTCCAATTTTGTGGATATCTATAGCTATAGAGAAGGTTGAGGTAGTGATATATTTTTCATGATCTAAGAGATTGTTTTAGATTAGAATATTTCTTAAACGTATTCATTATCATAATAAGATATTTTGTTATTTCCCTTATATAGAATCACCCATGATAGGCTTGATGAATAATGGGACTAATGTTCTAATAAACCGATTTTTATTGATTGGATTCATAATAGTTGAAAAAGAGAATTATGTCTTCCCTGATTCTTATTCTAGAAGATCTAGGGAATTTTTATATCATCTATTGTGATGAATCAGGGGATGAATATTGAGATGATCTAATAAAGGGGGATCAATTAGTCAATTATGGGGATCTTTAGATATGGTCTAATGACTATAACCACAATAAACAAGATTAGGATATAGCTTCTATGGTTAATGTTATAAAGTTAATGATTTTTTATATACTTAGAGAGATATTTTTCTTCTACATGATCCACAATATCTTGAATAATATATTATACTATTTTTACTTGAACTTTCTATATTGGTTTTGGGCCATTTACTTAAAAAACAATTATTTTGATATGGTATATACCAAAAATAAGGGTAATTTCATTATATATTTTCTTAGTAGGATGAATGAAGAGTAGTGATTTTTGATGTATGATGACGAGTAGAGGCTAACGAGATATCATTATAACTAGTAGGTGAAGGTATCATAGGTCTAAGAGGCTATGAAATATACACCTTTTATTATTAACTCTTAACTAGGGTACTAGGTAAATGCTATGAAAAATTTGGATTTGAGTTTTCAAATGGTGTGGGAGTTCTTAAAGGGAGATGAATCAGTCCATTTATAGTATTAAGATGGGGAAGACATGATTTACATCCATGTAAGGGATGTGGTCACTACATATATAGGATATAAGTGGATAAGGGAATACCATTCTTCATGTTGGGTGGTGTATCCCTATTTATCACATATTTATCAAGGTATTTGGAATCATTTATTTTGGATGGGTATGAGAAATGATATTTAGTTATTTTTCACTCGAAACCTTTCTTGTAAAATAATGAAGGGGCGTCACTAGAATCCTGGTGGATTACATTAACCGTATTTATTGTCAATAAGGATGTGGTATTATTTGACCACATCATTCATCACTTGGGTACCTTTAACACTAAGGTGTTGTAATATATAATGAATAGTGATAGACCAGTTGATGAAGGTAGTTCACTTAATTCCAATTCATGAAACACAGTTTCAAGATGATTTATCAATGTTATATATTTAGGAGATAAAATGATTTAACATGATACTTATGAGGATAGTATTAAATAGGGATGTTAATTTCACATCACAATTATGAAAATACATACAAAAGGACATGGTGTCTCAACTAAAGGTGAGTATAACATATCACCCACTTATAGATGACAATCCTAAGGGTATAAACAAGATAGTAAAAGATATTCTAAGATCTTTTGTGATCAAATTTACTATATCATGAGAAAACAGTATTTCCTTAGAATAATTTTAATAAAATATCATATTTTAGGATTTGGTATATCAATCCTCTTTATTGATTTTTATGGTAAGTCAGGGAACCCACCATTTTTTGTAATCGGTAATAAAATCGGTAGTTATGAATTAAAGATTTGGTGATAGAGACCCTTGATTTGGCGTAGTTGATTAGAAAGGGATTGGTTATAACTCAAATTTGGAAGAAATAATATAAGGATTAGAAGTGTAAATCCATGGAGTTCACTTTTAGAGACTTGATATTGTTAAGTTAGTCTATCTATAATTTAGGACATAAGGGAAGATCATGTTGTTGAATTTAAATACATTTTTGATCATGAAGAAAATAGTAGTAGTGACTTATTTGTTAGATCATCCACTGTGAAGTTGAGCTATATATTTTCTATTTCACATGTGATAAATCTATATTTATGTTCTATAACCCATACACTTGATCAAACATGTTGATGTTGAGTTTGATTTAGGTACCATGTTTGAGGTGTGACCAATGTATTTCATGGAATAAAGTGATAAGATGATAAAAATCAAGAAAATGAATCTTGTTATAGTATTGTAACATAATGAGAAAATCAATAAAGATACATAAGGGAAATGTTCATAAGGGTAGTCTAAATCATATGAGCTAACTGAAGAGAATCCCAAAACATTCTTCTCAAGGATAATAAGCCCTTAAGGGTGGATATTTTAGTGAAACATAAATTTAAGCTATATATATTGTTACATTATGGTTTTAATGTAGTTTATTTTTGGTGATTTTGAAATGTGGTTGGGGGTAGAGGTGCTTAGGAATCATGATGGAGATGGGTAAAGGCTCTCACTACTACTATATTTAGTAGGAGATATTTTTTTACATGGTTAGTAGGGACTAGTTACATTGTAGGCTGGGTAGTATCCCTATATTGTATGGAGCTCCACTACTCACTCAACGAGGCTGTAGTGGATACATTGTATCACTATTATGTATTTGGTCATCTAGGGGGAATGCACATGATGGCCCTAGGTTGGTTTGTTTTAGGGGTATCCTTATAAGATTTAGCCGAGGCCCCTTAATGAGTTTCCTCCACTCCTTTCTCATCTCCAAAATCTTATTATCCTAATTTTGAACCCCTATTAATTTACGTGTCTCCCCTATGATCCTCTTTTCCAGTTGATGTTCCATTTATTATTTGTGTCATCTATCTATAAGGTAAAAAAAATCTATTCCTTATATTCTTTCTCCTCTATTTGTTTCCATATTTCCAATGTTAAATCCATAATTTTTTTGTATTATGAATGGAATTATGGATTAATTATTCAATGATTAAATATGTTTGAAATTAACCAATGTTTTATAAATAAAATTCATTTTTTTAAAATGACGGACTTCCTTATTAAGAAATGAAATTATATAAAAGGAATGAACTAATTTGGTTAATTTAGAATGTTATATGTTTCTTATTATCATATTTATAAGACCATTAATAATAATAATCATTTATTATATATAAATTATATAGTTAGAATATGATAAGTATGTATATAGGTTTTTCATTAATCAAATATACAGTGAAAAAGTAAGTGATTGACTCTGATAGTAGGATAATTCCATATGAATCCCATTTATCATATCTTTTGGGGGAGATAAAATTATGGAAATTTTCCCATGAGCCGTAACAAGATGATAGTAGACCACTAAATCCTAACAAAAACCATTTACTAGAGAAGTTCAAGCTCATTGGAATCATGACCCAAACTATGTTCACCAAACAACCCCAATAAAATGTCACCAACAAACACCATACACTATTGAAATTCACTAGTGTAATAAACAACTATGTATCTAGACCTCTGCTTAGCATCGACGTGTGTCAGCTTCGAGTGGTTTAGCTTCGGTATCTCGGACCGGTGAGGGCTTTGACTTCAGGATCTCGTTGTGGTCGGTGTGCTCTCTTCAGTGTTCTTGCCTCTGGAATTTCAAGATTCTGTCACGGCTACAGCGGGCTCGGCATTGGCTTCGGTGTGCTCAACAGCGGCTATGGCATGCCTTCCGGATCTGAGATATCTCCTCGGCTATGTCCTCGTTTGACGTCGGATCTGGAGTGCGCCTGTGGGCTCGAGGTCGTCTCCAATGGACTTGAGGGGGGAAGGATTTCAATTTGGTATTGCTGTTTTTTGTTCCCCATTTTGATTTGGTGAAGATTGGGTCTCATTTGTTTGGTCATGGAATTGGTGGTATTTTGGTGGTGAAGATGGTGGTTGGCTGTGAATCTGTCGGTAACATGATGGTTTATTGTTGTTGGAGGCGAAATGGATGGACCGTTACGGCACCCAAACATTTTACAAGGTTTTGTTTCAGATGAGGATAGAGCTGGTCATCTTCACCGTGCATGAATTTTCGAATTTAGATGTTTGAGAGGGTACGGTGTTGCCATCAGTATCGGGCCCATGTATTCTTTCATGGGACAGCTTGCTGAGCAGTCGTGCTTTAGTGGAGGCATTCCTTAATGTGTTTGATTCTGGGTGAAGCACTTCTTTATAGTCTTGTTCTGGGTTTCACCCCTCTTTCTTTTCGATTTTTGTTAATGTTTGATGTCCTTGAAGTCCTGGTTTCTTGTATCTAGACCCTAACTATATGAATCTACAAATATTTGTATATGTCAATGAAAATGTTGATATTTTATTATTACATTATAATTATTAAAAAATAATTTTAATATGAATTAGATTTTGATATAATGAAACACAAATTGTATTTTTGGGAAATATTGAGTATCATCAAGACACTCTTCATGATGTATTCAATAGATTTTGAGATAAATATCATTTTATTAAAATATTATTATTAAATTATACTTATGAAATGTAAATAGAAATATAATATTATAATTACAAATGTAATTTTTATAAGGGATAAAATATTATTATTAAAAACAAATACTTTTCAATTAATTGTTATTTAGCATTTAAAAGTGTAAATTCTATTATTTATAGAATTATTTTGATTAAATAAATATTATTATGGAAATCATCATTTGGAATTTTCAAGTGGTGAAATATTCATAATTTTTTAGACAATCAAATTGTTTTGGAAAAAATTCAATACAATATAATTATAAAGTATTTGTTATGACGTCATAAAATCTCAAAAGTAATGTAATAAATACTATAAATAGTATTTACCACCAAAATTTTGATTCCCATTTAACATAATGTTTTTTGAAGTTATTTTATATATTATATAAACCCTTTCTGCATCCTCAAAAAACATATATTATATTTTAATATTTTGAAATCAGTTTATTATAAACATAAACCACTTCTACATCACCAATAGTCTTGTTTTAAGGAGTTTTGTTTCTAGATTTATAATCTAATGAATAAAAATCCCCTTATATATAAACATAGGAAAAATCGTCTAATTGTTGTTTTGTTTGGAGTATTTTTTCGTATAGTGTCCAAAACCTATGTTTAAAAATTAATAAAGCATTTCCCTCTCTTTGGCTATATATACCCACCCAAACTCCAATTCATATTTACTAAAAAACTTTGGTGCATGAATTTAATATTACATTACCTTTATAAAGATCTTATAATATGTTCCCAATATTTTAATAATACCCTCCTGATCATTAAGAAGCACCCTATCATGGTTTGGATGCCTCTCTTCCTTTTTATTCAAGTACCTTCGGAATATTATTACTTTTTATTTCCAATATGTTAGGTTGATATGTGTTTTTAGACATCCTTATTACTATCTATATGATATGAAATTTATTAAATACATCTTTCAAACCCATTAAACCCTTTATTGAATTATTATTTTCCCTTATTAAACTTCCAAAATCATTCTATGATTTCCCATTCCAAACATTTGTGTAGTGAATTCCCATAATCATTTCCACTAATGGGTATTAAAATATATATACATATCATTAATTTATTGTTGAATGACATATATTTAACACACGCTCTTAAATAACGAGATTAATTGTAATAAAAGTAATCCTTAATTTATATTATATAAATGAAACACTTATGTATGTATAAAATATGAATGTGATGGACATGACCATATTATATATACCTTTAATGCATTGGGAGAAGATTTTATCATCTGAGATACCATGTATAGGGCATAATTTTTTATATTAGGCACTCCATTTTATGATTTCTAAGTAGCTAGAATTTTTTTTAGTTTGTAATGACATGTTTTATATTGTTTCCCCATTCCCATGTTTCGTTTATATTATCATCTTATATCATTCCTCATTATTCATGATTTTGATTCCCATGCCACTTATTTTTCATTGATATTAATCTTAGATCACATGTACTAAATAACCTTTTTCTATACTTTTTGTTATTATCTTACCACGATTCGTAACTCATCCATTTCTTATGTAAATACCTAAGTTATCTTATTCATTTTTATAATATCACAAAAATTTATGGTCTTATTATAGTTCATTAGTCTTTGTATTTATATTTTTATTTCATGATGTTAGGATATGTACCTAATTAATCAAGGATACTGGAGCTTACTATCCTATATGATTTTATTAAGATCAACTTTAAATAATAAATTATGATCTAACATGTATGAAAATATTTGTCATCGTAGTTGGTATCCAAGGAATTTATAAAACTTTTAGTTATTAGGATTAAAAATATATTGATGATGACTTAGGAATAAGACTAAGAAATCGTAAATAAATTGTTTTATATTATATATTAAGTTATTTATCCAAAAATTAAATCTCGTTTATATACTATATGTGGATTTTGATTTAGAATAGTTTTACATTGAGGGTAATAACACCAAAAAGAAAACATTTAGATTTACTCTATAATCCTCAAGTGCATGAAAATGAGGCCTTGGTATACAAATGGTTTTACACATCCAAGGGAAATACATTAAAAAATTCACAAGATCATTATAAACCATTATAAAGAAAACAAAAATAACTATGGAATTTAATGTTTTGGAATAGATATTAGATAACATATATTGAAACAATGATACTCATAGTTTATAGAAAATATATCACTAATGGGATACCTCTTCAATGTTCATATTCACCATTTTATATATTTAATTGTTTGAAAATTCTCATCCCTAAGTCTATTTTTAATAATATAAATTATTAGAACCAGAATCAAATAGTAAAAGGAAGGCTTATCATCAATTCTTGAACTCAAATATAAAATATGAAAATAGCTATAAGAATTCCTTCATATCATGCACATTTATTAGAACAATTCAAACACAACATCAAAACATTGACATATATTTATTTATGAGAATGGAAAATAGGAAAATTATTTCATCCCAAGTATAAAACTCCTTCCCTATCAAAATTAGTCAATTGAATTTTAGAAAAAAATCTTATATTGCTCCCATTATAAGAATTTAATGATATTATTGGCATGGATTGGTTATCCTTGTATACTACCAACATAAAATGATAAGAGAAGGAAATTAGCTTTCATATCTCAAATAACCATTTTATTCAATATAAGTGAAAGGAGGAGGATGAATCTCCTTCGGTATTATCATCTCAATCATGGATATTATTTGCTAATGGTCATTCATGTCTACATAAACTGATTGAGACTAAGTAAAAGTTCCTCCTTGATGAAATTCCATCTATAAGGGAATTCACTAACGGGTTTCTTGACAAATTTCATGGTTTTCCTCCTAGCCGAGAGGTTGAGTTCCCAATTGAGCATATAATATATGATTTAATAATATCCAAGACTCTATATAGAATCTCTATTTTTCAACATGATGAGAAAAATAATGTTGAATATTAATAAAGAGTATATCTTCCCATTTTCATCACCATGGAATGTACCGGTCCTCATTATCAAGAAGAAAGATAGGACAATTCACCTCTACATTGAATATCATGGGAATGATAAGATCATGATAAATTATAGATATCCTCTATGAAATATTGTTGAATTTTAAATTATTTATGTATATATTAATACTTATTGAAGGTAGATCTTCTTTTAGGATATAACCAATTAATGTTGAAGAAGGAGGATATCCCCAACACTGATTTTCGTACAATTGACATGCATTATTGGTTTATAGGAATTCCAGTTTGACCCAATAATTCTGCAACAATCTTCATGGATTTTATGAATTGATTCCTTAGTGATCACCTCAATAAAATTTTGATAATATTTATAGATGATATTATTATGTACTCAAAAAGAAATGATGAACATATAGATCACATTATTGTCATACTATATAATTTTTGAAATGAAAAAATATGTGTAAGGTATAGTAATTTTTTGTTTTTGATGGATAATGTAACCTTACTGGGGAATTTTATCACTATAAAAGGGGTATCTATGAATAATTAAAAAAAGGAAACAAAATAATGGCCAAAACTATTTAAAGTGATATAAATTTATATTTTACTTAGATTATATAGCAACTATCTTTGATTTTTGATAAAATTTCCATGATTTTAAATCCCACAAACCAAGACTACTTGGACGAGTGTCAAGTTTATCTATATTTATGAATAGTAAAAATGATTTAAATAGATGAAGAAGAGGCTAATAAATCTACCTATTCTTAGATTACCCACTAGTGGGGATTTATTTTTAATCTACACTAATATAACCAACTAGGATTGGGTATTGTACTCACTCAAGATGAAAACATGTTAGCCTATGCCTCTCGCCAAGTAAATAGAATTGTAAAAAATTACCCAATGCATGATCAAGATTTGATGTCCTCTTATTTACATTAAATATTTCGAAAAATTATATGTATGGGGACAACTATGAAAAATATAAGGACCATAACAGTCTCAAGATTATATTCACCCCAAAGGACATCAATATGCACCAATGGTGGCGTTTAATGCTGATAAATGATTATAATGGTTCAATCCATTTCCATATTGGGATTAAAAACACTGTAGAATATTCTATGAGTATAAAGGATTCTGGAACCCTATCATTGACTAGGATTGAAAGGGATACAATATTTTTGGACATCAATGGAAGGAAAAGGGAATAATAAGTAGATATTCTTCTTACTTTATTTAGATAACAACTTAACCATTCATTATTGAGAGGATTGAGGATGCCTAAGTAATGAGGAGGTGCTATAGAAAATGGTCGTGAATAATAAAGAGTTTAACATTTATATATATGTCTTTATAATTTATGGAACATTAATACATGTCCCATAAAAACCATATTTTAATAGGGAACTTCTTGATGATGCAAATAACACATAATTTTATATATATTCAGGATGTAATAAGAGGTAAATATATTTATAGAAAAACTTTTTGTGTGATAAAATTAATACAGATAATTTATAATTTGTATCTTAAAGAATTGTAGGCCAACATGTCAGGGTTGGGCCAAAGAAGTCAAGGGGTATGGTGAGACCCTTGACAATACAAGTTTCCAATGGGAAAGTAGAAACATGGATTTAATCATAGAAATCTTATGATATCTAAGGTTAATAATTTCATCTTGGTGGTAGTAAATATCCTAATAATGTTAGAGAATTTCATTTCTACCAAGGAATAAATATATCATGAATAAATTTCAAATATATACATAATAGTAGTGGTTATACTAAATGGAGTGAGACTATCCATTTTATCAAATAATGATCTAATATATAACTTACGGTGCTGTGGAAGACTCCAGCAAGAATTATATATAGATGTGAGTGTTGGTTCTACTTATCACTATCAAATGGTTGTCCAATTTAAATAAAACTTACATAATCTATATGCTATTTTGAGATCATGTTTAATAGATTTTCATGGATTCTGGGATAAAAAACTCTTCCTAGTGTATATCTCATATAAAAATATCTTCCATTATAGCACTAAAATTACACATTATGAGACTATGAATGGGAAGAGGTTTACTACTCTAGAATGACTTTCAAATTTTGGAGAGAAGAAGTTAATGGGAACTAATATAAACCAAGATTTAATAGAGATGTTTCAAACTATTCAACATTATATGAAATCCATTCAATTTTGATAGAAAAATATATGTATAAAATCATCGATGAGACTTAGAATTCGAGGTTACAGAAAATGTATTCCTTCATATACCAACATGAAAAAATGGGTTTTTTGAATAATGGAAAGCTGAGACTAAGATATTTCGATCCCTTTGAGATCCATGATCCCATCGATGTGGTGGATTATCGACTAGAACTCCCACAAAACCTATATCATGTAAATAATGTGGTCTATGTATCCCACAAAATAAATTACATAATAGAACCCATGCATGTGCTGAATATAAAACCATTAGAGATTGATATTTCATATGAGGAGAATCTTAGGATGGCTTGTTGGGTTTTTGGTGTGAGGCTTCGTCCGTCGATGGCCAAAATGGTGAGGTGGTCTTAGTTGTTGTAGGATGCCACATTAGATGTTTGGAGATTTGGGATTTTATTTTGTTTTGTGATTTCATTTTTCATTGGGAATTTTTCATTTGGCCCTTTGGGATAATGAACTTTGAGGAAATGTGCCTCTAGTGTATGGTGGTGAAATTTAATAATCCATGGTTTTATAAATTAAATTCATGTTAAATGGAGTAGAAACCATAGTTAGAAATGAAATTATATAACACACATGAACTAAGATGGTTATTTAAAACCATCTTAAGTTATTCCCTTTCATATTTATAACACCATTGTGTATTATAACCACTTATTTTAATTCCATTATACAACAATTTTATGATTAATATATATATATATGGTTATTTTAAATCCTATAGACATAGATAAAGTATGTTATGACCTCATCTAGTAGTGTCAGACCCTATGAATCCCATTTATCAAATATTATGACAGAGATATAATCACTAGGATTTTACCTTGATTAATCCCATAATGAGATAGAAAAACTAAAGAGTGAGAAAAACTATTTACGGGAAAATTCCAAGCATATATAGATCACAACACAATCCATGTTTATCAAACTACCCCGTGAAAACCACACCATCAAACACCTTACCCTTAAACAATTCACTGGTGTAATAAATGTTTATGTATATAGAACCTAAATGTGTAAATTTTTATATTTTCCATAAACTAATGATTGTATTTATCTTTTATTATTACTTTATAATAACTAAAAAAATTGCTAAAAAGTTGATTTTGATGTAATGAAAAAGAAATTGTATTTTTAGGAAATAACTTTTCTCATTCCAGAAATATTTTTTGATGAATTCAAGAATTATTGAAATAAATGATAATTTATTTAAAATAATATTATTAAATAATATATATTAACTACAAATTATAATATAATTTTATAATGTAAAATGTAATTTTTATAATAGTCAACAATATTTTTTTTAGAAACCCGAAATTTTTCAATAAAAGATAATTTTCATTAAAAAGATTAAATTAAAATATTTATAAATTATTTTGATATAATAAATGTTACTTTCTAAATCATCACATAATAATTATGTAATGTTGATGTTTTCACAATTTTCTGAGACATTTGAATTTTTGTATATTAATTAAACACAGTATAATGATATGGTTTGTATATAAAAAACATAAAAGAAAAAAATTGATATAAAAAATACTATAATGATTACCCACGATCAAAATTATGTTTCCCCCTTAAAAGTATATATTTATTAAGTAAATTTATTTACCATTAATGAATCATTGGATACATATATTATATTGTATGGTTTTAAAATCAATTCATTATAACATGACTCACTTCCACAACACCAAGAATATTACTTTATATATTTTAGTTCAAATCATTTAAAAATAATGATTGATCCTATTTGGAATAAACTATGGGTAAAAACCGTGGGACAATTTTTGGAGGGCATAAATTTATCATATTGAGTCAGAAACCCGTGTTTAAAAATTAATAAATAATTATTCTGTATTTTCCTATAATAACCCACACAAACAATAATTACTTCTATCCTAACACTCTTATAGGTTAAATCTATAATATAATTAGCTTTATAGATCACTCATATGGTTCAATAAATCTCTTAAGAACCTTTTACCAACCATTTAAAAGATCCCTCACCAGGTAAGGGATCCCCTCTTTCTCATCTTCATTCAAGTACCATATGTGTATAATCTCTATTAACATCCAATTTTTTAGGTTGGGATACGATTTCAGAAATCCCACATACTATCTTTATTATTTCCTATTTATAAGAGGTCCCATTCACTCTCATTAAACCATTACATGAATCATTATGTACCTCTATTATTCTATCAAAATTATTCTATGATTTTCCATGCCAAAAATTTTTGTAGTGAATACCATTACTCATTTACACTAAAGGGAATTCATCTTGATTTACCAATACTTAGTATATTGGGAAATTCTAATTACGTTATAAATGATCTGTAATTGTATAATTAAAATCAATGAATTACATTCTTATGCTTTATGATCTATGTTGATCACCTATGCATGCACCAAATATGAATGTGATGAGTGGTCATGAAATTATATATCCCAAAAGTTAATTTGGTAATGTTTTAATATCATGAGATACCATGTGTGGTGCATGAGTGGTTATCCAATGCACACCATGTTATGAACTCTATCTGGTTAACAATGAATTTTTTTGAGGCCATGTTTTATTTTATTTTCACATTCTCATTTTTCACTAATGTTATCATGTAATATCATGTCATGTTATTCAAGATTATGAATTTTATACCTCATATATTACATTTATATTCCTATTTGATCACATGTATTACTTTTCCATATGGTATTCTTTCCTTATTCACTTACTAGGATTTACATATAACATTTTTCAGCTGTACATCCCTAGAATGTGTCTTGCTGTTTTAGAATATCATGGAAATTTAAGGGAATATTATAATGTTCTAGTATATATATATATATTTCATATTTTTATTCCAGGTACCTAATTATCCAAAGAATCATTGCTGCATGATCTTCTTGGTTATTATTACATGTAACATTATGGAATTATTCATAAAAAATGTGTATTAATGAAATGGGTTGTCATAAAGGTTGAATAATTTATTAAGTAACCTACCTTATTCTCAAGGTAGTAAGTATTTACCAGGTTACATCATTTATATATTATTTCATAACATCAAATTCATGAAGATGCGTGATTGAAACTATGATATTTTTTAGTATCAAAGTTGTTGGGTGGATTGAATTTTATATGATAGTCCCCATATAATGTATTTATGGGTAAAATGAATTAGAATTAGTGAAACCATTCCTTGTTCCATAAGTATAGGTGGGGATGTCTATGTCGGTAAATCACATATAGTGTGAGCAGAACTGGATGAATTTAGGGATAAATGAACCTATAGGATGTCATTTAGGTATTTTTTGTTACCCCTTTTAGTTATGAAGGTGTCAAGTTCACCAGAATGGATGACATGGGTAACATAGATGGGTTGGTAATTGAGAATTTAATGATCAATCATAGTGGAATCCTTGTGTTTGGGATATAACATTAGACTAGTGAGTTCCCATCAATCTTTTTCTAATTATTTTATATTATAGTTATTTATTTGTTTAGGTGTTAAGACTAATGGTTGTGGATTGGTTAAATGTGAAAAGAAGGAGGAATAAGATGTGACGATAAGTGATGAAGGATATTAGAGAGATATTGAGTTAGTGGGTTGGGAATGAGATGATGGTGAATTTATATCCTTGAGTTAGATTTTATTATCATTGACATGATATGTGTAATCCATTTAGTGAGAGGGGGTAGTCTAAGAATTAATATATGGACTCCTATAAGTGTGGATGGTTGGATTCAAATGATATGTTACCATCCATGAGTGAGACAGTGTGGTTGAGAATGTGTTATGGTACTTGACGTGTGACCTCCCATAATTGAGAGGATATGGTTTGGAATTGGTGTTGGATAAATATTTTCACTTCATGTGGGATTGTACCTTGATTTTTATGGTACCATTCATTGTCTAAGTTTAAATTTTGATTGATATAATTTTTCTTATTATCTTGATTCTGAATTAGTTATGGTCGGTGTTTGTGGAAACATGGGTAGTGCATGATGATCAAACATAGGTGTATGATTATTGGTTTATTTTGTTATTTAATACATAAAATCTCATATATATACTATAAATATAGCAAGGATGACTTAGTGGTATCCTATTTGGTTTATTACTCACATCTTACATAGATACACCAATGCGTGTGTCCCTTCTTTTCAAGGATCAATAAAAAGGAATGGGTTCTATGTCGTGTTACAAAGCATCTAAAGTGGTTTGGGGATATGAGGTGTTTCCAAGAAATAATTTTTGATATTTACACTTATACATTTGATATTCCCATATTATTTTTTTATCACTATTTTTGATCCACCATTTTTGGGGATCCTTATGACTTTGATTTATGAGTGGGCATACATCCTTTTTTTAAAAATGTGATGTTATAATTTTTTTTGGTATGATGTTCTTATTTTCCATCAATTATTTAATCTTTTAAATTAAATTATTGTTTTTTATGATGGTCACCATGTACCATGGTAATAATCTCCCCATTTCATGACTTAGGAACTCATAAAAATATAGAGGGATCTTATATATATGAGAAGGTTTATATGATTCCTTGTTTCAATCTAGATTGGATTTGGTGACTCGAGATGTTTTATTACATGGTTTCACATGTTGGGTGTGTGCTATCATGTCCTGACCTACCTCAACCCATCATCCGATTCAACTAACCACATGGGACTCCTATAAAACCATTTTTCTCCTTTCCAGTACACCACATGATATAACCCACGAGGTCACTTTTCATACTAATGAATATACATATAGGACAACATATGTGGTTTTAGTGTTCTTTTCCTCGCTCACAGACACCCAAAGTGACTTTTCAAGAGCTCAACATCTTGATCACTACTCTAGGTCCAGTGTGATAATCTTTGAAATTATAATTCGAAGGAATCTAGAAAATAATGGTGCACCTTGATGACATGGGTAGTGGAATTTTTTATGTATAACTTTTATAGTGGTGTTATAGCCTACCTATTTAATGAAAAAATCCTTCTTTTGGGACCCCACATATAAAACCTAGTAAGTTTCATTGGAATTTTAGAGAATTGTTTGATATAATACCATTTTCAAGACCCATCCTACCTTAGGCCATGATGCTAGTAGACTGACCACATGGGTTTCAAGCAATACAATTGTTTTCATCCCCGCACATTAAAGGATATTACCCACCAAGGTAGCTTATCTAACTAATGAATATCCCTAAAGGCCAACACATGTTCCTTAAGAGTGTTTTTCCACTCACCCAGTCAGACCTTGGAAAAATAACTAGTATTTCACAAATCTTGATCACTATTCTAGGATAGCAACGCTTTACTATAAAATTCAAATATGGAACAATCAAAAAAATAAAGGTTTGTTATTTTGATATGTGCAATAACTTATTTTCTTTTCAATATCACATTTATAGGGTTTTACTTGAGAAATAACTCTATAGTCTACTGAAAATATTTCCCTAATATATTCTATAATAAATATACATATGTGTAGATAAAATGAATAATAAAAAGGCACCACATGAAAGTATATATTTGAGGTTATCATGAACGAAAAAACAACAATGGCACTAACCCCACATAACCTATGAAATAAAGGTAATATATCATACTCACAAATAATTAGAAGTCCATTAAAGGAATTATTTCACAATGTCTGACCATGGTAATTAGACCAACTTGGAATCCTATCATGATGACCCCCATACATGAAACATCTTGGAATCCAGTCTCAGTGATATAATAGAATATATATTTTATGGACCCTCTCTTAGTGATCCCATACTAACCCAGAAGAAAACCCATCATAACATCAAAACATATGAGAAGAAGAACCTTAGTAAGAAAACAATAGAGACAACCTCCGACATAAGATGAACCACCATCATGTTGTAGGATTCATGGATCTTCACTTATAGAGGTAGTGGATCCTAAAAAGGGAATTGATTGAGGAAATATTCTATCTGGTCTTAATTAGTATCACAATTTAGGTTTAATGGATAATCATGTATATAGGTGGTGGATCCTATGGAGGAAACTAATAGAGTTATCCTCCCACATGATCTAAATCATCCTCCCAGGGAAAGGCCACATGGAAGTTCCCATATACAGGATGCAGATTCTAAGGAGAGAAATAATAGAGCTAACTGTACATATTATCCAAACTATGCCCCATAGAAAGGTCCTATGGTTAATCATACATCCTAGAAGAAGATCATTGGGAGAAAAATAACTGATATAAACTCCTATGAAATTCAAATTTCTCCTTCATGGTAAGGTCTGGTGTCTATCTTGGATACACTATGAAATCATAGCCCACATCATATATTATAGTTTTCTACTATCGTGTCCAACACATCTAATTCCTTGACCCACTACATGAGAAATTTTCATGTTTGATGTAACTCTATATACCATGTAACATATCACCATCCATCTAATCACGTAGGAAAACCTATCCATGCATGGACATATCACATAGATCAGAATATAATGAAATCATCAACATAGAAATCATAAACAAATAAGGAAACCATTAGGTTACTTAGACTCAACCAAAACTGTATTTATTTACACTAAACCAAATCCATCCACTCACTATGATCACATTTCCTATAAGAACAATAATACCATATCCAAAATTCCCATATTTTTCCAACTAAAGTTTCCCAAATTTATCAATATAGTATTGATACCTAGCGACCAAATCAAGACACACCCCCCCATGTACCATTGGGAACACTTTTCTAGGATATTAGTTTCATGCCCTATGAACCATGCCTAGGTGTCCCCATCAGGATCCTTCCATGAGGGAACTGACCAATATACCTTCAAATGGAAAATACCACCTTATTACAATACAAAAATCCCTAGAGGAGTTAACAATCTTTTTTCCTTCCCAAGGCTCTTATCAACCTGCTTTATGATTCTCATAACCATTAGTGATATGTATGATCATATCATGCATAACTCATGAGACTAATCACACCATTCTTACTATATTAGCCTTAGGAAACTGCCATAGTCTATTGAAAACTCATCTCAACTTATATGTCATATCCCAAAACCCATGTGTGCTTATTGTGGGACCTCATCTCATGGAAATCATGTTATTTGGAATATGTAATTCATATGAAATTCAATAGATCATTGATCAATATCATGTTGGATACGAGATAACTAATTTATCTACTTAGGTAACTTTTGATCCCTTTCCAAATTTACCTAATGATAAACCTCATGATAGAATATGTAATCACACATTAATGGTCATATGGTTTAGTATCATAGGGAATATCTTCCTTGATAAAAGTGTAAATATAATTATGAAATGTTCTACCTATTATTTATCAATCCCGTTGCAAGATTCACTAACCCCTGAGATCAAATTTAATACCAGGGAATTTAACAATTAATGAAAATTATATATAATTAATTAAAAAATTTAAATAAAATAGTAATTATCCAAGAAATATCATTGGGAAAACAACCAATAACAAAATCACATCCTAGGTATGAATGAGGTGTTCAGTTCTCCCTCAACACCTGTATGGAGAATATCGCATTCAACTAACACCCATTCATCCACCAATTTAACCTAATTAAATTATTAACAAAAAATTAATTCACTTTTCAAGATTCCTCAACTAATATTCTGAATAAGTAAATTTTTTCATCATTCCAGGATCTCCTCTATTCACTACACACAAAATACCCAAAATTCATGATTATTCCATCACGATCTAGTGGATTATTAAAAAAACAAATATCCCAAAAAAACAAAAAAAATAGTGAAAATAATGTTAACAATGAATGTAATATAACAAATAAGGAACACACCATAAATTTTTATTCTGATATACATTTATAAACCCTTTATCAATGTTTCACCATATATGGGAAAAGATGGGGTGAAAACGGTGTACATCTTGAAAAAATGCCTCCTTCAACCCTTTAATTACTAATGAAAACAATGGGTGTGTTGGTGAAATTACCATCATTACCCTATAAAAAACACAAACCCAAAATCAATCATGTACTTAGTCAGCCATCATCTTGCACTTGATATGGGTCTTTCCCTCCCATGCAATTCCAGTAACCACCCGAAAAAACACCTAGGGCAACAAACCCTTTTCCATCACTCACATGTACCTACTGGAAAATTGAAAAGTGCTACCATTTAACTCATATTCCCATAATTAATTAAACACCGTAATCTGTACATAAACCATTAATGTTATAAAAATACTAGAAATATATTTCCCAACTCTTAGAATTGTTATATAAACACCAATTCTCAAAACACCCCGTACGTCGGAAAATAAAATTCAAATTTTCACAGAATATTACTAACTTGAATTCCCCCAAGTCATTACAACATTGATTTCAAGAAAAATTATAAAAAATGTCATATTGAACTTTTTTATTTAGTAGTAACATTAATTGTTATTCAAAAATAAAAGGGGATGGGAATCATACAATTGAAAATTACACAAATGGATACATAACTAACCCTAAGGTACTCATTAGGTGATGGATTAATTAGGTTGATATTGCTGTTTCACTTCACAAGATGAGTTTTTAGGATATTTTTTACTACTTAGTGAACACTTGTTGAGTTTTCTTCAAGTAATACAACATTGAATCAACTATAAACTCTAAATTAATGATAATAGAAATGCTCAGAATGTTGTAAAGGTAAGTGTATATATACAATGTGTTGAAGAGAACATTGTATTAAAAATGAGGTAAATGAGATAATTGAACAAATACATAATAATTTTAATAAATATAAAATATCATAGAATATAAATCATCAAAATATTATTCAATATAAGGAATCCAAAGTGAAAATATTTCATATAAGGAGATACTATGAAAAAATTAATAGAACGTAACATTTGATTAATTAATGAAATAATATTGAGAACTTATCAAAAAACAGCAAAGATTATTTCATATTAATGAAACCATGATTATTAATGATCAGAAATAAACATTCATATTTATATTTGGAAACACTAATGGAGTTTAACATTGGATGGAATATAATTTTTAAGTAAAATTATGAATGAAGAAGTAATAATTTGAAAAAATGGGATCCTTAATGCTTTATAGTTCATACTGAAGATATTAATTTGAAAATAAATAGGATATATTGACTTTATTTTCAAAATTAGTTCATATTATAATTAATTTAATAATTCCTACTATGTTTTATATGTTAATAATTGAGTTTATTCTTATATATAAAATTATTTTTGAAAATTAGGTATATCTTCGTAGAAGGTATATCATATTACGTTTTCTACATAACAAAAATGTATGGAGTTTTAGGATTTTTTATCCCATAAAAAAGGATGTTTCAAATTTTATTGACCCCTATTTTGTAGTCAGATTCTCTTAGTACTCACCCCACTTATCAAAGAGTAAAAAAGATCTAAAGAGTGTAGTAAGATAAAATTGATATGAAGCACCATAAAATCATTATGTTATTCAAATTATTATTTTAGTTAATTCAAATATATTTTTTTACAAATCACATAAAATTTCCTTCTGGTGATTACATCTAAGTAAAAAAAATTACAAAACACTATTTTTGTACCATAAATCATTGAGTTCATTTAAAATCTATGCAAATTAAATAATAATATCTTTTAAACCATAATCATTGGATGATACTCATCCATATCTAAAATGGTTTGTGGAAAGTATTTTATACCGAACCATTATGGGTGGAAACACATATATGAAATGAAACATTACCATAATATAGAACCATTAAAAAATATTTAGACCTTAATTATTATATAATTATATGTAAAATGGTTGTCTTTATTCTATACACTAACACTGAGAATCTTCCATAAATAATATCCCATAGTTTCATAGAATAGATTCATACCCTATGTCCTTAATCATATACTATTATATTATACATAAAATAACACACAATATGTACATTTATAAAATAAGTTTAAACTACATATAATGTTAATATAAATTAATATTTTTGAGAAAAAATGAAAAAAAAACAAAATTTATAGATAAATATAAAAACCAACAACCTTAATTAATTTATACGGAAAAAATTCAAAACAAAAAATTTATAAAATGAACTCAAATCCAAATTGACAGAGATCATGATTATTAATAACATTAAGAACTTCAAAAATCAAAAATATAGTAACAATATGAGACTAAATAAATATTTGATCATTAATTTATATTATAATATAAATTAAAGCATAATAATAAATAATCAATTACTATTACTCTAACTCTTTTCCTTATGTCATATGTGGAATTATTCATTGGTTATTAGGAAAATTGGGAATCAAAATGAAGGGGATATCCCAAATTCATAGTGTGGGGTAGCCTACAACAAAAGAAAAATATTACATTAATAATATAAAATGATTAAAAAGTTAAGTGATTCTATAAGAATAATAAGGTAATAATTAAAAAATACATTGATGGGATAACAATAAAAATAAAACAATCACATCGATAATAATAATAAATCTTATAATGGTGGAATTCGTAATACATGATATCAGAACCTTTCCATTCAGGTCTGATGCCAAAAACATTTATATAAATTTGATAAAATATACCAAATACCCACGATTTCTTATTATATAAGACAAGTCGATTAATTTAGGGACTGTAAAATTCCATTCCCCACCCATTTCAAAATAATACAAATATACTTATCATATAAAAGGAATCAATAAACAATAAATTAGGAAATATTTCATAATGAATCACAAAAATCAACACGGTTTAGTAGTCAATAATTATAAATACTAGATTAACTAGAATAAAGATTGTCAAAATTTCTTGAGTCAAATAAATTGAATAACAATCTAGGAAAGAAACTTTCAATATTGAATATAGAATATATGGTATTCCCACCATATAGAGTGAAAAATATATGGTAAAGTCAATATAAGAAAAATATTATACATAGTATAAATATATTGAGTATATCCCTAAGAGTAAAAAAATAGATATGAAGGTGAATGATAAAGTAAAGAGTGATATGTAAATAGTGATAAATATAATATTCAAAATAAAGGAAAATAGGTGTGTGAGAGTTCCCTTAAGAACAATATATAGTATGAGCTATAACATAATAAGAGTCACAATTAGACCTGAAAACCATAAAAATCTAGGTATTATTAGTATATACTATAAAAAAAACTTTTCATAAATGATATATAAGTAGATATAAGAAAGTTATAGACAATTTATAAAATACATAGAGATTTAGAAGACAAATCACTACCTCAAGTCTTGAATTAGTTTCAATGCACATTTAATATCCTGAATATGCATATTAAATTAATTAATTTATATTATAAAATTGTTATATTTATTTCATGTTGGATAATTAATTTATTAAAGAATTATTCAATTATTAAATTAATATATATGTTATTGAATTGTTGTTGATTTCTCGATTCATAATTCCAAAATCACAACAATATAATGACAATTGTTGATGGTATATATCCAACGGTTTCATCAGATATATGAATGTGAAGGATTATATTTTGTATCATTATAGAATATTAGGAGTTCAATAGTTCAAAAAATAGTTATAAAACCTAAAATATTCCTTAGTAAGAATGTTTTTTATAATTAAAATGACTATGACTATTTTCTTTTAATATAATTAATATAATGGTTTCTTTATCACTCAATAATAAAAAAAATGATATAAAATTATTATTAATGATATATATAACAATTAATTAAAATTTGAAAAATATCCAAGAAATGTATAAGCGAAAAATAAAACATCACTATTTACTTAGGTAGTGTAAACCCACCATGAGAGGTGGATGTTTTTTGAAAGTGTTTAAAATAAGGGTAAAACCTCATTATATTTGAGTTTTATAAAAAATTATAATATAATAAAAACATTTTTATATGATTAATTTTAATGAACATTTTTTTAATAGAAGGGGTAATAGGATAAAAGAAATTAAATTAATTAGATTTTGAGACTCATATTTCAATATAGTAATGGATTTTTAAAAGGTCCCAATGAGAGGGAATAAATATTATCCAATAATTAAATTGATAATGAAATTTAAATATAATGGAAATAATATCATGTTTTTAAAAAAATAATATTGTTAAATGCATTTAAAAAATAATTTCAAATTGGAATGGAAAGAGATACTAGATAACCCTTACCTTTCTATTTGATTTGACTCTTTTACATTGAACCTAAATTGTTTAGAGGATATATTTTTTGTTAAACGATGGCCCCAAAAAAATTCATAGGATTGTTTTTTGAGAAACTTGAGTAGATATTTTATAATGTGTTTTTAATGTGAGGAGAATGTGGTTTAGGAGGTGTGTTTAAATAGTCAATAGAGAGGGTATCATTGAATAAAATGTTTATTATTTTATTATTTATCCTCAAGAAAATGAATAGTGTTTATTCATAAGACTTTTATTAGTGTATGACTATAAAATATATACCCTTTTTGAAATTCAAATATGCTAAAACCTAGAAGGAATCACAGATATTATTTACACATATAAAGAATAAAATATAGTTTTTATTTGTTTAAAATATAACTCAGTCGTTGAAAATTGATTTATAGGTTTGGAATTTAGTCATATTTATATCATGGTGGTGTTATAAACATTGGACATTCATGAAAACTCTATTTTCACTATTAATGTAAAACTATTTCTTTTTCCAAAAAATACCAGAAATTTAACCCTAATATAATTATAATGCATTAATTCAAATTATTTTTTAAATTTTATAAAATTCTAAATAGATATATTATAATTTAAACATTTAAATCAAATAAGAAAAATATTTTTATAAAAATTTATTTAAAATAAATTATTATTTCTTTGGATATGAGTGATTACATTACTATTTTTTTAGTATTACTTAATTATTATATTATGGTAAATTAATTAGTTTAAGATATAAAAATTATATTTTCAAAATATAAAATATCTTTTAAAAGAAATAAATTTCTAAATTAAATAATTTTAATATTTATGTTCTAGCATAAAAAATAATGTTTTACTAAATAAATCAACAACCACCACACAAAACTTGTATGATTATATATAATTATTGTTTAATCCTTAAAAAAATAATTTTATGTTACTATAATATTAATTTATATTTATTTACACATGTTTAATATTAGTTATTAGTAATTTTAAAATTATTAATGATATGGTTTATGTTTTAATGGTAAATTATTTTTCTAATGATCAAATAATCATTATACTTCAAATAAATACTTTATATTTAATTCATTCATCATTAATTATACTTTTTATTAGGTTTTTCTATTCATTATTTAAAAATTATAATCATATTTATTAAGTTATGATTTATTTTTACGTTATTTTTCATATATTTCATATTCCTAATATATCATGACCATGTGAATTTCCATTTTTAATTATGTTATTTTTTTTATTTTTCCATTTAATATTTTCAATTTTATAGACAATTTTTCCTTTATATATAATGATTTTGGTGATGAATGAAAATAATTATTGTCTCGTCATGTGATATCATCCATATATGTATAGTACACTATTATATATGAATTATTTCTCATAGACACATTTTTATTTATTACCTTGAACTAATTATGTGATTAATATTCATAAAATTTTGGTTTATACGACTATAAAAAAATAAAATATATAAATTGAAAATTTACATATGGGATTAAAGGAAGAAGTTATATAAATATAATTTTTAATTTTGGATTGTTAAATTTCCCTATTTATTTATATCCTCCCAATTTATTTTACTATCACCTATATAGAATAGGAATCAGTATCATAAAAACACTCATAGACCCAAATATTATTTATATTGAGAAGAAAACATTTTATTCTAATGTTATATATTGGAACTCATCATTATTTTAAAATATCTATATTTTTTGTTTTTCATTAGTCTCATACCTTTTCTTAAAACTAATTATTTATTAAGAGTCATGAGTTTCTGTAGATGTACCTTTTATCACTGATTTTTCACTCTCCAATAACTAATAAATTATTAATTGTGATGTTACTTGTAGAAGTATTGATAATATTTAAAAAATATATTAACCAATTTTTAGATTTTAAAAATTCGTTTTTTGATTTCGTGACCAATGAAACCATTAGTTCATCATAGGTTTTCATATATATTTTTCCCTCATAAGAGAAGATATTTTAGGAAAACCTCTCATATTAGAAACACATTTGTGGGTATAAAATACTTCCACTATAATTTGAATCCCAAAATATCAATGTTAAGAATTTGTATATCAATCAAGTTTTCAATTTGATAACCTCCATGAATTATAATATAAATAACCCAAAATATATTTTTTTTGTATTTATATTTTGACTTCATATTTCAAAAAAACAATTGTTCCTTAATGTACCAATGAAAAATTAAATGTTCCTAGAAAATAATTTTTATTAAATAGTTTATTTATATGTAATAAAATAATTTATTTGGTTTTATGGTCAGATTTCCGACTAATTAAACATGTTAGAGTTTAATTTCTTTTATAATAAATATATAAGCTCGACCCTTCTCCACCACCCTCTTATAATATAGACTCTATCAATTCATGAGACATTTATTTGATGGTTCCTAGTGTATTTAAAATATATTCATTACGATTAATAACATCATTATTTCTTCTTTACTTATAACCTTTGTGAAATGTTTATATATATATATAAACTAAAAACTTCAATAAATACACAGAGTGATTCTTCTCATAATGTTTTTCATGTTTTCTATTCTATCCATCTTATTATCTTATTCTCTAATGTTTTTTCTATCTACCACAAGTATGTTATTTTATTCTCTTGATTTTAATTGTAAATATAATTATTTATTATGCCATTATTTGAATTTATATCAATAATCCATATCTCCTCCCATGTTTAATTGTTTGGTGATAATAATCCTCTTATAATTTCCAAATGTTTTCTATATAATATGAAATATATCTTATTTCTTGGTTTTTTACATAATCCACAATTTTCCCCTTTAATCATATATGGTTATCCTCTAAAAAAATTCACATATTGTTCTTGTCAAAAATTTATGAAATTTTATTTCTTTATCATCCCATTTTAATTTAGGAATGTATTTATTAATTAATAGTCCATTAAAATTATTCAATTACGTTCATTTAATATCTTTTCACTTTTTAGTATTTCGAATCAATAACCACAATTGATCAATATCCCCCTTTAGATGGTATAGGATCCTAATAATGTTATCAATTTCCCCATATAGAAATTTAATGAGTTCATTCGCCCAGTGAACAATTAGTTTCAATACCACTAATTGATTTTTTTTTTCTATAAAATGATTGAGGTATCTACAACATGAAGGGATATAATATTTTATTCTTTCTTACAGAAATATACATTTAACGCTAGAGGAATGGTTATTTTTCAAAACGTGAATCAACTACATAAAAAAATAGATAATTTTATTTTCAATAACACTATAATAAATGTAATTTATTAGTATATTAATCCTTTTACTAAATATGGGTGTTAAAATGGGTTTAAATCGTTCCATTGGGAATAATTTTTCATTATTGAAATATACTAGTTAGTTTGTGAATGATATTGTAAATTTTGAATAGTAGAATATAATCAATGTGAATTTGTTATAAATGAATATCAAATACTAAATACTTTCTTGAATAATTTATTGATATTTATTAGGGTTTTCAAAAAATTTGTGTTCTCTAACTATGTTTTTCTAAATCTATTTTCTATAGAGTTTATAAAAATTACTCCAACACAAACTATAATAAAACCTACCCTAACTTTGTGGAAGTGTTAGTTGTTTCATGAGAAAATGTGGAGTAAAAATAATGGGGTGATATCATATACTTAGTAAGGGGTTTTTTAAAAAGAAAAAAATATAGAAATAAAAAATTTAATAGTTATAAATAGTCAAATGATGTGATATATATATAAAAATGAGCATTAAAATTTACATGGTAGAGATAACCATGTAAATGAAAACAATATCAAGGATAATAGTAATAAATCTCATAATTATGGAGTTAATAATGCTAAATATAATAACCATATCATTTGTGGTTATTTACAAGAACTAATACAAAGATTTATAGGCATACAAATACCCAATATTGGTTTTCCATGAGACCTTCCAATGAATTAATGGGATATATAATTATGGGCCTCATCTATAACATAATAAATATAATACTTTCATCATATGAATGTACTGAATAAAAAATTCAATACATAATGTTCATAAAAAACCACTTATATAATTATGGCTATGAAATCAATAATTAGTCATAATTAAATAATAGGGATACATATTATCGATATTTACCTTGTAATGTTAATGAAATAATATTATAGAAAAAAATTCCTTAATATGGATTATGAAATTTTGTGTATTCAAAATTTATAGATTTTAAGGCTATATATTCAAGTCAACATTGAAAAATTCATAGAAATAGTGTAAATTTATGAGTATATCCATGATATAAGTAACATTTAAAACAAGGAGAAAGTTAATGTTATGAGTGGATGATAGAGAGAGATATAGAGAAATATCAAAATAATGTATAAATGAGTAGGATAGACACCTTACCAAAAAAAATATATGCCATGAGATAAAAAATGAGATAGGTAATGAGAAAAAATAACTCAAAAATATAGGTAATATATGTAATATTTACATTAAATATTTTTTTTAAATGAAATAGAAGTTTATATATGATATAAATAAACAATTCATAAAAATTTTGGATATTTGATAGATAAACCCTGACCTCATGTCTTGAATAACATTGTATGAAAATCCAACATCCTGGGTAGTAAATTTACAGTAATTAATTAAAATCAATAGAAAAATTTTCATATTCATTTCACCTCTTATACTGAATTTATTATAATTTTTATTTATTTATTAAATTACTTTTTTAGAATATATCGTTTTATAGTTATTGGATTTATTATTCCAAAACAACATAGATGTAATTGTAATTATTGAATATAACATTTCAACACATCTATAACCGGGATGAGTGTTATGAAATCTATTTTTTCATTCTATAATAACTATTGTTCAACAGTTCAATCTATTTTTATAATTAATAGAATCGTTATCATTTATCCTATTTTAGATGGTTAAAATGGATAGAATTAGCTAAATTTAAAACCATTTATATCATGATTATTTTACATTTAACAAATCAGAAAAAGAATTTAATTATTTATTAATTTAATATTAAATCATTAAATAAAATATTATAAATATATATGAAATAAGTAAGTAACAAATAATGCATTATTTTCCAAATAGATAGCATAAAACCATAATGGGTTACTAGTGTTCTTTAAAGATTATAAAAAAGGAAAAACAAATAAATATTTAATTGTCATGAAAAATTTAAATTACAATAAAACTAAAAAAATTATACTTTTAATGTTCAATTATATTTTAGGACTAAGATAATAATATAAATGAAAATACATGGATTCCCAAACCTATATTTTAGCATAGAAATGACTTGTATTAAGGGGTTCGATGAGAAGGTATGATTAACAACTCCTTGTTAAACGGATAAAGTGTAACCACTGAACCCACTGGGTCTTGCCTATCTTATGAGAGACTGATCCATCAAAACCCCAAACCTACATCCAAATGGAATGTGACATGTGAAAAGTGCATAAAAGGTATGACTACAATAGGAGGAATTTCCTAATAAACCTATAGGAACACACCCTACCATCTCCATGGAATATTTCAGAGGAATATAATGCAAAGACTATAATATCTGGGGATAAACTGGGCATTCAAAAAACTCTAGGAAATGAATTAGTGTAAAATAGAAGATAACCATAGTGTAATGAGGAAAAATACATGACCACCAAAAAATGAAGACCCAAAATTACAATAATTAGAAATAAATAAAGGTGATGGATCCCAACTATTAATCTCCAAATAGGACAACCATGTGTGATCAATAAACCCAACTATCACTTTGATAAACCATAATCAATGTTGATATATTCTTTGTATCTATAAGACAAGACCCATGAAGGAAAATTCCAAGAAGGTGTGTGAAAATAAATATTTATAAGGACAACCTAAAACCAAAAGGAGAGTGATAATGACATACAATTATAGTCAGCTGATCCCAACGAAAGTGGGAAAATCCAACACATACATATATATGAAAAAGTAACCCATATGTGAGATAAATAGGATCTCCATCTCATAGACCAGACTAAGATGATGAGTAATCATATACCTCCAGTAGTCCATCACTGATACCCAGTATAACATGAATCATCAATATAAAATGTGTATAAAGGTATGATCCTCACCACTATTCTCCACATTTGAGGGAGACATGCTCTTTGGAAGACACGCACCCATCAGTTATTAAAGGCAGTGGAGTACCCCTCCATAGATTGTGTACCCACACACAGAATAGGGGAGTACAATCTATAATTGACTAAAGGGAATGTGGGAATATCACATTGATGTGATATGTGGAATACATTCTCCATAGAGAGAGGACCCACTCCTAAAATAGGGGAGCACCATATCTACATGACTAGGGAGTATAGGGGACACACACCTTGGTGAGACAGAGGAGCACTACTACCAAAAATAAAGGACCCACACCCTAAATAGGGCAGTACCATCTCTACCATACAAAAGAGTCGGTGGGACCCCCACCCTGGTGCGATTGAGGATTACAGTCCTCGAAGATTTGGGACCCTCACCTTTAATATGAAAGTACTGTCATTTCCTAATTAAGGAGTATGTGGGACCCACTCCCTAGTGTGATAGGGGATACTATCCACTTAAATAGAGTAACCACGCCCTCAATAGGGGAGTATTATCTCTACCTTTCTAAAGATAATGGGGGAGCCATACAAGATTGTGAAAATGGAGTATTGTATCTCTAGATAAAGGAACTTAAACCTAGATAGGGGAGTACTATATCTACCTTGAATCTCTCCAATGATCCTACCTAATCACTACCATCATCAAGAATTTCCTCAGGAAAATTACTTCTTTGTAAATCTATCATCATACATAGATATCCACTTTAAAGGACACAAATTCATTATACATGAACAAACATGTTGGATATTCTAGTCATTGGCTAAAACCAATGTTCAAAAGAAGGAAATATGAGAGGTAAAATATTTACCAAGGAGTACATGACCTATATGGGGTCCACACTATATATGGTCCCACTCTTATTCTAGGCTATATTCTCCTTGGAAATAAATAGAGAATTCATGTCTCTTTACACAACATGAAATCTCAGATATATGGTGTTAATGACCATTAAGGGTCTTGGATTTCCATCTTTGGCTACACCATATATTCCTACCTTTGCCTGTGTACTTTAGTACACAATGTTTACATCTAGATAGGACCATAGGAATGTGTGGCAGGCAGAGAGATTGGCCATCTAGGGAGGGTCACACATATTGTGTGTCTAGCCACATGGTGTGTGATCATTATCTTTAGCTAAAACCATAACCACAGTGGAATTCAAAAAACATGCAATGTGTTCTTCTATAGTACCGAAAATATAATCATATTTTACGGATAATGTTTAGATCATATATGTGGGTTCTTGATCTATCATCAGCACATCAAATCGAACCTAAATACCCTTCAAAATTCAATCAAACTACCTCCAAATTTCATTTTCGTCCCTTTTATGTGAAAAAATTAGAACCCAGTGATCTATATAAATTCCACAACACTATTCATTCACCTCATACTCAATCCCATTTTTCTTATAGATGTAGTATCGATAGAGTACCACCCATATCCCATGTCATTACTAGATTCGTTCAAAACCTATTAATACATGTGTCATTCATGCTATCAAAATGTACCTAGAGGTTCGATCAATATCAAACCAGCTTGGTGATGTCAAACTATTACGCTATTGGCCAACAGTGAAAAATTCAGTGAATGGAGAGAGGAAAAGAACGATAATAAAGGTGTAAATGTTATTTGAAAATCAATCATTTATCTAGATAACAGGTCATGGATATATAGTGTGAGAAGCATGGAATTTTATTAATAGAAGGTATAATTTTTCTTTAGGCTCATGAGAAGGGAGAACAAAAACAAATCAAAAGTAGATACTACAACTATGTTCAATATTTTAATAAAAATGGTGAAATAAAAAATTTACATGAACTACCTCAACTATGTATCGATCATTGATGATAATTGTTTTCATAAAAATAGATAAGATGTGATATATATTCTTCCTTTTTATCTACATCGATCTGATCATTGTTCATCATCTAATTTGGAATCACCAATGAAGAACATTCTGAACCACCACTCAGATATCTGAAGGTTTATGTAGAAAAACCTTGTAAAATCATCATATGTTGGTATTTATATAGCTCGAATGGTCGGATGGACTTATTATTATAATTTTTGATAACCCCCCTTTCAAGTGATGAGGGGAAACCTTTACAAGGATCGTAGGATTAAGTGTACTACATGAACTGAATTCTTTAACCAAATTCATCTCCAACATAACTACTTAGAAATTCTCATCCCCAGCATATTGATCATGAATTCATCTTCCCACCTTCATATTTCTTTTTCGGCTAGCAGTTCCAGTGTATATGGGTACTGGCCTAGTCCCGATGGAAATAACCATACCCTCTCATTCTTCCATATCTGTATATCTTTGTTCTGGTGAAATAGCTTACTTTGTTTCATCATTTGGATCTAGCTCCTTTGGTTAGTCTAGTTATATCTGCACAGCTTGATCTGAATGAGGTAGCCCGATGGCATGAGGTGGCCCAAAAGCCTTAACTAGACATAAGGCCTTATGTGGCCTAAATTCCTTAAATACTCCAGCCCAAACTGGTATCCCGAAGGTGAATAGTTCTTACTGCCATAGTACCAAATAGTACCTTCTACAGTACCTTGGAATATACCTCCACTCAGATTCGAACATGGGTCTCATGGATTCACATTGAGTGTACTCACAATAGACGCTAGTGGCTATCTTAACCAGGCATCTGGTGCTGACCATCAATATGTTACAACTAGGGAAAACCCCACATCATAGAATTTACCATGGTATTATATTTCCTATTCAAGGATCTGTTTAGGAGTTATTACAACTTCTTATGAAATATCTATGTTTACAATATTAATATATTTATTATTTTTATAATATCATTTTCGGGTTCATCATGTAGCATAATCTCACACCAACTCAACCCTTGCTTTTGAAAGCATTCCATAATATATTATAAAATTCTTATAAAGAAATAACAACTACACTATTACCCCCTTCAATCATTTTTCCACTATATGAATAAGATATACAAAAAGGTGAAGATATTGTGACTCTGTATGGATTTTCCTCTCCCATGAGCAATCATGGATGCTACTTTGATACCATAACACATGAACCAAGTGAATGTCCTATTCTCATAGTATCCCCTCTTGTTGATCCATGATTTCCATTAGGTATTCCATAAAGGTGGATTCGTCTTGATGTCCTTGTTTCCACATTAATTCACATACACAAGATCATTCATGTATCTCCCCAACTATGAAACATCATAGATTTCATGAACAAACTCCATCAATGTTGGTAGGGATAAGGGATAAACAACCTCACCAATACTCTATAAGATCTTGAATGTCCAAATGAACCTTGGAGATAGATTTCCTCCCCATTCAAACCATTATAATCCTAATAATGAAGGGGCTCTCAAGAAAACATGGTACCCCTACTATAACTCCAAGGTCATATGATGTTTACATTTGTAAGAAATCTATTGCATCAGGATTTTCCTCATATAATCATCAATAACCTAAAATCTCTCTGTCATTTCCTATGCCATCTTTTCTATTATAAGAGTAGTCTTTCCAACATCATACCACCATAAGGGGGACATATAGGGTCTGACTAATAAGAACTTGAAAGTTTTATTTCCATTCTTGGAGTGATATATGTTATTATATATAAACTCTATGAATTTGAAGTTATCATACCTACTATAGATGATGTACAAAAAATATTATCTCAGAATATCCTCCAACACCTAGATAGTGCACTAGGCCTACCCAATAATATAGGGATTGAACACCATAAACATACATAGATGGGTCCCAAATTCCACTTGTACGACTCTCCACCTCTATGATGTAAATAACAAATCACAATTGGGTTCAATAATTGTAGTTAACCCACGGATTTGGATGATCACCATCATGCTTAATAGTCCCAGACTCTCTAAAAAAACTCCACTCCATTATGGGAAGGAAATATTATGACATTTTTTGTCTATCAATAATCACCCATATAGAATCATGGAAAAATTTATGTATGTAAGCCCTTTCACAATGTCCATATATATGTTTTTCCCATTTCTATCTCAGGATCTCAACAAGTTGTGTCACAATTGCTGGAACTTGGTGCTCTTCATTCACCTACTGAAATGTGAGACATCAAGAGATGAACTCAAAAATAATATTACTCATCCATATCCATGAATGTTATCTATATGTTCCCTATAAATCTTATCTAAACATTGATGTATAGAAATGGTATAATTTTAAAACCCCATATTCACCTCTTATTACATTGCAACTAGAATCACCATCTATCTCGAGAAAATGATGGCGTTCTCTGCTTTTTATAAAATCCACCTGGTGAATCTCTTGATGATATCTGGTTACTGCGAACCTCACCGTCAATGTATCCCTACAAAGATGCCCTCATATTCTTCAGAAGTGGACGATTGAAAACCATAAACTATGTAACACCCCGACCCCAGCTACCCAGAGTCGGTGCATTAGTTCGTAACATTGGCATGATCACAAAAGATCAAGTCTCGAAAGACCGATTAGTTTAGTAGCCTTGGAAACACTAGATACATTCATAAGTCTTTCATTACATCAAAAAGTAAACAAACTACAATAACATGGTCTTCATAGTCCACAATCATATCCCTTTCTGACTACCCCTGTAGGTCATTCATAAAATAATTCTTCACATCCTGGAAAAATATTAAAACATTGAAAGGGGTGAGCTCAGATGCTCAGTAAGGTTAAAAATATAGAGGAAGCTTTCATAAATAAACATTAACATTTAAGGCAATGTATAACTAAAACAAAAGCCTTTTAAACTTGAACTTCAACATAATATGGAAAAAGTAAAATGAGATAATGCCATTTACTTCTTCACATGGATATTCTACTGGTCGAATAATCACATGCAATATCAATAACCACCTTCATAATGATGGAATGCATAATGCCAGACTATCATAACCATGTAGTCAAGGCCTCGTGCCAAGACCACAAATAAGATTTTGTTAAGGCCTCGTGCCAAGACACTAGTTTGTCTCATGAGATCTGCCGATGCATCGAGGAGCTATAGCGGGCTCCACCCGTCACTTATTAAGTCCAAAGCATTCCTCATATGAATAGGTTTAAACATATCATAAACCATAACATAATCGTATCACATAAAACATGCATAAAGGAAACATAACATTTCCACATTTCAATCACAAGATATCAATACAACACATTGATATAATAAAAATTCTTTCAAAACCATTTTCAATACCAAAATAAAAGAAAGTTAAAACTTTGTATTTAGTTTTCATTAAAAAAATGATGGCTTGTAGAGGAAGCCGGAACTCAAATAATGGTCACGGCGGCGGAGAAGTCGTTGTTTCCGCATAAGTATGGAAAGAAAAACATTCCCTTTTGTCGTTTAGCAAATCGCTTCGTATAAAAAAGATATCCTTTTGAATAAACGTAAAATTCAAAGGGGTTTATACACCGTATAAAAGAAAGTTATGTATAAAACCAAATATGCCTCAATGAAAGGGGATTGAGACGAAATCCTTAAATAGATCATTTTTAAAATAAAATAGATCTATTATGTGTATTCACTATAGGTACACATAAAGAAAGTAAAAATACAAAATAGGACATAATAATATCATGACATAATTTGAAAGTAGGAGATTAACCCAAAGAAAGGATATTGGGTTAAGAAATTCCCTTACCTTGTGTCCGACTTGACTCAACCGTTCTTTAACCTCCTGAATAACAAAATAGAGTTAATATCTACCTTATTAAGAACCATTTTCAATTTCATTATCCTTTTTATATCACTTATTACAATGTTATGAATATTATGTAATTATTCAAGTTAATAACGATCGTTTTGTCGATCTTTGGTAACTTGAGTCAACAATAAACTTCTTATAATTACAAGTTGTTCATGTGGTAGAATATCCATTATATCCAAAATTATATTCATTATTTATATGTCATATATATCTTATATATCCAGTATATACATTCATTTATAATATTACGTAACATTTAGAGGTAAGAAATGAAATGAACCGTTCATGGAGACGGTAAGCCGTACGTACGCATGAACGCTACTTTCATTTCAATTTCATATTTAATGGAAATAAATCATAATGATATAAATGTATAATATAATTCTAGTATAATATAGTGTATAATACCATTTACTCCATCCGTTATACATCCCACATATGGCATTAACGATTCAAATCACTTTGAGGGGGCGGTAGTCCGCACTTCCTAAAATGAAATTATCGCGTTTTAACCATAATGGAAATCATAAAGTATGAAATAAATGAGAAATACAGAAGCATAAGTAAAACATAAACATATTATATATCATATATAAAAATAGTGACATCTTAATGTCCACCTTTGAAGGTGTTATATGAGTGTTGAACAATCATCGTTTCGTGAGGCAGAAATTCGCCATCCACAGAAACCGTATGTTATTTAACCATTAGATGTAGGTGTGTGTAAGTGTAGCTCGAATACCTATTATAACAACATCCTAGTAGATTTATTATACTGGTGTTTTTACAAAAGAAATGAATAAAAAGAGTTTAGGGGGTTGGAGAAGAAAAATAAAACAAAACAACATTAGAGAAGACATTACCTCAAAATCGGGTAACTCTTTTTGATTTGAGCCAAAGGCTTCCTTGGGAAGAGTTCTGCCCAAAGTAAGGCTTCTAGGAGTAAGAGGGGGAAGTTGGGAGAGTATTTGGGCAGAGGTTGGCCGAGCCAAATGGCTTGAAAGTGTAAATGAGGTGGGATAGGTGGGGGCCTTTTATAAGTGGAGAGGAGGGGCACTTTTGGAAAGATTGAAATGTTATATTATTTCACAATGATTTTCGGATTCTAAAGGTCCCACACTTATATAATTCGAGGCTAATGTGATAAGGTTTCGAAATCTCCTCATCCAATAGGCTTTGGACAAGTGTATGCCTTGGATTTTTCATTATCTTCTCATTTTATTTAAATCGTTAAATAATGAGGTCATCGCTGCATCATAATGATGTCATAAATAATTTAATTTATTTAATGTCTAAAAATTATAAAAAAAATACTATGATATAGGAAATCTCTTTATATTTCTAATGAATATTTATAGTCAAAATTTGGACTTGTGTAACCCCACTTAAAAACTATTTTAGTAAAATAACTCATGTTTGTGTCAATTTAATTTTAACATTAAATAAATATATACTAATGTCATTTTCCAACTAAAGTGGCTCCATGGGGTCCCCAAGTTGACCCATGGGTTGTCTTGGTCGGCCATGACTCATCAAATAGGAGTAGGACAAGTGTCATGCTCATCTCATATTATTAAAACATTATTTGTACCTTAAACTACACTAATTACCTCTAATCGCGATTAAGAACTTAAAAGTTACTATTCACCAAAAAATTATTTTAATCTCATTGAACCACATTTTACTTCTTAATGACAACAATGTATGTTGGATTTTTGAAAATCAAATCACAGAAGTGGTAATATTTCATTTAAACGAAAAATCAGTTATTTAACTACCACTTAGTGGTTTCACTATTCATCAAAAATTGAAGTTTTTCATAACAAGGCCAAAATTTCACCCTAAGCTATAATTGATATTCCGAATTCAAAAATTATGTCTATTTTACAAAATTCCAAACATATAAGTTTCATTAATTAATTTTATAATTAATTCCCGCTGTTACGGAAAATAGCGTGTTTTTAAGAAACAATTTATATCAAAAGATTGGCAATTGTTTATGTCCAATTTCAATGTTAAATTAATTCTAATGACCACCATTGGATAAAATGGTAAAAATATATTATAATTATACCTTAAAATCACTAAATAGTATAATTTATCACAATAAATTATTTTGATTAAAAAAGTTGTTTTAAAGTATTTTTCACTATTTATAAATATTAGAAGTTCTCAGAAAAATACCAAAAATTCAACATAGGCTAATTTCGATATTCCGAATCCAAAAATGAAGTCCATTTTGAAATATAAAATTTCTATAATTTTAAAAAGTGGTTATTACTATTCATAACGACTACTTTGATTAGTCGCAGTGTTTTAGAACTCGAAGTTGCGTACAATGCAAGCTATTGCATTATTGAATGAGAAGCGTATCGTGGAAGCTCGGGGTGTTACATTCTCCCCTACTTCAATAAATTGCGTCCTCGCAATTTGAAATTTTTCTTTGAAAATAAAAGGTTGAAAAGAGAAAATACCTTTGAGGAAAACCCACATCGGAAATAAGGTTAATAAATATATAACATTAAATGAAATCAAGATAAGTACAAAGGTCACCCGATATAGCCCATTCTAGGATTATATGAAAATATGGATATGGAGGAGAAACAAACCGTCAAGGTCTGATGGAGAGTTATAGAAAACAGGATTAGGAGAAAGTTTAACCACAAGAAAATCACAAACTTGTGATTGGTTAAACGGTCATTGAATCCCCAGTTGGAAAATTTAACCGACAACATTTTTGTTTTAAGTTACCTTTTATAATGTTGAGGAATTTATTTAGGAGATTTACTAAGAACGTAAGGGAATATACATACTTGTTATGTATACTTTCATTCGTTAATAAATTTTTACCACAAACCCAACTTTTACTCCAAATGGTAACGGAACTCAAAAATATTCTATTTATCCTAATTGTATAAGGTTCAAAATGTTAACACATACCATTTAGTAAAACTATTTTGTAATAACCAGGGACTTCCTGTAGGCTAGTGGTAGGAAATAAAGGCTTGTCGCACTATGGTTGTGGGTTCGATTCCTGCAGCTTTGTCCGACGCGACGGGTTATGCCCCACCCTACAGGTTGTACTTTTCCTAAAACTATAGTATTATAATATTCCAAAAATAATCTTCATAAATTTTTTATCCTTAAACAATACTATCCAAAGATCAACTTAATCCACTCCAACCATTGTAGTTATCCAAAATACCTCTGTCCAGACTTTCTCTAAAAGGTCTCTTAATTCCAAAATCAATTTATCAGATTCCCCAAACAAAGTAAAGTTTCTCTTTTTGTCACATACTAAAAATATGATTACCTTAATCATATTAAAACCTTACTGAAATCAACAAGTACTGCAGTACAATACTTATATATATATCACATTATTCTAATAACCAAAATATAATCCATGAGTCCAAAAGCACCAATACATTAGTTATTCTGCTTCAACTATAGTAACAGCATAATATTTTCCTTGATCCCTTAGCCTTTTCTGAGGTAAGTTTCCCTGACTCTTAGGACATTCATTTGCGTAATGCCCCATTTCCCTACAATTGTAGCATTCAACTTTGACAGCCACTTTCTTTCCCTTGCACTGACGAGCCTGGTGACCCTTTTCTCCACATTTATAACAAACTCCCATTCCTTTTAGGCACGTACCAGGGTGATTCTTACCACAATTATCACATAATGGAAAATCCTTCTTTCCCTTTTCCCTTTATCTGTCTCTTGTTCCACCATTCTCTTCTTCTCTTGCTTTACTTTGTTTTCATAAGACTTAGAGAATTCCTTTTCTGTCTTGATAGCACAGGATACAATATCTTCGTATGATGAGAAGGATTGTGATACAAAAGCTCGACGGAGAAATGGTTTTAACCCATCAAAGAAACGATCAATCTTACTCATTGGGTTACGTATATAATCGGCAGCATGCCTTGCTAACCTTGTAAAGTTAGCCTCATACTTTGCGACATTCTCAGCCACCTTCTGCCTCAGACTCAGAAATTGCCTTTCCATATCTGCTCGATGGTCACGAGGAATGTATTTTTCTAAGAAAAGCTCTTTGAACTCCCTCCATTCAATATTCGATACGTCATCATCTTCCTTTGTGTTCTGAATCAGCGACCACCACTGATCAGAATCTCCAGTGAGGTGGTAAACTGCCATGACAACCTTCTCCCTTTCACTACTCCCCAAGGCATGGAATATTTTCTCTAAGGAATTTATCCATTGCTCAGCTACTATAGTATTTGTACTCCCATTGAAGGTTGGTGGTTGTTTCCTCATAAAGAGGTCTAACATTGATCCTCCACGTTTCGGATCAGGGTGCTCCATACGAGTAAGGTTATTATTCATAACCGGAGTGAGTTGTCCCAGTATGGTAATAAGTTGATCAGCACCAGTTGTATCTCCAGATCCACAATAATTATCTTGAGCAGGAGGGCAATCCCTACACGGATTTCGTGCATTGATACGGTTTCCATTCCTTCCACTAGGCGCCATTTCTAAACAATGGCATAAACTAGATTAGTTTATGAATCAAAATACATAATTCCATACTTGTTAAACACTTTACATAAATTGAACTATTTATGGATATAATCCATAATCATAAAAAGAAATTTTTTCTTTGAGGAAGTATATACTCATAACCCTTCATAGTGGTTTGTAAATAAAATGAGAATTATCCTAAGCATATCCCCCGGGAGTGTCGTAACCAAGAGTGCAGCAAGGCCCGTTGTCGTGCACCAGTTCCCGTTCGAGTCTAGCTCAAAGCGGTGTTTTCGGGTTTTACCCCAAGGTACATCTGTGCCAGAGCCGCCTCTACTTGCTCGTATCCAGACAAGGATGTATTGCTCGGAAAACTCATAACATCTCTATAATACCAAAATTATAGGAAGTTCTTCTATACTGATCCTCAAAGTCTATCTTCGGGCTATGTGCTCTAATCAGAGTTTATCTAAATCTAGCTTCCAAGGTTAGTACTAACCTCCCTCTGATACCAACTATAACGCCCCGACCCCAGCTACCCAGAGTCGGTGCATTAGTTCGTAACATTGGCATGATCACAAAAGATCAAGTCTCGAAAGACCGATTAGTTTAGTAGCCTTGGAAACACTAGATACATTCATAAGTCTTTCATTACATCAAAAAGTAAACAAACTACAATAACATGGTCTTCATAGTCCACAATCATATCCCTTTCTGACTACCCCTATAGGTCATTCATAAAATACTTCTTCACATCCTGGAAAAATATTAAAAACTTGAAAGGGGTGAGCTCAGATGCTCAGTAAGGTTAACAATATAGCGGAAGCTTTCATAAATAAACATTAACATTTAAGCCAA
This sequence comes from Viscum album, assembly GCA_963277665.1. Lineage (NCBI taxonomy): Eukaryota > Viridiplantae > Streptophyta > Magnoliopsida > Santalales > Viscaceae > Viscum > Viscum album. The sequence goes on along the minus strand of OY728166.1, from coordinate 839,318,709 downwards.
TGTATAACTAAAACAAAAGCCTTTTAAACTTGAACTTCAACATAATATGTCAAAAGTAAAATGAGATAATGCCATTTACTTTTTCACATGGATATTCTACTGGTCGAATAATCACATGCAATATCAATAAACACCTTCATAATGATGGAATGCATAATGCCAGACTATCATAACCATGTAGTCAAGGCCTCGTGCCAAGACCACAAATAAGATTTTGTCAAGGCCTCGTGCCAAGACACTAGTCTGTCTCATGAGACCTTCCGATGCATCGAGGAGATATAGCGGGCTCCACCCGTCACTTATTAAGTCCAATGCATTCCCCATATGAATAGGTTTAAACATATCATAAACCATAACATAATCGTATCACATAAAACATTCATAAAGGAAACATAACATTTCCACATTTCAATCACAAGATATCAATACAACACATTGATATAATAAAAATGCTTTCAAAACCATTTTCAATACCAAAATAAAAGAAAGTTAAAACATTGTATTTATTTTTCATTAAAAAAATGATGGCTTGTAGAGGAAGACGAAACTCAAATAATGGTCACGGCGGCGGAGAAGTCGTTGTCGCTGCATAAGTACGGAAAGAAAAACATTCCCTTTTGTCGTTTAGAAAATCGCTTCGTATAAAAAAGATTTCCTTTTGAATAAACGTAAAAGTCAAAGGGGTTTATACACCGTATAAAAGAAAGTTGTGTATAAAACCAAATATGCCTCAATGAAAGGGGATTGAGACGAAATCCTTAAATAGATCATTTCTAAAATAAAATAGATCTATTATGTGTATTCACTATAGGTACACATAAAGAAAGTAAAAATTCAAAATAGGACATAATAATATCATGACATAATTTGAAAGTAGGAGATTAACCCAAAGAAAGGATATTGGGTTAAGAAATTCCCTTACTTTGTGTCCGACTTGACTCAACCGTTCTTTAACCTCCGGAATAATAAACTAGAGTTAATATCTACCTTATTAAGAACCATTTTCATTTTCATTATCCTTTTTATATCACTTATTACAATGTTATGAATATTATGTAATTATTCAAGTTAATAACGATCGTTTTGTCGATCTTTGGTAACTTGAGTCAACAATAAACTTCTTATAATTACAAGTTGTTCATGTGGTAGAATATCCATTATATCCAGAATTATATTCATGATTTAGATGTCATATATATCTTATATATCTAGTATATACATTCATTTATAATATTACGTAACATTTAGAGGTAAGAAATGAAATGAACCGTTCATGGAGACGGTAAGCCGTACGTACGCATGAACGCTACTTTCATTTCAATTTCATATTTAATGGAACTAAATAATAATGATATAAATGTATAATATAATTCCAGTATAATATAGTGTATAATACCATTTACTCCATCCTTTATACATCCCACATATGGCATTAACGATTCAAATCACTTTGAGGGGGCGGTAGTCCGCACTTCCTAAAATGAAATTATCGCGTTTTACCCATAATGGAAATCATAAAGTATGCCATAAATGAGAAATACAGAAGCATAAGTAAAACATAAACATATTATATATCATATATAAAAATAGTGACATCTTAATGGCCACCTTTGAAGGTGTTATATGAGTGTTGAACAATCATCGTTTCGTGAGGCAGAAATTCGCCATCCACAGAAACCGTATGTTATTTAACCATTAGATGTAGGTGTGTGTAAGTGTAGCTCGAATACTTCTTATAACAACATCCTAGTATTTTGAGTATACTGGTGTTGTTACAAAATAAATGAATAAAAAGAGTTTAGGGGGTTGGAGAAGAAAAATAAAACAAAACAACATTAGAGAAGACATTACCTCAAAATCGGGTAACTCTTTTTGATTTGAGCCAAAGGCTTCCTTGGGAAGAGTTATGCCCAAATTAAGGCTTCTAGGAGTAATAGGGGGAAGTTGGGAGAGTATTTGGGCAGAGGTTGGCCGAGCCAAATGGCTTGAGAGTGTAAATGAGGTGGGATAGGTGGGGGCCTTTTATAAGTGGAGAGGAGGGGCACTTTTGGAAAGATTGAAATGTTATATTATTTCACAATGATTTTCGGATTCTAAAGGTCCCACACTTATATAATTCTAGGATAAGGTGATAAGGTTTAGAAATATCCTCATCCAATAGGCTTTGGACAAGTGTAAGCCTTGGATTTTGCATTATCTTCTCATTTTATTTAAATCGTTAAATAATGAGGTCATCGCTGCATCATAATGATGCCATAAATAATTTAATTTATTTAATGTCTAAAAATTATAAAAAAAATACTATGATGTAGGAAATTTCTTTAGCTTTCTAATGAATATTTATAGTCAAAATTTTTACTTGTGTAACCCCACTTAAAAACTGTTTTAGTAAAATAACTCATGTTTGTGTCAATTTAATTTTAACATTAAATAAATATATACTAATGTCATTTTCCAACTAAAGTGGCTCCATGGGGTCCCCAAGTTGACCCATGGGTTGTCTTGGTCGGCCATGACTCATCCAATAGGAGTAGGACAAGTTTCATTCTCATCTCATATTATTAAAACATTATTTGTACCTTAAACTACACTAATTACCTCTAATCGCGATTAAGAACTTAAAAGTTACTATTCACCAAAAAATTATTTTAATCTCATTGAACCAAATTTTACTTCTTAATGACAACCATGTATGTTGGATTTTTGAAAATCAAATCACAGAAGTGGTAATATTTCATTTAAACGAAAAATCAGTTATTTAACTACCACTTAGTGGTTTCACTATTCATCAAAAATTGAAGTTTTTCAGAACAAGGCCAAAATTTCACCCTAAGCTATAATTGATATTCCGAATTCAAAAATGATGTATATTTTAAAAAATTCAAAACATATAAGTTGAATTAATTAATTTTATAATTAATTCCCGCTGTTACGACAAATAGCGTGTTTTTAAGAAACAATTTATATCAAAAGATTGGCAATTGTTTATGTCCAATTTCAATGTTAAATTAATTCTAATGACCACCATTGGATAAAATGGTAAAAATATATTCTAATTATACCTTAAAACCACTAAATAGTATAATTTATCACAATAAATTATTTTTATTAAAAAAGTTGTTTTAAAGTATTTTTCACTATTCATAAAAATTAGAAGTTCTCAGAAAAATACCAAAAATTCAACATAGGCTAATTTCGATATTCCGAATCCAAAAATGAAGTCCATTTTGAAATATAAAATTTCTATAATTTTAAAAAGTGGTTATTACTATTCATAACGGCTACTTTGATTAGTCGCGGTGTTTTAGAACTCGAAGTTGTGTACAATGCAAGCTATTGCATTATTGAATGAGAAGAGTATCATGGAAGCTCGGGGTGTTAAAAAATAAATAAAAATTTCACCCCCTCCACCAGGGTCATCTATAAGTAATCCTACTACTTATATGTACCCTCCACCACATAATAATGGTACTTCTTATTAAGGGAATATACCACCACTATTCCCTTCCCCAAATTATTGAAAATCTTGATTTAATAATACTATAGTATATACAGCCAATTCCTCTATCTTAGTTTATGATATCTCTATGTGAATACATAGAAAAGACATGTATTATCTGATTAAAAAACAAGGCACATTCCTAGAAGTTATTGCCTCCATATATATAAAGCATAGACTACCACTGCTAACTCTAGGTCATGAGTCACGTAGGTATTCTCTTGTGGTCATATATAAGTCAACCAATAGAATATCATTGAATAACTATACATTAAAATTCATCTGAGACTATCTATAGAGGAATGATAATAAAATATCACTCACACCATTCTCCCTCTAGTATTCTCAACATAGGAGAATTGTTCTACCTTAGACTCAACCAATCAAAGGGTCTTTAACATAGCTCAGTCCAAGTAAATGGATTCCATTAACATGTCATGGAATTCAAAGGGGAATAAATCCTAGAGATTTATTTCTCAAACCTCATCTAGTTCCCCACAAAGAAAATAAAAATATATACATTCAACATGCTCTTAGGTGGAACCCATGAAAGTATTGTACAACTCTTCACCGAGTCTTGAGTTAATCCACGATCATATTTTGGATTTCCCAAGAATGTGAACCTATTTGTTATAGAACTGTAACTTTGAGACATTACTATAAATTTAGTTCTCAAAGAGTAAGACTAGGACTATCTTCATGTTATTTATAGGCTCCTCCTCTAACATATAGTTTATGATTATATTATCATTGAAGAAAATCACAAATTAGTCCATGTATAGCTATATGATATGGTTCATAAAATCCATAAACATATTTGGAGAAGTCATGAAACCAATAAGAATCATCATGAACTCATAATATATGTAGTGACATTATAATTCCAGATTTGGAATGAAATCCTCCCAAACCATCAACCGGTGTTAGACAAACTCGAGATCGATATTCGAGAACCAAATCACACCACATAAACGATGCAAGAGATCACCAATCCACATAAATGGGTACTTTATCATTATATTTTCATGTTTTAAGTGATAATAGTAAACATAAATCTTCAATTCCCCATCCTCCTATTTCACCAACAAAGCTTGAGATACCCCATGGGACACACTAGACCTGATAAAACCCTTCCCTAAAAGGGTATCCAACTACAACCTTATCTCTTGGAGCTCAGTAGGGGACATATCATATGCTGCCAATGATATCAAAATTATTGCCAGTGTGAAATTTATCTTTGATATCCATCTACTTCCAAAATGGTGGTCCCCAAATTTCAATTTGGTGATGTCAATAAAATACCCCACTACTAACAGAATCCATATTTATGAAGATCCCACAATTCTAAGGGATAAACTCTCCAAATGATAGGTGATGGTCTATAACCTCATCTTTATAGGATCCAATCACTCAGAAATGATATTGATCTCATCTATAATGGAAAATATGACCCCACATGACTGAATAAATATTACCCTCCTATAATTATAGTCTATATGATACCAAAATAGAAAAACAATCTATAGCCAAGATAAAATAATTATTCCTCATGATGAAAAAAATAGGTTCCATGCGAAACACTATCCAACACATGATATCTCACACTAATGATAGATTATAATTGTTGATGAATTAAACATATATGGGACCTCTAGAGAAAATTTTGTTATTAAGGTCATAATAGGGAGATCTATCTCTCACACAAGGAAAATAGAAATGATAGAGTAACTTGAAACTATTTCTACAAACACTCTAGTAAGTGTAGAATAATCATTATTCATATAACCTATCATGTCTTGAGCTACTGGGTTTTAAGACTCAATGGTTTGTAGCTAGCCATGGTTTTTATTACTAGCTCCCTCCGATTTGGGTGGTCCATATTGTGGTGGTGGAAAAAAGCATCTCATAGCATCTCCCTAGAATAGTAACTCCTCCTCAAGATGACACACCTACTCCTCTTCTCTCTCCACCTCCCTCAGTGACACCCTAGCCACCCATGGGAGAGCCATTATCATGATGCCTTCTATACTATGGTGGTCCTTACTATGACTACCAATCATCCACTTCTCAATGGGTTAGGTAGTCATATTATGTGTGATGACACCCACAACATGAATTACATCACTCTTATATGGACTACCCTAGTCCTCCAAAAGTTCCCTTCACTTTATGACCACATTAATAATTCTAAGCATGGGTACTTCGTATTTGTTGAGACCATAGAATTTTTCACTTCCCAGCCATTGGAGATAACTCAGATCTTGGATGCCCATTGCCGAAACAAGTCTCATGGCATCCCTCTTCATGTATTCTCTCTATAAGTAGATAATATTCTTCAACACCAATATTGGTTGGGATACATAAGGAGACCAAAACAGTACATATATCTCAATGGAGACCCTACTCAAACATTATTTCTTGGATGAATCATTTTCAAACCATGTTTATGGAGTACTGTATAAAGTCAGTAAACCTCATGGTATACTCAACTGCTAAAATATTACTATAATACAAAACTATAATGTTCTAAATCATAACTGATATTAATAATGAGGGGTAGTAATCCTCATTAAATAACTTCTGGAAGTCATACCATGAATGTATCCAATCATCATGAATACAAATAACTAGACTCTACTAGCTCCCCACTACTATGTGGAAAAGACTAGATGTCTGCACAACCATTTGATCAGCAAGTGTATGCATTTAGCTAAGGAATCGGATTACTGACTCAAGCCGGTACTCTTATATATAGAAATATGGTTGACCGCTAATCATAAGAATCCTCTAGTTCTAGAGCTCATGGAGTGTTCAAAAATTTAGATCAACCTTGACCTAAACATAAAAAACTAACAGCTTCTCGATGGGAAATTATACTATTACACTCCCTCCAAGTAAAAATATATCTTGAGATAAACCCAAATCTAGGGCCGCATATCTCATCATATCATTATGAGAATTTGGAATTGGAAACCTAGATGGCTATCTTCATGGAGCCATATTGAATGTAACCAAGATGTATCATGGTTATATGAACATATATATGTGGGAAGATGACTCAAGAAGGATAGTTAATGGACTCAATATTATATGATTCATGTTCCATTATTACATGAAACCAATGTATCAGTATACATAGTTTATATACAGGTAGTTAGATTTCATGTGTGTGAATATGTTATCCACCACACTAACTTTATGTTCCCTAGTATGAAAGCTGTACTCAAGACAATACTACACTGCTTACCTGAGATCCCAACAAATCCTCATTAGGGGATAACTATAAAATCCATCCTAAGTAAGAACCAGCATTAATATCAGTATGTAATGACTCTACCCTCTAGGTCCCACATGGAAAATAGAAGACTGAGTTGTTGAAACCCTATCCCCATCTCTGGTAAGCCAAGGCCTAGAGAAAAATTCCAACATGGAATAAATAAAATGGGATACATTTTCCTGATGAGCCTATATGCATGAACCCAACCATCTATATGAAATAGTTCATAGGAATATAAATTAAATACTATAACATCTAGAGATTACCATGCATATAATAAACTCTATGAAATGCATCAGAATGCAGTAAAATATAACCATTGTTTAAATAGAAAAAATTCATGCCCACCTAGAAATGAATTCCCTACCTAAAATTAAATGGAAATATAGAACGATGAGAGATAAAAAATCATGATATCCATGCCCGACCACTATACATGTTTAGTGAATCAATGTATTAATATGTTTCATATTAATGACCACTAATTTTTCCATCATCCAGATAATACATGACATGTCAAGAAAAATACCATGCATGGGTGAGTACAAAAATACCCTTTAGGACACACCAAAAACAAAAGGGGTGATAGAAAGATACAATAACAGTTATCTCAGCACAAATATAGAGGGAAATGAAATAATATATATATATATATATATATTTGCAAAAAAAATAGATAAGAGAAAATGGGGATATCCATCTCATAACCCAGCCAATATCTATGAGTAATCCTACAGCTCTAGTAGTCCATCACAGATGCACAAAATAAATTTCAACCTCGTTATACTTTTTGTCGATGGGCCTGCTCCTTGAAACTATTATCTATATCTGAGGGATCCACCCTCCATGGTGGACACACACCCTATTAGAGTCTAAATTTGGGGAGTACACATCCATAGATAGGGGACTTGCACCCTGAATAGGGGAGTACCCTCTCTATAGAACTAAATAGTAGTGAGCTCATTCGCTTGGGTGGAAGGTGAGTATCAACCCAATACATTGAACACCCATTCATTGAATATGGGAGTACCATATCTAAAAGAATAAGGAATTTAGGGGGACCATGCCCTGGTGTGATAGGGTAGTATAATCCCCATAGATAGAGATCTCATCCTAGGAATAGGGGAGTGTTTTATATACCAAACAACAGTGTATGGGCCACCCGTATCATAGTGTGAAAATGAAGTACCATACTTAAAAAATAGAGGACATGATCCCTAGTTAAGGTTGTATCTTATATAACTGAATAAAGATTATGGGTTACCTATTCCCTTTTGCAACTGTTGAGTACTATCCTTATAGATAGAGGACTCATACCCTAAATAGGGGAGTTCCATCTATACCTGAATAAGGAGTATGGGGGAATCACTCCCTGGTACAACCGAGGAATTAAATCCCTATAGATAGGGGACCCCTACTTAAATAAGTGAGTAAAATCTCTACATGGAATATCTCTTATGATCCTCCCTAATAGAAAAATTTCAAGCATAACCAATGGGAAAATATTGCTTGTAATGTCTCAAATTGTACATAAATTTCAACTATGAAGTCTACCATTATTTTCTATGTATGAAATTCCTAGGATAAGCCACTCATGGGAAAAAATATCAGCTTTGAAGAATGATATTGAGGAGGTAGAATATTCATATAGAATTACATGATGTATATGGATTCTACATGACATATACCCCTGCTCTGATTCCTTTATGTGTTCTCCCTAGACACATCCTGGAAATCCATGTCTCTATACATAGTGTGCCCACTAGGATACAAGGAGTGTGTGACCAATCAATGCAATGTCCATGCATCTCATCTTGTTCCATGAATTCATTCCTATGTTCATGTACTATAGAACATAACATGTATGCCCACATGGGACCTATGGAATATTTTTCTAGCACAGGGCATCACCACGTAGAGAGGGTCATGTAGATTGTTTGCCCAGCCACATACCATGTGATCCTTAAATACAGTTGAATTTGTATCCTCGACAGAATCCGAAGAGAATATCATGTGTTATAATTCACTACACAGTGTGTAGTATCCTTTTCAAAAAACATTCTGATCTCCTATGAAAAATATTGATCCAATATTTTCTCCTTTAATCACACCCATCTACCCATAGAAATCAGAGGGAACCTCCTTTGACAATCATTTTGAGCCCTTCAGTTTCCATATATTAGAACCCATTTATCCAAATGGTGTTTAAAACTCCACCCATGTGCATCTCACTTGACCACATCACACCTATGGATATTAGATCTATTATGTATCCCTTTTATCCTATATAATTACTTGATCCATCCTCAAACCATCATTCCTTGATTCATTCGCTCAACTAGAACAAATTCGGGGGTTTAATCGTGGTAAAACCCACCCAATAATGTTGAACTTTGACCTATAGTCCAATGGTGAAGAATGTGATGAAAATAGAAGTGAAAATAACCATAAAAAAGCAGTAAATAGAGTTAGAAAAGTATTATTTTCAAAAAAACATTCATTTTGGATATTTTGGGTGATAATAATTTTATATCATGAATACTATATATATTGAATTTTAAACAAGCACATACAAAGGGATAAAACATGAATAAAATATAGATACAATATACCTACTCAATATTTTAATCAAAAAGGTGAAATAAATAAATGATGATCCTTGACTTGATTATGTTTCGATCATTGATGAAGAAAATGTTTTCCATCAATGGAAAAGATCCACTGCTTCTTCTTCCTCCATATCCATCTCAATCTGATTGTCGTTCTTCTTCTAATTGTGATTATCAAATAAGTAATTATATGAACCTCCAATAATATCTCACAAGGTCTATGTGGATGAACCTTGGAAAATCATTATAATATTTATAGAGTATTTTAATTAGGCAATTTAATAAAACAAAAAATAATTTTTTTATTTATTCTTGTTAAACACGCTCACCACTGGCTGGATCAACTAGATGAATGGGAACAACCAACATTAGTTCATTCATAATGTAAACACTATGACATAAAATCAACCTTGGTCTCATATTTATGATGAGATTATCTATTTAAAAGTTATTATACTTTTTTAGGAAACAATTATTCCTGAGATGTTAATATATTTAATGTTTTTAAAATATCAATTTTGGGTTCATCGAACCATGAAATCACATGCTATCTAAGAAGATAACCCCAAAAATATTACTAAATATTTTTAATAGTAATAAAAGTAATACATTTTTTAACTACATTAATTGATTTCAATTCCATATAAATATAATCTAGGAATAAAAATAAGAAGGGTTTTAAAAGTGTTTTAACATAAAATAATCTCAACAACGAAGGGAAAGAGAGACCAAGGAAACCCTATATTTTTCTATGATTCACCCCCGTTGGATTGTGTTTAAAGAATTTGTAGGATGTAATTTTGGTTATAGTAGGGATTTAAAGACATCTATAGAGGATTATATAGGGGGATCTCATATTAAAATTATCAGATAAAATAGTTTTGAAAGTGAGGAGAATAAGGTGGAGGAGGGGTGTTTATATAAGCAAGGTAGATGATTATCTTTGTATAAAATATTCATTATTTTTTTATTTATGATAAATAAAATGAATATTAATAATTATTATAAATTTTATTAGTTTTTTTTACAAATATATATTTCTATGAAATTGTCACACACCCAAAACCAAAAGGAGTAGATAAAATCTTATACACAACGTAATGAATCAAATCTAAATTTTCATTCTAATAATATGCAACTTGGGATTTGAAAATTGATTTATAGGTTTGTATAATAAGTTTATTTTTTTAAATTAATTATTTAAGCCATTAATTAGATTTTAATTAGAGAATTTTTATAAATTTTTGATTAATATTTTTATAATTTTGATGTCATAAATCAAATGTTATATACTAAAATTATATTTTTCTCTAGTCACAAAAAATAATTTATTTCAAAATAATAAAAAAACACTATAAGATAATTTCAATGTGTTTATTGAAAAAATACATCTCATTCTATAATAATCAAATTGTAAATATTGAAACATTTATATTTAAATAATATCATACAATATACAGAGAAATAATTTGTTCATTAATAAATTATATTTGATTTCTTATAAGTGAATACATTCTTATTTGTTTTTATTTCTTGATTATCATATTAATGGTAATTAATTATTTTTACATTATAAAAATAATACTTAAAATATGTAATATATCATAAAAAACTATTTTTTTTAATTTTTTAATTATAATATTTATATATTTATATAAAAATTCATATTTTACTAAATAATTAAAAATATGATAATAAAATATTACATTATTCATAAATTAGGTTTCAGGATTTATACAACATTTTTATTATATTATGAAATTTGTATTTATTTAGATGTTCATGGTAAATAATAATAATTTTCTATTTTGTTATAATGGGTGTGTTGGATTGCATTACAGTGAATAGTTATTATATAAACAGTCATATATTAATTATACATCGCATAAATAAATCATATTTTTATCCTTAAACATTTTAAAAAAATTTTCTTAGTGTTTTTTTGTCTTCATTTCTATAATTCAGATCATATTTCCAACATTGATTTTATTTTTAAATCAATTTTCACAACAAATATATTTCTAGTAGACCACAAACCAGTGGATTTTAAAATATTCCATATGTTATTTATTCGTTCTTATTATCCAGGTGTAATATTTTTTATTTTATTGATTCCAATTTCCCTTTATATATAATTTTTATGATGGTAAAATAAAGTAATGTTTGTCCCTTTCTATTATATATTCCATATAAATTTTTTATTTCATTATACATGAATTAATATTTTATTAAGACACAAGTATTTCATAATGAGAACTAATAAATTGAAAAGAATTTGTAAATTTGAAGTTCATATCACAAAAAAATGATTGGTAAATTTTCATATATAATATATGATAAACATTTATTATAATATACCTTGATATTATGAGATATTATATTTCATTTAAATCATTTGAATGAAATCCAAAATATTTCAAAAAAATCATAACAACACAACCCACAATTAGAATTTATTTATCAAAGCTATCATTAAAAAATAAATCAAAAAAATAATTAAAATTTCCATAATTTGAATAAACGCATGATGAATGTTAAAAAATAATTTATCATGTGATTATGATTTAACTGAAAACAATTATTAAAAACCTACAATCACTGATTTTTAAAAAATAATGAATGAAAAAATGATCATAATTTTTAAAATATAACAAAAAAAATAATTTCTATAATTTGATATAGTATATGAATAATCATAATACCATGACATATATGTAATTTTTGGTAGTTTATCAATCCAATATATTTATATTTTAATCTAAATATCTAGTTTTTTATGCCATATAATCAAACTAATCATATCCATAGAAGTTTACAAATAATATGAGAAATATATAGTTTTATATTACTTTCCTCACTTTACACTTTTATCAAAACACCCCTTGTTTCTCTCAAGAATCAAAGTACAATTCCACTAATAAGAGGCATGAACCCCATGACACTTTACAGGGATCTTATGTCACAAATAGTATCACAAATTATAAAAGATTAAATGTGTAATTCAAGATGGTGGTATAACCCAATTCCATTTGATGTTACTCCATGCCAAATTATAGAACAATGAATTCATCCCCTAAAAGAGTGATTGGGAAAATATAGACTTTATGAAATTGACATAATGTTATACACATTAATTTAATGATCTAATGCTTATAAAACATATCATATAAAAAAATGTGTAATCTTAAAAATACCTCAATTAAATTATCCAAAATTATATACTCATTAACGCTATAAAATATTTTCCAGCACAAAATAGTTTTCATTAGATATAAAATGGGTATAGAAAAGGATATACCAAACTTATGTGAAAATAGACTTTATAGAACCCCAAATCATACACATTTTCCCCTTTTTACATTAAAAATCAATACATAACTTACTCTTTATTATGTAAAACTGAAGATACGTTGAATGAAATTAAGGGTAGTAAAGTAGATTGAATAAAACCTTTATATGTAAATGATATTTAGGAAATATATTATTCTTATTTACACTATGATATATATTTCTCTTTTAAATATTACTTTATTTAGTAATATGGTATATAGATATTCTCCCATTGGGAGAATAGTGTACAATATTATTTTGAGATGATTTTTTTATGAGTTATGAATTTTGTAATATGTTATATTTAAAAAAGTATTGATAAATAGTTTATTTAGTTTCATTGGAATTTTATATGTGAAAAAATAATTTTAATTTTTAGTAAATCTAAAAATAGTGATGTTGTTATCATTAAAAAAAACATATATACTTTTTAAGTGAAAATAAAAATGTGTGTTCTTATTTAGTTTGGAAAATATATAGAGGGAGATTAAAATGATGAATATAACATATCCAATGCGGAATTCAACATGTTTTTTTTCTATACTATAGTTTTTATGGTTGAGTTCCTAAAGCTTTGTAAAATTTTAATGATAAAGAATTTATGATGTTACTTATCCAATTTGACACATGATAGAAATCACATCATAGTTTTTTTATAAAATCATTCAAAATTACTATTTAATTATCATAAAATTTATATGTGATCCAAAATATTTTATAGAAGACAGTGGCATTGAACTGCGATGAAACATGTTATAGATTCGAACAACACTTTTTTTAGAAGTTTATGTTCAAATCCCAATTTCATTGAATTAATTTAGAATAAAAATGGGTCATGGATCTAGATTATAATTTTAATATATGTTTACAAGAAAATTTTGGTGATAAAAATGTTTTCTTGTATTTTTATAACATATTGATTTCATGGAATCATCTTATTAATTATATGGTATATTTAAAATATATCAAAATAGATTTTTAGATCTATGGTTGGATGAGTTACTTTCTATAGATTCAGTGAATTGTTTTATTTTTTATCTATATATATATACTTTAAAAAAATTAATAATATTTTATATTTTTTAGTTATATTTAAAAGATTAAAGGTGTCATTTTTAGGCATAAAACATTTTCACAATTTTTTTGTGTGTCAATTGAAATTGATAAATAATAATAAGATTATTGATTTTTTATTTCTTCTAATTATTGATTATTAATGATATTAATTTTTGATTCTTATTATTTAATGTGAAGGAGGGACACCTAATTTAACGAATACATTTATTTTAATGTTTTTAGTTCCACTTCCTTTCAATTAACATTATTAATTAATAAAATGATAAAGATTGTGTGGCATGATATAAAACCAACTAATAACCAAGTATTATCTACACATATAGAGTTGGAAAACCATTTAAAACAATAGTGTTTTAGTTATTTTTAACTGAATTATAAATTATAATTATTTTATAGGTTGATAAAATGATCATAATAATTATTAAATAGTGAGAGAAACATGTTTTATAGGAAAGGATTTTATTAGGACTAATTTCCACCATTAAATGATACATATATACACATGGGTATATCAATTAGTATACTAACTATGATAATTATTAAGGATCATAATTATATTTTCTATCTTTCATATCATATTTAGTTGGACATTTTTTTAAAGAGAACATTATTTTTATCAAAAAAATGTGGATAAAAATATTTTATGAAATAATGTTTCATATAAAAATAGAGAGAAGGAATCATTGTTTTCTTTTAGTAAAATTATATGTTATCAATATCATTATAAATGGATTTATTTCAATTCTATAATTTATAGGTATTTTATTTATTAATTATAAAAACATTGAAGATGATTTAAGAACCAAAAACATATTTATATCACCAATTTTTGGGAAATAATTTTTGAAAATGATGTTATCCAAAATTAAATAATATATATGAGATAATCACCATGGAATTAAAAATAGTTAATAAAAATGTGAAAATATATTGATTAATATTACGTCATGATAATTTTAATGATAAATTAATAGTATAGTTTATGTATTTTGAATTAATTATTAAATGTATAAAAAATATCATCATCATTTTACAAACTATATATATTAAATATGGGTAATGTGTAAATTTTGAAAAAATTATTCTGCATTATTCTACATAAATTTTAAAAAGTTCTTTTAACATTTTAGGATCAATAATTGGATTATTTCATGATTGATAAACTGGAAAATATATTTATAACATTTTAGATTATGGGAGGCTAAACATTAAAGCATGAAGTAATAAAATATAAAAAAATCACCTTCAATTATTTCAAATGTTATTATGATCAATGAGAATAATAAATCTCATATTGAATATTGTGATAATAAAAATAAATTACACGTGTAACAAATTATTTGTGTCCCTTATCTAAAAAATTGGAAAAAGGTATATATTAGGGTGATATTTAATTTAAATGTCTTCATTATGAAAATTTTGGATATTTTTTGGGAATTAAATTGGGAATATCCATGTGTATGTGGGGGATGGTAAACCAAAAATATTATTCTACAAAAAAAATGTGAGTTTTGATTAAAATATATGAAATTTATCAAAAGTAAAAGGTAAGGTTCCTATATAATGGATGATGAAGGTAGTTATTATTTTATGGATCAATTCGAATAATGAAATAAACTATATAAATAATAAGAAAATGTTAAAAAAGATGATGAAAATCAATTTATTGAGAAAGATTAAATATTGATAATTTCTATTTTGGTATGTGTTAATACTATTTGAAATATTTTAAATGAGAATTCCTCTTTGGAGAAGACAATTGATTCAAATGATTTAATAATAGATACACAAAAGAATTAAGATTTCTTAAAAAAGATTTATGATATTAATTCAATTATATTTACAGAAATATGATCTTCGAGGGAACAAGAATGAATTTTTTTCATGTGATATCATATATATCACTCATTTAAAAGACATTACATTTTGAAAAATATAATATAATTTTTTTTGATATGAGATATGTGGTTGAAGTTGTGGGGTTGTATTATAAACAATTGATGATAGTTATAAAAAACAACAAGACACTAGATTATTGACACAAATAGTTGTGAAAGAATCTTATGATAACACAAGGAAGTTTATATTGTGACATTAGTTCAAACATGAATAGTAATATTCATGTATTCTGTACTATTAATAATGTTTCAGAATTTATTTCATAAAGTGATTATTCATACAATTTTTTGAAAAATGGAATGAGAATAAATATAGAGATAATTTCTCAACCCATTTTAAATTTCAGTTAGATTAAAAATAAAACAATTTATGATAAATTTATTGAAAACTAATATATACCCAAAGTGATGAAAAGGAATTGAAAGGAATTTTTCAACACCTTTTTTAGTCTATGTAATGTTTTTAAGAGGAGATTACAGTATCATTGTATAGATGTGAACATATAATAAATATAATAGTATAATATGAATCTGTAAAAATATTAATGAAATTGAATTATTAGTGTGTACATGGGGGTGGTAATCACAAAAATAAAAGAGGAAAGTAGCACAAAAATAAAAAAATAGGTACAAGTGAAAAAAAAATTCAATGAGAATGATGAGATTTTTAAATGATAAAAATAGTAATAGAAAATTTCTAATGATTATCTCACTATTATATAGTAGTAGATGAATCAAATTTTTACCATTAAATATAATAATAGGTGCACTAATAAGGAAAATAAATATAGTTGAAGTTGATAATAAATCCATGAATCATAAGAAGCCCTGTGATTTTGAGTTATTTTTATCTTCACATATGATGAATAAAAAAATATTTCATAGTATTGATAACTATTATGGGTTTCTATTTTATTTTAGTAATGATAGATTATTTAGTATGAAATGAATATAAAATTGTCAATATTATCACGATAATACCACTTCTAAAGATATTCTATTCATTGATGGATTGAGACATAAAATATTGAATTTATATCTATTTTATAACAAATAAATGAAGTGGTAATTCATAAAATTTTTTTTATTAAAATATAGAATGATTTAATAATAATCATGAGTGGGTAGTGAATAAGTAGGAAAATATTTTAAATATATAATTAATAGAATTAGTCTTTCTTAAATATTATATAAGATAATGAGATGTTCCATCAAAGAAATTATTATTTCGTATAACATACCATGACAATACTTATCTATCATAATGATGTGAGAAATATTTTAAAACTCAATTAAGATAATGTAAACTGTTTCAACGTATTTTAAGAAGTAAATATGGTAAAGAATTCCCAAGACAATGGAGATCAGTACATGATGGCCACATAAAATTATTCACATGAATGTGTATGGATATGAGTATGAAATCAAATAATAGATATAAGTATTTTTTAAAATACTAATCATGTATAACATATAGTTTATTTATTTAATGTAAATAATAGGCTTTAGTAAATAATAATGGTTTTATAAAAGATATTATGAACAGAAAAAGAAATTATATCAATAATATAAATGGAAAATGGAACCAAATACACTAATGGAGATTTTGAATCATATAGTGTGAAGCATAGTATAATGCATCATTATGCATGTCCATACAATCAAAAAATGGATTTGAAGAGAATTAAAATTGAATTTTCAATAATATATGAAGCATTATGTTACTAATGTAAGGGACTTCATGATATTTTTTTGGGACATGAAACAATGTGGTGATAAAAATTAAAAATTAATGTTTTTTACAATTATATTCAGTAAATATTACATAAGAGTTATGGGTTTAAAAAAATATAAACATGAATATTTTTAGAGTGTTTAAAATTATTTTCCAAATTATAATTAAGGTAATGAATCTCAAATTTTTTTAAGAAATATTTGATGAGGGTATTTCTATTTGTTATAAAACATAAGTAATGACTTTTTTGTGTTACATCAAGAATACCCAAAAGATTTTAAAAAAAACTGAATGTTATTATACTAGATAAATAAGGTATATAGTGAATATTATGATAGTTTGAATATCATATTGAATATTATCATGGAGAAAACAAAATATCATGATAATAAATTCCAAAATATTATAATATATTTTAAGGAATAATAATTTAATTCTACGATCTATTATGATAAATATGGTATAGATTTTACATTAATGAACAACACATGGCTTCAAAACAATGGTGATGCTGAAAAAATCATTGGGAATAGTGGTGAGGGAGTCTAAACAATGATAAATTTTTGATGTTCTAGTCACAAAATATTACATTCTAAAATTTAACCAAATATTATTTAAGATCATTACAATATCAGTATTTGGTAATTTACATGGATGATTAATTTAATAAAATTATGAATAATGATATATCATAATTATTTTAATAAAATAAGGAGAATAATGTGATGGATATGAAGTTGGATTTAAGGAATAAAATCATTGAGAAAAGGGACGTAGTATGGAAAAAATCATCTTCAGTTTTTAGTGGATAATATCTATTTTTGTTTATTGATTATTATAACATATTTTCTCTAGATAGAATAATTGAAATAATTAAAAACAATATCGAATTATGTTCTAAAAGGAATTTAAATAGATTTTAAATGAATATAAATTAAGTATATTTAAATTTGGATCTTAATGAGAATGTTTATATAAAAAACCTTAAGGACTTCTCATGAATGATATAGAAATTTTATTTACAATGTTAAAAACAACACTTATTTGTTTAATAATGTTCTCTTGGATTGACGTTAAAAAATTTATATCTATTTTAAGTGAATGAATACAAAAATGGAAAAAATGGATTATTATAATTATGTATTACAAAAATACATAAATTTACTTAGGATGATTTTATATATTGTAATCATTATTTTTAATATAAACAAGATAAGATCAATAGAGTAAATTTCAGATCAAATAAATAACCTAATAGAGTTATATATTATTAGATATATGCTGTTTTTATTGGATTTTCAGGTGGAGCATATGGAAATTTTATTTTATTATTCCCAAAAACAATATTCACAATAATTAGTAATGTGGTCTAGAATAGAATAATTAAAAGAGGTATATACATATTTTTTAGATGAGCATTATTTATTAGTGAAAGATTTGTGGTATGAAAAATTAAGAAAAAAATTTACATACTTTTGTACCAATATTATTGTGTATATTGAGACATCATGAGCTATATCATAAATTATATTGATGAAATTTTCTATTTAGAATATTATAATTAATGATTCAAACATATTATAGATTAGGAATGTAAAAAGTGTAACAAATTTGTAACATCTTGATTTTTTGTGGATACTCTACCTCAAACTTTTGATGAATTAGAATTATACTAATCTCTTAGATCTATTACCTAAAAATCAATGGAAATATAGATAAATATAAACATCAACATAAATAATGGTGAATAGTGTAAATCTTGAAGCGCATGATAATCATTTCATTATAAAATTTTACATAGTTGAATCCCCTTTATGTAAACGGATAAAAAACAAACAAAATAATTATATTCAAATTCTACAAAGTATAACCATATAAAAGTAGATATACCAATACCAACCAACATCATCCACTTGTCCCAATTAGATTACCTCCACCACTACATCAAATCAGAAAATCCAATGTTTATGAAACCGAAAACATAACCAAACATCATTTACATGTGCATAAAGATTCACATGATGAGGGTAAGAATATTATCCAATAGGAAATACCCAATACATCA
Source organism: Viscum album (assembly GCA_963277665.1). Lineage (NCBI taxonomy): Eukaryota > Viridiplantae > Streptophyta > Magnoliopsida > Santalales > Viscaceae > Viscum > Viscum album. The sequence goes on along the minus strand of OY728166.1, from coordinate 839,299,219 downwards.
TAGGAAACCCATAAATTTGAAAAATAAACAAGATAAAAATGAATTTCATAAAACATTCCCAATCTCATGATAGTTTATAAACAATAGGAAAACATTTCATATTTGAACGTTAGGTATGATTTATCATAAAATATAACTACCAAATACACATTTACTACCTTTAAAATATGATTCTATAAACCCACATTCTCTAACAAAACCCAATGTATGGATGTTTTCACCATCTATGTTAATCCCATTGAGGCCTTATACTCTAGTGTAAACTGCCAGGATCCTTATCAAAGCTCACAAGAAACCTACACCTAAGCAGGAATTATCAATATAATTCAATCCTTATTAAACCCGATATGGAACCTATAGTCATGTTAAAAGTTTTATTTACCATAATCCTTGTTTTCCCTAAAAATAAAAATACACTACTTAGGAATTACCATATCCATGATCCATGTTAAACCTAATAAAGGTAACTATACTCAACCAGAAACAACAATTTTTTTATATAACTCACACCAACACTCCATGTCAAATATTTGAAAGAAATAAAACCACACATATATAATATAAATATAATAATAATCTCACAATCCTAAATACCAATTAATTCCATTTCTAAATAAAACAATTTCATTCATGGAATTAAAATTTTCTTAATTTAGTGAAAATTACACACAAACACACACAAAAAAACACATTGGTTTTATTTTTAGTAAATAAACTCAAAAAAAATCCATTTTTATAAAATAAATTCAAAATTAAAGAAAATTATTTTGATACTAAATAACATAATAAAAAATCCTATTTAATATTAATAGATTTATCAAAAAATAAAGGTTTGGATAAGACAGCCACCTCAGTCTCAATGAAAAAGAGAAATCATACCCCCAATCACACAATAATCCACACTCAAAGACTCCTCAAACACATAATATAAAAAAACCATCATTCAAATTGTTTTTTATATTTATTAATGAAACCCCAATACAAAATCTTATATCTTGATGGAAATGGAAATGAAGATGAACAAGAAGTGAGCTAACTTTGATGAAACAATCAAACAACAAAATATTGAATAAGAAAGCAAATCCATATGGAATTATAATAAAAAACACTATAAAATAATCTTGACATTAAGAAACCAATATACAAGGAATAAAATGGGAATAAATAACAAAATTATGTAAAAAAATAAGTCTCAAACCCCCTTTTTAAGAGATATCATGACTCGACATCATGTTCTCAGTGAACAAGAATATAAAACATGTATGCCGCAATGGGGTATGTTTATCAACATTCATGGTAAGCACGTATAGTCCCATTGAATGTAAAACCTAATATACCTTACCCAATACCCCTTAAAATATCTATTGAGTACGTTGCAGGGTCCTTGCATCATGAACTTACCCTTTCAATCCTCTAAAATCATCCATAACACCCAAATTATTTAACAACAAAGATATTTTTTAGGTAAAAAACTGTTTTATTTATTTTAAACCACATTTATTTAAGATATTTTGGTTTACTAGAGATGTTGTAAGAGGACCTTAGTGTCATTTCTATGAGATGACTCTAGTTTTAGGCAAAAAATCTAATAGTGGTATCCCATAAAACCACAAAACATGAGGGTACCATCATAATAAGGTATGGTCAGGGAACCATCATTCCATAATAAAGTGGCCTATGATGTGATGAGGGATATTGGATCAGTATGTAGAAAGAGACTGATTAGGAATGTAAGGATTTTCTTATAGTGGAAAAAATACAAGAGGGAAAAGATTTATATTTCAAAACATAGTTTGAAATATCTAAACTAAAAAATCTCTAAGCCTCTTTATATTGATTTATCATAGTCATCCCTCAGTATAATAACAAAAATCATAATCAGAAACAATATGAATAAATATGAGTAGAAATTTTAATCACTATAGATCAAATTTATCAATGTTCTAGAATTGCAATCACGATGAATACAATTAATTCAAAATTATTTGTTATCACAATAATAATAATGTAGATAAAATAATAAAATATAAAGATGAAAATAATGTTTCACATTCTATTATAAGTGTATCAGAAAATAATAACTTATGTGAAGCATGTATTATGGTATCATCAATACATAAGAATAGATTATAATAAATTTAAAAGGCTACTCTTTTAAAAATAATAGAAAGGTAGTCTATAACCCAAACTAAATGCATCCCTTGTTTTATACTTACAAGATACTCTCTCTTCCATTACCATGGAATCCATTGATGTAATAATCAAAATGGATCTATCTTCCTATCCATGGATGCCATTGATACAACGATCTGATTCTCTTTCTACCTACCCCCGATATCCCTCAATCAGATGAATCATATTCTCTATCTTCCTATCCTTGGATTCCCTCGATCATTACATTGAAATAACATTTATTACAATGAAAATTTTTGTAAGGAGGAAACCTAACATGGATTACTTAGAACTAAAAACATTAAACAATTACATAGACTAAAAACAATATATTCATGCTAATCAATCTTCAAAGCTCTCACAAATTGAAAAATTGTGAATGAATCAATTAGTAAATTAGATCCAAACGCTTTGAATGACCCAGTATTTATATGAATCTTCCCAAAAATCAGATTTCTCTCCCAATTTTCATATTTCTATTAGTTTTTCACAATGTCATGGACACCTATCACTCAACAGCTCTAATGTAACTAATTTTCGACGTCTTGGTAGATTAAACCATTATAATTTAAATGATTTAACTTATATTAGACAAAAATCATTTTAATATGGTTGTAATCTTATGTCATTATAATGGAATTCCTTAAAAATTTTATTATGATTAACATTATAATTATTAGTCTAATGATATCAATATTAGTATTATTCTGATTGTCTAGACATTTTAAATATGATAGACAAAATAGAGAGCCTAACTTCTAGTTCTTTTAAATTTGAGTCTGATTAATTTGAAACATAATTATTACAATAATCAACACAAAGAATATACATTTTATAATCATAATAGGTTATAACATATTCTATATATAGTAAAATATAATTTTTTCTATGAAAACATTCAATAAAACTTTGGGCATAAAATTTTTGTAAAACATGTTTTTAGCAATGTGTTTTTGATTTCTAAATCAAATGGAATGGAATAGTAAAAATTAAACTTATGAGTCAACAATATCCCCATATTTGGAAATCAACAACCCCAAAACATAAATGAAAAATAACATTGAAAATATATTGTCCATATTATTTTAAGAAAATCTTATTTATTATTAATAATCACTCCTTATCTTCCCATGAGTTTATAACTCTTATGAACACAATTGTAAATATTATTAAGTCCTCCTTAGGATAATATCTTTCTATAAGGATAATATTCAACCTTAATATAAAAAATTATTTAATCCAATTACCACCACATTTGTTATGAAATCTCTCTTTGATAAAAATAAAACCAACCCATTTTTCCAAAAATAATCCTCCATTTTGATTTTCAAAATTGATTAGGGTGGGATCCAAAGATTCCTAAAATAGTTATAGAGACATAAATATAGAATGATATATTTAACTAAATCGACATTCATAAAATAAATGTGAATGAACAACCAATAAATCATAATTGGATATAATTAAAAAATAATATATTTGTATTTGAAAATAATTCATTCCTAATGAAATGATTCAAATTTTTCATAAAAATATAATTAATGTTCTATATAAAATTAATATTTTGTCAAAAAATATTACATGAAAGATGTTATCTTCTTGAATTATTTTGGTTTATACTCTAGCTTCACCAGCCTATATGCTTGATTATGAACATTCTCAGTAAATTATTTTTCTTTATTACTCCATACATTAGTTTTCTATTAATAAGATTTGAGCCTAGTCACTTCCAACTACAAATATATATTCTTTTAATTCATTTCATCTACTTAATTATTACGATTATAAGTTTTATTCATGATGTCATCCAGAAAACTGACAATATCACCCATTTCTTTTGAAAAGAAATTGAAATATCCAGCTGGTTCATTCATGATTATTTTCAGATCCTCAAATTTTTTATCTTTCATCTTTATATCAAAATTAAAATTGAGATACAAATTCACCATCTGATTACATGACTTTTTATGGGCCTGGGATCTTTCATGAAATGTTTTCAACTGATCTTAAAGATGAATAACTTTCTCTCTTAAAACATTGATTACTTATTATTTCTCTTTTAATCCTTATTGAATTCATTGAAAATAGTATTCAAGGTTTATAAAATATGGGGTTTCTCCTTCAAGACTTTTTAAAGAATGAATACCATAGTGAAATCCTTCATACCTTATAGTTATAGAAGAATCTGGTGGTTTTTTTTGAATCTCTATTTGTTTAATTTTTTTAGTTCCAACATCTACAACATATTTCTTTTATTATTTTCATGAAAACGATTTCTAAACTTGTTTAAAAACCTTTTTCTTGAATTAATTATCATAAATGAATTTCCATGATATCAACATATTTAATATTATGTTTATCATTGGCCTTATTTTTTGATTTTTTACCCTCATAATCTTTTATAGAAGATGAGTTTTCCTCTCTTTCTAATGAGGATTCTTATTTTAAACATCCTAACCTCCCTTATTTATTATCCTTAAAAGGTAAATATGATAATGATGTTGATGATTTATTTTCATAAAAAGATTTATCTCCCATAAAATTATTCATCAATTGTCCTATCAAGATCCTCATAAAGCTGCCATGTTTTTCTTATATCAATTTATCTGGATGATGTTGGTTCTGATTCTTTTCTTAGATTAGGTTGTAACGAATATTGTTCATTAAATTTTCATTTCCCTTTTCTAGTAATTGATGTAAAATTGGCATGAACAACATAACTATATTGAATATGTAATCTGACATCTGTATTTTTATAATTGTTCTGAGAGATTGGAGGTAACACATTTCCAGAATCCATCTCTACACCATTGAAACTATTTTAACATAGTTGAACATATTTTAATCTGTTCTTTTTGGTTTCCTTTATTTTATTCTTCTTGGATGGTATCTGTAACATATATTCCCAAATACATAACCTCTTTAAGGTCATGTATTATTTTAGGATCTCTAGTTTTATTTTCTTCTTTCTTTTTTTATCCACTCTTCCTATAATTCATCAATAAAAATCTTTTGTTTCATTGGTGGGGATGTTTCAACCTTCCTCATTTTCTTCTTTCCAACATTCTCATATTTCTGTGATGGTTCTTTATCTGAAGCAGCTACATCAACCATAAAAAACATATTTGTATTACTATCAAACAACATCCGCATCCAGTTCATCATATCATCAATTATAAATGATATATTTTTCCCTTAATAGAGTCAATTTATGGGAAATTTTAAAAAAATAAATGAATTTTTTAATCAATTTTTTTAAGAAATAAAAAAACATAATACTTTGAGAGTTGACTATGTTTGATTTTATATTTTCTATGGCCAAGAAAATAAAACTCACCAAATTTATCTTTCTCATGTTTATTAAAATTTCAAATACAAAACCATCAGAAACAAGTAGTATATCATGATCTCCCTTCCTTGGTATGAGAAACCCTCTCATCCATAATGAAAAAACCTAATTATTCGTAGTAAGATGAGAGCCTTTTCTTACATTCACATAATAATCAAATAATGAATATTCTGCCTTCTTTGCATTGAATGGTCCAAGATCATCTGGATGTTTATATGAAAGACAATAAGCATATCCATCCAGTTATATTCTTATTAATCTTTCATCATTATTATATTAAATCATTAGCATTTTCCACATATCAAAACAAAATCATTTCATTCTCATACTCCTTAAAAGACGTGATTGGTGTAAAAAATATTGAACAAGATTAGCATTTAAAAGATAAAAATCCTTATAATACATTTCATTACACAGTGAATCCCATCCTTGGAATTAATCACTATTATTTAAAGAATAATCATATTTTTTCTAAAAATATGTTTTGAACTTACCTATCCTAAAAACGGATGATTTTTTGTAATCTTTGGCTGATTACATCAAATTAAGAACTAACATTTTGATTGGATGAAAAGGGAATGATTTTAAAATGGATCCTTTTGGATTTAAAACAAGGTGAAGGAAAAAACTCTATAAAAACTGATGTGGGAAAAAATAATGTACCCCATTATATAGGCACATGGGGCCTCAGTTGAACTTACAAAAGAAATGAAACAATTAAGAGTAAAATTGATCTGACCGATTAGTTGATAGTGATTCAAATAATGTGTTAGAATAAATGAACTCTTGAGTTTTTTAACATTGATACCATATTAAGAATTAATATAAATTGATATATTTTTAAGAAAAACATTGAATATAATTTTTTATAAAACTTAAAGTATTACAACAATAATGATAATCAATCTTAAGAAATTAGTCAAAAAGAATATAAGCATACCATCCAATGTGAAATGATCTATTGGTCTGAATAAATTGTTCTTTATTTTTTATAATAATATTATTTTTAAAGATAGATATTTAATATGATAGTTTTAATTCAAAATCTAAATATATTAGTTTTCAATAAAAAACAAAATATTATATTTCTAGAAATTTAATTTCAGTAAGATAAAATTTTATTGAAAAAATTTTAAATCCATGAATTTTATGAATATTCCAATCTATAATTTTTTTAAAAAAATTATGAGTCTATAAATACTTTTGAGGATTCAAGATATAAATTTTTTTTATAAATAAGTTTGATTCTGGAAAACAAATTATGATAAATTTTTTTAAAAATTAAAAAAATTATAAAACTAAAAGTTTTTTGGAAATAATCAAACATATGTACCCCTATGAAAAAGATGTAACTTATTGTCTAAAGATAGGTAAAGAAGAATTATATGTGAATTTTAAATTAAAATTGATCATTCCTATCATCTGTTTAATGTATTCAAATATCTTGAAAAATGAGGTTTTGTAAAATTAATTTAATGTTGATCTTGCATTCTAATACATTATAAGATAATATCTTATTTTAGTGTGTTATATGTAAGGAAATAATGTCTAATTTCAATATGATTAGAACATGAGTGATCCTCTTAGTTATTTTTTAATGAAATTCAACTTGTGTTATCCGAAAATAATATAGTTTTTAAAAAAATAATTCCATAGTTTGTGATTGTGTGTTTCCTTTGTAACACATAATCAAAAAAAACTTCTAGCTACCATGTATACAACTTCTATAGTGGAAAGTGTTACTTTGTTTTTTTCTTACAAGTCCAAGAAACTAATGAATATTCTAGGAAATGAAAAGTTCTAGATGTTCTTTTTCTATAATTTCTATGACAACCAAAGTCAGAGTACAAAAAGCATTTACTTCAATTACCTTTCAATAAGAATAGAAATGTCCTAAATCTATAGTTGCCTTATATTTGATAAAAAATTAAAATATTATAAGTGGGATTTCTTTATATTTTATTCAAATATATCACATAATCATACCAGAGACATTAAATCTAGACAACTACCAGTTATGTAAAGTGAACTTCATATCATACCTCAAAAAAATATTTTGATCAACTAGTTTCCCACCCTCATCAAGTACAAGGGTATTGGAGGTATAAATGGGAGTATGAATATTTTTAGTATTGTTGTATACAAAATTCTTAAGAATATATTTTATTTAGTTATGTTGTTATATAAAATTTTCATCTCGTTTTTGTGAAATTTGAATGCCGTGAAAATATGTTAACTCACCCATCGTACTCATCTCATACTCAGATTTCATAAGTTATATAAAGGAACCTATTAAAGATTATTGAGTTGATCTGAATATAATCTCAAAAATATTGACTTGAAAAATAATAATTTTTTTTGACCATTTTAAAAAAATTGGATCTTTAGATCCCTAAAAAATTTTATAACCATTTGTTTTACTTATCATACTAATCTCTAGGTACTTATTTTTCCATTATAAGGCTTCGGTATGTTTAAAACTGTATTCTAGATGTTTTTTATTTTTAATTCCATGAGTTTTTATTTTAACCAACCACATAAATGTATCAGTTAATAAAATTACACATCAAAAGCATTTGAAAATGTTTAAAATTAATGAATGGTTCAATGGATAGTAGATTATCAATGGCTCCACATATTCTTACCAGTGCATAGGTATATTTATAATTTATTCCTTTTTTAATATAACACATAGAAATAATAATATCTTTGTTTCTAATAATTATTTCATTCTTATCAATTTTTTTTCATGAAATCTATTTTAAACCAAATATAGAAGTTTATTGAGGTCATCCAACTAATTCTCATAATTTGTTCATCTATAATTCATTAAGATCACCATGTATTTCCTTAACACATTCCATTTTATAGAAAGCCTCATCAGGATTCATAGGTTCAAATTGATATAAGAAAAGTAATTATTTTCAATTTCATTCTTTAAGGAACTTCTAGTCCTAACTTGTTGATCATCATTTCCTGTGATACTATCACTTGGATGATTCCTCAGAAAAAAATGACTAATTGGGTTACGAAAAACTTTTTATTAAACATTATGTAAAAAATATTTCATAGTAATAAGTTTGGAAACAATTTCTTGAGTTATATCATTATGAGAGGAATTTCTAAAAAATGGTTCAAAATCAATTTTAGAAATCATATCTGAAGATGCTGGTTGAGGTTATAGGAAAAAGGGTTTGTTTCTTCAAACAAAACATGTAATGTCTACTCAATAGTACAAGATTTTTTTATTAAAAACACTATAAGCCTTATAAGTAGGGTAATAATGTAAAATTATTCCATCATCAGATTTGGGTGATAATTTATGTAAGTTATCTTTCATATTCTCAATGAGTTTGTTTGAACATCCATCTTGGAAGTAAGAATATTTTTGTTTTATTAGTGTCTATAAAACATAAGGATATTTATTAGTAAATTTTTTAACTAAAACTATATTTATAGTATAAATGGTTGTAATAACCACATCAATCTAAAAAATTTAGCAACCAAGTATTCACTAAATATTATACATTTTATTTATTAATGAATTATATTTCTTCTCTCCACTACACCATTTTTTAGGGGGTTCTGGGTACTGAAAAGTATTGTTCAAAACATGTATTATAAAAAAATGTTTTAAAATTAAATTAATAAAATATCCATAATTATCACAATGAATATTATCATGGGGATTTTCTTCTAATTTTTATCATTGGCTATAGATGTTTGAAAATGAAAGCTGAATCAGATTTATTTTTAATAAAATAAACCAAAGTATTTATAGTTTAATAATTAAAAATGACATACATTCTTTTTTTCTAGAAAACCAAAAAATTAGGCTTTCAGAACTCAAACCTTTCTCATTCTAACATTATTACAAAAAATTATCTTGGTTAATCACATTTGTGCAGCTTTATTTTGGGTATGTGTATTTCATTGGGAAAATTACATTTTTGAAAACATAGTGATTCAAATTTTTTAAAGGAAAAATTATGTTTCCACTAGACACCACTTTTACACTTGGTAAAAAAGGGTCATTTTTAGGAAACAAAAATTTGTTACTAAAAACTGGTTTTCTGTAAGAATAACCAATTCCAAAACTGCTACAATGGGGAAATTTTTTTTATAGATTTTATGAAAAATTTACTTAGTAGTATTATATTCTGATAAATGTTTTCCCAAACTAATGATTTCAGATTTTATATTTATAACTACATCTTTAACCTCATCAGTAATAGTTTTATAAGTATGTTTAGTATCTAAACCATCTTCCTTTGAAAATACTTTTTATAATTATTTAGTACATGTTTATTTTTTTGAATTAGTCTCATCAGGATATTATAAAAGATTTCAAATTTATTTTTTCAAACCGAAAATCCTTAAATCATTCCAAAAAAGGACTACTTTAGTATTATCAATTTTTTTTTCAAATTTATCAATTCTCATTTTTGAAGTAGTTTAAAAAAATGTGATACATAGTCATAAGGAGGAAATGATTTATATTCTATCAAGAAAGATAATTCATACAATGATATAGAATCATTCTCATCAGTATAATTAGTACTTAAGGTCATAATTGTTTGGTTTTTAGTAGTTCTTACCTTATCACTAATACATTTATTTTTATTTTGTATTTGTGAAAAGACTTGTGTTTCTATGACAAGAACATTCATTATCTCTAGAACTCTCCAACAAATCACATATACTATAATTTCAGGTTTCATTATCTTTTATAACATTCTTGAATTTAGATTTATAATATTTTTTTTATTTCCTTTGGGAATTATTTTTTTTTTGATCATTATTATTTTTCTTTGGACAAGATGGTATGATATGTCCATCTTTCATTCACTCATAACAAGTGACTTAATAATTTTTTTACTAATATATAAATTATCTATCTTTTATCGGTACTGTAAATTATTATTATAGTCTATTTTATTCATCATTGTGTCCATGTTAGCTAATTCATTATCTGAACGGTTAGAAACACTTGAATTTCATTGAATAACCACATTATTCTTCTGTCAAGGTTTAACAACTCTCACTGTAGATTTAGATTTATAAGTTAATATAGATGTGGAGGAAAAGTATCCAACCCCATTTTTTATTTCTCTAAACATCTTTATAAATCCTCCCTAATATTTCATAACATATCCAATATGATTATTTGAGGTATGATTATATGATTTTCAATTCACATATAAAATATTCCTCTTTTATTTCAATTCGTTAGGCATGATATCAATTATATTCTCTATAAGGATATCATCATCAAGGGCATTATCACCATTATCATTTATACTTTTAATAATATTACAGAATCTCTAATGAATCTTAGGGAATGATTATCCAAGAAGAAAGTCAAAGTATTGGTATTCTTCTCTTAACAATGATATCTTGGTCAGAACCACAATTGATGTGCCACAATTTTTGGTCCATATTTTTTTTTTCAAAAACTTTTGGAAACATTAGAAGAAAAAATCTAACTACAAATTCTTCTAGTCATGGAATATAAAAAATTATTAATTACTCTTTAATTTAACTGGTATTATTATTTCTATTGATGAGTAAAATAAGTTACTTCCTTATCTGTAATTTTATAACATACAATAAACATTATAAAATAGTCAACGCTTATGTTGATAAAAAAATTAATCATATCCCTCCAGTACTCATAATCAGCACCATAAAAAATTTGTGGTTTTTCGAGATTCTGATTGTATATGGATCAAATATTTATTTCTTACATATTTAAAAAAAATTATATTGAAAAATCACAATATTATAACAAAGGATTTATAAACAATAATTTTGTTAAAAATTATTAAACATGAAATAGTAATGACTGTAAAAACATCAATAATTAAATTTTCATTGGAGTCTGGCTATAATAAAAATTGTTGGATCCATATATAAAGAGATACTGATTAAGATCATATGAATATTATTATAATAGAAAATGTAAAATAGTGGTTGTTGGTGAATTATTGATTTAAAAATAAATTTAAAATAATTAAACAAAACAAACCCTAAGCCCTATTAAGTAGATTTATCATACTCATCCCTAAATCCGATCACATAATTGTAATCAGAAACCATATATTAAATTAGAATAGAAATCATAATCACTATAGATCTGATTTATCAGAGTACAATAATCATAATCAAGAGGGATAAAAATAATTCAAAAGTATTTATTTATCATAATAAGAATAATACAAATAAGGAAAATAGAATAGAAAGATTAATGTAATTTTTTTCTTTCTATAAAAAGTGCAGTGAAAATTAATAAATTTCAAGAAAGAGGTATTAAAATATCTATTAAATATAAGAATGAATTATAATCTATTAAAAGGATAACTCCATTAACATTAATAGAAAGGTAGCCTACAACCCAGACTAAAGGAATCCCTTATTTTATACTTACATAAAAGTAAGTATTCCCTTATGGGGAATCACTTGATATGATGATCATAATTGATATATCTTTCTATCCCATGAATCCCTCGATAAGATAATCATATTACCTTTCTACCTATCCCTGATAGCCCTTGATCTGGTGGGTAAGATTCTCTATCTCCTGATCCCTATAATCCTTTGATCATTACCAAGATTAGACACACGTTATAATGAAAATGGTTTTATGGGGAAAACTTTATATGGTTTTTTTAGAACTAAATAACTCTAACCAATTACAATGACTAAGAACAAGATGTTCAGGATAATAAATCATTAAAGTTCATACATAATGGGAAATTGAAAATGAATCAATCATAAAATCAGATTCAAACTCCTCAAATGAAATGGTATTTGTGGGAATCATCCCAATGGTCATATTTCTATCCTAATGGCCATCTTTCTATGAGTTTGTTGCATTGAATTGGATGGATAGGACTCAATGTCCCTATTGTGACTGATTGTATAATGTTATATTATTTTACACCATTAAAATGAAAAATATTTTCCTTATATTTGAAATAAGTCATCTGAATATTATTATAAACATAAGTCAATATGATGTAATTATCTACAAATATCATTATGATAACATTTATATGTATCTATCCAATGATATTGGTATTGGTATCTATCATATTGTTATGAATTTTTCCTTACTATATTCATGAATGAAATTAAAACTTCTAAACGTGATAAAAGTGAGTCTGATTAATCATTCACATACTAATTATTATAATCATAATTAAGATTACTAAGTTTATACTTTTATTACTTAGGAACATATTCTATGTATGATAAAAGGTAATATTTTCTACAAAAAAAAACTAATACACATTAGACAAGAAAAGTAAGAAAAAAGTTTTTTAAGATGGTGTTTTTTATATCCAAAAAATTAATTAAAATGAAAAAATAAAGTGTCTAACTCTACAAGGTGTGTATAAGAATAATATTTGGTCCCACATAAGAATAATTTTTTTATGCTTGAGAGAAACTAGGCTAAAACATGAGTCATTGAGGTGTGTATAAGGATGGATAGGTTTAAATTATTCAATAATTATTATAAATCCCAACATATCCTATGGAATCATGGTTTGATGAGATATGCATTGCAATTACTCAAGGATTATATTAGTTTCAAACCTTCTGTAGGTTGTTGGTCATACCACGGCCCTATGAGCTACACTATTTTGGAAATCATTATAGGGTATGTGCCACATTGTTGTTATGGGATCTACCCCATGTGGTCAATCTAATGGGATGATATAAAACATGAGGGAAGGGGTTGTTTCATTAATCCCTAACCCTAGAGTGGTTTACTTCATGAATGTCAGTCTAGGGGTGGGCATTTTTTGAAAAAAGGGAGACTGGGACATGAAGTTTCATACGCCTGGGTTTTTTCATCCTAGAATGTTGGGTGTGGGTTTCATTCCATAACTTAAAGGGTTGAACCTTGAGGAATATAATATATGGGTGTTACACCATGACCAATCTGTTTACCCCACAATGCATGATTTTTATTTTTATCATTAATTTATTTGATTAACTTCCAAAAAATACATTAAATTATGAATTCTATCATCTTCATCATCCATTACCATTTGTAGTTTTTAATCTGATTTATTCTCTTCCACATTATGATCTATTCTAGTTCATTATGGATTAGTATTCTATTTATTATATGAGTCCACCAATAGTGATACCATCACTCCAGTTGAGCTATTTCATTTTATCTGCTAGGTTTTCTTATTCTTACACCAATTATCAATGTTTGTAACTAAATTTAGGGATTTATTTGATTTAAAATTTATTTTTTTAAGGTCAAATAATTGAAGGATATTTTACTAGAATGATTCTATAATTATGAGGTTGGTGGTCCCTCTCATTTTTATATGGTCTATGTTCATTTCCATGTACATGTGATGTGTAGTCAGGATGATCTCGAGAATATGGACTGAATTAAAAATAAATGGTTTTTTATACTATTTAGGAACCTGAATTTCCTTTTTATGACCTCAGTTTTAGGTTGATAAGTTTCATTATTATAATGGATCATTTTATAGGGTTTTGTGGCTACTCACTAGTGTTACTGATGTTCCAATGGATTGAATAACATCTGAAAAGAATGGGTGAATATGTTTCCAATTTTAATAGGATTAAATACTTTTTAAAACATAACATGAACAACCTATTAAATTTAATATCCTTATAATAATTTTTTAAACACTCATGCCTTCAAAATAGAAATTTATGTAGTGTAGAAGATATTTACAAGGTTTGGCCTCAGTGTGAGAACATACATCCTTACCATAGCCACTCCAATGGGTCTATGGAAATTTATTTTTATTCAGAAGTGTATAAAAAATACTCCTCCTCCCATTGTAATCCATATATCCTCTAATATGAAATATTTTACTAAATCTCATGAGATTAAAATTTATTTTTGTAAAACATTTTAGCCAAAAAATTAAATATATTTTTTTCAATTTTCTGGTCAAAAGTTATTGGGTTCGATGACCTTGAATACAATGGACTTTAGTCTAATGAACTCAATCTGATTTACTCAATATGATCAACTCAATATGATATTACCTTTCCCAATTTGAGCTTCACCAACTCTACTAAAAAACTCAGCCAAATCTTCCCTAGTTTGATTGATTCAATATAATATTCTCAATATGATGTTTCTCGTTCCATAAAAAACTAAATATTGGATCTTCTAATGAGATCTTTATCAAGATAGATCTTTTTCATGAATTTTTTAGTACTCCACCTTTTACTCTTACATGAAATGTTACAAAATGTGAAGGAATAGTGCTTCAATTTACTGGAGACTAAAAAATGTTCGAAACTGAAAATCATTTATCACATAACTAAATTTCAAAAATCCAAAATACAACCCCATTGAAAATTCCAAATTTAATCATTAAAAACATCTCAAAATTTCATTGATATTAGTCTTCGTGTACAAAATAAATTTTATTCAGCATTTTATAACTTTCTCATGTTCATCTTCCTCTACTCATTATGACATTTCTTCTTTTCTCTACTTATTATGATCTTCCTTTATTGCTCATATCATTATGATCATCCCTTCATTCTTAGCTCATTACGATATGAATCTTTTTCTTATCTCATTATGATATTACATTATTTCCCAAAATATTATGAAATTAATATTTTGAACATCTCACCAAGATATGAAAATTTTCCTCTCCTCGTTATGATGAAAGTCCTAATATTTTAAACATTAACATCATCATTATTTATTATCAGGAAAACGAAACCCTTTTATAATTGTCACATATTTAAATAACCAAAACCACATTAATGGATCATCATGATAAAATCTAATCACTTTTATAAACCGCATCTGATGTTTCATTAGTGTGATTTATTCATTTGATGAATTAGTTCCTCTTTCTAATCTGATTAATCTTTCTATTTAGTGTAAGTGTGGTTGATAACCTCATAATGATAGAATTATCATTTTTAAGGAATTATCAAGATGATAATCAATATCTGATGATGAATCCACTTAGAAATATTCAAATTCATAAATCTTCATCATCTTTACACAAGATGACTTCTAAAAACATTTTTGTGTAGTACTTCTTGATCACATCTATTATGTTTAGGTTTCTAAAACTAATACAAACAATAATATTCCCCAATTTATTCAAAATAATTTATCTTGATATTATTCATGATTTTTTATAACTTCATGACCGTTAAATCATTATCAGATTTTTGGATAGAATTTATGAATGATTTCAAACTCCAGACATCAATATCTTTATTGAAAAATATTCAAAATCATTATGAATTCTTAACATAACAACTTATAACATTTTTAAAAATACTGTGACTTATTGATATTAAACATTATACCGATGGAACTAATACTAATAGTGAATCTGGCCAATAACTTCATCATTCTGACCACTTCATTATTTGGTGCTTCTCAGTTCGATAACATTAGTCTATAAATCTTTTCCTTGAAAAAAAATTATTAAGGATAAAAATTCTCTCTCCCTTTGTTTTTGGGTTTAATTAAATTCAACAACCATCATATATATTTAAAAACACATTACAAAGGATTGGTTAAAATCATTGAAAACAAAAACATTTTATATAAAACAACTTTTTTTCAATAAATACAAATATATTGTAAATACACATTATCACAAAGGTGCTTCATTCTCCGCATTTATATTTGTTGAGAGAACTTTTTAACAACTTATACAACCCTCAGAAATTTTTCCGACCCCATATGTGGTAAATATCTCAAGGTTATTTTTTATTTTACCATAACAATGCCTTTTTGAAATGAGAGTGTCCTAACACCACAGTACTAGATTAAGTTGTGTATAGGAAGTATTTGTAACATCCCAGGTAAATAAAGAATAAGGAATATTTCATTATTATTAAAATTTGTGAATCAAATATTAATTTTACTTTAAAGGCATTGATATGTTTGATAGCATACCAGATACACAACAACATGTTTCTTTTAAATATTTTGTTGCACACTAACAATATAGTATTATTATTTTAAAATGTAGTTAACTCATAGCAGTAGTATTGAAGGGAATGAAAAAAACTAACTAAAATATTATTATACATGTTTGTTAAATGTATTTACATTTATCCAATTTAAATTTAGAGGCTTAAAATTATAATGAATCTAATTTTAAGCATAATTTACATTAAAAGACCGATTTACCACTTTTAATAGAAAACCCTATTTAAATATAGCACTGGACAATTTAATACAGTCTATTTTACTGAATAAAATCCTTCTTTGGAATGGGGACATCCAAATCTAATTTGTTTAAATTTTTGGAATTTTTCCGATAAAGTTCATTTTTTATGGAATAGTGAAAAATATTTTATTTTAATTCAAAACTATGTTTTAATATAATTTATTTATATGTTTATATTGTCTTTTTAATTGGTTTTAAAGTTCAATTAGAATATATCTTTACAATTTAATTCAATGTTGGTCATTTGAATTTATTTCACTTTGAAATTGGACATAAACAAGTGTCAATCTTTTGATAGTTATTGTTTCATAAAAACACAATATTTGTTTTAATAGTGAGAATTATTTTTAAATTAATTAATTCATCTTCTATGTTTTTAATTTGGAATAATAGACATCATTTTTGAATTCGGAATATCAAATATCTCTTTGGCTGAATTTTTGGGATTTTTCTGAAAAACTTCAATTTTTGATGAATAGTGAAACCACTAATTATTAGTTAAAAAACCGCATTTTTCATTTAAAGGAAACTTTACCACTTCTGTGAAGTTATTTTTGAAATTCCAAAATACATGGTTGTTATGAGTAAGTAAAATGTGGTATAATAAGATAAAAATAATTTTTGGTGATAGTAACTTTTGACTTTTATTTACTGCGGTTAAATGTAAATAGGGTAATTCAAGTTAAAAAGAATATTATAAAAATTAAAAATTACCTTAACACTTGTCCTACCCTTGTTGGATGAGTCATGGGAGACCATCAGTATCTTTGGGTTGATTTTTGGACCCCATGGAGCCACTTAAGTGTGATAATGATACTTTAGATTAATTAATTTAACGTAAACGCAAAAATGACACAAACAAATATATTTTAGTAAGTTAATTTTTTCATGGGTTTATATAAGTTATCATTTAGAATATAAATATTAATTTTAAAGAGAATAATATTTCCTACATCATGGTATTTGTTTTAAAATTTTTTGACATCAAATAAATTAAATTATTTATGACACAATAATGATGCAGTGTTTACCCATTAATAAATCATTTAAATAAATAAGATTATAAATATTAAAATAACATCCAAAAAAATTCCAATTATTATAGATTTATTTTATTTAGACCATGAGTATTTTTATATACCACTCTATTGATTTTTTGAACTTTAGAAATAGAATATCATTATATTATAAAATAATATTATCACACTTTCCTAAAGAGCCCCTCCTCCCCCTTATAAAAATCCCTCACTTCTAACCAATTCCTTAGACGTCTCAAGCTTTATATCTCGTCCAACCTCTTCTCAATTAAGCTCCCTACATCCCTCTCCTCCTCCTAAAAGCCTTACCTTAGGAAGAAGGCACTTCAAAAAGTCTTTTTGGTTCAAACCAAAGGAAGTTTCCCAAATTAAAGGTAACAATTTCTCTTAACTTCTTTTCTTTTATTTTACTTCTCCAACCCCTAAAATCTTTTTATTACTTTATTTTATAACTAAAAAAGTATCCTCAATAATCTAGGATGTTGTTATTATAAGGAATCGAACTACACTTACACACACCTCCATCTAATGGGTGAAGAACATACTGTTTCTGTGGATGGAAAATTAATGCCTAATGAGACGATGATTGTTCGATTATCTCCTACTACCTATCATGGTGATCATTAAGATGAAACAATATTTATATATTATATATATTATGTTTATGTATTCTTTATTCTTCAGTATTTTTCTTTTATAGAATACCTTTATGGTTTCCATTATGGGTAAACGCGATAATTTCATTTGAGGAAGTGCAGACTACCACCCCCTCAAAGTGATATGACTCGTTAATGCCATATGTGGGACGTAAAAAGGATGGAGTTAATGATATTATAAATGATATTATACTGGAATTATAATATACCTATTTATCATTATGTTTTAATTCCATTAAAATAATAAATACAAATGAAATTATTGTTCATGCGTACGTACGTCTTACCGTCTCCATGAACGCTGCATTTCATTTATTACCTCCAAATGATATGAACTGTTTTAAATATATATATATATGTATATATATATATACTAAATATATATGATATATAAGATATATATGATATCTGAATATTTAATATCATTCTTTATATAATGGACTACTGACCACATGGACAACTTGTAAATATAAAGTGTTCATTTTTTACTCAAGTACCAAATATCGACAAAAATATCATTATTAACTTAAATTATTACATAATGTTTTTAAAATGGTAATAAGTGATATAAACGGAATAATAAACTTGATAAATATTCTTAATCATGTAGAAATTAACTTTAGTTTATTGTTCCAGAGATTAAAGAGCAATCGAGTCAGGTCGGACACGAGGTAAGGGACATCGTCCCAATCTCCTTTCATTGAGGCATATTTTGTTTTAATACATGAATTCTTTTTATAAGTTGTATAAACACCTTTGAATTTTCATTTCATTCAAAGGGAATTATTTTCTAAAAATCTTTTTACTAAACGACAATTTTTTTTTAACTTAAGCCCTGACAATGACCTTTCCGCCATTGCGAGTATTATTTGATCTTTTTCTTATTTAACAAGCCGTAAAGTTTTTAAAAGGAAAATAAATACCATACACTATTTAATGTATTATTGGAATTGAAAATGGTTTTGATAATGGTTTGATATGTTAATATATTGAAATGTTATATTATTATTTCAATGTGGAAATTTTATCTTTCCTTTATGCTTACGTTATGTGTTATGATCATGTTATGGTTCTTGGGAATTATTTACGTTTACGGGTTGTTCCGTGATAATCCTTGGGCGGGTGAGCACAACATAGCTCTCCAATGAATTTTGTAACATGACAGAGGTAAATGTGGATGTTTCTCCTGTTATATTTAGGGAATATACTTGTGATGGGTATTCCAAAGTAAATACCTATGTAGTTGTGATAGCTACAATGTAAGTATGTTATGGATGCCACAAGTTTCCTTTATGATTTATGATTTCTATGTGTTATTCATAAATCTTATTATTTCATGAGGTAAGTAAAAGTGTTTATGTTCTGTATGTATTTATGAACTAATGTTTTATTTCTTTGTTTTATAACCCTTACAGATCTTTTTATGCTCATCCCAAGTTTTGAAATTTTTTTCACATGAATTAAGGATGAATAGGGTCAAGGATGGGATCAAATAAAAGTCATGATGTCTAAAGCATGGAACTAGACATGACTCTTTTTTTCATGAATTGTTATTTTATGAAAAAAATGGAAAATGACAAGAAGTTTCTTCTTTTTAATCTTATGAGATGTAATAGGTATGTCCTAATTCTCTAAAACTATATACCTAAAAATATCCTCAATGTGAATTATTTGTTTAATTCAATATTATGAAATTCTTTATGGCCGGGTCCTTACAGTTGGTATCAAAGGTCATTTTAGATAACTTTAAGAGTTAGGGCATTATTAAATTAATATTCATAAAGTAATTTATGTTAATATTGAAATCATATATCATTTACAGATTACCATGTTACTTCACCTAAGATATTTTTGTGTTTAGAATTGTATTTTGCAGAGGAAACCGGGCAGCTATGTTGGTACGACATTAGGAGGAAGATAACCTTCCAAATCAGCAACCTGAGTTGGTCGGAATCAGAACTGAACAGTTTGTTTCAGTGATGTCACAATTGAATCAGGCTATAAATGTTGGTGGTATCCATGTACGAGATCATCTAGATCAACCACAGAGGAACATGTCAGTAGGGGAGCATTTCATGAGGCAAAATCCCTCATCATTTAGAGGATCATCTGACTCAGTTCTAGCAGAATGGTGGATTAAAGCACAAGAAAAGATTTTCAATGTCATGGGTTGTTGAGAACATCAAAAGGTTAGTCTTGTTATTTACTGTTTTGAAGGTGAAGATGATCAGTGGTGGTTGATGGTGAATATTATCATGGATATTGAAACGATTGGTGCTCTTGAGTGGGATGAATTCAAAGGTATGTTTCTTGAGTATTACTTTTCATAAGTTGGTTTATCATAGAATGGAAAAACATTTCCTAGAACTGAGGCAGTATGATGACTTAGTGGCTACTTATGAAGCAAAATTCACTCATCTGGCAAGGTATGATCAAAATTTCATATGAGATCTTGATAGTAAAATCAACCGTTTTTACTCAAGATTAAAGCCAAAGTATCGAATGGATTTAGCTTCTCGTGAGTTCAAAAGTTATGAAAAACTTGTTCGTTGTGCGGAGAAGGTGGAAATGGAGTTTTCTGATGATCAGGTGTTCTTTGAAAAACAATATAATAAGAGGTCGAGGTGGCAGGTGAAAGTGAAGAACTCTTCAAAAAAGTCTAATGGTAAGAAACTTAAGTTAACAATTTGTAAAAAATTGTGGTAAAAAAGCATGCTGTGGAATGTCTTTTTAATTCTATTATGTTCTACTGATGTGGTAAAATGGGATATAAGTCTCATAATTGCACTGAAAAAGATCAGGGTAATGGTAAGAAAAAATATGATTTACAGTCAGTAAAATGTATTAAGTGCAATGAAATGGGTCATTATGCAAATGAGTGTCCAAAAAGAATTCAACTTAGGGAAAACAGCCAGACTACAAGTAGAAAGGGGTGGTTAAATCCTTTGTAACTACTTCACTAGATGTTGGGCCATTAAATGAAGTAGTATCCGGTACACTATTTGTTAGTTCATATTATACCAATGTGTTGTTTGATTCAGGGCCTACACATTCTTTTATTTCTAAGAAGATTTCTACTAAATTTGGAATTCCATATCACTATATGAATACAGAACTTTTTGTAAAAACACCTGGAAGAAATTTTGAGACAAAATGAAAACATAAGAACATTCATGTCCTTGTGTGCAGGAAGAATCTACCTGAAAACTTTATTATTTTTTCACTAGTAGAGTTTGATGTTATTTAGGGTATGGATTGGATTTCTGTTTATCATGATAACATTGACTAAAGAGAAAAAGAGGTTTATTTTCAGAATGATTTTAATTTTGTGTACAAGACTGAACCCTTGATTTTGATAACATATCAAGAAGGTGAGAAACTAGTAAAATATGGAAATGAATGTTACCTTTCTCATATTGTTGAAAATAAAGTATGTGTTTAGAATAATGATGTGCATGTGGTAAATGAGTATATTGATATTTTTCCTGATGAGTTTCCTGGTATTATACCTGATCAAAAAGTTGAATTTACTATTGACTTAGTTCCTGATGCTATGCCAATTTCAAAACCCCATATCGAATGGCTCAAATTGAACTTTTAGAGTTAAAGAAGAAATGGAAGGAGTTATTAGATAAAGGTTTCATTCGACCTAGATCATCACTAGGGGTGCTCCTGTCTTGTTTGTTAAAAATAAGGATGGTCCAATAAGACGTCTCATTGATTATAGAGAATTTAATCACATCACCATTAAGAATACGTATCATTTTCCACATATCGATGATTTGTTTGATCAGCTCAAGGGAGATCAGTATTTTTTGAAGATTGATTTGAGGTCGGGGTGCCATCTGTTGAAAGTAAAAAAAGAAGTCATTTCGAATACTGCATTTCATACTGGATATAGAAATTATGAATTTGTAGTCATGACTTTTGGTTTAACCAATGCACCTGCTGTATTCATGGATCTTATGAATAGAATTTTCTTTTAGTTCATGGATAAGTTTGTGGTTGTGTTCATTGATGATATTTTGGATTATTCCAAAAGTAAAGAGGAACATGAAAGTCATTTAAGGGTTGTATTGCAAACCATAAATGAAAAGGAACTATTTGGGAAATTCAGCAAGTGTGAGTTTTGGTTGTAACAAATTTAATTCATTGGTCACATTGATTCAAAAAAAGGCATAACTATTGATCCTGCTAAAGCAAAAGTTGTTGAAGAATGGACAAGACCCACAAATATAATCGAGATCTGTAGTTTTCTTTGATTGGCAGGTTATTACTGGAGGTTTGTTGAAATTTTTTCATGGTTATCTAGTCCAATGACTAAATTAACTTGAAAAGGTGTTAAGTTGATATAGACAAAAGAATGTGATGATTATTTTCAGGAATTGAAAAGAAGATTGGTGAATGCTCTAGTTTTTCCACTACCATCCAGAAATGGTGAGTTTGTTATCTATAGTGATGCTTCGTTGAAAGGACTTGGTTGTGTTCTAATGCAGAATTATTTGGTAATTTTTTATGTTTCATGTCAGTTGAAACCACATGAGTTAAATTACCATACAACGGATTTGGAATAAGCTGCTGTTATTTTTTCTTTAAAATTTTGGAGACATCTTTTGTATAAAGTAAAATGTAAAATATTTACTGATCACAAAAGTTTGAATAATATATTCACTCAAATTGAATTAAACATGAGAAAAAGGAGTTGGTTGGAATTAATCAAGGATTATGATTGCACAATCCATTACCATCCGAGAAAATAAAATAGTGTGGTTTATTCTTTGAGTCGAAAAAGTAATGCTTCATTAATAATGTTATGTTTGGAAGAAGATCCTTTGGTTCTTGATTTGATAATATTTTTCCTAGAAGTTTTTGGTGTAGAAAATTATTTTGTTTTGTATCAGGTGTCAGTGAGATCATCTCTATCAGACATAATTAAGCTAGCATAGAAAGAATATAGTGAGTTACAGAAAAAGGTTGAGTTGGTTCAGCATGGTAAGTTTCCTGAATTTAACATTGATAATGATTGTGTTTTGATATTTGGAAAGAGATTATGTGTGGCTTGTGGATCACAATTGAAGAATGAGTTGTTATGTGAAGCTCATAGTTCCCCGTTTTCAGTTCATCCAGGCCGTACTAAGATGTACAGATATCTTCATGAGTCTTACTGGTGAGATGGAATGAAAAGAGATATTTTTGATTTTTTTGTGAAGTGTTTAACTTGTCAGCAGGTTAAAGCAAAGCGGCAGTTACCGAAAGGGATGCTTTACCCTTTAGCAGTTCCAGAGTGGAAATGGGAAAATATATCCATGGACATCGTTGTGGGATTACCGAAGACATATCAAGGTAATAATGCAATCTGGGTTATTTATGATCTATTGACTAAATCTACTCATTTCCTTCCTATTCAAGATACTTTGTATCTAGATCAACTTTCTCAGTTGTATGTTAAAGAGATAGTCAGGTTTCATGGATTTTCCCTATCCATTGTTTCTAATCATGATCCCAGGTTTACTTATAACTTTTGGAATGGCCTTTAGAAGTCATTGGGTAATGAATTAAATTTGAGTACAGCTTTTCATCCTCAATCAGATGGGAAATCAGAACAAACTATTCAAAAATTGGAGGATATTTTACGTGGTTTCTTGATGGATTATTAGGGAAGCTGGGACCAACATCTTTCTTTGGTTATAATTTCATATCAAAACAGTTTTCATTCCAGTATACAGATGGCTCCATTTGAGGCATTATATGTAATGCGTTTTCGAACTCCAGCTTTTTGGGATGAAGTAGGTGAAAGGAAGATGATGGGACCAGAATTGGTAGAAGAGATGGTAGAGAATGTTCAGTTGATTCAGAAGCACATGAGAACAGCTTAGAGCAGACAGAAAAGTTATGCAGATAACCGAAGGAAGGATCTTACTTTTGAGGTAGGTGATCATGTCTTTCAAAAAGATTCTCCATGGAAAAGTGTGATGTGTTTTGGTAAGAAGGTAAATTTGAGTCTGAGGTTCATTGGACCTTATGAAATCTTGGAGAAAGTTGGATCAGTTTCATAGAGATTGGCTTTACATCCAAGCTTATCCCAAGTACACAATGTTTTTCATGTTTCGATGTTGAGAAAATATATGCCAGATCCATCACATTTTTTGAGCCTAGAGGTTGTTTAGTTGGATGAGAGTCTCTCATATGAGGAACAACCAGTCCAGATTCTTGAGCGAAGAGAGAAAGTGTTGTGGAATAATGTAATTCACCAGGTAATGGTTTTGTGGAAAACCCATATGGTTGAAGAGGCAGCGTGGGAATCTGAAACTTCTATAAGGGATAAATACCCCCACTTATTTTGATAAGTAAAATTGCGAGGACGTAATTCCCAAAATGGTGGAAGGATGTAACATCCCAGTTAAATAAATAATAAGACATATTTTTTATTTATTAAAAGTTTTTAATTAAATATTAATTTTACTTTAAAGGGGTTGATATGTTCGATAGCGTACTCGATACGAAACAACAGGTTTCTTTGAAATCTTACTTTGAACACTAAAATATAATATTATTATTTGAAATGGTAGTTAACTCCTAGCCATTTTATTGGAGGGAATTAACAAAACTAAATAAAATATGATTATACGTGTTTGTTAAATGTATTTACATTTATCCAATAAAAATTTAGAGGCTGAAAATATGAATGAATCTAATTTTAACCATAATTTACATTAAAAGGCCAATTAACCACCTTTTGATGGAGAACCCTCTTTAAATATAGTTTTGGTCACTTTAATACATTCTATATGACCAAATAAAATCCTTCTTTAGAATGGGGACATTAAAATTTACTTTGTGTAACTTTTTGGAATTTTTCCGATAAAGTTCATTTTTAAATGAATAGTGAAAGATATTGTATTTTAATTCAAAACTGTGTTTTAATATTATTTATTTATATGGTTATATTATATTTTTAATTGGTTTTAAAGTGTAATTAGAATATATTTTTTCCATTTAATCCAATGTTGGTCATTGGAATTAATTTCTCTTTGAAATTGGACATAAACAACTGTCAATCTTTTGATAGTTATTGTTTTTTAAAAACACGCTATTTGTTTTAACAACGATAACTAATTTTAAATTAATTAATGCCACTTCTATGTTTTTAATTTGGAAAAATATACATTATTTTTGAATTCAAAATATAAAATAAACCTTAGGATGAATTTTTGTGATTTTTCTAAAAAGACATTACTTTTTGATGAATAATGAAACCACTTAGTATTAGTTAAAAAACTGACTTTTTCATTTTAAAAAAAATTACCACTTCTATCAATTGAATTTATAAATTCTGACATTCATGGTTGTTATTACTAAGTAAAATTTTGTTCAATAAGATAAAAATAATTTTTGGTGAATAGTAACTTCTGACTTTTATTTACCACAGTTAAAGGTTAATAGGGTAATTCAAGGAAAAAATAATATTGTAATATATCCAAATTACCTTAACACTTGTCCTAACCTTATTGTATGAGTCATGTCCGACCATGGGAATCTTTGGGATGATTTTTTGACCCCATGTATCTACTTAAGAGTGATAATGATACTTATGATTAATTAATTTAATGTAAAGGAAAAAATGACACAAACAAATATCTTTTAGTAAATTAATTTTTGCATGGTGTTATATAAGTTATATTTTCAACTATAAATATTAATTGTAATGGTAAAACTATTTCCTACATCATTGTTTTTAAAAAAAATCATACCTCAAATAAATTAAATTATTTATGACCGAATAATGAATCAGTGTTTACGTCATTAATAAATCATTTAAATAAATAAGATTATAAATATTAAAATAACATCCAAAACCAGTAAAATTATTATTGGATGATTTTATTTCTTCCATTAGTCATCTTATATTCGACTCTAATTATTTTTGGTCCTTTGGAAACCGAATATCATTATATAATAAAATAATGTTATCACACTTTCCTAAAGAGCCTCTGCTCCCCCTTATAAAAAGCCCCCACTTCTAACCAATTCCTTACTTTTATAAAGCCTTTTGGATCATCCAACCTCTTCCCAATTAAGATCCCTACATCCATCTCCTCCACATATAAGCGTTACCTTAGGCATAAGGCACTTAATTAAGTCCTTTTGGTTCAAACCAATGAAAGTTACCCAAATTAAATATAACATTTCTCTTAACTTCTTTTCATTTATTTTACTTCTCCAACCCCTAAAATCTTTTTATTCCTTTATTTTATAACAACACTAGTATCCTCAATATACTAGGATGTTGTTATTAGATGTATTCTAACTATACTTACACACACCTCCATCTAGTGGGTGAAAAACATAATGTTCCTGTGATGGAAAACTAACGCCTCACGAGACGATGATTGTTAGATTATCTCCTACCACCTATCATGGTGGACATTAAGATGACACTATATTTATATATGAAATATATTATTTTTATGTTTTCTTTATTCTTCTGTATTTTTCTTTTATATAATAGTTTTATTGTTTCCATTATGGGTAAACCTGATATGTTCAATTGGGGAAGTGCGGACTACCGCCCCCTCAAAGTGATATGAATCGTTAATGCCATAGTGGGATGTATAAAGGATAAAGATAATGATATTATATATGATATAATACTGGAATTATAATATACCTATGTGTCATTATGTTTTAATTCCAATAAATTACGAAATAGAAATTGAATTAGCGTTCATGCGTACGTACGACTTACCGTCTCAATGAACGGTGCAATTCATTTCTTACCTCCAAATGATATGAACTGTTATAAATAAATATATATATATATATACTAGATATATTATATATATATGATATATATGATATCTAAATAATTAATATCATTCGGGATATAATGGACTATTGACCACATGGACAACTTGTACATATAAGGTGTTCATTTTTTAGTCAAGTACCAAATATCGACAAAACGAACATTATTAACTTAAATGATTACATAATGTTTATAATATAGTAATAAGTGATATAAAATGAATAATAAACTTGATAATGGTTCTTATGCATGTATAAATTAACTTTAGTTTATTATTCAGGAGATTAAAGAGTGATCGAGTCAAGTCAGACACGAGGTAAGGGATTTAGTCTCAATATCCTTTCATTGAGGAATATTTTGTTTTAATACATGACTTTTTTTATATGCTATATAAACACCTTTTACTTTTCATTTAATTCAAATGGAATCTTTTTCTATGAAGCATTTTACTAAACGAAAAAAAAAATGTTTCTTTTTAACGTAAGCGGTGACAATGACCTTTCCGCTGCCATGAGTATTATTTGATCTTTTGCTTCCTTAACAAGTCGTAATATTTTTAAAAGGAAAATAAATACCATATACTATTTTATGTATTTTTGTAATTGAAAATGGTTTTGATAATGGTTTTGATATGTTAATATATTCAAATGTTATATTGTTATTGCAATGTGGAAATTTTATCTTTCCTTTATGCATACGTTATGTGTTATGATCATTTTATGGTTCTTGGGCATAATTTATGTATATGGGTTGTTCCATAATAAACCTTGGGTGGGTGAGTCCAAGATAGCTCTCCAATGCATTGGGTAACGTGATGGAGGTAAACGAGGATGTTTCTCCTATGAGATTTATGTAATATAATGTGATGGGTATTCCAGAGTAACTCCCTATGTAGTTGTGATAACTACAATGTAAGTATGTTATGGATGCCACAAGTTCCCTTTATGATTTATGATTTCTATGTATTATTCATAAATATTATGATTTAATGAGGTAAGTAAAAGTGTTTATGTTATGTATGCTTTTATGAACTAGTGTTTTCTTTCGTTGTTTTATAACCCTTACTGATCTTCTTATGCTCATCCCAAGTTTTGATATGTTTTTCATAGGACATAAAGATTAATATGGTCAAGGATGGGATCAAAGAAAAGTAATGTAGTCTAAAACATGGAAGTTTACATGACTCTTTTTTTCAAGAATTTTTATTTTTTGAAAAAAATGGAAACTAAGTAGAAGTGACTACTTTTTAATCTTTTGAGTTGTAATAGTTATGTCCTAATTCTCTAAAACTCTAAACCAGAAAAGATCCTCAATGTGAATTATTCATTTAATTCAATATTATGTAATGTTTTAAGGTCGGGTCCTAACAGTATTTCCATCCCATGGTGATAAGATAATTTTTTGTCCATGTAATGATACAATCCCCATCACTTTTATCCTTTCCTCTCTCGCTATTCTTTTTCTCTATCCCTCTTTCTGATAACCATATCATTAGATTCATTTAAAAAATATAAGTAAAAAACATAGCAATGTTATTACTTTCTCTGCTCCTTTGTCAACATAATGGAAATCATGGTTCGAATTTTCCATAATTGGATTAAGAATTCATTTGTGGAGGATGAATAAGATTTTGGTGCCTCGACTTAACAAACCATTCCTTTGGAATTGTATTTATAAAGATATCAACAATTTGATACGTTATTGAGAAATATTCTAGAAAAACATCCACAGTAACAATATTATATTTTATAAAGTGAAACATTATATCAATGTGTTTTTATCTTAAAATATGGGAAATATTTATAGAATAATAAATTACACTATAAATATAACAAAGTATCTTCAATGTTTTAGAAGCTATCACTTTCAAGTATTCCATCTAAACATTCATCAACAACATTTGAGTACAAGCTTGGGTATATGAATCATATTTGAATTCAGTTTTTCTTAATGTTATTGAACATTGTTTCTTACTATGCCAAATTAAAAAACATTAAACCATTAAAATGTTCCTCTTGAGGATGGTTTTCAATCATTATAATATCTAGCCCAATCGACACCAGTATAACCTTGAAACATCATCTCAATAATTATTTTGTATACAAACCCCTGTGATGTTATTCCATTGATATATCATAGATTTTTATTTCTTCCAACATATGTTATTGTTTCGAATTAATTTTATTAACATAATACAAAGTCACATCATAATAAATATTAGGACTTCAAGTTATAATGTACAATTTAATTCTTTTCACCTAGAGAAATACATTATGATTCAGACATCTTATAGACTCAACATTACTCAACTTTTCACTGTCATAGATAGGTGTAGAAACCTATTTGGATCCATTCATGCCAAAAATCTATAACAATTCCCCAACATAAATTTATTGAGACATTATTTTCTTGAACTTATAAACCAAGGAAGAAAGATAATTATACGAGCATTGAAATTTCAAAATTCTACATTGTTTCCTTAGAAAATTCATTAAAAAAAAATTCACCCTCCCCAAAAACATTTATATCATCGACATACACAATAACAATTATTTTGTTTCATTTTAATTATTT
Organism: Viscum album; assembly: GCA_963277665.1. Taxonomy (NCBI): domain Eukaryota; kingdom Viridiplantae; phylum Streptophyta; class Magnoliopsida; order Santalales; family Viscaceae; genus Viscum; species Viscum album. The sequence goes on along the minus strand of OY728166.1, from coordinate 839,269,403 downwards.
ATCCTGAAATAAACTATCAAAATTTCATTAGAAAAAATAAATATTCTTGATAAATAGTCATGTTTTGAATACTAAGCATGTATACATTATTTTAGACCATACAAATCTTTCTCCAGTTTACGAACATTGTTTAAATCCTTATCAAGTAGAAACCCACAAAGTTTTTCTATGTAAAAATGGTACCAAATATCTAAAATTATGAAAGAAGAATTTACATCCATATGAAAAATTCATTATTTATGATATCTGACCATTTATAGAAACAATATAATAGTTTCTAATTTTAAAACTGGTGAAAAGGTTTCTTCAAAACCCCTACCTCCCACCTTTTCATAGCCTTTACAATTATGTATTGATAATTTTTTAATTAAACTTATCCATACTTATTAAATTTGTTTATATAAAATCACATTCTTATAATGAAATTTTTATTTTATTTTCATGGAATAGGTCACCATTCTTCATGTAACGCCCCAAATATTTATTAATGAAAATTAATATTAGTCTATATAAATGCCTTCTTATGGTTATGTAAAACGTATGAACTTATTTGGTTCTGTGTTTTGGATTATAAAATTCCATTAAGAATTCTGACTGTTGCTAATATAGTCGTTGAACAGTGATAACATGGTTAGTATAAATAGTGGGCTTTAACAAATCCAATTTACTCAGACAAAGGAAGCGATGACCTCATCTACTAGACTTGTCCCATAATAATCTCATTTGTTGGAACTCGCAAAAGAGGTGGCATGATTGGGATTCTATCTTGACCAAGCTAAATCCGAGCATGAATACGTTAAGCTCGAGCGGAACTGCCTACGAGAGATGTGAAAGTTGATAGAGATTACTACTTGAACAATGTTATTTGAGCAACCCCAAGAGTCTGTCACCATTGCACAACTTACCCTATGGTCTTATGGTTGTGTTCTAAAGGGTTATATAACAAGACCCTAGTACTACGATTATGTACATTATTTTTATATAGATAATATACATTCTTTTTCTATATTTACTTTGTAAATAGTTTTTAAAGCTAAATAGTATTTTTAGTTAATATTCAACAAAGAAATCTATTTTTATGAATTAAAGGATTTATTAATTAAATAATATTTTAATAAAATATTATTATAATTATTAAATTTCAGTTTATTAAATATAAATGATCGTATAATTTTATGAATGCACTCTTAATTTTTATTATGGATTGAAAGCTTCTTTTTTCAATATACATGAATTTTTTATAAATGACGGTTTTTATTTTAAAAATAAAAATTCACATATTTATAAAATTATTTAGATAAAATGAATATTATTTTTGGAATTAGGATGTTGAAATTATCCAATTCTGAATTTTACATAATTTCTGAGACAATCGGATTTTTGGGTAAATAATTAAATACTATTTAAATATATAATGTGTTTTATGACTTCATAATGACCCAATAACGATGTAATAAAATACTACAAACACTATGTTCAGGCAATATATGTTTTAACATTAAAATAATGTGATTTTGGGTTGGTGTGATTTATTTTACAAAGCTTTAGTAGACCCTTCAAGGATTATAAAACATTTTGCCTTTTTAAATTGTCTTCCTTGATAGTGTGAATCACCTCTATATAAGAAACCCTCTTATTTTAATAATGTAGGAAATTGGCCTTATAAAATATTGATTTCCACTCCCCTTTGGAAAAAACCATGGGAAAAAATCACAGGATGTTTTGTGGTTTTGCTTAGTTTAATGTGAGGTTTCCCAGACCTAAATAATAAAAAATTCCCTTTTCTTTACAATATAAACCCACCCAAACATCCACTTCCTCTTCACTGAAATCATTTTTAGTTACACCAACCTCTCCCCTCCTCTCCCTAGAATCCTCCCATGGTGCCCTAATATACCATGAATCCTCTCTCAAGCCTCTCCCAAGACTTTGGGATCACACTTCCAAGTAAGGGATTTTTACCTTTCTCTTTTTATCTTAGATTCTTCATATTGCTATGCCCTTTTATTTTAAATTATAAATGTTGGGGTATGATTTTTATCCTCCCCCATACATTCATCTTTATGTTTGAATGATGATAGACCCCTTTATCTCTCAATAAATGCCTCCCATGTACACCCATTACTATACCAAAATTCCAAAAGGAATTTCTCTCTCCTCATTTACATTAAGGAAATTATTTTGTATAATGAATCTAAATTAAATTACAATTTTTGGGAAATTTATCTATATGACCTCCCATAATGTCCATTTATGTAACATATAATGAGAAACCACTTTCTCTCTCATCAACCTTTTTTATGAATTCTTATGTCACACCGTTATGCTGCCGAAGTTGCCCCATGTTTTTCTATCCCAAAGTCATTGGGTATTGAATACAATGACCATTTATCAATAATTACATATTAATTATGAAGTTTCATGTATTTATTCCATTCTTCTTTATCATGGAATAATTGATTATGTTTAATGAAATCAAGTTTCATGATCCATGTGGCACACTTATGAATGAAATGAAATGTGTAAGAAGGGTGCTCCCTAATAGCACTCCAATGCATTGGGTAAGTATAGTATCATGATACTTCATGTGCAATGAGTGTTGAATCATGCTAATTCATGTTCTATGAGGGTTTACTCATGCTTCATGGGCAATGAGGGTTTACTCATGCTCCATGTGCAATGAGCCTTGGCTCACACTAATTCCATGTTAAGTGTTGTTGCCACATTTCCAGGTTATGATTATCATGTTTTGTCATCCCTTTATGATCATGTTTCTCTTATGCTCCATAGATATTATTATTGTATAACATGTACTTTATTCCTCATGTTATTCCATGTTAATTCCCTTACTGGGCTTTATATCTCACCATTTTCTTATTCATGTCCTCTGGTTATCCAATTCAATACTAAGTATGAGGGATTGTAGTGTTCATGTAAAGTAAGTTTTCAATAATATGTTGTGTTCTATGAATTAATTTGTTATGTAATGTTCCTAATCCCTAGATACACTAGACCTATTGATATACTATGTTGTATCAAATGAAGGTTTTATATAATAAATCATTATTATGTATATAACAAAGAGAAGGGTTGTCATAGTTGGTATTAGAGAATAGGTTTAGTTATTTTTCGGATTAGGATTAGAAACCATAGTGAATCCTTAGAGACAAGACTAAGTATAATAAAAACATCCCTATGTTTTTGTGGGTTTTGAGTAAATAGTTTATCAATCAAATACATCCCTATTTGGATACGAGTAGGTAGAGACAGCTCTGGCATAGATGTACCTATAAATGAAAACTTTGACAAGGAGTTCTGGACTTGACCTGGGGTATCCTAGTACACGACAATGGGTCTTGCTGCCCTCTTAGTTAAGACACTCCTAGGGGATATGATTTGTTAAATTAACAAGATTAGTACGAACCATTATTAGGTTAATTAAAAAAATTCATCTAAGAATACATGTTAGAAAGTATATCATAGATAATAAAGATTAATTCTTATTGATTCATAAGTTAAGGAAATAAATGTAATCCATAAGTCATATGTTTTTGTCTTTCTATTCCCATTTATTTGTTCAATAATTTAAGATTACTCATTCAAAAGTCCATATTGGATATTATAGAACCAGAATCAAAAAATTAATAGTAGGGTTATCATTCATAGTTCTACACATTATTTTATATCCCAAAAGTTTAGTAGAACAATCCCACCATCACCAGAAATCATGGAAGTAAAGATGTCAGTTAGTGTGGAAAATGGGTAAATTGTGGCATCCCATGAGTATAACTCCTCCCCTGTCATATTTTGTGTATTGAACTTCTTGACGAACCTCTGCATACTCCCTCTGCTGTAATTTGATGCAATTCTTGGGATGGATTGGATTTCCCTATATAGATCCAACATAAAATTTTCATGAGAGGGAAATCACTCTCCATGTGGTGAATAGACCACTGATTCTTTACAAGTGAGGAGGAAGATGAATCTTCTTTAGATCCATCATCTCTAGTGTGGATATTACTGCCCTATGAGCACGTGTATCTGGCTCCAATTATTTATTCTAAGGAGGCAACCGTCCTTGAAGACATGTCTATTGTTAGGGAATTCACTAAAGTGTTTCCCGAGGAATTGTCTGGTCTTCTTCCTATAAGAGATGTTGATTTCTCAATTGATGTTATACCTAAGGAATTTATAATATCCAAGACGCCATATAGAATGGTCGTTGTGGATGTTGAGGAGCTGAAGAAACAACTATAGGATAATTTCGATGAAGGGTTTATATGCCCAAGTGCTTCACCATTGGGTGAACCAGTCCTCTTCATCAAGAAGAAGGATGGGTCAATGAGCCTTTTCATAATTATCATGAGCATGAAAAAATCATGATAAACAACATGTATCATCTCCCATTAATTGATGACTTGTTTGATCAGCTATGTGGAGAATAATACTTCTCCAAGGAATATTTTGTTTTGGGATATTACCAAGTAAGGGTGAAAAAAGGATATCTCCAAGACTGATTTTCATACAAGATACAAGCATTATGAATTCATAGTAATTGTTTTTCAGACTCACTAATGCTCTACCAATCCACATGGACTTTACGAATAATGTCTTTAGAGATTACCTCGACAAATTTGTGGTAGTTTTTATAGTTTATATTCTAATATACTCCAAAACCAAGGAGGACCATGAGCAGAATCTATGAATTATACTAGAGACCTTGCAAAAGGAGAAGCTCTATGAAAAGTAAATCAAGTGTGAGTTATAGTTTAAGGAGGTCACATTCTTGGGGCATATCATCACAATAAATGAGTTATCGGTAGATCCCTCCAAGAAAGCTGTAATAGTGGGATGGACAAGGCCTACATCAATAACAGATTTTAGTAGCTTCTTGAGGTTATCCGGATATTATCGATGATTTATGAGAAATTTATAATAATTTTTCTACCCTCTTACCAAGATAACTATAAAGAGAGTAAAGTTTTCTTAGAGTGATGAATGTTAAGAAAGAATCAAGGAGTTGAAAAGGATGATCATCACCACGCCCATTACCACTTTACCTACAAGTGGAGAACTTTTTTTTTGTTTTCAATAATGATTAGAAGAAGGGCCTAGGATGTGTGTTGATTTAAAATCACAGTCATTGCCTATTCATCAAGGAAATTGAAATTTCATGAGAATAATTATCTAACACATGACCTGGAGTTCGCTAAGGCGGTCTTTGCTTTACAAATTTGGTGGCATCATATCATTGGGGAGAAGTGTGAAATATATATGGACCAAAAAATCCTCAAGTATATATTAACACATAATGAGTTGAACATGGACCAATGAAGATGGTTAGAGATGATCAAAGACTATGACTGGTCAATCCATTACCACCATAGGAAAGCGAACGAGATGGAGGATGCTCTAAGAAGAAAGGACCTAGCGATTCAATCATTGATGAGAATTGAGAAGGATCCAATATTCTTTGATCTGACGAAGATGGACATGGGAATCATTGGTCGGTCTTTTTCCTAAAGTATTATTTTTAGCACCAAATTAATTTCCCTAATTTCTAACTATTATAGTGTTCAAGTACGGGGTCGATCCATAGGGAAGACGTATTGACGTTTTATGTATCTTGAATAGAAATCACTTAAGTGAAGATGCTGAATTTAAATACTATTGGTTGGATCATGGTACAGACCTCAAAATATAACTAATTACTTGGACTTTTCTAATTCACTATGAATTAAAATTGAAAACTCAAAATTACTTAAAACTGGATTTCGGATTGTAATGAAAATTTGTCGGGACTGGACATTCATGTAGAACGTTAAACCTTATTCCCTATTGTGTTGTGTTTTTTATAATAACCCACATTTCTGAGTTTTATTTGTGTCCGAACTCCCTTGGTCTGTTGAGTTCTGATCAAGTCGGTAAAAGTCAATCCCTTGGTCTGGAAATTGATTTGTACTAACTCTTAATTTAGGAACCGCCCTCTAGAAATAACAAGTATAACCAATAGTCCAGGATATCCTTGTTGTAATTCTCCCAAAGATCCCTAGAAGATCCATTCGTGGCCCGATATGGGGATTCTAGTGAAATAAGAAACGAAAGTTGGGAGATTTAGGTGAGAGACAATGAAAAAATACAATAATAGAGAAATGGGTTCAAATGAACCCACATTTTCCCCCACCCCAACATAATGAGGGTTTAGGTACTCATAATGAAACAGATAATAAACTTACTAAGATTCATCCGAGATTTCATTATAATATAAAATAATATAATCTAAAGTAAAACAAAACTACAAAAACCAGTGCCAAAAATCCATCCTTCCCCCTCTAAAATTAGTTCTCAACCTACTTTTTCTTCTTTCCCCCCAATCCCCCAATCCCCCTGGTTCTGGCTCACTCCCCAAAGTATTCATGGTCAGAAAGGGCCTTTTTCTAGTTGTCCCAAAGCAGGTTAGAAAAGGGAACCATAGGTCATGGAGTTGGTGAAAAGTGAAAAAGGAAAAATGAGAAGGTTGTAGTGGTACGCACGGTTTAGGCACACTGTTTGGTAGTCTGTTTGCCAACCGTGCAGATTCTAGTGTCTCAAATCCATGATCCCCATGGTTTTCCAAAATGGGCCGCACGGTTTGGGTAGGTTGTGCGCTAAACGTGCGGAGGGCACTGTCAATGGTATCCTATCCCGCACGATGTGCACATGGTTTGGATAACCATGTGGTGATCGTGCGAGTAGCCTCTATCCTTGAAATTCTTGAATTCGTCCATCCTTCATGTCTAGTTCTTGATCTGGGTAATCCATTCTAGTATAGTTAGGGGAAAAGGGTCTGTAATATTCTAATTCCTTTCTGAATCTCCAAAATTCATAGACTCTATTCTTTATCCTTTTCTGACTGAAAAAAAGAACAAGGTACATCAAAATTGTAAAATTCATGCAAAACCATCCACAAAAACCATTTATAGATATTAAACCAAGTGAAAATGCCTTATGCACAGTAGTGCATCAAACTCCCCCACACATAATTGATTGTTTGTCCTCAAACAAAGGAATAGATAGTCATGTCCAAAGAGTTACCAACGATACAGGTGAAAATATCATAGATTATACCTATTAGATGAATATGAACATTGAACTAATTACCGTTAAGAATTTCAACATTCATACTTCATAGATTTCCAAGTCTATGAAGTTATCCAACAATGTAGATTTAATCCAAAATAGTCAACTATTCATTCGTAAATCAAATTTGCTTAAAACTGAGTGTCCCATTCTTCATTCAAAGAAAGTTACAACCTTCATTTTCATCTCATAATACACTCATATTATTTATGCCCAGGTTTCTTCATCACTAATTGGCGGGCTATCACTATTATAGGTCACACACCCTCTTTGACATGCATTATTCAGAACATGATGGAAGGTCATAAAAATTATTGGGCATGCCTTTGCATATCTCAAAATGTTTTTCTTCTTTGTAGTGGGGTGAGATACTAGCATAAAATGTGTCCCAATATGATAATGTAAAGACATGATGAGAATGTTTGAGAAATCAAGAGTTCATTAAATTAAGACCGCGTAATATCCACTAGTGCGGAAAAAAAATTCCCAAAACCTCACCTCTCCTTATCCACAATTTTACTTCCATATTAAGGGGTTCCTCAATTCGAATTACTCCATCAAAAAATTCATTTTTAAACAAACTATTTTTCTAAATGAATGGATAAATGCTCCTTTTCAATTATTATAAGGTTTATTCATATAGAAAACTATGCTCGACAATCTGGACATATGATCCATTTTCAGAGATAATTTCTACAATTCATTTTTAGCTAAATGATATAAACCAATGACATCTACAACAGCCCTATAGACAGACCTATAAAAACATGATACCCCAAGTACTTGGGCTAGAAATCAATCCAAATTGGGTGCCAATTAAGGGATCCCTCACCCACACATAAAATCGAGCATGGTCCTTCGTGATGGTAATAAAGTAGAGAAGGGTCGGTAAGGAAGCATGAAAAGGGAGGTAAAAAATGAAGAACAGAAAATAGTGAAAAAGTGAAAAACTCCCCTGAATGTCAGTCAAGTGGGGAAATCAGGTGGTGTGTGAGAGCCCGACGAGCAGAAAGGTTGTTGGTGTGGAACAGATGAAAATTCCTAATGACAAGAAAAAGGAACCGTACAAGTGAAGCCGGAAAAAGATGTACTAGTAGTATGGAAATAAAAGAAAAACACACAATCACACCAAGCATTCAAAATATCACACTATAAAAGAAGTTACAATACATTGGAAAAGGGCATAGGAAAAGGAAAAAGTATCAAAGCATGCAATGAAATCCTTTCAGGGAGCATATGGATCAAAAAAGAATGATCGAGCGGTAGCATCCCATGTCGGATTGGCAGTAGGCGGAGGTAGGTCCACAGGATCAGCAGAAGTAGAGGTGGTAGAGGGCTCTCCTATCAAGGCACCAGATCCTGGATTATAGTAGTGAGAGGATGGTGGGTCACAGATTCATATAGTGGGGGGGGGGGGGGGGCTGAAGATCGGCCAAGCTAAGGCCTTCCATCTCTATGCGCATCTGCTCAAGCTTCTAGTGGAACATATAGTACCGGTCTTGATGCCACTTCCAAAAGAGTTTGGGGTCTGCATACAGTGATCCCTATAGGGTGGGGTAGGATGGATAGGGTTGGTAAAATAGTGGGGGAATGGATGGGTGAGAGGGGGTTGTGGGAGAATCAGGGGTCCCCTAGAATGTGTAATGGTGGGAAACAGTAGGCTTGGCAGGGTACTCGTCTGCAGCCAAGCCCGCTGGTGGAGGTGCAGCTGGTGTGGCCCTGGGAACACCCCGTAGTCATAATCGGATATCGTCTGGCTCTAGCATCTGCATCCAGTAGAGAAGAGTGATATCAAAGACGTGTGCCATGGGTTGTTCCACAAATTTAAAGGCATCAAATTGAAGGTGCAGCTGATCTTATAGGAGAGTAATAAATGGTGCACCCAAAACGACTCCCTTTGGCATGTCAATCATTAGCTTAAAATATTGGGTGAAGAAGTTGGCAAGATTAAGGTTGATACCCGTCGCCATGGAGTTCATAATTTATAGGTACTGAGTGCTCACCATTCCTTCATTATCCGACAAGGCTGTAAAGTAGGTGGTAATAATCTGTTGAAGGACCCGGACGATGGAGTTAATGAATCTGGAAGCTTTGGAAGTATGTGGTATGTATGGGTGTTTCGCACGGAATTCGGGGATTGTAACGCCCCGACCCCAGCTACCCAGAGTCGGTGCATTACTTCGTAACATTGGCATGATCACGAGAAAGATCAAGTCTCGAAAGACCGATTAGTTTAGTAGCCTTGGAATAACTAGATACATCCATAAATTTTTACATTACATCATAAAAAAAACATCTTGTCTTCATATCCCCTCATACTATCCCTGCAGGTCATTCATAAATTACTTCTTCATAATCCTGGGAAAAAAAATAAAATATTGAAAGGGGTGAGCTCGGATGCTCAGTAAGGATAACATTATAGCAGAAGCTTTCATAAATAAGCATAAACACTTAAGGCAATTTATAACTAAAACAAAAGCCTTTTAAACTTGAACTTCAGCATAAAATGGCAAAGGTAAAATGAAATAATGCCATTTACTTACTCACATGGATATTCTACTAGTCGAATGATCACATGCAATATCAATAACCACTTTCATAATGATGGAATGCATAATGCCAGACTATCATAACCACATAGCCAAGGCCTCGTGCCAAGACTACAAATAAGATTTTGCCAAGGCCTTGTGCCAAGACACTAGTTTGTCTCATGAGACCTACCGATGCATCGAGGAGCTATAGCGGGCTCCACCCGTCACTTATTAAGTCCAATGCATTCCCATATGAAAAGGTTTAAACATAACGTAAACATTCGTATTAAACTAGCATACGAAATGTCAATACTTTCACCACAAACCATGAATGGTATAAAAATAGCACATCCACAGTCAAACATAATTCATTCGATACAATATGGAAGATTGTATTGTATCACATTAACCTCAATCAATAATAATGAAGGATGTTGACATAGATGAAAATAATCATCAAAACTATTTGAGAGAAATATCCCCCTTTTCTTGAAAACATTTAAAAGTCACACTATTTGTCAAGAAGCCATTTAAAAGTATATTTTTGAATCAAAGTGTCTCATACCACTTTGAAACTTTTAAAAGGAGTTTTAATTTTAAAACTTTAATGTCCATATAAATAAATCCTTAAAACCATTTTTAAAATATGGACATTAATGAGCATGATTTAGAAGAATAATTCTTTAAAACATTTTAAAATGGTATTTTGGTTAGAGTTTCTAACCAAAAGAGAGACACTTGAATACAAATAATTGAGGTAATCAAAACATTGTAATATCATGAGAATAAAGGAATTCATGATATACTATGTCAAAGTACATTATATACACCACATAGAAGTGATTTGGTGTATATCATCAAAGAAGTCTCAATGGAATGTAAATTGAGATGAAATTTCTCAAAAAGGTTGTATCCTTAGGTTAAGGATAAATCAATGACATAATTATGTGTGACAAATATAAATACACTAAATATGATTGTATATTCAGTGTAAAACAATCAAAGGACATTCACACATATTCTTGTAAAAAACAATACCAACGAATTGGATGTTTAACTCAACAAATGGAGAATGAGTTAAAATTACTCTTATCAAATTCATATCAATGACTTGAGAATTACCAATGGAGTGATTATGTGTATCAAACTTCTATCCACAGGAAGGGGAGTGGAAATTATGACATAATCAAATGAATAGTGATTCCACACATAATCTTGGGGTAATATAATCAATGAAATATGTGTAAAGCCAAATGAGTGGAAATTGAAATCTCAAATTCCCTTATCGATTAGGTAACTTACGAAACATACACCCATGAAAGAAGTATCATACCATGATGATGTAAATACCCATAAATTAAAGTATATTACACAATGAATACGATCATGGGCAGTACACATACACCACATGCAATAATTAAGTGGTGATCAATGGAATTCTCACGGAATTAAAAGTGAGATAAGAAAACCCTTACATTGTACTTTTTCCTTGGTCGATGGTAGGTTTACCTCCTGTATAATGGTGAAATAATTGTTATTGAATAATAAAAGAATCATTTACTTTAATATGATATCATATATGATCTTTTATCATTGATTTGTTAATAATATTTTAGAATTATCGTCATTTCGGGTGTTAACGGGTTCATTTTACTTTATATTCTTTGTTATGTGAGACATATTCGTTATTAATGGGATGTATATTATTCATATCCAGAATGGTATCAAGTTCTTAAACATCATTTTTAAATCATCAAATTATACGATGGAGAATGAATCTCATCGCGTTCGTGGAGACGGTAGTCCGTACGTACGCACGAACGCTACTTCCATTTAATTTTTATTTTAAAAGAATAGAATCCAAATTATACATAGGTATATTACTATTCCAGTATAATATAATATTTTATATATGTTACTTAAGTTCATTTACACCATCCTTTATACGTTCCATGTGTGGTATGAACGAGTCATATCATTTTAAGGGGGCGGTAGTCCGCACTTCCTCAAATGAAATTATCGTACAACATGAAACGAATAATGGTATGAAATAAAATGGAATTACAAAAGCTTATATATAAAATATATATCATTAATATAATATTTAATTACAGTGCCATCCTAATGTCCACCATGAGAGGCGGTAAGATGTATTTGAACAATCATCGTTTCGTGAGGCGTTAGTTTGCCATCCACAGAAACATTATGTTCATCATCCATTAGATGGAGTTGTGTGAATGTGTAGTTTGAATCCTTCTTATAAAAACATCCTAGTATATTGAGGATACTGGTGTTGTTATAAAATAAAGGAAATAAAAAGATTTTGGGGGTTGGAGAAGCAAAATAAATGAAAATACTTTAAGAGAAATTGTTACCTTTAATTTAGGTAACTCACTTTGGTTGGAACCAAAGGACTTCTTGAAATGCTTTCTGCCTAAGGGGAAGCTTCAAGGAGGAGGAGAGGGATGTGGGGAGATTAGTTGGGCAGAGTTTGGACGAGCCAAGTGGCTTGAGAGGTGTGAGGAAAAGAGAAGGAGGAGTGCCCTTTTATAAGAGGGGTGAAGGGCACCTTTGGAAAAGCTAGAAATATTAATTTATAATAAATTCATATTCGGTTTACAAAGGCTCCAAAGTTGACTATTCAAAGGATGAGGTGGGGATAGGTCGAAAACAACTCATCCAATAGAATTTAGACAGGTTTGGGTACTTATATTAACCTTATATTTAAGTATTAACTCTAAGTTAATTAGTTTCACTTTTACAATGTCTCTTTGTATTTTTATATAATATGGTTAATAAACTTACTATATACATCCAAGCGACCCCCAAGTGGTCCATTAATGATTAACCTATCATAATATAAGTCTCTTGGCCGAACCTTAGATTTTTAGGAATTTAATATCAATTAATAATATAATATTTGTTTTAAGAACTCTTTTATGTCAATTTTGACACTATTCAATAGTTGATTTTTGTGAAACTCATAACAGATTGATTACTTCGAACAAAGTCAATTAAATCAATCCTAATATATCATATTATCCTATAAAATTAGTGTAATTCATTAAAAGTTTCATATTATATTTATTTGGGTATTTATAATATCAATTATGTTAATTTTTTACTATTTTAGTAATTACTGCATCATCATTGTGTCATAAATAAAATAAATTATTTAATGTCTAAAAATTATAAATAAAACATAATTATGTAGGAAATCTTTTTAGCTTTCTAATGAATATTTATATTCGAAAATCCAACATGTATAACCCTATGTAAAAATTGTTCTTCTAAAAGATGTAAGTTTATGCCATTTTTATTTTTATTTTAACTTTATTAATATAATGTGTCCCTACCACATACAAGTGGCTCCAAGGGGTCCCCAAATTGACCCAAGGATGCCCATGGTCGGGTATGTGTCCACCAGTAAGGTTAGGACACGTTTTAGGGTAATTTAGTATTATTATATTATTATTTTTTAACCCTTATTTACCGGATTTACCCTTAACCATGGTAAATAAAATATTTACCGCAGTAATTATTCAAAATGTCTAAAAATAAAAGTTACCTATTTACACAATTTGAACATCCTGATTCCAAATACGGAATCCATTTTCCTAAATTCAAAACACAGAAGTGGCAGAAATTAATTTAAAATTAATTCCCGTTGTCAAAACAAAAAGCGTGTTTTTAAGAGATAATAACTATCAAAAGATTGACACTTGTTTATGTTCGGTTTAATTGTAAAATTATGTCCAATGACCAACATTATATTAAATAGTAAAAATATATTCTAAATATACTTTAAAACCACTCAAATTCATAATTTATCACTATTAATTATTTTGATTAAAAAAGTTGTTTTTAATTAAAATTTAGTAATTTTCACTATTCATCAAAATATGAAAGTTATCAGAAAAGTACCAAAATTTCACCTTAGGCTAAATTTGATATTACGAATCCAAAAATTAAGTCCATTTTAAAATATAAAATATATATAATTTCAAAAAGTAGGTATTACTATTCATAACAGCTAGTTTGATTGGTTACGGTGTGTTAGAACTCGAAGTTGCGTACAACACACGCTACTGTTTTATTCAAAGGAAAGCGTACCGTGGAAGCTTGGGATGTTTCATTTTAAATTTTTTTGATGTCTCCATTTAGTCAAAAAGTTTAAAATATTGTATTTAAAAAGGTTTCACTATCAAAAGTTGATAAAAGTGCAATACTGAAAATGAATCTGTTCTTGCATTATGACTAAGAAACTCATAATATGGATTCTAAAATTATAAGGATTATATAAAGTTTAAAATTTAGTTAATACTATTCATGACCTCTTTTAATGGCTTTTTTTTGGCAAGTCATGGTGCAATTGAACTCAGTGTTGCGTGTAGTGCAAGTTATTGAATTATTTTGAAGAAATAACACACTATGAAATCTTGGGGTGTTACATTCTCCCCTCCTTCAATAAATTGCGTCCTCGCAATTTGAAATTGTTCTTCAAAAATAAAAGGTTGAAAGTAGAAAATATATTTGTGGGAAACCCCACATCGGAAATTGGGTTACTAAAATTTAGTATTAATATGAGGAAAAGAGAAATCAAAGGGTCACCACCAAATTATGATCTCGATTAAGAGAACATTGGTGGAAATTAGAGACATATAATCGGAGGAAAAACGTAAATATTTATAGGTAGTGATTGAGGTCATCAATCACAAACAAGTGTATAATTGAGGTCCTTAAATTCATCAATCTATGATGATTTGAAATACCATCGGTTCAACAAAACATAGGGTATTAGGATAACACATTTTTGACGTTTCAAAATATCTTAGTTGAAATCCCACATCGAAAAATGAATTAATGAGGCCTCTATTTAAAATAAAGAGTGGAAAGTATGAAGATTACCGAAAATAACACATACTAGGGTTCCATGTAGGAAAATATGGATATGGAAGAGAAATCTAACCATCAATTATCTGATGGAGAGTGGTAGAGAACATGGCTATGAAAAGGCCAACAATCCCAAAGCCATAAATTAGTGATGATTTAAGGTACCATCTAGGACAACATTTTTGTTCTAAGTTTCTTTTCTTAATATTGAGGAATTTATTTATGAGATTGGCTAAGATCATAAGGAGATATACTTACTTTATAATTAGTTTTTTATCCATTAATAAATTTCTACCACAAACTCATCTTTCACTCTAATAGAAAAAAAAATTCTATTTACACTATTCGTATAGGGTTCCAAAATAAAAGAATTTATAATTCATCTAAAAGATCTTTTAATAAAAACTACATTATTTAATCCAGGACATCTCGTGGGCCAGTGGTAGGTGATACACCCTTGTCGCCCTTCGGTTGCGGGTTCAAGTCTCGCAGCCTTGCCGGACGCGACGGGTTGCCGCCCGACCTCCGGGTTGTCCTTTTATGGAAATCCAAAATAATCCAAACAAGAACTATCCAAAATAATTCTATCCAAACTCACAGTCCAACTTTTATAAGGAGGGTAAACATAATGTAGATCCTTTTTAACCCGTAATAGCATATGAATACCTTCATCATGTATTCTTTTAATACACTGAAACATCCTGAATTACCATATTTTTTATTGATTACATTCATGCTCCCTTATTCCATATTGAATGCTGGATATACTTCATCAATCCAAAAATGTTTTAAACCCCAACAATGATGGAATATACAAATCATTAATCAGTTCCAAGGTAGTCAAGAATATCCAATATAATTTTTCCAAAATAATCATGTATTATTCGAAAATCACTACCTCGGTATCAGAACTATATTATGGTTTATCATTCTCTCAACCATATATTTTCCAAAAATTTATCCTGATATTGAGTCACTTTTCTTTGTTCCACACAATCTCAAGTCCTTAATGAAATAGTACTGCAGTACAATCCTTATATACTCCATAATTATTATAACAAGTACATTGTTGATACAACACTCAATTGACATAATCAACATAAGAACTCTAATCATTCCTCTTCATCTGTGGTAGTATCATAACTTGATTATTATCCAATAGCATCATTTGAGGCATATTCTGATGACTGGGACATGGGTTCTCATAGTGTCCAAACTCCTTGCAAATGAAGCATTGTACATTTGAAACCATTTTCTTACCCTTGCAGTCATGTACTTTGTGCCCTTTTCCTCCACACTTATAACAAACTCCCATTCCTTTCAGGCAATTTCCAGGGTGTTTCTTTCCACAGTTACCACATATGGGAAAATTCTTCTTTTCCCTCTTCCCTTTATCCATTTTTCTCTCTTCCATCCTTTTATTCTCTTGCTTCCCTTCAAAGCCATAGGACTCAGTAAACTCTTTACTTATCTTATCAACACATGATATTATTTCTTCATATGATGATAATACATGGGAGACTATTTCTCTTATAAATTCTAGCTTAAGACCATGAAAGATATGATCCTTCCTTCTCTTTGGATCATGTGCATTTCTGGAGTTCTCATTCCTTCTACTGGGCGCCATTTCTATACCATGGCATAAACTAGATCAGTTTATGAATCAAAACACATAATCCCATACTTATAAAACACTTAACATAAATTGAACTATTTATGGATATAATCCATAATCATAAAAATGTTTTCTTTGAGGAAGTATATACTCATAAACCCTTCATAATGATTTGTAAAGATAGTGAGAGTTATCCTAAGCATATCCCCCGGGAGTGTCGTAACCAAGAGTGCAGCAAGGCCCGTTGTCGTGCACCAGTTCCCGTTCGAGTCTAGCTCAAAGCGGTGTTTTCGGGTTTTACCCCTAGGTACATCTGTGCCAGAGCCGCCTCTACCTGCTCGTATCCAGACAGGGATGTATTGCTCGGAAAACTCACAAAATCTCTACAATACCAAAATTCTAGGAAGTTCTTCTATACTAATCCTCAAAGTTCATCTTAGGTATACGTGCTCTAATCAGAGTTTATCTAAATCTAGCTTCCAAGGTTTGTACTAAACTTCCTCTGATACCAACTGTAACGCCCCGACCCCAGCTACCCAGAGTCGGTGCATTACTTCGTAACATTGGCATGATCACGAGAAAGATCAAGTCTCGAAAGACCGATTAGTTTAGTAGCCTTGGAATAACTAGATACATCCATAAATTTTTACATTACATCATAAAAAAAACATCTTGTCTTCATATCCCCTCATACTATCCCTGCAGGTCATTCATAAATTACTTCTTCATAATCCTGGGAAAAAAAATAAAACATTGAAAGGGGTGAGCTCGGATGCTCAGTAAGGATAACATTATAGCAGAAGCTTTCATAAATAAGCATAAACACTTAAGGCAATTTATAACTAAAACAAAAGCCTTTTAAACTTGAACTTCAGCATAAAATGGCAAAGGTAAAATGAAATAATTCCATTTACTTACTCACATGGATATTCTACTAGTCGAATGATCACATGCAATATCAATAACCACTTTCATAATGATGGAATGCATAATGCCAGACTATCATAACCACATAGCCAAGGCCTCGTGCCAAGACTACAAATAAGATTTTGCCAAGGCCTTGTGCCAAGACACTAGTTTGTCTCATGAGACCTACCGATGCATCGAGGAGCTATAGCGGGCTCCACCCGTCACTTATTAAGTCCAATGCATTCCCATATGAAAAGGTTTAAACATAACGTAAACATTCGTATTAAACTAGCATACGAAATGTCAATACTTTCACCACAAACCATGAATGGTATAAAAATAGCACATCCACAGTCAAACATAATTCATTCGATACAATATGGAAGATTGTATTGTATCACATTAACCTCAATCAATAATAATGAAGGATGTTGACATAGATGAAAATAATCATCAAAACTATTTGAGAGAAATATCCCCCTTTTCTTGAAAACATTTAAAAGTCACACTATTTGTCAAGAAGCCATTTAAAAGTATATTTTTGAATCAAAGTGTCCCATACCACTTTGAAACATTTAAAAGGAGTTTTAATTTTAAAACTTTAATGTCCATATAAATAAATCCTTAAAACCATTTTTAAAATATGGACATTAATGAGCATGATTTAGAAGAATAATTCTTTAAAACATTTTAAAATGGTATTTTGGTTAGAGTTTCTAACCAAAAGAGAGACACTTGAATACAAATAATTGAGGTAATCAAAACATTGTAATATCATGAGAATAAAGGAATTCATGATATACTATGTCAAAGTACATTATATACACCACATAGAAGTGATTTGGTGTATATCATCAAAGAAGTCTCAATGGAATGTAAATTGAGATGAAATTTCTCAAAAAGGTTGTATCCTTAGGTTAAGGATAAATCAATGACATAATTATGTGTGACAAATATAAATACACTAAATATGATTGTATATTCAGTGTAAAACAATCAAAGGACATTCACACATATTCTTGTAAAAAACAATACCAACGAATTGGATGTTTAACTCAACAAATGGAGAATGAGTTAAAATTACTCTTATCAAATTCATATCAATGACTTGAGAATTACCAATGGAGTGATTATGTGTATCAAACTTCTATCCACAGGAAGGGGAGTGGAAATTATGACATAATCAAATGAATAGTGATTCCACACATAATCTTGGGGTAATATAATCAATGAAATATGTGTAAAGCCAAATGAGTGGAAATTGAAATCTCAAATTCCCTTATCGATTAGGTAACTTACGAAACATACACCCATGAAAGAAGTATCATACCATGATGATGTAAATACCCATATATTAAAGTATATTACACAATGAATACGATCATGGGCAGTACACATACACCACATGCAATAATTAAGTGGTGATCAATGGAATTCTCACGGAATTAAAAGAGAGATAAGAAAACCCTTACATTGTACTTTTTCCTTGGTCGATGGTAGGTTTACCTCCTGTATAATGGTGAAATAATTGTTATTGAATAATAAAAGAATCATTTACTTTAATATGATATCATATATGATCTTTTATCATTGATTTGTTAATAATATTTTAGAATTATCGTCATTTCGGGTGTTAACGGGTTCATTTTACTTTATATTCTTTGTTATGTGAGACATATTCGTTATTAATGGGATGTATATTATTCATATCCAGAATGGTATCAAGTTCTTAAACATCATTTTTAAATCATCAAATTATACGATGGAGAATGAATCTCATCGCGTTCGTGGAGACGGTAGTCCGTACGTACGCACGAACGCTACTTCCATTTAATTTTTATTTTAAAAGAATCGAATCCAAATTATACATAGGTATATTACTATTCCAGTATAATATAATATTTTATATATGTTACTTAAGTTCATTTACACCATCCTTTATACATTCCATGTGTGGTATGAACGAGTCATATCATTTTAAGGGGGCGGTAGTCCGCACTTCCTCAAATGAAATTATCGTACAACATGAAACGAATAATGGTATGAAATAAAATGGAATTACAAAAGCTTATATATAAAATATATATCATTAATATAATATTTAATTACAGTGCCATCCTAATGGCCACCATGAGAGGCGGTAAGATGTATTTGAACAATCATCGTTTCGTGAGGCGTTAGTTTGCCATCCACAGAAACATTATGTTCATCATCCATTAGATGGAGTTGTGTGAATGTGTAGTTTGAATCCTTCTTATAACAACATCCTAGTATATTGAGGATACTGGTGTTGTTATAAAATAAAGGAAATAAAAAGATTTTGGGGGTTGGAGAAGCAAAATAAATGAAAACACTTTAAGAGAAATTGTTACCTTTAATTTAGGTAACTCACTTTGGTTGGAACCAAAGGACTTCTTGAAATGCTTTCTGCCTAAGGGGAAGCTTCAAGGAGGAGGAGAGGGATGTGGGGAGATTAGTTGGGCAGAGTTTGGACGAGCCAAGTGGCTTGAGAGGTGTGAGGAAAAGAGAAGGAGGAGTGCCCTTTTATAAGAGGGGTGAAGGGCACCTTTGGAAAAGCTAGAAATATTAATTTATAATAAATTCATATTCAGTTTACAAAGGCTCCAAAGTTGACTATTCAAAGGATGAGGTGGGGATAGGTCGAAAACAACTCATCCAATAGAATTTAGATAGGTTTGGGTACTTATATTAACCTTATCTTTAAGTATTAACTCTAAGTTAATTAGTTTCACTTTTACAATGTCTCTTTGTATTTTTATATAATATGGTTAATAAACTTACTATATACATCCAAGAGACCCCCAAGTGGTCCATTAATTATTAACCTATCATAATATAAGTCTCTTGGCCGAACCTTAGATTTTTAGGAATTTAATATCAATTAATAATATAATATTTGTTTTAAGAACTCTTTTATGTCAATTTTGACACTATTCAATAGTTGATTTTTGTGAAACTCATAACAGACTGATTACTTCGAACAAAGTCAATTAAATAAATCCTAATATATCATAGTATCCTATAAAATTAGTGTAATTCATTAAAAGTTTCATATTATATTTATTTGGGTATTTATAATATCAATTATGTTAATTTTTTACTATTTTAGTAATTACTGCATCATCATTGTGTCATAAATAAAATAAATTATTTAATGTCTAAAAATTATAA
Source organism: Viscum album (assembly GCA_963277665.1). Classification (NCBI taxonomy): domain Eukaryota; kingdom Viridiplantae; phylum Streptophyta; class Magnoliopsida; order Santalales; family Viscaceae; genus Viscum; species Viscum album. Next base: position 839,249,144 of record OY728166.1, on the reverse strand, counting down.
ATAAAACATCATTATGTAGGAAATCTTTTTAGCTTTCTAATGAATATTTATATTCGAAAATCCAACATGTATAACCCTATGTAAAAATTGTTCTTCTAAAAGATGTAAGCTTATGCCATTTTTATTTTTATTTTAACTTTATTAATATAATGTGTCCCTACCACATACAAGTGGCTCCAAGGGGTCCCCAAATTGACCCAAGGATGCCCATGGTCGGGTATGTGTCCACCAGTAAGGTTAGGACACGTTTTAGGGTAATTAATATTATTATATTATTATTTTTTAACCCTTATTTACCGGATTTACCCTTAACCATGGTAAATAAAATATTTACCGCAGTAATTATTCAAAATGTCTAAAAATAAAAGTTACCTATTTACACAATTTGAACATCCTGATTCCAAATATGGAATCCATTTTCCTAAATTCAAAACACAGAAGTGGCAGAAATTAATTTAAAATTAATTTCCGCTGTCAAAACAAAAAGCGTGTTTTTAAGAGATAATAACTATCAAAAGATTGACACTTGTTTATGTTCGGTTTAATTGTAAAATTATGTCCAATGACCAACATTATATTAAATAGTAAAAATATATTCTAAATATACTTTAAAACCACTCAAATTCATAATTTATCACTATTAATTATTTTGATTAAAAAAGTTGTTTTTAATTAAAATTTAGTAATTTTCACTATTCATCAAAATATGAAAGTTATCAGAAAAGTACCAAAATTTCACCTTAGGCTAAATTTGATATTCCGAATCCAAAAATTAAGTCCATTTTAAAATATAAAATATATATAATTTCAAAAAGTAGGTATTACTATTCATAACAGCTAGTTTGATTGGTTACGGTGTGTTAGAACTCGAAGTTGCGTACAACACACGCTACTGTTTTATTCAAAGGAAAGCGTACCGTGGAAGCTTGGGATGTTTCATTTTAAATTTTTTTGATGTCTCCATTTAGTCAAAAAGTTTAAAATATTGTATTTAAAAAGGTTTCACTATCAAAAGTTGATAAAAGTGCAATATTGAAAATGAATCTGTTCTTGCATTATGACTAAGAAACTCATAATATGGATTCTAAAATTATAAGGATTATATAAAGTTTAAAATTTAGTTAATACTATTCATGACCTCTTTTAATGGCTTTTTTTTGGCAAGTCATGGTGCAATTGAACTCAGTGTTGCGTGTAGTGCAAGTTATTGAATTATTTTGAAGAAATAACACACTATGAAATCTTGGGGTGTTACAGGGATGACCTCATGGACGGGAGATTCAAACGTTCCGATCGGTTTCTAGCGTGTTTGTTCGTAGAACCGGAAACATCCAATGATTCCACATCCAATTGGACCTACTTTCCAAAGGTAGGCGCTCATTAGCTTGTGAACTGATGAGGCTTAGGAATTTTCATTGATCGAGAGGATGGGAGGTCGGACTCATCACACCTTTTTTGAGGGGAATTATTGTCTACTCCGGGACTCTCTTTATAGATTTAAGTTATGTTCGTGAATCCTTATTATATTACCAAGTATAAAATGATCTTTCCTTTAGTTTTAACAATCAATGATTAAATATGTAATAAATTTAGAGAATCTTTTATATGTATTTGAGGTTCTTCACCAATAGAGAATCATCTGTATCTATTTAGAGATTCTTGGTCAATGGTATCCTTCGAAACATTCATAAAAGTCTCTTGGTCATTATGATGACCAGGCTGGTTTTAAAGCCACTCAGTGGGGCACTTGAAGTTTATCATCATTCAGAAGGACATGGATTATTTCAAAGTTGGGATCGAACCCATAAATGGGCTACCTACGTATCCTTTGTTTTGGAAAAGGAATCAGAACCCACGTAGTTAGAGTAATGGAGTATGATGTTTATGATTTATGGTTCAAAGAAGAATTCCATAATTACTTTTACACTCTAAGATCACGTGAGTCATGCTCAGTGTGAGAAACAAGAGGTATTGGTAAAAATTAGACAATTGTGCCATGAAAGATGCAATCATAAGAAATTGTTTGGGGCTTATGTATGTATGACTGCCCAGATATATGAAGGTTTAGGATTTACTTTTTAGTGAGAAAATCCAGGAACAGGGTCCATAAAGGTATATGTGCTTCACGGAGATTTGAATACTCTAATCTTGGGGCTTACTCCTAAGGAGGATGCCCAAGTTAGGAGGGGACTTATGATTGGGTTTTACTCCTGAAAAGGAAACCCAAATCAAGGGTAAATTAGGACTGGTTAAGAGAAATTAAGGGACATTGGGATTACTCTTGAAAAGGAAGCCCATAATTATGACTGGGACTTACTCCTAAAAAAGGAGGCCCAGGTTAGGGGACTTGGGGCTTACTCCTAAAAAGGAATCCCAAAATTATAACTGAGTCTTATTCCTGAAAAGGAGACCCAAGTTAGGGATTAAGGTTTGGGGCTTACTCCTAAAAAGGATGCCCATATTTGAGATTGGGGCTTACTCCTGAGGAGGATGCCCAAGTTAAAGGAAATAAGGTTTGGGGCTTACTCCTGAGGAGGATTCCCAAGTTTGGGAACTTTAAGAATTTGGGGCTTACTCCTAAGGAAGATGCCCAGATTAAAGGACTTATAACTGGGGATTATTCCTCAAAAGGAGACCCAGATTAGGGGACTTGGGGCTTACTCCTGAAAAGGAAGCCCAAGATTATAACTGAGTCTTATTCCTAAAAAGGAGACCCAAGTTAGTAATTAAGGTTTGGGGCTTACTCCTGAGGAGGATGCCCAAGTTTGGGAACTTTAAGAATTTGGGGCTTACTCCTGAGGAAGATGCCCATATTAAAGGACTTATAACTGGGGATTATTCCTGAAAAGGAGACCCAGATTAGGGGACTTGGGGCTTACTCCTGAAAAGGAATCCCAAGATTATAACTGAGTCTTATTCCTGAAAAGGAGACCCAAGTTAGGAATTAAGGTTTGGGGCTTACTCCTGAGGAGGATGCCCAAGTTTGGAAACTTTAAGAATTTGGGGCTTACTCCTGAGGAAGATGCCCAGATTAAAGGACTTATAACTGGGGATTATTCCTGAAAAGGAGACCCAGGTTAAGGATTCTCTCATCTTAAAGAATAAGGTTGAATGAACGAACACTCAATATTTGGTGATATAAAGATGTATAAATCATTAGGTTTTGAGAGATATTCCACCGAATTCCTTTCAGATAAGGAAGTCAAATCAAGAAATCATGCCATAAATGGCTTTAAAAAGTATCTTGAAGACTGAATCTTGAATAGGAAAGGTGAAATGGCTTAAGAGGGGTAAAATGGGCAAGATGGGCACCCAAAAAGGTAGGGGCATGCATGTCTTGAAAGGCGCGCAAGTCTTGCATGGGCGCGCAAGTATTGGTCGCGCAGGTATACCTGCGCGGCATGTGGGGGTACCTGCGCGATTTTCATCCAGCATTAAAATACTTGAGTGAATATTTATTAAACCCTTTATAATCCTCTTGAGGTTCTTCCAGAAAAGGGACGTGCAAATTCTATTGAAGGAATAAGGTGGCGCGCAAGTGTGACCAGTTCCCTTAAGGGATGGCCATTCAGGCGTGCAAGTGTTGATGAGTTTCAACACTTAGGCCTTCCTCCCTCTCTTTAGATCTTCCGTTCTACGTAAGAAATTACCGTAGAAGTGTTCCGGAAGCTTTGAGAAGAGACTTGGGCATCGGGAGCTTCAATACGAGTTTCTGGAAAAAAAATCCTTTTTCGAATGGGGGGCCCACAGGGTCTATTTATAGGCAAAAGAAGGCCCTGGGCGGTTACCGGGCGGTTACCACTTAGGTCGCGCAAGTCACTTGCACGACCATAAGGCGTCGCGCAAGTACTTGCACGACCACTAGGCGGCGCGCAAGTACTTGCACAACCACTAGGCGGCGCGCAAGTGTACTTGCGCGACCATGAGGGAACTTGCGCGACCTATGGGCAATGTTCTCCTTGTTCATCCCTTTGTCAATTTTTTATGTTTTCTTCAAAGGTTGAATCACTTTGAGCTTAGATATTCCCCTTTTCCGATCATTAGATTCTGTGACGAAAGGAGCGTCAACAAAAGTCCCCCCTCAGAGTTGGATCTGGAAAGAAATGAGGATTTGACTATGAGGAAATTGAATCCATCCAAAGGAAAAGGGGGCGCGTAAGTCTTCAGGGCACAGAGGGCGGCGCGCAAGTTTGTGTCGCACAGGCCTTGAGCGCACTGGGTACGGCGCGCAGATACGCCTCCTGGCCTATAAATACATGGCCTCACCTCCGTACAAGTATCCGGATTTCCGGACATCATACCTCCTTGAGCTCTCGTCGCGCAGGTTATCTTAGCCGCGCAAGGTGCTCTGTTTTCCAATTTTTTCCTTGATGTCGCGCTATTGTAACGGTACTTGTACTTGCGCGGTTTACACTTGCGCATCAAAAACTAGCGCGGCACATGAATACTTGCGCGCCATGTTTTAGACTTGCGCGCCTTAATGCCTTAGCCATTTTTTCGAAATCTTTTCACAAATTTTATGAAAAAATAAACCCATTTAAGAGTTTAATTTATTCAACTGTTGGGAAGATTCAATGGCTCCCAAGGGAATTGGAACGGCTGATGAACTGGCTAGCAAGCGGATTGATGACATGATGAACATTATTGGCCATGATTACTATGATATTTGCGACAGCACTCTCCCAGATTTGGCTAAGTACTTGAAGAAATATCATCCTAATTTTCCACAGAGCATCCATCTGCCTCTGTGTGGTCATGGTCATCTGCAAGGAGTCAATGTTCCAAATGCAAACAATTATACACCTGAGATGCAGCTGCACTGCTACTCTTCTATTTCGGTTATGCTGTGCATTAAGAGCAACAACAATGGTGTGAACTTTCAAATTCTTCCTCCATGTCATTTCCTTGCAGATATGAAAATGGAAAACCCATGGGCTGAAATGTTTTCCACTGCCGGCCGGTGGAGAGAAGACAAGCATGGTATTAGAGAAATATCTGAAAAGAGTACTCTCTCCAAATGGCTCTTTACTTCCAATGCTCCATTCTCAAATCCATGTATCCATCTTCCAAGCCTCTTGGACAAAAACAGAGTCACTGTTTGATCAGCAGAAAATTTTCTCAAACCGCACTCAAGAACATCCTTTTACAATTGTTCCAAGAAGAGATGGTATCACTGCATGTCTTATTGTATCCAGTTGAATGAATGAATTCCAGGTGGTTGCTGATGAAGCTCGGGATGTCGTAAATCAAATGAAGTGTTATGTTGAAAGTCTTATGTAATTCTTGAAAAAGAGAAGAGACTCCAGTCTGTGGATGTCTTTCCATCTCCTGTGTATCAATGAAAAAACACTTTCATCTTCAATCATTTGTACCTGCATTCTTTCACTACCTGCTTCAAATTTACTTAATCCAATGGGCCTAGTAAGCATAGTTTGATTTCTACTAGGATTATTACAAATAACCCTACAAACTTTGAATATTTTAATTGCTCAATATTACCTAAATCATACAAAAATGTATATTTAGTGAGCTGGAACTTGAATTTTATTCAGAGTTCCTTTGTCTTTTGTGGGAAGTTTAAATTCATGCAGCCGGACATAAAGGGGCTAATGTTTAAGGTCGAAATAGCTTTGACCGAAATGTACTAAAATTTATTCAATTCCTTGACAATTTATCTGAAAACATATTACCATACTCGAGTATGAGGGAAAAAATGTAAACTATGGCTTAAGAATATTTGAATCTGAGGAATGATATGAAAAAGAGCTAAAGGCATTATAAGAAGTAGTTTCCAAGAATGAAGTTACTATTATTTAACAAAACTCGTTAGGGGGTTGAAATATACAGGGCCACCTAAGGGCATTGGCTGCATGGTTAAATAAATAGCATCTTTCGGCTGACAAGTCTGTTATGTGGACTGTTTATGCAAGGCCACCTATGGGCACGTGCTGTATAGTCAGGCAAAAGAACTCCCGAAATTTACTTTCCTAGTTCTAAAAGCCAGTGAAAGTTTATGGAGATTCAAATTTTCTAAAGTATAGAGTTTGTTGTATGGAAAGAGGTACTTGAATATGGAGAAGATATTTCCGAACAAGAATATCAAAGAAATGGATGAATATCACTCCTACGAAGGTCTGACCCAAACGTAGGGAAGAAGAATAAACCATAGACTTGAATACTTTCAGATCATGAAAAAGGATATGGGACAAATATGTTAAGGATGGCTATTTTTTGCGTATCCCTACATACTGTCGTTTAAGACAAATAAGGACAAAAGAGGCATTCTTCCCAAGAATGAAGTTACTATTATTTAACAAAACCCATTAGGGGGTTGAAATATGCAAGGCCACCTAAGGGAAATGGCTGCATGGTCAAATAAATAGCATCTTTCGGCTGACAAGTCTTTTATGTGGACTGTTTATGCAGGCCACCTATGGGCACGTGCTGCATAGTCAGGCAAAAGAATTCTCAGAAGTTTGACATTTTTGTGACTAGAAGTCATGAAAAGGGTTATGAAGATCTGAAAATATTTAAGGTTAGGATTATAACACATAAAGATGGGTATTGTCCAATGTATATAGAGATACATAGGTCAATGATAACCATAATCATGTTGTGGCTGGGTCCTGAATTGAACTTTTGGACTTCACTACGTATCTCATAAAAATGAGAATCAAGCCATACGTAGTTCTTGAAATGCAGTTTAACGTGTGTAGGACGAAAGTATGAGTGATTTTAGTTTAGGGTCATAGAATTCGGACCATAATAATGAATACACAATGTGTGTTTTCATGAGGACTTTTCAACCAAGGGACTGAAAGTGAAATTTGGGATTAGGCCCAAAAGACTTGGGACTGGATTCGAGGGATACTCGAATGTTCCTACGTATCCCATAGGGATGGGAATCAAGTCCACGTAGTTCTAGAACTACCCTTTGTACAAATTTGGTTCGTACATGTGAAGGGTGAAAGGGGACTTTAGTGCAATGATGGTTTAACCTAAGATCAAAAGTTCAGGCATTACCATGTATGCACGTAGTCTTTTGAAAAATGAAAACCATGATTGAAAATGAATGTCAATAATAATTCTCTCTCAAGTGAGGAAATCAAAGAATATTGTAGTTTATTGTCGTACCGGACAAAAGTTTTGCATAGTTTAACGTCATATAACAAGGACGAAAGTGAATCAATGTAAAGATATTGATTCTAGGTGCAGTTTCATGAATCAACATCATATGAGATGGTGGTGAACCAATGTGAAGAGATTGTTTTTGGGCTTGAACCCTGGGAGGCTGCCTACATACCCAGCCTGGAGGGCAAGGATCAAAGTCCGTGTAGTTCAATTAAAGAATGAATTAATGATCAAGTTGTTCTTGGGGACAACGATCTAACTAAAATGTTGTTGGGACTTACACATGGTTAGTGGCCCAAAGGGAGTGTTATGGTTGATGTTCGCTCTAAGATCACGTGAGTCATACTCGGTGTGAGAAACAAGAGGTAACAATAACCTTAACGATGCACAGTTTAGTGTCATGTAGCAGGGACAAATACAGTTTAATGTCATGTAGGACATATCAAGGGTTTTCTGTACAGTTTAGTGTCATGTAGTTAGGACGATGGGGATAAAATAGTTTAACGTCATATTGGATGAAAGGGGGGCTGTGCAGTTTATTGTCATGCAGTAAGGACAAAAGAGTGTACCATTTTAACGTCATGTCGGACAAAAGTGCGAATAGTTTAAGGTCATATGCATGGACCATGAATGATGCAGTTTAATGTCATACTGGACCTTTGAGATTATATTGTTTAACGTCTTTCCGGACGTAAGGGACTTTTATACAGTTTATCGTCATGTAGTTAGGACGTCACAGTTTAACATCTTGCTAGACATAAGGGATTTTCAAATAGTTTATGGTCATATACATGGACCATGGATGATGCAGTTTAAGGTCATGCTGGACGGTTTAGGGAACTTTTTCACAGTTTAATGTCACGTGGGACGAAGTTGCAGTTTAAAGTCATACTGGACCATTGCTCTATAGTTTAACGTCATATAGCAAGGACAAACTGGTGCTGTACAGTTTACTGTCATGTAGCTAGGACAAGGGTGAACCAATATGAGGATGTCAGTTTTGGGGACTTTTTACAGTTTATCGTCATGCTGGACGTTGGAAGTGCCACACAGTTTAATGTCATGTTGCTAGGACATAATATAGTTTAATGTCATCTCGGACAAATATAGGAACTTATGTACAGTTTAACGTCATGTAGATAGGACATAATATAGTTTAGTGTCATGTAGGACATAATAGTAACCAATGTGACAGTTTAACATCATGTTGGACGATAAGGGAACTGTCACAGTTTAACGTCATGCTGGACGATGAAAGTGCCACACAGTTTAATGTCATGTTTCTAGGACACAATATAGTTTAGTGTCATCTCGGACAAAATATAGTTTAATGTCATCTCAGACAAATAAGGAACTTCTGTACAGTTTAATGTCATGTAGATAGGACATTATATAGTTTAGTGTCATGTAGGACATAATACAGTTTTAGTGTCATGTAGGAAATAATACAGTTTAGTGTCATGTAGGACATAATAGTAACCAATGTGACAGTTTAACATCATGTTGGACGATAAGGGAACTGACACAGTTTAACATCATGCTGGACGACGAAAGTGCCACACAGTTTAATGCCATGTTGCTAGGACACAATATAGTTTAATGTCATCTCGGAAAAAATATAGTTTAATGTCATCTCGGAAAAATAAGGAACTTCTGTACAGTTTAATGTCTTGTAGATAGGACATAATACAGTTTAGTGTCATGTAGGACATAATACAGTTTAGTGTCATGTAGGATATAATATGAACCAATGTGACTGTTTTGGCTCTGGGAACAATATTTTGTGTTTATACAAAATACTTCTTCAGAAATCTGGCATTGGTTGGAGTCGTGATGAGTTCTCCATCCATTGAGATTAAACAGAACCAAAGATTAACTCTTCGTCAGATAAAGATTCTGCCTGGTTAGCCTGTTTAGGCTGTGCCGTTTGGTGGGACGGTGCCCGCGGCTTTGAAGTAGATGGCATGAAATCTACCAGAGTCAAAGACAATTTAGGCTTTGATACATACTCATCTTCTCCTGATTCCTCTTTCTTCTTTGAATTGCGCTGCCCTTTTGAGGATTTGTCTTTTGATGGGGGCTTTACTGCAGCTTTTTTAGGAGACACAATTGGCTTCTTCAATTGTGTTTGCAAAATGGAATGGGTCTGATTGATTGTCTTTCTGACCATCCAATCATCATATTTTTTCGCAGTTTTGCTTTTGACTTCCTGCCACTCGCCTCCTTCCTCTGGATCTGTAGCGGTAATACACGCTACATGAGCTGAGGAACCCTTCAATTTGACTTGTCCCAAGTCGACCATCTTTTGCAGGAGGTCTTTAAAGACAAAACACTCCTGGATGGGATTCCCCAACATTTGATGAAAGGGATTATAATTGGGACGGTCTTCATCTCCTTCCTTGTTTGGCCTCTTGGGCACTGGTAATTGAACCAAATTATTTTCCAGAGCTGAAATGAAGTAACCAGGAACTTGCTCACTTCAGAAAGAGTATTTTTTACTCTTCAAATCCTCAAATTGTTTTCGTCGTTGATCTATTTGATCATTTGGATGAAACAACCTTTGTTGTCGGCGTTCAGGAGGTGGATCCCTTCGAGAAGATGAATGTTTTGAAGTAGAAATTGGTACAGGTGCTTGTTTAAGAATAACTGTAGCAGTTTCCGCTTTACCCATTCTCCTTCCTGGAGCTGATGGAATTATACGAGATTTAACCTTAGCCTGTATAAGGGAATCTTCAATCTGTTGAGAGATTGAAGTAAGGTCTCGAAACCCTCCTGTGTATTTCACAGGGATCAATGGCGTGCTTAATTCGTCATGCAAATTTGCCACACAGATTGGCAACAATTCCTCCTGAGGGAGTGCTAAACTCAGGGAATACGTTAATCCCTTCCAACGAGCAATGAAATCAGAGACTCTTTCATTCTCCCTTTGCTTGCAGTTTGTAAGATCGAAAACTGTCGTTTTTGGAAAAGTTGAGCTAAACTGAAGAAGGAATTTCTGACGAAGATCCTCCTATCCGATGATTGACCGGGATTGCAAGCTTGTATACCAGACAAAAGCTGGTCCTTGTAAGGTTCGCACAAAGAATCTGAGTTTCACTGCTTCTTACTGCTCTGGAGTTCCCATCATAGGATCACAACAAGACACATAATGCGTCAAATGTTTTTCAGGGTCGCCTGATCCATTGAAAGTAGAGAAAACAGGGTTTCCAAAACTAGATGGAGGAGAAATTGAATCTACCCATTCAGGGTAAACTTTCTTTTCAGGTTGAACTTGCGCCCGTTTCCCTTCCATAGTTTCTAACCGAGCTGTTAATCACTCAATAGTAGTTATTAACTTTTGAGAAACATTATGTTGAACTTGTTTTTGGGTAGGTGCAATGAATGGAGCTTGGACATACATGGTGGTTGGTGCTGCAACTGATGGTAGTGCTGCCAACCGTTGTTGCGTTTGACCCGTAGGATTAGACCTCTGAGGGTGTACTGATAAAAGAGGATATTCCTGATCCATCTCAGTAGTTACAACAAATTCCTTCGGTTGTCGGACTTCAGCATTCTTAAGAAGAAGACTACTCTGACGTAGTTTTGCATTCAACCTTCTTAATTCTTTTATTTCTTCCTCCTGTTGTGCAAACCTTTGCTCTAATGAGAGCGATTGAACTCTTTCAGAGGAAGGTTGAGAAGTAACCTGATTCTTTCCTTTCCCCTTATTGGATCCTTTTCGGAGAGGGGGATGTGGGTTACTTGAAGGAATACCCAGATTTTGGGTAAGCCTTTGATTATGTGTGCGCACACCTTCTTCATTTAGGTCGGTATGCGCAACTTCTTGAGCAGGAACCTCTTCGTCTGATCCCTCTGATTGAGCCTCATCTGGTGAATTAGCAGCAACGACATTGATGACATTAATGGATGCATATTTCATGGAATCCTTTCTATCAGCATTTCTGTGATATTGTCTTCTTCCATGTCCATGATGAGACATGGCATTCCGTTGACTTGATCGCTCATGAACTTCTTGGAGAACCGTCACTTGGAGAGAATCTCCTGATAGCTTGGATCTTCGTTCCTCTTGAGGCTTATTCCCTAATCGAGAGAATACTGACTTTCTCTGAGGGAGGGATTGAGGATTTGAAAAAGTCCCCAGTCCGGTGGACTGGGGATGTTCCTGCTGCTTCCGCTCAACTCCTCGAATCCCATTTGTTGACTCTGAGGGTTGGGTTAGAGAAGTCCCCAGTCTGACAAGCTGGGGTGTCTCTTGACATGCTATGTTTGAGGTCTTCTTAAAATCTCTCTTGATCTTGCGAATCTTAGTTCGGAAATTATCTGGATGCATTAACCTGTATCCACTTTTATCACCTGGTTCAACAGACCGTTGGATGATTTCCGAAACTTCTGTCATTTGATGACGTGTTTGCTCCAGATGAGAGGCTTGTGCAATATTCTCGCCTGCTTGATATAGGAGCAATTCAACAACTTGTTCTCTATATACTTGATTTTGAGAGGAACTAGTTGAAGCCTGTTCTTGAGCAAACTTTTGATTATGAACAAAGCCCATTGACTGTGGCCGGCCATGGGCAATAACATTTCATGAGACCATTTTCGGCGGGCTTTGCTGACTCGAAAGCACTGTGAAATGTAGTGCTCCGTGAACACCCCATCCTCTGATATGAACATCAGATGGAGCATTGGCAATTAACTGACGCAATTTTCTTAGTGCGCCAAGGCATGAACGTTGAAGGGTTCTCTGTTGCTTTTCAGCCTTCGTATACCGAGAGACTGATAGACATGCCAAATCAATCTGACGTTGTAGCCCTTCTATTATCTTAAGATGATTTTCATATTCATCATAAGATAATAACTTCTTCTTTAATTGACAAAGAGTTTTCCATATGTTGAGATGAATATCATGGATTCCATCATCCGTCAACATCTTTGGAATGTCGTACTGGGAGTCATCCAAAGGCCAAAACATGACTGGTACTTCACCTTTTTCCAGTTTTTTCCTCATGTTCAGTATTTCCTCTTTATCATTAAATGAAGATTATTCTACCCGTTTTGACAAGAGTTGGTGTTTCCATGTTGCTTCATCGGATTCAACAAGATTGGTAGAGAGATCATTGATCAAACAAGAAGATGCATGACTTAGGGGTGGTTCGGAGAATGACCTACACCCTGTGCTATCTTCTGATTGAGAAAGTATTTCAATTGTTAGCGATAAAGAATCAGACATGACTGGTTTCACATTTTCAAGTGCCTCAAGATAAGAGGGCTTTCTCGGCACTACATTATCCACTGGAGTATTTTCCAGGCAATGTGAATCACTACTGCGGAGAGGACTTTCGCAGCGAAGTTCATCATCATGGGGAGGACCACCATAATGGGTTACAACAAAAGATGAGATCTCTTGCTCCTTGGTCTTCTGACCACACAGAGGGTTCCTATGGCTCTCATCTGAAGAAGAAACTTCAATATTGACCGAATTTTCATGAAGTAAGCCTTCATGAGGAAGTGTCTGTTGAAGACCTTCAGAATTAATGTTCCCTTTATTGAGAACTGAGGGAGTAGAATCTTGAATTCCGACAGATAAATGTCTGAGGGCTTCAAGAACTCCAGCATCGAGCAAGGCCTTGTTATAGATTGGCCTTTGATCTCCTGACTGTGCTGGGCAGATCTTTTTCTTAGATGCCTTCTTACTCACTTTAGAAACCACTTGTTGACGAAAGTGGTTACTCTGAGCAGGTGTATGTGCCTGATCAGGAAATATGGTCAGGTTAGGCTTACGATCTCCACTCAAATCAGGTGTATGTGTCTGACTTGGTTGTCCATATGACATGGGGGAGTATGCCCCATAACCTTCTTGGACTGGAACAGATGTGTGTGTCTGTTCCGGAGTGAATCGTTGATGTGTCACTCCACTACTAGGGATAGATTTATGTGTCTGTCCCTGAGATGATTCTGAAGTTATTATGATATCCTAGCAAGCATCCAGAATATGAGCAGGAATTTGTTTCTGCTCTTTCACCATTGAAAAAATATGTTTGGTGACTTCAGCCGCCGGAACGGGGATATACGTCCATTCCGGGCTTGGAGTAGGTGTATGTGCCTGCTCCTATCCTCCTTTTCCTGTCAGTGAATCCTGAAAGTACTCAAGTGTGGAGGTAGAGAGTTGAGTCTTCCTCCTGTTTGTCGTCGGGGCTTTCCGACTAACTTCTCCGTGCGCTACCAAGCGAGACTGTTGGTAGGATTGATTAGTATTAGCAGGTGTATGTGCCTGCTGATTACACTTCGCCAAACGCGGTTGACGAGATCCATTATATGTAGTCAGACGAGCCTGCTGACTAATTGGTGATATATAAGCAGGTGCATGTTCCTGCCTATGGTACTCCACCGGGATTGCTTGGCGGGATTGGCGTGATGCTTCCAGACGAGTCAGCTGGACAGTGGAATTAAAACGGACAGGTGATTGTGCCTGCTCGTTGTTTGCCACCAAGTTAGGTTGGTGGACTTCTCCGGAGATGGCAGGGATGACAACATGCCCATTGTTAACCGGATTCCGTCTCTGGCGGTTCATCTTGCCTGCTCGGGTTCGAGGAACCTGAGCTGAATGCCTGGAGTCGGTACCCTCATCATGTCGAGGGCGCACTACCGCACGAGTCTGGCGGCGATTGTTGATGGGAGCCCTCGAGAAGGACTTCTATATTTTTGAATTAAGGCCCTGCAGGACCTGCTCATTCACTTCCTCAAATTAAGGGAGTGAATAGAAATTGTGTTCCGGGGATAACGACCCGAAACGGTTGGAGACGGTAGTCAGCACCGCCTGCTTCTTGATCGCTGGCCGCTGTTGTCCGGACGACCAGGTAGAGTTGTTAACTTGGAGGGCTTGACGATCGGCCTCCAGAGTGGGGATAGTACCGTTGCGACGGTACTCCTTAACCAGTGCATTAGAAACCCAGCGTTGAAGACGCTGAGTTGGTGATGTCATCCTCAGAGCGGACGACGTTCCAGCAGGAGTAGCAGCATTGGTTTTCACAGCAGCAGACCTCACAGTAGAGGTGTTTACAGCAGCAGTATTCACAGGGGTGAATTTAAGGAAAGCCATTTTGTAGAAGATCTTGAGAAAAGAGTGCATGTTCCATATAATAGACATAATCGAGATGAATCCGGCCACTGCATCTTTTGGATGAGCACATGTCAATGATTGCTTTGTTAGCCCAAGGGGCCTAACAAAAAAGATGAACATCACTTTAACTTGGTTAAGGATTCACTTCGGTTTCACCATTTTTGTTTCGCACCGAATTCGGGGATGACCTCCTGGACGGGAGATTCAAACGTTCCGATCGGTTTCTAGCGGGTTTTTTCGTAGAACCGGAAACATCCAATGATTCCACATCCAATTGGACCTACTTTCCAAAGGTAGGCACTCATTAGCTTGTGAACTGATGAGGCTTAGGAATTTTCATTGGTCGAGAGGATGGGAGGTCGGACTCATCACACCTTTTTTTGAGGGGAATTATTGTCTACTCTAGGACTCTCTTTATAGATTTAAGTTATGTTCGTGAATCCTTATTATATTACCAAGTATAAAATGAGCTTTCCTTTAGTTTTAACAATCAATGATTAAATATGTAAGAAATTTAGAGAATCTTTTATATGTATTCGAGGTTCTTCACCAATAGAGAATCATCTGTATCTATTTAGAGATTCTTGGTCAATGGTATCCTTCGAAACATTCATAAAAGTCTCTTGGTCATTATGATGACCAGGCTGGTTTTAAAGCCACTTAGTGGGGAACTTGAAGTTTATCATCATTCAGAAGGACATGGATTATTTCAAAGTTGGGATCGAACCCATAAATGGGCTACCTACATATCCTTTGTTTTGGAAAAGGAATCAGAACCCACGTAGTTCGAGTAATGGAGTATGATGTTTATGATTGATGGCTCAAAGAAGAATTCCATAATTACTTTTACACTCTAAGATCACGTGAGCCATGCTCGGTGTGAGAAACAAGAGGTATTGGTAAAAATTAGACAATTGTGCCATGAAAGATGCAATCATAAGAAATTGTTTGGGGCTTATGTATGTATGACTGCCCAGATAGATGAAGGTTTAGGATTTACTTTTTAGTGAGAAAATCCAGGAACAGGGTCCATAAAGGTATATGTGCTTCATGGAGATTTGAATAATCTAATCTTGGGGCTTACTCCTAAGGAGGATGCCCAAGTTAGGAGGGGACTTATGATTGGGTTTTACTCCTGAAAATAAAACCCAAATCAAGGGTAAATTAGGACTGGTTAAGAGAAATTAAGGGACTTGGGGCTTACTCCTGAAAAGGAAGCCCATAATTATGACTGGGACGTACTCCTAAAAAAGGAGGCCCAGGTTAGGGGACTTGGGGCTTACTTCTGAAAAGGAATCCCAAAATTATAACCGAGTCTTATTCCTGAAAAGGAGACCCAAGTTAGGGATTAAGGTCTGGGGATTACTACTAAAAAGGATGCCCATATTTGAGATTGGGGCTTACTCCTGAGGAGGATGCCCAAGTTAAATGAATTAAGGTTTGGGGCTTACTCCTGATGAGGATGCCCAAGTTTGGGAACTTTAAGAATTTGGGGCTTACTCCTGAGGAAGATGCCCAGATTAAAGGACTTATAACTGGGGATTATTCCTAAAAGGAGACCCAGATTAGGGGACTTGGGGCTTACTCCTGAAAAGGAATCCCAAGATTATAACTGAGTCTTATTCCTGAAAAGGAGACCCAAGTTAGGAATTAAGGTTTGGGGCTTACTCCTGAGGAGGATTCCCAAGTTTGGGAACTTTAAGAATTTGGGGCTTACTCCTGAGGAAGATGCCCAGATTAAAGGACTTATAACTGGGGATTATTCCTAAAAAGGAGACCAAGATTAGGGGACTTGGGGCTTACTCCTGAAAAGGAATCCCAAGATTATAACTGAGTCTTATTCCTGAAAAGGAGACCCAAGTTAGGAATTAAGGTTTGGGGCTTACTCCTGAGGAGGATGCCCAAGTTTGGGAACTTTAAGAATTTCGGGCTTACTCCTGAGGAAGATTCCCAGATTAAAGGACTTATAACTGGGGATTATTCCTGAAAAGGAGACCCAGATTAGGGGACTTGGGGCTTACTCCTGAAAAGGAAGCCCAAGAGTATAACTGAGTCTTATTCTTGAAAAGGAGACCCAAGTTAGGAATTAAGGTTTGGGGCTTACTCCTGAGGAGGATGCCCAAGTTTGGGAACTTTAAGAATTTGGGGCTTACTCCTGAGGAAGATGCCCAGATTAAAGGACTTATAACTGGGGATTATTCCTGAAAAGGAGTCCCAGGTTAAGGATTCTCTCATCTTAAAGAATGAGGTTGAATGATCTAACACTCAATATTTGGTGATATAAAGATGTATAAATCACTAGGTTTTGAGAGATATTCCACTGAATTCCTTTCAGATAAGGAAGTCAAATCAAGAAATCATTCCATAAATGGCTTTAAAAAGTATCTTGAAGACTGAATCTTGAATAGTAAAGGTGAAATGGCTTAAGAGGGGTAAAATGGGAAAGATGGGCACCCAAAAAGGTAGGGGCGCGCAAGTCTTGAAAGGCGCGCAAGTCTTGCGTGGGCGCGCAAGTATTGGTCTCGCAGGTATACCCGCGCGGCATGTGGGGGTACTTGCGCGATTTTCAACCAGCATTAAAATACTTGAGTGACTATTTATTAAACCCTTTAAAATCCTCTTGAGGTTCTTCCAGAAAAGGGATGTGCAAATTCTATTGAAGGAATAAGGCTTCGCGCAAGTGTGACCAGTTCCCTTAAGGGCTGGCCATTCAGGCGTGCAAGTGTTGATGAGTTTCAACACTTAGGCATTCCTCCCTCTCTTTAGATCTTCCGTTCTAGGTAAGAAATTACCTTAGAATTGTTCCGGAAGCTTTGAGAAGAGACTTGGGCGTCGGGAGCTTCAATTCGAGTTTCTGAAAAAAAATCCTTTTTCGAATGGGGGGCCCACAGGGTCTATTTATAGGCAAAAGAAGGCCCTGGGCGGTTACCGGGCGGTTACCACTTAGGTCGCGCAAGTCACTTGCACGACCATAAGGTGTCACGCAAGTACTTCCACGACCACTAGGCGGCGCACAAGTGTACTTGCGCGACCATGAGGGAACTTGCACGACCTATGGGCAATGTTCTCCTTGTTCATCCCTTTGTCGATTTTTGATGTTTTCTTCAAAGGTTGAATCACTTTGAGCTTAGATATTCCCCTTTTCCGATCATTAGATTCTGTGACGAATGGAGCGTCAACAATGGGGCACCAGTGGCAATGGTGGACTAGAAAATCTGGGCCAGGGTCGGTTCCAACTCAAATGGTGCTAGAAAATAAACACCACTCTACATGTAGTTGTTGTCATAAAGGCCAATGGAGGTGGCAAACTCACTCATCCTGAGGCTGTGCTTCTGGTTCATCAAGGGAAAGTGACATCATCAGCAGCTTCAATTGTAAACCCCTGTTCATCCTCATTGTATCGCTCGGAGAAATGAAAAGTAGCCCCAAATTCTAAGACAAGCTCCTTACAAACTTGCTGGTCGACCTGTAAATCTTCTGTGAGATTTCCTCGGGCAATATTCATCTAGAGATCAATAGTAATTCCACAGGAGGCAAGGTTTTATAAGGTAAACTCATGATGGGGACTGATGTTGTGGTTCAAAAGGGTGAATTAGCGCATGAGTTCCTCTTTCTTAGTGATCTTAATGTGTGGGCCATGGGTGGAGCCTGAGCTGGTGCCTCAGGCTCTCTTGAAGGTAGACATGATAGGTTAGGGTTAGTTTTTGGGAACCTACAGAATAAAACACATACAACAAAACCATACAACCATTACAAGTATGGATAGAAATTGAAATTTCTGAAATACAAAATTGTACATATTCATAAAGTTAATCCCAAATGTTGAAATGATGGTTTTGAAAATACGTTTTCATTAGGAAATCATTGGTACACATATGGGTGATGAAGAAACAATGGAAAAACAAAAGAAGAGAAGGGGAATTGACAACCACAAATAGAGAATAAGAAACGGAATGAAAAACAAGAATAGTTGGGAAATTGGCCAAACCCTAGAGAAAGAGAGGGGAAAATAAATGAAAGGGAAAGAGAAAGAAGAAAGAAGAATAAGAATAAGAAGAGGAGGAGGAGGAGGAGGAGGAGGAGAATACCTTAAAGGGAGAGAAGGAAGGAGAACCTGGCTGGAGGAAGAAGAATGAGGACGAGGAGAGGAGAAATCGCACAGGTAGAGCAATGGAGGTGCACTAATTGGAAGAGAGGGGGTCAGGGTTTTTTGAAATTTCAGTTTTGAAGTTGTCGCACGGTTTAGGGCCCCCGGTTTGGTAAACTGTGAACCAACCCTGCCAAATCTACTGACGTGAGGGATTCGAGGCGCACGGGATATGTACGGTTTGGATAACCGTGCATCATTCGTGGACTTGGTTCTGTCTGGGGGGTCCAAGGAGCACGGTTTGCGCACGGTTTGGAAAACCATGCGCCAACCGTGCGATTGGTTCTACGTGATGAAATTTTGAAAATGATCCCTTTTCGAACCATAAACACACCCTTTGAATTAAAATCTTTGGCTCCCCTTGAATGAGATAAACTAATTAGAGATTTTCCATAAGAACTATAAGACTTTCATTAATGAAATTCAATATGATACCCCGACTAGAAATGAGACTTCCACAATATAACACATAAAAACAGAAAAACACAAAATCATGCAGTCTTAGGCACACTCAAACAGATAAATTATTGGAACAGAAAAGTTTTCATAATTTTGGGTTACCTCCCATTCAGTGCTACATTTAAAGTCTCGAGATCGACTTACATGGGCCTTGAGCAACCCCAATTTCATGGGGTAAAATGGTTCCCACCATGTTGTCAAAGATAAAGTATGGATTCAGGCGCTACCCATTAACCTTAAACGCTCGACCATCCACACCATCCACTTCCACCACTCCATGGAGGAAAACAATAATAACCATAAAGTGTCCCAACCAATGGGACTTAAAGTTACCTGGAAAAACGTAAAATGAAAATTAAAAAGTAAGACTTTATCACCTGGCTGGAAGGATTTCTGGGAGATCATGCTATCATGGACTGCCTTCGTCATCTCCTTATAATGTTCTGCATACTCATAGGACTCCTGCCTTATCTCGTCAAGCTCAGTTAACTGGAATTTCCTCTTTTCTTCCACAGCCTTGAGATCAAATTCAGGTCCTTGATAGCCCATTAAGTCTTCTGCTCCATCTCCACAAGAAAATGGAAGGGTTTCCCATATATCAACTTGAAATGTGACATACCCAAATTTGTTTTGAATTATGTCTGGTAGGCCCATAACATATCACCTAATTTCTTGGACCAATCCTTTCTTGATGCACCTACAGTTTTCTACAATATTTTCATTAACTCTTGGTTTGAAACCTCCATTTGACCACTGGATTGAGGGTGGTAAGGTGTCCCTTGGTTGTACTTTACCCCATACTTTAAGAGAACATTTCTCATTAGAGTGTTATGAAAATGTCCACCGCGGTTGCTAATCAACACCCGCGGGGTCCCAAACTGACTAAAAATATTTTTCATTAGAAATGTGATGACAACCTTATTTATTTTATGAGTCGTTGTCATTGATTCTACTCACATGGAAATGTAATCTACACATACCAGAATGTACATGTTCCCAAAAGATGGGTGAAACAAACCCATAATGTCGATTCCCCATACATCAAAAACATTAACCTCAAGTATCAGGTGTTGTGGCATCTCAGCACGATGACCCACATTTCCTCTCCGCTGGCATCGATCACAGCAGGTGACAAAATGACGGGTGTCTTTATTCATGAATGGCCAGAAAAATCCCAAATGTAAAACCTTTTATACTGTTCGATCTGGCCCATGATGTCCTCCTACCAGGGAAGAGTGAAGGAATTCCAAAATACTTCGGATCTCCTCATCCGGGATGTAATGGAAGATTACCCCATCGCCACATGAGCAGAATAGAAGGGGGTCTTCCCAGAAATACCTCTTTACCTCTGATGAAAAATGCTTCCTCTTTTGAAATGATAAGTCTGGGTTGACAAATCCTATGGCTAAGTAATTTTCAAGGTCGGTGAACCATGGATGAGGGGGTATGCCAATGGTAAATAGGTGTTCATCGGGGAAGTATTCCTTGATCTCCTGGTCTTCTTCTCTCTCTAAGTGGGGTAGTTCCATATGGGAGAGATGATCAGCCACCACATTCTCACTGCCCTTCTTGTCTTTAATTTCCAAATCAAACACCTGGAGGAGGATCACCTAATGGATAAGTCGTGGTTTGGCATCCTTCCTGTTCAACAAATACTTTAGTGCGGCATGGTCCGTGTAGACCATAACTTTAGAAAGCACCATGTAGGAGAAGAATATGTCAAATACAAAAACCAAGACAAACATTTCCTTCTCTGTGGTGGTGTAATTCAGCTGTTCTTCATTTAATGATGGTCTGTAATAATAGATTAGTCTAAAAATATGATTAAACCGTTGTAAAATCACTTCCCCCATGACATAATCGCTCGCATCGCACATAAATTCAAACTTATCCTCCCAATTCAAAGTGATCATGATCGGGGCAGTGACAAATTTTTCCTTCAGAATTTGGAAGGTCGCGATACATTTATCATCAAACTCAAAAACATAATCCTTGGACAATGGATTTGTTAAGGTATGAGCAAACATAGATTAGTCATGAACGAATATTTGATAAAAACCCACATGCCCTAAAAAGCTCTGAATCGCTCGGACTGATGTGGGAATGGGAAGCTATGAGATAACTTACATTTTAGCAAGATCCATATTAATTCCTTTCATCGAGATCTTATTGCCTAACACGATTCTGTGTTGTACCATAAAATGGCTCTTCTCCCAATTGAGAACTAGATTGGTATGCTCACATCACTCAAGAAACAGCTCTAGATTTGTCAAGAAAGTATTGAATGACTTCCCGTATATCAAGAAGTCATCCTTGAAAACCTCCAAAATCTGATCCACCATATCATGGAATATGGATAACATGGACCTATAAAAGGTGTCTGGAGCATTTTACATCCCAAATGACATTCGGCGGTAGGCAAAGGTTCTATAAGGACACGTAACACAACAACAAAAAACGGCCTATATCAGCGCTCAAAACGGGCTTTTATCAGTGCTAAAAAAGTGATGTAAAGCTCAACGCGGATATAGGGGGTCCCTTTTATCAGTGCTCTGAAAAGCACTAGTAAATGACACTTTTATCAGCGCTAAAAAAGCACTGATAAAGGACCCCTTTATCGGCGCTTCTTTTTAGTGCTGATAAAAGGGGAATTTATCAGAACTTTTTTAAAAGTGTAGATAAAAGTCAAAAAAAATTATAAACATTAGAAAAATTAAATAATGCTCGGGGACAACTTTTATCAGCACTTAACCACCCCTTTATCAGCACTTGGATGTCTCCCCACGTGCTTCCCTTCCCCCAAATCCTCAAACACATGCACCACCTCTGCCTCCACCCGAAATCGAACCCGCAACCTCCCCCTTTCGCAGCTGCACCTTTACAACTATGCTATTTCATTTTTTTCTATATTTAATGATATATCTCTTTATATATATATAGTTATATTTATACATATATTGATATAGATTCATATTAATATAAATATATTTATTCATATATTAGTATATATATATATATTCAATTGTATATTAATATATATTTATATTTATTTATATATATATATATATTTAGTTATAATTTTTTATCAGTATATTTATTTTTATATTAATATATACATATATGATTCGTTTTAAATACAGTTATGAAATATGTCTTTATGTGGGTTTATAATTAAATAAATAAATACATAAATACATATATACAACAGACACACACACACACAAAGAGACATATACGAATAAATACATATATATGTGTCTTTGAAAAGCCATTTAGTGTTAAAATGACCATAACATATAAACGAGAAGCCCGTTTTAACTCCACAACCAGTCAAATCGAATAAAATAAAACAACATTCGATATGATATGTTGTACAGGCTTAACAGACATCTGGATCAGAAGTTATACTTGTTTGAATGTTAACAAATCGGGGTAACCCGACTAAAAACTCAGTTTTGGAGGCCTTTTGGGCCTATTTTGGCCTCAAAAAAACCTTGACCAAGGTAGCCCCAGTCACAGCGACGTATATCTCATTGCATGCTTCTATTTGATATGTGGTAGAGCTCAAACAGACACCTAGATCAAAACCAATGGCCATTTGAAGTTTGAGTTTCATTTTAAACTTATTTTAGATCTTTTATTAATTTTTTTGATTTTTTGTATCTTCAAATTGTTATTAAATGATTTTTAATTGATAATAATTAGAAAATTATTAATTAATAATAATTTTATAAAATATTTAAAATCCATCTTCACTAAATTTCTTATATATTAAATGTAATAATCTATTTATACATATATAAAACATATTTAAAAAATATATATTATATTCATATAAGAATAAACATACTTATATAACAATAATTTATTTTTCATGATTTTTTTGGAAATATAATTTTTTTTAGCACTGATAAATCCCCCTTTATCAGCGCTTTTTTAGCACTGATAAAGACCCCCTTTGTCATCACCTTTTTAGTGCTGATAAAGGGGTAGCACTACCCTTGCCTGTTTTTGTAGTAGTGTAAAGGTACTCTTTTCTTGATCCTTCGGGTGATAGAGATTTTGTTATATCCTGAATAACTATCTAACAAACAATAAAATTCATGCCCCGTCAATCATTCTAGCATTTTATCCACAAATAGAAGAGGGAAATGATCTTTCCTAGTAGCATCATTCAACTTTCTATAATTGACACAAACCCACCATCTTGTAACTGTTTTGGTTGGGATGAGCTCGTTCTATTCATTGGTTACTATCGTGATGCCTCCCTTTTTAGGCACCACCTGAAGAGGACTCACCCACATGCTGTCGGAGATGGGGTATATAATCCCAGCATCGATTAATTTAATCACCTCTTTCTTGACCACTTCTTTCATGGGGGGCAGGGGGGTCAGTCCTCATTGTGGTTGGCGAGATGATTTTTCCCTTTCATCGATAAGTACCTTGGGGGTGCACACCATGGGGCTTATACCCTTAAGGTTAGTGAATTTCCAACCAATGGTATGTTTCCACCTTCAGGGAACTTTCAAAAAAGACTCCTCTTGATCTCCTGAGAGAAAGACATTTAGGATCACCGGAAATATATGTTCCTCTCCCAAATAGCCATATTTCAACGAGTAGGGGAGAGGTTTCAACTCGAGAATGGGAGCCTTGAGAATGGAAGGTATGATCGGCTCAACCTCGGATCGCTCTAATAAATCAGGAACAATCACCATTTGCAAGTAATGGCCATCTTGGCATACAATAAAGCTTAATTCCTCCTTGCTTTCTTCAAGATATTTGTCGTCTAGAACATTTTCATTTCTAAATGAATAATATTTAATATCATCTTCTTCTTGGCCTAAGCACTCAACCGTTGTTTTCAAATCACAAAAATCCTCTTGCTCCATTAGTGAAACCTGTTTCACCGCCTTCAGGACGTTGAAGGAAACATTCTCTTCAACAAAACGAAAGATCACCTCTCCTTGGTGCACATCAATTAATAACTTACCGGTAGACAGAATGGGTCTTCCAAGAATTAAATATGCCTCTTGGCCTTCTTCTATTTCGAGGATAATGAAATCCACTTGCAGAATTAACTTCCCCACTTTAACCAACATGTCCTCCAACATCCCCCTAGGGAATTAAATAGAACGATCAGCTAGTGGGACTTCCACTCGTGTAGGCTTGAGATCGTTCATCCCTAAGTTCTTGAATACTCTGAAAGGAATTAAATTAACACTCACCCCTATATCACAAAGGGCTTTTCCAAACTCGCAAGGTCCGATAGTTCATGGGATAGTAAAACTTCCCAGATCTTGAATCTTAGGAGGGAGCGTATGTTGGTTCACCATCGAGCATTCCATGGTCAGGGGAATGGTTACCAAGTCATCCATATTCCTTTTATTTGAAAGGATATATTTCACGATCTTTGTGTAGGTGGGCATTTGTTTTAATGCCTCTGCAAAGGGGATGTTGATATGAAGCTTCCTGAAGCCTTCCATGAACATGGAAAATTGATGGTCTAGCTTATGTTGTTTCATCCTTACTGGAAATGGAAATGGATGTTCATACACATTAATCACATATTTTCCCTTATCATGTGGGACATCCTGTAATTTATCCAGCTCATTTTTCGGGGAAGTTTCATCAGCTGCAACTTCTCCACCTGAGGAGAATGTGGAATGCTTTTATGGTGTAGCACCCTGACTGATAGTTACCTTCGATGACATATCCTTCCCATTTCATAGAATAATAGAATTAGCCTCCTCCCAAGGATTTTTCTCAGTGTTTCTCGGTAGTGTAATGGGATGCCTATGAGAAAGCTAATTGGAAAGCTTCCCAATCTAGTTCTCAAGGCTTCAAATTAATGCCTCATGGTTTTGAAAACATATTTCAGCCGTAGTTATAATTTTAGACATCATCTCCTCCATCCATGAGGAAGGTTCCTATTGATGTTGTTGGTCTACTTGTGGGGGTGGTGGTTGTCACAATGGTTGAGCAGGACGGGGGTTTTGATACCCTTACTGCTGATATTCTCGTTGCTGAATTTGGTTGCCATTTTGCAGCCTCAGATACGTAGTCTGAAACCGTTGTTGCCCATAACCAGGTGGTCTTTATGGTCGGGGCTGAGGATTTTGTTGCTTCTACCCCCTGCCGGTATTTTGATTCCTTTTCCACACATGGTTTTGGTATTGAGCATAGTTGTTGGGTCCTCTGTTCTGTGCAACATAATTTACCTCACTCGTAGAGGCTCCCACACTTACCCATGGGCACTTTCCCATAGCATGTTTTTCACAAAAAAAAATCACTACACGTTGGTGGAATGACATCTTAAACTTGAGATGGATGTTTTAAATTCAAATTTCCAATCATCTTTGACATGACATCGAGTTGAGCCACATGCATGGTGGTGGCATCAATATTATGCATGCCCCTTTTCTGAGTTCCCTGCTCAAAATTCCATTGAAAGTTATTTACTGACATGTCTTACAACAATTCAAAAAGATCTTCAGGGGACCTCCTCATGACTGTCCCTCTAGTAGCTGCATCAACCACATACTTTGTATTAGTTGTCAGACTACCATAGAAAGTCTGGACTTGCATCCTCAATGACAGTCTGTGGTGTGGGCATTTCCTCAGCATCTTCTTAAACCATTCCCAGGACTCATACAAATATTTCAAGCCATTCTATTGGATGTTATGAATTTCATTCCTTAAGGTGACCATCTTTGAGGGAGGAAACTATTTCGATAAAAAGGCTTGGGTCAATGCCTCCCAAGTAAGAATTGATCTCTGGGGTATCCCCATGATCTAGTCCTTTTCCTTATCCCTTACAAAGAAGGGAAACACCCTAAGGCGTATTGCATCCTCTGACACTATGTGATACCAGAAAGTGTCACATATCATTAAAAAGTTGGATAGGTGAGCATTGTGTTCTTCACTCGGCAAGCCACAAAACTTAACTGTATTTTGAATTAACTACATTATCACTGGCTTGATCTAAAAATGTTGGGCCTACACTAGTGGTCTTACTATTCCAGTGTTCGCTCCCTGAATGGGGGGTAATCCATATTCCATAGGAGTACATCATGGAAGCATCAGTTCCTAAGGTGCTTGGGGAATGAAATGTTGTTGAACTCATGGATAATAAGCTTATGGGTTATGATTCCAAAAGGGAGGCTGCTCCCACGGAATATATTTCCTCGGTTGTGGCTGCCCGAACCCCAGTACAAATTGATTCAGTGGCCTCTGTTGGTTCCTCTGAAGGTATTCCACATAATCCCCCGGTTGATTCAGATTATGCTCTTCCTCACCATCTAGTGGTGGATTTCCTTCAATAAGGAATGGCTACCCAACACCTTGGATAGCCGCCGGTTCTTCCTCCTGTTGCACCAACAGGTCATTTGTGTTGTGATCACCCATAAGTGCACGACGTCACCTGGACAATGTTCTTTCGATTTCTGGATCTATCGTGTGTAACTCCGACAACTAGGAAATCTTAGAATGAGTGTCCTGAAAACTCCTATACATACAGTCCTACACAACACAAATAACACACCCAACATAAAAGGGAAAAAATTATGAAAACCAGAAATGAGATTATGAAAAGAATTTTTTTTTTAAAATTTTAATTTTTGTAATCATTCAATGACTCAAATTAAATTAACAAACACGACTCTCACATTCCCCAGCAACAGCTCCAAAATTTGGTTGCTCGTTAACCTGAAGTATTGTTTTCAGCACCAAATTAATTTCCCTAACTTGTAACTAGTATAGTGTGATAGTAAATGGTCAATCCATAGGGAAACATTATTGGCGTTTTATGTATCTCAATTTGAAATCACTTAAGTGAATATGCTGAATTTAAATACGGTTGGTTGGTTCATGGTATGTATCTCAAAAGATAACTAATTACTTGGCCTTTTCTAATTCACTACAATTTAAATGTGAAAACTGAAAATTACATAAAACTGGATTTTGGATTGCAATGAAAATGAGTTGGGGCTGCACAATCATGTGGGGCGTTAAAACTAATTCCCTATTGTGTTATGTTGTTCATGATAACCCACATTTCTGGGTTTTATTTGTTTCGGAACTCCCTTGGACCGGTGAGTTATGACCAAGTCGGTAGGAATCAATCCCTTGGTCTGGAAATTCCTTTCTACTGACTCTTAATTTTGGAAACTCCCTCTAGAAATGAAAAGTATATCTAATGGTCATGGATATCCTTGTCATAATTCTCCCAATGAACCCTCGAAAATCCATTATTGGTCAGATATGGGGTTTCCAGCGAAATATGATACGGAAGTTGGGAGAATTAGGTGAGAGAAAATGAAAAAACACAATAATAGAGAAATTTGTTCTAATGAACCCACTTTTTCCCCAGCCCCAACACAGGGGTGGTTAGCTACTCATAATGAAAAAGATAAGAAACATACAAAGATTCATCAGAGGGTTCATTAAAATAAAAAAATAAAAGAATATGAAGTACAAAAAAAATTATAAGAACTGGTGCCTAATGACATTCCTTTGCCCCTCAAGGATTAGTTTTCAGCCTCTTTCTTCTTATATCCCCCACTCCCCCTTGTTCTGTCTCACTCCCCAAAGTCTTGTTGGTCAGAAAGGGAATTTTTTTAGTTGTCCAAATGCAGGTAGAAAAGGTATCCCCTAGTCAAGGAGTGGGTGAAAAGTGAAAAAGCAAAAAAGGGGAAGGTTGTAGTGGTCCACACTGTTTGGGCGCACTATTTGGTAGACCATGCGCCAACTATGCAGATTCTACTATCTCAAATCCTTGAGCCACATGGTTTTCCTAGATGGGGCGCACGGTTTGGAAAGGCTGTGCACCAACCATGTGGAGTGTACTGTCAATGGAATCTTTTCTTGCACGGTTTACACACGGTTTGGATAACCGTGTGGCAACCGTGTGGGTTGCCTCTATCATTGAAATTCCTGAATTTTCTTGTCCTTCATGTCTAGTGCTTGATCCGAGTGACTCCATTCCATCATAGATAGGAAAAAATGGTCTATAAGCCTCGAATTTCCTTCTGAATCTCCAAAATTCATAGACTTCATGCTTTATCCTTTGGTTACCAAAAAAAAAGAACAAGGTACAACCAAATTGTGAAATTCATGCAAATTCATCCACAAAAAAACATTTTATAGATATTAAACCATGTGGAAATGCTTTATTCATAGCAGTGCGTCAATCATAAAGAAGGGAACATCATCAATCCATTCACAAATGAATTTTCAACCATCTCTTTTGGAGAAGCTAAAGGATGCTCAAAAGGAAGATGTGAGAATTTAGAAGAATGTGGAAGCTATCAAAAATGGTAAATCCTAGGAGTTCAATATTAATGATGAAGGAATTGTGAGATTTGGGAAAAGACTATTTGTTAAATCAAGTTCAGAGATGAAGAAGAAACTTTTGTATGATGCACATAGTTCAAATTTCTCTATTCACCCCGGAAATTCAATGATGTATTGAGATCTCCGAGTGCATTATTAGTGGGATAATATAAAGAAGTAGATTGATGAGTATACATCAAATTTCCTAGTGTATCATCAAGTGAAGGTAGAGAGGAAGAAGTTGTAACGCCTCAACCATAGTTACCCATAGTTGGTTCATTATTACATAACATTGGAATGATAGAAGGAAATCATGTCTCGAAAGACAGATCGGTTTAGTAGCCTTGGAAATACTATATAGATTCATAAGTTTTACATTACATTATAAAATGAAAAACAAAAATAACATTGTTTCTATAGAGAACATTCATATCCCCACAAACTATCTCTATAAGTCAGTCATAAAATACATCATAGCATCCTGGGATAAATAAAACATAGAAAGGGGTGAGCTCAGATTCTAAGTAAGGATAACAATATAGTGGAATCATTAATAAATAAGCATAACCATTTAAGGCAATGTATAAGACTAAAACAGAAGCCTTTTAAACATGAACTTCAGCCTAATATGACAAATATAAAATCATCTAATTCCATTTACTTATTCACATGGATATTCTACTAGTCGAATAATCACATGAAATATCAATAGCCACTTTCATAATGATGGAATGGATAATGCCACACTTCATAACCACATAGTCAAGGCCTTGTGCCAAGACTAAAAATAAGATTTTGTCAAGGGCTTGTCCCAAGACACTAGTTTGTCTAATGAGACATACCGATGCATCGCAGATCTATAACAGTCTCCACCCGTCACTTACTATGTCCAATGCATTCCTTTTAAGAAAAGTTTTAAACATAACATAAACATTCATATTAAAACCAACATACGAAATGTCAATACATTATCCATAAAAAACTAATGGTAGAAAAATAAGACATCCACGGTCAAACATGTCACAAAAAAATTCAATAAAAAATGGAATATTTGTATCATAATAAATCAACTTGAAGTAAGAATAAAATTCATTAATGGATGTTGACCTAGATGAAATCAAAATTGTTTGAGAAAAATATCTCATTATTTTTTTTTGAAATAATTTAAAGGTACATAATTATAAAAGAAAACATTTATCTTGAAAATATTATTATAATATTTTAAGGGAAGCCTTGACAATTTTATAATGGTGGAATATAGCCTCACCCACCATATAAGTTAAAAAACATTCTAACCTTAATTTTGTCAAAAAGGTCTATAAAGTAACTCGTTCGGAAAACAATGAAAATATTCCTTTCAAAACATATAAGGTCAAATAAGGGTATGAATAAATTTATTCCATAGTCTTGTACGTATTAAAAATATTTGGGAATACATTTTTAGGAAAACATGGATGTGGATGACAAATAGGTCCTAGTAGATAATTACATATTAACATCCTTGAATAATGAAGAGGTTGTAGAATTAACCCTTACCTTGTACTTTTCCTTGTTCGAGGGTACGTTAACCTAATGTGTAATAGTTAAATCATTGTTATTAAATTTTAAAAGAACCATATATATAATTATGACATCATATATGATCTTCTAATAATGCTTTTTTAATAATATTTTAGTATTATTGTTGTTTTGGGTTTTAACTGATTCATTTTACTTTATATTCTTTGTTACATGAGTCATGTTTGTCATGGATGGGATGTATCTTATTCATATCCCGAATGATATCAACTATTTAAACATTATTTTTAATCATCAAATGAAAATTAGTCTTGAATGGTTACGATGAGGAATAAATCTCATTGTGTTCGTGGAGATGGTAATTCGTACATACGCACGAGTGACAATATCATTCTTTTGATATTAAAATCATATATAATTGGTTGGTATATCATATATACATAATCATTAACATGTTATATTTATTATTTACATCAATTATACATCATTGTTATACCCATATAAAAATAATTTATTGAATTACAACTACACCACGACGTGGAGACGGTAAGCCGTACATACACACGTATGGTGACTTTGTCATTATTATGATTGATAGAGCAATGAATACAGTTAAACCATTTTTATAATAACATCACAGTATATAGAAGATGCTAGATTTATTATTTTATAAAGTAAACAACAAATAAAGTGGAAGTTGAAGAAGAAAATAACTTGACAGAGGTGGTGATATATTTACCTCTTCTTCAGGTTCTTTCATTTGATTTGATCAAAATAGCTCCCTAGGTGGGATTTATGATCACACCAATGCCTCTTTAATGAAGGTAGGAGAGTTGGGAGGATATTTGGGTAATGTTTGGATGAGCCAAATGGCTTTGAATGTGTGGATTAGAGAGACGTGGAAGTTCACTTTTATAAGAGGGATGAGGGCACCTTAGGAAAAGATTGAAATATTCTTTCATAATAAAATCATGATCAGTTTATATTGGCTCAAAAATGAATTATTTAATGGATAAAGTGGGTATGGGTCAAAAACCACTCAACCATTGGGTTTTAGACAGGTTTGGGTCACTATATTAACCTCATCTTTTAGATTTAACTCTTAGTTAAATAGTTTTACATTTACCATGTAACTTTGTATTTTTATATAATATGGTTAATAAAATTACTATAAACATTCAGGCGAACCAAAAGTGGTTCATTAATGACATATATATTATTATTTAAGACCTTTTTCTGAACCATAGATTTTTAGGAATATAATATAAATTAATAATATAATATTTGTTTTAAAAACTCTTTTATGTCAATTTTGACACTATTTGGAATGTTGTTTTTGCTAAATTCATAACAGCATTATTACTTTTAAAAAATCATTTAATCAATCTTAACATGTCAAATTAACCTATAAAATTCTCATATGGCATCAAAACTTTCAAATTATATTTATTTTAACATCTATAATTTCATTTATTTGATTCTTTCATTAATAAGGAAAATACTGCATCATCATTGTGTCATAACTAAATTTAACTATTCAATGTCAAAAAATTATAAATAAAATACGACTATGTAGGAAATTGTTTTATATTTCTAATTAATATTTATATTTGAATAGATAACATATATAACCCTATGTAAAATGTTTTTTACTAAGAGATATATGCTTCTGTCATTTTTGTATTTACTTTAACTTCATTATTATAAAGTGTCATTGTCACTTACATGTGGCTCCATGGGATCCCCAAATCAACCCAAGGATTCCCATGGTCGGAAATATATCATCCAATAGGGTTATTACACATGTTAGGGTAATTTAATATTAATATAATATTATTTTTTACCCATATTTACCGGATTTACCCTTTAACCATGGTAAATAAAATATTTACCGATGTAATTATTCAAAATGTCTAAAAATAAAAGTTATCTATTTACACAATTCAAACCAAATGATTCTAAATATATAATTGATTTTTCTAAATTCAAAACACTGAAGTTGTAGAAATTAATTTAAAATTAATTCTCGTTGTCAAAATAAAAAACGTGTTTTTATGAAATAATAACTATCAAAAGATTGACACTTGCTTATGTCCAGTTTAAATGTGAAATTACGTCTAATGACCAAAATTGGATTAAATGGTACAAATATAATATAATTATACATAAAACTACTCAATATTATAATTTATCACTATAATTTATTTTGATTAAAAAATTTGTTTTTAATTAAAATTTAGTATTTTTTACTATTCATCAAAAACTGAATGTTATCAGAAAAATACCTGAAATTCACCCTAAGATAATTTTGATATTCTGAACATAAAAATTAATTCTATTTTGAATGACAAAATTGTTAAATTTTCAAAAATTGGTTATTACTATTCATAACGGCTAGTTTGATTGGTCGTGATGTGTTATAATCTCAAAGTTACGTACAACGCAAGCTATTTCATTGTTCAACGGGAAACATATCGTGGAAGAATGAGGTGTTACATATGTCTAAATGTATTATGAAACCATGATCATACCATCATGTAAATGGTATAACATCACCATGGACATTGTCACTGGTCTTCCGAAGACACCCAAAGGCAACAATACAATCTGGGTTATTCTGGATCATCTTACAAAGTCTGCACACTTCATTCCAATTCGAGAGGATTTCTCATTGGATCAACTAAAACAGATGTACATATGGGATGTTTAAAGGATGCATGGGGTACCACTAACTACTGTATCTGATCGATATCCAAGATTCACCTCTATGTTTTGAAAGATTATTCAACATGCTCTAGATACTGAACTGAACATTTGTACGGCCAATCATCCTCAGAATGATGGACAATCTAAGAGAACAATTCAGAAACTAGAAGATATGTTAATATCATGTTAAATGAAATTTAAAGGAGGTTGGGATAAATATCTTCCTCTAGTTTAATTCTACTATAATAATAGTTTCCACTCGAGCATCCGGATAGCATCTTATGAAGAACTATATGGAAAGAGGTCCGGAATACTGGCATTTTGGAATGAAGTTGGTGAGTGTAAGCTGTTAGGACTAGAAATGGTCGAAGAAATGGTAGAGATTGTGAAAAGCATTCAGCATCATATCAAGGTAGCCTAGAGTCAACAGAATAGTTATACAGATAACCATTGATGAGTCCTTGAGTTTAAAGTTGGAGACATGGTATTTTATGCATTTCTCCATGGTAGAATGTCATGGGGTTTGGAAAGAAATGTATGTTAAGTCCTAGTTACATCGGACCCTTCAATATTCTTGATCATGTTGGGGTTGTGGCCTATAGACTATAACTTCCACCTACTATGGACAAAGTACATGATGTCTTTCATGTATCACACTTAAGGAAGTATATACCAGACCCTTCACATGTACTCTCTTCTGAGGTAGTACAGTTAGATGATGATCTTTATTATGAGGAGAAACAATTGAAGATCTTAGATTGTAGAGAAAATGTTCAATGAAATAATACAATTCCCCTTGTCAAGTTGTTGTAAAAAAACCTCAAGTTTGAATAAGCGATGTGGGAATCGGAGGAAGTGATGAAGCAGAGTTACCCGATTTT
Source organism: Viscum album (assembly GCA_963277665.1). Classification (NCBI taxonomy): domain Eukaryota; kingdom Viridiplantae; phylum Streptophyta; class Magnoliopsida; order Santalales; family Viscaceae; genus Viscum; species Viscum album. The sequence continues at coordinate 839,215,855 of OY728166.1, read as the reverse complement.
GTTTTAGTGTGAGAAAATGAAATTTCGGGGGCAAAATTTCTTAAGGGGGGAAGATTGTAAAGAACCAAAAATTTATTAATGAAAGTTCCTCTTTGTCTATTTAAATGTCTTTATATGGTTATGTAAAACGTATGCACATATAGGGTTCTATGGTTTGTATTTTAAAATATCATTAAGAATTGTGACCATTTCAAATATAGTTGTTGAATAGTAATCACATGGTTATTATAAATATAGGGCTTTTTCAAATCCAATTTACTCAGAAAAAGGGAGCATTAGCCTCATCCAGTAGACTTTCCCCATACGAATCCCATTTTTCAGACCTCATAATGGATTTGGTGTCATTGGGATTCACTCTTGACCAATACCAAGATGAGATTGAATATGTTAAGCTCGAGTGGAACCGCCTATGAAAGAAGTGGATGTCGATAGAGATTACCACTCGAGCAATGTTATCTAAGCCACCCCAATAGTCTGTCACCATCACACACCTTACACTAAGTTATTATGTGGGTGTTTAAAGAGGTTATGTAACAAGACCCTAGTACTAAGATTATGTACATTATTCTTATATCGGGAATATACATTCTTTTTATTATTGTCACTTTGTAAAAAGTTTTTAATACACAAATAGTATTTTTAGTTAATATTCAACTAAGAAATATATTTTGATTTATTAATGGATTTTTGAATTAAATAATTTTTTAATAAAATATTATTATTATTAAATTAATTTTTATTAAATATAAATGATTGTATAATTTTATGAATGAAATTGTAATTTTTATTAACATTTGAAAGCTATTTTGGTCAAAACCAATGATTTTTTTATAAATGTTGGTTTTTATTTTAAAGTAAAAATTCACATATTTAGAAAACTATATAGAGAAAATGAATACTATTTTTGGAATTAGGAAGTCGAAATTATCCAATGGTGAATTTTTCGTAATATTATGAGACAATAGAATTTTTGGGTAAAAAATTAAATATCGTTTAAATATATTATTTGTTTTATGAAATCATAATGACCCAATAGTGATGTAATAAAATAAAATAAACATTATGTTCGGCCAATATTTGTTTTTAAATTAAAATAAAGCGATTTTGGGGTTTTTTGATTTATTTTACAAAGCTTTAGTGAACCCATCAAGGCTTATAACACATTTTTTCTTTTTAAATTGTTTTCCTTGAGAGTGTGACTCACCTCCTCATAAGAAACCCTATTATTTTAAGAAGTTTGGCCATTGGACTTATAATGTTTTCTCACATCCCCCCTTAACGAAAACCATGGGAAAAACCCATGGGCTGGTTTATGGTTTTGATTAATTTAATGTGAGGTGACCCAAACCTAAATAATAAAAAATTCCATCTCCTTTCCTATATAAACCCACCCAACTCACACTTCCTCTTAACTCAATAAATTTTGAGTTAGACCAACCATTACACTCCTCTCTCAATAATTCTCCCAAGGCACCCAATGCCCCCAATAATCCTTTCTCAAGCCTCTACCATGCCTTTGGGATCACACTTCCAAGTAAGGGATTCCAATATTTCTTTATTTATCCAAGTTTCTTAATATTGTTATGAACTTTTATTTTCAATTATAAATGTTGGGGTATAATTTTTCACATCCCCCATACTACCCTCTTTATGTTCGAATTATGAGTCACCCCTTTCTATCCCATTAAATTCCTCCCATGTACACCCGTTAGTCTACTGAAATTCCGAAATGAATTTCCCCCTCCTCATTTACATTCAATAAATTCTTTTGTATCATGAATCTAAATTCCATTACAATTGTTGGGACATGTATCTATATGAACTCTCTTATTGTCCATTTCATGTACATATGATGAGACACCCATTTCTCTATCATTAACCTTTTTTATGAATTCTTATGTCACACCGTTATGCTGCCGAAATTAAACCATGTGTTTCCAAGCCAATGTCATTGTGAAGTGAATACCATACCCATTTCCATATCAAGGGTATTCACCTTTATAAACATTTACTTATTTATTATAAAGATTCATATATGTATTACACATTCCTTTATCATGGAATAAATGATGTTTTTTAATGAATTCATGTTTTATGATCCTTGTGGCACACTTATTCATGAAATGAAATGTTTAAGAAGGGTGCGCCTTGATAGTGCTCCAATGCATTGGGTAATGTATTGTATCATGATACATCATGAGCAATGATTTTTGACTCATGCTAATTCATGTGCAACGAGGTTTTACTCGTGCTTCATGTGTAATTAGGGTTTACTCATGCTCTATGTGCAATAAGCCTTGGCTTATTCTTGTTAAGTGGTGTTGCCACATTTCCATGTTATGATTATCATATTTTATCATGCCTTTATGTTCATGTTGCCCTTCTACTCCATTGATATGACTATTTCTAACATGTACTGTATTCCTCATGTTATTCCATGTTTATTCCCTTACTGGCCTTTATATCTCACCCTTTTCTTATGCATGTCCCCATGTTATCTAATGCAATGCTAAGTACGAGGGAATGTAGTGGTCATGTAAAGGAAGTTTTCAATAAGTTGTTGTGTTCTATGATTTATGTTTTTGTGTAATGTTCCTAATCCCTAATGACACTAGAGCTCTAGATCTTTTATGTGGTATAAAATGAAGGTTTAATGTAATAAATCATGTTTAAGTATGTGATAAAGGAAATTCTGATTTCTAATAATGCATTTATAGTGAACATGTTTTTGTATCATTGGAAATTTCAATGTTTATTTTACATATGAACTTTCCCCATTACACGATTCTCCAAAAACATTGTAAGGACGTCTTGACTAACATTAACTATATTTAGAAATCTCTAGTTTATCCCCCTCAACATTATAAAAATATTTTTTCAATGAATTTATTTTTCCAATTACTTTCAAATCATATGAGTCCACCAACCATTGTAAGCATTTTTTCCAATACTTGTATCTTATTTCATTGATAAAATAACCTATAAATCATTCTTCCTCATCATACACATCAAATATTCACACATTCATTTTTTAGATAATATATCCTTCGAAAAACATTGAAGTGATTCAATGAAGTTTTTATGATAGAACATTTCATAAGATGTCATGTTAGTTTCCAGTCTCAACAATAATATTTTATAAACATGTAAAATAATAATAATTTCATCATTCTAATATAATGTTGATTGTTTTTATTCTGTTAATATAATTATTTCCATTCCCACCAAAATTCTATTTTTTCTTACCATTAATCCATTTTTATAGAGATTAGGGATCTGTTCCATCTGGAAATAGGGATGACCTTGTTTGTTTAAGGTTCAAGCATTCCAATCGGTTTCTAATGGGTTTATTTGTAGAACCGGAAACATCCAATGATTATATATCCATTTGGACCTACTTTCAAAAGGTATGTGCTCATTATTTGTGGAAAAATGAGGCTTAAGAATTTTCATTGGTCGAGAGGATGGGAGGTCGGACTCATCACACCTTTTTGGGGGGAATTATTGTCTACTCCGAGACTCTCTTATAGATTTGAGTTATGTTCGTGAGTCCTTATTAATTTACCAAGTTTGAAAATAAGCTTTTCTTTAGATCTAACAATCAATTATTGATATGAATGAGATTTAGAGAATATTTTATATGTATTTGTGGTTCTTCATAGATAGATAATCATGCGTATTTATTAGAGATTCTTAGTCAATGGTATCCTTCAACACATTATATAGAAATCTATTGGTCATTATGATAACCATACTGGTTTTAAATCCACTCAGTGGGGCACGTGAAGCTTATTGTCGTTCAGAAGGACGTGGATTATTTTAGAGTTGGGATCGTACCCGTAGATGTGCTACCTATGTATCCTTGTTAGAAAAGGAATCAGAACCCACGTAGTTTGAGAGGAAGGACATAGTTTAACGTCATATGGTACAGAAAAGAATTAATAAAATATGGGATTGAACCTTAGAAAGGATTCCTACATAAAATAATTTTAAAGTAGAGATCAAATTCCATGTAGTTCAGGTGATTAAGTATGAGGTTTATTCATGATTAATGTCCCCAAGAGAAATGTTATAATTACATTTACACTTTAAGATCATGTGAGTCTTGCTCGGTGTGAGAAATAAGAGGTATTAGTAATACCAGACGATTGTGCCATGAAAGACGCAATCATAAGAAATGATTTGGAGATTATGTATGTATGACTGCCCAGATAGATGATGATTGGGACTTACTTCCGGGAAGAAGCTTAAGAACATGGTTCATAAAGGTATACGTGCTTTATGGAGATTTGGATACTTAACATAGGACTTAATCCTGAGAAGGATGCCCAAACTAGAGGGGACTTATGATTGGGTTTTATTCCTAATAAGGAATCCCAAATCAAAAGAAATTATGACTAGGGATTATTCTTCAAAAGAGGCCCAGGTTAGGAGAAATTATTATTGGGGATTACTCCAAAGGAGGATTCCGATATTAGGGAACTTGGGGCTTACTCCTAAGAAGGATGCTCATATTAAGGGGATTTGAGATTGTGGATTACTCTTGAGAAGGAGGCCCAGGTTAAGAGGAATTATGACAGGGTTTGATGCCTGAAAAGTATGCCCATATTAGGGAACATGGGGCTTACTTCTAAGGAGGATGCCTAGATTAAAGATCTTCTCATCTTAAAGGATGAGTTTGAATGAATGAAATTTATAACCTTAGTGACATAAAGTTATGTAAATCATGAGGTTTTGAGAGATTTTTCATAGAATTCCTTTCAGATAAGGAATCCAAAAAAGGAACCATGATATAAATGTCTTTGAAGAGGGTTTTGAAGACTGTCCTTGAAGAGGAATGGTGGATTTGAGGAAAGGAAGTGAATTGGAAGGAAGAGCCCAAGTCTTGATCTAGTGCTCAAGTCATGGTCATGTAAGTATACTTGCGTGACATAAGTTCTCTTGGGAGACGAAGAACCCGTGAAGTGATACTTGGGAGAATTTGAATTGGAGCCCTTAGTATCATCCCTAGAGGCTTTCAGATAGTTGGCGCACAAGTTTCCTTGAGAGGGAAAGATGGAGTACGGGTATCATCACTTCATTAAGGGCTGGACACTTAGGCGGCAAAAGTATTGATGAGTTTCAACACTTAGGCCTTATTTTTACTCTTTTAAACTTCCATTCTAGTTAAAGAATTACCTTAGAAGTGTTTTTAAGACATCAGATGGAGACTTGGGCGACCAGAGCTTGAATATGATTTTATGGTTTTTCGTCCTTGAAATGGGGGGCCCACAAGGAGTATTTTTAGGTCATTGAGGACGTTGGGAGAAAAAAATAATAGGGCGTGCAAGTCACTTGTGCGACCCATATGTGGCGCGCAGGTATACTTGCGTTACCATAGTGAAACTTGTGCAACCAATGCCTAAAAAGTTCTTTGTTCATGCCTTAGTCAATTTTTGATGTTCTTCAAAGGATGAATCTCTTTGTGCTTAAGGTATTACCCTTTTTCATTCGTTAGACTCTATGATGGAATACAGCGTCAACAAAAGTCACCCCTCAGAGTTGGATCCGAAAAAGGAAAGAGGATTTGACTCTGAGGAAAACGAGAAACAAGGTATTGTGGTATGCAAGTAGTAGGCGCGCAGGTATGCTTCTGGCGCACAGGTTCTACTGCGCAAGGGTATTGACTCGCCTAAAAATATGTGGCACCACTTCGTGAAAAGCACCCAGCTTCGAACGCTTCTGACCTCTCGGCGCACAAGTAGATCTCATCGTGCATGTGTCTTGATTTTCCGCTCGTTCGCGCTTCTGTTCGTGTCGCGATTCTGCATTGAGTTTCTGACTTGCGCGCCAGCACTAGCACGGTTAAACTTGTGCAACCAACTTGGACTTGCACACCAACATTATACTTGCGCGCCTTAATGCCTTAGCCATTTTTTGTGAATTTCATCACAAATTTTATGAAAAATAAACTTACTTAAAAGTTAATTATCTGATGTTTGTGCAGATTCAATGGCTCCCAAAAGAAATGCAACGGCTGATGAACTGGCTAGCAAGCTGATTGATGATATGATGAACATCATTGGCCATGATTATTATAATATCTTCGACATCACTCTCCCGGATTTGGACAAGAACTTGAAGAAGTATCATCTCAATTTTCCACAAAGTATTTATCTTCCTCTGTATGGGCATGGTCATCTGCAAGGAGTCAACATTTCAGAACCAAAGAACTATCTCCCACATTCATGGTTTCAAACTTACACCAACTTTTCTTAAGAAAATTTCTCAGTTGGAGGATCATTTGTAAATGATGGAACAGTGCAGAAAGCATTTATAATGAATCATAGCCCATGTGCCCCAGATCTGAAACCTCACAAACCTGATCTGAAACCGCATTGTTATCTCTCAATATTCTGAAACTCTCAGAGAGATCAATCCAAACGCTGTAATAAGAGTTGGGACTTCCGTCCTGGAGAATGTGTGAAGCCGACTTGGATGTGGGCATATTGGGTGTGACAAACCTGTGTAGAATTTGTCAAGGATCTGAAAGGAGCTGCAATATATGAAGCCATCAAGGCTGGGCAGACATATGTTTACAGGAATGATGACTTTGTGCCGGAGCTAATCAGCCGTTGGAGCCCATAAACCAATTCTTTCCATATGACTCATGGAAAAGTGGGCATCAGTTTTTGAGATGTCTACAAGATCTCGGGGGCTCCAATTTTAGGCGATATGTATGATGAATTCATCCCTCTCAAGGAGACATGGAATGATTCAGAGAAGACTCCGGCTTTGGCTCGAGATTATTGAAAATTTTCCACAAGCTCAATAAATCAAAGACATCAAAAACTCATTCTAGAAAGGTTATTCATCCAGTGGAGTGGATGGATATGTTTCTTACCAAGAAGAAGGAGAAGGGTCCCACCTATACTCATCCGACTAGCTTCCCCAAAACAGATAAGTGGGGTGCTCTTGGCACATTCTGGCTGACTCTATAAGCATGGGAATTTGAAAAGTGGGGGTACAAAGTGAATCAGAGAATCCCAGGGAAGACCCATATGGCGGGCTTCTTAACCTTTTGGCTAAATTTTTAACTTCTTCCAGTTAGGGATTCTAATGGAGGTGTCAGGACAGGGACCTTCGTTGTTGCGGCCAAGTTGGCTGAGAAGAAAATGGTTGGGTTGGCCACCCCCATTTTGGAAAAGTTTCACAGAATCTTACTCCATTTTTATATGGGTATGTATCCATTGATAATAGTGGGACCATTCCATGTTTTTTTGGGGATGGATCACCACTCATTTCAGGACATATGTTGTACAGAGTAGAGTACAGGTTCCTGGAAGTTCTTTCAGGCCGTCAGTGCAGGCATTTTCAAGAATTTTTCCATTATCCCTCAACTCCTATGATATGAAGGTGAGGCAGAGCATGTTCAAGGAATTATATTTCTTTCCTCATGGAAACCTGCCAACCAGACGGTTTGTTAATGATGGAATAGCCCGCCTGGAATTGAGGTCACACATGCTGGATTGCGAAGATGGTGTATTGGCCATCATGATTAACAGAGAGATTATGTGTGAGGCCTATGCGCCGTACATATTTTCATGCCAATTCAAGTGCCTTTAGTAGATTGTTGTATCCCCTCCGGTGCATGTCTGATCAGAATGGCATCCAATGGTTTCCTGACAACTTTGGTTGGTAACGACCATGGAGAATATCGGGGCAGTTTTTGATCTACCATTTGCTGGAGTGGTGAGTCACTTGACTACATGGTATGCTGAGAAATGAGTAGCATCATACCCTAAAGGGGTAAAAAATCATCTGATTCCTTGGGTGTGAAAAAAGAAGAGAATTGTCAAGAAAGAAACCCTTCATCTAGGAGGTGACTCTTCCACACCCAGAGCTGATTCACTGGGTTCCTCTCCCAGGGCTGACTCGCCGGATTCTCACGATGGGGATGATAAGGCACAACATTCGTCAAAGCAGCCTTGTGCCATATATAATCCTCCTTATAGAGTCAGAAGACCCACTCAATCGACTCTTGGTCAGTTACTTAATTGAGGCAATTTAATCTCCATTATTTTATATAGAAACAAGTTTCATTTTCTTATCCTTTATTTGTGATTGCAGGAGCCAGGAAGAAGTTGAAGTCTAAGATTGTTGGACCCTCCTCACAGCCTTCTGGTGCACATACTGAATATCTAGGACCAGAGGCTATCCCAACATGGCAGAGTTTATTTTGCGTTGATGAAACTGCCTGGATGGACTTATGTGAAGGGATACACATCCCTGAAGTAGGGAATCTTCGAGATTCTACTGATATCCATTTTTAGGATAATACTGATGAAGTTTGGGCATACATTAGGGAGTTGGAGATGCTCATATATGCCACTGATGATTCCATTCCTATCACCTATAGGGTGAAGTAAATAATGGATCATGGCACCACTGAGGAGACTCGTGCTTTTGAAGATGAGGAGTGGCACGATTATGTGGCTTCTGAAGATGTAAGTCTCTATCATTATTTGATTTGAAAATTGATTTCAGTTAAAACTTTGTTACTCAAGGAAATTAATTTCTTCATCCTGCAACTTGTAAAGAAAGGAACTGCTGAGGTTCCTTCTGTAACACCCCAGGTAAATAAAGAATTTGACTTTTTCATATTTATCCATATTTTTGAATAAAATATTAATATTACTTTAAAGGTAATTCTATGCTCGAGTGCGTACCCAATACACAACAACGAGTTTCTTTGAAATCTTACGTTGCACTCTAATAATAAAATAATATTATTTTAAAAGGTAGTTAACGCCTAGCTGTTATAATTGCGGGAATGAACGGAACTAACTACAAAATGATTATATATTTTTGTCAAATATTTTTACTTTTATCCAATAAATGTTGGAGGCTTAAAATGAAAATGAATCCAATTTTAAGCATAAATCTTCTAATATTCGTTAAATGGTCGATTAACCGCCTTTTGATGGAGAACCATTTTTAAATATACTTTTGACAATTTTATATGTTTTATTTGACAAAATAAAATCCTTCTTTATAATCTGGACATCAAAATTTACTTTGTGTAAAATTTTGTTATTTTTCCGATAAAGATCATTTTTATTGAAAATGCTGCATTTTAATTCAAAACCTCCTTTTAATTTGATTTATTTATATTGATATATTATATTTTTAATTTATATTAGAGTTTATTTAGAATATATTTTTACCATTTAATCTAATGGTGGTCATTGGAATTAATTTCACTTTGAAATTGGACTTAAACTAAGGTCAATATTTTAATAGATATTGTTTCTTAAAAACACGCTATTTGTTTTGACAGCGGGAATTAATTATTAAATTGATTAATGCAACATATATGTTTTGAATTTTGTAAAATAGACATCATTTTTTAATTCAGAATATCAAATATAGCTTAGGGTGAATTTTTGGTATTTTTCTGAAAAACTTCAATTTTTGATGAATAGTGAAACCACTAAGTGGTAGTTTAAAAACTGATTTTTCGTTTAAATGAAACTTTACCACTTCTGTGATTTGAATTTCAAGAATCCGACATACATGGTTTTCAATAGTATGTAAAATGTGGTTCAATGAGATTAAAATAATTTTTTGGTGAATAGTAACTTTTATGTTTTTAATCGCGATTAGAGGTAATTACTGTAATTTAAGGTAAAAATAATGTTTTAATAATATGAAATGACCTAGAAACACGTCCTACACTCATTTTATGTGTCATGGCAGACCAAGACAATCCATGGGTCAACTTGGGGACCCCATGGAGCCACTTTGGTTGGAAAATGAAATAAATAACTTTTTATTTAAAGTTAAAATAAAAATGTCACAAGCATGAGTTGTTTTACTAAAACAATTTTTAAATGGGGTTATACAAGTCATATTTTGGACTATAAATATTAATTAGAAATCTAAAATGGATTACTACATCATGATATATTTTTTATAATTTTTAGTCATTAAATAAATTAAATTATTTATGACATCATGATTATGCAGTGATTACCTCATTAATAAAGGATTTAAATAAAATGAAAATATAATGTTAAAAATATAACATATACTTGTCAAATACTTATTGGATGAGTATATTTCGAACCCTTACCACCTTATCCTAGATATAAATCAGTGTGAGACCTTTAAAATCCGAAACTCATTTGAAAATAAAGTAACATTTTGTAACTTTCCAAGAGTGCGCCTCCTCTCTTCTCATAAAAGGCCCCCACCTCTACCACCTTACCCACACCTCTCAAGCCTTTGTCTCGGCCAACCCCTGCTCATTTTGTCTCTCCACTTCCCTCTCTTACTCCTAGAAGCCTCACTTTGGGTAGAAGTCTTCCCAAGGAAGCCTTTGAGCTCAAATCAAAGAGAGGTACCCGATTTTAGGGTAATGTCTTCACTTGTGTTCTTTTGATTTATTTTGCTTCTCCAACCCCCTAAAATCTTTTTGTTCATTTATTTTGTAAAAAATCCAGTATCTTCAATATACTGGGATGTTTTTATAAGAAGTATTCTAGCTACACTTACACACACCTGCATCTAATGGTCAAATAACATAATGTTTGTCTGGTTGGTGAATTTCTGCCTCACGAAACGATGATTGTTCAATATTCTTTTAACACCCTCAAAGGTGGCCATTAAAATGTAACTATATTTATATATGATATATAATATTGTTATGTTTTACTTAAGCATCTGTATTTTTCATTTATGGCATACCTTTATGGTTTCCATTATGGTTAAACGTGATATCTTCATTTTTGGAAGTGCGGACTACCGCCCCCTCAATGTGATTTGATTCGTTAATACCATATGTGGTATGTATAAAGGATATATTTAATGATATTATATACGATACCATATTGGAATTATAATACTATTATGTATCATTATGTTTTAATTCCATTAAATAATAAATAGAAATGGAAGTAGCGTTCATGCGTACGTACGACTTACCGTCTCCATGAACGGTGCATTTCATTTCTTACCTCTAAATGTTATGTAATATAATAAATGCTTGTATATAATTGATATATATGATATATAAGTATCTACATAATGAATATAATTCGGGATATAATATATATTTTACCACATGAACAACTTTTAATTATAAAGAGTTTATTTTTGACTCAAGTAGCAATGATCTACAAAACGACCATTATTAACTTAAATAATTACAGTGTTCATAGCATGGTAGTAAGTGAAATAAAAGGAATAATGAACTTGAAAAAGGTTCTTAAGTAAGTAGAAATTAACTCAAGTTTATAATTCAGGATGTTAATGAACGATCGAGTCAAGTCGGACCCGAGGTAAGGGATCCTACCCCTCTCTTTCTTTTTAAGTACACTCTTTTATGTCATTCCTTTTAAGCTCATATTTCTTATGATAGGGATGTTCTTTTATATTACTCTTACTGTACTTTTTATGTTCATATGATGAGAGACCCTATATTCTCTCATCAACCCATTTTGGAAGTTTTGAGTGGTGCCGTTAGGCTGCCGAATTTTCGTTAGGGATCCTACCTCTCTCTTTTTTTTAAGTACTCTCTTTTATGTCATTTCTTTTAAGATCATCTTTCTTATGTTTGGGGAAGTTATTTTATATTAATAATTCTTTTCTTTTTATTTTTATATTATGAGAGACCCTATTTTATCTCATAAATCCATTTTTGGAAGTTTTAATTGGCATCGTTAGGCTGCCGAAATTTCGTAAGGGGCTTTTTATCTCACTTTGTGTTTTCGTGAGATTCATGCTACATTTGACAATATTTCCTTTTGAGTGGTGTATGTACTGTCCATTATTATAATATTTGTGTAACATACTTTCTTTTATGAGTATTTACATCAATTTTGTATAGTTCTTCTTTCATGGGGTGTACGTTTCAAAAGTTACCCAAATCGGTAAGGGAACCTTTCACCCTCCTCTCTTTAAAAGACTTCTTTTGTTATGTCTTTTAATTTTCATCTTATTATGTGGGGATATGTTCTTATATATCCTTATTTCCGTAAATTTTATGTCCAGTTGATGAGATACCCTTTCTCTCTCTCATCAACTCTTTTTCTAAAATTTTATGTGACGCCATTAGGCTGTCAAAGGAACTTTCTAACCAAATTTCGATCTCTTTGGGTTCAACATGTAGTTATTGAATATGTCATCCTTTGAATAGGTGTGAATGACCATTGATTATTTTACACTTAATATCCACTTATATTGGGTGTATTTATATTTGTCACACATAGTTATGAGATTGATTTATCCTTAATTTAACGATACATTCTTTATAATGGATTTCATCTCATTTTACATTTCTATTGAGAATTTATTTTTGTTATGCACCAGTTCACTCTTATATGGTGTATATACTGTCCTTTAGAATATTATATCATTAATCCCTTTATTCTAATGATATTATAAAGTTTTGATTAAATGTTATTCCTTGATTATTGTATTCAAGTGTCTCTCATTTTGTTAAAAACCGTTTAACTAATATATCGTTTAAAATGTTTTAATGTTTTATTCCTATAAGTATTTCTCATTAATATCCATGTTTTCAAAATGGTTTTAAGGATTTATTTATATGGATATTAATGGTTTAAATTGTTAAAAGCTTCAATGTGTTATGGGACACTTTGATTTAAAAATCACTTTATTAAATGTTTTAAATGGTTTTTAGAATGGATTCATTATTTCAATATCTTAAAATGTTATATTGTTATTGCAATGTGGGAATGTTATCTTTACTTTACGCTTAAGTTATGTTATATGATTATGTTATTGTTCTTGGGCATTGTTATGAAGACAGGTGATTCCGTGATAAACTAAGGGCGGGTGAGCCCGATCTAGCTCTCCAATGCATTGGGTAATGCGAAGGAGTTAAACCTTAAGGTTTCTCTGAAGAGATTTAGGTAATATACTGTGATGGGTATTCCAAACGTAACCAAGAGGGTTAATCCCTATGTAATAATGTTATGAATGCCTCAAGTTACCTTTATGTATTATGATTTCTATGAATTATTCATGATTTTATGAGGTATGTTAAAGTGATTATGTTTTATGGGTAAAGTATGATTTCATTCTTATGTATATATGTACTCATGTTTCCTTTCCATACTTTTTATAACCCTTACTGATCCTTTTATGCTAATCCCAGGTTTATGAAATGTTTTTCACAGGTCAAGGGAATGGTACATGATATGATGATAGTGTCAAGGAAGTTTCAAGAAAGAATCCATGTTTTATTTTAAATATGGTTTCGTTGATGGGAAAAATGAATACTATCTTTTATGTAACCACTTTGTTTAAATGTGGAATGTAATGCATGTTTTATGATCTAATTCTCTAAAACTCTAAACCTGAAAAGATCCTCAATGTGTAATCTTGTAATAACTCAAGATTAAGTAAGGTTTAAGGCTTGGGCCTTATACCTTCACCAAAGTATAGCCCTGGTGTCACCACTATCAGAGTTATTGAATCTCCTCGCGATCCCGATGAGGTATCTCAATGCTGGAAATCCGTGGATGAAGAGTTAGACAGGTCTTTTCATTCTCCAATTCTTGTATTTGGAGATGATGATGTCAACACTCCCAAAAGGCCAAAGAAGAAAAGACATTGAAGGAAGATGTCCACAGCTAAACGCTTCATTAGTAGTGGTATGTCCTCCGGATAGTCATGAATCTTAACCCATGAAAGGATTGCTCATAATTCTTGGGATTGCATGGGATTCTTCAATTTCCCCTTTGAGGGAGAGGACTGACCCTCCGCTGAGGACGATAGAGGGTGCTAGTGAACAATCGCAAATTCATGCTGACTTGGCTGCTCCGGAAGAAGCGCCAGCATCTGTTCCCAGTACTGCTCCTGCTACTGCTACAAGGAGGGAAGAGCCTACTTTTGATAATTTAACAATACTTCATATAATGTTGAATGAAAACATCAACTGACTTCGATTATGTGATACTTTAGGTTCAACAACTACATCAGAACATTTGGCGGACATGGAAAATGCTGCCATAATTTTCTCTGAAGAAAATATCCGAGGTAAGAGGCCATAAGATGAGGGTTGTCAAGAAGACATGTCGAATGATCCCACTAGTAAGACTAACTAGAAGTCTTAGATATCACTGGATGAAATGATGAAACTTGGTGCATCTTTTGAAGACATTTTAGATCATGTTAAATTACCATGTAATTTAGAATATTTTGGATGTGAGTTTTATCCTTCATCTTGATAAAAATTTCTTATTACATCTAGGACCATGAATAGTTGAAAGGTGCAGTTCCATATAAACAAGATGTTGAACTGCCAATGCCTGAAGGGGGTAGAGACAACCCTATTATTGTAGAGATTCTAGATCAAGTGGAGCTTAACCCAGTAGAGCTTCCTGAAACCTATCTTGAAAATCCTATTGAAGCTAGGAAAGATGGAGAGGAGCCTTCTCATGCTGTTGATCTACCGTTGGGTAAGGGATAATAATTTTTGTGGTTGCACTTAATTTTCAAGGAAACATAATCACATTTTGTTATCCTTTGAAACTAACCAAAACATTCAATTGACTATGTAGGGCCGTCAATTTCAATGGCTAGATCTGGAGGTGAAGCCTCAGCCTCCGCCCAAATCGGAGTAGAAAGTGATGTAACAAGGGACCGGGGGGAAGGAGCAGAACATGGAACTTCTCTAAGTGCATCAATCCCAGACTATATTCCCACCTGTGATAGTGATGCTAAATCAGACCCCTTGGTACAAAAGGTCCTCCAATTTTTATGTTGTAAGGCATGGCAGAACATATGGAATACCCTATATGAAGTTCCTCTTGAAGAGCTGTCTTTGAAGAACCTGTGGCTGTCATCCATCTTCATCATGTTTGGACTTGACAGTTTTGGATATCAAGAGATCCATGCCACGGTGAAACAAGTTATCTTAAGGAGGGAGCATAAGAAAAATTACTTTCAATATTTTACCAGAGCAAGGCTGTTGACCAATATCAGCGAATTTGAGGCTATGGTGTCCTGAGTTGAGGCTGATCATGCTGCAAAGTTGAAGGAGCTAATGAAAAAGACCAAGGAGAAAGTTTTCCAACATATTCACCTTCAGCAGCAGTTAGATGTTGTTACTGGGGAACATGACCAGCTGAATAATTCACTCGAAGGAGTTCAATCAAATGGTATGAAAGCCATTGCAGATTCCAATAATGCACTCCGTCAAGATGAAAAGAGGAAAGTTGGTCGAGTGAATGAACTTCAAGTGGATGCTGATGATTCTCGGAATGCCATAAATCAAATTAATAGTTATGTTGAAAGCATCTTGTAAATCCAGAAAAAGAGAAGAGACTCCAGTCTGTGGATGTCCTTCTAACTCTTGTGCCTCAATGAAAAACACATTCATCTTCAATCATTTGTGCCTTCATTCTCCTGCGTACATGTACTAATGTTCTAACAAATTATGCATCATTTTAATGAAAATTAACATCCTACTATTTGAATCATGGGATAGTGAAAGAATATTGTATTGTGTTTTACCCAACTGCCGTATAAGCATATAACTTTAGAATTTTCAATTTTCAAAGACATTATTTCCTATTGACTCTCATAAGAAATCTATCCCCGTGAATTATTGCACATTCATAAATAATTATCATTGAAAAGATATTATAATCACGAGAATCGATGAGAGTGGGCCTTGGATATACTCATGCACAAAGAATCCATAAAGGTTGGGAAGGATTATCATTTAAGGAACTCAAATTAAGAAATAATAATTCATTTGAAATTAATTATCTCACAGGAAGATCATACAATATACCAGGATCTTGCTCAAATGAGGACGAAAAATATAAAGAGAGCATCTATGGTAGGTACAACTGTAGAGATTTAGAGGCATCCCCATCCTACATGGTGGAAAGGATTTTTTACTCAAACCATTCCCAAAAGGCTAATAAATCTAGTCCAAAATGTTGTAGAAGTAAAGAAGGAACAACCCTAGCCAGCAAATATGGGTGAATTTTTACCTTATTATTAACCCCAAAAGAAGTCAGTATTTCTCTAATTAGGATGAGTTATCAAAGGATAACCCTCATAGTTTTTCCTATTTCATGACCCTATGTACTTAATTAGGACATGTATGATTAATCAGTCAGGACAGTCCCTTTGTGTCACCCATCGCTTGATGTCTCCATGGAGATCATTGAAGGAGAATATGGGGCACAATAGATGTATCAAAAAAGGGATATCTATCAGGGGTCAAACCTATCACATGTTTATAGTCCTATCAGTGAATATTATTAGGGAAACCATGCCTCGTATCATTCCAATGATGATGTGACACAAGTAATGAATTATGCATCTGTGAATTTCATTGAAACCAACATTTTTTATTATACAGAACATGTGGCCAATATAAGGAAAAAGAGATATTATGTTTCCATCCAAAATAGAGTCTATATAGAAATTACTAAATAGGGTTCTTGTAATAAGAACTGAAGGCTTGTCAAAAATATTAGTACTGCCTCAAATTCCCCTCTAAATATTCCTTAGTAAGATTCTTCTATTGAAAATGAAAAGCGTGAGGTTGTATCTCACTCTCTTCCAAAATATGTTTAACCTCTCACACGTAAATAAATATGACCTCAATATGAGGATGAGATGATGTATTTTATAAATATAAATATTGAAATACTCAAATTCAACATCCCAGCTAGATATGTTCCTTATGCTGAACCTCGTCCCGCAATCCCAGATAATGTAATAACATCCACTCAATGTGGGATTTCTACAACCAATATACTTTTTAACACCCTTGGCTTTTATTCCATTTCTTTTTTTATTGTCTTTGAAATATTACATTACAGACAACTCCTAACTTAAAAGAAAAGTGAAATATTTTTATAACCTAGTCATTAAATTGGAGAAATAAATAGTATTAACCAAATTATTAAATTTATATATTATATATTAAATACTTTTCTATATATTTATCCAATAGATTTTATAGGCATAAAATTAGTATAAATCTTATTTTTATGCATAAATTGATATATTTTTTCTAAATGCAGTTTTCCCCTTTTGATGAAGCACATATTTGAAATATAGTTTATGGGAATTTTATAAATTATATATGAACTAATATTATTCTTCTTTGAAATATTACTATCAAAATTTAATTATGTTTAATATTTGGTATTTTTATGATATGTTTCATGTTTCGATGAATCGTGAAAGATACATTAATTTAATTGAAAATAACTTTTTTATCTACATAATTTGTAGTCTTAGATTATATTTTTAATTGGATATGATAAATAATTAGATAAATTTTATATATTTTAATGAAATTTTATCCATTAAAATAAACATCACATTGACTTTGGATATGTAAACATTTCAATATTTGGAACGTTTTCAATTGAAAAACTAGTTTTCTCAATCCATCAAAGGGATTAATTTTAAATTAATTTTATCTAAATTTTTTATTTGAATTTATAAAAATGGATTACATATTTGGAATTAAATGCTATAATTTATTAGATATTTCCTCTTATTTTAAAATAATATGAATATTAATAATAGTAATTTTTATTACCCCAGTTAAGGGTAAATCACGTAAATAATGATAGGTATAATATTTTAAAAATTATAAAATTAGCATAACACTTGTAATAATTTTATTGGAAAAGTTATGTTTGACCAATATTATCCATATAAGTATTTCTTGAGCACTTGGAGCCCCTTGGGAGCCTTTATGACATTAATAATATTTTATTTTACAGAAAATTCTATGATGTCGTACATTTTTTTTAATAAGATAAATATTTTAAAATGGTGTTACCAAGGGAATATTATAAGTCCCCATCGTTAAAATATTAAATAATTATTAGTCATATCAATAATACACATTTATGATCATTTCAAGTATAGAGTTTTGGATAATTATATCATAGTTATTACAAAACAACTCATATTTTTTACAAAGTGGATTCAACTACAACAATATCCCTTTCTTCCACAATATTGAACATTTAAAAGTAAACATTATTTATTTTTCTTTATGTAAATATTTTTTTCCTTATTCTTATCCCTTACCCACCATTATACCCTATGAACACATTTTAGAAACATGGGATGAGCTCAAAAAGATCAGTATGGGATATAAAATAATGATGGAAAACATTATTCCATGAATATTTATAAACCCATGCAATCATAAGAATCCTAAATAACATCATAGAAATCATAAATCATAAAGGTATCTTATGGAATCCATATCATATTTACATTCTATCTTTCACAACTACATATGGAGTAACCTTCATGGTTACATTTAGAATACCCATCAAAATATATTCCCTAAATATTTTAGGAGAAACATTATTGTTTAACTCTGAGTAATTACCCAATGCATTGGAGATCTATCGTGGTATCATGCTCCCTTGGTTTGTTACAGAACAATCTGTATAAATAAATAATTCCCAAGAACCATAACATAACCACAACACATAAAACAAGAATTAGGGGAAAATAATATTTTCACAATGAAATGAAAAGATATCATTTAAATATATTGGTGTAATCAATCCATTCTCAAAACCATTTTCAGTAAGAAAATACCTAAACATAGAATATGGTATTTAATTTTCTTTTAAATAAAAATTAGGGCATGTAGAGTAATCCCAATACCAAATAACGGTCATGGTGGCAGAAAGGTCGTTGTCGCCAAATATGATAAAAACATTCATTTTTTCCATTTTGTAAAATGATTCATATAAAAAGATTCCTTTTCAAACAGGTGAATGAAATTAAAATTAAAATTGTTTAATTATACACCAAAAAATGAAGCAACTGTATATTATCAAAATATGCATCAATGAATGGATATTGAGATGAATTTTTTTACCTTAATTCAGACTCGTCATGTACAATTTTTATATTCCTAAATAATAAATTGAATTAATTTCTAATTTCTTGAGAAACTTTTCATATGTTATTATTTATTATATATCACTTATTACCATGTTATAAAAATTTTGTAATTATAAATGTTCATATATGATGTTTTGTTGATATTTGTTACATGAGTCAAAATGATCATGGTTTTGATGTCACTAGTCCTTAGGTCATAAGTCCGTCATCTCTAGAATAATACTCAATACATTGTTATTATCTCTATACATAAATTATACCATTAAAAACACCATGAATTGTGGTTATGGAAAATGAACAATGCTATAATCATAGAGATGGTAAGCTCTATATACGCATGAGTAACATTTCCCTTTTTTCATTGATTATAATTGAAAGAAGTTAAGTGTTATTTTGGATTTATAGAATAGTAATAAAATCACTAATAGTATTTTAATCATTTAAATATAATTTTATATATCATAAAATTGATCTAATTAATAACAACTAGTCACATCACTTTGTGGAGGTGATAGTTCACAGGTACGCACAGACGACATTATCATTTTTTTGTGCATGGAAAGTAAGAATGTATTTGATATATTATTATTGTATAATGTTTAATGTGTCATTAATATCGAATATTGACATTAATCCCATTATTATAACTAATAAAGAGAGGTTGTTATTAAAAACAGACTAGATCGGTTCGTGGAGGTGATAGTTCACACGTACGTATGAATAATTAATTAATTTCCCACTTAATGGAAGTGAAGATGGAGTTAGGTGATGATATTTACATAATAAAATCTATGTATATTGAGGATAATTTATTTATTATTTAATCATAGTTAAATTAGAATTTAAGGATGTGTAAGAAGAAATAAAATATAAATACATGAAGAAAACGACAACTCTTCCTCGATTGATAACCATTAGAAAACACCTTAACATCACTAAAGAGGTCGTACTGACTAAATTAAGGCCTCAATAATGTGGGTGTGAATTATAGGAAGGGTTTTTATAAGATCATGGTCCAACAAAATGGTTATTTAAGTGTGATTATTAGAGAATATCATGTACCATTTTATTGAATATGGGAGGGGTACCCTTTGAAACTCTTAATATATTAAAATAATATAAATTCAATTTCTATTTTAAATGTTGAATAAATCATTAAATGTTAATGATATTATGATTTTGGGTCTAATAAATATCATCAAATTAAAACTGAAGATGTTTTGAATAATTTTTAATTCATATCTTTTTTTATTTAACCTTTATTTTATACCATTTAATCTTACCGTGATATCTTGTTATATACACTTTGTGTGCTAATATAATTAGTATAACATGTAAAATACCCAAAAAAAGTGTCATTTATGAAATATTAGGACTTATCCAAACCATTATGTCTAATATTATTTTTTTAGGAATTTTATATTATTTAATAAATTATTTATTATTTTACTATATGAAGTATGTCAATTTTTACACTATTCATACTTTTTTTAAAAAAAATTATAAAATCCTGATTACTTAGAGAAAAATAACATAAATCAATCATAAAATTTCATAGTTGTCCATAAAATTTTTGGATGACATAAATTAAGACAAGAAGTATTTTCATCAATATTTATAATAACATTTGTTTGATTTTTTCATTATCAGAGCTATCACTGCCCCATCATTATGTAATAATTAAATTTAATTATTTAATGTCTAAACATTATAAATAAAATAACATTATTTAGGTGATAATTTTTATTATAATAAACATTTATAGATGAATATATAACTAATATAACCCCATATTAAAATTGTTTTAGTAATAAGGATCATGTTTATGATTTTTTTGCCTTTACGTTAAATTAAATGTTATAAATGTAATAATCATACTGAAGTGGATTATAAAGGCCAACTTTTATTCCATAGGGTTATATTTATTGGTCATATCTCATCTAATATTAATAGTGAAATTTTTAGGGTATTTTATATTATTATAATATTATTTTTACCCTTAATTACTTGATTTACCGTTTAACCATGGTAAATAAAATACTAAAGATACTATTCAATAAAAATTATTTTTATCCTATTAAACCAAAATTTTCATACCGATTACAAAAATTTATGTTAATCATTGAAATTTAAATTTAAATAAGTGGAAAATTTAAATATAAAATTAATCCCATTGATGGAATGAGAAAATTGGTGTCTAAAAATTAAACAATATATCAAAAGATTGACATGTGTTTATATCAAATTTCAATGTAATATTACTTCCAGTGACCAACATTGGATTAATTATTAAAAATATTCTTTAAATATTCTTTAAATCCAATTGAAATTATAATCTAATAATGAAAATAAATTAGATGAAAAGATAGTTTTGAATTAAAATGCAGTATTTTTCCAAATTCATTAAAATATGAATTTCATCAGAAAATATAAATATTTAAAAAAATGAAGTCCCTCTTCCAAGGAATTTTTTTTTGTGAAATAGAAAATATAAAATTGAAAAAAATAGATTTAATAATGGTTCTCCAATAAAATGTGGTAAAACTACATTTTAAAAATATTTTATGATTAAAATTGGATTTATTCTCAATTTAAGCCTCTAAAATTTATTTGATGAGTGTAAAAACATTAAAAAAACATTTTTAAATATAATATAGTTAGTTATGTTCATTTACACTAATAAAAATGTATGAATTAATTAAAATTTAACATTATAATATTAATAATATATTATTTTCTGACATATCCTAATCTTGTGTGCGACATAAGATTTTGAAGAAACCCATTATTACATATCGAGTACAGTATTAGACATTATGTCCCATTAAAAGAAAAATTACTATCTAATTCATAAATATTAATAAATAGGAAAATTTATTATTGTATAATTATCTGGGATGTTACACCCTTTCCCCTTTAGGAAATTTCATCCTCACAATATTAATCTTGGCCTGGTAAACTAAGGTTTCACTTTTCAAAATTATTTCATTGAAATCCCACATCAGAAAAAGAGTCAATAACTGTTCCACTATAAAGGATAGAAAATGAAGTACCAAGGTCACCTGAGATAATACATACTATGATTCCATATAGAAAAATGTGGATATGGATGAAAAACTAATCATTGGGTTTTGATAGAGAGTGATAGAAAACATATTCAGGAGAAAGTTAGCAATTAAAAAATAGTAATTTTGTGATGGGTTAGACAATATCTGATTTCAATGTAGGAAAAGTAAACGGAAAACGTTTTTTGTTTTATGATTATTTTTATATAATTGAGGAATTATTTTTATACTTTTAATAATATCATAAGTAAATATACTTACTTGATAAGTATATTTTCATCCATTAATCCAATTCCACTAAAAATTCATCATTTTCTCCTAATGATGATTATTTCTATTTCCAGTTTTTCACCTAATGGACTAGAAACAACTTCTATAGAATCAAATAATCCACAAAAGATTAAAAATATACTCATACTATCTTAAAACATTAACCAAAACCAAATATATTAGGATAAAAATAATATAATTCCTCGAATGTAATAAACATTAAAATAATAAAGACTAATTTTAATCTTCAAAACTCACAAGTAATACTAAAATTCCAACATATACCAATAAAAAAATAACATTAATTAAAATTCTTCAAATAAACAAAAATGTTATTGAAACCCAAAATTCAGAAGGATTTGATACCATAGTTTTCTAGGAGAAGTTTTAACATTTATCTCTATATAACATCAAGTACTCTTGAACTCTTATACCAAAAATTAATTACCATGATCACATATTCTAGAAGTTAGGTTTATCATTTCCATAAATAACTTGAATCACCATAACTCCCCAATAAATACATAGATTCTTCTAAAATAAAATTCATCTATTAATCTTAAAATAAAATCCAATAGTATTATATTTTCCATAGGTATATAGGTTTTCCAAAATGGTGAACGTCTTCCAAAATAACATTTATCACTCAATCCCAAAATAATTTTCCATTACCAATGATATCAATTTTAAAAAACATATGTAACCACAATAACTTATTAATATTTCATAAACTCATTTAACTAAAAAAAAGAAGTCATATTAACCAGTGAATTCACCTAGATCATTGGTAGGTGATATACCCTTATTTTCCATCGATCATGGGTTTAATCCCCATGGCCTTTCTATACATGACATGTTGTCACCCATCTAGTGGGTTTTCCTTTTTATAGAACTACATCATTATTATAAAAAATTCCCAATATGAGATAAAATCATCAAAAATAATTATAACATGTTTTAACCCTAAATGGTTTCTTATATCTCTAATTTTCATCCCAAATCATAATGACCTCAACATCTCAATTCATTAAGTCATATTAATATTGACATATATTTCTCACCTCCAAATTATTTAATAAAAATATTCACAAAATATAGAACATCATACCTTGATCATGGAGTCCTCCTAGTTTCATCATCAATTTGTTCATGTAGATTGATGTTGCAGGCATTAAAACAATGGTTCATAGATTCTTAAAAATCAATTTCTTCATTTTCCCAAATACACATTGTATAACTTGGGTCGTATGGGTGTTCGTAGAGAAATAGTTTTAGAAAATAATCATGTATGACATATAATTTCAAACATCTGATAAAAAATTATTTTTATATACCTTTCAGAACATGTTTGAGTTGAAACATTCAATCAATTGTCCTTTTAAAATACCATAAGTATGTAATAAAAACTATACTTTAAAATAAAATATAAATAGGTTACTTAATAGTCTCCTCCTTTAGTATATTTTTCAAAATCAGAAAATTATTCAGAATCTTGTGATTAGGTAAAATATCTAAACATTCATTAATAATTTTTACCTTTTTTAAAAAATGAGAATATTAAGTAAATAAGATTTGATAAAAAATGTCACATGATCCATGATGGTATCGAGGTATAGTGGTGGTGTTTGATATCTAAAACAGCCGTTTTCATGTGAGTTGTATGTTAGAAATTGTTTCAAAATCATCTGGACATGACTTTTTAATAAATATTGCAAGAAATTCATTGGGAAGAGATATGAATGTTCTTTGAGATACTCCTTCTTACTATTGTAACCGACATTCCTTGATCTAAAAAAATTATATAACAAGGATTTATCCAACATAATAGTCATATAATGTTACCATATGTTTAACCAAAACTCATAATCCCTAATGTTGTCTAAAATGAACTCCGATACCAACTATAAGTCCCTAGCCTTAAAAATTACAAAATATTTTGGTAGGTTAATAGTTTGACATTATTTCCCATTTAGGATCATTTCAGGTTCATAGTTTTTTAGAAATAGTGCATAACTATTAAAAAATTACCCAAATTTGTCCAAAGTGGATACAACTACAACAATATCCATTTCTTTCACTATATAAACCATATAAAAGTAAACTTTATTTATTTTTCATGAATAAAATTTTATTTACTTCTTACATTACTTTACACATTCATATACACTGTGAAAACTTATTAAAAACCATGGGTGAGTAGAAACAATCTCAATAAACGATATAAAATAAGGAAAGAAAATGTTAGCCCATGAATATTTATAAACCAATGAAATCATAAGAATCATGAAAAACATCATGGAAATCATACATCATAAAAGAAAATTATAGAATCCATATCATACTTACATTGTAGCTTTCATAGCTACATATGGAGTAACTTTTATGGTTATGTTTGGAATACCCATCACAGTATATTCCCTTACACTATTAGGATAAAAATTATCATTTAACTCCATGTCACTACCCAATTCATTTGAGAGATTTCATGGGCGCACCCGCCTAGAGTTTATTATGGAACCACCAGTATACATAAGAAATTCCCAAGAACCATAACATAATCATAACACATAAAACAAGCATAAAGGGAAAAAAATATTTCTACATTTAAATCATAAGATATCATTTAATGATATTAATATAATCAAAAAATTATAAAAACCATTTCTAATAACAAATACCCAAAATGGTAATATGTTATTTACTTTTATTTTAGAAAACATTACATCTTGTAGAGGAATCCAAATACCAAATAATGGTCACAATAGTGGAAAGGTCGTTCTCGCTGAATATGTGAAAAAAAATTCTACTTATAATTTTTCAAAACACATCATATAAAAATATATCTTTGGAAAACTATTGAATGAAATTAAAATTATAAGGGGTTTATTATATATCGTATAAAATATGGTGGTGTATATTATCAAAATATTCTTCAATGAATAGATATTGAGACGAAGATTATTATCGTGAGTCTGAATCATCATGTACAATCTTTTTATCTTATAATAATAAGATTATATTAATTTATACTATCTTTATAACCTTTTCAAATTTATTATTTCATATGTATCACTTTTTACGATGTTATAAAAAACATAATTATTTATGTTCATATCAAATGTTTTGTAGATATTCGGTACTTGAGTTGAGAATGAACATGGTTTTGATGTCACTAGTCCATGTGGTCATAAGTCCATCATCTCTAGAATAATATTCATGAAATTATTATCATCTTTATATATAGATTATACCTTTAAATATTACATTTATGTATGGTTATGAAAAATTTACAACGTTATAACCATGTTGATGGTATGTCGTATGTATGCATGAGTGACATTTTCCAATTTTTCTTGATCGTTATGGGAAGAAGTTAGGTATTATTTTCTCTTTACATAATTATCATCACATAATTAATATCATATTAATCATTTAAATATACTTATAAATATATCATAAAATTTATTTAATGAACAAAAATGAGTCACACCGCTTCGTCGAGGTGATAGTGCACACGTACACACGAATGTCGTTATAATTTTAATGAACATGGAATGTAAGAAAGTAATAGATATTTTATTATCATATAATGATTAATATTTCATGAATTTCAAATATGAACATGAATTCCACTCTTATATCCAATCAAGAGAGATAGTTATGGAAGACAAATTAGATTGGTTCGTGCAGATAATAGTTCACACTTGCCTATGAACGATTAATTCCTTTCCCATTTAATAAAGGTGGAGATGGATTTGTGTGATTATATTAACATAATAGCATATAATTATATATATGATACTAGAAATATTATTTCATCATGTTTATGGTTATTTGAAGGTAGTGGTAGAAGATATAAAATAGAAATATTTAAAGAAAACGATTCCACTTCCTCAGTGATAACCTTTTCAAAACACCTCAACACCTCTAAAAAGTGTGTTCTGCCTAAAATAAGGCCTTAAGAAAGTGGGGAGTGATTCTAAGAATGTTTTTTGAAGATATTGGTTATTACAAATGGTTCTTAAAGTGTGTGTTTTAGAGAAGAGTGAGTACCTTTTTCTTGGAAAGGGGAGACACACCCTTGGAAACACTTAATATTTTAAAATAATATAAATTCAATTTTAGTTCCAAATGGTCCCAAAATCATTACTTTCTATGATATGATTATTTTGGTTCAAATTCATATCGTCCAATTAAAATTAGATAAGTTCTGAATATTTTATAATCCTTATGTTTTTTTGCTTAACCCTTATTTTACCTTTTTTAATCTTACCGTGATATTAAGTTATTTACACTTTCTGTGTCAATGTAATTACCATAACATGTAAAATGACCAAAAAAGTTTCATTAATGGAATATTAAAACTTATCCAAACAATTTTTTTTTTGAATATTATGTATTTTTAAATTTTATAACATTTAATAAACTATTTAAAATATTAAGTTATGAATTATGTCAATTTTTACACCATTCATACACGTTTTTAAAAAAAATTAATAACAACTTGGTTTATTAAAAAAACAAATTAAACCATTATAAACATATAATTTCGTTCCATAAAATTAATTTATTGAACAAATTATGAAAAATAATATTTATTTCAATATTTATAATATCATTTATTTGATACTTTCTTTAATAAAGCAATCACTCTATCATCATTGTGTCATAATTAAATTTAAAATTTTAATGTCTAAAAAATATGAATCAAATACCATGATATTGGTAATATTATTGTATTTATAATTACTATTTATTGGCCAAAATTACATTTATTTAACGCCATATTAAAATATTTTTATCAATAAGAGTCAAGTTTATGATATTTTTGCATTGGTTTTTAAATTAAATGTTATAAATCTTATAATTATTACCAAGTGGATTATAATGCCCAAAATGTAGTCCCAAGATTTAAACTACGAAAAAATTGGGTTTCCGCAGTGCCACAATTTATCAGTGCTAAAAAAGCACTGAAAATGAAGGGCCATTATTAGCGTAAAAAAAGCACTGATAAAGTGCACTTTTAAAGGCGTTAAAAAGCACTATTAAAAGTGACCCTTTATCAGCAATTTTTTTTAGCCATGATAAAGCCTCCCCCCTTATCAGTGATTTTTTAGCACTGATAAAGGGGCCCCATTTATCAGTATTTTTTTGGTAGTGTTGATAAAGTAGGGTTTTATCAGCGTGCATTTTCCTAACACTGATTAATGTGTATATTTCAAAAAAATCATAAAAAATAATATATTGATGTATAAGTATATTTATATTTATATAAGTATAATAAATATTTTTTAAAATATGTATTATATCAAATTGATATGTCGTAGACTCAAAATGGACACCCTAGTGAAGAAATTATGGTTGTTTGTAGGGATGAAGGACTTCTTCTTACCTTGAAGAATATTAGAAGGTGTTACAATGGTCACCATATTGTAGCTATGGTCGTAATATTATATTTGATATGTGGTTGAGGAAAAACAAACACTCGAAGCAAAAGTTATGGAAAAACAGACCCCCAGAGCCATACATATGACCGTTCAGAGGGTTTTTGGTCCTTTTTGAACCTCAAAGAATGTCATAAGATTTTTCGGTGATCACCTTTGTGTGTAACTTTTCGCTAAATTCGATTTGATATGTGGTAGAGCCAAAACGGACACTCGGAGAATATGTTATTGTCGTTTGAAATTTTGTAACTCCTGTATCTCCTAATAACCTAAGAAACCAATAACATGCTAAAATGGGCATAACATTTGCTATGGTAGTCTGTTTGAGCGCTGCAACATGTCAAATGGAATCTCGTGAAATATGTGACAACTACGTCTAGTCAAGGACATTAGAAGATCAGAGGAACAAGAGATATATCTATTATAGAACTCCAAAAAAAGTTCAACATCAAACGACCATAACATTCGCTCCGGGTGTCTGTTTGGGCTCTATCACATATCAAATAGAAGGTAGAAAAGATATGTACCTAATATGTTGACTGAGACATCGTTCCACTCACTTCTATGACCCGAAAATCCCAAAAAACCACTAAAAGGCCTCCAAAACTCAGTTTTCATGTCCAAATCTGTATTAAATTTTTATTAAAATATTCATAACATATAGTCTTTGTGTCTGTTTGGGCTTCAAAACCTGTGTTATCGTAGTTAGTTCCATGAGCTTCATTTTAACTATTCAAGGAGCTGAAACAGACACCCGGAGAAGAAGTTATGTCTTTTTCAGTGACTCTATGATTTGTTAGGTTTTTCGAGACCCCATTTCTATCACTTTTTTATATACATATTAACATGAAATATTTGTAAATATATAAAAATATGTATAATAATACATACAGATATACATATAATATATATGTGTGTGTGTGTTGTATATATGTAAGTATGTATGTATGTATGTATGTATTTATTTATTTATAAACACACATATGAAAACATATTTTATAAATGTATTTAAAACTAAAATGATAAATATATATTAATATATATTAATATACAAATAAATATATGGATAAAAAATTATAACTAAATATATAAATATATATATAAATAGATACAAATATATATTAATATATGAATATATATATATTAATATAATTAAATATATATATATTAAAATGATTATATATATATATATATGTAAGTATATGTATATATATATATTAATATATGGATATATATATTAATATAACAAAATATACATATATTTTAATATATGAGTAAAAATAACTAAATATATATATAAATAAATTGATATATTAATAAATGAAACGCAACGCAATATGGTGGAGTGGTAAAGACTTAGGCGCGCAAGCAAGAGGTCTCGAGTTCAAATATTGGAGGAGTTAGGTCGCATGTGTAGGTTTGCGGAATTACCTAACACTGTTAAAGGGGGGTGGGGATGAGTGGAGATGGCCTGGGGCGTGTGTGGGCTACCATTTTTGGTAGGCGCTGTCAAAGGGGGGGCTTCAAGCACTGTTGAAGCCACCCAAAATTGAAAAAAAAAATTTGTTTATTTTTTAAATATTTTTTCAACTTTTTCAGCGATAAAAAAAATCTGATAATAGGGGCCTTTTATCAGCCCTAAAAAAAGTGCTGATAAATGACCCCTTTTATCAGGGCTTTTTTAGCGCAGATAAAAGGGGCCTTTATCTGCGCTTTTCTGAGAGCTGATAAAAGGGACCCCCTTTATCTTTGCCTCGATTAATATTGATTTTCTTGGTCCAAAAAATACCATCCAATAAGAGTGGGACAAGTGTTTGGATAGTTATATGTAATTATAATATTATTTGTACACATATTTACCTAATTTACCCTTTAACTCGAATTAATAAAATACAAAAGTTACTATTAAAAAAACTTATTTTGCGGCCATTAAAAAATTATTCATAATGATTACAACCATGTCATTTAGTTTTTTTAAAATTCAATTAATAGAAGTGAAAAAATTAAATTTAAAATAAATAACGTTGTCGGAATTAGAAATGAGTTTTTAAAAAGTAAAAACTATCAAAATATTGATAAGTGTTTATATCAAATTTCAATGTGAAAGTACTTACAATTAACAAAATTGGATTAAATGATAAAACATAATATAAATATACATTTAAACCAATTAAATTTACAATTTAACAAAAAAAATAAATTAGATGAAAATGTAGTTTTGAATTAAAATGCAGTATTTGTCACTATTCATTAAAATATATATTTTATCATAAAAATATCATAATATCAACTAAAGTAAATTTTAATGTCCCAATTCCCAATAATAAATTTATTTTGTCAAATATAACATATAAAGGTGGAAAAATTGTAATTTAAATGTGTTCTGCATCAAAATGCCGTAAACTACGTTTTAAAAAATTATGCTTAAAATTAAATTTATCATCATTTTAAGCCTCAAAAATTTATTTGATGAATGTAAAAAAAATTTAAAAAAAATTTCAAAAATAATATAGTTAGTTCTATTCATTCATTCCAATATAAAGATTAAGCGTTAACTACCATTTAAAAAAATAATATTAGAAATGTATCATTTCTCGATATATCCTAGTATTGTGTGCAACATAAGATTTTAGATAGACCCATTGTTTCATATCAAGTATGGTATTGGACATTGAGTACCTTTAAATTTAAAAATATTATCTACTTCACAAACATTTATATGATTTTTATAACATATTTACTCATATATTTCATTATATGCTTACAATTTAATGTGAATCTAATATCAAGCCTTTCTTACATTTGGTTTCTTCCATGGATTCCAAGAATTATATTATGACTGATATGTGTGTTTTCACGTAGGGGAATAATAGAATCCTTAATGATATTATTTCTTTTATTTTATGTTCTAAAATGTAACGTGTATTTCATGTGTGTATCTTGTTTACCAAGACTACTAAACTATTCCATATTTTGAGATGAAATTCCGAGTCTGATATGCCAATGTAATATAGTAACCACCTCCTATATACTACTGGGTTTAGAGTATTTACATACATATACCCCGTAATGGTTAGTTATCAGGAGTTCCCTCCCTTGGGGGATTTTTTTAGAGATAACATAGATGCATACTCACATTCCAGCCCCTATATGTTTCACAGAGAAAATACATGAAGAACCATCACAATTATATAAACTCATTTTTAACCCCATTTATGATTTTATACAGTTGGTTGTTCCTACCCACCTCATCACCACTATTGAATCATTAGAGGATAAACTAGAAGATGTAGAAGGATGATGTGAACTAGTAAAAACAGAAATAAATCCATACCATAAATGGGTGGATGTCACTCCTCCCGCCCCCAATGTCGGAATCATGTATTCCAAATATTCAATGGCTTAAAGGATCTAAAAATCATCTAACACGCTACATGTTTTGGTGTGGTTCCATGTTTGGACTCTGAAACAATAAGAGTCATACAAGATCATAGGATTTGTATAGACCTTTGTGGGTATAACCTTAATCTCGTACACAAGTTTATCATCTAGGATAATAAAGGTGGGGGTGATCTTCCCTGAAAATTCCTATTTCAATTCTGATCAATGTTATATAAAAGGATAGTCTTGAACCACTCAGGTTATAGGTAGAAATAGAATGACAGGATCTCATATTTTATTTGTTGGTAAAATGTTTTGACATACATCCAGAAACTATAAATACCTAATGAACATATGTAAATTTTATTTATTGACAATCTTCATGATGAGCTTCAATCACTCCGTATCCCGATAAACAATTATAGTGTGTTCTTGGAACATGTTACAATTACATACAAGTTCTAGGATTCCATTTTATGAAAAAAAAACAACTAGTCACAGTACCTCCATAAATGAGAACATGATGGGAGGAAACCATTGACATTGTAAAAATGTTGACCTATTTGATGGATCTATCTCCAAATTCTACACATTCTAACGTGGAAAATTAACCTAAATGGAAATTTTAACAAGAATACCCCATTTATGGGGAGATAAGGGAAACTAAATGCACCCAATTCAAATACAATAAGAGTAAATTTTACTCATTTCAAGAGAAGTAAGTTCCAGTTCACTTTATAGTAGTTATAGAAAATAATATGCTATAACTGATCGAGTCTAAGAGGTCTGATATAGTCATTCTTGATGACAAATCAAATTATTTATATTTTCAGTGAATGTTGGGTTATACTATTTGATTTTTTCCAAATACATCTAGAAATAAATGTTTGAATCAAAGAATGTAATGCTAGGTAGCCCACCAAAAAAAGAGACATGTGTTTCTTCCAATACTCCTAAAGAATAAAGAGGATGTAAAAAAGTTACAAGAAATATAATATTTGTAACAACCCAATCTTTTAATACTGATAATTCCTCTTGATCGAATTATATATCTTATTATGTAAAATTGTTATGTAAAACATATGAACATACTTGGTTTATGTTTTTTTATTTCAAAATACCATTAAGAAATGTTAACATTGCTAATATAGTCGTTGAATAGTGATCACATGATTTTTATAAATATAGGGCTTTAAAAATCCAATTTACTCAGAAAATGGAATGGATGGCCTCATCAAGTAGAATATCTCCATACGAAGCCCATTTTTCAGTTCTCGGAAAGGAGGTGGCACCCTAGGCTTCTATCTTGACCAAGACCAAGAAGAGATTCAATAGGTTAAGCTTGAGCGAAACCACCTATGGAGAAGTGGAAGTCAATAGAGATTTCCACCCGAGTGATGTCATCTAAGCCACCCCAAGAGTCTGTCATCATCGCACACCTTACCCATAGGCCTTATGCAAGTGTTTTAAGGGGTTATATAACAAGACCCCAGCACTAGGATAATGTGAGTTATTTTTTTATAGAATAAACAATATATATTCATTTTATTATTGTTACTTTCTAAATAGTTTTTAGAGCACAAATAGTATTTTTAGTTAATATTAAATTAATAAATATATTTTGATAGATTAATGGATTTTTAATTAAATGTTATTTTAATAAATTATTATTATTAAATTACTTTTTATTAAATATAAATAATCATATAAATTTTATGAATATAATTGAATTTTTTATGAATATAATTGAAATTTTTATTAATGTTTGAAATCTATTTTGGTCAAAACCCAGGAATTTTTGATACATGTCGGTTGTTATTATAAAAGTAAAAATTAACATATTTATAAAATTATTTAGATAAAATTAATATCAAATTTGAAACAAGGACTTTTATATTATCCAACGGTGAATTTTTATTAATTTTCTGAGATAGTTGAATTTTTGGGTAAAAAATTAAATACCATTAAATATATAATGTGTTTTATAACATCAAAATGACCCATTAATGATGTAATAAAATAATATAAATGATTTTGTTGACAAATATACATTTTAACTTTAAAATAATGTTATTTTAGGTTTTTTTATTTATTTTAAAAAGCATTAGTGGACCCTACAAGGAATATAAAACATTTTAACATTTTAAAATGATTTCCTTGAGAGTGTGACTCGCCTCCACCTAATAAACCCTAATATTTTAATATGATCAGTCATTTTTCTTATTAAATAATTTTTTCCACTCCCACTTTTCAATAACCATGGGAAAAATAGTGGATTGTTTGTTTTTTTGGTTAGTTTAATGTGTAGTGTCCAAAACCTAAATAATAATGATTTCTCTCTCTTTTCATATAAAAAAACATCAAATCTCCCACTTATCTTCACTAAAAACCTTTTTATCTTAACCAAACATTTCTGTATTCTCTCTAAAATCCTCCCAAGGTGCCCCATGTTTCTAATATTCTTCTCTAAAGCCTATCCCAAGCCTATGGAATCACTCTTCCATGTAAAAAATTTCTTACTTTCTCATTTTGTCATAATTTCATTATTTTATTGTACCCTTTTTTAAATTAAAAATGATAGGTTATGATTTTTCACCTCCCCCATACTGTTTTTCTTATGTTTGAATGATCAGAGACCTCTTTCTCTCTCATTAATTCCACCCATGTGCATCTGTTACCATGCCGAAATTCTATAAGGAATTTCTCTCCTCTCATTTTCATTCTAGAAATTATTTTATATTATGCATCTAATTTCAATTAAATATGTTGGGACATGTATCTATATTACCCCCCTTACTTCCCTTTTCATGTAAATATTATGAGATACCCCTTTCAATCTCATCAACCATTTTTATGAATTTTTATGTCACATTGGTATGCTGCTGAAATTGCACCGTGATTTTCCAACACAAAGTCATTGTGTAGTGAATCCCATGCCCATTTCTCTATAATGGGTATTCACATTTACTCAGATTTATTTATTTATTATATAGTTTCTTGTATGTATTCCACATTCCTTTATCATGAAATAAATAAATATTTTGAAAGATTCCATGTTGTATGATCCATGTGGCACACTTATGCATGAAATGAAATGATTAAGAAGGATGCGCCCTAATAGTGCTCTAATGCATTGGGTATGGAATAATATCATAATTCACCATGTGCAATGAGGTTTTACTCATGTTAATTCATGTGAAATGAGGGTTTACTCAAGCTCCATGTGAAATGAGCCTTAGCTCATGATAATATCATGTTAAATGTTGATGCCAAATTTCCATGTTATAATAATCATTATATATCATGCCATTATGTTAATATATCTCTTGTGCTCCATTGATATGCCTATTTCCTAACATGTACTATATTTTTTATATTATGCCTTGTTTACTCCCTTACTGGGATTTATAGATTACCTTTTCTTATGTGTATCCTCATGTTATACCATGAAATGCTATGTAAGAAAAAATGTTGTGGTCATGTAAAAGAAGTTTTCAATAAAGATATTGGGTTTTATGTTCTAAGTTGTTATGTAATGTTCTTATTTTCCAAGACAGTAGACCTCTCTACCCTCAATGCTTTATTAAGTTCATGTTTTTGTAATAAATCAAGTTTAATTGTGAAAAAAAGAGCAGAGATTTTATAGTTGGTATTAGAGGGAGGTTTAGTTATTTTTTGGGATTAGAATTAGAAAACCCTAGTGAAAGACTTAGGGATAAGACTAAGAATAATAAAAAATTCCCTAAATTTTCGTGAGTATTGAGTAATCGGTTTTTCAAAAAAAAACACACCCCTATATTGATACGATTAGGTGGATGTGGTTCTAGCACAAATGTATCTCGGGGTAAAACACAGAAACACCTATTTGAGTTAGACTCGAACAGGAACTAGTGCACAACAACAGTGCTTGCTACACACTTGGTTATGACACTCCAGGGGGATATTCTTTGGTAAATTCATAATCATAGTATGAACCATTATTAAGGGAATAATCAAATTACCCTAAGAATATATGTTAGGAAATAGATCATGGATAACATATATTGAAGCCTATAAGGCCATATGTTAAGGAAATAAATGTAATTTATAAGTTATCCCTTTTTTTTTTGGATTACCCTTTATGTGTTACCCCTTACTTTCTTTTTATTTCAAAAAATGGTCGGTAATAGGAGGACTTGGGCTAACAACTGATGTTAAGAACAATGTGATGACTATTCTAATGAGATTCTAAATCCAGTGGGAGCGAGAATCGCAAACATTGTCACGATACTCTTCAATTTAACTAATTTTTTGAATAGAAACATGGGTCAAGATGAAATTTAGACCCCCCCAAGAAAGAACAAGCCATAATCAAGGGCTTCACGAGACAAATGCCTCCTACTTTCAATGGATCATTTGATCCCTAAATCTTCGAACAATGGATCAACTCCGATGAGAATATCTTCCCCATCCTTCAATGTTCAGAAAAAGAGAAGGTTCTTTAGGTTTTTTATCATATGGACGGTGAAGCTCATAAATGGTGAACATTAATAAAAAATACCAATCCAAAAAAATAGATCATTAAATTGGAATTGAATAATTTCTGGAAAAAATCAACAAAAATTTTTCACGCACCCTCTGACTTAAGATGGAAAAGGGACTTCTATTCCCTCAAGAAAAAAAAGATGAGAAATCCATATGATCATATGAGTAAAAAATCACAAGGTTTTCACAATAAACCTATAGTTTTTTCTTTACCCCTGAATGCAAGATTGAACACTTATTCGGTTTTCTAAAACCTACCCTACAAAAAGCCCTGTAGGTAGGTGACTTCGATAGAAATGAAGAAACTATATAGTGTTCCCTCAATATCGAAATGGAGATCAGTGAATATCAGGGGTTTCATGGGGATAAGAAGTGTAAGGTGGAATTTAGTTCTGGTGGTCTGATGGATAAATAAAATGGTTCTAAGAAAATCCAGAACCCCACTTGCCAAAGGTACAGAAAGAAGAACCCCAATTTTTTTTTAAAGGGAATGAGGAAATGCTTTAGGTTTGAAAGAGAATGGTACTTGAACATTAACTACCAACAAGAAAAACTGACGGCTGTGAAAGAAGAGAAGAATGCCTCATTTGACCCATAACCCAATTTTCATTGCTTCAACTACAAATAATCAGGGCACTTTGAAAACCAGTTCCCTTACATAAGGATTTTTAGAGTCCACCAACAACCTACAAGGAAGAAAGGGAGAGATTTTCCCATCACTACCACAGAAGAGAATCTCGACAATGGAGTGGGGATAGGTATTCAAGTTATTAATTAAAGAATATTGAACGTACATTTTGATTCTGGTTCTTGGTATTATTTTATATCCTAAACCCTTAGTAGAACTATAACAACACCACCCCAAATCATGGATGTAGAGATATCGGTGAGAAAGAAAAATTGTGAAATTATTGCATCCCAAGAATAAAACTCCTACTATGTCACAATATATATTTTTAACTTTCTGGAGAACTTAATCATACTACCCCTCATGGAATTTGATGCAATTCTTGGAATGGATTGGATTACTCTATATAGAGCCAACATAAATTGCTGGGAGAGATAAATCACTCTCCATATGGAAAATTGACCCTCGTTTATGTACAAGTTCAAGGAGGATGAATCTTCTTTAGAACCATCATCTTAAGCATGGATATTACTTCTTATGATCACATATATCTTGCATAGATGATTTATTAAAATGATACAACCATCCTTGAAAACATTCCTATTGTGAGGGAATTCACAGAAGTGTTTCCCAAGGAATTTCATGGTCTTCCTCTTAGAAGAGATGTTGAATTCTCAATTGATCTTATACCTGTGGTGTTTCTGTTATCCAAGACTCTATATTTAATGTCTATTTTATAGATTTAGGATCTAAAGAAACAACTATAAGATAATCTAGATAAAGGGTTTATACACCCAAGTACTTCTCAATGGGGTGCACCACTCCTCTTAGTCAAGAAATAGGATGGGTCAATGTGCCTTTTGCTTTGATTATCATGATCTCAACAATAACCTGATAAAGAACTATTATCATCTACCCCTAATTGATTAATTTTTTATCAATTACATGGAGCACAATACTTCTCCAAGGTGAAATTTTTGTCTATATATTACCATGTAAGGGTGAAGAAGGATGATATCCCCATGACTACTTTTCGTATAAGGTACATGCACTATGAATTCATAGTAACGACTTTAAGACTCACTAATGCTCTAGTAATATTTATGGACTTGATGAATATAGTCTTTAGAGATTACCTCGAAAATTATTTTGTAGTATTTATAGACGATATTCTAATATAATCTAAAACCATGAAAGTGCATAAAGAGAATCTAAGCACTATACTAGATACCTTGCAAATGGATAACCTCTATTCCATGTATATAAAGTGTGAGTTATGGTTGAATGAAGTATCATTCATGGGTCATATCATCAAAGAAATAGTATATTTGTGGATCCCTCCAAAACAACTACAATTGGAGGATGGATGAGGCCAACATTAGTGTTGGATACCTATAGCTTCCTTGTATTTGATGGATATTATTACCGATTTGTGAAGAGTTTCTCACAATTTTCAAACCCTCTTACCTACATAACATGGAAAGGGGTAAAGTTTTCTTGGAATGAAGAATGAGAAGAGAGCATCATGGAGTTGAAAAGGAGTATTATCACTACACCTATGCTCACATAAACCACAAGTAGAGATGTTTTTGTGGTATTCAGTTATTCTTTAAATAAGTTCTTGGGTTGTGTGTTGATGAAAAATGACAAATTCATTGCCTATGGTTCACAGAAATCGAAAGTTCATGTGAAAAACTACCCAACACATTATCTTGAGTTGGATGTAGTAATCTTTTCCAAAAAAAAAACTGGTGACATTACTTCTTTGGGTAGAAGTGTGAAATATACAGGATCACAAAATCCTCAAGTATATATTCACGTAGAAAGAGTTGAATTTGCACCAATGAAGATGGATATAGCTGATCAAAGTCTTCGAATTCTCAATCCATTAACACCTTGGGAAAGATAACAAGGTGGTGTATATTTTATGTTGAAATGACTCAAAAATTTTATCATTGATGATAATTGAAAGGGATCCAATCTTCTTTGATTTTATGAAGTTGGACATTGGAATCATAAATAAATGAATATCATCAATCCTTTGACAAATTATTGCTCAACCATATCTTTTGGAAAGGATAAAGGATGCTCAAAATAATGATGTGGGAATTTAGAAGAAAGTGGAAACTATCAGAAAAGGAAAATCCTTAGAGATCAATGTCAATGAAAAATGAATTTTGATATTTGGGACAAGACTATCTATTCCATCAAATCTGGAGTTAAAGAATGAACTTTTTGATGATACACATAGTTCAAATTTTTCCATTCACCTAGGAAACATGATGATGTATTGATTACTCTGAGAGAATTATTTTTACAATAACATGAATAAATAGATCACTGCGTGTACATTAATGTGCCTTTTATGCCATCAAGAAAAGCCTGAGAGGTATAAGTCTAAGAGGATGATGAAACCATTACCTATACGAGCATTGAAATGGGAGAACATCGCCATGGGCATTGTCATTATACTTCTAAAGAAATACAAAGGAAACAATGATGTCTGGGTTGTTATGGATCATCTTACAAAGACTACAAACTTCATTGAAATTCAAGAGGCTTTATCATTGGATTAAATGGAACAGATATACATCAAAGAAGTGGTAAGTCTTCAAAGAGTAACACTATCTATTGTGTCTAACTGAGATCTAAGATTCACCACTATGTTATAGAAGAGCCTCCAACACGCTCTGAATACTATGCTGAACTCTAGTATGGCTTATCATTCCCAAACGGATGGCCAATATGAGTAGACTATCCAAACACTTGAGGACATATTGAGAGAAGAGTCAATTGACTTCAAATTAGGATGGGATCAACATCTTCCTATAGTTGAGTTCACTTACAACAACAGTATCCAATAATTCATCCAAATGGCTCTTTATGAAACCCTGTATGGGAAGAGGTGTAGAGCACCAACATGTTGGGATGAAGTTAGGGAGTGAAAGCTCCTAGGACAATAAATGGTCGAATAAATGGTAATGAAGGTTAAGACTATATGAAAGCACATTAAAGCTACTCAGAGTTGAAAAATAGATATGTTACTAATAATCGAAGATTCCTTGATTTTGATGTTGGAGACATGGTATTCCTCCACATATCACTATGGAAGAGTGTTATGAGATTTTCAAATAAGGGAAAGATTATTCCAAGGTAAATCGACCCTTTTGAGATACTTGATCGCATTAGAGTAGTGGCTTATAAACTAGAACTCCCACCAATCCTCTATCAAGTACATGATGTATTCCATGTATCACTCATGAGGATGTACATACTTGACCCATCGCATGTACTCAATCCAAATGTGTTACCATTGGAGAATAAACTCTCTTATAATGAGAAGTAGTTGAAGATCATAGATCATAGGGAAAATGTTCTATGAAATAAAACAATTCCACTCATCAAGTATTTATAGAGAAACCACATGTTTGAAGAGGAAACATGAGAATCAAAGGAAGTGATGAAGTAGAGTTACCCACATCTTTTTTAGTGTGGGAAAAAGAAATTTTGAGGGCAATATTTTTTAAAGGGTGAATATTGTAATGACATAAACATTTATTAATAAAACTTACCCTTCATCTAATTAAATTTAGTATAATTTAAAAAGGTTGGGTAAAACATATTCAATTCCTTGGTTTTATTTTTTTTCTGGATTTCAAAATATCGTTAATAATTGTTATCATAGATAATATAGTCGTTGAATAGTGATCACATGATTATTATAAATATAGGGATTTAAAAAATCTAATTTACTTAGACAAAATAAGTGATGGCCTCATCCAGTATAATTTCACCACACGAATCTCATTTGTTGTATCTAGTAAAGGAGGTGGCGTCAAAGGTCTTCGCTCTTGACTAATCCCAAGTAGAGCATCAACACATTAAACTTAAGAGGAACCGCCTATGGTAGAAGTAAAAGTTGATAGAGATTACCACCCGACCATTGTTATCTGAGCCACCCAACTAGTCTATCACCATCACACACCTTACCCATAGGTCTTATGCGGGTGTTATAAAGGGTTATATAACAAGATCCTATCACTAGGATTATGTGCATTATTTTTTTATAGAATAAATAATATACATTCATTTTATTATTGATACATTGTAATTAGTTATTAAAGTACAAATAGTATTTGTAGTTAATATTAAATTGAGAAATATATTTTAATTAATTAATGGACTGTTGAATTAAATAATATTTTAATAAAATATTATTACTAAATTACTTTTTCTTATATATAAATAATCGTATAATTTTAATGATTAGAGTTGAAATTTTTATTAAGGATTGAAATTTGTTTTTGGTTATAACCCATGAATTTTCGATAAATATCAGTTTTTATTTTAAAACTAAAAATTCACATATTTAAAAAATTATTTAGATAAAATGAATATAATTTTTAGAATTAGGATCTTGAAATTATCCAACTATTGATTTTTCACTATTTTCTGAGATAGTCGAAATTTTGGATAAATATTTAATACCATTAAATATATAATGTGTTTTATGACATCATAATAACCCAATAGTGATGTAATAAAATACTATAAATGTGATGTTCGGCCGATATATTTTTTAAATTTAAAATAATGTGATTTTTGGTAGGTTTTATTTATTTCACAAAGCATTAGTGGACCCTCCAAGACTTATAAAACATTTTAACATTTCATAATGATTTCCTTGAGAGTGTGACTCGCCTCCAAATAAAAAATCATAATATTTTAATAATATTTTCCATTAAACTTATAAAATAATGTTTTCAAATACCCTTTTTCATGAACGATGGGAAAAAACCATGGGATGGTTTGTGGTTTTGATTAGTTTAATATGTAGTGTCCAAAACCTAAATAATAATGATTTCTTTCCATTTTCCTATACAAACCCACCCAAGATCCCACTTATCTTCCCTAAAAACCTTTGGAAATCAACCAACATATGTCCTCCTCTATCTATAATCCTCCCAAGTCACCCCCAATATCCCATGAATCCCCTCTCAAGCCTCTCCCAAGCCTTTGGGATCACAATTCTTAGAAAGGGATTTCTTCCATATTTATTTTTTTTCCAAATTTCATAATGTTGTTGTACCCATTTTTTATCAATTAAAAATGTTAGGGTATGATTTCCCACATCCCCCATAATTCCATACTTATGTTTAAATTATTAGAGACCTATTTCTCTCTCATTAATGCCTCCCATGTACACCTGTTACCATGACGAAATTCCTTACCGAATTTCTTTATTTTCATTTACATTCAAGAAATTATTTTATATTATGGATATAAATTCCATTGCATATGTTGGTACATGTATATATATGACCCCATTACTATCCATTTTATGTGAATATTATGCGATATACCTTTCTCTATCATCAACAATTTTTATGAATTATTATGTCACATCATTATGATGCCGAAATTGCACCATGATTTTTCAAGCAAAAGTCATTGTGTAGTGAATATCATCCCCATTACTCTATCAAATGTATTCACTTTTACACAAATTTACTTATTGATTATTGAGATTACTGTATCAATTCCACATTATTTTATCATGGAATAAATTATATGTTGATTAATTCCTTGTTTTACAATCCATGTGGAACACTTATTCATGAAATCAAATGATTAAGAAGGGTGTTCCCAGATAGTGCATCAATGAATTGGGTAATGAATTGTATCATGATAATCCATGTGAAATGAGGGTTTAATCATTCTAATAAATGTAAAATTAGGGTTTACTCGTTCTCCATGAGCAATTACCCTTAGATCATGCTAATATCAGGTTAAATGTTGATGCCACATTTCCATGTTATAATAGTCATGTTATATCATGCCTTTATGTTAATGTTTCTCTTATGCTCTATTGTTATGCATATTGCCTAAAATGTACTATATTCATCATGTTATGCCTTTTCTCACACTTATTGGGATTTTTAGGTTAGATGTTTCTTATTTATGTCCTCATGCAATACCATGGAATGCTAAGTATGATGGAAGGTTGTGGTCATGTAAAAGAAGTTTTGAATAAAGAATTTGGGTATTATGTTCTACGTTGTAATCTATTATTTCTAATTTCCCAAGACACTAGACCTCTTTATCCCCAGAGTTGTATTTAGTGCATGTTTATAAAATAAATCATGTTTATTTTTGAAATAAATAGAAAGGTTATTATAATATAGAATATCATTCAGTGGATGAGTAGGAAAACAATAAACTGATATCATTATATCCTTAGGCATAGTTAAATCAAGAAACTACACCCTCATTTTTTATTTCTACAATACAACCAACTTCTTCAACACTATAGTCCTCTAAAATCCTATCATTTAGGAATCATCTTTGTCACAAGAAAAATAATCAGGTGAGGGGTATGATCCCCTGAAGTTGAAAATCCAATGCTAACTCTCAACAGTTTCATGACTCCATACCAAAGAGTATAAGAACTATCTTAGTAAACGGTACCTCTATAATTTTCCCACCAAAAAGAATCATAATCATATTACGAATTAAAATTTGGCTTCATTAACAGCATTCAATTAATGAATCGCTTATATGATGATGAGTGGGTTTAAGAACCTAAGTTAAATATTCCAATTCAGGGAACCATAGGTATAGGTCGTTGGTGCCAAAGAGGTAGGGGAAGATGTGGTCTTTTCCAAAACCAATATCTGAACCACATCCCCACTAAATAATTTTATTTTTTCAAGAATCCTAATAGAACCCTTCAATGGGAACATGAAGAATATAAATTCATACCCTCAATATCTAAGATTTTAGCATATCCAATAATTTTAGAAGATCAACTAGAAAATATGAAACAACCTCATCAACTAGAGATGGAAGGCAGGTCCATCTATGATATTTTAGAGAAAAATGACCACTCCACATCTGCTCAACCCCCCAACTTGTCTACCCCAGGTACCTCAACATTTAAATTTGACATTAAGAAATGAATCAACATAGTAATAAACTGAACATTATCTCTTAAATATGAAATCCGAAAATGATTAGATAATGTTCAAGAGAAAGTCTCAATTATGGATTCTTTTAACTGGTAAAAAGATCTCCTGGTGTAATTGGTATAGGAAGTGATAAACCCGTAAGAGTTATAATTTGAGGTCTTTAATCTATGGTATTCTTTATAAGGAAATAGCATATATAATTTCATTTGGATTTCTATTTTATAGAATAATACATGGATATTGCGATACAAGGACACATCAGGCCTTTATATGTGTTTGGAAGGCCAGATTACATTGATATCCATTTAACATGAATTGAAAAATGGAATGGTATTCAATCAAATTATTATATAAACATTTTAAGGTGTTGGTATATAGTGATACTATCATTAATTCTTATCGTATAAAACATCATGTAGCATCCCTAACTCGATTAGGCACCAAAATAGTGATATCGGGCCTGGTGCCACTGGTCTTTTGAAAGAATCCCCATACCCCAAAGGCTAAAAATTTAAGAGAGGGTTTAAAGAGATAATAGTGGGGATATTATACCCTTAGGTAAAAGATATAAAACTGTACTAAGTAGTAATATAGAGCATAATGTTGAAATGAAAGACTCAACAGACTCGGACCAGACCCTTCAATGGTGGAAGCACATGAAATATCAATAAACAACAGAAGAAATAAATACAAAATTAGATGAAAATAAATAGATAGATCAACATAAAACTTGATTGACTACAACAAAATAAAAATGAAACTATAAAAGGACATGTTGAACAATATAAAAAATAGGGTCACCAATCGCTGACCAGTACAAGTCATACATAGATAGCATGCTGATACAAGACATAAAAAAGGAAACTGAAATAGAAATATCATGATTTCCAAGACACCAAGGTTACTTTATGAAATCCCTTAAAAAACTTCACTACAAACCTGATCTTGATGGTTATCCATTACATGAATGTAAATTTAAAAAGTCTACACGCATCCTGATGGACCTGTATAGGGTGTGAGAATGAATCTCAATAGGATACCACCTAATAGAGTATACCTAAACTAAGT
This sequence comes from Viscum album, assembly GCA_963277665.1. Taxonomy (NCBI): domain Eukaryota; kingdom Viridiplantae; phylum Streptophyta; class Magnoliopsida; order Santalales; family Viscaceae; genus Viscum; species Viscum album. Next base: position 839,171,586 of record OY728166.1, on the reverse strand, counting down.
GTTTAAGTAGTTATAAAATATAAATAAAAAGTAAAAAAAATATGAGATAACTGAACAAAGGATTCCCTGGTTCTTAACAACTACCAGAAGTCCATCCCCTACCTCAGCCAATGCCAGAAAACCAAAAGTCAAGATGGTCCTTGGCATATAGACAAAGGAATCCCTAATGTAAATATCCCAGGTGAACCCTCAGGTTTCACCTCAAATCATGTAACATGAAACCCTGTGCCTCCTAGAAACTCATTTCCCAATAAGAACCAATGTCCTAAAAGTGCACCCAAGAAAATAGAAACATTGTCCCATAGACCCCATCTAGAAATCACACATTACCCTAAGGATTGACAACCGTAGGAACAACGTTATCTATCCTCATTTAAAATTCACCTTTGGAATATAGCACGACATCCCATGTAATGATAATTTCTATCCTCCAATGTATGTCTAGGCCCATGGCCTCAATCTTGGTAGGCCGCAGCCCCAACCATGAGCCTGAAGGCTGATATGCGAAGGCTTATCACCTTTTATGTGGCTTTATATGACCTGAACCCTCAATCCATTTCCAATGCCACGCTACTATTGGCCTCTATCCACTAGAGTGGTCAACACCACCTCATAAACGGTGTCATCATATGAACAAACAACTAAATTTGGTGCTTTAGCCTTCATGTCTGAGTGGAAATCACCAATTAATAATACATAAGCCACACCAACTGGCACATTGTGCCTCTACGACCATGTCAGTTCAAAACAATGGTCTTTACTTCATAATATCATAGTCCATTGCCAACATGACCATATTTTTAACTAAATTTGATGTCCATAACACCCAATTGATGGTCAAAACAACATAAGTATCCAGTCCTAGCCCAACTAGATGATCAACATCACCAAAATCTTGATGTCCTAGAAACCTCAAGGTCCCTTTTTCATTCTCATCATTACCACAAGGGTCTCATGACATGAAATTAATCATTTCATATTATCATAAGTGGATTATATATATATATTCACATTAAAAACAATTCAATTTAATAATATTGAACATCATAACTAAACTGAAATATAAATTTATTATGATGTTATTAAATGCCTTGGGTTCAATTAACAAATTGAAAACAATTATAATGAATCAATTTATTTGAATTTGACACCCAATCCAAACCATCTCAAAGAGAAATTGCCTCTAATCAGTCCTTTCGCCAGCAAAACATGAATCGGGAATTCCCAACAACATCACATGGGTCACACGTTCAATTTGGAAAGTGGCATGTGGGGTCTAACTAAATTTCTCAAAGGAGAATTAAATTTCATGCCCCTAAAATGACTATGGAAACTCAATGTAAAGTATGCACCACCAAGTTAGGCTCATAGACATAGGTATGTCTCCTATAATGATGTAATTTATAGTAGATTGACATAGATCCGAGTTTCTATTCAATTACCTGAAAATAAGGTGAAAGGAATAAAAAAGATTTAGTGCTCTGTGAGGTGAAAAAAAGTGAAGATAGGTATAGGTTATGTTAGAATTACCGAGGAGATTAAAATGAAACCGATGAATCAACAAATGGATCGCTAATGAATGACATGGATCCAAAAGAGGAGGAGGATGAAAGTGGAGAGAGACCTGTTGTTGTACATGAGGCCAATGAAGATGAATTGGGAAAGAAAAAGAAAAAGAGAAAACAAAAAAGGGTGTAATGTAATTATGCATCATTTAATGGGCCTCATGTTTTACCCTCATAGTATTTCAATCCATTCAGTAACCATGCATGCTATAGTGTAAAGGTACTTCCTAAGTTGCAGTACTCTTATGGCCTATCGAACTGTTTGCACTGACCATACACAAACCATGTGGCCTCTCTCTACAACATCTATAGACGATCTCAAATGACAAAGTTACCCACTCTCATATTTTAGAAAACCAGTTAAGCTGTAAAAAAATAGTCTAAATAGTTACCTCGAATGGGTTTTATGGTTTTCCTAAACTATGTGCGTTGACCTGCTATTCCAAAACATGCCATTCTGACTCTAATTCTCACAAAACCTATTCTGATCACCCGAGAATCCGACCAAAGATTTAAATATTTTGAAAATATGATATAAATCTGATGGAACTCTCAAAATTGAATTATGGTCATCAGTTTAGTAAATGTCACAGTCACTATTTAAAAAATTGAAAAAGGGAGTGATTTTCGACCTGATTCCAAAACCTGGGAGGTTATAGTCATACCACTTAACATAGTTTGTCCCTTATATATATTAAAAAACCAAAATATTGTACCAAATATAAAAATCCTGATAAAAACTAACCCGAACTACCACAGTCTCAATTGTACATGCCAATTACCTCAAGGGGCTCCCCACCATTGGAATTTCCTAACCCAGTCTCAACCTTACAAAAATCTCAATGAAAACAAAACCCCATCAATCTATTTCTGGGACCCATGGTCCTCCCATGATTCATCATCACTACCACACATCATTAGGTGATCCCATGCACCTCTAGACACCCTATCACATCTATACCACATCGGTTCCCACCTCAATCCCATCCCATACGTGGCACCCTGAGGTCCTACATCCTTATGGATGAGAAAATAAATCACAGTTCCTCTCACCAAAATATTTTTCTTCACCATTATGGTGACCAGATGGCTCACACCTCATGTAACCTATATTCGTGATGTTCCTATACCATAGCACCTCAGAAACACTCATCCATATATTCCCATGATGCCAAAACATAAAAATCACACACACAAAGTTCTCTGGTATATACCTCGGTACCTCACACCTCATATATATATATATATATATATATATATATATCACATCTGATATGATTCCAACCTACTGACCAAAATATATTCAGTACATTTAAAAACCTTGCGCACCTCATGCTCCTAAACTAACATGCCTTAATTAACCATGTCAAACAAAAACAAAATCCAATCACGACCATGTCTTAGGTGTACCTTTGATAATAATTAGATCCCTATCCCACTAAACCCCGAGAATCTCTATGGTGTGCACCTGTTCTGAAGCAGGCCTACCTAATTCATGACCTCCCTAAAATATTGATACAGCCATATACTATTAACTCAATTGTTGGGTCCCACTGTCTCTTCCATGAATCCCACGTGCTGATAAACCTAGTATCCCCTCACATGGTACAAATAATGTACCAACCCCAGACATGTTATTATACCCCAATCCCATATTATCAATTTAATTATAAGTATTCATGAAAAATCACTCAAAGTGCCCAACCATTCCACATGCCTATCACTCATTTGGAGGCCGCTCACATTGAGTTCGAACATTTCCTGCTTTCTCACACTGAAATAAAACTATGTAAGAACAACTACAAGTTAGCCTAGACGAGTCCTTGTCCTTTCCACCCTACTAAAACTCATCCCTACCTTGATTCTTACCTTTTTATGTATCACCACTAAAATCACGTAAAACCGATGCCCAGATCGAGTACGAACTATCTGTCAGAATGATATCAGTTATGGTTTCCGGATTCAATGCATTAGAGAATGAGTCCAATATAAATATGTTTACCTACACTTGAATGGAATTTCATAAACCACCCTCAAAGTCCCTCGACATATAGGTTTTTTCTCTAACCATGCTTGGTGGTAAGTGAGAAAAATACATGAATTTCACTACATAGTCCATGACTCACATCTCAACATGTTAAAGGCTTATGTACTTTTGATCTGTTAATCCCCTGGAGTCTCTAGGAATAAAATATTTAAGTATTTGTCATCAACATCCTTCTAGGAAATTTTTTTTTGTCTTCCATCCCATACATGCACATCCCATCAGTTATTAGAATGCCCTTTGAGGATGTACTTCATGAGCATGACCCTCCACCCAAGAGGAACCTCAATCTACTTTTAGATTATATTCATGCTCTCAATCTAGTTCTTAACCACCTGTGGATCACCCTGACCATGAAAAATTGGCGGGTGTTCTGACTAGAAGTCATGTGTCAGATACACCATTGGAGACTCTACTCATTGGGCACCCTGATCGATGCCATGGAGACACCACAGTGGGTTAGCTCGAAGATTCTCATCAATCCATGGCCCTAGTTCTACTAAGGATAGTGGTTATATAACCAGCACTAAAAATTGAACCATTCCTTGATCTTGTACCTATGGCTCATGTTGTTCTGAACCCTTAGTGGTCTGAACCTTCTCATGCCCTAATGTTACTGTTCCATCACATGACTGATGCTCTATCCATGCCATCCAGGAGGAACCCATTGAATAACATAAATGGTAATATAACCCTTATATATAATATATATATATATAATGTAGATAATCAAATAAGTAAAATGGAAGCACATACTCACTAGTCATACCCTTCCCTATAACAACCATTCCCCCATGGAATCCTAACCACATGTCCTCCATACCCTCCCTCAAAAGATCCAAGTACCATATAATCCTCATTCCATTCCCATCATGGAAATCATCACTAACTCATGCCAACAATGATGTCTCACAATCCTATTGATTAATATCACCTCAACCATAGTACATTCCTGATCTTATATGTCCTATGACCATTTAAAATCACATAACAATTATATGTATATAGAATATCACATATTCAACAAGAATATTATATTTAACACATGGTATCAACACATTACAAATCATATTGTTAATTATAAAATTGAAATACCCTAAAATGTGCTTATCAAAATCCAACAATCAAGAAACTACCCATTCCCACATAGATCCAAGGTCCAAGATTTTCTTTACCTCAGTTGGTCAAGGTCACATATCAAATCCAATAACATCACATTGAAAAATAATTCCCCATAGTGGAAATCATATAAACCATAATCTGAGAAAAATAGAAGGACATTTCCCACCGACTATAAACTGAGACGGTCCCTCTTATATGGGGTTGTAGGAACCCAATAAAAAATTCAAAACTATGTTCATACATCACCTATTATCCAACTTACCATAACCCAAATATTAACACCAAGAAAAATAGGTAAAAATAATGTTTTTTATACCATTTGGAACATCTTCGACCCGATTAGCCACTCAAACAGTGATATAAGGTCAATTTCCACTGGCTATAGGCACATATACACATACAAAAAAGGCAAATAATTAGTAGTGAGGTATAAAATAGATAATAGCGGGGAGACTATAACGTTGGGGGGAACATATAACACTAGTCTGAGTAGTAATATATATCATGCAGTGGAAATAAAATACATATTAGACTCAAACCAGAAATACCAATGGCGAAAGCATATGAAATAGGAATAAACATCAGAAGAAATAAATAAAGGAATATGGGATGATAAATAAATAGATAAATATAAAACTTATATAAACACAACAGAAAAATTATGAAATCCTAACAGGTCATAATGATTAATATACAAAAGAGTTTTTCCAATGGTTGACCTGTAAACCTCATACATATATAGCATACTGACACAAGACATAACAAAATAAAACTAAAAAATAAATATCTAGCTACAATGATATCAATGTCTTATACTATCATTCAACACAAACAAATAATAATGAACCAGCTCCTGAAGCCAATCCCTTACCAAAATGTAAATTCATAAAGTCTACATGCGACCTGAAGGACTCATGTAGGGTGTGAGAATGAATCTCAGTTGGATAGCACCCAATCATGCATACCTTACATAAATGTTTAAGTAAGCAAGAAATATAAATAAAAAGTAAATAACATAATGCAATAAATGAACATGGGATTCCTTGTTTAAAAATAGCCATCGAGAATCCATCACCTTCTAGGACAACAACAGAATACCATATGTCAATAGGGTCCTTGTACCATGTACCAAGGTACCCCTAATGTCAATAGTCCTAGTGAACCCTTAGGATTCACCTCATATCATGTAAATTGTAACCACTTAATTCATGTCATCTTGTTTCCCAATAAGTACTGAGATCCTAATAGAATTCCCAAGAAAATAGAAACCAGGTCCACTGACCCCTTCTTGAAATAAATTGTTAGCCAAAGGCCTCACAACCGAAGAAATATTGATAACTTTTATCAAGTAAATGTCATTATTGATCCATGGAATGACATATCAAGGAATGCATATTTCCATTATCCAACATTAGTCCAATACTAGGGCTTCAATATAAAAAGGTTGTAGCACCCAACTATAATCCTCAACACATACATTTAAAGAATCCTCACCTTCCACGTGGTATTCTATGGAAAGAATACCTAACAAATTTAATAAGCCTCACTACTTTAGGATTCTACCAACACAATTGGTAAAAACCACCTCATCAATAAACTCATCTTGTATGTACTCAATTCAGTGATTTTTCATCATGGGTGAGTAGTAATCACTAATTTATAACACCTAAGCAACACTAATGGGCCCCTTGTACCCCTATGGCCATGTCACTCAATACAAATAGTCTTTAAATCCCAATATCATGGTCCACGCCTAACCTGATGGCCTTGATAACTCAATATGATGTCCACGACACCCAACCAATTGAAAAAACCACCCAACTATCTAGGAAAAGTCCAACTAGACGATCCACATGACATCAATCATGATGGCCTAACAACCTCAAGTCCCTCAGTCATTCTAATTATGACCACATGGGTCTCATCACATGTAATTAATCATTTCATCTTATCCAAATAGGTATATATATATATATAAATTTACGTTAAGAAAATAATTAAATTTTATTTTATTGAATTACATAACTAACTGAGAATATCAATTTATCATGGTGGTCTGGAATAACTCTGGTTCAATTATGTAATCCAAAACAATTTAAAAAAATAAATCTAAATGAATTTAAAACCCCAAAACAAACAATCACATGGAGACATATCCTCTAACCCATCCATTATCGAGAAAAAAGGAATTGGGCATTACAAAATTCATCCCACAGGTCACATGATCAATTTTATATGATGCATGAGGGACCTCTTTCAATTTCTCAAAGGCACATTAAATACTCACCCCCATAATGACTATTAAACTCAATGTAATGTATCCACATGTCACTAGAAAAAAGGAACGGGACATTACAAAATTCATCCCACAGGTCACATGATCAATTTTATATAATGCATGAGGGACCTCTTTCAATTTCTCAAAGGCGCATTAAATACTCACCCCCACAATGACTATAAAAACTCAATGTAATGTATCCACCACCTACCTTAGACCTGTAGATATAATCATGTCTGATATTATGATATATTTTGTAGTGGATTGGCGTAGATATAATTTTTTTCCAATTCACTAAAAATAGGGGGAAACATCTCAAACATATTTAGCACTCCATGAGTCAATAAATGTGAAAATAGGTATATGTGTGTTGTGCCTTACCGAGGCAATTCAAAAAAACATGATAGATCGATAAATAGATCTCTAACAAAAGAGATAGACCCCAAAGAGGAGTAAGAGGAATATAGAGGGAGACCTCCTAATGTGTGTGTCTAAGGAAGGAGAAAGGGGAAAGAAGAAAGAAAAAGTAAAAAATAAATGGGAATAAAAATATTAATTTTTCCTCACTCACTCAGATACATGGTTTACCCACATGGTTTGTAAAACTATGTATTAATGGTACATTCTACAATGTTGAGGCACTACCCAGGTGGATGTACCTGTCCCATCAACCACATGGTCTTCCCTAACCATACATGAACCATGTCGAATCTATCTACAACTTCAGAAGACAAGATCACATGGATGTTCACCATACTCATGCAATTCACAACAACTATGCAGTAGTTTGAAATTGTGCCACACAATTTCCTTAAAGGGGACACATAGTTTACCCTAAACTATATGCCATGATATGCTATTACATTACATTCCCTTCCACCTTTGATGCTCTCAAAACCTCCTAAGAACAGCCAAGGCTTGGGACAAAGCTTGAAACTCATATGAAAATATGATATAATGCCTATGGAACTCTCGGGATTGATGTCTAATCATCGGTTGAGAAAATGGAATACCTACTATTTTAAAAATAAAAAAAGCGAGTGGTTTTTGACCTGAATCAAGGATCTAGGATGTTAGATTTCATGGGAATAAAAAACTAAACAAAATATAACCATCAAGATCAATATAAAAACTCAATTAGGGGACCTAATATCTTACTCTAAATTCATGATCATCCAAATTGATAAAAAATTTGATGTCCCAATAATATTTCCTTGGATTTACCAACTTGTGGAAATACCTTCATAAAATCCCCAATGTCATAAGAACTAGGTCAATCAGAAAATTGGTACATTATATGATGATTAATCTTCATTAAAATTTTTTTCGGAACAATACCTCGATGTAATATTTTTTTTAGAGAGAGGGGAGGAAACTAATGAGAAATAATGTTTCTTTGGTTGCTTCCCTAAATAGTCTAGAAACAAATCTGACTAACCAATTCAATGTGCTTGATGATGAGTATGTGTTATCATTCAGTCAAATTGACAATCTGAGTTTTGAGTTGGTAACATACTCATTAACCCCCATTATATCAGTATTGTTAGTTACACCTGGCTATATTGAGGTGGTTGTTGACCCTCCTGTCTACAGTATTGGTTCAATTGGAAATTCCCTACACATTATCTCAAGGAATTCACAAGACCCCAAAATAATTAGATTAATTTTAATGAATATTAATATCACAACTAGAGGGTGGGTATATTTATGCCTCTAAATCTCAAAATATTGATCTTGCTAAAAACAAATTAATGATTCCACTACATAATTCATATATACCAAAAAATCATATAGGATGAAGAATAGTTAGAGGGAGATGAAAAGAAGTATATCCTCAAAGATGATCTTCTAGACTAAATAATGCATAACTTATATAGTTGATGAAAAGATATAGGTAAATCTAGGAATAGTGGATGAAACACGACCTACAATGATTAGTGTGAATATTACCATTGATGAAAAAGAAGTATCAACCATTTTTTAAAGAATAATTGATAAGTATTATCTTTTAATTACAAATAAATTATAAGTTATGTTCCTGATGTGGCCACCCATCATCTAGGTATTCCTGAAGATCATTATGTATACACGAAATAATTTAAGAGGACATATCCAACTAATAATACAAAATTTGAAGATGGTTTTGATAGATCAAAAAATCAAGCTCCATTCAATTTGTCTTCAAACTAAAACAAATGAAACATATAGTCCATAAAATGATGAAATGGTAAATTAATGTGTATATAGATTTAAAATATCTCAACCAATATTTTCCAAAATATTTTTTTTGAGTCCCAATTAAGGAAATTATAACTAATGAAATTGAATTTTACGAAGAAATCTTCATCATGGATTCATACACCAAAGATTAAAAAACATGAATGGCCCTAGATGATGAAGAAGACACTACCTTTAGGTAATACTAATGACTATGTTTATATTTGGTGATACCATTTGGCCTAATGAATGCTAGAACTAAAAATCAATGATCCACACACCATATTTTCAATCCATTTTTAGGAATGTCAATTGATTTATATATTCATAATCTAGTTGTAAAATATTGAAAACATTCTTAACATATTTATAACCTGGATATGGTATTCAAAAAGAAATAACAATGTTGTCTAGAAATGAACCCCTTGAAAAGTGTGTTTTGTGTAGCCTTGGGAACGCTCCAAGGATTCATACAACACCATAATGTAATAGATGTTGATCCTGAGAATTTAATAGTTATCCTTGAAATTTTACCTCATAAAAACAAAAACATTTTAGAGGACTATAAAGAAATATGACCAACATTTGATCATTTATAGAAAACCTCAATGGTTAATGTTTTCCTTCCACCCTGTCTATGAAAAACAAGTTTAGATATTAGTGGACTGATGAATATTGAGAATAATTTGATAATATCATGAAATATAGTTAGAATAAACCATTTTCGATTCCACAAATGAAGGAATCCCTTAAATTATATGTGATAACCATATAGTGAACATGTGGTGCTTTCCTCACACAATAAATGATGCTAGAATTGAAAACAACCTCTGATATCTCTATCGAAATATGATTTATAATGAGGATCATTTTTGAGATATCATTAATAACTATCTATCATAAATAATTATGATTAAAAAATTGAGGTTCTTCTAGTAGAATCATAATTTCCATTAGGTAAAATGAACTGGCCCTCTCAAGTACATTAACAATATTTATTTTTCGACTAGGAATGTGGAATGATGGGTAGTAATCCTAATATATTTTTACATCAAGATCCTACCTAAAAATTAAATAAAGGATAGATATTTGCAATATTTCCTTGTATACTAGTCTTTTTGAAGAAATTCCTAGGAATATCAAGCTCTCGTATGTAGAAATATTCTCTATCCAATAATCCCCCAGTCCATGGGGGCTGAATTTTGATGGTGAATCCAATATACCATGAGGTAGGATGGAATACCAAAAGCTCAATAAACATAGGTTTTGGGGTCATCATTATCGCCCATGGGAAGGATGTTCTGCCTTATTATTTCCTATTGTTAAAAGGTTTCTCCAATAATGTGGAAGAAACCATGCCCTCATCACTGGCTTAGAACTCATGATAATAATACCAACGATCCATATGAATTTTAAAGTTGATTTAGATATGCTGATCATGTTGTTCAATGGTGATTTCTCTATCAGGAATGAAGAGCTTATCCCCGTGTATGAATATTTTTGAGGATTTACGTATGAATTCCCCTCAGATCCAACATTGTCTTATATCTTACGATCACATAATGATGTAGAATATGAATTATAAAATTCATCTACATTATAGGAAGATCCAGATAGATATTAAATAGTTATCAATATTGGATATCATAGAATGGAATCACCATTTGTATAGAATATCATGGAATAGTTCAATGTGCTCAAATCTACCCCTAAAACAGATTATCCTATGAATGGTTTGTTGAATCCAATCATGGATTACCCCAACCTTGGGATTTTTCCAATGTAAAGATCTGGTAATGTGAAAAACTAGTGACATGAAATAAACATCATCATCTATGGTAACTTGGGTCACCATATGACCCTCTACAAATGATGCTTTTATAGAATCCTCCCTAGATGTACTGATGGGAAGGATATTATAATCGTTATGTGAGAAATCCATTATGGTTACTATAGTTCCCATTAGTCCATAAATAAGATTTCTCGCCAACTAAAAAGACTTTGACATTTCTAGCCATAGATGACATAGATAGACTAGAAATTAAATTTTCTATTATCAAAACACTTTTGAGGAAAAGTGAGAAACCACAAGTTCCAAACATTACGACCATCTAAACCATGAAAGGATAACCCAAATCATGACTATAGAATCGGCCCCTCCCAGTGACTGCATCATGATGAAAAGCTCTCACCCTCGCATGACCGCTCATGCAGTTGTCCCGTGTAGGGATGCATGAACTAGTACTAATGGAAAATACATACCCGATTAAACATCCAAATCCACATTGATGACATAGGATTGTATATAATTCACCAAAAAGTGTCATCTATGTCAAGTTAAATCCAATTTCAACCATCAATCCATAGAGTTGTTTCACACCATAATATACTCTGAGGAATTTTCTATATGCGAAATGCGTGTTGTGGGACCATACCCCCTCCAAATATATACAAGTAGATTAAGTATATTATCATTTCTTCCAACTTCTTATACAAATGGGATAAATAAATACCACTAAACTATGTCAATACAAAAATAATTATCAGTTTTCTAGATGTCCAACAACATCAGTTGGTCTGGTATCCCATATACAATACTAATGGACCCCAAAACCAACTTATTTTATATATAATTGACATATATGTTATAGTAATATAACATTAAATTCAAACTATTATTATATTATCATGTATTATAAAAATTAATTAAATAGGATTTCAACAAAACTGTATAAAACATACTCCAAAAAATTGTCAATAGGGAAAATAAACTCCTTCACAAAAATTATAAACATTCCTTATGGTCCAACCAAAACAGAAATATTACTACAACATAGGTGGCCCTGTATTAAATATTATATGGGATAAAATTCGTTTTTCTAATAAATGACATGTTTCCTTCACTCTGTTTTCTGATATGTGATCTATTTTCTGCATAAGCGTTTGACAAGTTGGAATGGATCTGGGAGAAAGAACTGAATACCATTCATCATTAAAGGGTTCTCCAAAATTTTATAGTTTGACATATTAATAATAATTTTTACATTAATTAATTATATAAATGGGAAATGGTTTTGGTCCTCCGAACCCTGATGATAATTGAGAAGAATCATTTGAAACATGAACCCAAATGGGAACGAACTTTTTCCAACAATGTGTTTTTTCAAAGGAGAATATTCCCTGATAACTATGAACATGGAGTGTAATTGACCCATATTAATGTTATATTTATCCATAAATATTTCTTTTGATTTATGATATATGTTCATAGTCATCTGACCCAAAACAAAAAAGAGAACTTTCATCCTTACCACACGACATTAAATAACATGTAGCAGTCTATGTCGCATGACCCTAAAAGGTCTGGCCCATAAGGTCATATTCACGAGATGCTAATTTTTATAAAAACGTATTAATCTCTTGATGTTAAAATTTTTCCTTACCATATTATCCAAGAATTAAATTTATTTGGAGAAAATTCTAGTATGCCTTGGGTAATTCTTCTCAGGATTTGATTTCCCAAATGCCTTGAAAATTATTTCTATTAGATGATTTCTAGAACTCCTTAGAAGCTCTTTTATTGAGATGATTTCCCAAACACATAAGAATATTTTAAAACACAATCCCCCTATACCATGTCATGGTTCATTCCATGGAATATGTTTCATTACCACATGATGTTAAACTTCATGTAAGGACAAGAACTATGTGTGGAATGATTCTTATTTTGAAAAGAAACGTAGGGTTTCCTAGAATCCTCATCCTAATCTCAAAAAAACATTCTTCCCCATTACCTACATATGGGTTAGATAAATGAAATTAATCCCTAATAATAACTACATACCTATTGATTCTTGTTGTTATGTGTAATGAGAGGATTCTTATACCATCTATCTCATGCTTGGCCATAAATTTAGAAAACAAGTATGCTTTTCTTCACAAGTGTCTGGATATTTTTCATTCATGTATGTCATATTAATCCTTACTAGATAATGAATCCACTATATATTAGCTGGAATTAATAATTTGATTCACTATTTTTTTGATTCCCCCCAACTGATACAGAAGAACCTCATTGTTCCTTGTTTTTGACACAAATCATAGCTCACACCGGCATATGAATCATGGTAAGGGACTCCATGGATGGTTAAGTTTCTTTTTTCCATGTTGTTAAATTGTCTATTATTGTATCCATCACCCTAGAGAACCACCCTAACATGTTCTATTATCCTACAACAATTATATAATAGAAATATGTATTGATTCATAAATTTAACTTCTTACTATTCAATTCCATTTGTTTTGGAAATCACAAACACTTTCTTAAAAATATGTTTTCTAAATTTTTATGTCCAAATTGTTTTAGAATGTTTTTGTAGACAACATTAGATTTTACAATGCATAGAATATGTTTATAATTATTATGAGTATAAAATTTATATTATTTATTACAATTATCTTAATGAGTTTATTTCCTATTAATCAGACTCACATTTACTAGTATTAGAAGTTAGAAATTATTTTATCTATATTATAATGACAAAGTACTAACAGTCGGACCGATACAGACACCGATAACACTGGATTGATACCCATAAGTCTTATTGTAATGAAAATTGTACAGATGTACGTTAGACAAACTTATGTTTATAATATAAATACAGAAAAGATATTTTCAATGTGAGGAAAATATTTTACATTGTAATGGTGTAATTCAATATAACATCAGACAATTTGTTACAATAGATTTGTTGAGATCTAGGTATCTAATTCATTGTGACAAAATTAGAGAAATATGACTATTAGAAGAACAAGATGACCATTGGGAGGATGCCTATAGAAATGAAGGCATTCAATGATTTTGGAGCTGAAATATATTGATTAATTCTTTTACAATTTTTTCATTTTGATAGAGCCCATGAGATTTTTTAGAGTGAATAATTTTTTCTTAGTTATTGAAATTATATATAGTTTTGTAGCTCTATGGAAACCATTTCTGGTATTTATTTAATGAAATTTTCCATTTTAATCATTATCTGTTTATTGTAATGATCGAGGGATTCTTGGGATAGGAAGATAGAGAATCTGATCCATCAAATTCAGGGCCATTGGGGCTAGGTGATAGAGAATCAGATAATCATATCGAGGGATTATGGGGTTAAGAGGAAAGGTCCATTCTAATCTTCTTATCGAGTGATTCACTAGTATGTGATGAAAAAATTTCTTGTAAATATCAAACATGGGATTCTGTTACAATATGTTATAGACTTTAATTATCTTATGATTAATAGAGTTATATTTTTAATAGCTTTAAATTATTTCTTTCATTTGTTAGATACTATTTTACTTGTTTCTTACAGGTTTTTATATTCTTCTACAATTATAAAAGAAAGTGAAACATTATATTTATCATTATATTATGTTTGATTTACCTATATTAATATTATTAAAATAATAAAAATTCATTAGAATTAATCATATCTATCTTGATTACTATTTGTGTACCCTGATAAATTGGATGAATAATGATTAAGATTTTTATTCTGATTGAATTATATTGTTTCTTATTATGATTCTTTGATCGGCTAAAGGGAAATGTCTGATAAATCAACATAATGAGGAATATGATCTATTTAGTTCATTTATTGTAAAATATGTTTTTATAACAACAATTAACCCCCCTCTTATAAGATTTACATTATTAGAATATTATTACGATCTGAATTAGTGTATTTCTATATACCGATCCAAGGATAGGTATCAGGGGAGGATTCCATTACTGATATACTTCTTTATGTTTTTATTATTATTACTATTAAAAATTATCAATGTTTTGTATAAAATGATTTTTTATAAAACATTGGTTACACGAATGTGTTTTGTGGAAAATAATATTTTTATTCATTTTAAAGATGTCATGAATGAATATCACATCCATAAACAATATATATCCCAAAAATACAACCTATTTTATGGTTCTTATTATATATATTAAAGGATATGATTAAAACCACTATTATAAACACCCGAGTTTACAATATTAATTTTTTTAATATTATTATATTACTTATAAGGTTTCAACTTGTTTTACTCATCAAGAGAATCCAAAATATCAGATGAACTATAGAGTAATGAATACTTTATTATATTTCATCACTATAAGACTCTATAGTCACATTTCATCTTGTGAATCTTCCAACATTATAAGTAAAATTATTGACCTCAAAAATTTTGTAACATCTAATGTTGTCGAGACTCAGAGATATTAGTTAATATAATATTACTATAACCATTGATTTCATACCAAGTGAATTAGTAACAAAAATGAAACATAAATTCAATATTTTTACAAATAGTTTTATATCTATTAGTGATAAATTGTTTGATTATGAGATAATATTGGAAAATATATTTGATATCATTCCCAATGAATGGGAATATAAGAGATCCATTATTGATGAGACTAGGAAGTTAAATGATGTTACCTTGGATAATAATATTGGTACCCTTATGTAGTACAAGGTAATAATCTAGAGAAATTTAAAAAAAAGGAAAAAATGATGTATTTTCCATTGATACAACATCTAACGTACCTTCTAAAGATAAATATATAGAGAAAGATTTTATGTCTTCCAGAATAATGAAAGTGGTTATTCAATGCAATTCATGCGTTTCAAAACAATTGGAGAATAAATTAGAAAAAATTTCCAGAAGGATAAATAAGATAGAAAGAATTATTTCCAATACCGTTACAATAATGCCAATAATGATAGAAGTGATAAAAAAGAGGAAGTTTCCTATTATTAAGGTATTAAAGTTGGATACATCAAACCAAATTTTCCCCTAATGATGATGATAGATCTAAAAGAAAAAAATCAGAACAGAATGGAAAAAATATTATAAATTTAAGGGAATGATTGTTATAAAAGATGTTGAAATTTGGACTGCTAGTGGAGGTTATTCCCTAGAATTATATATACAATGATTGTTATGGTCAAAGTAACATTATCCTTTTCTCCAATGTACCTTAAGTAATCAATATTTTGGGACTAAAGTACTAACATCTAATAACCATAACAATATGTCCTTAAGTGAATGTTATCCTGATGAAAAATATTATATATCTTAAGTTGAATAATATTACTCCATCAATTATAATTATCTTTCTTCTTATGATGAAGTTTCAGGTTTTTCTAAATTTCATGAAATCAAAGTAGTAAATGTATTAATAAAAAAAAGATGATAGTACTAAGAAAAAACTTATTAAGGACGATTCAAGGATTGATGGTTTTACAAAATAAATATCATATCATTAAAAATATCTTGATTAAACTAATTCCAAAAATGAAACTATTGGTAAATATTTATAAAAGTAATTTCTGAGAAAAAGGTTTTAGAAAATAAACTTTTATTTCTAAAAATAACACCAATATGGATAATGATTTATTTGTAAAACTAAATTCTAAAATCTTGAGTTTGACAAAACATTTATCGAACATTACTACTAGAAATTAATTTATTGTTAAAATTTTAAAAAAATATTTCCTCCTAGAAATGGATTTGGAATGGGTTATACATATAAGAAAACTGTTTTTAGTAATAATTTATTTGATCCTAAAAATTTCCCTTCTGTACTGAATGTCAAAGAGGTGGTCTCTAGAAGAAATAATTGTTCATTAAATAATGTTAATTCCCTATTTTTTCATTTATTCTATTTTTAAAAAGAAATGAATTATCCCAAAAACCAAATCAAATAGATGTGGTTACCGAATAGTTTCTTTTTTTACATTACCAGTCCCAATAAGGTTTAGGTAATAAAAAGATAATCATTTTGTCTTTAGGAAAAAAATGATGTACCAAAAACCAAAAAATATTGTTCATGTATGGAGTATTTTATAGAAACATGAATGATAAAAATGGCATGTTCCTTAAGATTATCAAAATGAAATATGGTAATGTAACTTTAAGAGATAATGCTCAAGGGTAGATTATCATTATAGACAATATTTTTATTTTTGGAAAACCATGTATTTCTAATGTTTTGTTTCTAAAATGTCATAAGAATAAAATTTTAAGAAAAAGATAATTATTTGATGAAGGTTACCTTATGAACTTTATAAAAGATGCATTCTTATTAAATAGTTCCATATATGAATTCATTGTTTCTTCTTATAGGCCTGTAAATGATTACACACTTATGTTAGAAGACCTTAGGATCCAAGACATACCTTGACTTAGTGAAATTAAAGATAAATATTTGTTAAAGAATATAGTGATAGGATACTATAACATGAGAATCTTAACTATGTTGACTAAGAAAATACTTGGTAAGGATCTAGAAGAACTTTGGTTTGATACTTCAAAAGTTTGTAACCATTATCAATATGTTAAAAAACATAAGTCATGTTATAAAATTATTTGTGAAGTATAAAATTATTAAACATTATATTTAGTGCACATAGATTTATTAGATCCTATAAAAAATATATGTAATGGTATGAAATACTATTTATATATCTTAGTTGATGATTACACTACATATACATTGGTTTATTCTAAATACTTTTGTTATTTTAAAACATTTTTATCCAAAGATAAAAATGAGAAAAACATTCCCCTCATAAATTATTCATAATGACCATGTTGTAGAATTTTTAAAATTTGATTTTAAAACATTTTTAGTAATAAATGTATTGAAGATAACTTCTCAGTACCAAGAAACCCTCAATAACATGTTGTAGATGAAAGAAGAAATTTAATTATTGAATAAATAACTAGAACTATATTGTGTGAATAATCAATTGATATTTTTTAGGAGAAGCAGTTATTACTTCCAAATATACTATAAATTGAGTTTTAATTTTAATAAGGCCTTTTTTAAAAATACTCTTTATGAGTTGTGGAAAGGAAGAAAACCACAATTTCCTTACATCAAGTTTTGTTGTTACAAATTATTAATCCTGAATACGAAATATAACTTACATAAATGTGATACCAAATATGATGTAGGTATATTTTTTTTGTTATTCTACTAAATATAATGCATATAGATTTTTTTAAAAAAATTCGTACATAGTTGAAGAAACAATACCTATAATGTAAGATGAAACCGACTCTTGTTTTCAATCAACCTCAACCAATATTATTGGATTTGTTTTTTAAGAATAATTGTCAATCTTTGTTAGTATGTTCATATAATAAGGATGTAACTTAAAAATTTATTTTTGAAGTTATTCTATAGGAATGTATTTGTCCATATATTGAAGAAAATACTTTGAAAAACCAAATAATATAGTTGTTTCATAGGTATCAACCTTGTGATAGTATCATTTTATATTTTGATCAATCAGATAGGATAATAAGTTCCTTAAGGAATGAAATTGAACAAAAATTTCTCTAATCCTGATTTGAATCTATGAATTTTGATGAGGATTTGGGTAATGATGATTGGATAAAGGAAATGAAATATGATCTCAATTAATTTGAGCAGAACATAGTTTGTACATTAGCAGAACAACATCAAGAAACATCTATAATTAGGGTAAAATGGATTTTTAGAAACAAATGTGAAAAAAGAGAATAATTGTTATAAATAAATATAGACGTATTTTCTAATTATTATAATAAAATTAAGTAGAATATTACTAAGAATCATATGCATTATTAGCAAGACATGAGGCTATTTATATACTTCCAGCCTTTGCTACATTCATTAGTTTCACTATTATTCAAATGGATGTGATGTGTTCTTTTTTGTAATAGATATGTTTAAGAGGATGTTTATGTTGAACAAACACATAGTTTGGAAAATATGAAACATCCAGAATATCTTTATAAACATACAAATGATTTATATGGAGTTACATAAGGCCATAGATCTTGGAATGAGATTTTAATAATATTTTTGATACATAATTTTTTTTGTTAAGGGAGATATTGATCTGAAAAATTTATTAATAATGTTAACAAAAATATTATAATTGTTATAATCTATATTGATGATGTTATATATAGATCAACTAAATAATTTTTCTTATATTACATTTAAAATCTTATGAAATATGAGTTTGAGATTAGTATGATGGGTAATTTAACATATTTTAATAGTTTTTAAATATCTCAAAAACTAGAAGAAACATTTATATATTATCATAAGTATATCACATATCTTTCTATGAAATTTGAATATACAATACTAAAAGTATCAATAATCCAATTGGTAACTCTAATACTTTAGATCTTGAAGAGGTTAAGCAACTGGTATATTCAATCAATTGTAGAGCTATGATAAAAAGTTTACTTTACTTATCCTTTATTCATCTGTATTTATTATTTTCCATAAATTTTTGTGAAAGATAAAAAAATCAAAAGGGTTCTAATTTAAAATACATAAAACAAATTTTCTATCTTAAGGGAACTATGTCTTTTATAATTTTCATTTCATCTGGATATGTTTTTGAAGTGAATTGGTTTTAAAACTCTAAAATTAGTGGTTGTAGAAGGGATAATAACGGCTCATATCGAACATTTAATTTATTAGGATAATTATTAGTTTCCTATTCATTTAAGAAACAACATTTAGTATCTCTTTCCTCTGCTAAAGCTGAATATGAGTAATTTGGAAGTTGTTGTGATAAAGTGTTGTTGATGAAACACACACTCATATACTATATCTTGAGTTTTACTAAAACTAAAAAACTTTGTGATATTACAAGTTTCATTTACTTAATAAAAACCTATTATATATCTAATGTGATTAGAATATAGACATAAGACACCATATCACTAGGTAACAAACACTCGGAGGATATATCATTTTACAATTAATTAGAATGCACAACCAACTTGATCATATTTTTTAAAAAAACTATTACATGTTGATATATTTGAATGCATTAAAAATAAGTTAGGAAGGATTAACATAATTTAATCATTCATATATAATTATTTTATAAATATATTTACATTAACCTAGTCCTTTTCGTAGAGAGAGTACAAATATTTTATTTTTTCATCAAAAAATAATAGTTTTTTTAAAATGTTTCTTAGAAAACTTTTATGGAGAAGATTTTTTCAACCTCACACCATTTTATTGAATTTTACAGACATAGAATCAGCATAATGATTTTTGGACTCATAAAATGTTATAAAACTTATGGTTTCAAATTTTATTAAAAAATATTTGATTCTAAATCATTATAATCAAGTTTTGTCATAAAGATATTTAATTTCTAAAAAATATCATATTCCGTTTTTTGTTAAAAACTACTAAATTATGTTTTTGATATAGAGCTATCTTATTCAGTATCTCTTTTTAAAACTATTATATTCTGAAAAAAAAGAATAACATTTTATTCATGCCAATAAATCTTTTAACATCGAAATGTACTCTTCTATTTTTTTCACTATATCATTAAAACCGATTATCATTATTGTTGTAATTAATTTATTATTATAGAAAATGTTTCCTTATCATCAATGTTTTTTTAATATCTAATTGTATTCTTTCTCATTATAATATTTTTTTAAACCTCAAGTGTTCATTTTTTAAAAATCATTCTTCGAATCATTGTCGACCATCAAATCATGTTGGTTTTATTAACAATCATTGAATTTAATTTTCAAGTTGAACTGACATCCTGGGTGCCTATATAAGGATTGAAACCCCCTGCATCCCACATAAGCTGATTTAGACATTTTCCCCTGGCTTCCTACACCTCCAAAAGGATTCAGTCCAAAAATGATTCCTTTAGGACCAATTCACCCATATCAGTTCTAAATCTGACAGATTCTACTAAAGATTACAAGAAATTTTCTTGTTTCATGGAATGGTTATTTGAAATATATTTCTTTGAATAATACAATTCCACATTAAAAAATATTTTAGAATTCCTTGGATAGGAATTAGCGTGTATAGAAAAGGATGAGAAGGATCTCAACCTGTTTTATTCTTAAATGATTTTTAATTTTCATTCCACCATTATGTTTTTCAAATTATATGGAAGAGAAAAAATGTTATTTAAATATGAGAATGGATTCAAGTTTTCTTCCATGAATGGTATGAATTTGGTAAAAATACCACCCAAATGAGAATCTTTCTAAAACTAACAATGGTTTCCTTATGAGACTGATACATCAATAGGAATAAGGATGTATATTATTTATTTGATCATTGAAAAAAAAGTAATAAATTATTCTCATATTACATTGGATATTTGGTTTTTAACCCTATGGATGGAAGGATTCATCATTTCAAGGAAGGATATTGTGATACCCTAATTTTTTTAGACATTTTCGTTTGGGATTATTTAGTGAAAATGAGAAATATAGAACATGTCAGATTCATCTTTATTACCATCGATGGCATCAGGACCAGCTTCATAAAATCTAAGATCATCATGTTTATCACCATCATTATATGATTAGAGGTTGAGTTCATGATTTTGTTCAGTATTTCAAACAAATCTACTAAGATGAGGGAAATTATATCCTTCATAAGTGATGATATGGTGAATTGGATCTAGATGATGCTTCATAGTAAGATAAAGATGTTTGTTTAAGATGTTGATATAGCTCGTATGGTAAAAGAACCATAATGGAATGATGAGTAATATGTAATGAAAAAAAGAGAGGAAATGTGAAACTTCTCAACCAAATAAAGAAATAAAACCAAATAATATTTCAGATTAATTTTATGAGGAATGGATGAAAAAATAAATATTAAATGAAATAATGAAATCTTAAAATTGGAAATTACCCTATAGAGGTCAAGGAATTAAGAATTCATGTTTCACATACATTTCTGTAATAAGAAATAATATATCAATAGTATAAGATGATATATTCTCAACTATGTGAAATTATTTTTTAGGTATAAAGATGACTTGATGAATTGTGTTTCCTCAGATATCTCACAATGATCACGAAAATCCTGATATTGGATTATATTTTCACAAAAAAATCTATTGTTTATGACAATGTAACATTAGTTACTAATAAAGGGAATGGAAAATTTCATGAAAAATAATTGTTATAAACTTTTAAGAAAAGGAATCCGAACTATAACCAGTAGGCATAAGAGATTTATGAACAACAAGAAATATCAAGGAGGAGCATGATAAAATAGTTGATGAAGAAGTTAATGGGAATTAAAAATAAGAAAATAATTTAGATAAAGAATAATAAATAAGTTAATATAAGGAGTTTGAGGAATATGATGAGAATGAATATTATTAGAATGAAGAGAAAGATGATAATGAGAAAATACAATCTGATAAAAATTATATGAATCATCATCAACATCATCATCAGACATCATCATCAGACATAACATCTAATGCCGATAAAGAATAGAATTTAAAAATTCTATAGGAGGAATAATTATTATAAGGATATGGAAAATCCTTATATATGAAATATTAGTAAGATCAAAATCCAAAAACCATGGATGATGATAAACATAACATTGCTAAAATGGAGATAATGGAATTATCATATGACAAAGAAGTTACTGACAAGGAATATAAAGGAGTAAAGAAAGTGGTTTCAAATAATTTTAAGATTAATAGAAATGAAGATAATATCTAAATAAGAAAAATATAACCCCTGTAGGTTAAATAAGATCATTAAGATGTATCAAGATCCATTTATTTTGAAGGGTTTGACCATACTGTTTGTGCGTTAAAATGATTGGAAATAACAATTCCTTATTTTTCAATCCATGAATCTCAGAGTTAGTTGATTAAAGAAATTATTAACAATAAATCCAAATCAATCAAGGTTTTAATTGATAAATTTATACATATAAAATCATGATTGAAATTTTTTCAATAATGTTCCCTACTTAGAAAAAGACATGTAATAAAATAGTGAAATTTTCTCACCAACTTGATGCTAATATTAAATTGCATAATGAAAATTTTGATGATGTAAAAAATTATAATGAATGATTCAAATGAATCTTTCAATTAGTGATCAAAATACATGGCTGATAGAGGCATGTTTACAGAAGGCTCTAGAGATACAATTGATTATCATTCTAAATAATTAAATTATTTGAATGTAATGATCTTATATATATAGTTGAATCATACAAGACATAATTATTATGAATATAAAATTACCATATTGATGAATTATAATAAAAAAATATCCTAGAAACATCTGACACAAGAAGAGAGGCTAGTGAATTTGGACTGGAACCTAATGGAATTCAAGAAGATAATGTTTTTTTATCAAATAATTGATGAAGAAATTAAATTTATTTTCTTGAAATCTTTTTGTAATTGTATTTGAATAATTTTTTTATGATTTAATTACTATATCATCCAATTACAGTTTTTCAAAATGTTATGAAATTAAAATTGGTTAAATGTTATTCTATATTTATTTTATGGATGATTAGTTAGTTTAATATAATGTTTTGTATGTATTTTTCTAACTATTTTCAGAAACTTTTGATCCTTATACATTTATTTTTTAAATCATAAGGGGGAAAATGTTTATACAAAGGTGGAGTAATTCATATAAAGTGATATTTCCTATCAAAGGGGAGAAATTTTGGGAAAATAGGATAATTCTTTTAAGTGTGGGAATGTGATCCTTGGGGAGAATTTATTATACTAAGGGGGAGTTAATTGTATACAAATTTTTACCTTTCATCATATTTATATGACATAGAAACTCAGGGGGAGTTAAGGATTAATGATTAACATTGAATATGAAGTACTTAAAAGGACATGGAATGTATGTTTTTCAAAGTTAATTTTCATTTATGTTTTGGGGTTTGTGCCCTCTAAAAATGGAGAGATTGGTGAGTTAGAAGTTTAATTATTACATTTCTTTTCATTTGGTTTTGGATATCCCAAAATAATTCTAAAAAATATTGTGAATAAATATTTATGTCCAAAGTGTTTTAGAATTTTTTTTAGAAAAAAATATATTTTACCATACATAGAATAAGTTATTATGTATTATGAGTATAAAATTTTTATTCTTCATTTTGATTGTTATAATGAGTATGTGTTCGATTAATCATAATTTCCTTTATGACAACTAGAAGTTTTATTTTCTATGATAACTATTATAATGACAATGTCCTAACAATCGAACTGATACAAATACCGATAACATCAAACTGATACATGTAAAAGTCATTATAATGAATTATATTAGACTAACTTGTGTTTTGTAAAGACCCGTAAAATTCAAGGGAAATTTTTTCTTAATTTTCTTTAGAATTTTACAAGAGCGCGGTTTCAGACGGCACCTGATTCCGAGGCCCGGAGTGCCCGGAATTAATTTCCGAAGTTTGGCTCGGGTACGTTCAGTGAACGAACGAGCGGGTTTTTCTAACTTTTGATACGGTGCTCGGAATTGAAATCCGAGGGCACCGATGAACTCGCAGCGCCGATATTCGCTTAATGAGACCTTTTCGGAAGTTGCGTTTGTTGCGGGTTGAAAGTTAGTTTTTGGGTTTTTAGTTTAAGTTAAATAAAATTTGTGAGGAAAAAATTTTATTTTTATCTAGTTAAGTCCTACCAAAGGGAGTTGGGAGTGGGACCCACATCCACTTAACCTCCCTTGGGAGGATTAAGTGAGGTGGGGTCCACACGAACCCCAACTCCTCAAATTCTCTCAAAACCTCCCCTTTATCTCATTTCTTTTAATGTTGTCAACTTGGGTTACTTAATTAATTAAGGGAGTTAAACCCTTTTTGAATTTCAAACCTTTGAAATTCTTGTGGTTAAGTTATGTAATAATATAAGTTAAAGCTTATATTATTCTAGGAGTTTCTTTTACCACCTTGGGAGGATTTCTTGAGAGCTTTGGAAGCTTTTCTCTTTCTTCTTCAACCTTGACGAAGAACACGAAGAACGCCGTTCTTCAACGAAGAACTTCTTCGCCGAAGAACACGGTCTTTCCGCGACGCCATATCCGCGACGTGACGTTCTTCTTCCGCATCATCTTTTCCGCGACGAACGCCATCGACAATGACTCTTCCTCCGACGTCAAAGGAATCGACACCGATATTCCACGACTCCGTCAACGTGCGACTATCGAGAACGCTCAAGTTCCGATGAAGAACGCCGCTCCGCTCTTCTTCGTCTTCGGTGTCAACGAGAGAGAACACCGCACCTTCCTCGGACAACCTTCATCGGCGTACAAGGATTCGCCAACGACGTGCCTCATCGGACGTAACTCTTCGTCAACGAAATTGACGAACGACTACCGCGACGCCCGATCTCCGCGACGTCGACTTCCGCGGACATAGTCAAATCCTCGAACTTATACCCGAGGTAGGGGATGTTGATTTAATATTTAATTATCTCATTCTTGCTCGTGGTTCGTATGACTAACGTGAGGATGTTGTTTATTTAAAGTTGCGTTATTAATTTAACGTGAGGGGGCCGGACCGTACGAACACGGCCGAACCCCTCCAACGTTCTTGTTTGTTCTTGCGGGTGGAAGCAAGTGGCGTGGTGCCGTCGCACCACGCGGTTGATCGTGCATTTATTTTACGCAACGCCGTCGCGCGCACACCATGGAAGAAACATCAAGAACGCGACGCCGTCGCGCCGCGTTGAAAGAAATTAAAGTGCGGCGGAGGGGCGCGGTGCCGTCGCACCGCGCCGGACGACGAACGCCGCGGCCGGTTCCGGGCCGCGGCGGGATGAGGAGACCGCGGCCGGTTCCGGGTCGCGGCGGTAGAGAAGACCGGCGGCCGGGCCGCCGGTGTCGGAAGCCGAAGAGGGGACCGGATTTTTCCGGCCCCGTTGGAGAAAACCGGCCGGCCAGCTGGCCGGCCGGATACCTTTAAGACCGAGGGAATTAATCCCCCGGCCACCGAAAACCCCCCTCTTTATGAGGGGGGCGGTTTAAATTAAAGGGAAGGGGGGGCAGCCGGCCTCCCCCACCCCGGTTCGTTTCCAGCAAGCCCCCCCACGTGCGGGGGGGCGTTTTTAAATAAAACGGCGCGGCATAGCCGCGCCGCCAGAAGAAAACGCGGGGCTTAGCCCCCGCGTGCCGCCGCCTCGCGGCGGCTGGCCGCCGCGGCCGCCGCGGCCTCCGCGCCGCCGCGCCGCCGCGCCGCCGGCCCCCGCGCCGCCCCGGGGGGGGGGGGGGGGGGTCGGGCCGGGTCGGCCCGGACCCGGACCCCCCCGTTTCGAACCAGAATTGGTTTTTGGCTCATAACTTGAGCCCCAGACCTCCGAATGACGAACCTTCTACGGCAACGCGATCCTTGGATCGAGACGGTCGTTTCGGTATATCGCACTCAAGGTTTCGGTTTACTTTGAGTTCGGCCGGGTTGGTTCGTTCACGAAACCAACCGGGCCTTCGGAGCGGAAACGCTCATATCTTGAGCTACGAACGTCCGATTGACGCACCGTCAGTCGCGTTGTGTTCCTTTTAGTGAGACGGATCTTTTGGCATACTCCGCCCGAGGTTTGGACGCAGGTGGAGTACGATCGGGTTGGTTTTGCCATAAAAACCAACCGGGCCCCGGAGACGAAAATGCCAATAACTCTCAGACCGGGCGTCCGATCGACGCACCGTCTGTTGCGTTGAGTTCCTGTTTACGATACGGAACTTTTGGTATCCTTCGCCCGAGTTTTGGATACAGTCGGAGTATGGCCGGGTTGGATTGTACCCGAAATCCAACCAGGCCCCTGGAACGGGAAAGCTGATATCTTTCAGACAGGACGTCCGTTTGACGAACCGTCAGCGGCGTTGGTGGTTACGTTGAGTAACGGTCCCTTTGAGTTTACCCTATGGGAGTTCGGGGTACAGTTGAGATACGGCCGGGATTGGTTTCGCTCTCGAAACCAACCGGGCCCCTGGGACAAAAAAGGCTCATAACTCACAGACCGGGCGTCCGATCGACGCGCCGTCTGTTGCGTTGAGACCCCTGTGACGAGACGGTCCTTTGAGACACTTATTCGCGGGACCTTGTGATACTTGGAGTATCGACCATTAGCTCGTGGAGCGGACCCTCCCGGAGACGAGCGTGCAGAGTACGGAGACCGTGTAGCCAGCTGAGACCTGACGACTGCTTGACCGACTCGACTTGGAGTGAGTCGACTAGCCCAGTGGACGGAGCGCCCGGTATTTGGCGGCAGACCCACGGCGGACGGAGCGCCTGGTAGTTGGCAGCAGACCCGCGGTACTCGACAGGAGGAGTACCTCAGTAGGCTATCTGGGTAGCGCCCGGTATTTGGCAGCAGACCCTCAGCGGACGGAGCGCCTGGTAGTTGGCAGCAGACCCGCAGTACTCGACAGGAGGAGTACTTCAGAAGTCTTGGGTTAGTGAGCGGCGGCCTCGGAGTCGTGACAGGACCACTGTACACTCTAGAGACGGAGCTCTTCAGCAGTTACGGTTTCGATAATGAAAATCCTGGTTTGAGCTGAGACTTTTGACCTTGTGTTTACTTCATGATTGAGATGGGTCACTTGCTAACTTTGGTATATGTATGGGCATATACCCGGGTAGTGGTTATCCGTCGTTTTCACAATCCTTGTGTTTCCTCATGACTGAGATGGGTTACTTGATAACTTAGGTATATGTATGGTCATATACCTAAGTAGAGTTTATCTGTTGTGATCTTCTTGTGGCTATCCTTGTTGGTTTTAGTGAGACCTTGAGGGTCTCGGGGTCCCTACTGAGTATCGTTATACTCACCCCTGCACGGGTTATGCCCGCACCTCGTTGTGTTGGTTGCAGACGACGGCCAGTACTGGTAGAGGGCGAGTGTTCGAGGACTGGACGGTACCTGGAGGTGGACTATACGACGAGGCGGTACCCAGAGGCAGACCACTGGGCGGGACATACTCGGAGCAGACGGCGGGACCCGAGGAGCAGAGAAGCTATCTGTACCCACCCTTCAGGTGGGATTTCCAGTGGACAGCTCGGCGTAGCAGCTTTACTTTTCAGTTGCTGTTCTCCCTTTCGAGTTGTACTTTACAGTTGGGCTTGTATTTCCGGCCCCTTTTTACTTTCCGCACTTTTAGTTGTACTCTGTTTTTGCTTAGTGTTACTTTCCGCTTGCTTACTCTGTGGTGTTTGTTTACTTTACAAAGGCAATGCCTTCCCTTTTTACCGGGATTTACGCCTTGGTGCTAGTCGCCAGCCCCTGGCCTATGGAAGGCGGGCTTGGGGTAGTCACGGCACGGACCCCGAGGGCGGGTCGTGACAAATTGGTATCAGAGGTGGTCGGTTCTACCGCAGACTCTGATCTTTCTTTCTGTGAAGCAATAGTGTTAAGGGTACCGAGTGTGGTTTTTAGTTCAGGGAGTCCAGTGTTGGTGCGGGCGGCCGACGTATCCATACACCAGGACCCTGACAACTGATTTCCGACTTTGTGCACGAAAACACTGATTGCGTGTGTGTTTTCAAAGGTTTTTCCCCTTAAAACAGCTCAAACCAGGTCAGCTCACCAGGTATAATCGTTTGATCGTGTTACGTTGTTTCTTTCAAGATGGCCCCACGACGGCAGCCAGCTAGGGTTCCGAGAATCGAACGTGACAACAGCCCACCGAGCGACGAGGCCTCGGTGCAGGGCCCTTTGTCAGCAGTGGCACCGGCGGTAGCTCTACCCGCCGAGCCCCCGATGCTTCCAGCAGCAGCCGCTGACGATGCACGTCGCCTCAGCACACTGCATGAGTTTCAGCGCCAGCGACCGCCCAGGTTTCGCGGGGAGACGGATCCCCAGGCTGCAGAGGACTGGCTGGAGGCAGTGGTACGAGTGTTTAGGCTAGTGAGGACACCAGCAGACCTCATAGTAATCCTCGCTGCGAGCCTACTACACGCAGCAGCAAGAAGATGGTGGAGCTTGATGCTCCAGGTGCACGATGAGGCATCTCTACTTTGGACGGACTTTGAGAGCCTCTTCCGCTCGGAGTTCGTCCCAGCCACCCTTCGTGCGGTGCGTATCCAGGAGCTTCTGCAGCTGCGGCAGGGCAGCATGACGGTCGCTCAGTACTCGGCGAGATTTACTGATCTCTCGCGCTACTCGACCGACATGGTACGAGACCCATTCTTCCGGGCCCGGACCTTCGAGCAGGGTTTGAGACACGAGATCAAGGCATCGCTGATCTCCCTCAGCTTACCGACTCAGACAGGAGTACTGGAGCGGGCCCTTCTGATTGAGAGCTTCCTTGCTGAGTCTTCACCAGCGCAGCGACCCACCGCAGGGCGGCACGTAGCGGAGTCTTCGGTAGCAGGTAGCCGACAGATGACTCAGGGGTCCAGACAGACCAGACCTTCAGGCAGACGACCTCAGGGCACACAGCGCGGAGTCAGTCTTTTGAGTGGAAGACAGTGCTTTGGATGCGGCGGGCAAGGCCACATGGCTCGTGACTGCCCGACCCGCCGTGCGGAGGAGCAGCAGACGGTTGAGGAACCACCTAGGCAGAGGCAGAGGTTCGACCGTGGCGGTCCGCAGGGAGGAGGCGGACGAGGCAGAGGAGCTGGCCGAGCAGCAGGTGGTGGACGACGCTTTGAGGCTCTGCCACCACCACCACCAGGAGGTCCACCCCGACCACAGGGAGTAGGTGAACATGCGAGAGCACATCTTCAGGCAGCTGAAGCTTACGATCATGGAGCTCTGGGAGCAGGTGGACAGGAGCGGAACTAGTGGATACGTCTTTTGTACTTCTAGTTCCATGTTGATGTTGCTTTTGTGTAGCGTCTTGTATTATGAGCTGCAATAATAAAAGACGCATCCTTTGTGATGTTTTCATTCCTGTCCTCTTTTGTGATGTTACTAAGAGGTTCCAGTTGACTGTTGACTTGACCCTCACTTGTGAGACATCTACTGGAGGAGACCAGTTACCATACACTGATGCCGACAGTGTGACTCAACCCTTGGAGGCGAGAGTAACGGTTGGATCTCTTAGTAGTAGCGTCGAGGCCTTACGACGTCATCCTTGGTATGGATTAGTATTATCCATGTTAGGATTGACTGTTTTAGGCAAAGAATGTGGTTCATCCAGGGGATGAGACCAGGTTTCTCTTATCGGCAAAGAAGAAATCTTGCAGCTCTTGTGGGACCAGAGATGGTCCGGGCCACGTCGGAGGAGGTCCATGTCATCCAGGAGCGGATGAGGACAACACAGAGCCGGCAGAAGTCATACGCTGACAGGAGGCAGAGGCCACTAGAGTTCGAGGATGGTGACCACGTCTTCTTGCGGGTCTCACCTCGACGTGGTATTCGGAGATTTGGCCGAGGCGACAAGTTATCTCCGCGCTTCATCGGACCCTTCCAGGTCCTCAGCAGGGTTGGTGGGGTGGCTTATCGCCTGGCTCTACCACCTCAGATACACCGGGTGCACGACGTCTTCCACGTGTCTCAACTGAGGAGATACGTGCACGACCCGACGCACATCTTTGACCATGGGGAGCATGACGTTGACGATGGGGCGACTTTTACGGAGGTCCCGGTGGAGATAGAGGATCGATAGGAGCGGGTCCTACATGGGCGATCGATTCCTCTTGTGTGCAACAGATGGAGGCACGGGAATCTCCAGGAGAGCACATGGGAGCGGGAGGCTCAGATGCGTGCTCAGTACCCTCTTTTGTTTCCCTAGTTTTTGATGTATCTTTACGGGGACGTAAAGCCCTAAGGTGGGAGTAATGTAAAGACCTGTAAAATTCAAGGGAAATTTTTTCTTAATTTTCTTTAGAATTTTACAAGAGCGCGGTTTCAGACGGCACCTGATTCCGAGGCCCGGAGTGCCCGGAATTAATTTCCAAAGTTTGGCTCGGGTACGTTCAGTGAACGAACGAGCGGGTTTTTCTAACTTTTGATACGGTGCTCGGAATTGAAATCCGAGGGCACCGATGAACTCGCAGCGCCGATATTCGCTTAATGAGACCTTTTTGGAAGTTGCGTTTGTTGCGGGTTGAAAGTTAGTTTTTGGGTTTTTAGTTTAAGTTAAATAAAATTTGTGAGGAACAAATTTTATTTTTATCTAGTTAAGTCCTACCAAAGGGAGTTGGGAGTGGGACCCACATCCACTTAACCTCCCTTGGGAGGATTAAGTGAGGTGGGGTCCACACGAACCCCAACTCCTCAAATTCTCTCAAAACCTCCCCTTTATCTCATTTCTTTTAATGTTGTCAACTTGGGTTACTTAATTAATTAAGGGAGTTAAACCCTTTTTGAATTTCAAACCTTTGAAATTCTTGTGGTTAAGTTATGTAATAATATAAGTTAAAGCTTATATTATTCTAGGAGTTTCTTTTACCACCTTGGGAGGATTTCTTGAGAGCTTTGGAAGCTTTTCTCTTTCTTCTTCAACCTTGACGAAGAACACGAAGAACGCCGTTCTTCAACGAAGAACTTCTTCGCCGAAGAACACGGTCTTTCCACGACGCCATATCCGCGACGTGACGTTCTTCTTCCGCATCATCTTTTCCGCGACGAACGCCATCGACAATGACTCTTCCTCCGACGTCAAAGGAATCGACACCGATATTCCACGACTCCGTCAACGTGCGACTATCGAGAACGCTCAAGTTCCGACGAAGAACGCCGCTCCGCTCTTCTTCGTCTTCGGTGTCAACGAGAGAGAACACCGCACCTTCCTCGGACAACCTTCGTCAGCGTACAAGGATTCGCCAACGACGTGCCTCATCGGACGTAACTCTTCGTCAACGGAATTGACGAACGACTACCGCGACGCCCGATCTCCGCGACGTCGACTTCCGCGGACATAGTCAAATCCTCAAACTTATACCCGAGGTAGGGGATGTTGATTTAATATTTAATTATCTCATTCTTGCTCGTGGTTTGTATGACTAACGTGAGGATGTTGTTTATTTAAAGTTGCGTTATTAATTTAACGTGAGGGGGCCGGACCGTACGAACACGGCCGAACCCCTCCAACGTTCTTGTTTGTTCTTGCGGGTGGAAGCAAGTGGCGTGGTGCCGTCGCACCACGTGGTTAATCGTGCATTTATTTTACGCAACGCCGTCGCGCGCACACCATGGAAGAAACATCAAGAACGCGACGCCGTCGCGCCGCGTTGAAAGAAATTAAAGTGCGGCGGAGGGGCGCGGTGTCGTCGCACCGCGCCGGACGACGAACGCCGCGGCCGGTTCCGGGCCGCGGCGGGATGAGGAGACCGCGGCCGGTTCCGGGCCGCGGCGGTAGAGAAGACCGGCGGCCGGGCCGCCGGCGTCGGAAGCCGAAGAGGGGACCGGATTTTTCCGGCCCCGTTGGAGAAAACCGGCCGGCCAGCTGGACGGCCGGATACCTTTAAGACCGGGGGAATTAATCCCCCGGCCACCCAAAACCCCCCTCTTTATGAGGGGGGCGGTTTAAATTAAAGGGAAGGGGGGGCAGCCGGCCTCCCCCACCCCGGTTCGTTTCCAGCAAGCCCCCCCCCCCCACGTGCGGGGGGGCGTTTTTAAATAAAACGGCGCGGCATAGCCGCGCCGCCAGAAGAAAACGCGGGGCTTAGCCCCCGCGTGCCGCCGCCTCGCGGCGACTGGCCGCCGTGGCCCCCGCGGCTTCCGCGCCGCCGCGCCGCCGCGCCGCCTCCGGCCACCGCGCCCCCCCGGGGGGGGGGGGGGGGGGGGGGTCGGGCCGGGTCGGCCCGGACCCGGACCCCCCCGTTTCGAACCATAATTGGTTTTTGGCTCATAACTTGAACCCCGGACCTCCGAATGACGAACCGTCTGCGGCAACGCGATCCTTGGATCGAGACGGTCGTTTCGGTATATCGCACTCAAGGTTTCGGTTTACTTTGAGTTCGGCCAGGTTGGTTCGTTCACGAAACCAACCGGGCCTTCGGAGCGGAAATGCTCATATCTTGAGCTACGAACGTCCGATTGACGCACCGTCAGTCGCGTTGTGTTCCTTTTAGTGAGACGGATCTTTTGGCATACTCCGCCCGAGGTTTGGACGCAGGTGGAGTACGGTCGGGTTGGTTTTGCCATAAAAACCAACCGGGCCCCGGAGACGAAAATGCCAATAACTCTCAGACCGGGCGTCCGATCGACGCACCGTCTGTTGCGTTGAGTTCCTGTTTACGATACGGAACTTTTGGTATCCTTCGCCCGAGTTTTGGATACAGTCGGAGTATGGCCGGGTTGGATTGTACCCGAAATCCAACCGGGCCCCTGGAACGGGAAAGCTGATATCTTTCAGACAGGACGTCCGTTTGACGAACCGTCAGCGGCGTTGGTGGTTACGTTGAGTAACGGTCCCTTTGAGTTTACCCTATGGGAGTTCGGGGTACAGTTGAGATACGGCCGGGATTGGTTTCACTCTCGAAACCAACCGGGCCCCTGGGACAAAAAAGGCTCATAACTCACAGACCGGGCGTCCGATCGACGCGCCGTCTGTTGCGTTGAGACCCCTGTGACGAGACGGTCCTTTGAGACACTTATTCGCGGGACCTTGTGATACTTGGAGTATCGACCATTAGCTCGTGGAGCGGACCCTCCCGGAGACGAGCGTGCAGAGTACGGAGACCGTGTAGCCGGCTGAGACCTGACGACTGCTTGACCGACTCGACTTGGAGTGAGTCGACTAGCCCAGTGGACGGAGCGCCCGGTATTTGGCGGCAGACCCACGGCGGACGGAGCGCCTGGTAGTTGGCAGCAGACCCGCGGTACTCGACAGGAGGAGTACCTCAGTAGGCTATCTGGGTAGCGCCCGGTATTTGGCAGCAGACCCTCAGCGGATGGAGCGCCTGGTAGTTGGCAGCAGACCCGCAGTACTCGACAGGAGGAGTACTTCAGCAGTCTTGGGTTAGTGAGCGGCGGCCTCGGAGTCGTGACAGGACCACTGTACACTCTAGAGACGGAGCTCTTCAGCAGTTACGGTTTCGATAATGAAAATCCTGGTTTGAGCTGATACTTTTGACCTTGTGTTTACTTCATGATTGAGATGGGTCACTTGCTAACTTTGGTATATGTATGGGCATATACCCGGGTAGTGGTTATCCGTCGTTTTCACAATCCTTGTGTTTCCTCATGACTGAGATGGGTTACTTGATAACTTAGGTATATGTATGGGCATATATCTAAGTAGAGTTTATCTGTTGTGATCTTCTTGTGGTTATCCTTGTTGGTTTTAGTGAGACCTTGAGGGTCTCGGGGTCCCTACTGAGTATCGTTATACTCACCCCTGCACGGGCTATGCCCGCACCTCGTTGTGTTGGTTGCAGACGACGGCCAGTACTGGCAGAGGCCGAGTGTTCGAGGACTGGACGGTACCTGGAGGTGGACTATACGACGAGGCGGTACACAGAGGCAGACCACTGGGTGGGACATACTCGGAGCAGACGGCGGGACCCGAGGAGCAGAGAAGCTATCTGTACCCACCCTTCAGGTGGGATTTCCAGTGGACAGCTCGGCGTAGCAGCTTTACTTTTCAGTTGTTGTTCTCCCTTTCGAGTTGTACTTTACAGTTGGGCTTGTATTTCCGACCCCTTTTTACTTTCCGCACTTTTAGTTGTACTCTGTTTTTGCTTAGTGTTACTTTCCGCTTGCTTACTCTGTGGTGTTTGTTTACTTTACAAAGGCAATGCCTTCCCTTTTTATCGGGATTTACGCCTTGGTGCTAGTCGCCAGCCCCTGGCCTATGGAAGGCGGGCTTGGGGTAGTCACGGCACGGACCCCGAGGGCGGGTCGTGACATGTTTATAATTGTATTGTGTAAAACTTATTTCTAATGTAAGGATTGTTTTTTAAACTATAGTAGTGTAAAACATTATGTTTTCGAAAAATCTGTTACAATATATCCATTATGTTTGAAGTGTCTAAGTCATTATTAAAAACTTAGAGAAATATTAATGTTGGGAGATCAAGATACCCTATGAGAGTATGATTATAAATTATATGTCATTTGATGAGTTCAGATATGATTTCCACATATTCCTTCAATTAAAATATCACATTTGGTGTCTGGTCTGATGATTTCTTATTGTGGACATATTTTTATTTGTCTTTGTATGATTTTATAGTTTTTTTGTTCGAAGGAAGCCTTGTCAAGTTTTCTCCTAATTAAAATTTTCAGTATATTATTCTTCTAATCATCATAATGATCAAATGATTCTAGGTATATGAATATATAAAATCTGATCCTTCAAATCGAGGGTTATATGGGATAGATATATAGAGAATCAAATCATTGTATTGAGGGATTACAAGGATAGTAAGATAGAGCCATTCTGATCTTTTTATATGGGACTTCCCTAGTATGGGAAGATAGAAATTCTGATATGTATCAAAAAAATGGATACCTTTATTATGGGTTATAGAATACCATTCTCTAATTGTTAAAAAGGTTATATTTTGAATAGCAAGAAATTCATTCTTTATTTTTTTGGATATTGTATTACTTGTTTCTTACATGTTTTTATATTCCGCTGAACATATAAAAAAAGTGAAACATATTATTCATCTTTCTATTCGGTTATTTTATCTGTATTAATCTAATTATGATAATAACAATAAATTTGAAGTAATCATATCCACCGCGATTAGGATTCTTATACTCTGATAAATTTGATCTATAGTGAATATGTTTTTTATTCTGATTTAATCATATTTTTTATGATTATGATTCTGTGATTGGCCTATGGACAATGCTTGATAGATCAACATAATGTGGATTAAGGTTTTTATAGTTTAATTATATTAAATTATCTTTTTTAAAATTATAATTCACCACCTCTTATATGTTTGAAATTATAATAATATTTGTATGATCCTAATCAATATATTTATATATACTAATCCAACACCTTGTTTGATAGTATTCTCATCCTAATGAGGTATGTAGTGATCTCCGAATTCTACATATTATCTAATAAATAATATGATAGATTCCCCCCACACACATGATCTTGATCTGTGTATGGAATATATCTTAGAACTATACAAGGATTGATTATAATCTCAATGGTATATGTATTAACAATAGTATTTTCCAACATGGGAACAACCACAAAACAATAAAAAAGGATTCACTAATCCTCTATTTATAATCTAGAACCATAAAAGCATCTGAGCAAGGTTATAAATTCATTCATCAACCCTTATTAAAAAATTTCCCTACGTGCATATAAACCTAATCTACTGAGTTAAATTTCTGTATAGCTAAGTGTGGAATGGTTCATATTACTATAGGATACATATTAATTCCAAGATCTCAAATCCTAGGTCCAATCATTAATGTTTCCTTAGTTACATGAAGACAAGACCAATGTAGAGAACTTTTTATAGTACTATGTGTGGCTTTGTTCCTATTACCACAAGATATGTTGTGATGAAAAAATCTCAAATTCTTGGTCCATTCAGAAATTTTACCTTCATTACATATGATGTATACCTATGTGAGAAACACTCTTTCTATTCCTTTTCAATTACAACATAAATACATTCTTTATACTCATTCATGTTATATTTTTAAATCATACTCCATGTCTTGGTGAATTCAGATATCCATAATATCTTCTTTTGATATTAGTTATAAAAGTGACCAACACCAAAGGAAACCTTTGATTTAACAATGGATAATATAGAAAAAACATGGACTTTCATAATATGACTCTGTATGTGGCCGGTTAATCAAAGTAATTTTCTTCCCCATGAGAAAATTATCTTATATTTGTATGCTTTGATGACATCATAAAGGATGTATCATTTTAAATGTGGTCCGCAGTTATCCCATACTTGTATGTCTTATCCCACTACTTTGGATTCAGGATCACTAGGGTGATGACTTATATTCATCCTCATTCATTCCCATATAATTATATTTCACTTTTTGCTGGACCACCTTGATATGGCTTGTCCTGGATGCAACACCTTAAAAGGCAGACCAGACACCCTTGTCGCATAACATTAAAATTTTGGGAAATGTCATCACAATAATCTGTTAGACATGATGGTTCATTCCCCAATCATATGATGAAGAACATTATTATGGTTTCTACCTCACCTGAGAGGACTGCTATTCTATTTTATAGGGTCTCATCACACATTGACTCTAGAATATAATGTATATCGATTCTAACTTTGATGAGATATATAGTGACACCTCGATCAACCAAGGCCCAATCAAAAATTAAAAAAAATGCTCCTCCATATTTATAAAAATGATTAGTGTTGTAAATATTCTAAATCATTAAATTTCTCTTGATTCCATTCCCATATGATATACAGTGACACTAAAATAATAAATTTTGGTTCCATCTATATTATAAAAAAGACTCATATACATGTGTACGTTTTAGACCTGTGTAAGGAGTATTCCATTATAGATATACATCTGTAATGATCCTAATCCTACTGTGATATGTAGGGATTCATGAATCTTTCATCTCATTACTAACCATAAATATAAATATAATCATTATATTCAACATAAACTAGTCACATTCCTTTCACAAATCTCACTTTTTTTCTTAGAAAACTATAATCCTGATAAGATTTATTTGGATATTAGAAATAGGTGACTCTAACTTCAAAGTACACATTTTATTTAAATATAAATAATATGCCTCAATAATGGATTTAAATAATGTGCCTCCAAATATGTTTTTTCACTCAATGGAATTTCATTCTACAAGGTAAATTTCTATCATCTCTGTATGCTTTGACGATATCGAAATGAAAACTACTTTTTGTACATGGTTTGTAGTCCTCTCTTGCATTATTTTCCATCCCACTCCTTTGGATCTTAGAATCAAAAGATCTTGATTTATGGATTCCCTTATATCCATCATTTTCTAGAATTTGTTGGAACATATTTATTCAATAACCCCAAAACCATTTGGTCTGATGAATTGTATCTCCACTAAAGGATTAGAACACCATGTATAACCATAAACTCTATAGATCATATTTCTCCTCATATTCTTTTTTGGTATATGGGTCATAACTTCATATAGTATTTATATCCTAGAACTATTCATGGCTTAATTATATTTCCAATGAGATATGTAGTGATTCCTTGATCTCTCATTCTAGGCCCAACCACCATAGAAAAAATTTATACCCCCTATATACCACACATGGTCCCAATCCATGTTAAACTTCCATCATGATTTTCACCATAAAAAACTCTAGATTTCTTTAAAATTATCCTCCATTATCCTTTTAAAATTCTAATAAAATTTTTTCCTTATTCATCTAATGAATTTATTTCAAAAACCACCATTCATGGTTTCTAGAAACATAGAGCATCAGAAGCCTCCCATGGCCATCAGTAATAAGAGTTCCTGAATATGAAATAATCTTTTTTAACTACTCATAATATACCTCAATCAAAATTTTTAATAATATGGCTCTATGTATGTACATTTAATGAAGGGAATTATTTTCCCAACTACAAAATCCTCAAATATATGTGTAGTCAGAAACATCATAACAAAATTTTATTTTTGGACATGGTCCATGATCATTCAGTTCATTTAGGTCTGATGTAAAATTTTCATGTCCTAAAATTACTAGATCATGATGTAAAATTTTCCTCCTCATGTCTGAAAATTGTTATAGCATTCTTGTCATAGAATTCCCACATCAGTTGTAATCCTTAAAACTTATGATCAAGGATGTTTAACCTAAAACATCAGTTTCACTGGTCCAGCTTGTAATACCATAATTATCCAATTAATGAAACAAACCACTTTCTATGTTGACAACCCACAAAAGTTACTTTAGTAAAAATTAAATTCTCACCTCACTATACTTACACCCCAAATGATCTAGGAAAAAATAGTTAAATAAAAACGAATTTTTAGAAAACTAGATAGGTTGAAAACCCAAAAAGGGTTATCCTAATAACAATCCAAGTATACCCAGGTAACTCTTCTTTTTTTGTTTGACTTTAATAAAAATTACGGTGAAGAATTACAATACAAAATGATTTTATAGTCCAAAATTTTAGTCTATAAATATTCCAATTTTTCTTGCTAGGCATCATGGCCATGAAAAACAATAGATCATATTCTCACTGGTGATACAGATCAAAATCCCACAAGATGATTCAATAATGCATAAATGTACCTAATATTTTCTTTATAATTATATTATTTTCATGAAAAATGAATCTGGTTCTAAATGGGGTATTTTTTGTAATTGAAAAATAAATTCCATGCACTTTTCCACATGACTCATGATGTGACAATCACATAGAAAACACATGTTGAGTATGAGTCAAAATATTTATCCATAGCAGAACAAGAATAATATTTTAATTATATGTTCTAAATAATTCTCTAATATAGGGATAAATATTCCACATAATAATTTCATAGTTTTGTGGTGTGGTGGTGAGGACCTCCGTTTTGGAGCAAGTCAAGGATTTCAAAAATTAATGATAAAATGTTTTTGATACCGTGAAACACATTTTAATTTTTTTGGGAACATGTATGCATTATAAAACAACATTATATGGTATATAAATTATCTCTAGTAGAATAGTTCTCTTGATGAGATTTTATTATATTGGTTTTGGGCCCAAATAGATATAAGAATCTAAATTTTTGGCTATTAGAGTATGCATGTTTTTAATAAGGAATTGAATATCCTAAGAAGATCATTCACCTATATTCTATAATTATTAATTATGTGGTATACACTATATGGGCCAACTATTGTGGAGTATACAATATAGATCAATGGTGTAGATCACATGCATAAAGAACCTGCATAGGTAACTTCTCGTGAAAATTCCACCATCTATAGAGACCTGTGAGAATAACTTTTGGTAACCTTATCTTACACCCAAAGTACTGATTTTACCTATAAATAGGAAAATTGGGCTTCCTATAGAAAACAACTAGATGAGTAAGAGTCATCTAGAAGATATAATCTCTTTTTTACTATGAAAAATTCACACAAACCATTTCATAATCTCATAAGAATACCAAAAGGATGGAATTAGTATGATCCCAGGGACTTGATCTCCTCGAAGGCCTAAGAACACTGAAGACTCATGTGAAGATTCTCTCACCTAGTCTAATAATACATAGAAGAATTTTTATTTTTTCGATGGAAACATGAGTTC
Organism: Viscum album; assembly: GCA_963277665.1. NCBI lineage: Eukaryota > Viridiplantae > Streptophyta > Magnoliopsida > Santalales > Viscaceae > Viscum > Viscum album. Next base: position 839,131,332 of record OY728166.1, on the reverse strand, counting down.
TAGAAACCCAATAACAAATTAGGATACCCTTGAAAATTAGTTTATAGACTCACTGATGTGTAATTTAACATGTCTTTCTTAACCACAAAGTTAGCTCTGGCTCACCAAAATATCACCAGGGAGGGATCCCACATAACTCACCTTGGTATCTCATGGGATTAATCGATCCAACCTTCCCAAGAATCGTTTGGATGAATTAATCTTGTATTTTAATTACTTATGTGAGGAAATATCCATCTCATCTTGGAAATACCTAGACGGTGTCACATGAATCTCACTCAGGTACCACATAGGTGAGTTCTTCCAAATCTTCCCAAGTAATACATGGGTGATGTCAAACCTACCAATCCATGGTATCACTAGGGGAAGAGCATCTAACTCACCCATGCATCACCTAGGTTAGGTACACTCTCATAACCCTCCCATATCATTAATGATAGGGAATCACTTTCCTTTGGATCCCCATTCGAGGGGGACTAAATCAAGACCTTTACAAATATCCCCATGCAGATATTTAGAAAACATAGGTTACACCGACATATACTCTCACTCGTGAATTAATATTGTAAATGGGGTCACCCGGAATTTACCATACCTAGTAGCTAGATTCATCATCCAATCATTCAGGCATTTCTAAAAAATATGGATTCAATACCTAGTGATGGTGGAAATAGATTTGGAAGAAGTTTTTATTCCCACACTCTTCCAAAAATGTGAATAGAATTATAACTTATCCATGGGGATAAAAAATATTTGACCATATGTTTTTAAATCTATTTTGGATATCAGAATATCAAATATTCGTCTTCCTTTTTGATATCCATGTTATGACCTCACCCTCATACTATTGAATAGGGATAAGTTGTATCCCTTGGGGATCCCTCATAGAGTAAACGCCTCGCCTTTATTATTTAAAATTCCACTACCTTCCATATATTTTGTTCTAAAATCTAGTCCATATAAATAGTTGAATAAGTCACAACCATTTTGGAGGAAATACAAGAAAACCCGAAACACTTTAAAGTGGTCTGATTCATGAATCCCTGGTGATTTTGAACTATACAGAGCTATGAGATATCTATGGATGAGATATCCTCTTCGTGATTTCTTAATGATTTGATGGTGGCCTCCACGATTATGACGACACTCGATAATTTCCATTAGTATTGATAGTGTTCTCTACAAGTCTAATAGAGTCATTATTATTATTTGATTCCAACATATTTTTCCTAAAGCATGCCCTATTTTCAAAAAAACACTTTATTATTAAAACCCCCTTATTCCCACCTTTGGGTTATGGTGTCTAGACCTTTCAACTTTTAGTTTTTTTCCAATTCACTATTAATTTGAGAAATGTGAACCAGACTAAAATAGATCATTCAAGGGTTCTAATATTATATAAAACCAATTCCATATGTTCTCAAATAACTCCACATAAGGTGGGGATAACTTTAACAAACGACTACACCCATCATAAAGGAAGAATTCCCAATGGGGAACATGAGGCTCTGTGAAGCATTACACCTTTGTGGAACACTTATTTCATGATCCAAGATTTCATCATAAGGTAGGGTCATCATTTTTCATGATTTCTACCCCTCTGGGAAACCCATAACCACCTAAAAGCACCTAAGGGTCAAAAATAACCTTTTATCATGACCCTATGCTTCACAAATCCCCTATCGTGGAATTTTCTATGCTACCTCACTTTTGTTGACACCTCTTTATGATGTTTGAGTTCCCAATTCTCCCATATCTATCCAATATTTATTCAATGCACTTCAAGTCCTTATGTGACACATTCCACCTATTCTTGTGGACTAATTTACTTCATGTACTGCTCGATTATCAAACATGCCTTTTTCGTCACATCATAGGTATGATAATTCTTTTCCCTTCTTAATATATGAACACTAACATGGAACTCATGATAAACCAATCCTCCACACTGTCATACCCTAGAATTATTAAATCCATGCCCCTCCCAGGGGTGCGTGAGTGGTGGATATATATGCCCAAGGGGTGAGGAGTGAGTCCTCCACATCTGAGCTGCATGATGTAAAATTTCCTAACACTAACATCCTCAATACATGATGATAAAATATGGAATTACCATATGAGAAAAGAATAGGATTCACTATGTGTCACTAGAAAGAGAGGGTTACCACACCACACATCCTCATAGGGAATGATATCCTCCTCACATATAATTAGACCCTTACCACGTGGAATGACATCCTCCCTATGTATATTCAACGCGCAATCCCTACACCATATCTTAATGGAACTTCTTTCATGACCCAAGCATGATGTCTACTACTTGTTTTTGTTCCTCACAATGATTATGGCTCAAATGGTCTTAGAAGTTATTAGAGACCTTGAAATTGTCCCAATATCAACGTTGGAATCTTCCATGCATAAGCCCTATCTATACTGACCTGACAGGTCTCTCCTATACCTAATCCCTGACATCATGTACCCTTAAATAGTAATAATCCTTAATTATATGCCCTTAGAATTTTAAACTATGTGGAATTTGATTCTCACTCAATCATGATATGTATGAACCCTCCCAAAGTCCAAACCCACATCCATATCCATCATAATTTCCTCATGGGCTTCAATGTCCTGGTAAGATCATTCCACCTAACTAGGATACCACACCCCTTACTGGTCCATTAGGAATATCAACACATAAACCTTTGAGAAAATCCAATTAAGATAAATCCTCTTGTAAAGGGATGCTTCAGCACATAAACCTCATAAAATCCCTCTCGAATTCTCAATTTTCATAGTGAGTGTCCGTACCTCATTACCATAAACAGTGTGGTTCCATCTAATCCCATGACCTTATAATATGTTGAAAATCATTGTGGGTTTTGATCATGGACTCTCAGATAGGGTACATAGACTTCCTCTTGTAGGTTCAATCCAAACCAATGGTAAACCCATGTGCCCCTATCTGGAGTTTAACTCCCATGATCCAACTCAAAGTGTTTCTAGATAAATTTTCCCAATGTGAAATATTCTTTTAATGAGACACAACTCTTAGATCCACCTCCATTGGTTGTACGAATTTAAAGTTAATCCTCTAGGTGTGACATCTTCCCTCATAAGGGCACACTTTCTTGATCTGACTAAATGGGGTTTATTGATCAATCAACTTCATCTTGAAAAAATGTTAAACTCATTTCCTCATATATCTCTTCATGATGTTTTGATAATTCTCCAATTGGCATTAAAATTGTGACCACAAATATAAAATTCATGACAAACATGAGATTACTGTGGTGATAGCCTTGGATGATATGTACCTACGGTGTTAGCTACCTCATGTTAAACATGATATTCCTAAGGTGAAATCCTTAGATGGTTTTATCCTTCAGTGTTAGATACCTAGTGATCAAAATATGATTCATTGGGATATGTGCCTAAAATTCCTCCATGAGATGCCATCCAATAAGGAAAAATAAAGGAGACCAATCTTCATAGAATCCAGACACACTAGAAATTTCCAATGTGACTCCTCTCTTAAGTTATGGTTTATGCCCCATCAATACCCACTAGAGTTTCTAGATAGATGTAGTGAAATTAATTAGTACCCACAAAGGGAAGGCACCGAGAATGAGTTTCATGAACATGACTCAAATATATAAACAAGACTCCGATTGGGAAATGAGTTCTAATGAGGATACCATTGAAGGAGAAACTGATATCAAATCACCATGTTTCGATCATGGAGTAAGACAACATCATTGAAAGTGTTGAAAGTTACCCGCCATCGGATAGTGGGAATGTGGGTAAAAATATGCGATGCAAACACGTGTTAAAACATGTGGTGATGCAGCATGCCCTGGAAAAAGTGTTTGAAATGGAAAAGGTGAACCAGATATGTAAATCTTCTCCTCAATAAGGGGATCAGTTGAATTTGAGGCTTCAGAAGATTAACAATTCCTCTGTTTCATCTATCAAGTTCCAGGACCCATAATGATAAAAGTGGTTCTGACCAAGAAATCACAAACAATTTCCATATTTAAACGTTGTCTATCCAAGTGTACAAAATTGTCAACATGAATCTATCTCACCAACAATAGAAGATAGAAAGACAATGGAAAATTGAGAATTTCTTACCATGTATATATATTGGTAATTAAATGATCATTCATTAAAAAATCCAAGATGTAGGAAATCAGAAACCCAATTCCCATAGACATTTGGGTAGGGGAAATGTCAATGCAGAAATATTACATGATGCCACATCTTCCATGAATTTTTCTTTGACTTCATATACGGGGAACCCATGACCCATTTCAACATTATAAATCATCTATATAAGAGATATTGACTCCATAATATACTGATATGAGAAAGAGGGTGTCGTTACCACAAGGGATATGGATCACTAAGACATGGATCATTTAGTACCTCATAAAAAATGCCACCCATAAAGGATGAATAGGGAGCCACCGCTCCCCACTCTAATATCCAATCACTTTAGAAGCCTCTCTTTGGAGAAATACAATGACTCACTCCCCTATGATTTGGAGGTAGGCGATACCCAAGCCACACTAGATTTGACTACCACATGGGAGCCACCAAGAAGGTCTCACACCAGGCCCAGTCAGCAAAAAGAATGACTGATCCACCTATCCAAAGAATATGTGACAATAAACATTCTCTACTAGACCTATTCTAGACCACCAAACTCTAATGATAGGAAATGGATGATGGAAATTTTTTTCAATGGGAATCATATTCTACAATTATGGTTTCCCCTTAGAATATTAGTGCATTCCTTCATATTCCTATAATAGGTATGCATGGATAAATCCACAACCGATTGTGATCAAGACCTCATTTTCTTGAAAGACATGATGGGTTAACTCAATCAATCACTAAAACCACCATTATCCATCATAGGAAGGTCTGTGATAATGAGGTTCAGTCTGGTGGCCCTCCTCGTACTATTAATAAACAAAATGGAAGTCATCATATAAATAAAAATAAATATAGAGGTCCTCCCCATGTTCACAACATGATTCAAAGTGTTAGTCCTCTTTGCTTCATAGACATCCAGTATGGATTTACTCCCCCTACATAGGGTACCTAAGAGAGATGTCATCTCCGTTTTACAAAAAATCAATGTGAAGGTCATCGTCATACTATTCCCAAATCATGTAGAAGTCACCTTCACTTCATCATCATTCAGTATTGATTTCTTTCCCGTACTCATGATTCCCAGCATGTAGGCTATCATGACCCATCTTCCGGGGCCCATGCCGTGACTACCCTAAGCCCGCCTTCCATAGGCCAGGGGCTAGAGACTAGCACCAAAAGGCATATTCCCTCAAAAAATATAGGAATGGATTTCCTTTATATCCTATAAACACACATGACCAAAACAATAGCATGGTATGAATACATGTAAACTGAATAGTAAAAATATTGTGTACAGGAAGTAAAAGGGACCAGAATACAAGCCCAACTAGAAAGTACCAAAAAACTGGAATGTACAGGTAAACTGAAACATATCATGTGAACACCTGCCATGGATCCTACCTGAATGGTAGGCACAGCTCTTGAATGTTCATCTCCGCAGAATGCCTTGTCTAAGGTCCACCTCTGATCTACCTCCAATCCTGGTACTCTCGTTCCAAGTCTAAGTAGTCCATCGTTTTCACTAAACACAACAAGGTGCAGCTGTAGCCAGTGCATGGGTGAGTATAATGATACTCAATAGGGACCCCAAGACCCTCAAAGGTCTCACAAAATACACAAAGGATAATGCACAAAGCATAAAAACAACTGTAAACCCTACTTAGGTATATGGCCAAACATATACCTAAGTTATCAAGTATACCCATCTCATTCATGAGGAAACACAAGGCCCAACTCATTAGCTCAAATCTCAACTGTTCCACGAAGGAAAGAATACCACAAAGGTGACACCGCAAATTTAAGTACCACAAAGGTAATTCTTGAAAGAAGAATACCATAGAGGTATCACCACAAAGGAAAGTACCAAACAGGTTCACCACATAGAATAATACCACCGAGGTATCACCATGAAGGAAAGTACCACACACATACGCCACACAGAAGAATACCACAAAGGTATCACCACGAAGGTAAGTACCACAAAGGTAAGACACATAAGAGAATACCACAAAGGTATCACCATGAAGGTAAGTACCACATAGGTACGACACACAAAATAATACCACAATGTTATCACCATGAAGGTAAGTACCACACAGGTACGACACACAGAAGAATACCACAAAGGTATCACAAGGAATGTAAGGACTCGTCTCACACCAGGTATAACTTAGGTATAGTAGTAGATATGATTAAATGTAACTAATGAATCATATTACTATATTAATAGGAAGACCCACATAGGATACTAAATCATCACACCCACACAGCATCCTAGTACATCATCAAACCCACATAGGATCCTAGTACATCATACCCACAAAGGATCCTAGTACATCATCAGACCCACACAGAATCCAAGTATAGAAGACCCACATAGGATCATAGAGTAGTCCCATGTGGATTCCTAGAGTGGATCCATGTGAGACTCTTAAAGACATACCCACAAAGGATCCCATTCATAGACCCACAAAGGTTCTATTTCTCATGTTATAGCCAGTTACAGGGTTCCCGCACTAAGCTCGCTTGATTCCAGGAGGATACTCTCCTCAATCAATTGGTCGATACTACTATAGCCACGAATTCCAATGAAGATGTATCCCAATGTACCGCGATGTAAAACGGGTCTGAACACAACAGACGTTGTGTCAATCGAACACTCGGTCTGTATGTTATTGGCTTTTAGTCCCAAGGGCCCGGTAGGATTTGTGTACGATCCAACCCAGTCATACCCCAACTTTATCCAAAACTCATGTGGGGTATAATAAATGGACCTTCTCAATCCTAGGTTTTCGACGCCACAGACGTTTCATCAAACAGATGCATGTAGCTCAGGATATGGATGAAAGAGTGCAAAGGGTCGAAGTGGGTCAGGGTCCAGTCAGACCAACCCAGCTCGACCTAGCCTGGACCAACCCGAGTCTATTCAGTTCGACCTGGCCTGACCCGGGTCTGGAACTAGTTTATACCTGGAAAATGGAATCTGACCCGGCTCGCTGGGTCTGGCCCAGCCTCGTCTGGCCGGATGGCCAACCGTCCTTCATGGCGCGGTCGTGCGCCGCACCTCCATCGGCGGTTGGATCAGCTAACCGCCCATCCATTGCTGTCGCGGCATTGTGTTGCGACCCCTACACACCGGGCGTCGTAGATTCATACCGCCACCTCCATCACGTGACTAGCCACTACGCCGACCACCAACCTCGCTCCGCCAGAGCTGTCGGGCCGCAGCATTCTCATCATTCAGCAGTGCAGATGCGTGTCGCCCTTCTTCCTCGCGGCCAGCTGAGTTTCAGCCGCTTCCTCTTTCTGTGAGTCATTGTGGATTCGTTCCAAGCCCGAAAAATTAAACGATCACATTTTTTTTATCCTTGAGTCAAGTGATTCATGTCCATATATCATTCTTAGTAAAACTCTATTTTTACAGGTCCAATAAATATTTTTTGTTGAGAACAGATTAAAAACATGTGAAAAACTAAAAAGGTTGTGGAGAGAGGTCGAACCGTGTTCATTCGGCCTGCACCCTCTGCGTTAGAATGGTAGCAAGCATCTTATTTGTTCTTGAGTCAAGAAGAATATAAATATTCTTAAAATAGAGATGAACATCAATAACAGGGAAATTAATATTCAAATAACAATCCTTACAAGATACACAGCAACAACCTCTAGCAAAGACGAAGGAATTGCAGGTCAACCCGTTAGTCGGTTGACCGCGTTCTTCGTATAAATTCAAAAACAAGGAAGAGGAATTCAAAAACACCCAAAAAATAACCCCTACCTCAAAATCATTGGAGAGAATCCGTGTTTGAGTAAGTGTTGGCTTTCATCACCCCCCTCTACTAGAATCCAACGACGTCACTCATTTGTCGATCTCTGGTTCGGGGTATTGGTGTCGCTCATCACCTCCCGCTGGTACCAGCTCCATCCTGCAATGGTTTAGCATCCCTTCACTTTGTTATCACTTCATTTCTTGGAGAAGAAGTTCCAACACCTCTCCTCATGCTCCATATAAATAAGAGAGGGGGAGGGTGTGCAATGTTCGTTGGATTAATGGAGAACCATTAATTATAATCCTTCTTAATTCTCCAATAGTATGGTTACAGAGAATTGAAAGGCCATGCCATTTATTGGATTGACATGTCGTCAGTCCCACCTTACCGCTCGTCTGTTGGAGGATTGGAATAAAAATGAAATAAAAATGTTATTTTATTTATTCTATTATAATGTTACAAAAACTAACTTTTTCTCCAGACCTGCTATGGTTGAACTGAAAGTTTCCATAAACGAATATCAGTGTAGCAAGTTCAACGGTGCCCTATGATTTCATTTCAGAGAACCGGTTCCAAATTTATATACCGCCACTCGTGCGTTTACAGAGTATACCCGAAAAAAAGTTTCGAAAAATTATAATAGTCACCCATGACCCGCGCCAGTTGAGGTTAGGCTCTTCCTAAGTGAAAAACACCCTAGCGAACCCAACAATACTATCTGATTTTCAATCCAAGTTACCATTTAGAAGTTATGAATTTTACAATAAAATAATTATCAATTAATTATTTTATTTACAACCAAAAACTAACTTTAACTGGTTGCCCTCACCGGCCAAAGTTAGTATTGTCACGACCCGTCTTTGGAGACCGTACTGTGACTACCCCAAGCCCGCCTTCCATAGGCCAGGGGCTGGCTACTAGAACCAAAGGCGTAAATCCCTAAGATGGGAAGGAATTTTCATTATGAAATTAAACAAACAAAATAGAGTACGCAATAAGAAGTAAACCTTATGTAAAACTTAATACAAAAGAGTGTGCTGGAAAGTAAATGGGCCAGTATAAAAACCCAACTGAACAACAAGTACAAGTGAAGGGACAAACAACTGACAGTAAAGAGCAGCTCCTAGATTGTCTTCCGGGGATTCCTACCTGAATGGTATGTACATATGTCCACCTCAGCACCCATATCTTTTAATCTCTACCGTGTGCCGACTCGTCGCAAGTTCCACCTCCGGGTACCGTCCTGTCGTGGAGCTCTCGGCCTCCGTCAACGCTGTCCGTCGTCTGCATCCAACACAAAAGGGTGCGGTCATCGCCCGTGTAGAGGTAAGTATAACAATACTCAGTAGGGACCCCTAGACCTGCGAGGTCTCACAATATCCACTAAGGATAAGAAAAAGAAGATAGATACAACCACAAAGTATAAACTGACCCTACTTAGGTATACGCCCATACATATACCTAAGTTAACAGTCACAATCCGGCTCCAACTCATGAGCCAAAGCAGTACTCAGTCCACACAGGAAGTAAAGTAAAACATCATGATGATAATGGTTGAAATATATGACTCAGCTCAGATAGGTATACAACTCACAAAGAGGGGTAGAGATGATTATATGTAGCCTCTGAATCATCTTCTCTATCGAACCCACGTAGGATCCTCGAACAATTTCAGCACTGTCGAACCCACGTAGGATCCAGGCATAGAAGTCATCATGGTCAAACCCACAGAGGATCGCAGTACAGAAGTCGTCATTGTCGAACCCACGTTGGATCCTGGTACAGAGGTCGCTGTTGTTGAACCCACGGAGGATCCCGATAAAAAAGTCATCACTGTAGAACCCATGTAGGATCTTGGTACAGAAGTCGCAGCTGTCGAAACCACGGAGGATCCCGGTACAGAAGTCGTCACTCTCGAACCCACGTAGGATCCTAGTACAGAAGTTGCTTCTGTCGAACCCATGGAGGATCCCGGTACAGAAGTCGTCACTGTCGAACCCACGTAGGATCATGGTATAGAATTCGTCACTGCAGAACCCACGTAGGATCATGTCATCTCGGTCACAGCCAGCCATAGGGTTCCCGCACACAGCATGCTCGATTCCGGCAGGGTCCACTCCTCAAGTCAATTTTCAATAAATCAACTATCACGAATTCCTAAGTTGATGTATCCAGAAGTTCCATCTCATCATAAGGAACCCAACGTGATAGACAGTGCGTCAATCAGACGCCCGTTCTGTGAGTTATTAGCATTTACTTTCCAGGGGCCCGGTTGGATTTCAGGTACAATCCAACCTGGGCATACTCCAACATCATCTGAATCTTGTGCGGAGTATTCCAAAAGGACAATCTCATCAAAAGTAATCCAATATAGTTGGAGGTACGTCAATCTGACGGCCATTCCTTAAGTTATAAGTGTTTCTGCTCCGAGGGCCAGGTTGGTTTCAGGTTCAAACCGACCCGGATGTACCCAATCTTCTCCAAAACCTTCAGTGTAATATACCGAAATTACTGTCTCGATCCTAGGAATCCTATGCAACTAATATTGTGTCGATCCGAGGTCAGTAGCTCATGTTATGAGTGAAAAACCAAAAGCAGCCCGAAGAGGGGGGGGGTCTGGGTCCGGTTCGACCCGACCCGGGTCCAGGTCTGGCCCAGTTGGGCACGGCCCGGCTTGGAGGACATAGACCGGCCCAGCGGGCACAACCCAGAACAGCACGACGGCCTGTCCCAGGGCACCGGCCCAGCCCGCATGGCGTAGTGGCCCAGCCCGCGGGGCACGATACCCCAGCCCGCGAGGCCCGGTGCCCCAGCTTACGTGGCGTGGTGACCCAGCCCGTAGTGGCTGGGGGCGGTGAAGCCCACCTGGTCCGGGAGACCAGGCGGTGGCGGCGCCCTATGAGGCCCTCCCTAATCAATCAAGGAGGGGCTCTGCACCCCTATCTCCCTATAACAGAACCGGCAGAATCTGGTTCCTCTCCACGGAACCCAGCCGGGTTCCGCCCTGGTGCGCCCCTCACCGGCTGCCAGCTCAGTCGGCCTCCCTCCAGCCTATCTGCCATGGCCAGCCACTACTTCCCCACTGGCGTGGAGTGACAGCGAAGCTCCATCTCTGACCGTCGTGGCCCCTCTACCGCATGGTGCAACAGCGGCGCGCTTTCTTTCGACCTCCACAGACCTCCTGGCCGCTGCCACCTTCCTCCGGTGCGGTACGATGGCACCGTGCCCCTCTGTAATTGTCACGGACCGTGGTGGCCACAACCCCATTCTTCACACAGCTCCAGCGACCCAGTGACAATTGTGCCACCAGTTTCTTCCACGGTTCTCTCTACCAGAGGAGTCGTTGCGCCACCACCGTCGTCAATCAATCAAGAACTAACAGAGGGACGTCGGGATGTGTTTGTTCAGCCCACGCCCTCCATGTTAAATTATAACAATTTTCATACAAATAACCACAATAAACGATGAGGAACGTGGATTTAAATCAATCAATAATGACCCCTACCTCGGTTCGTTGTTCGTTGACGACATCACAGGAAGAGGATGGAGTTCACGTCGATCATCTCATCCACCTCGCACTTCATATCCGAGCTTGATTGTCGGAGACTCGTCGGGATCTGATCTCTGTTGAAGTATTGTTCTTCGTCGAAGATCTTGGGAGATCCATCGTTGGAGAACCGTTCTTTGTCAAAAATCCTTTCACAAAACTCTCCCATTTCCCACCAATGATTTTTCCCCAACACAACTCAAAACGTAATTATCACCTTAAGTTTAGTTGTGAATTTAACAAAATTAATCAGTTCATAAATTGGGTTGTTACACCTCTAGTGTAACCACGCTTTTAATGATCCTCATTAATTGAGAAGTTTCAATTGTTGGGTGGTCCCCACACCAAAAGAGTTTCAGAATTTCAAAATTCAAATTAAAATAAAATAAAATGTTTATTTTATTTTTATCCCATGAATCCTCAGAAAACCAACATTCATTGTGACTCGATTGCTATCGAGGTGAAGGTCTCATTAAGCGAATACTGGCGCTATGAGTTCAACGGTGTCCTCAGAATTCAATTCCATGCATTAGTTCAAATGATAGAAAGTATCGGACGTACTTTTACTGAATGTACTGGAGAAAAATTTTAGAAAATGATTCTGGGCACACAGGGCCTCGGAATCAGGCGCCATCAGAAACTGCGGACTCATAAAATTCCAAAGAAATTAAGAAAAGAAAATTCTTGAAATTTATGGGTCTTTACATTACCCCAGCCTCATTTATTTATGCCCCCATAAAGATGAAACACACTCTAGGGAAACAAATGGGGGTACTGAGCATGCGTCTGAGCCTCCTACTCCCATGTTCTCTCCAAGAGGTTCATGTGCTTCCAGCGAGCATGCACTAGAGGAATCGACCGTCCATGTAGGACCCGCTCCTGTCGATCCTCAATTTCCACTGGAACCTCCGCGAATGTCTCCCCTAAGATAGTGCCACCATGTCCTCAAGTCGAAGACCACTGCTTCTAACTCCTGGTCATGGGAAACGTAGTTCTTCTCATGTTGTCTCAACTACTGGGAACCCTATTCAATTAATGCTTGCTTCTGCATCAGGACACACCCGAGTCCGGTCCCTAATGCCTCATAGTAAACTACGTACCCAACGCCCTCCTTCAGTAGCCTCAAGATGGGCGCACCGGTCTACCTCTACCTTAGCTCCTAAAAGCTCTGCTGGCATCTCTCTGACCACATGAAGGGTTTCCCCTTCTTCATCAACACTAAAAGCGGTGCTGAAACTTTGGAGAAGTCTGGAAAAAAGGAAAGTTTGGCCGACTCATGAGTGATCGACTGCACCCTCTTAAGAATGATTCCATCCTGTGCTGCCTATGATTTTCTTTTCACCGACCAAGGAAAATCCCATCCCAATGTTGTAGATAAAGCACAACCATTTTTTCTAATACAGTAAATATGTTTATGTACTCTAGTTGCCCAGTCCATACCCAATCTAACTTCATAAGGCCTCGATGCTGCCACCAAGAGGTTCCAACCGAAACTCTCCCCTCAAGGGTCAGATCACACCGTCAGCGTAAGTGTGATTATCAATTCTCCTCCCAAAGGTATCTCCAGACGTGAGGATCAAGTCAATGGCTTAACTGGAAACTCTTGGTCTGGGACAAGATTCGTGGAAGGAAGGAATGATCGGTACATATGTCTATTGATACATCAGCTAGTAATAGACACATATCGTACCTCAAAAAATTCCTAGAGCCCTTGGGTCACACTCCATGACCACATGCAGCTACTATTTTCCCCTGTCCTCCAGCTCCATGAGACTAGCGAGGACTACAAAGGCGGGTGGTTGTAACATGTGAAAATGTTCACCACATCATGTACTCTCCTATCTCTTCTTCCAAGTATACTTCCCTATAGATTCATCTATCCTTAACACTTCCTTTTCCTGAAACATCTCACAAGCCCAAGTCTCTAAGACTGACGCCAGTTTCACGCTTTCCAAATGCTAACATTCACTGGCTGTATTTTCTCACCCAATGAACATTCAACCACAAAGGTTCTCTCTAGAACCATAACATAAGTAGGAATGCATAGAAGAAAAATTTATGGATCAGATATTCTTAAACACACCTCGCTCAGAGGTCCGAGCTCTAAAGCACTAATCCTGTCACATTCATCAAGTACCAGGAAAGATTAGTATACCTCGATGAATACTTAGCTACTAACACGTCGTCCTGCCGAAGCTATAGAAGTTCTAGGGAACTCTCAGCCACTTCCTCAAGCTGGTCCCCAGCCACCTGTGAGTCAGGCTCACCTTGGAACATGAGGGATATCTGATGCTAAAACACGTGTATGACACTAATCCTACATGTGTCATCTACTGATACCGTCGGTAGTGTCTGCTGACCAACGGGCAGTGATATAGTTAACACACTACCTAGAGGTACTATCTCAGGTAATGGTCCACGTACCGAAACGTCACCACTATGCGAACCAATAGCATGGTCACTCACTAAAAAGGACTAGTATAGAAGATCAAAATCTTCTCTACTAGTGTCTCAACTATGCAAAAAACTCCATTAATCACCTCCATCTAGTCCACTACTGCCTGAGAATTTGTCTCGCCTCGTAACCTCGGAGGCCTCTGCCACTGGAACTCGTGAAATGTGCTCAGTAGTCATGCACCATCCTCCAATGTGGCTGCTAGAATCTGCTACCCAACTAGTGGTGGTGCTCCTGGTACAACACCCGAAGGTGCCGACATAGTAAGAGGGCCTTGTACCGAAGCCTTGGTGCTTGGTCGGCCGTCATCGTGTACTTTATCGGGAACCCTAGCTGGCTGTCTTCACAGCGACATCGTGATAAAGAACATGTGTGCCATTTTCAATAAGTTATACTTGGTGAGCTGACTCAAAGAGTTTATAAAGAAGACTCTTGAAAACACACTCACAATCATTGTTTTTGTGCAGTGAGTCGGAAATCAGAAGTTAGGGTCCTGGTATATGGATACGTCGGCCGCCGCACCAACACTGGACTCCTTGGACTAAAAACCACACTCAATACTCTTAACACTATTACTTCACAGTAAGACAGATCAGAGTTCATGTTCTGCGGTAGAACCGACTCCTCTGATACCAATTTGTCACGACCCGTCCTCAGGGCTCGTGTCGTGACTACCCCAAGCCCGCCTTCCATAGGACAGAGGCTGGTGACTAGCACCAATGGCGTAAATACCTAAGTTGGGAACGAATTATTGTTATGAAATTAAACAAACACAATAGAGTACGCAACAGGAAGTAAAAACTATGTAAAACTGAATACAAAAGAGTTTACTGGAAAGTAAATGGGCCAGTATACAAACCCAACTGAACAACAAGTACATGTAAATGGACAAACAACTGAATGTAAAGAGCAGCTCTGGGATTGTCCTCAGGGGATTCCTACATGAAGGGTACGTAAAGATGGACACATCAACACCCTTATCAATCAGTCTCCACCGTTTGTTGACTTGTCTCAAGGTCCACCTCCGAGTACCGTCCAATCGTGGCGCTCTCGGCCTCTGTCAGCATTGTCCGTCGTCTGCATCTAACACAACGGGGTGCGGGCAGAGCCTGTGAAGGGGTGACTATAACGACACTAAGTTGGGACCCCGAGACCTGTCAGGTCTCAAAATATCCACTAAGGATAAGAAAAAGAAGATAGATAAAACCACAAAGTATCAACCAATCCTACTTAGGTATATGCCCATACATATACCTAAGTTACCAGTCACAGTCCGACTCCAACTCACGAGCCCAAGCACAACTCCGTCCAAACAGGAAGTAATGTCAAACACCATGATTATAATAGTTGAAAAGAATGACTCAGCTCACAAAGGTATACAACTCATGAAGAGGGTTGAGATGATTAGATGTAGCCTCTGAATCATCTTCTCTATCGAACCCATGTAGGATCCTGGAACAGTATCACCGCTGTCGAACCCACATAGGATCATGGCACAGAAGTCGTCACTGTCGAACCCACGAAGGATCCTAGTACATAATTCGTCACTGTCGAACCCACATAGGATCCTGGTACAGAATTCGCTGCTATCGAACCCACGGAGGATCCCTGTATAGAAGCCGTCACTGTCGAACCCACGTAGGATCCTGGTATAGAAGTCGCTACTGTCGAACCCACGGAGGATCCCGGTACAGAAGTCATCATTGTCGAACCCACGTTGGATCCTCGTACAGAAGTCGTCACTGCCGAACCCACTTAGGATCCAGTAATCTCGGTCGTAGCCAGCCATAGGGTTCCCGCACACAGCATGCACGATTCCGGGAGGGTCCGCTCCTCAAGTCAATTGTTGATACATCAACTATCATGAAGTCCTGAGATGATGTATCCAGTTGTTCCATCTCATCATAAGGAACCCAAAACGACAGACGGTGCGTCAATCATACTCTCGGTCTGTGAGTTATTAACATTTTCATTCCAGGGGCCCGGTTGGATTTCAGGTACAATTCAACCCATCCATAATCCAACCTCATCCTAATCATGTGCGGATTATTCCAAAAGGACCTTCTCATCAAAAGGAATCAAAATTAGTTGATGGTACGTCAATCGGACGTCTGGTCCTTAAATTATAAGTGTTTCCGCTCCGAGGGGCCGGTTGGTTTCGGGATCAAAACAACCCGGCCCTACCCAAACATCACAAAATCTGTGAGTGTAATATACCGAAACAACCATCTTGATCCAATAAATCCTATACAAATGACTGTGTGTCGATCGTAGGTCTGTAGCTCATGTTATGGGCGAAAAACCCAAAGCAGTCCGAAGAGGGGGGGTCTGGGTCCAGTTTGACCAGGCCCAACCCGCCCTGGGTCAGCCCGAACGGGGTCGACCCGACCCGGGTCCGGGTGCGGCCCAACCTTGTGGGCGCATACCGGCCCGGCGGACACGACCCGGCCCAGCGGGTGCGGACCGGCCCCGCACGGTGGCCCGACCCAGGGCACCGGCCCAGCTCGTGTGGCGCGGTGGCCCAACCCGCGTGGTGTGGTTCCACAACCCACGTGGTGCTGTGACCCAACCCGTAGCGGCTGGGGGTGGTGAAGCCTTCCTGGTCAGGGAGACCAGGCAGTGGCGACGCCCTATGGGGGCCACCCTAATCAATCATGGGATGATACGCCCCCATCTCCCTGTAACGGAACATAGAGATGTCGGTTCCTTACCACAGAACCCAGTCGGGTTTTGCCCTGGCGCGCCCCTCGGCAGCGGCCGGCTCAGCCGGACACCCCCCATCCTATCCGCCACGACCAGCCGCGGCTTCCCCCACCGACGTGGCACGACAGTGCCGCACCCTCTCCGACCACCGTAGCCTGCATGGTCGTGACCCCTCTTCCACTTGGTGCGACGATGCCATGCTTTCTTTCGACTGCCGCTGCCCCCTTCCTCCGGCGCGGTGCGATGGCACCGTGCCCCTCCGACATTGTCATGGCCCATGGTGGCCACGAACCCGTTCTTCACACAACTCTGGTGACCCGGTGAAAATTGCGCCACCAGTTTCTTTCCATGTTCTCTCTAACAGAGGCGTCGTTGCGCCACCGTTGTCGTCAATCAATCAAGAACTAACATAGAGACGTTGGGCCGTGTTTGCTCGGCAAACACCCTCCACATGAAATTCTAAAAATTGGATAACAAATAACCACAATAAACGATGAGGAACAAGGATTTAAATCAATCAATAATGACCCCTACCTAGGTCATTGTTCGTTGATGATGTCGCAGGAAGATAATGGAGTTGACGTCGATCATCGCGTCTGCCTCGCACTTCATATCCAAGCTTGAGCGTCAAAGACTCATCGAGATATGATCTCCGTTGAAGGATTGTTCTTCATTGAAGATCTTGGGAGATCTGTCATTGGAGAACCGTTCTTCGTCAGCAAGCCTTTCACAGAACTCTCCCCTTTCCCACTAATGATCTTTTTTCCCCAACACAACTCAAAACATAATTATCACATTACGTTGAGTTGTGCATTTAACAAAATTAATCAGTTCATAAATTGGGTGGTTAAACCTCTAGTGTAACCACACTATTAATGTTCCTCATTAAATGAGGACTTTCAATTGTCGGGTGGTCGCCACACAAAAGGAGTTTCAAAATTTCAAAATTCAGATAAAAATAAAATAAAAAGTTTATTTTATTTTTATCCCATGAAACCTCCGAAAACAAACTTTCACCCTGACTCGACTACGATTGAGGCAAAGGTCTCCTTAAAAAAATAATGGCACTATGAGGTCAACTGTGTCCTTCAGATTTCAATTCCAAGCACCGGTTCAGAAGATAGAATGTCTTGCACGTACGTTTACTGAACGTACTCGAGAAAAAAATCAGAAAATGATTCCGGGCACACCGGGCCTTGGAATCAGGCTCCGTCAGAAACTGCGGACTCATAAAATTCAAAATAAATTAAGAAATAATTTTCATTGAAATTTCTGGGTCTTTAAAATACCAGGAAATTCCATCAGGGGTAGACCCTTGACTATTTATTAAATAAAAGAAATGTACAGAAGTACAGAAACCACAAAACAGTAGTCGATTTCATATCATAAGAATCATTCTCATCACATCCTATATTAGAGGCTCCTTCCACAGTGGTCATCTCCCATTTCGAGCTTTAGTAATGCCGTAAGATCTTGGCATACTTCCTTCCAAGGTTCAATTTCTCTAATGAGATCAGCTCCAGCGGTGATTGTTTGAGAGAGGATCTAGTGGACAGCGGCTTCAGCAACTCAGAGTAGTCCTTCCTCATCCTTCGACTGGCCACCTGCTCTCCAGATTCCCTCTTCCCGTCCTTGATAATTTCACAATAGGTAGGTATCACCGTCTCATTTTCCGTGTCGCTTCCCGAGACATTCCCCCACTTTCCATTAATCTAAGCATCTTGGAAGCCATCACCCACTCCTTCGGCCTGAACATTGCACATGATACAGTCAATCATTGCCAAACATGGTGGCTTCCCTCCCTACTCCTATCCAGCATCCATATTCACCTGTTCATCATGCAAGACAGGTTGCGAAGTAATATTTTCAGCACCCACCTCCACCTGATCTTCATTTTTCCCCTCAGTCTTCAATCTAGACTCTATTCCTTTGCCTGAATCATCTGAAACACACTACATAGCAGTGCCTTCCTGAATGAACTCACCCATTTCTACTTGACAAGCTTCACCGAACGCCAAGACATGGAATCGACTACCAAATCCAGTAGCACTCTCTAACACCTCATATTGAGTTTATAGGAAACGACAGGTATTCAAAATTTTCTCACAGCCATCCGAATTCAAATTCATCTTCCCCCCTCTGGACCAGTACGATTGAGCCCAGCATCATCCACCCACTGCTTAGTCCCACATGTCCTCTGCCCAGAATTAGCACGGCTCCTTCCTTCAGGACCTTCCACTTTAGTATCCATACCCCCTCCAGCATGGATCACACCAACCTTGAGATCCTGCTTCAGCCTCCCAATCACCACAGTGACCATTGGCTTTCTCAAGTCCGAACCATCCACTCCATTCTCAATCTTTGCAGCAACAGCAGTAAGCGACCCCTGACCAGTGGTCCGGTTTTTCTTCACTGTAGATGAATTTCTCCCAGTGTTAAATTTCTCATCACGATGACCCAGGTGACTGCATCCTGAGCAATAATCGACCCAGGATTCAAAAATCACCGCATGTTTCGAGCGAAACTCCTCCCCAACCGTAATCCAGATCCAATCAACTGGCGGCTTCGAAGCATCTACCTCAACGCATAGCCACGAGTTGATAGGATGACTCACCGACGACGTGCGATCATTAGAGCACAAAAATATCCCCACCAGGTTCCCTAACACACGGATGATCATGGGGTTCTGGAAGGGTAAGGGAATATGAGGAAAACATACCCAGTTGGCGACGGAGGGCGATTCCTGATTCAGGTGGAAATCAGATGACCATCGGAAGAGGAAGAATCTACAACCACCATAGCGCCGAGGATCCCCAGACCAAGAATGGATTAAGTCATCCTCTGATGAAAATCATACCATCATATGGCGATTGTCGATCAAACCCACCACTGCATGATCCTGAAAATCCCACTTGCTGAATACGAATCTGTCGAACTCATCAACCAAGTGTCTTCGGTTGTTGAAACAAGCCACCAGGGTTAAATTCAGGAAGATCGAAGCCTTGAAAAACTCCAAATCAAAGATCGTGAGTTTAAGGATTACGAGATGCAGGTCTAGAACCTTCGGACTCAGGGAAATCGATGGAAAGTTGGTAAGATAAATAGGGTTAGAAAAGGGAAACAAAGACGCTCGTCGAATCGGAGGCCAAGGGAGATCCTCCACCCCCCTCCCACCTCTAGGAAGAGGGGGAAACCATCCGCGAGCATGGGTTAGGGTTTTCTGCCAGAGGCCATCACCGGTTTCCATCTCCAGGAGCCTTCTCCGATCGCTATTAGATTTTTTTTTGATTCTTTACAATTATATGCTTAAAAAAGAATTCCCTCACTAGTTTAGTGGTGGTCTCAGATTTTCAATCCGAGCTACCGTTTGTGAGTTATATGAATTTGAAAAACAAAATAATTTATTTAATTATTATATTTACAGTTATTCCATTTTGGGGTTTCTCATAGGAGGCCCGCACTGATTAAACTTAAGTCATGCCTAGGGTAAACCCGTCATCCTGAGTGAAACGGTGCCCTCATATTTCTGATCCATGTAACCGTTTAAGATTTATTTCACTTCTTCAGGAAACCTGTGTACGCCCGCAATTTAATGTTTAATAATACTTCGACAAACCATTCCAGGCACCCTGGGCCACATAATCACATGTCTCCATATTTCACAGTCTCAAAATAATTCTATATAATAAAAAATAATTATACAGAATTTTTGGGACATTACATTCCCCCCACCTTAGGGCTTTACAACCCCGAAAGCCACTACAAAGGAAAAACAATCAAAAAAGGGTACTGATCATGAATTTGAGTCTCCTTCTCCCATGTGCTCTCATTGAGGTTATCATTATGTCGGTGTACGTGCACTAGAGGTATCGACCGCCCATGAAGGAATCGCTCCTATCAATCCTCAATCTCTACTTGAACCTTCGTAAACATCACCCCATTATAGAAGTCCAGATCATCGTGGTCGATGATGTGGGGTGTGTCATGCATGTATCACCTCAGCTAGGATATGTGGAATACGTTGTGCACCCTATCCAACTACAGTGGAAGACCCAAGTGGTGTTCTACCTCGCATATCCTCCAATGTATCAGAAAAGGACTGACAAACCTCGGTGATAACTTGCAGCCTCAGAAAAATATATGTAGTCGCTGTCGATGAGAGACTCAAAGAATTTGTGGTCCCCCTCCTTGAACATCAAGTGTTTCTGTATCTTTTCGGCATAAGACTTCTACTAGCTCTGTGCAGTCATCAATTGCTGACAAGTGAGACATCGTGATACAAACTCTCCCATTGCTTCCTTCATCCTGAGGCATTAGTACTGACATAAGAGATCCAAATATATGTTCACCACACTAGAATGTACCGTTAGAGGGGATTCATGGGACTCTCTCAACTCCCCCCTATAGCATTACTGGTACCATGGTATGTCCTTTGAAGAGGATGACGTGCTCCCCACCTTTAGAAAATCCATCATGTGGCTTCCCTGAGGATATCTGAACACGTCGAGCCTCGCAATCATTGTTCCTGCACTGCTCCTCCCTGACCCGCAGAAGAAGTGGGGGAGTTACTGTTAGAGACTAAAGATAATATACATCATCTTGAACCACGTAGGATATCTACAAAATGGTTAGCTGCTATGTCGCCTCACTTAGCAGCTGCAGGCCAGACCTCCTGCTAAGTGCATCTGCTACCACATTCCCCTTCCCATAATTATATATTATCTAAAAGTCATAGTCCTAGAGGAACTCTAGCCACTCCGTTGGGAAATGAAAACTCAAAACATCTACTGCCACTAGGGTAAGGCAGGTCGACTTAAGAGTGATCGGTTGTACCCTCCTATACAAAAGTTTATCATGTACTGCCTGGGATTCCTTTTTTCCGACTAAGTAAAACTTCATCCCAACATTGTAGATAAACCATAACATTTTTACCTAATACAGTCAATATCATTATGAATTTTGGATGTTTATTCATACCCAAACATACTTCGTAAGGCCTCGACGCTAGGACCAAGAAGTTCCAACTGAAACTCTTACCTCAAGGGTCAGATCACACCGTCAATGTAAGTGTGATTATCGAGTCTCCTCCCAAATTTATCTCTAGAAGTAATGGTCAATTGAATAGTTTAACTGGAAACTGTATGTCTTGGACAAGATTCTTGGAATGAAGGAATAATTTTTTCATATTTTTATTGATCCGACAGATAGTAGTAGACACTAACATACCTTGAATCATTCATAGAGTATGTGGGTCACACTCCTTTACCACATGCAACAACTCTCTTCCCCTGTCCTCCAGCTCTTCTTCCACGTCTGTAGCCCCCCAGCTCTGCTTCCACACTAATTAGGAATGCATAGAGGAATATTGCTAGCTCAGATGTCCCTAAAGACAAATTTCTTAGAGGTCTGAGCTCTGAAGCACTATTCAAACTATATTCATTGAGTACCTGGGATAGTCGGTATGCCTCGATGAACACTTAACTACCGTCATGTCGTCTCGTTGAAGCTATAGGATCTATAGGGAACTCTCAGCCACCTCCTCAAGTGATTCCTTAGCCGCCTATGGGTCGAGCTCACCTCGGAACCTGATGGGTATCTGATGCTAAAACACATGTAAGAAACTAATCCTACATTAGTCCTCTACTGGTACTGCCGGTTGTAACTGATGACCAATGGGTAGTGATATAGCTGACACACTAATCGAAGGTACTATCACGGGAAATGGTCCATGTACCTAAGCCTCATCACTATGTGGAACATCCTCATGGCCACTCACTAAAAAATAATAGTAGTTAAGATCATCATCTACTCTATTGGTGTCACAACTAGGTAGAAAACTCTAGAAATCGCCTCTAGCCAGCCCTTGGCTGCATGGGAATCTGTCTCGCCTCAAAACCTCTGAGGCCTCTACTGCTGAAACTCACGAAACACACTTAGTCGGTGTGCACCATCCCCGAGTGCGGCTGGTGGTAACTACTACCCAACGGGTGGTGGAGCTGCTAGTACACAACCCGAAGGCGCCAACATAGTAAGAGGGACCTCCAACAGAGCCCCGTCGCTCGGTGGGCCGTCATCGTGTACTCTCTTGGGAATCGTAGCAGGGTTTATACGCAGTGGCATCCTGATAAGGAATAGGTGTGCCACGGTCATTAAGTTATACTTGGTGAGATGACTCAAAGAAAAAACAGGAAAACATTTCAAAACACACACACAATCAGTGTTTTTGTGCCCAGAGTCAGAAATTAGGAGTCAGGGTTCTGGTGTATGGATACATCAGCCGCCGCACCAACACTGGATTCCCTAAAATGATAACCAGACTCACTAAATTTAACACTATTTCCATTAAAAAGGATAATAGTGCAATTTTCTATGGTAGAACCAACTCCTCTAATACCAATTTGTCATGACCCATCTCCTGGGGCCCTTGCCGTGACTACCTCAAGCCTGCCTTCCATAGGCCAGGGGCTTTCGACTATCACCGAAAGGCATATTCCCCCCCCCCCAACCAAGAAGATGTTGCCTTTATATCCTGTAAACACACACGACCAAGCACACAGCAAGATACAAAACCAAATGAATTGAACAGTAAAAAGAGTGTGTACAGTAAGTAAAAGGGGCCAGAATACCAGCCCAATTGAAAAGTACAAGTAAACTGAAACATCTCCTGTGAACACCTGTCAAGTATCCTACCTAAAGTGTAGGTACATCTCTCGAACAATTGTCTCTGTGGTATTCCTTTTCTAAGTTCCACCACTAAGCTACCTACAGTCCTGGTACTCTCGTCCTCAGTCAACATTGTCCGTTGTCAACATAAAAAACAATATGGTGCAGGTATATCCCATGTAGGGGTGAGTATAACAATACTCAATAGGCACCCTGAGACCCTCAAAGGTCTCACAAAATCCCAAAAGGATAAACCAAAATGCATGAAAACAACTGTCATCCCTACATAGGTATATGTCCATACATATACCTAAGTTATCAAGTATACCCTTCTCATTCGTAAGGAAACACAAGGCCAAACTCATTATCTCAAAGCTCAACTGTTCCACGAAGGAATGAATACCACGAAGGTAACACCACAAAAGTAAGTACCACAAAGGTAACACCACATAGAAGAATACCACAGAGGTATCACCACAAAGTAAAGTACCACACAGGTTTTCCACACATAAGAATACAACCAAGTTATCACCATTAAGGAAAGTACCAAACATGTATGCCACACAGAAGAATACCATAGAGGTATCACCACGAAGGTAAGTACCACACATGTACGGCACACAAAAAAATACCACAAAGGTATCACCACGAAGGTAAGTACCACAAAGTTACAGAACATAGAATAATACCACACAGGTATCACCACGAAGGTAAGTACCACACAGGTACAATACACAGTAGAATACCACAAAGGTATCACCATGAAGGTAAGGACTCAGTTTACACTAGGTATAACTTATGTACAATAGTAGAGATTATTAGATGTAACTACTGAGTCATCTTGCTCTATTAAAAGGCAGACCCATGTAGGATCCTAAATGATCAGAACCACACATGGTCCAAGTACATCATTATACCCACACCAGATCATAGAATAGGAGGCCCACATAGGATCCTAGTACATCATTAGACCCACAGAGGATCATTGTACAATAGAACCACATAGGATCCTAGAGTAGTCCCTCATGTATTCCTAGATCGGATCCAAGTGAGACCCTCGAACACATACCCACAAATGATCCAAAGCACATACCCACAAAGGATACCTTTCTTATGTTACAGCCAACTACAGGGTTCCCGCACTAAGCTCGCTTAATTATGGGAGGGTCTGATTCTCAACCCACGGGTTGATACTCTTACTACCACGAAGTCCCAAAAATAATTATTCCAATGTACCTCCACGTAAAAGGGGTTTCAATTCAATAGATGGTGCATCAATCATACACCCGATCTTTAAGTTATTGGCCTTTCATTCCTAAGGCCCTGGTTGGATTTGTGTCCAGTCCAACCCATTTGTACCCCAAATTTATCCAAAACACTATTGTGGTATACCAAATATACCATCTCGATCCCAGGTTTCTGATGCCACAGACGGTTCATTAACCAGATGCACGTAGCTCAAGATATGGATGAAAGAGTGAAAATGGTCAAAGTTGGTCTGGGTCTGGTCAGACCCGGTAAGACCGACCTGGCCAGACCTGGTCTGGGCTAACCCGAGTCTGTTCGGGTCGACATGGACTGAAGAGGGTCTGGCCTTAGGTCAGAACCGGCCCGCGGAATCTGACCAGGACCGCTGGGTCTAGCCCGGCCCACTGGGTCCGGCCCGTGCTGGATGTCCCACGGTTGGCCTGATGGCCTGTGCTCCTTCACGGCACGGTCGCATGTCATGCAACCACTGGGGGCCAGCTCGGCTGGCTTGGTCGGCTGCCTCTTCATCTTGGTCTCCGCCTTGCACCGCGGCCCCATCACATTGGGCGGCGTGGATGCGCGCCACTGCCGCCATCGCATGGCCAGCCGCTGCCCTCACTCTACCGCGGCCGATGGGCCGCGACCTTCTCATCATCCGGCATCACAGATTCAAGCTTCCCTTCCATCCTCGTGTCTAGCCGGGTGCCGACTGCCACCTCCTTTTGCGAGTCATTGTGGAATCGTTCCATGCCTGAAAAATTAAACGATCACATATTTTCGATCCTTGCATCGAGGGCTTCGCGTCCATATATCGTGCTCAGCAAAACTCCATGTTTCCAGCACCAATAAATATGTGGCGTTGTGAACGGATGAAGAAAACGTCAAAAACCAAAAAGGTTGTGGAGAGTTCGGGTCGTGTTCATTCGGCCCGCACCCTACGTGTTATAATGCTTGCATGTATCTTATTTGTTCTTGAATCAAGAAGAATATAAATATTCTTAAATAGAGATTAATGTCAAGAATGGGGAAAGGAATAATCAAATAAAAATCCCTACAAGATACCCTGAAACATCCTTCCATAAAGAAAAAGGAATTGCAGGTCAACCCATTAGTCAGTTGACCGCGTTCTTCTTATAAATTCAATAATGGGGAAGAGGAAGTCAAAAACACCCAAATAAAAATAATCCCTTACCTCAAGTTCAATGGAGAGCATTCACGTTTGAGGAAGTGTTGGCGTTCATTGTCCCATGCAACTAGCCTCCATTGACGTCACTTGTTTGTCGATCTCTGGTTAAGGGTTTTGGTGTCGCTCGTCACCTCCCTTTGGTACCGGCTCTATCCTCAAAGGGTATGGCATCACTGCACTTTGTCAGCACTTCATTTCTTGGAAAAGAAGTGCCAAAACCTCTCCCCAAGTTCCATATAAATAGAAGAGAGGAAGGGTGTGCAACATTCATGGGATTAATGGGGCCCATTAATTAGGAACCTTCCTAATTCTACAATAATGCCATTATGTAGAATTGAAAGGTCAATCCATTTATTGGCTTGACACGTCATAGGTCCCACCTTACTGCTCGTCCGTTGGATGGTTAGAATAAAAATAAAATAATAATTTTTTTTATTTATTCTATTAAAAAGTTCCAAAAATTAACTCTTCTCCGGACCTACTGCGGTCGAAGTGAAGGTATCCTTAAGAGAATTTTGGTGCTGCGAGCTCAACGGTGCCCTCATATTGAAATTCTGAGCACCGGTCCAAAAGTTACAAAACACCGCTTGCGCGTTTACTAAATGTACCTGAAAAAATGTACATAAAATTATTAACAGTCACCCTCAACATGCGTCAGTCGAGGTTAGGATCTGCCCAAGTGAAACACATCCCAATGAACCTGAAGTTACTCTCGGATTTTCAATCCGAGATACCGTTTAAAAGTTATGGATTTTAAAATAAAATTTTTTTCACTTAATGATTTTATTTACAAGCAAAAACTATCTTTTACTAGTGGCATGTGATGACCATAGTTATTATCTTTGTAAAGAGAGAATACCCTCACAAGTTTAGTGGTGTTCTCGTATCTTCAATCCGAGTTACCATTTTTGAGTTATAAGAATTTGAAAAATAAAATAATTTATTTAATTATTTTATTCACGAATATGCCATTTTGGGTTTTCTCACAGGAGGCCCACGCCGACTAAAATTAAGTCGTTCCTCGGGTAAACCCGCCCTTCTGAATGCAATGGTGCACTCAAATTTATGATCCCGGTATCCTTTTAAGATTTATTCCACTTTTTCAGGAAAACTACTTTCTAGCACTAATTATAGCATAACAAAACTTCGACAAATCCTTCCGGGCACTTCGAGCCTTGGAATCACATGCCTTCAGATTTCAAGGTCTCAAAATAATTCCATATAATTAAAAAAAATTGTACGCTATTTTTGGAACATTACATTCTCCCCACCTTAGGAATTTATGTCTATGAAAGCCACAAAAAAAAACAACCAAAAGAGGGTATTGAGCACGAATATGAGCCTCCCGCTCCCATGTGCTCTCCTGGATGTTCCTGTGCTACCAAAAAAAGCGCACCCGAGGTAACGATCGCCCACAAAGCACCCACTCCTGTCAATCCTCAATATCCACTAGAACATTTTTAAATGACGCTCCATTGTTTATGTCTACCTCAACATGGTCAATGATGTGAGATGGTTCATGCACGTATCCCCTTAACTGGGATATGTGGAAGATGATTCACACCCTCTCTAACTGCGGTGGAAGAGACAAGCGGTATGCTACCTCGCCTATCCTTCGAAGGATCTGAAAAGGATCGATAAAATTTAGTGATAAATTTTCCCCTCGGCCAAATCTCCACAGTTACCATCGAGGATATAATTTCAAGAACACGTGGTCCCCCTCCTAGAACTCCAAGGGTCAACGTATCCTATCAGAATAAGACTTCTATCAACTCTATGCAGTCATCACTCGCTGAGAAGTGAGACATAGTGATACAAACTCTACCACTGCTTTCTTCATTCGCAGCCTGCAGTACTAATGCCAAGGTCCTGGTACATCTTCATGACACCAAGATGTACCTCCAGAGGGGAAGTATGGAACTCCCTCATTACCTCCTCCCGAAGAACCACTGGTACCATGGTACATCCTCTGAAGATGACGATGTGCTCTCTTCCTTCAAAAAATCCATTAGGTTTCTTCCCTGAGCATATCCGAGCATGTCGTTCCTCACAGTCAATGCCCCCAAGATGTGCCTCCCCAACTTGCTGATGGAGTGGTGGAGTGACAGTCATAGACTAGAGGTATGCTGCAACATCTCGACCCACATAGGATATCTGCAACGTGTCTAGTTACTTTAATGTCTCACTCAATAGTTTTAGACCAAACCGCTTGTAGATTGCGGCTATGACCACATTCCCTTTCCCAAAAGTATAGACTATCTCAAAGTAATTGTATTGGAGGAACTCTAGCCACTCTTGTTGGGAACTGAAACTCAACACTTCTTCTACCACGAGGGTAAGGCTGGCCGACTCAAGAGTGATCGGCTGCACCCTCCTATGCATGAGTTATCCTGTGATGCCAGGTTTCCTTTTTCACTAACTAAGAAAAATCACATCCCAACATTGTAGATAAACCACATCCTTTTTTCCTAATACTATCTATCTGAGTATGAATTGTGGATGTCCAGTCATACCCAAACTAACGTTGTAAGGCCTTGATGCTGCCACCAAGAGGTTCCAATCGAAACTCTCACCTCAAAGGTCAGAGCACAGTGTCAAAGTAAGTGTGATTATTGAGTCTCCTCCAAAAGGTATCTCCAGAAGTGAGAGTCAAGTCAATGGCTTAACAAGAAACTCTATGTCTTGAACATGAATCATGTCAATAGGGAATGATCGGTACCTATTTCTATTTATACAGAAAAAATTAGTTGACACAGACCGTACCTCAAATCATTCATAGAACCCTAAGGTTTCATTCCTTGACCGCACGTAGCTACTCCCTTCCCCTGTCGTCCAACTCCCTGAGCCTGGTGGGGTCCAAAAAAGGGGGGTGGTTATATCATGTCGAAAAGTACACCACCTCATGCTTCTCTTCTAGATCTGCTTCCTTGTCTACTTCCCTATAGATTCATCTATTCCTATCACATCCTCTTCTCAATAAATTTTACATGCTTATGTCTCTGAGATTGACATCAGTTTACTACTTTCCCACTACTAACATTCACTGTCCGCATCCACTCACCCAATGAATATTCAACCAGAAATGTTCTCTCTAGCACCCAAACATAAGTAGGAATGCATAAAAGAATAGTGCTATCTCGGATATCCCTAAATACACCTCTCCCAGAGGTCCGAGATCTTAAGCACTGTTCATATTGTATTCATTAAGTGCCTAGGATTTTCGGTACCCCATGATGAACACTCAGCTACCGACATGTCGTCCCATCGAAGATGTAGGAGCTCTATGGAACTCTTATCCACCTCCTCAAGCCAATCCTTAGAAACCTATGGGTTGTGATCACCTTATAACGTGAGGGCTATTTTATGTTGAAACACATGTAAGGCATTAAGCCTACATGTGTCCTCTACTAGTACGGCAGTTGTAACTGCTGATCAACGGGCATTGATATAACTGACACACTACCCGAAAGTACAATCTCGTGTAATGGTCCATGTACCGAAGCCTCATCACTATGTGGACCATCCTCATGGTCACTCACTAAAAATTAGTATTAGATAAGGTCACCATATGCTCTACTAGTGTCTCAACTAGGTGGAAAACTTTATCAATCACCTTCAGCATGACCTCCAATGTGTGGGAATATGTATCGCCTCGATTCCTCAGCGGCCTCTGCTGGTGGAACTCGTACAATTCGCTCAGTCTCTATGCATCGTCTGCCAATGCGGATGGGGGTAAATGCTTCCCAATGGGTGGTGGTGCTACTGGTACACCACCCAAAGGTGCCAACATAGTAAGAGGGCCCTACACTGGAGCCTCTTCCCTCAGTGGGCCACCATCGGGTATTATCTCTGGAATCCTAGCTGGTTGTCTACGCAGTGGTACCCTGATAAGGAAGTTGTAACACCCCAAGCTTCCTCGGTATGTTTCCTTTCGAATAATGCAATGACGTGCATTGTACGCAACTTCGAGATTTTAACACACCACAACCAATCAAACTAGCCGTTATGAATAGTAATACCTAATTTTAGAAATTATATATATTTTATATTTCAAAATGGACTTCATTTTTGGATTCGGAATATCGAATTTAGCCTAAGGTGAAATTTTGGTACTTTTCGGATAACTTTCATATTTTGATGAATAGTGAAAATTACTAAATTTTAATTAAAAACAACTTTTTTAATCAAAATAATTAATAGTGATAAATTGTGAATTTGAGTGGTTTTAAAGTATATTTAGAATATATTTTTACCATTTAATATAATGTTGGTCATTGGACATAATTTTACAATTAAACCGAACATAAACAAGTGTCAATCTTTTGATAGTTATTATCTCTTAAAAACACGCTTTTTGTTTTGACAGCGGGAATTAATTTTAAATTAATTTCTGCCACTTCTGTGTTTTGAATTTAAAAAAATGGATTCCATATTTGGAATCAGGATGTCCAAATTGTGTAAATAGGTAACTTTTATTTTTAGACATTTTGAATAATTACTGCGGTAAATATTTTATTTACCATGGTTAAGGGTAAATCCGGTAAATAAGGGTTAAAAAAAATAATATTATAATAATACTAAATTACCCTAAAATGTGTCTTAACCCTATTGGTTGATACATGGTCGACCATGGGCATCTTTGGGTCAATTTTGGGACCCCATGGATCCACTTGTAAGTGATAATGACACTTTATATTAATTAAGTTGAAATGAATACAAAAATGACACAAGCATATATCTTTTAGAAAAACAATTGTTACATAGGGCTATATATGCTGGATTTTAGATTATAAATATTCATTAGAAAGATAAAAAGATTTCCTACATAATTATATTTTATTTATAATTTTTTGACATTAAATAATTTATTTTATTTATGACACAATGATGATGCAGTAATTACTAAAATAGTAAAAAATTAACATAATTGATATTATAAATACCCAAATAATTATAATATTAAACTTTTAATGAATTAAACAAATTTTCTAGGATAATATGATATATTAGGATTGATTTATTTGACTTTGTTCGAAGTAATCAATCTGTTATGAGTTTCACAAAAATCAACTAGTGAATAGTGTCAAAATTGACATAAAAGAGTTCTTAAAACAAATATTATATTATTAATTGATATTAAATTCCTAAAAATCTAAGGTTCGGCCAAGAGACTTATATTATGATAGGTTAATCATTAATGGACCACTTGGGGGTCTTTTGGATGTATATAGTAAGTTTATTAACCATATTATATAAAAACACAAAGAGACATTGTAAAAGTGAAACTAATTAACTTAGAGTTAATACTTAAAGATAAGGTTAATATAAGTACCCAAACCTGTCTAAATTCTATTGGATGAGTTGTTTTCGACCTATCCCCACCTCAACCTTGGAATAGTCAACTTTGGAGCCATTGGAAACCGAATATGAATTTATTATAAATTAATATTTCTAGCTTTTCCAAAGGTGCCCCTCACCCCTCTTATAAAAGGGCACTCCTCCTTCTCATTTCCTCACACCTCTCAAGCCACTTGGCTCGTCCAAACTCTGCCCAACTAAGCTCCCCACATCCCTCTCCTCCTCCTTGAAGCTTCCCCTTAGGCAGAAAGCATTTCAACAAGTCCTTTGGTTCCAACCAAAGTGAGTTACCTAAATTAAAGGTAACGATTTCTCTTAAATTATTTTCATTTATTTTGCTTCTTCAACCCCCAAACTCTTTTTATTTCCCTTCTTTTGTAACAACACCAGTATCCTCAATATACTAGGATGTTGTTATAAGAAGTATTCAAACTACACATACACACAACTCCATCTAATGGATGATGAACATAATGTTTCTGTGGATGGCAAACTAACGCCTCACGAAACGATGATTGTTCAAAAACATCTTACCGCCTCTCATGGTGGCCATTATGATGGAAATGTAATTAAATATGATATTAATATATATAAGCTTCTGTAATTCCATTTTATTTCATACCATTATTCGTTTCATGTCGTATATACATACGATAATTTCATTTGAGGAAGTGCGGACTACCGCCCCCTTAAAATGATATGACTCGTTCATACCACACAAGGAACGTATAAAGGATGGTGTTAATGAACTTAAGTAACATATATAAAATATTATATTATACTGGAATAGTAATATACCTATGTATCATTTGGATTCGATTCTTTTAAAATAAAAAATTAAATGGAAGTAGCGTTCGTGCGTACGTACGGACTACCGTCTCCACGAACGCGATGAGATTCATTATCCATCGTATCCATTCAAGTATAATTATCATTTAATGATTTAAAAATGATGTTTAAGGACTTGATATCATTCTGGATATGAATAAGATACAACAAACATGACTTATGTAACAAAACATATAAAAGAAAATGAGTAAGTTAACACCCGAAACGGCGTTAATACTAAGATATTATTAACAAATAAATGTTAAAAGATCATATATGATATCATATTAAAGTAAATGATTCTTGTATTATTCAATAACAATTATTTAACCATTATACAGGAGGTAAACCTACCATCGACCAAGGAAAAAGTACAAAGTAAGGGATTCTCTTATCTCACTTTCAATTCCGTGAGATTTCCATTGTTCGCTACTAAATTATTGAAAGTAGTGTATTGTGTACTTAAATTTGATATATATTATCATGATTCACTTTATATTCATGTTATTCTGTAAATCATTCGGTGGTTATTAACTTTTGGCCATGCGACTCAGTTGATTAACGTGGTAAGGGATTTTCTTATCTCACTTTTAATTCCGTGAGAATTCCATTGACCACCACTTAATTATTGCATGTGGTGTATGTGTACTGCCCTTGATTGTATTCATTGTGTCATATACTTTTATTTATGGGTATTTACATCATCATGGTATGATAATTCTTTCATGGGTGTATGTTTCGTATGTTACCTAATCGATAAGGGAATTTGAGATTTCAATTCCCACTCATTTGGCTTTACGCATATTTCATTGATTATATTACTCCATGATTATGTGTGGAATCACTATTCATTTGATTATGTCATAATTTCCACTCCCCTTCCTGTGGATATAAGTTTGATACACATAATCACTCATTGGTAATTCTCAAGTCATTGATATGAATTTGATAAGAGTAATTTTAACTCATTCACCATTTGTTGAGTTAAACATCCAATTCGTTGGTGTTGTTTTTACAAGAATATGTGTGAATATCTTTTGATTGTTTTACACTGAATATCCAATCATATTTAGTGTATTTATATTTGTCACACATAATTATGTCGTTGATTTATCCTTAACCTAAGGATATAGCCTTTATGAGAGATTTCATCTCAATTTACATTCCATTGAGACTTCTTTGTTGATATACACCAAATCACTTTTATGTGGTGTATATAATGTACTTTGAAGTAGTATATCATGAATCCCTTTATTCTCATGATATTACAAAGTTTTGATTACCTTAATTATTTGTATTCAATTGTCTCTCTTTTGGTTAGAATCTCTAACTAAAATACCATTTTTAAATGTTTTAAAGACTTATTCATATAAATCTTTCTCATTAATGTCCATGTTTTAAAAATGGTTTCAAGGATTTATTTATATGGACATTAAAGTTTAGAAATTAAAACTCCTTTTAAAAAAGTTACAAAGTGGTATGGGACACTTTGATTCAAAAATCTATTTTTAAATGGCTTCTTGACAAATAGTGTGACTTTTAAATGATTTCAAGAAAAAGGGGGATATTTCTCTCAAATAGTTTTGATGATTATTTTCATCTATGTCAACATCCTTCATTATTCTTGATTGAGGTTAATGTGATACAATACAATCTTCCATATTGTATCGAATGAGTTATTTTTGACTATGGATGTGCTATTTTTATACCATTCATGGTTTGTGGTTAAAGTATTGACATTTCGTATGCTAGTTTTAATACGAATGTTTATGTTATGTTTAAACCTTTTCATATGGGAATGCATTGGACTTAATAAGTGACGGGTGGAGCCCGCTATAGCTCCTCGATGCATCGGTAGGTCTCATGAGACAAACTAGTGTCTTGGAACAAGGCCTTGGCAAAATCTTATTTATAGTCTTGGCACGAGGCCTTGGCTATGTGGTTATGATAGTCTGGCATTATGCATTCCATCATTATGAAAGTGGTTATTGATATTGCATGTGATCATTCGACTAGTAGAATATCCATGTGAGTAAGTAAATGGCATTATTTCATTTTACTTTTGCCATACTATGTTGAAGTTCAATTTTAAAAGGCTTTTGTTTTAGTTATAAATTGCCTTAAGTGTTTATGCTTATTTATGAAAGCTTCTGCTATAATTTTATCCTTACTGAGCATCCGAGCTCACCCCTTTCAATGTTTTATTTTTCCCAGGATTATGAAGAAGTAATTTATGAATGACCTGCAGGGATAGTATGAGGGGATATGAAGACACGATGTTTTTTTTATGATGTAATGTAAAAATTTATGGATGTATCTAGTTATTCCAAGGCTACTAAACTAATCGGTCTTTCGAGACTTGATCTTTCTCATGATCATGCCAATGTTACGAAGTAATGCACCGACTCTGGGTAGCTGGGGTCGGGGCGTTACAGTTGGTATCAGAGGAAGTTTAGTACAAACCTTGGTAGCTAGATTTAGATAAACTCTGATTAGAGCACGTAGACCTAAGATGAACTTTGAGGATTAGTATAAAAGAACTTCCTAGAATTTTGGTATTGTAGAGATTTTGTGAGTTTTCCGAGCAATACATCCCTGTCTGGATACGAGCAGGTAGAGGCGGCTCTGGCACAGATGTACCTAGGGGTAAAACCCGAAAACACCGCTTTGAGCTAGACTCGAACGGGAACTAGTGCACGACAACGGGCCTTGCTGCACTCTTGGTTACGACACTCCCGGGGGATATGCTTAGGATAATTTACATTTTCTTTACAAACCAATTTAAGTAATATATATATAAGATGAGAGTAAATGACCTTGGTTAATCCTAATATGTTCCAAATTGAGAATATGGTGACATTTTAATCTCTAAATGATTTTACGACTACTATTACTCACACAATGCTTTATGGTTTTAGTCAATGGCTGGATTCCAAGGAAGTCATAGTGACTTTGAGAATGATGTACAAGATGGGAACGGTGGTGGCAATGAGCAACAAAATGGAATGTTGATAGGCGTAAAAGATATCATCTTTATGCCAAATCAGTTTTCCAAAAATATGATCAACAACATATATATTAACCAACTCCCAGACTCAACAAGGAAGAGAAAGGTGATAAATGATAAGAGCTCCAGCAATGGAGACCATGGAGAAAAGAACCCTCAATTTTCATCATGCAGGAAATGTGGAAAGAGACACCCAGGAAAGTGTCTCAATGGGAAAACGAAATGTTTTACGTGCGGGAAGGAAGGACATAAAGTAAAGAATTGCCGAAGAAAAATGAAGAGTACTATGGAAGAAGATAAAAATGGTCCCAAGAGTCCATTTACAGTCATTTGCCGTAAATGTAGGGGACCTGGCCATTACCCGAGTGAATGTCCTATTCTATAGGATATTTTCTTGGTCAAAGAAGAAGCTATGTGGGAATAAATGGTTGGAGAAATGTTTAAAAAGTATTAGCACTCCTTGTTGACGGGTTTACTATGGAATAATTTTCTCTTGTATTTGTAACCCCGCAGTTTGCCATGTGAGAATGATATTTGAGGAAGAATTGTCTCTTCTCTTGTGGATTTGGGTATAAATAACCATTTGGATTTATATGATCATTGGGGTTTGAGAGAATTATAAGTTATTCTAATTTGGGATGAAGATTCAAGGTATGATATAACATTTGTGGTTAAATTTATGATATAGTATTTTGAGGAATTTATCTCATTTTGGCAATATTATAAAATATAGTTTTTGAAAAAGGACAACACGTAGACCGTGTGACAACCCGTCGTGTCGGACAAAGCTATGGGAATCGAACCCACAACCAAAGTGCGATTGGGATTTATCGCCTACCACTGGACTACGTGAAGTCCCTGGTTAGTGTGACTTTTTTTTTGTTAAATGATTTTATTGATCAATAATAAGTTGATTTGGGTTCTTATTTCATATCAAAAGAATACCCTTGGTATAGGAAAATGATTTGGTGATTAAGTGATAAATGTTATTTTGGAAGATGTTCGCTTTGTTGGAAACACTATATGTCCAAGGAAAATAGAATACTATGGGGTTTCATTTGTGGAGTAATGATAGATTTTTATCTACGTTTTTATTGTGGATTTATAGTGATTTGGGTTATTTATGGAAATGATTAACCTATAATAGAGAATATGTGATTAGGTTAATTACTTTTGAGTATGTGACTTTAAGAGTATCTGATGTCATTTGGAGATACAATTTAACATGGGAGACTACATAATCAAATTCTTCTATGTTTTGGGTTTCAATATTAGTTTGGATTATATTAAAGGATTTTAAGGACAATTGGTTATTGAATGGTATCTATTTAACTTTGGGGTATTGTTGGTTTAATTTTAGAAATTAAGATTAGTGCATATTTATCTCAATGAATATCCTTTTGGGGGATCATTAGATCATTCACTGACCATTTTGGTTTTGATTAATCTTCAAAGACAATGTAAATATATGGTTTATCCTTCATGGATCATGTGATTCTATAGAAGTTTATTCTATCTCTCCCAATGTGACCAAGTCTTCTTGAATACTCATCGTTTTAAAAAAAAATGAGTTAGTGGTGGAAATTTATTAAAGAATGAAAATATACTTAAAATGTAAGTATATCTCATAATGTTCTTAGTCAATATAATAAATGAATTCCTCTTCCTTATGTAATGTAACTTAAAAAAAAATGTTGTCCGTTTACTTTCCTACTAGGAGACTAATGGTCGTTTGTCCCAACACAAGTTTGTGGTTTTCTCATTGTTAACTTTCTCCTGATCATGATTTCTATCCCTCTCCATCAGAACTTGACACTTAGTTTATCATCCATATCCATGTTTTCTTACATGGAATCCTAGTATGGGTTATCTTGGATGACCCTTATACCTCTCTTCCTTTCTTTTAAAGTGACAGTTTTATTGACTCTTTTTCCGATGTGGGACTTTCCATTATATTCCCAAGCAAAAATTTAAAAATTGCGAGGACGCAATTTATTGAAGGATGGGAGAATGTAACACCCCAAGCTTCCTCGGTATGTTTCCTTTCGAATAATGCAATGACGTGCATTGTACGCAACTTCGAGATTTTAACACACCACAACCAATCAAACTAGCCGTTATGAATAGTAATACCTACTTTTAGAAATTATATATATTTTATATTTCAAAATGGACTTCATTTTTGGATTCGGAATATCGAATTTAGCCTAAGGTGAAATTTTGGTACTTTTCGGATAACTTTCATATTTTGATGAATAGTGAAAATTACTAAATTTTAATTAAAAACAACTTTTTTAATCAAAATAATTAATAGTGATAAATTGTGAATTTGAGTGGTTTTAAAGTATATTTAGAATATATTTTTACCATTTAATATAATGTTGGTCATTGGACATAATTTTACAATTAAACCGAACATAAACAAGTGTCAATCTTTTGATAGTTATTATCTCTTAAAAACACGCTTTTTGTTTTGACAGCGGGAATTAATTTTAAATTAATTTCTACCACTTCTGTGTTTTGAATTTAAAAAAATGGATTCCATATTTGGAATCAGGATGTCCAAATTGTGTAAATAGGTAACTTTTATTTTTAGACATTTTGAATAATTACTGCGGTAAATATTTTATTTACCATGGTTAAGGGTAAATCCGGTAAATAAGGGTTAAAAAAAATAATATTATAATAATACTAAATTACCCTAAAATGTGTCTTAACCCTATTGGTTGATACATGGTCGACCATGGGCATCTTTGGGTCAATTTTGGGACCCCATGGATCCACTTGTAAGTGATAATGACACTTTATATTAATTAAGTTAAAATGAATACAAAAATGACACAAGCATATATCTTTTAGAAAAACAATTGTTACATAGGGCTATATATGCTGGATTTTAGATTATAAATATTCATTAGAAAGATAAAAAGATTTCCTACATAATTATATTTTATTTATAATTTTTTGACATTAAATAATTTATTTTATTTATGACACAATGATGATGCAGTAATTACTAAAATAGTAAAAAATTAACATAATTGATATTATAAATACCCAAATAATTATAATATTAAACTTTTAATGAATTAAACAAATTTTATAGGATAATATGATATATTAGGATTGATTTATTTGACTTTGTTCGAAGTAATCAATCTGTTATGAGTTTCACAAAAATCAACTAGTGAATAGTGTCAAAATTGACATAAAAGAGTTCTTAAAACAAATATTATATTATTAATTGATATTAAATTCCTAAAAATCTAAGGTTCGGCCAAGAGACTTATATTATGATAGGTTAATCATTAATGGACCACTTGGGGGTCTTTTGGATGTATATAGTAAGTTTATTAACCATATTATATAAAAATACAAAGAGACATTGTAAAAGTGAAACTAATTAACTTAGAGTTAATACTTAAAGATAAGGTTAATATAAGTACCCAAACCTGTCTAAATTCTATTGGATGAGTTTTTTTCGACCTATCCCCACCTCAACCTTGGAATAGTCAACTTTGGAGCCATTGGAAACCGAATATGAATTTATTATAAATTAATATTTCTAGCTTTTCCAAAGGTGCCCCTCACCCCTCTTATAAAAGGGCACTCCTCCTTCTCATTTCCTCACACCTCTCAAGCCACTTGGCTCGTCCAAACTCTGCCCAACTAAGCTCCCCACATCCCTCTCCTCCTCCTTGAAGCTTCCCCTTAGGCAGAAAGCATTTCAACAAGTCCTTTGGTTCCAACCAAAGTGAGTTACCTAAATTAAAGGTAACGATTTCTCTTAAATTATTTTCATTTATTTTGCTTCTTCAACCCCCAAACTCTTTTTATTTCCCTTCTTTTGTAACAACACCAGTATCCTCAATATACTAGGATGTTGTTATAAGAAGTATTCAAACTACACATACACACAACTCCATCTAATGGATGATGAACATAATGTTTCTGTGGATGGCAAACTAACGCCTCACGAAACGATGATTGTTCAAAAACATCTTACCGCCTCTCATGGTGGCCATTATGATGGCACTGTAATTAAATATGATATTAATATATATAAGCTTCTGTAATTCCATTTTATTTCACACCATT
Organism: Viscum album; assembly: GCA_963277665.1. Lineage (NCBI taxonomy): Eukaryota > Viridiplantae > Streptophyta > Magnoliopsida > Santalales > Viscaceae > Viscum > Viscum album. Next base: position 839,092,314 of record OY728166.1, on the reverse strand, counting down.
ATTCGTTTCATGTCGTATATACATACGATAATTTCATTTGAGGAAGTGCGGACTACCGCCCCCTTAAAATGATATGACTCGTTCATACCACACATGGAACGTATAAAGGATGGTGTTAATGAACTTAAGTAACATATATAAAATATTATATTATACTGGAATAGTAATATACCTATGTATCATTTGGATTCGATTCTTTTAAAATAAAAAATTAAATGGAAGTAGCGTTCGTGCGTACGTACGGACTACCGTCTCCACGAACGCGATGAGATTCATTATCCATCGTATCCATTCAAGTATAATTATCATTTAATGATTTAAAAATGATGTTTAAGGACTTGATATCATTCTGGATATGAATAAGATACAACAAACATGACTTATGTAACAAAACATATAAAAGAAAATGAGTAAGTTAACACCCGAAACAGCGTTAATACTAAGATATTATTAACAAATAAATGTTAAAAGATCATATATGATATCATATTAAAGTAAATGATTCTTGTATTATTCAATAACAATTATTTAACCATTATACAGGAGGTAAACCTACCATCGACCAAGGAAAAAGTACAAAGTAAGGGATTCTCTTATCTCACATTCAATTCCGTGAGATTTCCATTGTTCGCTACTAAATTATTGAAAGTAGTGTATTGTGTACTTCAATTTGATATATATTATCATGATTCACTTTATATTCATGTTATTCTGTAAATCATTCGGTGGTTATTAACTTTTGGCCATGCGACTCAGTTGATTAACGTGGTAAGGGATTTTCTTATCTCACTTTTAATTCCGTGAGAATTCCATTGACCACCACTTAATTATTGCATGTGGTGTATGTGTACTGCCCTTGATTGTATTCATTGTGTCATATACTTTTATTTATGGGTATTTACATCATCATGGTATGATAATTCTTTCATGGGTGTATGTTTCGTATGTTACCTAATCGATAAGGGAATTTGAGATTTCAATTCCCACTCATTTGGCTTTACGCATATTTCATTGATTATATTACTCCATGATTATGTGTGGAATCACTATTCATTTGATTATGTCATAATTTCCACTCCCCTTCCTGTGGATATAAGTTTGATACACATAATCAGTCATTGGTAATTCTCAAGTCATTGATATGAATTTGATAAGAGTAATTTTAACTCATTCACCATTTGTTGAGTTAAACATCCAATTCGTTGGTGTTGTTTTTACAAGAATATGTGTGAATATCTTTTGATTGTTTTACACTGAATATCCAATCATATTTAGTGTATTTATATTTGTCACACATAATTATGTCGTTGATTTATCCTTAACCTAAGGATATAGCCTTTATGAGAGATTTCATCTCAATTTACATTCCATTGAGACTTCTTTGTTGATATACACCAAATCACTTTTATGTGGTGTATATAATGTACTTTGAAGTAGTATATCATGAATCCCTTTATTCTCATGATATTACAAAGTTTTGATTACCTTAATTATTTGTATTCAATTGTCTCTCTTTTGGTTAGAATCTCTAACTAAAATACCATTTTTAAATGTTTTAAAGACTTATTCATATAAATCTTTCTCATTAATGTCCATGTTTTAAAAATGGTTTCAAGGATTTATTTATATGGACATTAAAGTTTAGAAATTAAAACTCCTTTTAAAAAAGTTTCAAAGTGGTATGGGACACTTTGATTCAAAAATCTATTTTTAAATGGCTTCTTGACAAATAGTGTGACTTTTAAATGATTTCAAGAAAAAGGGGGATATTTCTCTCAAATAGTTTTGATGATTATTTTCATCTATGTCAACATCCTTCATTATTCTTGATTGAGGTTAATGTGATACAATACAATCTTCCATATTGTATCGAATGAGTTATTTTTGACTATGGATGTGCTATTTTTATACCATTCATGGTTTGTGGTTAAAGTATTGACATTTCGTATGCTAGTTTTAATACGAATGTTTATGTTATGTTTAAACCTTTTCATATGGGAATGCATTGGACTTAATAAGTGACGGGTGGAGCCCGCTATAGCTCCTCGATGCATCGGTAGGTCTCATGAGACAAACTAGTGTCTTGGCACAAGGCCTTGGCAAAATCTTATTTATAGTCTTGGCACGAGGCCTTGGCTATGTGGTTATGATAGTCTGGCATTATGCATTCCATCATTATGAAAGTGGTTATTGATATTGCATGTGATCATTCGACTAGTAGAATATCCATGTGAGTAAGTAAATGGCATTATTTCATTTTACTTTTGCCATACTATGTTGAAGTTCAATTTTAAAAGGCTTTTGTTTTAGTTATAAATTGCCTTAAGTGTTTATGCTTATTTATGAAAGCTTCTGCTATAATGTTATCCTTACTGAGCATCCGAGATCACCCCTTTCAATGTTTTATTTTTCCCAGGATTATGAAGAAGTAATTTATGAATGACCTGCAGGGATAGTATGAGGGGATATGAAGACAAGATGTTTTTTTTATGATGTAATGTAAAAATTTATGGATGTATCTAGTTATTCCAAGGCTACTAAACTAATCGGTCTTTCGAGACTTGATCTTTCTCATGATCATGCCAATGTTATGTAATAATGCACCGACTCTAGGTAATTAGGGTCGGGGCGTTACAGAAGTGGTGCGCCACATTCCTTATGTTATAACTGGTGAGATGACTCAATAAAACACAATAAAACATTTCAAAACACACACACAATCAGTGTTTTCATGCACTGCATGAGAAATCAGAAGTCAAGGTCCTGGTGTATGGATACGTTGGCCGCCACACCAACACTAGATTCCCAAAACTGATAACCAAACTCACTACAGTTAACACTATTTTTCAGTTTAAAGATCAGTGTCCAATGATATACTGTAGAACTGACTCATCTGATACCACTTTTTCATGACCTATCCCCTGGGGCCCGTGTTGTGACTACCCCAAGCCCGCCTTTCATAGGCCAGGGGCTGGTGACTAGCACCGAAGGCGTATTCCCTAAAACTGGGAAGGCATTGCCTTATGACCTGTAAACACACACAACCAAGTACCCAGCAATATACGAGCTCAAGAAAACGATATAGTAAACATGGTGTACATTAAGTTAAAAACGGGCCAGAATACAAGCCCAACTATAAAGTAAAAGAAAACTAAAAGGTACAAGTAAACTGAAACATCTCCTCTGAACACCCGCCAAGGATCCTACCTGAAGAGTATGAACAACTCTCGAATGACCGTCTCTGCAGTACACCTTGTCTAATGTTCACCTCTAAACTACCTCCAGTCCTGGTACTCTTGTCCTCAGTCAGTTCTATCCGTTTTCTGCACCAAACACAACAAGGTGCATGCATAACACGTGGAGGGGTGAGTATAATGATACTCAGTAGGTACCTCGAGACCCTCAAGGTCTCACAAAACCCACAAAGGATAAACCACATAGCATGGAAACAACTAACAACCCATCATAGGTATATGACCATACATATACTTATGTTATCAAGTAAACCCATTTCAATCAATAAGAAATACAGGGTCCATCTCAAAATCCCAAAGCTCAACTATTCCACAAAGGAAGGAATACCACAAAGGTAAGTTCCACACATGTACGCCACACTAATGAATACTAATAAGATATTACCACGAAGGAAAGTACCACAAAGGTACAGACTCATCTCACACCAGGTATAAATTATGTATAGTAGAAAAGAAGATTAGATGTAACTACTAATTCATCTTATTTTGTTTACAGGCATACCCATGAAGGATCCTAAATTAAACACCCACACAGGATCCTAGTACATCATCAGACCCACACATGATCCTAGTATATCGTTCAACCCACACATGGTCCTTGTACATTGTTAGACCAACACAATATCCTAGTACATCTTTAGACCCCCACAGGATCGTAGTACATCGTCAGAGCCACACAGGCTCCTAGTACATCGTCAGACCCACAAAGGATCCTACTACATCCTCAGACCCACACAGGATCCTAGTACATCGTCATATGCACACAGGATCCTAGTACATCGTCAGAACCACATAGGATCGTAGTACATCATCAGACCCACATAGGATCATAGAACATCGTCAGACCCACATAGGATCCTAGTACATCGTCACACCCACACAGGATCCTACTACACACTAGTGCAGAAAACATTTTTTACGTCGGTTATTTTTCATTATTTACGTCGGTTTTTAGCCGACGTTAATACGGACGACGTTATAAATAACGTTTTTTACATCGGTTATTTAAAACCCGACGTAACATCCCTAACATCACGGTCTTTATCACGTCGGTTCATTAATAACCGACGTGATAAATATGCGCGGGGGGGGGGGGGGGGTTTATCACGTCTGTTATTTTCTAAACCGACGTGATAAAACGCCTGGGATATCGTTTATCACGTCGGTTATGACATAACCGACCTGATAAACCCTTCCCCGGGCCTATTATGACGTCGGTTTATTAAATAACCGACGTGATAAAAAGGCCTGGGAAACGTTTTAGCACGTCGGTTATCCAATAACCGACGTGGTAAATCAAATCCCAGGCCTTTTAGCACATCGGTTATATTAAGAACCGACGTGATAAAAGGCCCGGGAACGGTTTATCACGCCGGTTCTCGAAAAAACCGACGTGATAAACCCCTACCAATTTATTTACCACGTCGGTTATAAAATAACCGACCTGAAAGCGATATTTTTTTTTAAATAATTGCACTGCACTCACCAAAAAGCAACCAGAAACCAAACAAAAATAACCATGCCAGCCCTCCCCCAAGCCCAAACTGAACCCCACCCTCATCTATACCCACCTAACAACCTGGCCAGCCCTCCCCCACCACATTGGAGCCCCACCACAACCCTTGGACACCCCCACCCCTTGGACAACCCCCCCACCCTCATTTACACCCCCACGACCCCTAGTACAGCCTCAAACACCCATTGGACACCCCTCCCATATCCCTTGGACACCCCCACCCCTTTGACACCCCCACCCCTTGGACAGCCCCCCCACCCTCATTTACACCCCCAAGACCCCTAGTACATCCTCAAACACCCATTGGACACCCCCACACCTTGACAGCCCTCCCAGACCCCTTGGACACCCCCCCGACCCCTGGACACCCCCCCCCCCCCCCCCGAGCCCTTGGACAGCCCCAAACACTCCTTGGACACCCCTCCCATATCCCATGGACACCCCCACCCCTTGGACACCCCCCCACCCCTTGGACATTCCCCCCACCCTCATTTACACCCAACCAGCCCCTTGGACAGAACTCCCAGACACCTTGGACACCAATCCCATATCCCTTGGACACCCCCCACCCCTTGGACACCCCCACCCCTTTGACAGCCCCCCCCACCCTCATTTACACCCCCCGAACACTAGGACAGCCCCAAACACCCCTTGGACACCCCTCCCATATCCCTTGGACACCCCCCCACCCCTTGGACACCCCCCACCCCTTCAACAGCCCCCCACCCTCATTTACACCCCCCGAACACTAGGACAGCCCCAAACACCCCTTTGACACCCCTCCCATATCCCTTGGACACCCCCCACCCCTTGGACACCCCCCACCCCTTGGATAGCCCCCCCACCCCCTGGACACCCCCCGACCCCTTGGAAACCCCCCTACCCCTTGGAAACCCCACCATCCCCTTGGACATCCCCAAAAACCCCTTGGACACTCCTCCTATATCCCTTGGACACCCCCCACCACTTGGACACCCCCCACCCCTTGGACATCCCCCCCACCCTCATTTACACCCAACCGACTCCTTGGACAGCCCCAAACACACCTTGGACACCCCTCCCATATCCCTTAGACACCCCCCAAACACCCACCCACCCCCTTGGAACCTCCCCCCCCATACCAAAATCCAGACCAGAAAAACCATCAACAGTAGACCAAAACAAGAAGTAGAGAAAAATTAAACATTCACTTCTATAAAATTCAAAACTTACACTGTCAACTTCAAAAAAAAAAAACTAAATCCAAACTAAACGACTACGAAATACACAATTACATTGACAATATTCAAAATTACATTTTACATTACAAACAACTAAAAGTCAATCAAACCTGTAAAATAATTTGACCACTCCACTTGTAAGTGTTTGATATCTTCAGCAGTAAAGGGTTGAGGGTCATCAAAAATCTACAAAGGAAAAGGATAGTAGTCAACGTGTATAATGAATAAATCAAATTGAAATATTATGAGAAAGAGGAAATCTTACCAGGTCAAAACTCAGAACTGTCCCAGTTGTTATTATTTCATACATAAATCTTAACATGTAATATCCGCATTCGATGATGCCTTGTTGCTCATGAAATTTCTGTTTGAATGAGTGTAAATTCAATATATTATTTTTATGTAATAAATCAAAATGTATAAATTATAAATGGATATTTACCTTCGCATGTACATATTTGATCTTGAAATTCCTTTTCTTTGCGCTTTTTCGAAAGTGGACCCATGCCCTGTTAGAAAATAATACGAATGGGGTAAATTTAAAATTCATTATAATATATAAAACTATTGTGAAATTGAAACTTACGTTTCCAATATATTCTTAAAACTTTCTCGCACATCATCATGGAGAGAGCATATCCAATAAAGTGTTTTCTCCCAAGGGCAAAAAACCCCTAACATCCAATGATCCCTGATAAAAGGAAATTTAACGTTAGTGGTTTTTTATGTTAAAAGATAATTAACTCTTTGAGAGGGATGTGTTTCATACCTCTCACAAAAAGGCATCATCCAACACTGTGTGATTACATTCTTTTCAAATCTATCAGCAATATAAAGCATTCTTTGTTCCTCATCCAATGCACATGCTTCAGGGGAAATCAATTGTGGGTCCACGAATCCATATACATCTGTCAGCTCATTCCTCTCACAAATTTTATACAGATACCTAATACAAAGCAGACATAAGTATACATTTTTAATAAATATAACGCAAGGAAAAGGTGTTAAGACTTACATGATAAAAATTTGCACCACGTTGATGCCCAACTTATCTCCAGTGACAAACTCCATGATATCAGTTTTCATAATCCCCACACTTAGTTCACGTCCACAGACATGAGATTCCATTGTAAAGTCATAATGATCCACCAAAAAATTTGAATATCTTGACAATTTGTCAAGACTGCTAGTATCTGCATCTGATGTCATAGCTATCTGTCTTTGTTGTTGTCTATACAGTATTTCTTTACCTTTTAAGTATTCCTGTAAAAATAAATTGAAAAATATATTAGTTTTCAAATGATAAAACATTAATAAAAATATAAAATAAAAGATATAACATCCATACCTCTATGGTAATGAGTTGAAGAAGTCTGGATGGCCAAAGTAAAAAATGGCCGATACTATGTCCAACTGTCGTCACCTCATCTGTAGGTAATGGTATCCAAGCTGATCTATCTATAATATCCTTTACAGTGACCCTCTGATTCTCTACCTCTAACTGTTGATGATGAACTGTATCTCCTATACAATATACCATCCCATATGCAACTATATGATGTTGAGGATCATCAACATACAACTCACAATAAGTAGGTAGCTGTGGCGGAGGAGGAGGATCAAAAATGGGGTCCGCAGGCTGAGGTGGGGGAGTGGGAGCTACTGGGAGAGGTGGAGTGGGAGCTGCACCCTGAAATTGTCTTTGCAAGTCTGCAAACATAAACTGCACCGATGCTCTAATCTTGTCCTCCATTGTCGCATTAATATTATGGACTTCAGCCTCCAAGGATTCTATTTTTTTTTATAAACTCCCTCAACGTTAGAAGTTGAGGAACGTGGCAACACTTTTCTTACCGATACACCTGCCAGATATCCCCTTACACGGCCAGGATGTTCGGGCTTTCCCAATGCCACAGATAAAATATCTTCCCTCCCAGATGGTGTAAATGTCCCCTGTGAACTCTGCTCCTCAAGAGAGTCCTGTAATAATTAATTGAACATTTCTATAATGATTGGAAATATATGACGAAAATAGTAAACTTAAATAAATAAAATAGATATCTTACAATCCTCTCAACTACGAGTCTCGATTCATCCGAAAGATATTGTCCTTTTTTGCCCTTCCGAGCTCTTTTCCATTTCTTATGTCTAGATGGAGGGGATGGAGGGGCCACCTCTCCAGAGCTTGAAGACTCAGCTCTTAGTTGTTGAAATTTTTCTGCCATCATTTGTTCTTCCAATAATGCATACCCTCCCCGAGATAAACTATGAGGGTATACATTTTTAGATTGGATCTCTTGATGAGCTTTCCTTGTTTTCTGTAAATTAAGAATAAGTAATCATTAACAAAACAATAATAAGATCATTTATATAAGAAAGCTTATAAAAGTTTACATTTCCCTTACCAAAAATGATTCTTTTCTTCTACTTTCAAAAAATTGTCTCCATGTGTCTTCATCTATAAAAGGATATATACGACATGGATTCTCACGACTCCTATGACCATAAATGAAATCAGATGAGAGGGTTGATTTGAAATCCCTCCATCTCCTAGCAGCCAACGATAAGCATTTCTTCCTGACTCCTCCAGTGTCAGGAATATCAAATGTCATCTGATAAAAAAGAGGTTAAAAATATTATATATACTAGAAACATTTAAAGAACAGTCAAACAATAGCAAAATATCTTACCAAAATGGTCTCCCACAGCTGAGAAATTATCGCCTTATCCACACTTCTCCAATCATCAAAGAGAATGCTTACTTTTCTCTTAGCCTGAGTTGCTACAAAACCCTTAAAATCTTTAGCATTTGGACCTCTAGGAAGATCATCATCATCAAACTCCACGACTATCCTCTCCTCCTTCGTACGGGCAAGTGATAATTTTGGTAAACGTGTGCACCCACGCTTACCAACCTTTGAACTCTTTTTCGTAATAGGAGCATGTGAATGTTCCTCCCCAGATGTATGACCAATATGCTCATCTCCAGAATCATGTGGCTGATCAACTGATTGATCTGTCATTTTCCTTCAAATCAAAAAAACAAACATTAGTTCACAAATATACAAATTCAAATATTGTAATACTACTTAATCAGAAAATAGAAAAGTGTACTAAATTACATAATAGTAAACATTGGTAATATGGTAAGCATGTTAAACAATGATAAACATGGTAAACACAGGCAAAAGGTTTCCAAGGAGTTGGCCCAAGAAAGCTGAAAAGTGGACTCACTGAGTCCACCGGTCAGCCGGTGTGAGATCACCGGCCAGCCGGAGGACCCAGGAAGTAGACTTGCCCACTGCCTGGTGCCACCGGCCGGCCGCTGGCTCACCACCGGCCGGCCGTTGGACCAGACAGAGCCTTCCTGTCTGGACCACCGGCCGGCCGCTGGATCACCACCGGCCGGCCGGTGGACCAGACAGCCTTGCTCTGTCTGGACCACCGACCGGCCGCTGGATCACCACCAGCCGGCCGGTGGACCAGACAGAGAGCCTTCCTCTCTGTCTGGACCACCGGCCGGCCGCTGGATCACCACCGGCCGGCCGCTGGCTCATCACCGGCCGGCCGGTGGACCAGACAGAGCTTTGCTCTGGACCACCGGCCAACCGGTGATCCACCACCGGCCAGCCGGTGCGCCCAGGACTTCTCCTCTTTACGGTTTTTATTGTTTTATCGTTTTGGTTTGATACATGTTTTAATAAGTAAAAAATTTACAATATCTAACATTATATGAAAAAACTAAATGTAAACAAGAAATAAACATGTGTTACCTGTAATTTTAGGAATGTACAGTTGGATTGTTTTCCCAAATTCCTTCGTCGTGATCGTTCCTTTTGGCACAAACCATGTCTTCAACATACTCATCATTATGTTCTGTTAATCTTTCCATGGAAGTAGGGATCTCACATAAATCAGCATCTTTATCAAATTCATCCTCACCAACATATTGTTTTTTCCCTTGTAAAACAACAGACCACTGCATATCTGATTGATCTACTACATAGAAAATTTGTTTGGCATGTGTTGCCATTATAAAAGAATCAGCTGTGTCTTCCAATCTATTCAGATTAACAAGTGTCATTCCAAATTCATCGTGTCTGACACTGTTGTTACCGATAAACCATTTACAGTTAAAAACAGGAACTTTAATTTTAAAGAAATCAGCCTCCCATATGTCTTCAATCACTCCATAATATGCACTTGATGCCGAAATTGGGTTTCTGTCCTTAGCACTCGAAAAATGCATTGCTTCTGCAAACACCAATACACCACTATTCTGAACTGCACTTCTGTTGTCCTGAGCTTTCGTATGAAATGTATAGCCATTAATGTCATAAGCGGACCATGTTATCACATTTAAATATGTACCACCCACTATCCATTTTAATGTCTCTGATACATCTGATCTACCAAGAAAGGTCTTTTTAAACCATGGCAAAAAAGTTTTGTTGTGCTCATTCAAAATCCACATTTCTTTCTTCTTTGGATGACATTGTTTCAACTCATTAATATGCAATGTGATATATGGTTGAACATCAGCTATGTTATTCATGATGTATGATTCTAACTTCTTCATATGTTCAGCTGACAGTGATTTGACTTTCAAGCCACGAATCCCCTTTCCCTCATTATTAACCCGTTCATGGCGAGATGGAGGCAAACCTATGTGTTGCGTCGTAGCCAAGTAGCTCGTACAAAACTCTGCTACCTCCTTAGAAATATACTTTTCAATAATGGAGGCTTCAGGTCGATATGGATTTTTAACATATCCCTTTAATATTTTCATATACCTTTCAAAAGGATACATCCAACGAAGATATACAGGTCCACAAAGCATTATTTCTCGAACCAGATGAATCATTAAATGCACCATCATATCAAAAAAAGTTGGAGGAAAATACATTTCCAAATGACAAAGTATAAAAATTGCATCCTTTTCCAAAATGTTCAAAGCATTCACATCAATCGCCTTGTTACAAATTGAATTGAAAAAATAACACAAACTCATTATAGTCTTTCTAACACGGATGGGCAATATTCCACGCAGTGCAACTGGTAGAATTTGTTGCATCATGACGTGACAATCATGTGATTTCATACCTATCAACTTCAAGTCTTTCAAAGAGACAAAATTTTTTACATTTGAAGAATAACCTTGAGGAACTTTGATATCATGAAGACACTGACAGAAGATACTTTTCTCCCTCTTCGATAATGTATGACAAGCCAGGGGAAGAAATGTTTGTCTTCCTTTAGGAGTGGGAACTAACTCCAAACGTATTCCCATTGATAGTAGGTCTAACCTTGCATTCAACCCATCTTTTGTCTTTCCTTTAATATCTAGCAATGTTCCGATCAAAGAATCATAGATATTCTTCTCCACGTGCATGACATCAATATTATGTTTGACTTTATGATACCTCCAATATGGTAGCTCAAAAATATTGACCTTTTCTTCCAAATATGTCTATCATTACCAGATTTCTGTGTCTTTCCCAATGTCACATCAAGGTTTTTCACCCTCTCGAAATACAAATCTGGGGATAAAGGTTTTGGAGCAGTATGAAATTTTTGTGAGCCATTGAATGCCTTTTTTAGTCTTCTATAAGGGTGATCCATAGGAAAAAACTTTCGATGACCCATGTACACTGTTTTCCTCCCATGATGCAATTGACAATATGACGTCTGTTGTTCGCAAATTGGACCTGCTTTATGCCCTTTAACACTGTATCCAGACAAATTTCCATATGCTGGGAAGTCATTTATAGTGAATAGAGGCACTGCATGCAGTTGAAAATATTCCATTTTATAAGAATCATACACCCTAATACCATCAGCCCATAACAGTTTCAAATCATCAATCAGCGGTGACAAGTATACATCAATATCATTGCCGGGTTGCTTTGGACCAGAGATCATGATACTCAACATGACATATTTGCGCTTCATACAAACTTCAGGAGAGAGGTTGTAAATTACCAATAAAACAGGCCATGAACTATGTGTGCTACTGAGGGTTCGGTATGGATTCATTCCATCTGTGCACAAGCCTAGTCTCAGATTTCTAATTTCATTTCCAAATGTAGGGTACTGGGCAACAATTTTCTTCCATTGTGGACAATTAGCTGGATGACGTATTTTTCCATCACATACCCGCTCATCAGCATGCCATCTTAACCTTTTTGCATCATGTGAATTAGAAAATAAACGTTTGAAATGAGGAATTATAGAAAGATACCAAAATACCTTTGAAGGGAGCTTTGTAATCTCTACATCAGCTTGTGATTTTTCTTTCACCTTATACCGTGATGTCCCACATTTAGGACACTCTTTCAGAAATTCATATTCCTTCCTATATATAATGCAGTCATTCGGACAGGCATGTATTTTCCTGTATCCCAATCCCATCGGGCATAATATTTTTTTGGCCTTATAATGTGAATCTGGAAGATCGTTATATTTTGGAAGAATGTCTTTCATCAATTATAGCAGCTCTTTAAAACTTCTGTCACTCCATCCATGTTTCGCCTTCAGGTTAATCAATCTTAACACTGCCGACAAAACCGTAAAATCTGTACAACCAGGATATAATGGTTTTTCGGCATCACCATATAGACATGCAACTGTCGGTTCTATCTCAATTTGTTCTGCTACAATATCGCGAATCATTTCTTCAATTCCATCGGAGTTACCATCTTGCGATTCATTATCATCAGTGACATTCTGTCCAGTTTCTCCATGCCAAATCCAAGGGTTGTAACTCGGATTGAAACCATGACAAATCAGATGATCTTTTATCTCTCTACTTATCAACTTCTTCATATTCAGACATTTCAGGCATGGACAGAAAAAAATGTCACTACTTGGAACATTTCGTTTAGCAAATTCCAAAAAGGCATCAACACCTTCCTCATATTCATTTCTCATTCGATGTTCCGTAATCCAACTTCGACTCATTATTACCTATAAAAAATAGAAAAAATATATATATTTTTTAGATAAGACAAATATATGTTTATATGAAAAAAATCATAATTTGAATGTAAACAATTTTGAAATATAAAACAAATCGATGTGTATTTAAAAAAATATGCTTGAATATTATTTTTTAAACAAAATATAGTAAGATATAACACCCCCCCTGGACACCACCCCCACCCCTACCCCCTTGGACACCCCCCTGGACACCCCCCAACACCCACCCACACCCTTGGACAACCCCCCCCCACACACCCACCCCCTTGTAAACCCCCCTGGACACCCCCCGACCCCTCTGGACAGCCCCCCGCCCCTCCTGGACACCACCCCCACCCCCACCCCCTTGGACACCCCCTGGACATCCCCCAACCCTCTGGACAGCCCCCCCACCCACCCGGACAACCCCAAATACCCTCTGGAGAGGCCGCCACCCACTTGGACAGCCCCCACACCCATCCAACCCCTTGGACACCCCCCTGGACACCCCACCGACCCCTCTGGACAAGCCGCCACCCCCTTGGACAGCCCCCCACACCCACCCATCCCCTTTGACACCACCTTGGACACCCCCCGACCCCTCTGGACAGCCCTCGACCCCTCTAGAAAGCACCCCCACCCCTCCTGGACACAACCCCCCACCCCCGACCTGCTTGGACACCCCCTGGACACCCCCAACCCTCTGGACAGCCCCCCCACCCCTCCTAAACACCACCCCCACCCCCTACCCCCCTTGGACATCCCCCTAGACACCCCCCAACACCCACCCACACCCTTGGACAGTCCCCCACACCCACCCACCCCCTTGTAAACCCCCCTGGACACCCCCCGACCCCTCTGGACAGCCCCCCGCCCCTCCTGGACACCACCCCCACCCCCTACCCCCTTGGACACCCCCCTGGACATCCCCCAACCCTCTGGACAGCCCCCCCCCCCACCCGGACAACCCCAAATACCCTCTGGAGAGGCCTCCACCCACTTGGACAGCCCCCCACACCCATCCAACCCCTTGGACACCCCCCTGGACACCCCACCGACCCCTCTAGACAGGACGCCACCCCCTTGGATAGCCCCCCACACCCACCCATCCCCTTGGACACCACCCTGGACACCCCCCGACCCCTCTGGACAGCCCCCGACCCCTCTAGAAAGCACCCCCACCCCTCATGGACACAACCCCCCACCCCCGACCTGCTTGGACACCCCCCTGGACACCCCCCAACCCTCTGGACAGCCCCCACCCCTCCTAAACACCACCCCCACCCCCTACCCCCCTTGGACACCCCCCTGGACACCCCCCAACACCCACCCACACCCTTGGACAACCCCCACACCCACCCACCCCCTTGTAAACCCCCCTGGACACCCCCGACCCCTCTGGACAGCCCCCCGCCCCTCCTGGACACCACCCCCCACCCCTACCCCCTTGGACACCCCCCTGGACATCCCCCAACCCTCTGGACAGCCCCCCCACCCACCCGGACAACCCCAAATACCCTTTGGAGAGGCCGCCACCCACTTGGACAACCCCCCACACCCATCCAACCCCTTGGACACCCCCCTGAACACCCCACCGACCCCTCTGGACAGGCCGCCACCCCCTTGGACAACCCCCACACCCACCCATCCCCTTGTACACCATCCTGGACACCCCCCGACCCCTCTGGACAGCCCCCGACCCCTCTAGAAAGCACCCCCACCCCTCCTGGACACAACCCCCCACCCCCGACCTGCTTGGACACCCCCCTGGACACCCCCAACCCTCTGGACAGTCCCCCCACCCCTCCTAAACACCACCCCCACCCCTTACCCCCCTTGGACACCCCCCAACACCCACCCACACCCTTGGACAGCCCCCACGCCCACCCACCCCCTTGTAAACCCCCCTGGACATGCCCCAACCCTCTTGGGGATTAATAGAGAACGATGAAAAATTAGTGAAATCATAAAATTAGTCAATATTTCAAGTCGAACTAATAGATCTAGGGATGATAAATAAGATTATGGTGCCAAAACGAGTTAAAAGGGTTCGCAATCGAAGAATCTTAGCTAGTTTCAACAAAAAAAATCACAACACATATATATATACTATCCGCGAAAAAAAAACGAACGAGTGGGAGGATTACCTGAGTGCTGCGAGTTTAGATGATTGATCCGAGGAGATTAAATATGAGAAACGATGATCGCAAAACGAATCTAAACCCACGAAATGAACGAGCCGATTCGGGTTTACGCGCGAGAGAGACGAGTCACGACTGTCGAAGGTAAACTCGCGAATGACAATCCACGGGTCTGGGTAAATTTTTAAATGAGTTATCACGTCGGTTATTCAATAACCGACGTTATAATTTTTTTAAAAACATTTATAACGTCGGTTATTCAATAACCGACGTAAAAACCTTCCTCCGGTTCTTTTTTTACGTCGGTTATTTTATAACCGACATTATAAAGGGCTCAAAATCCGCGTTTTATTACGTCGGTTATTCCATAACCGACGTCAAAAACATCTGCAGATTCTTTTTTTACGTCGGTTATTTTATAACCGACGTAAAAAGGGCTTCAAAAACCGCGTTTTTTACGTCGGTTATTGAATAACCGACGTAAAAAACGCCCCCCGCTTCTGTTTTTTACGGCGGTTAATGTATAACCGACGTAAAAAAGGAAGCCGCGCGATTAATAACGTCGGTTATAAAAATAACCGACGTTAAAGGTGTACTAAACACAGGTTTTTACGTCGGTTAATAAATAACCGACGTAAAAAACCTAGTTTTACATATTATGACGTCGGTTTTATATAACCGACGTAAAAAATGGTGACGTAAAAAACCTTTTCTGCACTAGTGACATCGTCACAACCACACATGATCCTAGTACATCGTCACACCCACATAGGATCCTAGTACATCGTCACACCCACACAGGATCCTAGTACATAATGAGACCTACACAATATCCTCGTACACCATCTTACCCACACAGGATCCTAGTACATCGTCAGAGCCACACAGGATCCTAGTACATCGTCAAAATCACACACAATCCTAGTACATCGTCAGACCCACACAGCATCCTAGTACATCATCAGACCCACACATGATCCTAGTACATCGTCAAACCCACATAAGATCATAGAGTAGTCCCACATGTATTACTAGAGCGGATCCATGTGGCATCCCCAAATATAGACCCACGAAGGATCCCATTCTCATGTTACAGCCTGCTATAGGGTACCCACACTAAGCTTGCTCATCTCCAGGAGAGTCCGCTCCATAAGCTAGTGGTCGATAATCCAACTTATATGACGTCCCATGAAGAAGTATCCAAAAGGACTGCCATGTAATTGGTGTCTCAATGCAACAAACGGTACTTCAATCGGACGCTCGGTCTGTAAGTTATTAGCCTTTTAGTCCCGAGGGCCCGGTAGGATTCATGCACGATCCAACCCAACCATACCCCAACATTATCCAAATCTCAATTAGGGTATACCAAATGGACCATCTCTCTCCAAGGTTTCTGGCACCGTAGATGGTTCATCAAACGGACGCTCGTAGCTCAAGATATGGTTGAAAGAATGAAAAGGGTCGAAGTTGGTCCGGGACCGGTTCCACCTGGTTGGACCAACCCAACCCGACCGACCTGGGCTGACCCGACCTGGTTCAAGTCAACCCATCCTGACCTGGTTCCATCCCTAGGTCTGATCCGTCCCATTGGGTCTGTCTTGGCCAACGACCTCCTTCCGCGAGTGATTGCGGATTTGTTCCAAGCCCGAAAAATTAAATGATTGCATATTTGCGATCCTTGCGTCGAGGGATTCACATTCATATATCGCGCTCAGAAAAAATCCGTGTTTTTAAAACCAATAAATATTTAGCATTGAGAACGAATGATGTACGCATCAAAAAGTACAAAGGTTGCGGAGTGGTTGGGCCGTGTTCATTCATCCCACACCCTCGGCGTTAGAACAGTAGAAAACAACTTATTTGTTCTTGAATCAAAAAGAATATAAATATTCTTAAACCGAGATAAACATCATGAATGGGGAAAGGAATAATCAAATAAAAATCCATAGAGGATACCCCACAACATCCTTCCGCAAAGACGAAGGAATCATGGGTCATCCCATTAGATGGTTGACCGCGTTCTTCATACAAATTCAAGAACGGGGAAGAAGAAGTCAAAAACGACCCAACGAAAATAATCCCCTACCTCAAGTTCATTGGAGAGAATCTACGTCTGAGGAAGTATTTGCATTCATTGTCCCCTGTAACAATCCTCCAATGATGTCACTCATGCATCGATCTCTGGTTCAGGGTTTCGGTGTCGCTCTTCACCTCCCTCTGGTACCGGCTTCGTCCTCCAAGGGTTTAGCGTCACTGCACTTTGTCAACACTTCATTTCTTGGTGAAGATGTGCCAAAACCTCTCCATAAGATCCATATAAATAGGTTAGGGGAATGGTGTGCAACTTTCATGGGATTAATGGAGGCCCATTAATTAGTAACCATCTGAATTCCTTTACATTGTGGTTACTTAGAATTGATTGGTCAAGAAATTTATTGGCTTGACACGTCACCAGTACCACCTTACTACTCATCCGTTGGAGGATTAGAATAAAAATAAAATAATAAAGTTATTTTATTTGTTCTATTAAAAAGTTCCAAAAACTAACTTTTTTTCCGGACCTACTGCGGTTGATGTGAATGTCTCTTTAAGCGAATATCGGCGTTGCAAGTTGAACGGTGCCCTCAGATTTCAATTCCAAGCACTGGTCCAAAAGTTAAAAAACACAGATTGCAATTTTACTGAATGTACTTGAAAAAATGTTCTGGAAATTATTAACAGTCACCCTCGACCCACGCCAGTCGAGGTTAGGCTCTGCCCAAGTGAAACACGCCCCAACGAACACAAAATTACTCTTAGATTTTCATTCTGAGTTATAGTTCAAATGTTATGGATTTTACAATAAAATAATTTTCACTTAATTGTTTTTTATGGCCAAAAACTAACTTTTACTAGTGGCACGTGCCGTCAAAAGTTAGTATCTACCTAAAGAGAGAATACCCTCACAATTTCAACGATGGTCTCATATTTTCAATCTGAGTTACCATTTTTGGGTTATAAGCATTTAAAAAATAAAATTATTTA
The DNA here is from genome assembly GCA_963277665.1 of Viscum album. Taxonomy (NCBI): domain Eukaryota; kingdom Viridiplantae; phylum Streptophyta; class Magnoliopsida; order Santalales; family Viscaceae; genus Viscum; species Viscum album. The sequence goes on along the minus strand of OY728166.1, from coordinate 839,074,202 downwards.
TTTAATTATTGTATTCACAGTTATACAATTTTTGGGTTTTCTCACAGGATACTCACGCCGACTAAATTCAAGTCGCGCTAAGGGTAAAATTTCCATTTATAACACAACGGTGCTCTCGGATTTCTAATCTAGGAAACCATTTAAGAGTTATTCTACTTTTTCATGAAAATTGCTTACATGAACTAATTAAAGCGTAACAAAACTTCGACGGATCATTCCAGACACTATGGACCTCAGAATTGCATGCCGTCAGAGTTCGTGATCTCAAAATAATTCCATATAATTAAAAAAATAATATTGAATTTCCAGGTCATTACACCTTCGTTTTCAGAAGAGTGACGAGGGAATAGATTATAGTTTATTCTATCCTAGTCTCATTATTCATGACATAGTGTCTAGATACGCTTCTATTGAGAAAAGTTTCTTATACTGGTTTTCGAACTGAAAGTGTTGTGGCATTATTTACAACATCATGAGATACATCTGTTATCCCATTTTGATATGATAAAGTATATAATTAATCAACCAATGTTGACTGGATGGATTGTATGTTGGGTTGTGATCCATCAGTAGTTCAATATTAGGTTCATTCTGCAGAATTCCATCACGGGTCAGGCATTGGAGAACATTTTGGCTGCTCATCCGGCTCCTCAATAATTGCCTCTAGATGTTTATTTCCCATAAAATTCCATCCTCTCAGTGGATCAAGATAATCCATGTTGTCATATTCACATCAATGGGTGATCTCAAATACCAACTGGTAGAAGGATCATCAATCTGAATTTCAATAGATTAGGCCTATGGACAATCTTCTTCTCACCTGTATAAGATGTACTTCCTTACTTGTTCCTACTATCAAAAAGGCAAAACTAAAAATGAGGCAAAGTATCAGGGGCTCATTACAGGTCTCAAGTTGGTCCTACAGATTGATTTTACATTCCTACCTAGTTATTAATCAAGTATAAAAATGTTGAATATATCTTTTGGAATCCATATATTATTCCCTTACTTAAGTGCAATCACCGACTGATGAACCAATTCACTTCTCTATCGGAGGTGACTCATGTTCATTAGTCAAGGAATCATTGAGATGATGCTTTATCTAGGATAACTACCTTTCTTCTAGGGCATGCCTATGATGATCTGTTCATTCACATACACAATAATGTTTCATCACTCCTTTCATCTGAGATGATGATAATAACCCATATGCAAACCATCATAACAACGATGCTTCCACATCAGGACCTCCAGATTCCCCCCACAGTGGATAGAACCTACAATTAGAAAACCCCTTTCATCAAGTATCTCCAAAATGGTTCTATCGTACTCGAGAGTGATAGACGTGGGAGAATTCATCAGTTCTCTACATAGTCCACCATCCATAGTGGGCATGATATTTTGCAGGCTCTCTATAAACATGGTTTTAATGGAATTATCCTATAATTCATTAAAGGAAATGAGGTTCCCTTGTTCAAGAAAGAAGTTCATTTTGTGTCATGTGGTTCTCATTATGTAGGTTTGAATCTCTCCCACTAGATATGTAGGTAGGGATAATTTTGGACAAATATAGTCTATAAATACATCGAGTTTTCCAAGAGGTGTCACACTTATTAGATTTATGCTGGCTTCATAAATTGAACATTGAATCCCGTATATACCATCAGGTATTCTTATCCCTTTTCAGTATAGGGAATCAAAGTCATATGTCCATATCTACCAGGGACTGCTCACCAGTACAGGTTCATTATGACCATGACCAATTTCTTTTCGAAGTGGGAAAATATGATTCCTCCTATAGAATCATAGGCTAGACCAGTGGTCAAATTTATGAGCTCACTTATCATCCATTGATTCGGAGTTATTCACACCATTATCACTGACAACAGAAACAACATTCGAGTTTCTAAGCTATTGAAATTGGATTCCAAGTTTAATAACATATCCAACCATACTTCCTACTATCATGCATAGGAGAATGGATATATCAATCCTTTTAACAAAACTGTCTCTAATAATATGAAAAAGATGTTGGGCAAGAACAATACAAGTTAGATGGAAATTCTCTCCAACTATCTATGGGATTATCCAATGATGACACAAAATTCCACACATGTGACACCATATTTCATGGTATATGGAATAAAGGCATTATTTCCCATATAGATTCAGTTTTCATCGCTCTAAAATAGATATCTATGATCAATCAGTACTGAAAAGAATAACAACATTCTTTCCAGCTGAGCTATAATCCCTTATGTAGCATAGGCTTCAAGCCTTATATAATCAAGATAGCCGTTGAAATAATATAGATTGGGAATTCAATGATATGTTTATCCTCAAATCCTTCCTCTAGGGTGAAATGGTTCTGGTCCTATGAATGAAAATGATACTTGGTAGAAAGTCGAAAAAGTTTTAACCTATGATGGAATGACATTCAATCGTACATAATGTATATTCCAATATCACATACTCCTTTATAACCATCTATTATGAGAAAATAACTCATCCAACCAATGATAAGTTCCCTTTGTAGTACATTCCATAAGAAACAAATGTCCTGAGAAATGATATTAAATTAGGTATATGGTCTACGCTTCAAGACATTAAACTAATAGCCATCCTACGATACGAGTTATATGAAATTAAACTAATAACCATATCAACTGAACTCCATGACCTTAATATAAGAGCATATAGTCCAAGAATTATGGATTTATAATTATTTGGAATCCACATATTAATTTATCATTCAACACGAGCCTCATTGGTCCTCATTCACTTCGGGTTACACATATCATCCTTGTTTATCCCTTTTTCATGAAATGATTCCTCAAATTTTCCAATATTTATGAATTAAAATTAGAAGTGTACATATTTACCGCACTATGTTAGACTACATAAACTACTCAAAAAATAGCCTATACCCACGGTTTTGGGAACTGTGGGCTGGAATGGCGTCGGTATAGGTCCCCAGCCTATACCCACAGTTTTCCAAAACCGTGGGTATAAGTGTTCTACCACCATCTCAACGAAACTTACCCAATTGCCCCAGTGTGAAAGGCTTTTACCCATGGTTTCAAAACCATGGGTATAGATCCAAAAATAATGCAGGTGGCAGGTTTTGATCCCTCAACCTCTTGGCTGTAAACACTGCATCTAACCACAACCCTAACATCACCTATGTGTGTATATATTTATATTTATTTAAATATAGTTATATAAACCGTCAGTATTGAGAAAAGAACCGTGGGTATAGGACTCTCGACAAAAAAATTTCCTTCCTGTGGAAAAAAAATTCCCGCGCACACATGTGAAACCTATACCCACTGTTTATCATAACTGTGGGTATATGTAGTTTATCCCAGAACTATCCCCATGGTTTGTGGAAAACTGTGGGGATAGGTGCCCCTATACCCATGGTTTTGGAAAACTTGGGTATAGGTGACTTTTTGGACAAATCCCCATGGTTTTAGAAAACCTTGGGGATAGACCCCCCCCCATACCCACGGTTTTGGAAAAACGTGGGTATAGGTCTTGAAAATTTACCTATACCCACGGTTTTCAAAAACCGTGGGTATAGGGGTACCTATCCCCATGGTGTTGGGGAAAACTGTGGGGATATGTCCATTTTCCAGTAGTTATAGATCAGTCTGATCACATGACCGTAAACTGTGACATTATTTTCTGGAACACATAAAGATAAATTGCACAGCACCACAATGTTGTCACATGACAGGAAATCACCCTTAGAATTAGTCATCTACAATTATGTATTCAAGAACTATATATGGATTTATTCATATCCACATAGGATACGTAGTGAGGCAGGGATATTTACATCATTGTCCTACCTCCCAAAAAATTCCCCCTTTTTTGTACGAGTCAGACCCGTGTAGACATATCACCTTCAAGAACAATGTGTGGATTGATTCCCATTCGTATGAGATACATAGTGATGAAAAAAAATTATATCTTTGGACCCACCTCAAATTCCTCGACCCCTTCTCCCTCAGGCCCTTCTTATGAAACTCTAGGCCTTGTTGGTCCTTTTTCAAGTTGTATTTTTTATCCTCTCCTTCCATATAGGTTTCCATGAGGCAAAACAGAGTCTAGTCATCATGACTCAAAACTATATTCAAGTCTCCTATAAAATAAGTGTTGTTTAATTTGGTATATTTATCCCTTATTCACATAGAGTTTCTCAATCCTTCAAAAAATATATATTTATTTGAGAACTCCATAATCAGAATTACATTACTTTAAAATAAGAATAATTTGTTATGAACTCCATGAATTTAAAATGAGAGCAGAAAGTCCAAGAATCACGATGTTAAACAATGTGTAGTCCTTATTGGGAGTGATTCTGGTGGTGTAGACCTCTCTAGTACCCATTCATGTGGGGTTTATCACTCTTCCAAGCGAACTACCCTTTTTTGAGATGTTCCTTCTTCATGGTCTAGGAAAAATGACTTTATAATTTTTATAGCAAGTCCAAGCATCACAACTTTAAACTTTATGAAATCATCCTAAGGTATGAATATGTGGAATGGGGTCCCCATGGCCATCATTCATGTTGGGCTTGTTATGCTACCAAATTATGCATATCCATTTTGGAGTGCTTACCACATTTTGGCCAAGAATCTATAATGCCAAACTGGGGGTTAATTTCCACAACTAATGATAAAAAATTATAATTCTAACCCTCAATAAGTTCAAGATGAATCATGATAATCATGGGATACTTCAGTTCCCTCGCTAAAGAGTGTGTCCCCACTAGTGTTGGTATCTCAAGACATTGTGTTTCTATAAAAATGTGTTGAATGATTCCCATATTTATGAGATATGTAGTGACACCCATACCTGTTATATTTCGGCCCAATTAATAATTCAACAACCCTTTAGCCCCTTGTCCCTTGTCATGATCCAAAAAACAAAACATTATATTTTCTACAAAAATTTCATTTATCATTATTTTAAACTATATGTGGGCCTCCTTAAATGTGATTATGTGGTGTGTGAGTATCCTAGACCCTCATTCACATTGGCTTTGTCACTACATCTCACTAAAAATACCTGTTTTAGGGGACCCATATATTTTTTATAAACACTATGACCTTAAATTAAGGCCATACAGTCAATACAACACACCCTAAATGTTTTTTCAATAGTTTGGAAAATTATGATCTAAACTATTTGCAACCCACATAGTCCGACTTGTACGAATTTAAACTGCATATCCAAACATCCTCAACTAATGATGTTCAACTATGACACCACGAAATTATGAAACAGAATACTTCTGGTTCCCTCTTCATAGTGGTTAATCATTATCAGTATTGGTATTCTACCGCAACATGTTAGAGGACTATGGGTGGATTGATTCCCATCCTCATGGAACACTTATTGATGCTCACATTAATTATCTCTGGTTTCGTCAACAAATATATCAAATCTGCTGACCCATTTTCCGCATCCAAGCCTGTTCTTTATTTTCATAAACTATGACTCGATTTCCCTACATCAGGACATTAAAATGTTTGCAAGACTTACATGGAACTTTGTTCCATGATGAAATCCTCCATAGTCATCATACACATTATGTTTTAACTATTATACTATGAACATCCCTTGAGGATCATTTTTTCATATGGTCCTCAGTGAATGACATTAAACTATAGTCTAACCCTAGATAATTTTAGGAATCCTCTTAAATAAGATATAATGTTTCTCTAATTTTAAATCTTTGTGCCTCAAACAATATGTATGGGATTCTTAATAAATTTCACCCCATTCACTATTCATGGAATTACTCACATTAACTATGATATTTCACAAATTCATTCATCCAAGAGGATAACCCCTATCTATGTTGGTATCCTACTCTGCTGTTATCTAGAATAATGTGTGTCTTTGTTCTCTTCCTCATGGGATATGTAGTGACACTCGGACCACTATTATCCCTATGCCTAGCTATAAATTCCCGTTGGCCCCTTGGACCATGTTAAGGACCACATGATATGACTGTAAACTATTCTTAAAACCTGAATTTGTATCTCACCTTCCACTATGAAACATTCCCAACATTGAGTCTTCCTTGGTATGGATTTATATAAACCATCCAATCCAGATGGACCCCATAATGGTGGTGGTCTCATGCAATTTTTTTCTCACCTACCATCTTGGGCCAATGCCCAAATTAATCATTAGATGAAAAGTACTGATCATGTTTTTTGAAATTTTTCAACTGATGATCTTGAATTTTCTCTCCTCATTTTTTGTCTGGTGTGGTTCCGATTCATTTGATTAGAATATTGTCAGCAGTCGATCCCTACCCATCAGAAACCCCTGATCATGACCTCAAAAATCTCATTTTACCTCCTCTCTACTTCCCTGTATCTTAGTGAGATTATAATCCTTGGTATCACCCACAATGTTCACATCAATTTTTTAGAAACAACTGCATATTGTTCACTTTTTACCTCTTAGATCATGACTCATGTGGGATTAGATGTTTTGGTATGGTGTGTAGCTATGTGTTCAAGCTGCACGAGGAAACCCACAGTCCAAAATTCATAACCTTAGAAATTGTGAAATGTCCCAGACACATGATGTTAAATAATGAAATGTATCCTAATCACAAGACCTTAAACTATAAAATTCCCCATCCTTATCACATGAAATTAAAATGCATTTAAAACATCCTCACCATATGACACAAGACTACATATCAATTTTTTTTTTGCATGACATAAATCTTCATGGTGTCTTCAGCCCCTTATTGAGACCCATTCTACTGTTTTTGATCATCTACTGCATCACTCATGTTCCTTCAGCACTCACTCTTAATCCATGATAGTTCCCCTCTAGAAGATGGTTCAGATGTTTTTTCAGACCAATACGCTTACACAAATTTTTTCTAAGGCGCGGTGGTGTAATTATAAGAGTGTTGGAACCCATACAGTCATTCCATAACATCCATTCTCATGATTTTTGTTTCCCTTTATTGGATCCTCATCCTAAACCATGTTTGTAGGTACCCCTAATGGCCTTTTCTCATGTTATTTTAGATCACATACCATATAGGGAAAAAATGTCGAATGACTTTGGATGAAATTTTGAGAAATGTTCTATGTTTTGAAGATGTTAGAAAGTCTAACCTCATTTGTTTGTACCCATTCCAAGATAATCATATAGATATTGTGTTTCAAACATGTTCATCAGTTATCTGGCATTTCCAAGCCATTCCCCTCATGTTCAATATTTTGGGCATCATGATTTAGACTTTCCATTCGCAATTGTTTGGATTGAATTCAATACCCCTTCCATTATCTTCTTTATCACTAGAGCACATTGTAAATAAAGTTGATTGTTGTAAGGAGACATGTTCTCCAACCATAGCTTCTCTCAACCAAAAAACACTTCTTCATTAGTCAAAAACAAAAGACCTTAGGTGATCGATGATTATATATAATTCTTATACGAAGTGGAATAATTTGGTTATCCCTTTTTTCAAATTGACTATGACTCACATTAGATTAGGGATTTTTCATTGATTTTCACACAAATGTGATCGAGGTGATATAATTAAGAGTAGTAAAATAAATGTATCCACACATGCAGAATGATTCATAATAAAACAATAAAGTAGTGGTGTTGTCATGGTTTATCCACATGTTGGAGCCTCTCATTGGTCTAGAAAAATTTCCCCTATGATTATTCTCTGGAATTCAAGTGATGCATCTATATGAGTCTCTTAGGGGTGGTAACCAAGACCTCCTAGATCCTCTTGAGATTTTAATAATTATCTCCAAAAATGGGATTAAGATGGTTATCTCAGATCATTTCACAATCCCAATCATCCCAAATATATGCTAAATGAAGGGTTGCCTTCCTAATCTACCTCCCAGCCTCATCCATATGAGACATTTGTTGGATGATTACTTCCGATTGATTGTCGATAAAAACCTTCTTGTTTTTCTATTCTCCCTGGTACTAGATTTCAATGTCAACTACCTGGAGAAAAATATTTATAGACCATTACTAGTGCGAAGAATCCTTTATATGATGGATTTCCACATGAACCTTCTCAACAAGGATGTTGTGGGCTAGTTCATAGAGACCATGAGTGTCCACCCCTCAAGTTCTCAGATTACGTAACCGTTGGTGGAGGTACCCTATATGGCATACCTAGTCTAGATATAGGGTCTGTGTGATGAAACACTATATATAACTCTACACAATATGCTAGGCTATGAAATTTTCTTCCATATCCATGAATCAATAATATTCTTGTTCTTAAATAGATTCAAAATTGTATTAATGGAATTCTTTGAGAATGAAGGAAACAAGGTATTCTTCTGGAATCATATAGGATGGGATAGTCATAAGATCATGAGGTTGTTCATCCTAACAAGAATCTTCTTCTACTACTATCCTGAATTCCACAACCCCTCTGGTCCTTTATTCTTGGAGGGTGGCATCTCTTATCACCACCAGGGCCACATGAATAGTTATTGTGAGAGTTGGAATAGGTTTTTGGGTTCTAAGAATCATTTGAACTTTCGTTAAAAAAATATATCATTCAGATATAATAAAGAAATAAGGTAATCAATGAAATATAGGATAAGGTAACCTATGTTAATTTTATACTTTAGTGATAAGAATCTCAATATTCACAAGTAGATCCCCAGCCAAATTACCCTCTGTGGCTGCTACTTCAACTAGAGTCGTTGATGTTTGATTGATCATTCCTATGATGTTTATATGCCACCTCACTCATTTCCTATCATGGGATAATGTAAGAAACCATCCTTTATGGGTTCCTCTCATACCTCCACCTCCTCCACACTTGATTCTGGTGTGACTGGAAAGGAGTTAGACAACAATTCAATAGGTAATGTCATAATCAATGTACATAATATTCATATATTAACATGGTCACCAGTGACACTTCCTTTAGTAGAGGATACATGATGAGTATCGCTTCCCCAGGGATCATCTGACTCCTCTGGAAACATAGCTCACAAAACTAATTCAGCTGATGAAGATTGTGGGGGAGAGGTCATGTCCAACAATACCTTCACCCATTTAGTCAATGGGTGCATAGTTCCTTAGTAATGTACAAAGTCTACCAGTTTTGTCACATGTAATTACCCATTATCCCGAGACACGTGAAAACCATCATTGGTGTGACCAATCATAGTGAGAGGGATCTAATTTCTTATGAGATGATTTCACATCTTATGAAAACTAGAGAACTGCTTGAACACATAACACTTGTCCTAAGAATCATGAAATATGACATCACAGGGAATGTCCAATTGAGTAATCGCTTTGTTGGAGCTTGAAAAATGTTCATAGGTACCACCATAGATGGATCACCTTCATATATAGTCTTCCTTCTTAAAGCATTCAACATGACGATGATGTTTATCCTATACCTTCACCTCTTACCTGTTCAGGCCCATGAACTATTGGACCCACTCCTGATGTCCTTCCCACTGGATTATCTCTACCACCATTATTGCCACTAACCACTACTCAACCACATCCACATAGTAGATGAATCACTCATTCATTGGCTCATGTGTCCTGTTGTATCCAAATAACCACGAGATATGTGATCTCCAAACTCTTCGCATAATAGTGAGTTATCTCATACACAGTCGTCGGGGGTGGTAACTAATTCTGCATATTTCCGTCTCCATGAATAAACATGAACAATAATTTACTCATCACAAAATGATCAAAATCATTGTGCACTTATTACACATTAAAAGTAAAAATCTATGGGAAGCATAACTTCTTTGTGAACCAGCGTGGATTGTAAGACTATATCACATTAAACCCTTGCTACCAGTACCCCCCCCCCCCTCTATTGGATAGAGGGTATGATTTATGCTCCTTGGTCCTAAAACCATCATCAGTTTCCACCCCAGTCAATAGAGGGAAATGGTGAAAGATGAAATGATCCTCCCACCCAACATTATTCAGCTCTTCCACTAGAACCAACACGAATGTGGACCTCCCCATTATGTTCATAATTGTTTGTTGGATGTTTATTATGGGAGGGTAAATACGGTTTGGTTACTCATAGCCACAAATGTGTGAAGTAGCTGAGCTATAAAGGATGTGAATGGGACCACACAATGCAGTATTGTTTTCCCCTCTCTAATATGGAAATATAACTTGTATAATTTCTCAAGTACTAGGATACCACTATTGAAACAATTTCACATCACTAGAATCACTTCCATTATGAAGGTTCTTAGATCCACCCAAATGTGTGCATTCATCACAAGGGGAATCCACCCATAGATTAGTGCCACAATAAAACCCGCAAACCTGACTAAGGGTTGAACCTCAATTTTAACATTGTATCCCCATAGCTTCCACTTGAATGCTTCCAGAATATATAGGTATGTACTCTCTTTATCCCACTTGTATCCCTAGGGACATGTGGGTGGCCTCATTAGCAATTACCATATTGGATCCGCCCTGTCAACAGGATCCTCTATAGGGACGTTCAAATAGTAGTTGAACCATTTCATAAAGGGATCATCCCTTGTCCTCGTCTTCTCCTTACTGGTTCCCCACACCAGATCTAGAAGTGCCTTTTCCCAAGGTGAAAGTTGATCATGGTCTTCTCATATATTATGTGTGTGTAAAAAATCATTGTATATCCCCTCACAATTATTGGTATTCTAGTGTTATAATAAAGGTCGCATTGACTAGCACCGACCTCCACATGCTGAAAATGAAATATATTGGTCTTGGGTGACTATCTTCTCAACAACTCATACATGATCCCATATGGATGGAAACAACGGAACTAGGAATACAATTTTTATTTTTAATTTCATACTCAATTCATCTCTTCTAAAAATTATTATCATTATATAGACATCAAATAGGATTAGGCCCACTCATCTATGATGTTTCCACCTTAGAAAAAAAATCATATCCATCATTCCATCCCTTATATAGGTCTCCCACATCTACCATGATGATCATATAATATTGAAACAAGGATTCCACATCCTCCAACTTCATCCCATCAACATTTTCGATATATTTCTAGAGGTATCTTGATGTGATATGTCTGTGATCCTTCCATATGTGGCCTGATCATCCTTATACCACTGGTACTTAATGGGTATTCCCCTAAAATCAAATATGGATCATCAATTCTCTACTACAGCATAAGGGTATCATTCCTCAAACCAAATCTAGAATGAAACATCCTCTTCCCCAAATGATATCCCCTATAAGACTCTAAAATAAATCCAAAAAATAAGTTCTGGTCTGAATCACATCATAAGAACACCCTAATCTAGATGTTTTCATCCATATCTTCCCTTCAAGAAGAATCCACAATAACCCCAAGAATGAAATTCATATAATAAATTAGATTTTGTATTTGTGATTTTTTAGTTTGTTTCATGAATTTAGTTTACCGAGATCATTCGTGGAGCATCACTCATGAAGCTCTGGGTTGAAGTTCTCACTTTTTAAATAAATGGTTTTCATTATTTGGTTCATTAATCTGCATTTTCATAACAAAGGTTCATAAATTATGACTTCCTATGAATGATTTCATGTTGTGGGAATCATGGAGAGAATTATATTGTCATAAATAGAGAAAACAAATATTTTCTTTTCATTACGTCAATTTCCATTGAGGTCCCCCACAATGCTATTTATAGGCAGACATCTAAGCCATGCATTACAATGGTCTTCACACAAGTGGTCAATGTGAAACTACATTGTGCATAAAAATCATGAATTATCTTCATGAAAGGGATAAAATTGTCTAATTTCATATATTTATCCTTATATTATAACCCACATTTTTCTATTAGCTAAAAATATGAGGGGAGGATTTGTTTAGCACAGGAATATGTGATACTACAGTAGAGAAGGAAGTCAAATATGGTATAGGGAAAATCTAATCCAAAATATCCCAAAAACCATATAAAGGACTCTCTTTCATGAATCCATAATTCTAATCTAACTAGAAGGAGATTTTGGGGCTCCCTTCCAGATAGACCCCCTTCACAAATGCATGAATAGATGACGTTGCACTCTGCAAGTCTGATCGTTCTCTATGACTATGCTAAGGATTAATTGTGTGCTTTGCGAGTCCGGTCAAGATGAACCTATTTCATGAAGATAGAATTTAATTCATGAAAAATTGACCATATTTGTGAAACCACTTTCTAATATATACAACCCATATTACATCCTTTTGGAAATGGTGACCTAACCATTCAACTTCTAGATTTATCCCATTTTGTGAAACATCTAAGAATCATGAAAAACCCAAAACAGATCATCCAAGGTATCTTAGAATTATGAAACCCACATCCATATGTTCTTGAATACCTCCACATAAGGTGGGAAAAACTTTTGTGAAGGCATACACCCTTCACATAGGAAGAAGTACCAATGTGGAACTTGAGGATTCACAAAGCATTAACCTCTGTGAAACACTCCATTCCTCATACATGATTTCATGATGAGGTAGAGTCATCATGTTTCATGAATCCTAACCCTCCACCAAATCACTGACCTATGCAAAGAACTTTGTTGAGAGGCTAGATTATTTGCAAAACACATCTCTTAGGTTTTCCATGACGAATCCTTTATGTTGACACCAATTCACAAAGGTTGTGTTTAAAAATCCCCCACATCCATCCAAGATAATTTCATCTACACTTTATGTTTTTATCTGACTAATGTCAAATATTCATATGGCCCACATTACTTTACAAGAGGCCTGCTACTCCCATATACCTTTTTCTTTTCATCATGGGTGTCGAGGTTTTTTTCTTCTCAACATAGTCACACTAATGTTGACATCATGATCGACTGATCCTTCAAACTATCATACACTTTCAATTATAAATCAATGCACCTTATATAGATGCATAAGTGGTGGTTATATAATCCCAAGGGGTATAGATGCAGTCCTACATGTTCAATATTCATGACCTAAAACTACCTAGAACTAACAACTATAAAAGATGATATTAAACTATGGCCTTACCTTGCGCGAAAGGTACAAGAGGCTCCATGTGTGACTGGAATGGGATGGTCTCCACATCTCCCATCCTCATAGGGAATGAGATCCTCCCCACATTGAATTTGATCCTCCCCATATGGAATGACATCTTCCTCAGAAATCTCCCATGCATAGCCCCCACTCCATATGTCATTGGAGCATCGTGCGTGACACGATCATTTGGTCTACTACTTTCTATTATCTCTCACACCAAGAATGACTCATATGGGGCTAGATGTTTTCAGGGACCTTGACATCTTCTTTGTCACCCTATGGGAGTATTCTAGTCATAGGCTCTAACAATAATCACCCAATGATCCACTTTTATGCGCATGCCCTGACCTCATGTCCCTAAAGGGCCTCTTCCTTAGGTATATTCTCAATACCTTATAAAATACATGGGAATAGATTCCCAATCTACTAGGATCCATAGGTTTTCTCCCTATGGTCTAAACCCAATAACCATATCTATCTTGATGTTCTCCCTAAGCCTCCACATCCTAGTAAGATCATGCCACTTACTTGGGTGACCAGAACCCTTCCAGTTCTATTAAGAAACTCAATAGGTATGAACCACACCAACTCTAACCAAGGGAAATGCTCTTGAAAATGGAATATTATGTGAATAATCCCTATACCATCACTCAAAAAATATCCTTTTTCATCATGAAATTCCATGCTATTTTATGTTAATCTACATGGACTGGTTTTGTCACATGACTTTCAACTATAGAAATGTACTATATGTGTTTTGATTCTAGTATCCTAGAAAGATTTTGTAAGACTAGTCTTAGTGGTTCAATCCCAACCAATGGTAACCCAATGTTCCCCCTTTTAGTGGTGAAACTCAATAATCCACCTCCAAAGGTGTCCAAATCAACCTTCATGGTGTGAAACCTACCAATTATGGTACACACATCCTTGAACGAACTTTGTAGGGAATCTTGATCCATCGGTAACCTATAGGTGTAACATCTTCCCTCCCAAGGACATACTTCCTTGATTTACATTCGTAAGATTTATTGATTAGCCAACTTTGTATCCACAAGATATCAAAATTGATCCTAGTCCGTCCCTACAGAATGTTCACATCTGTCACAATAAGATATTAAACTTGTGACAAGTAATATATACTTCTTGATAAACATTGGATGCCTATGGTGAATGAAATGGGAGATATGAACCTATGGAGTCAACTAACTCATTCTAAAAATGGGATTCCCAATATGAATGATTTTTAATATATGATCTGTATGTGTTAGATACCTCTTCATCAATATAGTCTAACTTATGTTTCTCACTTATGAGGCATCCATGAGATGGACTCCTACAAGGAATAATATAGGTGACCAATGTACCTAGAGTTTAGACTTGCCAACGACACACAACATGAGTACTCTTCTAAGTTAATTTTTTGTCCCTTTAAATACCGATTAGAATGTATGAACATATGATACATAATTAACAAGCATCTAAAAGGATATGGTACTAGGAATGAGTTCCATGTATATGACTCAAATCGATGAGGTAGACCCAGGATAGCCAATGTGTTCCAAGGAGGAATCCATTGTATGATAAATCAATATCCAATCATCTTATTTCGATCCAAAAAACAGACATGACCATTAAAAGTGTTAAAATTTTCCCATATTTGGAAACTGAGAATGCATCATAACAAAATGCAACACAAACACATGTTAAAACTATTTATATGTGGTTCACATCATTGAAATTGTTGGAAAAACATACCTTCCTCCTTTTCCAAAATTAGACTGAAGATATTGTGTGAAATCTCTGATCTTCCACTACCAATTGCTTCTCACATCAAGCATGACTCTAGATGTCTTATCGATTAGTGTGTGTCATGTAACTAGAATGCTAAAATCTCACCATATGGGCCTTCTAGTGGTTGTATGACCCAAAATCATGTAAAAATCCCCTTAAAGGGTTGTATACCCCAAAATAAAAACATTCAAATTTATATATTCCCAATGAATCCACCAATTGGGCCTCCTCCAAAGGTCTAATCCTCGATCCTTTTGAACTACATATGATTTGATTCTTGTCCAAAAATGGTATGTAGGAGTCTTCCATAAGGTTCAAACCTAGTACCACAACCTCATACTAATATTCTTTGGGCTATATTACCAGTATCGTCATATCCAAATCGGGGGTACATATTCCTTCCTTGTCCCTCCATCACCAACCTTATTTGAAATTATTCATAGAAGAGTTATATATAAACTAAGAGGATATATTCTTTCTGGTTCTCTACATCACCATCCTTATAGGTTCATATTCCAAGTAATATCACATCCAACGTAGGAGGATATATTCCTTCTGGTTCTCTTGGCCATTTTGTAATAAGTACCACGAAATCCTTTACTGGAAATCATCTTCTAAAATTTTCTCATCGTAATATGTTGGACTACATGATCTAGTATTTTTTACATGACATTAAAAGGAATGATGTGCCCCATTAATTTGGAATAAATTACAAGGGTTCTGATTCATCTCATTAGGGTATGTATGAATCCCTAATCGTGGGATAGATACCAAAATTGAATCAACCCCTTCTCCCTTAATGATGATGAATTCTAGAGTGCCGAACTAATTTTATTAAAACAAAATTGTAAACAGAGAACATAACCAAGATGCTTCCATCAATGGAGAGCCTCAGATACATAAATATGGTTCTGTCAATGGACAACCCCATATAAATATTGATGGTTTCCCAAAATGCGTTTCTATAATTTATTATTAATGTATTGGGATCATTGGTTACATGTTATTAATATAAAAGGAGATTCATTAATATGATATAAATTCATTAGAGTGTACCAAAGTATGAAATAATTACCCCCAAAATGGTGTGATGAGCCTACCCTCCCATCACCTTAACCAATGGGTTTTCTTAATAGTCATTAGTTAGACTCACCAATGATTTTCTTCATTTGGAATATAGGCCCAAGAGTTATCTTGGATTTGAGAGTCATTCAGTGTTTTTAGTTCAACTAATAAAACTATTGGAAAGTAATATACTATGATAATGACTTCCAAAAAACAACACAATTCACAAAACAAACGAAATCCATTGAATCCATAACATAAGACCAACTCTATGATATTGAAAATGATTCCTTTTAGACATTTCATCTTCCATTCATCCCTACCAAAACTATCCTTTGTAAATTATTGAAATTTTTGGGAGTTACAATTCAACGAATGTAATGACTTCAAAGACATGAGAAGCATCTCTAGCTATATTACTTGAACAACTCTATACATTGGTCTTGAAAACATCAATCTCACTCCCATGCCTCATACTGGATCCTTTATTAATACCAAAGCACTTGGAAAATTGATAACGTCTTACCTCGTAGTACTTTCTCACTCTGATTGATAATCCACACTGGGAATTTCTCAAATGTTATTTAGGATCTACCTCAACATTGTCGATATAAATTGCATGAAAAAGATAAAAAATGTATCTCTGAATATAATACACATGAAACACATAATGTAAACTGTGATATTGAGAAGGATGATTCATAGGATACTCTAGAATTCCAATATTCATGGTGATATTGAATGTTATAACATAACAAGATAGTATCTTACATTTATTCCTCAATAATCTATGGCCTAACCATAATTCCACTTAGAGAAAAACCGAATCACTAATATAAGCTTTTTAAGGCATCCACCTACTATTGGAATAAAACTTATCGCCACTTTGTTATGAGATAAAACTCTTCTAAATCATATGCACTCTCTCGAATGTCTATTATAGAAAAATGGTCCCCACATCTGCTTCCTCATCATCTTCATGCCAACATAGAGTGTAAAGACATGGCATACCATATATATCCTCATAATGTTCCATATTAATAGAATCATAGTAGTGTTTGTTGCATGTGAACTCATCCAATGCTAAGAGATCATAGCATAATCCACTAATATTTAAAAAATTAGACTGAAACATAACATCAAAAATCCAAATCATCTACTCTAACAGTCCCCTAGGTTTTGGATGGTGTGTTGTGTGGAATTTTAGCAGACTCTGCAAGACCTTCTACAATCCCTGTGAAAACTATCTTATAAAATGTGCATCTTTATTAGATATAATGGTCAAGGGAACTCATGCAAGCATACTATCTTGTGGATATACATAATTCCTAGTTCATATATTACACGATTCTCACAAATCAGTATGACATGAGAAAACATACTTATATGATCAATAATCATCCAAAAAACATTGTTGTTCCTTAGGGTCCTATGTAACCCATTCACAAAGTCTATCACGATGCCTCCGTCTTCCACTAGAGAATATGATGTGGTTGGGTAAAACCATCAAGATTATTTTGTTTTACTTTTATCCTCTACAGGACATGACATGATTAAATGAATATAGCCATGTCCCTCTAAAACCTTATCCTCTAGAAATGTCACTTAAAATAGTGGTACATGTTTATAACTATAGGATATACCACTTAGCGGTACAAAAGAATCCAATTATATCTTCCTTGATATAATAAGGGACTAAAACTCTCTCATGTACAAATATCACATCATCACCATCCAAAAATCACCATGGTATCGATTCGCCACCTACAAGTTGTTCTTGTATCACAACACACTCTTTGAAAGTATCCTTACTAGCCTTTAACTGGTATACCTAAGAATATGTGACTATCAATGGAGAACCTGAAATTGATCCCCTATGCTCAAAATCATCCATCATCTAATCAGCTAACATGCTCATCAGGTTCTAGTGATCCTCAGATAACCCTTCACCAAGATCATGAGATACCTTTGTATTATGACTCATATCATATGTAATGATGTTATATTTTCTTGGTGCATTGGCCATATCAACATTTAATGATTAATTGTAATCTATCTAGTGATCTACCTCAAATTCATTGGTCATTATATAAAGATATAGTAGAGGTTCTTATAGTCTATATTAATAAAAACAACTCTAATCAATGTGATATTGTTACCAAAACATCAAATAATGTACCAAAACTTCTAGTTCCCTTTCAAAAGATTGATAGTTACACCCATGAGGTCATAGTTTCTATAACCCATATGTTATAACCCATTCCCTAAATATAGTATTTCACCCAATCCAACTCCTGATACATCCCAATATATAATAATTCTAACCTCGAGATGAGAATGAATCAATATTGGAGATGATGTAAACCTCATATTCATCTCATTAAATTTGAACTAACACTAGTCATAACACTGAATCGTCTCCCATTTAATTGTATATATTATCATGGGTGCTGATAAATGTGTGAAATATTAAATAAAATGCCTACAGAACCCTTATAAGCAATAAAAAATCTTTATCTGATACCCCTTCTGGTTTCATGTCTATGAAATCACTAACTCTACTTTATATGAGTCTATTGATATAATATTTTCAAAAAATAGCATTCCCTATGAATTTTACCTCTTAAATATAAATGTTACACAACAACATGATAGAATCAATTAGATGTTCTATACGTGTACTCAAAACTATATTGAGATGTATGACATACTTATATGGGTTTGGTGACTAATTAAGGATATAATCAATGAACAGCTTGAAAAAGGAGTAATGGTATGGGTGAAAGATTTGTTCCTAAGATCCATCTATATAGATAGCACATTCATCAATCCTTATTGGATCCCCATGAACTTTTATATCCCATACATAACCCTAAAATTCATCTTTAGGATGTCCTCCTCTCTAACAATAAATTGGGGATATCCAATTCATAGATCAATTTAAGTGTACAATTGAGATACATAAAATGGAACAAAGAGAAAAATGGTCCTCGGTAGAGGTTAAATATTATTCAAAGTCCCATAATTTTTATTTTGGTGATCTAAGAATAGTACAAGAATATTGTCTTCCTTATTTGGAAAACTGAACATATAAACCCTACCGTGGTATACATAGCCTCATAAAACCCTTATATTTCTGGTCCCCAACCTTAACATTAATCCCCTTCAACCCAGCCTACACCATATGATGAGGGTATAAAAATGTTTTGTATATCAAGTATGAGTTTAATATTCTATTCAACTACTCAAGTAGGGGAAATTTATATGAATTTATCTAATAAAACATCACAATAAAGATCCAAAACTTGAGAAAAATACAATGGGATATTACTAATCATATTGAAGGATCCATTTCGATAATCTTCACTGTAAACATTCCAAGATGGATAATTTCTAGACCACCTCTACCTACTCCCAACTCTCTCTGATAATTCATCAAGAACTTTTATCCCTTTGGGGATATAAATGATAACCATATTCGATCAGAATCAACGTGGGATAGGAAACCTGTTATAAATCTTATTACATGAATCACATTAATTTTCATGATCTCATAAATAATGAAGTACCATATATTTCCATTACCATAAATGAATATATGTTACTCTGGGAATCACTAATGATGGTCTAACTTCATGACCAATGGTGTATGAGGGGAAATCAACATAAAAGACAATTTTACCATTAGGTCATGTCTATAAATATATTGTGAATATATAATGGAATGGAAAGAACCAAATATCAGAAAACGTGTTTGATAAAATAAGGAATATAAACTATACCTTTAATAGTGGATGGTTCCTCTCCACTATTTGATGAACCCTAATCTACTACAAACACTCAATCTTCCTTAGGTCCATGACTTTGTCCATGAGATACATGACTTTTCTGGGTCATCTTCATATGATCCTACTATTGAAGACCCTAAATAGATATCTGGGTCATAGATTTTTTCTATAAATCTACATTATATAAACTTAACCTAAAAATTCTTGAGAGCTATTGGGAATTCCCCATCATTAGCATTATCACAAACTTCTCTTAGGTGTGGTGTAAAACCTATGGTAATGTCGGCCTTTCCCATAGTTGAAGCACTGTGGAACTTTAACTATGGGGGAAGAAAAATCTATACTCTACTCCACCTGCATACCACTACCATATTTTACATACTCAGCCGTCCAATTTCTACTACTATAAGTGAAACTCATAGGAGCAGTAGGACTTCCTCCCACATGAGTATTAAAGAGAGGAATATGTCCAACTACTCTACCATCCTCTAAGACCTTCCAAATAATCAAGGCCTTATGGATAACATCTAAGTATTTTAGTATGGTTAAAATATAAATCATCCATCTAATGTTAGCATGAAGACCATTTAGAGCCACGAGATGATAAAAATGATTCTTCTTATTGAAATAAGTAGAGTATACATATACCATCATAGATCCCTAAAAAGGCACCATAACTATTAAATTTTCCACAACATTAACATTTTGGGAAACAATTACTAAAAAAATTCGTCATTTATCCCCTAATGGGAACCTATGATCTTTCGTCCTGTCCCTTCATGCCCAACATCTCCTGGTAGGTCCCTATAGGATGAACATCTCCAGCTTTACCTTCATATTGTCAGAATTATAAATGAGGTTAAAAACCATATATGATATTTATCATATACTATAAATCATATGTACCCTTAACAAACTGAAGGGTTGATGGATTTTGGACCATGAATTCTTTAGCATTGTCGGCCATAAACCACGATTCCCCTAGGATATGTGTTAGAACAAGAAGAAGCAAATCTGGTTGAGGAGGGCCTACATCCTATGATACAAGATCATACACCTATGTTTTTTATACTAAACACTCATGAAATATAGGTTTTGGAATGGTGGAATAATCTATTGAGGCAGCACCCTGATTCACATCAGATGGTGGTATGATTAGTCATCTTCAAGATGGTATCTATTTAGAAAATAATGAAACATTTAGAACCTCTAAAGCTATTTAGAAAGATTCAAACCAGTCAATTGTACTAAATAAATGATCTCCTAGGAGGATGACATTATTCCTAGGTATATCATTCCTAGAACTATCTAAGGTTCTCCATCCTTTCATTTTATTCCCACGAATATATATTGAAAAAATAATATCACACTTAGTTTGAATTAATTAATTTTAAGAAATATATCATTCAATCAATGAATATAAGTTTATCCTAATTAGATTGATGAAAACAAAGAATTATATTAGAGAACTAGAATTTGGAATATAGATGGTATATATATCGATTGAGATCCCTTGTACATGATCCTATCTCTTGAATAAACCAAAATCCCATAAAAATTGAACAATAATATTGTTGATAAAAAATCAATGGTATATTACGGTTGAGGGATCTTTGATCATGTAAAAATCCAAATAAGAGTTCCAAAAAACACATATTCTATATATCATGTCCCGAGTTGGTCAAAAAGAAATGAATAAAATGGTACATTGATACCATTTTTTATGGAAGATAACAGGAACAATGGATATAAGCTAGAGAGTCATAATACCTCATGCATACTTCCTTGTAAACAATGGGATACCAACTAAGAGTCAGGGTTTGAACAATATTAATTGGTATAATATACCATCAATATCATACCTATATATAAAATATAAAAAATTAAAAAACATATAAGGGCATTCATGTTAGAAGATGGAGAATAAAAATGTAATATCAAATAAACCCCATGTCAAAAAAATTAAAAATCAGGATCCAAATGTGTTAATCCATATCAGAGTATAAAGTAAAAGTAAATAAATATTGAAATACTAGAGGATCCTATGATATAAATCCTATTACCAATACAAATTCCATGTTTGTCTAGTCTACTATCATCCAAATTTCCATTTCACTTTCATACAAACCCATTCATTAAGTATGCACATGAATTGAAATTCAAATTCATAATGTGAGTAATAAAAAAATTAGGATACCCCCAATGCATCTATAACATATGCATAAATGTTTAACATGTGTATTCCATGATAAAAACAAATGAACAATTAATCATAAATAATAATACATCAAGAATCCATTTCCTAACCATGCCATAAAGAGCCCCAATTTAACAAATTTCATTACCTGCTAGACAGATAATCAATAAATTTGGGAAGTGGTCAATAACTATCCAAAAGGATAGTAAACATGTTAATTGTATTTTTTATGGAATCAAGTGCCGGGTTAGGAAACCATGTTGACTTGTGAACATGTACTCGGTTTCTACACTGTTTCTAGTTCCAACTTGTTACTTGGTGTCTACATGGCTTCGATTTTGGGAAGGGTCCCCAAATACTTCATTATCTTACCCATTTTATGGGTCTACCATTACTATCACTGTATTTTGTGTGCACTCCCAATTTTATGGGAACTCATCCATGATGGTACAATAGTTACGAGTACCAAGATAATAGTTATAATTCATATTATATAAATATATTAAGGGGTATCATATAAAATCAATCATAAGGAATGTCATAATGGTAAATTAGAAGAAACATACGTAGACATGTGATCAACATCTAGCATAATATTAAGGTATAAAATCATACTCCTTTAATCAAGAAACATATAAGGTTATCATAGGATATACACACACCCACATACAAACACTACCAAGCATTTTTAGACATGAAATTACATTACATGAATCATGTCGAAGAAAAAGTATATACATGTTCCCCAAATGGGATGGAACTTCCTTCCTCAATTATTTTTGACCTCAATAACATGGTTTCTATTAATAGATATCCTAAACATGAACACATAGAAACCAGATCATGCCCAAAAACTTATGATCTCATATCCAATCATAGTTTATCACAAAGAGATTCTGGATTATCATATGAAAATGAGATAGTGATATAGTATTTGTTTTTCATTCCATCCCATGAGAATAGAGTAAAACCAAGAATAAAATGTAAAAACTCACATAGAATTGTCAAGAGTAAATCCTGCCTATTAATGGATGAATACTAAAGAATGTGGTTTAGAATATCTGATGAATAAGACCTAGATTCATCCTAGTTCTAAGAGGAAAGGATCAGAAAAGGTTGAGACTGAGGGCCTTAGCAATTTAATAGAAATGTAAAAAAACAATATAATATGACATATAATATATTTCTATGACGTATTGGGTCAAAAACTAAAATTTACTATGGAATAAGTGATCTAAGAATTTCATAGTGGTGCTTAGTAAAATGTGAATCCATAATTGACACCAGGGTTGATGATGAGATCCTAAAAACTAGGGGTGGGGACCACAACTCAATGTTTATAAGTACTTCTCATATTCTATGCCATCACAATTAAATTAAACTCCATACATATCTCCATGACATTATGACCCATAAATTGGAAGAAATAATTAAATTCCACCATGTAGCCTCCATTCCAAAAATAGATGCTACATGTCACAACTATTTCAAAACAACTAGAACCATCGCACCTAGATACTACACTATTGTTCCCCAACCACACCCCATCCATGAAATCAATGAAAAAAGTCAAAATATATGACATAGAATTGAATTATAGGATTATATTTCATGCTCATGTCGTATATCCAAGAACCAACCCTTTCTGTCTCCTATAATACATGGGTATTAAAATATTTTTATAACATATCATGTATTGATTACTTTTTGGAATTTTTCCTAAATTTCTCTTTTATTTTGATATTTTTTTAAAAAAATTCTTAATTTATTTTTTTATCATTATTACCTGATCTTGGTGGAATTGTCTCCCTAGTGTATTATCAAAACCCTATTACTAGTTATAATCTAATGGAATAGAAGTCATCACACCAAATATATTTAGTGACCCATATCAATCATAGTATAGTTGAACCAGGACAAGGTCTTTAAAAAGTGCTCCTTTGAACACATCCAAGAGTATTATCAGAATTCCTTAATACTTACCAACACCTATAATCACCTCTTATTGATATTCATCTCATTCATAGTCATTGATTTCATTTTCATTTAAAAATAAGGCCTTATAGTTGTAATATATTTAAAAAATATCATCCTTGAAAAACTAAGTACAAACCAATCTATTAAACAACCACAATGAATATGGGTACCACAACTCTACTAACCATAATTATTTTCTCTCGCAATAGAAAACATCTATTCCTGTCATAAAAATATCATTTATTAGAAATGAAAACTTTCTATGCCCTCTCCACCATCACAGAATCTTATCCACTATCAAAGGGAATTCAATGGTATAAAATTTCAACTAATTACACACCATATATTCTAATAATATCCCCAATTAATACTATGTCATTGTGTTTCCCCATATATTTTCATGTAATCTAGGCTATGATATACTCAATCCAACTCAATATAGGTTAAAATGAAAATTATTACCCAATGGTGATGTTCAATAAATACCTCATCCTCATCCTTAAGGAGTTCCTCTTAATAATGAATTCATTCAATAATTAAATGTAAATTCATAAACCATTAAATCAAATTTCTAATAAAACCTACAAAAAAATACATGATTCACCCAAAAGTGATAATAATATTCCACATCCAAAATGAACACAATGTGCTCCCATACCTTCTATCTTTACTCATAGGATCTTTAAACAATTCATCCATTAAAAATTAAATAATTTATTAAAAATTTCTATCAGAATCATTCTTTTTTTTAGATATATTTTGGGAAATTCATTCATGAAACTCTATTGGTATATTTATAATACATTAAACCAGTGTACTAAGACATATTCAAAACAAGTTTTCTATTCATAGCCAATTCATGTTGTCTTATCGTAATCCTCTACTATTTACAGTGAAATATTATAAAAAGTGTAAAAACTCTTAACCAAACATTGAAACAAACATAAATAAATCAAATCACTACTAAATTATAAAATAAAAACCATCAAGAAATAAAAATTAGATTCCAAATAAATCTGGGTAATAAATTGATTAAAACATAACATGCATTACTAAAGCCTTTAAAAACACATTATTACACCTAAGATAAGGTTCATTACATTCCTAACTATTAGATACACCCTATAAATCTAAACATATAATATTTTATTAATAACACATCATATATCTACAGAGTGTGTTAAAAAAATTCTAGACACCCATACAATACTATGACATCAAATAAAACTATGAATATTCCATAACAATGCTAGTAATTAACAATTATCTCTATATCAAATACTTTCACAAAGTGAATATATTCCTCATTCTAATCCCCTCAAAATTATCCAATAAAACATAAATCAAACTTCAACTAATATATACCTATTTGAATCCTAATACATTCAATGACCAATTATTTTAAAAATACAAGATTTAATTATCATGAAAACAAACCATTTTTTGGATTCCAAAAATGAACACCACAAAAAACACCAAAGAACCAATAACAAAATGATAAATAACTATAAAATATTATGTTAATTGAGGGAAATAGAAAATAAATCATTAATGAACCCTCACTTGTTATTTCAACTATGCATTTAGTAGATAAAAAAATAATGAAAAAATATTAATAAATACATAATGACTATATAAAATGTGTATAAACCACCACAAAATCACTTATAATTCATCTTCTGTTAAACTAAAAATATATTCATCAATAACAATTAAATTTATATCATATTACATTAAAATAACTGTAACTAATTCTAAAAATAATATCCAATTGGGAAATAGTTTTCTCAAAACTATCTACAACCCATGTTTGATTCATCATCCACTAATACATCCCAAAGAATCCTGCATTCACCAGGGATTTTCCCAAATCATGTAGTTATTTCACATCCCTAGTTAATTTATCTCTAATGGATTAAATAAGAAGGTCTTTTTGAAATTAATTGATCCCATTATATAAAACAATACATTTATTATTTAAATATTACATCATATTAGTTGGATATTCAATACATAACATTACAACACATTTGAGAATCATATATGTTTATTTTAATTAGAGTCAAGGATACATAAACAATAGGTCCATTAGAGATGAAAATATCCTCTAACTAATTTCTTTATAACTGGAACCCTTCAATAGAATACCCTCCTTAAAAAATCCCTCCTAACCTATAATAACTTATAAATTAAAAAAATGTAGAAATCAAATATAGTGTACAAGTTAAAAAAGAGATAAAAATTAATGATCATATGAAAGAAACATAAGTTAAATGGTACGAAATCCTGATAATAAAATTCAAAGTAGATACCCAAATCTTTATAGGACATAAAAATTATTCCTAGAAGAAAATATTATCATAAAATATATTGTATTAATGTGTGAAGGATAATAAATAATCAATAATTATAAATTAGAGAAAAAAGTTTCATATGAATGTAAAAATAATAATATCATAACATTATGAATATGTATAAACAGAAACATGCTCACTCATTATGTTATGTACATGAAATCATTACAAAATATAAACTTATTGAAATTATACTAGTCCCATGCATAATCTCATGGACATGAAATCCATATCCAATGATAAATTACCTTCATGAAAATCAGGTGATGCATTAAATTGTGATCATGAAATTGGGTTCATGCATAACATAATTACCTCATGAGTTATCCTTCTTTATCTAATTCATTGGAGGTTTATAACTGACCCAACCATCAGATAATAATATTATTTTAATGTTTACACCATATGATCGTGGTATGGTTTAATATTTCATCATAACATAACCTATGGAAAAGAAATATGGTTCTATAATCATATCATCATTATAGAAATAAAAAAACTAGAAAAAATATAAGGGTAGTATCATAAAAACATATCCCTAGAGAAATGTATTTAACCTCATAGGATTTCATTATAGAAGAAACTTTCATTAAAAGATCATTTAAATTTTTTTGAGGAAAATATCATTTTCATTTCAAAACCACTTATTTAAAACCAAATATTTCAAAAAAAAAAATTAATATTTTTTATTTTAAAGGATCCATTTTAATTTTTTAACATAGCTTCAATGTATTGATAGGTCATAGTGGTAATAAATTTTGTTATTGTAGTGTATATTAAAACAAATATTCCTTTAACAATTTCAGTACAATCTAAAAATAAAGTCATTATGAATATTACCGGAATATTATCTTGAAGTATTTTAATATAAAATAAATACTGTGTAAAAATTTATTTAAAATTTTAAAGGATAATATGAAACCATTCATGAAATCATTTCAATGAAAACATAGACATATAAGAAAAATATTCCCAATAAAAGGGAAAAGAAATATGTTTCTCTCGAAATAAATTTCCTAATATTATTATGTAACAAATAGAGAAAAATCATAGTATTACAATGAAAATTAATTAATAAGTATAATATTATAATTTTTTCGGATAATGATTATATAATTTTCTTGATGGAAAGTCACGCATAGACAGTCCAGATTAAAATTAGATTGAAACACTAACTACCTAAACCTTTATAATATTTAAAAAAATAACATCATAAAATAAAAAACATTATATGGATATTTATATCACCAAAAGGTTCATGATAATCATAAAAATGACATTAATGTATATTACATATACATAATAAAGAATCAGGTGGTGAATATGACATGAGTCTGATAGAGGAAAAGTTAGATAAAAATCCCTTAATTGATGTCTCATCATTCTTCGTACACATTAAAAACCCTAGAGTATTATGTATATATTTATTTTAAATATATTAAAGAACTATAAATATTTATATCATACCATTTGTGATTTACTTATAACATTTCATCACCCATGTTCTACCATTCTTGATAAAAAATCACTTTTTCTAAGAAATAAATGATTCGTTTTCCAAACATTTTTTGGTTTAGATGTCCTGGTATTAATAATTAAATAATAGTTACATTATATAAATAAGGCTAATTATGATATAAATATCATATATTTTCACTATATGTGTTCTTATAGGCATCCACAAAAGGAGGAGATAAAATTTTATTAGATCATTAATGGAGATGGTAGAGTATATGTATACATGAATGTTGCATTCACTTTCTGACGGATGAAATGAAATAAATTTACATAATTATTCAACTTTATATAATCATTATTATACTATATATATATATATATCATATTAATTCATTTTAAATTTTATCATTATAGTCGATGTAAAGTGTTAATTAAAAATGAATCACATTGCTCCCTTGAGGGGTAGTGAGTGACATTATCATTTTCAA
Source organism: Viscum album (assembly GCA_963277665.1). Taxonomy (NCBI): domain Eukaryota; kingdom Viridiplantae; phylum Streptophyta; class Magnoliopsida; order Santalales; family Viscaceae; genus Viscum; species Viscum album. The sequence continues at coordinate 839,046,024 of OY728166.1, read as the reverse complement.
TGGATTATAATGTGAGATGGTAGATATGATATTATAAATAAATAATTATTATTATTTAACAACTATAATGTATAAAATTTATACCCATAATAATAACCTACCATGATATGCAGTGATTGAAAATTAATCATATCACTTTGTGGAGGTAGTAGTCCACAAGAGCACACACACTGGATACTTTTGTCACTCATTTGATGGAATATAGGGTAGATATTATTAATTAAGTAATAATAATACTATTTCAATATATTTATGATAGCTAATTTAATATTTTAAGATAAAACCATATATTTAACCGAGATATAGAGAATACATTATTTAAAAAATTTCAGGTAAGACGATTATCTGTTATTCGATAAGATTCGTTTATGTGATTTCATAAGGACCCTTGGAATTGTATTTTAAGAAGAAGCAAACATAAAACATGTGTATATAGAATTTTATAAGTGAACTATTAAGGTTTATTTCAAGCTAGATGGCACAAGATGGTGAAAAAAAAATTGTTAGATGGTGTCCTCTTAATAAGGGATGGAAATGATGCACTTATAATTACAAAAACGATTAAAATATAATTAATACATTGTCAAGAAAATGATTAAAATTTGATATATATTTTATATATAAAAATTTTAAATGTCCTTCTAAAATGAAATTTATGTACAATTTTTTTCATTTTAGAATTTGTCTTTTGGTTTAACCCCTTTCTTAATCGATTTTAACCTTTATTATGGGAACACGTTTTCATATAAGAAAATCTAATAATTTTACATATAAGTTAACTATTATCTCATAAATTAAAAATTTGTGATATATTAGGAACATTATCACTCTACATGTCCAATTTAAATATTATTTTTTCCTAATTAATTTAAAAAAATTTATTTTTCTCAAAACACCATTAATGTCATTTTTTAATATATTTATTTACCATAATTTTAATGAAATAAAGAATTATAATGAATAAGAATATAAAAAATTATAATATAATAAAAAAATTATAAATAAAGTTATTGAAACCCAAAAAATCCCCCAAATAGTATTTCATTAATATTTGAAATCATTTATTTTATTTTTCTCTTAATTGAAAAAATATTCTCTCAGCATTTTGTAAGTATTTAAGCTAATTATTAAATCACTAAAAATAATAAATAAATTAAAATGATAAAAATAATTAATATAAATTTCATATATAAATTGATAAACTAACTTTTTCTCATTTTATCCTTATATATAAATTTTGGAGATATAAAATTTAAGAGAGAGACGTTTTGTATTTATTCTTTTCTAAAAATAATATAATTATCATAATGGGATAAAAATAGAATGAAGTGGCCAAATCTTGAATAATTTTATAGAATAATCTAATTTAGAATCATAAAATAGGATAAAATAATGTTTTATAGAAATTTTAAAGTCTTATCATATATTTGTAACCATATTTTACTTGATTTACCCTTACCAAGGTGACAAATATTTACCATTATTACAATTCATAATGAAACTAATAAATGGGGTCTATTTAATAGATTTGAACCTCTATATTTGAAATAAGATAAAAAATTTAAATATTAAATATATATAAGTGGTATAAATAAATTTGAATATAAATACATAAAACTCAATGAAAAACAATTTTTACAAAAATGTGTTTTTAAGCATAAAATTTAACTTATATTAAAATCATGAATATTTCTAATTCAAATAGAATTAATTAGATTAATATAAAAAACATATATTATATTTTATGTTATCACCAAATCTAAAATATAATTATTCTTTTAATGAACCTAGTCTAATGGAATGAAATGAGATTATTTTAAAAATAGGTATTTTTCACTATTCACTAAAAATCAACCATTTCAGAAAAGTCAAAAAAAATTATACTATCTTAATTTTGATATTATAATATGTAAAATAATTTTAATTTCATAAAATAAAATTTTTAATGTGACTAAAATTATTTATAATTTTCTATCACAAAAGGTAATAAATATCATTTTCAGGAAATTGCCTTTTTCAAAAAAAATGTATTTAATAAAAATTGAGTGCATATTTCTTCATAATTAATCAATAATTTTTTATTTAGTATGACTACTGTAAATATATTTCATAATGTGGCTATGTCTATGTTGACCATTCAAATTAATGGTTAGGTTATAATGGTTATATTTGAAAAATAATATTATAGTAATATATCTAAATTTTCTTGATACTCGATGTTGTGTATCAATTTAGATATTGAGATTAATATTATTTTAAAGTAAATTTTATGGGTATTAAATTTACAATTTCAATAAATTTAACCCGTGAAATTTTATTTTTTCATCAATGGTTAAATAGTTGAAAAGATCTTCGTTTAAACCCACATTTTACAAAGGGATAAAAAAACATCCATTAAAAAAGAAAGTGGGAAAAATAAATGTTACTAGAAATAACACATAAATGGATTATCATATAATGATAAAATTCATGATGTTTTAAAATATATACATGAAGGAGAAAAATATCATTCAATGACTAATGTAGTGTGAAAGATAATATAGTCATGGAAATGTTAATAAAAAAATAAATCTTTAAGGAGAGAAAAGTAAATAAGTTCAATATAAAAAAGGTAAAATGATTACCTTATTATTTAAATATTAATTTCTTAATGTAGAAGGATTCATTTATTAGAAATATTGATAAATTGGGAAAATATAGCTACTTTTTTTCTTTTCAATTCATAATCACAATTTTATCCTTTCTTTGTGCTTATATGAATTTCGATTTCATATATGACACAATGAGAGGAATATTCAAAAATTATTTTTCATTCCTAGAAATGTTGAATTATAATTTAATGAATCCTAATTTCCATAATTCATTTTTTATACCTCTAAATATTTAGAAAATCCAAAATGGTTATCACAACTTATCAAGCATAGATAAATACAATACATCAATTTCTAAAACATCAATAATATCACCCAACGATTAAAATAATACATTCCACAAATAGTCAAACATAAAGATCAACAAAAATATGCTTGACCAAATTGAAAACCCAAAAATATGAATGATTTTATCAAATATTTTTTACCATGATTATCTTTAAAATTTTTACCTAGACAACATGATGTATCTCATAATTCCACTAACTATACATTTGAGTACCTTTATTCTCCAAAAACATGCTATTAACCTAAATCACTATAAAATCATAATGGAAACATATAAGATTAAAAACATTTACTCATTACATATTTCTAAAAAAAATTTATATTATATTCCATAATTATAAAATTTATTAAACCCTATCAAAGATAACATAAGAATTTTTTTTCACTAAATCACTAATTAGTTCTATGATCACCAATATTATCACGTTCACTTTATCGATATCAATCATCTCTTTATCTAAAAATAACATTTTTGTATCAAAATTTAGAACATGTTATGTGTTATATATCCCTCAATCATTTGCTTTCCTTAAAACATGACCTTACAAATAAATCACCTTTCTTGATTATCAGTACCACTCAACATATTCTTGAAAATCCCTAAAGTAAAATTTCTGAAGAATAGTCATTAAATTTTTCCAGATTTTTGTAACTATATTTTCATTGATAAAAAACCAATAAAAATATTTTTTATTCAAGACATATAAAAACATCAATCATTCCACTTCAATTATCCAAATAGAATTTACAATTACTTAGTCTAGCAGTTGACCCTTCAATTAGGGAATTGATTTAGATAATTCCCATGTTAACTTAATACGAAACATCAAATTCCTATTAAATTAAGTCACCTAGGTCCTTAATATCCACAAATAAATCATACTCCACTTACATCGGGAAATAATAATTGCTGTTTTTTCATCTTGCTTTACATTTACGAAATTGAACATACTTCCTCCATGATCATTTCCATCATAACATCTACAGAAATCCATTTTCCTCATATTTTATGGGTTGGGAGACTAAACTGTGTTAATATTATTAATCCTATTGCATTATAACTAATAACGAATAATCATATTGTTTCAACACCCAATTACTAAATCATATAGTTACTCGTGAAGATAATAATTATATTTTCCATCATATTCATTATTAACTTTAATCCCTCTATTTCTATCTATATTCAAAAAATTAAAACCATAGTGCTACAAATAATAATCACAGTGGAAGGCCATGAAAAATTATTTTTAAAATATCTAAATAATGATATATTATTTCTAATCTATGAAACCTTAGGTTTAACATACTTCATCCAAGGATATCATATATTAAAATCCTTTATAATTATTATTGATAAAAATTTGATTTATCCAAAGAATATCCCATGAGAGTGTCAAACAATTTGTGCACTGAGGTAATACTCACCATTCCCATAAATTATTCCCACCATATACTTTACCAACAATTTTTATAGTTATTTACCCTAGATTCACCTCTTCCAAAAAATATCCACTTATATTATCATGAAATAAATGGTCTTCTATGAAAACCACACTCTGTTCTCAATCATAGATTATGAATTTCTTCTATACAAAGTATTATTCTATATGTTCTCACTACAGTTTCCTCATCATAGTTTCAAGGGGTAAATAAACCATTATCTAATATTAAATACACCATCCAATAATTTTTAATAAAATAATATTATATCTTATTAAATGAATATTCAATATATAAAATTATGATCTCCACCAGAATAATATCAGTTTAGTGACATTGGAATCTTATATACATAAAAAACTAGTTCATAAGTTGTCTAAATTATCTCCCATTATTTTCTTCATAACTATCTTGTTTTTTATGAGTACACTTCTTAAAACCATTCTTCTTAACCTAGGTAAAGAAAACATAATAATGGTGAGCTCAGATGCTATGTAAGATTAAATATATGATATATGAATTGACGATCATATGTAAGTATAATATAAGTGTAAGGAAATGAAATAATGATCATCAATTAAAAAAATTATACTAAATCTATCACAGATCGTAAAATAGATTCATGGTATAATAATTTATGATAATATAATACAATATTCATAAGACTGAAGAATCATCAATAATTATTTATGAACCCAAATACATTAACAAAGTAATATGAATTTAGATAAAATAAAATATTTTAACTATGTGAACATGGATAAATTGAAACAGATTCACTCATTATATTGTGTACATAGAATTAGGCACTCAAATAAACATATAGAACAGAAACTAAATCCATGTATAGTCTTATTGACCTGAAAGGTAGGTTCGTTGGTAAACATATGGATAAAAAAACTAGGACCCATAATAAAATTGTGAACATGAAATTATGTTCAAAGTTAACATAATTATCTATTGGGATTACATATTTACCCAATGTATTATAGGTAAATAAAAAACCTACCCATTAAATAATCAAAATACGTTCATATGTATGAAACAATATTGTTAAAATATTTAATATTTCATCATAACATAAACCATGGAATATAAAATGGGTTTTGTAAAAAACACATAATCATAACAATTAACCATTAAAATGGTATCAAATAAAAATATCCCCATTGAAACATAAATAACATCAAACAATGTTACTATAAATGAAAATTACATTAAAATAACACATGTAATATTTATTATTAAAAAAGAACCTTGAATATTTTAATCTATTTATTAATAATAAAAATATTTCATAAATATTATAGAAAAAAAATTTAACTGAATCATAGATAATTGTAAAATTATCTTCATTGTGTTGAGTTGTTATGATGGAGGGAAACTTCATTCATCTATCTTACATTAGAAAAAAGACTCCTTCAATTGTTTTCGTAAAAAGTAATAATCACATCATTTGGAAAAAGATAAGAATATTTCATTGAAATATGAGAAATAATTTAAAAAAAGGTAAAAATTAAATTTAACATGCTAAAGATAATATTAAAAAATAATTGGAATTATTTTAATGTAAATGATTCTTAACCAATAGGGAAATAAAATATCTTTTCCCCAAAAATATTTTCATTATATTTTTAAGTACCAAAGAGGTGAAAATGTTACATTTACTAGAAAATTTAATAAATAACCAGATGATAAGAAAGGGAAATTGGATTTATTAGATAAGGTTCATATAATTTTCTTGTCGGTAATTGAAGTACAAAAAATCCTAATTAAAATGGTTTTGAAACATAAATCGAGTACAACTTTGTTAACATTTGAATCAAAAACATGTGAAAGAAATTTCCTTATATGTATATATTTATTCCCAAAAGATTCATGATTATAATCATAAAAGACATTCATTGGCAGTATATACACCACATAAAATAAAAAAAGTGGTGAATATTTTATTTGTCTCATAGAAGTAAAAGTGAGACCAAAACCCCTAACCTCAAGTCTCATATTCCTTTATACATGTTTGAACATACTATATAATAATTATAAATGTATTGAAAATATATTATGAAATCATAATTATATATATTTTACCATATGTTATATAGTTAAATAATTTTATCACAAGTGTATTAACAATTATTTATTAAGATCACTAGTTCCATGTGAAGACTACTTACTTTTCCATACATCTTTTGTTCGGAAATCCCAGAATTTATACATTGATCCTATTTCCATCGTCCCAATATTTTTAATCATGAACAAAATATTATATATATTCATTGTATATATAGTAATTCATTAAATTTATTCACATAAAAATGAATTACACTGTTAATGGAGATAGTAAGTCGTTCATACACATGAACGTTTCATTCAATAATAGACAAATTAAATAAAGAAGGAAAATAATAAATCAACATCAAATAATCATTATTATATAATATATACCTTATTTATTTATTTAATATATCCTTTATATCATCCACATAACATGGAAATAAAAATTTAATCGCATTAGTTCGTAGATGTGGAAATTCACACGTACACACAAGAACCATTATCATTTTCCAATGGATTGAAATTTAAGAAGGTAGATATGATTTTATAATTACAGAATAATAAATTTTCCAATATATAATATACAATCTTTAATTTCTTTATAATAATAATCCATGAATGAATATGATGAAAAATGAATTGTATCACTACATGGTGAAATAATCCACACTTACATACAATAAATTAACATACCATTTAATGTAATATGGAGTGGATATTGGTGGTTACATATTCATAATAAAATTTTAGTTTATTTAGGATACCAAATTAATTATTTTATGATGAATATTACAAATTTTCAGGATGTAGAAGCATAATTAAATTGAAATAGGCTAGGTAAGATGATCATCTCTTTTTCAGTAGATCCTTTAAATAAATTCTTAAGGACAATTGGAATGATATTTTAAGGGAAAAAATCAAATTCATTTATATGGACGTTTAGAAGAGAATTGGGTATGATTTTTTTGAGGTAAATGTCTCAATGTTTTGTAAGATAAAAAGGGAAGAGGTTTTTCCTTTATAAGGGACATAAATGGTACATTATGAATTACTAAAAAGATTAAAAATAAATTAAGTTATTATAATAAAAATTTATTCTAAATGGAATTATATTCTAATAAATATATTATATGGCCAAACTATAATCATAAAATGAAATTATGATAGGTTTTGGTGTCATTTTAGACTTTATATTTTGTTTTAACCCCTTTAGTTACTGATTTTATTTTTAATATTGGTAATGAATTTTTAAATCTTAATGGGTAAAAATTTAATTAATTTTTTAAACTTTTAAATATATTTAATTGGGTAAAATTTTCAAACATTTATCATCTGATTTGTCCTATTTTTTATAATTGTTAAATAATAAATAAAATACAATATTTCATAAAATATCATTATTGTCATTTTTGACACTATTAATTTACATTGACATTTTATTATCAAGATATTTATTGAATTATAATATAAACCATTCAAACATCCATAAAATGTTATGTTATTCAAAAAAATCTCTATATAAAATAATTCTCTCAAATTTAATTACTTTTAATATTCTTTAATTCACTTATTATACTTTTCAATTAATTGAAAAAATATTGTGTCGATGTTTCATGTGAATTTAAGGTAATTATGAAATCACTAAAAATTATAATTTTTTTTTGTTATATTAAAATTAATTATTTATTAAAATAAACATTCATTACTGACTATATCCTCATTTTATCCTTATGTAAAAAGTTTGGACATATTAATGTGAGGAGGGTGATATTTTATTTTGATAATTTTTATAAAATAATAAAAAATTCATAATAAAGGAAAAATAACACTGAGCATCCATATATTCAAGACTATGATGGAAATAGAAAAAATAAGATCATACAATATGATAAATAAAGTGGTGGTGAAATTATAAAGTCTTATCCTAATGTTTTAATTCTTCTGACACATTTTAACATTTCTAATGTGATAAATATTTACCATGGTTACTATTCATGATGACAAAAAATAATGAATTAATTCATAAAAGCTGTTGAAGATGTGGATTCCAAATATAGTACCATTTTTTCAAGATTCAATATATAAAATTTTCATATATTATTTTTAATAAAAATCTATAAAATTTAATGAAAAACAGTTTCCCAAAAAAATGTGTTTTATGTAGAAAAATTAACTAATATCAGAATAATGAATAATCCCAATAAAAATGGAATTAATTTTTATTACAAATAAAAAGGATCATATTTAAAATTAATATAAAATAAAAAAATATTAGAACGTTTAAATTTTTTTATTTAATGAAATAAATTCAGAGCAATTGAAAAATTAGTATTCTTTACTCTTCATTGAAATATAATTCATTTCAGAAAAAAATCAATAACATTTAGTGCATGTTAATTTTGATATTCTATTTTAACAATTAAATTTCATTTTATAAAATTTTATTTATATAATTGGTATAAATAAATAATAATTTCCATGAAAAAATGAAATAAATATTCTATTGAAGAAAATGAATTTTTGAAGAATAAAATTACTTCATAAAAAATTTGCTGTTAATTTTCTAATAATTTCCCAATATTATTGCATTTAATAGGACCATTGTAAATTTATTTCATAATTTAGTTAATCATATCTATATATCCACCAATTCAATGATTGGGATATAATATTCTCATTTAAGGAAAATAATTTTGTAATATAAAAAAATCTTAACGATCGGTGTTGTGTGTCAAAAAATCTATTATTCTTATTATTATTTTAAACTACATTTTCATGCTGTTATAGAAACACAATTTTCTATAGAATATCCCACCCATTGAAAACATAAAATCGATAATCAATCCCACTCCACCTTTGGAAACTATATATGCAACCATGGAACATTACAATTTCAAATTAGGTATTACTTCTAAAACCACATTTATGACATTTCGCAATAGATTTTATAATGCATGAATTAAAACAGTTTTCTAACCCCACTTTCATAAAACTACGTTTTACATATAATATTCTCCCCAGTAATTTTGTACATTTATTCCATATCTTGAATCCATTGTAGAAAATACTGACAAAATCATGACACTAATTCAAAGCATTTCAAAATCCAGTATTTTAACTAGTCATTTTTATTGGAATTTATCACCTTTATAAAAAATTTGGTACAAGTATAAAAATTTCTATCTAGTAAGATTCTAACAATAACCCATTTAAAACATATTTTATATATTTTAGGACTCTAAAACCCATTTCTGAATACTGATTCAAAATAAAAGAAACTTAAATCGTATTTTTTCTTCTAGAAAATTGACTCCTGAAAATTTAATTCCCAAAAAATTTGTATAACTATATATTTTTAGAAACCTTTATAATTTTGTATCCTTTCAAAAATAATTTCCCCTTTAAAATACATTATAGAAGAACATCCCTTATTCTAAACCCAAAAATGATTCCTAAACTATTTTCGATACCAAACCCAACACTACACCAAAGGAACAAATATATTTTCCCCTAAACAATAGAAAAATGATTTTTTTTAAAAACCATCTGTCTCTTAATATAATATGGTTTAGTAGAAATTCTTTAAAACCATTAAAAGAAAATTTGTTTTCCCAAAAATAATTTTTTTACATTACGAAATACATATAGATTATTAATTTTAAAAAATAAACATTCAACTCCTAAAAGTAATGAAATATTAAAATTTCATTGTAAATATTAGTCACAATTAATTTTATAAATATATATTATCCTTTAAACAATTGATCAACAATATATAAATATAGTATGAATGAACTATTTTCTAAATCATTTTTTTAAAGAGTTACATATCATATTAAAACTGAATAATTATTTGTCGGGTCCATGACCACCTTATTATAAAACCGTGTGTATATACTCCGTAGAAACATCATGCATTGATGAAAAAATCATTAGAATTAACCCTATGTAAGACTCATGGATCATGGATGATATGAAGACTCAAGTCACCAAACAACATTATAAAACCACTTGAACATGTATAAATTAAATATTTTAAATAATTATTAGATGAATACACTAAAAGTATTAAATAACATAAAAGATTATGTGGGTTTCTCTTAAACCTTAATCTACGATATAATACTACATAATGTTATTCAGGCTATAAATAATGTTATTAAAATGATTGAGTTGAAAAACTATGTGGATCCAATGTTACCCAAAAACCTTTAATAGAAATTTGATTTTGCACTTCCAATTACCACCACCATCACATATTCATTGTATAAACTCCATCTCCTCTGAGTACACAAATAAACCTTTTATATGGAAAAATCACTCAACCACCATAATATTCCATGACGGTTTACTATTTTAATTGATAGTGAACTTGTAGGATTTCCCTTTTTAAATTTTACGTCAAATTTGTTTTTAGTGGTTTGAAATACACTCTAATAACACATATATTTTTATACACTAACACCTAGATATTATATCACTATTTCTATATAGACATCTGAAATAAGTCCACCTAATTTTCTCATTTCAATGGTCTTACACTTCCAACTTTAGATAAAATAATATTCACATATCAATAATATCTCACTTCAGATTCATATAAATATTTTCAATTAACTCCTCCACCATCCCCCAAAAAGAGGCCCTCTTTCTCCTCTTAATTTTATTAATGTGGATTCATGGGTCCCCACCCTTCATTCCTCGTAATCAACCTAAATGTACTAAGGTACTATACCGCCAGAGAAAAACCTTAGTCATATACTTTATTAATATATTGGTTGGATTTCATACCTTTTTAGTCATTCATAGGTATAATAATCCTTCCATGAATGTTTTGGCAAAGTCGTATTTCAAAAAAATATGATTTATGTGTAGGATCAAAATAACGATGTAGATGCTCAATATACAAGAGGGAGGGTGAATTTTACACTTTAAAATTTTCCTTAAACAATGAAACATCTAATTTTAAAAAAGATAACTAATAAAATTCACCACACCTCTAACACCAATTGGAGAATTGGAACATGGTATGAAGTTATAAACTTCTAGTTCTACACACTTGCTTAAACTGGAAAGTGATTATGAAAAACTTATTCCAGAAATATGATTCTAAAAAGATGGATTCGGAAATATGATTCAGGAAAACTAAAACCTAATGAAAGTTTACAATATGAGATTCTAAATTAAAGTGTATATAATCTAAATGAAACAGAGTACAAGTGTAAGGAAATATAAGAAGGTTATAATTTCCTTACAATACAAAATGCAGCGGAAAAATTTGTAACAAAAACAAGTAACAAGTTATAAATCTTTTAACCCAAAGAGAAGGGTATCCAACAACCTTGGATAAAGGTCCATTGATTTATACTTTAAAGAAAGTATGTCCTACCCACACCAGGGTAAGCCCTCAATACAAATATCGGAGTCTCTGTCTTGCTATCCCCACAATCCCTCAACTCCAATGTAGTTGGAACCTCTGTCTTTCTTAGCAAGGAATCCCTCGAACTTCAAGGTAGTCGGAACCTCTATCTTCATATCCCCGGAAGCCCTCAAATGTAATCAGCATCATTCGGAGTCGCATGAAGCAATCTGAACGAGCAGTTTAGTACACACAAGGCATGAAAAACTTCTCTCTCTAGAAATCACCTTAATAATGTGTGGTCTCTAGAGTGATCAACTTGAGAGTCGAGATCTTTCAAATGAGCTCCTATTTATAGGCTCGGTTGGAACAGTCAGCTCCCTCCTCCAACGGTCATATTTTCCTTAAATTTCGGAGGGACCTGTACATGTGTCACTAAGCCAACTGTTAGTTAGAAACAAAATGGATGACCTCATTTTATAATGAAACAATATAAGTATAAGAAAAACTGAAGTTTAGAATGTAAGCAAATAATAGTTCGGAGTCTAACCAAGATGAAATCTGGAGTCTGCAATAAAGAGATATTTGGATTCTATTTTATAGGAATTCGGAACTAGAATTCTGTAGAAATTCAGAGTCGGAATTTCAAGGAAACTAGGAGTCTGGTTTCACCAGAGTTCAGAATCTAAACTTATAGAGTTCGAAGTCGAACTTGTAGAAGTTCAGAGTCGAACTAGTAAAAGTTCGGAGTTGAACTCATAGAAGTTCGGAGTCGAACTTATAGAAGTTCGGAGTCTAACTACTTTATTAGTGTTCGTATCCTAAATTTGGAGTGGAACTTTATTAGAGTTCGAATCTGGAATTCGAAGTGGATCTTTATTAGAGTTCGTATCCAAAATTCGGAGTAGAACATTATAAGAGTTTGTATCCTGAATTCGGGGTGGAACATTAATAGAGTTCATAACCAGAATTCAGATCCAAAAACACAATGCCTCATATCATTGCATTATATGATTCTGAGATTTTGGGTATGAATCCGATTTTTATACTTACGAAAAATATTGATAAGTATAAGGAAATCTAGGTTAGGTTAAATTTCCTTAAGGACGGAAATTGTCCTTAGAGAAGTAAAATATAGATTTTCATAAGTATAAGGGGTTTGTGATTTTAAAAACAAGAAGGAATGGAAAAGTAATAAGGAAAACCTTATTGACTCAACAATCTCCCACTTTTTGGAAATCACAAACAACCTTACGAAAAAAATATAAAGACTTTGAAAAAATTTGTTATACGTTGAAATTAAAACTTATCTCCCTTTTTTCATAGATGATGATGAATACAACTAACTCCCCCTTAGGAATTGAAACTCTAAGGATTGTATTCTGAATTTATGGAGTGGAGTTTTCATTATCATGGGAATGAAAAACTTCGTAATGAGAAAATCCCCCTTACTTTAAGGATATCTTCACATAGAAATTTTTCCTTCTCCATTTAAAATTTTTCTTTCTCCCCTTTTAAGTAGATCTTTTTCCTTATCCCCCTTTGATATTTTAAAAAAGAATTTAAGGGAATGGAAAAGAAATTTGGTACCTGAAACATTAGTATATAACAACACGAGATACAACCAACCAAAATTTCATTAGAGTTGGAAAAAAATACAAGGAAATAAAAATGAAACAAAGATCAGATTTGTCTATTTGTCTTCCTTTTCCTTCGGGATTAGCTTCTTCAATAAGGTTTTCAGATTCTTTAAATATTTTTGATCCTCCTCAGCTTGGGGATTGATTTTGGACTATTTTTAGTTGTTGTGGAATATGGATGAGTTAGGAAAAAATGAGGGGTTGTCTCAAATTATGGTGATAGAAGAGGGGTGGATACAAGGGTTCATGATGGAATAGATATGGTGTAGAGACCCGAAGCCTGATGTACATGGACATTACATTACTTTTGCGGAATACATAGTACATTACAAAAACACACACACAAGGATCGTAATAGTTTAGTGTCTTTGGAAACTCGGAATATAATCTTCTAATTCCTGGTGAAAGAACTTCAACATCTCCTATAAAGATCTTATTTTTTATACCTAAAACCTTTATTTATATCCTGGGGAAAAGAAAACATAAAAGGGTGAGCTCAAATGCTCAGTAAGGGTAAACAAAAGAAATATCAATCACATCATATACATAAGCACATAACTTTTTGGAATCTTATCCTGCAAAAGAGATCATAATTTCATAACATGGGATAAATCGTGGCAGTGAAATGTAATCACAATAGTCATAACTTAAAACATGAAACTTTGTGGCATACACACATAATCATAGAGAATCATTTCTTGTTAGTCAATACTCATTTCCAAGACTCTCTTAGTGGACAAAGTCCCTTTCTGAATCGAGTAACCCTCGTTTCAGTCCTGCTTCACTGAACCGGTATAACCTACCATTCCAGCCATGTCTATCTCATGAGATATAAAATCTTTACCCAATGCATTGGAGGGAGATATAGGTCCCACCCATCTCATAATGATACCATTATTATGTGTGCCACAAAATCGTAAATCATACATCGTAGCATAACCCATGTAATAAAAATGGGATTCTTAAACAACATGACATCATAAAACAATTCATATAAGATAAAGGAATTCATAAAAATAATTCCATCACAACATAATCAAATAAATGTAATAATAGGGATAAAAATAGTACCCTATATTATCTTAGATGGAAAATAATTTTGATAAAACACTTGAACTCCATTCTTGAGGAAAATATCCTTTCAACTTCAAAAACATTTTCCTTTCTTAACATGTCATAAAATTTTAATCTAAAAGAAGTTGATTAAAAATAAACGTGAAAACTTGAAAAGGAAGCTTCTTGTAAATAATGTTTTAAAAATCCATTCATGCCGTATAAGTTAAAAAAACATTCTTCTCGTACTTTTGTCGGAAAAGTCAAAAAGTACCTTATATGGTAACCAAAGGAAAGATTCCATTCATACAATGTGGTAAAAAGTCAATAAAGGGTAAAAATGACTTTAAGAATCCATGGAAGAATTGTAAACATTTTATGAAAGCATTTTTAGAAAACATGGTCGTGGATGATAAGCGTAACCCCAGTAAATACTTACGTATAAGCAATCTCGGATAAAAATGAGATTGAAAATTTATCCCTTACCTTAGGTCCGATTTGCTTCGTAAGTGTCCGAACCTCCTGTATAATGATTTAAATAATGTCATTGACTTATTACAGAATCATATTCATTGTTATTATATCATATATGGTTCACTTATGACTTTATATTACCCGTTCTTTTTTAAATTCATGTTAAAGTAGCGTTTTGGGTAAAATCATCTCATTTGTCGTTCGTGTTTTAACTTGTAATTATTCATATGATTACTTAGATCATTATTACTTAATTATAGAATATAAAACAAGATTTATATATAATATATATTCAGAATATACATATATATAATGGATCGATAAATGGAAAGAAATACACCGTTCATGGAGACGGTAGGCCGTACGTACGCATGAACGCTGTTTTCGTTTCCTTATTGAATTGAGTGGAATTAAGTAGATGACATACATATATATACACATAAATCCAGTAGCTTTATAATTTCATATATTTCATTATTATTGCTTATATATACTTTATAATCATTCTTAAGTGGTTAACATGGAGAATGAATCTCATCGCGTCGTGGAGACGGTAGTCCGTACGTACGCACGAGCGATGATATCATTTCAATAATTATTGAATTGAATTGGAGTGGATGATACAATATATCAGAATCATTATTATGTTATAATAACTATTTATAGTTATTCTTTACACCTTAATACCCATCCATGTAAGGTGTTGGTGGAAAAACAGATTACACCACGGCGTAGAGACGGTATTCCGTACGTACGCACGTGCGGTGATTTTGTTTTTTGTAGGATGGATAAAAGGTGAAATGGGGTTGTTTCATATTTATAATAACAAATCAGTATATTAGTGATACTGATGTTATAACAATATAATGAAACAACTAAATAAAAATAAGTTGAAGAAGAAAGAAGATTGAAAGAATCGGGAGAAGAAATTACCTCTTCTTCGATTCGCCTCTTTGAAACCTCCTCTTAGGGCACTAATATTGGTCTTTAAAGAAGACCGGAACCACTAGGATGTTTCTAGGGAAGTGTAGAAGATAATTTGTCAGGGGTTGGCCGAGCATGAAGGAACAAATTGGTGTCAGGAGGAGACGGAGGAGGTGCCCTTTTATAAGGGAGGAGAGGGGCACCTTTAAAATAACTAAAAATATTTTTTTATTATAAAGTCAAGTTCGGTTTTAAATAGCTCAAAATTGATATATTTCGAAACTAAGGTGGGGATGGGTAGAATTACTCTCATACAATAGAATATAGACAAGTTTAGGTTCCTATTGTAACCTTATCATTTAGATTTAACATTAAGTTAAATAATTTTACTTTTACCGTGTCTTCTTGTGTTCTTACACTATAAGGTTAATAAACTTCCTATAAGAAGCCAAACGAACCCCAAATTGTTTATTATTAATATATATAACTTTATATAAGTCATTTGGCCGAACCTTAGATTTTTAATAATAAAATAACAATTAATAATATAATATTTGTTTTAAAAACTATTTTATGTCAATTTTGACACTATTTAGTAATTGATTTTTGTGAAAATCTTGACATAATGATAAGTTCTAAAAAAGTTAATTAAATCCATAATAACATGTCATATTAACCTATAAAATTATTGGAATTCATAAAAAGTCTCAAATTATATTTATTTGGGTATTTATAACATCAATTATGTCAATATTTCATTAATAAGATAATTACTACATCATTGTTGTGTCATAAATAAATTATATTATTTAATGTTTAAAAATTAAAAATAAAATACCATTATTTAGGAAATCTTTTTAGCTTTCTAATTAATATTTATAGTCGAATTTAGCTTATGTATAACCCCATATAAAAAATGTTTTAGTAAATAAACTTTGATTTTAACTCTTTTAACCCTTCTTTAAATAAATTAATAATAAATGTCCTAATCTAATCCAAGTGGGCCTAAATGGTCATATTTTATTCCTATGTTTGTTTTTCGTCGAATTACACTTATCCAATAGAATTAGGACATGTGTTAGGGTAATAATAATATCAATTTTACCCTTAATTACCCTATTTACTTTTAACCGTGGTAAAAAAATGTCAAAAGTTACTATTTACCAAAAATTATTTTCATCTCATTGAACCAAATTTTAGTCCTTGATATCAACCGTGTCTCTCGGATTTTCGAAATTCCACTCACAGAAGCAGTAAAATTAAGTTTTATGAAAAATTCAGTTTTTTAACTATCACTTAGTCGTTTCACTATTCATCAAAAATTGAAAGTTTTCAGAAAAATACCAAAATTTCACCCAAGGCTAATTTCGATATTCTGAATCCAAAAATGAAGTCCATTTTGAAAAATAAAATTTATAAAATTTCAAAAAGTGCTTATTACTATTCATAACGGCTAGTTTTAATAATATTTTAATAGCATATCGTTGTTTAGTGAAACTTGGTATTGCGTACGACGCAAGCTATCGAGGAAGGTCGCGATTGCGTGTAATGCAAGCCAAGTCAGGGTTGCGTGTTGTGAAAGAATCCTTCGTTGTTTCGTATAACAGAATCCAACCATATTTCATTTATACATTGAATATATATATACTCAATGTTGCGTAGAATAACTATTATCAAAATTGTGTGTAACACGATCCAAGAATAGTGTTGCGTATACTGAAAGCTAATACGGTGTTGCATATAGAGCAAGGTAATCTTGGTGTAGAATACAACACAAGACATTAATGAAATTAAAAGAATATCTTTCATAAAATCTCGGGGTGTTACATTCTACCCCCCTTAAAATGAATTTCGCCCTCGAAATTCGTCGGGGTTATAAATGGTTTACTATTTGAAAGTTTCTTTGATAGAAACCCACATCGTAAAAAAGAATACCAAAACATGGCTTTAAAAACTATAGTATGAAATGTAACGATTACCCAAATAAACTAATCACTGGGTTTCCACATAGGTCAAAATATGGATATGGAAGAAAAATCTAACCATCATGTTCTGATAGAGAGTGGTAGAGAACATGGCTATGGAAAAGTCAATAATCACAAATCCATAAATTTGTGACGATCTAAGGTACCATCTGATTAATCAGATATAAGAGCACTATGACAACATTTTTGGTTTTCAAGATCGTTTCCCTAAAGTTGAAGAATTTGAATTAGAATAAATACTTACTTTATTTTTGTAAAATCTCACTATTGTTTGTGCCTTGAACAATTTCCACTTCATCTCTTAAATAAATGAAGTTGAGTTTGTTATTCGTGAAGTGTTAGCAGATCATGTGATAGAATGACGGGTCATTCCATCTGTCTTAAACAAAAGGTTAGCAAAAGTTATTAAATATACACAAGTCATTCTATAGTGAGATTAATCATATATGGTTCCTAAAATGGACTTATACTTCATATATCATACTGCTTAATATAATAAAACTAGTTTCTACTAAACAGGGACTTCTTATAGGACAGTGGTAAGTGATAATGGCCAGTCACACTTCGGTTGTGGGTTCGATTCCCACGGCCTTGTCCGACGCGATGGGATGTCACCCGTCCTGCAGGTTTTCCTTTTTCTAAAACTATATTACTATAAAATCCCATCAATAATATCGAAAAAACTTTTATCCTTAAACAATACTAACTTATGTCCAACATAGTCCATTCCAATCTTTAGGCTTACCCATAATACTGCAATCCACTCTCATAATATAATGAAAATTATTACCAGAGATTTAATACCATCATTGATCCCCATATATCGTAAGATATGTCTTGTTGGTCACATTCCAAACATTCAAAGGCCTTAATCATGTGTTCTCTTTAATACCCATTGAACCTTATTGAAAACATGAATGCAGTTAAACGTTAACACTTTCCACATACCAAAATCCTCAAAATTCTATAAACTCAAACCATGATATCACTTAGTCCTTATATCAATCATGAGCTCATGAATACTGTCAAACATTTCATTTTTTCTTTATCACTTCATCATGCGCATATCATCCACTTTCCAAAAAATATCTGAATAACCTTTCTTTGTTACTCATACCATTCATCATAAACTTTCAAATCTTAAGGAAAGACAACAATGTAACAATCCTTAGATGTCTTTTTATTCTATAGTACAACATTACACTTGATAAACATGTAATCATTCCACTACCTTCTTAAACCATTGACTGAGCTTCAACAATTCTTTCATCTCACATATCATTTGTAGTCTCTTCATCATCATCAACAAAAATACTACCCATACAACCATACCGATTCTCTTCATGAGACATTCCCTTATGGCATTGGTCTGCATAATGCACATACATTCCACATTTAAAACATTTAACCGTTGTTGATGTCGTAGCAATACCATTAACCTCATCCATGGTGTTAACTGAAACTTTTCCATTGCACTTACTGGCTTTGTGTCCTTCTTTTCCACACCCAAAGCATCTTCCAGTTCCTTTGAAACATTCTCCTTGATGCCTCTTCCCACATGATTTACATAGGGGGAATTGAACTTTCTTTCCTCTATGATCATCATGAAACTCCATCTTTCTCTTATTAGCCGAGTCAGGAAACTTACCAAATTTTACTTTATTGATCATATTATGAGATTTCTGATTCGGCATAATAATGATGTTTGGACTTCCAAATCCCATTTCATTTGATTGCTTATGAAGAATATCATTCCATTGTCTATCATATCCTCCATTATCGTGAATCATCTTGTTTCCAGCCATTTTCTAAAACCCAAAAAGAATAGTGTGAGAGGCAAAAATCATAAAAAAGGGGGAGTAACATCAATATCTAACATCTTTGGTTTAATCTAATATCGTTACCATAGTTCTAGGACTATATCCTATACGTATACTTATCCTTAGGGACATCCCTAGACATACCTTAGAAATATCTCTAGGGATATCACTAACGCTTTTGCGTCCTAGTTTCCAAAGGTTGACAAAACCTTTGCTCTGATACCAACTGTAGAGACCCAAAGCCTGACGTACATGGACATTACATTACTTTTGCGTAATACTTAGTACATTACAAAAAAACACACACAAGAATCGTAATAGTTTAGTGTCTTTGGAAACTCGGAATATAATCTTCTAATTCCTGGTGAAAGATCTTCAACATCTCCCACAAAGATCTTCTTTTTTTATACCTAAAACCTTTCTTTATATCCTGGGGAAAAGAAAACATAAAAGCGTGAGCTCAAATGCTCAGTAAGGGTAAACAAAAGAAATATCAATCACATCATATACATAAGCACATAACTTTTGGAAATCTTATCCTGCAAAAGAGATCATAATTTCATAACATGGGATAAATCATGGCAGTGAAATGTAATCACAATAATCATAAATTAAAACATGAAACTTTGTGGCATACACACATAATCATAGAGAATCATTTCTTGTTAGTCAAGACTCATTGCCAAGACTATCTTAGTGGACAAAGTCCCTTTCTGAATCGAGTAACCCTCGTTTCAGTCCTGTTTCACTGAACCGGTATAACCTACCATTCCAGCCATGTCTATCTCATGAGATATAAAATATTTACCCAATTCATTGGAGGGAGATATAGGTCCCACCCATCTCATAATGATACCATTCTTATGTGTGCCACAAAATCGTAAATCATACATCGTAGCATAACCCATGTAATAAAAATGGGATTCTTACACAACATGACATCATAAAACAATTCATATAAGATAAAAAAATTCATAAAAATAATTCCATCACAACATATTCAAATAAATGTAATAATAGGGATAAAAATAGTACCCTATATTATCTTAGATGGAAAATAATTTTGATAAAACACTTGAACTCCATTCTTGAGGAAAATATCCTTTCTACTTCAAAAACATTTTCCTTTCTTAACATGTCATAAAATTTTAAACTAAAAGAAGTTTATTAAAAATAAACTTGAAAACTTGAAAAGGAAGCTTCTTGTAAATAAAGTTTTAAAAATCCATTCATGCCGTATAAGTTAAAAAAACATTATTCTCGTACTTTTGTCGGAAAAGTCAAAAAGTACCTTATATGGTAACCAAAGGAAAGATTCCATTCATACAATGTGGTAAAAAGTCAATAAAGGGCAAAAATGACTTTAAACATCCATGGAAGAATGGTAAACATTTTATGAAATCATTTTTAGAAAACATGGTCGTGGATGATAAACGTAACCCCAGTAAATACTTACGTATAAGCAATCTCGGATAAAAATGAGATTGAAAATTTATCCCTTACCTTAGGTCCGATTTGCTTCGTAAGTGTCCGAACCTCCTGTATAATGATTTAAATAATGTCATTGACTTATTTCAGAATCATATTCATTGTTATTATATCATATATGGTTCACTTATGACTTTATATTACCCGTTCTTTTTTAAATTCATGTTAAAGTAGCGTTTTGGGTAAAATCATCTCATTTGTCGTTCGTGTTTTAACTTGTAATTATTCATATGATTACTTAGATCATTATTACTTAATTATAGAATATAAAACAAGATTTATATATAATATATATTCAGAATATACATATATATAATGGATCGATAAATGGAAAGAAATACACCGTTCATGGAGACTGTAGGCCGTACGTACGCATGAACGCTGTTTTCGTTTCCTTATTTAATTGAGTGGAATTAAGTAGATGACATACATATATATACACATAAATATAGTAGCTTTATAATGTCATATATTTCATTATTATTGCTTATATATACTTTATAATCATTCTTAAATGGTTAACATGGAGAATGAATCTCATCGCGTCGTGGAGACGGTAGTCCGTACGTACGCACGAGCGATGATATCATTTCCATAATTATTGAATTGAATTGGAGTGGATGATACAATATATCAGAATCATTATGATTTTATAATAACTATGTATAGTTATTCTTTACACCATAATACCCATCCATGTAAGGTGTTGGTGGAAAAACAGATTACACCACGGCATGGAGACGGTATTCCGTACGTACGCACGCGCGGTGATTTTGTTTTTCGTAGGATGGATAGAAGATGAAATGGGGTTGTTTCATATTTATAATAACAAATCAGTATATTAGTGATACTGATGTTATAACTTTATAATGAAACAACTATAAAAAAATAAGTTGAAGAAGAAAGAAGCTTGAAAGAATCGGGAGAAGAAATTACCTCTTCTTCGATACGCCTCTTTGAAACCTCCTCTTAGGGCACTAAGATTGGTCTTTAAAGAATACCAGAACCTCTAGGATGTTTCTAGGGAAGTGGAGAAGATAATTTGTCAGGGGTTGTCCGAGCTTGAAGGCTCAAATTGGTGTGAGGAGGAGAGGGAGGAGGTGCCCTTTTATAAGGGAGGAGAGGGGCACCTTTGGAATAACAAAATATATTATTTTATTATAAAGTCAAGTTCGGTTTTAAATAGTTACAAATTGGTATATTTAGAAGCTAAGGTGGGGATGGGTCGAATTAATCTCATCCAATAGAATTTAGACAAGTTTAGGTTCCTATTTTAACCTTATCATTTATATTTAACATTAAGTTAAATAATTTTACTTTTTCTGTGTCTTCTTGTGTTCTTACACTATAAGGTTAATAAACTTACTATAAGAAGCCAAAATAACCCCAAATTGTTTAATATTAATATATATAACCTTATCTAAGTCATTTGGACGAACCATATATTTTTAGTAATAAAATAACAATTAATAATATAATATTTGTTTTAAACACTATTTTATGTCAATTTTGACACTATTTAGTAATTGATTTTTGTGAAAATCATGAAAGAATGATAAGTAAGAAAGACGTTAATTAAATCAATAATAACATGTCATATTAACCTAGAAAATTATTGGAATTCATCAAAAGTCTCAAATTATACTTATTTGGGTATTTATAACATCAATTATGTCAATATTTCATTAATAAGATAATTACTGCATCATCGTTGTGACATAAATAAATTAAATTATTTAATGTCAAAAAATTAAAAATAAAATACCATTATGTAGGAAATATTTTTAGATTTCTAATGAATATTTATAGTCGAATTTAGCTTATGTATAACCCCATATTAAAAATGTTTTAGTAAATAAACTTTGATTTTAACTCTTTTAATCCTTCTTTAAATAAATTAATAATAAATGTCCTAATCTAATCCAAGTGGGCCTAAATGGTCAAATTTTATTACTATGTTTGTTTTTGGTCTAATTACACTTATCCAATAGAATTAGGTCATGTGTTAGGGTAATAATAATATCATTTTTACCCTTAATTACCCTATTTACTTTTAACCGTGGTAAAAAAAGTCAAAAGTTACTATTCACCAAAAATTATTTTCATCTCATTGAACCACATTTTAGTCCTTGATATTAACCATGTCTCTCGGATTTTCGAAATTCCACTCACAGAAGCGGTAAAATTAAGTTTTATGAAAAATTCAGTTTTTTAACTACCACTTAGTGGTTTCACTATTCATCAGAAATTGAAAGTTTTCAGAAAAATACCAAAATTTCACCTTAGGCTAATTTCGATATTCTGAATCCAAAAATGAAGTCCGTTTTGAAAAATAAAATTTATAAAATTTCAAAAAGTGGTTATTACTATTCATAACGACTAGTTTTAATAATATTTTAATAGCATATCGTTGTTTAGTGAAACTCGGTATTGCGTACGATGCAAGCTATCGAGGAAGGTCGCGATTGCGTGTAATGCAAGCCATGTCAGAGTTGCGTGTTGTGAAAGAATCCTTCGTTTTTTCATATAACAGAATCCAACCATATTTCATTTATACATTGAATATATATATACTCAATGTTACATAGAATAAATATTATCAAAATTGTGTGTAACACGATCCAAGAATAGTGTTGCGTATACTGCAAGCTAATATGGTGTTGCGTATAGCGCAAAGTAATCTTGATGTAGAATACAACACAAGACAATAATGAAATTAAAAGAATATTTTTCATAAAATCTCGGGGTGTTACATATGGGCTTAAAAGATAGATTAAAATTCAATAATATATTATAAATTATGTCATTAATATGATGAATAGAATCCCAAACATATTGATTCATATTTATTTGATACATTGAGGATTTTGGATCGTATATAAGAGAGGATGATCGAGTCATGTGTGCTGGTTAAGAATGATATGTGCCTAAAAATGACCCTCACCTGACCCATCTTCCGTCTGATTGAATTTGTACTCATTAAAACACCATTACCCCATCCCTTATTTCCAAAAGAAGAACCTATTATCCAATAGTGTTAAATATATAAAATTAAATATTCATAGATAATCATGTAACATGGATAAATCAATTGATCCAAAATATTATTCCTTATGGGTGATGAAGTTACCACCATTGATTATCCCAAATACATTCTACGGATGACCCTCTATCTAGAGTGACATACTCTAGGTAAATTTAGTTTATTGTACATGAAAAATGTAATTTAACATGAAGAAAAATAGAAGACTTACAATTACTTGAGAAACCACCTTTTCAAAATATTCATAAGTAATATCTCTATGAATTACCCTCAAAATACATGTCTTTATGTGAGTGATTTTTGAGATTATTGGTTCTCTCCTACTCATTGGGTTGGTAGATACTATAATAGAAATTGGAATGGCGCTATCCCAAATTTAATATAGTCTAATATATTCATTATAAAACGTCTTGTAAAATTTTTGGATATAAATAATAATAAAAAATATGAAATAAACTAATAAAATTCACTAATGCTTTCTCCATGATCTAAACTTGTCATCCACCAATGTAATTTATAAATTTCACAAAAAAACATGTTTTGAATACATATTTGACTTCTATTATTCATAGAAAAATTTTGATATGTATTACATACAAATAAATAATTATAAGGACCCATAATTTTAGAAAGGAAATAGTTCTCCTCATTATATACATGCATTTTATTTAGTAATGTAGTATTAAAAAACCACATGCACCACATGACAAAATAAACAAAATTTTATTATATAATTTTTGAATATTACATTGATAGTATAAATATACTAAATAAAATGTAAATCATTATAATGACGCAAAAAAAAGAATAAAATATAACTATACCATAAACATTATGATCATCACAATCCCCTAGAATGATAACACTCAGAGACAACCATATTGAAATGAAACATAAGATTATTAATAAAGTATTTTTTTGAAAGTAAAATATATATTATCATGAGAAAAACAATATGTGAATAAATAATTAACAAAATAAGAGGTAGTTATAGACATAAGGGAACTCATATGACTATAAAAAATAGGGCCATTAGAATTGATATCTGACTATTCAGAATTGTAACATGACTATTAAAACAGTAATATCACCTATGTATTTTTAAAATAATATTTAGTTATCTTATAAAATTAATACATAGATAAATTACATAATGATTCCAATAAAAAATATTTTAATAATTATCAAATAAGCACATGTTTTTTTATAAAGCACATATGTTTTATATAATAATATTATAATAAATATATATATTTTTTAAAAAAATAATCACTTAAAATAGATTTATAAAATAATTTTATGTTTTATTAAATTTATAGTATTATTTTCTGAGCCTATAATCAATTTTTCAAATAGGAAGAATACTATTCTTAATATAAAAAGTCCATTTTTTTCAAATAAAAAATGATTTTATTTAGGAATTAAACAAATCATATTTATAAAATTATTTTCATAAAATGTATTTCATTTTTGAAATTAACATGTAATGAAATGGTAAGGGTGAATTTTTTCGGGATACCGAAATAAGAAAACATGTAGTATTTAGGATTACAAGAAAAATACAATAGTTAATGGGTCATGGATGATGTAAGAAACAACTAGTTTGAACTCAGTTGCATAAATTAATATATATATATTCACTAGAATTTACACTATTGTTGTTCTTTGGAAAAAAATAATAAACTTATCAATATTATATTCCAAAACACTCTCCTCCCCTAATTAATACCACCCTTACAACCCCTTATCCTTAAAACTTCTATGCCTTGGATCTAGCTCAAAACCAAAAAAAATCTCTAGTAATTTTCCTTCTTATGTAAATGGAGATGTTGTCTTACCATCATACCATTATATGAATCCTTAATGGTTCCCTAATAGGAGACACCCAAATAATAAGGTAATATTATCAACTATGATTTATTATCTTTCATCCTCATTATAATCTAGAAATTTTTTATCCAACATGATATAATGAATTCATTATAATAAACATACATTAATTTTCTTTAATTAATGGAATTTCCATTATCAAGCCTCTTCTCATTTAAATCTAAAACAAAATTGTTCTCATTATGGTTGGTTCACCACCTCTATAAACAAAATGCTTAATTTTTAATGACTACCATCAGGGGTGTTTTAAATAAATTTGATATGGTAAAAATTTTAAAAATTAGTAAATTTTTATTATTATAAAATAAATTTTTAATACTCATAATATTAAATCAAACCAATTATATTCATCATAGTCAGAATACCCCATAAATGAACTAAAGACATAAAAATAAAACTTATAATAATTAAATACTTATTATTTATGTAATAATTTGGATATTAAGATACATTTAAACAAAATTATACACATTAAATATATATTAATATACCTCTCGATTCACAAGACCATTTAATAAAGAACATCCATATTAACTATAAGTTAATATTTTCTTGAAAATATAAAATGAATGACCTTGGGAATGTTCAAAAAAACATTTCATAATTAAATGACTCTAAAATTAAATAAAATTATTATAAAAAATAAAATAAATTTGAATAATATTCAAATTAATAAATATAATATACCTAATTTTATAATTAATGTTGTTTAGTAATAGTACATAATAAATATAGACCTGAGTTATGGGAACATGCAAACCACCATCCTTTATTTTTTATCATTGTTTTTTTATCATATACCCATTTAATCAAAGTACTATTATCATGTATTACTTTAATATTATATATATATATATCCTCCACTTATATACTCAATTATTAATAACTTTCATTGTTGAAGATATACACATTTTTATGGTTTCCATTTAAGTATCATTCACTATGAAACCCTAATTAAAGGTAACTTCTTTGTTTATTACCTCATTTCATGTAAAACTCAATAAAATGATTAAAAGAATAAATTGATTAAAAAATTGATCATTTTATTATGGAAACATGTTTTTTGATTCAATGTTTTATTTAAATTAATATGATCTTTCCCTCTTGAATTTTTCTTACCCTTTTCCCGAAAACCCCAAATGTGAGGTACATTTACAAAGATAATTTTATACTTCTATTCACATCTTAAATTTATTTATAAATAAAATTTTAGTTCTTGTAATTATGTTTCACCTATTAATGCAAATTAATTTGTTAATTCATTATTTCACATAAACCATGATTAAATTCCAGTTGGTTAGGATATAATACCTGATTATGAATCCCATTACATTTTGTGGGTAATTCTTATGATTTATTTCCATTTGTGGAACACATATTTGAGTACATGTTATTACGGGTGTACCAATATAGTTTTCTATGACATTGGGTATTATTGATATCTCGTGATGTAATATGTATGATATTTGTGGGTAAAATTGATCCATTATGGGACTCGATCCACCGTGATTTCATGTCTCAATAATGAGGCTTGAATTATGATTATGATGTCATGTTTTATGTTTTTTCCATCTTCCAATGAAGTAGTGATCCTATGATTCAATATTTTTTTCATGAATCATTTTTTCTATATATATACATTTCCCTTAATGATTTGTTATTCAACTATATGACTCATATGATATTATCCTTCAACATGTTTATTCACTTATAAGGATTTATATATCACCTTTGGTTTATGTATCCCATTGTTTATCCAATATATTTTTAGAATCTCAATGGTATATTATAGAAAATTAAGGAGTTCAAACTAAATATTTTATATTTTAGTTTACTGGTAATATATTATGTACATATAATTCCAAATACATTAGAGCTTTGGATTATAGGATAGTTTTTATTGGATATTTATGTTAAAAATTATACTGTAATATATGTAAGAGACTAGGATTTTTATATTCGGTATCAAAGATAGGTATAGTAATTTCTACAGATTATGAAATGAATTAGTTATTAAAAATGTTATTGATAATTATATGTAGAGGAAAACATCATGGCATTTTAAAATCATTTTTCAATTTTTTTATAATTAATGATATTTCTATATGTATACTACAAATGGATTTGGATCTATCGTAAGGTAATTAGGTGTAATAATGCTTAAGGATTAACATGGGACTAAATTGAACTAAAATTAATGTAACAACACAATATTTCATAATTTACTTTATTTAAATTATATATTCAATAGTATGCGGCATACATAATACTGATCTTAAAAAACTATGATATACTACATAAATATTATTATTTAATTGTGGACATTATGAACTAGATATCGGTTTGGAAAGTACAAACATGAATAACCATATTATGAAATATATATAAATTTCTTCCTTAATAAAATAAAAAATAAAAAATGTTTATCATTTCATTGGAAATGAAGATAAAATATTTTGAATGTAAAATAGATATTTTTCATAATGTTGTGTTTGTGTTTGAAATGTATTTTTATCTCTATAGATTTATTTAATTATTATTGAAAAAATGATTAAAATTATATGAATGTATTATATATTAAATTTAATTAATTAATAGTCACTTGATTACAACTATTAATAAAGGAATAACTATAAAGTCATTATATGATTCAAAAATAGATTTTTCCAAAAATTGTTTTCTTACATTTATATGTTAATGTTATAATTAACAAAAAAATATTAAATTATACCTGAAAATAATTAATTCATTATTTAAATCCATGTATCATTATTTTATTAAGATGGTACTTCTTTATTTGTAGGAAAAGATTTATTTTTTAGTGAATAGTGAAAATGTTGTTTCCTTTACAAAAATATCATTTATTTTCATTAAATCGATAAATTCAAAAATCCCATTATGTTTTAAATATTTATTTTTACTAAAATGAGATAACTTTTATTCAAAATAATCTAAATAAATTAATGTAAATTAATATTATATGTTATTTTGGTACAAGTTTGTTTTTATGCTCCAAAACGTTTTTTCTAAAAATAATTATTCATTAACATTTATGAATATATATATATATATAATGTAACTTATGAAACTTTTACAAACTAAATGTTGAAAAATAAATTTAATTTTTTTAATTTGGCTGGAAAAATTTATTAATGATTTCATTTCTATTTTTGGTCATTATGAATAATAACTATAGTAAATATTTTTCATCACAGTAAAGGGTAAATCAAATTAACTATGTTACAATTTTCGTGATATGGGCTACAAATATTTAATTAGTTATATTATTAGTGGTGGTATTTTTACCATTATCACTTTATCTTATAAGATGGTCTAATTTGTACCCAAATGTCTATGAGAAACACATTTATATTACCTAAATGTTTTGAAAAATTATAATTGGCTCATTATCCTCACTTCTAAAATATTACACCCTCTCCTCTCACCCGTACACATTTTGAGACATATATATCTTAAAATACCTACACAAATCTCCCCAATAATATCTAATCACTCCTTATATGTACTGGTATCACCAAAATACCAAAACTAAAAGGCTTAAGTTATAATACAAAGGAGGTTTTCCAAAGAATAGGTATAACTCTTAACCAAGGATTTTCATGTTTATTTCTTCCCAAAATTAATCAAATATTATTTACCACTATAATATAATAACATAATAATGATTAGTAAACTGAAATGTAATTATATTAGTGGAAAAAACTTTTCCATGATCTCTTTCATTAAATGGAAAATGAAATCACTT
Organism: Viscum album; assembly: GCA_963277665.1. Classification (NCBI taxonomy): domain Eukaryota; kingdom Viridiplantae; phylum Streptophyta; class Magnoliopsida; order Santalales; family Viscaceae; genus Viscum; species Viscum album. The sequence continues at coordinate 839,016,142 of OY728166.1, read as the reverse complement.
CTCGTGTGTATTTGTAGACTATTACATCAATAAGTAAATGTGATTCCTTTTTTACATTACCCCATCTAATGTGTGGTCATAATGATGAATATAATAAATATATATGAAATTTATAACATAATTAATTTTTTTTAAAAAATTAAATACTATTTCTATTTATTTTCCACCATGTATAAAAGTGGAATAACACACATTTGTAAATGCAGACTACCACATCTATGATATGATGTATTTTATTTTCGTGTAATCCTTTCATGTACGGTTGAAAATTGTATTTAATGTATTAAAAAGAAAAATATTTGGTTACTTATTTTCTACTAATGATATATCATTGATCCCTTTAACCAATATAAACATACTAAGGTGGATTTGAGAATATTAACAAAAAGTCCAAAAAATGTATGACATAAACTTAATTGATTATGTTGCTAAATTAATCATGGAAATAAATGGAATAAATTTTTAAATGATAATAAATTAATATAATTTTTTTTCTTAATATGTTAAATAAAAAATATAATTTTATTATTCTGGAGTGAAATAACGTATGACACAAGACTATATTTATATTACTGGATATCATGTGTCAAATTCCATCCATTGAGACTCATTTGTTTTCACTACATGTTTTTGTTTCTATATATAATCCCATATTGACTTATTTTTCATTATTTTAAGGAAATTATTTTGGTTTAATGTTCATTTTAATATTCCATTCTCCCAAAAAATTTATTTATAAATGAAAAATGTTTTAAGGGGATTTTATACAAAATATTATTTTAAATTGTTCCATTTAACACTTCATGGATTTCCGTGTTCTTAAAGATATTCCATGTCTATTTTTATTTACATGTCAAATATAATTAATTCACATTTTATTTAGTTATTAATTTATTTTAAAGGTTTTAAAATGAATCTTTTTAACCCTTACTATATGGATCATTTTTATATTATTTATCATTAAAAAAATAATGTTTATAACATATAAAAAAATAATTTAATATTCCACCCTTGTATCCTTTATGTTATATAAATATTACTCTTGATGTTTTCATTGTTTTATAATGTAAATTCAATTCTCATTATATTATAGAATTTTTCATTTTAATGATCTTTAAAAAAAAGGGATATTTCACCCTATTATTATGTGAATGTGGAATGTTCTGTTCTTATGGCATTAAATTATTTTTAAAGTTTTAATGATTAAAAAGTGAAATATTAAAAATGTTTTTTCAAATGATATTTTTAGTGTTCAGTTTTTTCAGTGAATATTTTCATTATTTCACATATTCCTTATGTTATCTTCATTATTTATTTATATTTTAATGTGTTTAAAGGCTATTACTTGAAACAATTATTATTTTCTCATGTGGATAAGTCATATTTTTTTTATCAATGTGTTATTGTGAAAATGGTAAACATTTTCAAGGGTTTTTATATTTTTCATTAGAATAATGGATTTCATTTTTTTATATCACATTCTAAACTTTTTATGATAATCCTATATTTCAAAAACAAAATTCAATTAATGAGAAGAAGTAGAAAATTATATGAATTAGAATATAGAATAATGGAAATTATCCTAGAATGAAGGAAGTGTGTCATGAAAAAACAAATCTGTCAATTTAAGAACACAATTTCTTTTTTGAAAACATGGGCATGATGTGTCAATGTTCCCTAAAAAATATAATTATTTTCATAATTTTCTATAACTCTAAAACTAAATGACCACATGAATGTAAAAATGTTGAATTATTGTTTTTAAAATCATATTTATGTGTTTTTATAGTTTGTATTAGAATATGTGTTTAGATAACTTTAGAAGTAAAAATGTTCATTATATTTTTGGAAAACATTAGGTATTAATATTTTGGTTTTATATTATAAGTTATAAGTCATCTATAACATTTAAGATTAGTATGATAAGATGAATTATGGTTCTTTTTTTTGTTAGGTTAAAAAATATAATAGAACTCATATTAACGTAAACAAAATTGAACCAATGGTGAAACAAAAGAATCCTAAACTAATGGAACTATGTCATTGAGTAATAAAATCATAAGATAGATCATTATAAATTATATCATTGATCACCTTTTTTACTTAACTGAATTATAGGTTATAGACTCATAAATTTCTTTCATTAGTGTAAATTTTTTTTCTCCAATATAGATTGGAAGAAAAAAACATAAAAATCCATAATCTTGTAGAGAATTCACTTGAAATAATAATTTCTTTATCATATAACTATTAATTAGACTAATTATATGATATTGAAATGACATGATAATCACTTTATAATTTATCCAAATCCTATTAAATAATAAAATATCATGAAGGACCATGGGAGGCATTTGGCCATGTTAAAAAACAATTATAACATCATACATATTTTGGAATTTACCATAAGAGAATTTATCATGGTTTTATAGTGGATGGATAAGAAAAATGGCTTCTAATTTCTTACATTACTTCAATGGAGAGTGAACATCGAGTAACTAATATCATTATCTTGTTATTGGAATTTTAATATTTATAAACACCAATTCTTTTCTGAAAAACTGAAGACAACCCATATTCTAATTAATTAGGGTTTAAAATTTCATGGAGAAGAGTGTTCAACCTAATATAGAAGCGGTAGTCTGTAATTAACTCTCTTTTGATGATGTGGTTTGTGTTCGATACATTTCATCCCCATCAAGTTATGGAACTCAATATATATGGAATCAATGATTTTTTTCATGATGAAAAAATGGTACATGAAGAGGTTTCACTCTCTAAATGGGGTGATTTGGATGAATGTACTATAAATATGATATTTAACAGTGATTTTTATGGGTGATTATTTATTTCAATGAATGAAATATTTCTCTCTGAAGTTTAATTGTATGTTGGAACATTGCATCGTAATGGAATATTATTATTGAGTAAAGAGGTTAAAAATCACAATGAGCTAGAATTTTTGAATACCAATGTTGTATTGAACGAATGTTCTATAGATAAGGTTGAAAAAGTTATTCCCACAATTAATTTAGGTGATATTATATCTGATCATGACTTGTATTACAACAACAAAAAAATTCTATTATAGTATCAATGGAGGTGGTGTGGGATTTTAGTTCTAATTTTCTAATTTTTACCATAAGTGATGCTACTCCTATACAAAGCACACTGGTAATAGGGGGTTAAGGTAGAGGGGGGAAGAGTGTGTCTGCACTTCATTGATAGGATGAAACATGGTATTCAAACATAATTTGGAATACCACTTTAGTAAATCAGAGTAGACAAGCATAGTCCCTGATTGAAAATGATCAAGATTTCCCTTTTAGTATCTAAAATGTTTCTTGTATTACTATGTAAGTATGCATAAATATTTCTTAATTGGGTGATTTTGTAACACTGTCATTTTCGAATATGAGTGGTTCTATGTAGCATTGGGAATAAAATATAATTACACATCAATAGTTATTGGATACTGTTGAAAAGCAGAAACAAATCCCTTAGGGATAGAATCTAATGTACTTGAAGAAGTACTTTATAAGGACATGCACCTTATGGTAAAAAACTAGGAGTCATATGGTGGAGGATATAGACATTTAAATGGTTAGTATTATCTAGGTTATCAGCTGGACCACTATAAAATATGTTTTGATAGTTTTTTTCTCTCATTATTAAATAAGAACAGACCGGCTCTATCAATCGAATGATTTCGACTAACTTAATTGGTGATTGTTAAATGTACATAATAATGGATTCATAATTGGATCACTATTAATTCCATCCTAAGGATGAAACTTTTAATATTCAAGAGAATAGGGTTTCCATGAAAAGGGTTCTTTGAGTATCCATGCATCTAAATTTTAATATCCAAAAGGGACATTTTTGTAACAACCCGAAATTTTATTAATGAAAATTTTACTTGATATACTTAAATGTATTATTATGTAAAATGGTTATATAAAATATATGCACTTTCTTGGTTTTATGATTTTGGATTTTAAATAAACATTAATATTTTTTAATGATTATATTATAGTCGTTGAATAGTGATCACATGATTAGTATAAATATAAGGCTTTAAAAATCCAATTTACTTAGAAAAATGAAGCGAGGGCCTCATTTAATAGAATTTCAGCATATGAATCCTAGTTTTAAGAGCTCAGAATGGTGGTAGAGTAACTGGACTTATCCCTTGACTAAGCCCAAGTTGAGCTTCAACATGTTAAGCTTTAGCAGAATCGCCTACGGGAGAAGTGGGAGTTAATAGATATTATCACTTGAGCGATGTTATTTGAGCCGCCCCAAGAGTCTATCACCATTTCACACCATAAAAATAGTTATTATGCAGGTTTCATAATGGGTTATGTTACAAGACCCTAGAACTATGATAATGTGCATTATTGTTTTATAAAGTAATCAATATACATTCATTGTATTATTATTACTTTGTAAATGGTTTCTAAAGAAGAAATAGTATTCTTATTTAATATTTAATTATTAAATATATATTAATGAATTAATGGATTTTTTAATTAAATATTATTTTAATAAAATATTATTACTAAATTTATTTTTATTAAATATAAATGATCATATAATTTTTATACAATTGTAATTTTTATTAAGGTTTGAAAGCTGTTTTAGTCAAAACCCATGAATTTTCAATAATTGTTTGTTTTTATTTTGAAAGTGAATATTCAAATATTTTGAAAATTATTTAGAAGAAATGAATATTATTTATGGATTCAGGATGTGGAAATTATCTAACAATGAATTTTTTTCAATTTTCTGAAACAGTCGAATTTTTGGGTAAACATTAAATACTGTTTAAATATGGAATATGTTTTATGACATCATAATGACCAATAGTGATTTAATAAAATAAAATAAAATCTATTTTCGGCCAATATATGTCTTAACAGTAATATAATATTATTTTAGATTTTTTTATTAATTTTAATGTTCCTTAGTGGACCCTGCAAGACATAAAAAATATTTTTGAACATTTTTAAATGATTTCCTTAACAGTGTGATTCACGTCCACATAATCCAGCATATTATTTTAATATGTTTTTCCATTTTCCTTATAAAATAATTATTCCACATAAATTTGGAAAAACCCATGGGCAAAAACCATGGGATGGATTGTGGTTTTGATTATTTTAATATGTAGTGTCCAAAACCTAAATAATAAAGAATTCCTTCTCCTTTCCTTTATAATCCCACTCAATATATTAATTATTCCTTCCTCAAACCATATGGATATCAACCTACGCCACACCTAATCTCTATATAATCCTCCCAAGGCACCCTGAGCTATGATGAAGCCTCTCCAAATCCTCTCATAAGCCTTTGGGATCACACTTCCAAGTAAGAGATTCCCACTTGCCTTCCTTATTTATGTCCAAGTTTCATTATATTATTATGCCATTTTATTTTCAATTTAAAATTCTGAGGGTATGATTTAAAACCTCTTATATACCTACCTAATTATTTTTAAATGATTATATACCCTTTTCACTCTCATTAATTCCTACCATGTATTCACAATACCATGACGAAATTCCATAAGGGATTTCTCTCTCCTCATTTACATTCATGAAATTCTTTTATATTATACATCTAAATTACAATACACATGTTGGGATATTATGTTCCATAACCCTCATATTTTCCATTTAATTTATTAATGGTGAGAGGCCCCTTTATCTCTCATAAACCCATTTTACAATTTTGATTTGACGTCATTATGCTGCCGAAGCTACACCAAAATTTCCATTGCCAAAATCATCATGTAAGTGAATTCAATACCAATTTCTCTATCAAGTGTCTTCGCCTTTATGCACATGTACATGTTGATTTATGACATACATTCGTTTATTCAACACCTCTTATTCATGGAATAAATTATGATGTTTACTAAATCTGTGTTTTATGATCCATGTAGCACACTTATGCATGAAATTAAATGATTAAGAAGGGTGTACCTTGATAGCACTCCAATGCATTGGGTAAACAATTGTATCAAGATATTTCATGCGATGTGAGTGTTAAATTCTACTAATTAATTTTCATTGAGGTTTTACTAATGCTAATTCATGTGGAATGAGGGTTTACTCATGCTTTATGTGCAATGAGCCTTAGCTCATGCTAATATCAGGTTTAATGTTGTTGTCACATCTCCATGTTATGATAATCATGATATATCATGGATTTTATGTTCATGTTTATCATGTGATCCATGGATATATCTATTTCCTAACCTATATTATATTCTTAATTTAAAGCCTTTTTTACTCCCTTACTTGGATTTGTAGCTCACCCATTTCACATGTATGTCCTCAGGTTAACCCATGAAATGTTATGTACGAGGGAATGTTATGGTTTTGTAAAAGAAGTTTTCAATAAATATACTGTATTTTTTGTCCTAAGTTGTTATGTAAGGTTCCAAAATTCCCAAGAAACTAGAACTATCAATACTTGGAGTTAACTTATGTGCAAGATTATGAAATAAATCATGTTTAAGTGTGTAATAAAGATAAGGGTAGTAATAGTTGTTATCATAGGATAGGCTTAGTTATTTTTGGGATTAAGAATAAGACTAAGTATAATAAAAATATACCTGTGTTTTTTTAGTATATTATGTGGTTTATTAACAAAAATACATCCCTATTTAGATACGAACAAGTTGATGTGGCTCTGGAATAAATGTATCTAGTGGTAAAACCCAAAAACACCACTTTGATCTAGACTTTAACGAGAAATGGTGAATGAAAATGGGCCTTGTTTCACTCTTGGTTCAACACTCCTGGGGGGTATGATTTGGTAAATTCATAAGCATAGTATGAACCATTATTAATGAAATAAAAAAATGCACCTACGAATATATATCAGGAAGTAGATTAGGTATAACATAGATTCAAGCCTATAAATTCATATGTAAAGAAAATAAATGTAATTTATAATAAACCCTTTTTTGTCATTAGATTCCCCTTACGTGTTACCCATAATATTCCTTTTATTCTAGACAATATCCAGTAAAAGGAGGACTCGAGATGAAAATCGATGCGAAGATCAATGTGATGACTATTATAATGAGATTCCTCATACTATGGGGGCGGGAATCACAAACATTGTCATGATAATCTATTAGTTAAATCAGAATTTTAATAGAAACATGGGTCAAGAGTAAAGTTCAACCCCCTCCACCCAAAAAGAACAAGCCACAATTGAGAGCTTCATGAGACAAAGGCCTCCTACTTTTAATGGATCTTTTGATCCTTCAATCACCAAACAATGGATCAATTCCATTGAGAAGTTATTCTCCATACTTCAATTTTATGAACAATGGTGGACATTGATCAAAAATACCAAGTCTGAGGAAGAGATCAAGGCATTACAATGGAAGGATTTCTATAAAATGTTTTTTAATAATTATTTTCCTCGCACCCTCCGACTTTAGATGGAAAGGGACTTATTTTACCTCAAGCAAAAAGATAATGAATCAATCAGAGCATACAAGGAAAAAATCACAAGGCTTCCATGATACAGCTCTGGCTTTGTCCATACCCCTGAATGAAAGGTTGAGGACTTCTTTTGTAGGCTAAAACCTAGCCTACAGAAATCCCTAGCAATCCATGAAATTGGTAGCTATGAGGAAATATTTTGATGTTCCCTTAAAGTCGAAATAGAGATCAGTGAATCTCATAGGTATCATGGGGATAAGACGCTGCAATTTGACTTAGGTTCTAGTAGTTCGATGGATAAATCCAACAGTTCTATGAAATTACAGCACCCCACTTTCCAAAGGTGCGGAAAGAAGCAACCCATAAATTTCCTGAAGGGGATGAAGAAATGCTTTAGGTGTGGAAATAATGGAACCTAGCCATTAATTGCTAAAAATAAAAACTCTCTTCTGTAACAGAGGAGAGGAACACTCTATTAGACCCTCAATGCATTGTTCGATGATTTAAATGCAATGAACCAGGAAACATTAATAACCAGTTCCCTAAGCCAAGGGTTTTCGGAGGCAATCAACCACCTCCAAGGCATTAAGGGTGAGTGTTTTCCATCAATACCGCTGAATCGAACCCTGAACATTATGTGGTGACAAGTAAACTAGTAATTAATTCAATAACAGTGAACATACTTTTTCATTTTGGTTCTACACATTCTTTTTTATCTTTAATGTTTAATAGAACAATCCGAACACCACCATGAATCACGGGAGTAGAGATGTGGGTGAGAACGGAAAATGGAAAAATTATTGGATCCCATGAATATAGCTCCTCCCCTTTCACAATTTGTTGATTGAACATCCTAGTGAACCTCTTTATACTCCCTCTAGTGGAATTTGATGCAATTATTGGCATGGATTTTCTTTCCTTTTATAAATCCAACATAAGTTGTCGTGAGAGGGAAATCACTATCCATTTGGTGAATTGACCAATGATTCTGTAAAATTTTAATTATGAGGATGAATATTACATAGAACCACCATCTGAAGCTTGGATATTACTACCCTAAAAGCACACACATCTTTCTCAGATGATTGAGTCTAAGGAAGATACCATCATTGAAGACATGCCTATTGTGAGGTAATTCGTTGATGTTTTTCCTAAGGAACATTCTGGTCATCGTACTAGAAGAGATGTTGAATTTCCAATTGAACTTATACTTGGGGATTTTTCAATATCCAAGACTATATATTTAATGGTTGTTTTGGAGATCAAGGAGCTAAAGAAACAACTATAGAAGAATCTAGATAAAGTGTTTATACGCCCAAGTGCTTCACCATGGGGTGCACCGGTTCTCTTCATAAAAAAAGGACGCGTCGATGTGCCTTTACATTGATTATCTTGAGCTCAACAAAATTACAATAAAGAACAAGTATCCTCTACCACAAATTGATGACGTGTTGGATCAGCTACATGGATCTCAATATTTTTCCAAGGTGGATCTATAGTCAGGATATAACTAAGTAAGGGTAAATAAGGAGGATATCCCACATACTAATTTTTTATACAAGCTATGGGCACTATAATTTTATAGTAACCCCTTTTAGACTCACTAATTCTCTAGAAATATTTATGGTCTTGAGGAATAGAGTATTTAGATATTACATTGAAAAATTTTTGGTAGTCTTTATAGACGATATTATAATATACTCTAAAACCTAGTAGTAGCATGAGGTGCATCTAAAAATAGTAATAGAGACCTTAAAAAAAGGGGATCTCTATGATAAGTACAACAAGTGTGAGTTCTAGTTGAAGGAAGTCTCATTCCGGGGTAATTTCATCATAAGAAATGGGATATCTATGGATATGTCCAAGAAAAAATTCAATTGAGGGATGACTGAGTCCAACATCTGTGATTGATATCCATATATTTCTTAGGGTAGATGTATATTATCACTGATTTGTGAGCAATTTATCACAATTGTCAAACCCTCTTACAATGTTAACTCGGAATGGATTCATGTTTTCTTGGAGTGATGAATGATAATAGAGATTCAAGGAGTTGAAAATGAGGCTTATCACAATGACCATTCTCACTACCCACAAGAGGATAACTTTTTGTGGTGTTCAGAAATGCTTCAAAGAGGGTAAAAGGTTATGTGTTGATGAAAAATGACCAAGTCATTGATTATGCTTCAAAGAAATTGAAATTTTATAAGAAAAACTTTCTATCACGTGATCTGGAGTTGGCTGCATAAATCTTCACTTTAAAAATTTAGATTCATTACCTATTTGGGGTGAAGTGTGAAATATATATGGATCAAAAAATCCTCAAGTATATATTCACACAGAAATAGAAAAATATTTTCAAATTAAGATGGTTAGAGTAGATCAAAGACTAGGACTGCTCAATTCAATACCATCTGAGGAAATAAAATAAAGTGGAATATGCTCTATATATAAAGGACCCCGAGATTCTATCATTGATGAGAATTAAAAAGGATCCAATCTTATTTGATTTTATGAAGATGGACATGTAAATCATATAGAAGGGAACATCATCATTCCTTTCAGAAATTATTGATCAACCATCGATTTTGGAAAGGATAAAGGATACTCAAAAGGATGATGTGGGAATTTAGATAAAGTACAATCTATCCAAAAATGGAAATCCTTGGAGTCAATGTTAATGAAAAAGGAATTGTGAGATTAGGGACAAGACTATGTGTTACATCAATTCCAGATTTAAATAATGATCTGTTGGATGATACACATAGTTCAAACTTCTCTATTCACCTAGGAAACACAATGATGTATCGAGATCTCCAATAGTATTATTGGTGAGATAACATGAAGAAGGAGATCGTGGAGTATAAATCAAAGTTCTTGGTAGGTCATCAGGAGAAGGCTGAGAGGCCAAAGTTTAAGGTAATGATGATACCATTACCCTTACCAATACGAAAATGGGAGAAAATCACATGGTCTTTGTCACAGGACTTCTAAAGACATCCCAAATAAACAATGTTATTTGGGTGGTTGTGGATCATCTTATAATGACTACACACTTCATTGCAATTCAATATTATTTCTCATTAGATAAACTGGTAAAAATATAAATCAGATAAGTGGTAAGGATTCATGGAGTACCACTATCTATTATATCCAATCGAGATCCAAGAATCACCTCTAGGTTCTGGAAGAATATCCAACACTCTCTATATACTGAGTTGAAACTCAGTAAGACTTATCATCCTCAAAATGATGGACAATCTGGGTGGACATTCCAACTACATGAGAAAATTTTTAGTACATACTTAATAAACTTAAAAGGACGAAAGAATCAATATCTTCCTATGGTTGAGTTCTCATACAATAACAATTTCCACTCAAGCAACTAAATAGCACTTTATGAATACCTTTATGGGAAGAGGTGCAGAACACCGACATGTTGGGATGAAGTTGAGGAGCAAAAAATCCTAAGTCCAGAAACATTCAAAGAAATGGTGAAGAAGGTTAATACCATCAAACAGCACATTAATGCTTCTCAGAGTTTAAAAAAGTGATATGTACATAATTGTTGACGAGACCTAGATTATGATGTTGGAGACATGGTATTTATCCACATATCACCATGGAAGAGAGTTTTGAAATTCTACAAGAAGTGAAAGCTTAATCCAATGTACATTATCCATTTTGAGATCCTTAATCACATTAGAGCAGTGGCCTATTGAATAGCACTCCCAAAGAAACTATCAAAAGTACATGATGTATTTCATGTATCACTCTTAAGTAAGTACATACCTTACCCATCGCCTGTACTCAATCCAGAGGTTTTACCATCAGAGATTTACCTCTCTAATGAAGATAAGCTGGTGAATATGTTAAATCGAAGGGAAAAATATCTACTAAATAAGACAATGCCGCTCGTCAAGGTGTGGTGGAAAAACCACAAGAAGGAAGAAGAAATGTGGGAATCATAGGAAGGGATAGAGTATAATTTACCTCACTAGTTTTAGTGTGGGAAAAGGATATTTCTAGGGTAAAATTTCTTTAGCGGGGAATATTGTAACGACCCAAACTTTTATTAATAAAAATTACTCTTGATCTACATAAATGTATTATTATGTAAAATGGCTATATTAAACATATGAACCTACTCAATTTTATATTTATGTATTTTAAAATAATGTTAATAATTGTTACCATTTCTAATATAGTCATCAAATAGTGATCACATGATTTGTATAAATATAAGGCATTAACAAATCCAATTTACTTAGAAAAAGGATGTGATGGCCTCATCCAAACAAATTTTTTTCTAACAAATCCCATTTGTCTAAGCTCAGAAAGGAGGTAGCATCACTAGACTTCACTCTTGACCAAGCCCAAGCCGTGCTTCAACATGTTAATATTGTACAGAATCTTCTACTAGGGAAGTCTATGTTAATAGAAATTACCTCCTGAGTGATGTTATCTGAGCTTCTCCAAGAGTCTATCATTATCGCACACCTTACCCATAGGTCGTTTGATGGTTTTATAAGAGATTGTGTAACAAGACCCTAGAACTATGATTATGTGAATTATTTTTTTTATAAAATGAATAATATACATTCAATTTATTATTGTTACTTTGTTAATGGGTTTTAAAGAACAAATGGAATAGTTAGTTAAAATTCAATTAAGAAATCTATTTTGAAGAATTAATGGATTTTTGAATTAAATAATATTTTAATAAAATATCATTGTTAAATTACTTTTTATTAAATATAAATGTTCATCTAAATTTTATACAATTGTAATTTTTATTATGGTTTTAATGTTGTTTTTGTCAAAACCCATGAATTTTTCATAAAAGTTGGTTTTTATTTTAAAAGTGAAAATTTACATATTTAGAAAATTATTTTGATGTAATAATTTTTTTTGGATTCAGAAGGTCTAAATTATCTAATGGTTAATTTTTCATAATTTTCATAGATAGTCAAGTTTTTCAGTAAAAATTAATACTGTTTAAATATATAATGTGTTTTAAAACACCTTAATGACCCAATTGTGATTTAATAAAATACTATAAATGAGATCTCTGCCAATATAAGTTTTACCTTTAATATAATGTGATTTTATATTTTTCTGATTAATTTTATGGTGCCTTAGTGGACCCTCTAAGACATATATAATATTTTAACATATTAAAATGATTTCGTTGAGAGTATGACTCACCTCCACATAAGCAAGCCTAATATATTAATATGTTCGGCCATTGGCCTTATAAAATAATGTTTTCCAATACCAGTTTCCAAAAACCATGGGCAAAAATTATCAGAGTGTTCGTGTATTAGATTAGTTTAGTGGGTTTTTTCCAAAACCAAATTAATAATGAATTATGTCTCCTTTCCAATATAAATCCACACAATATCACATTTCTCTTCACTCAAACAATTTAGAGATCGAACAACCCCTACCCTACTCTCTATAAAATTCTCCTGGGGGGGCAAGCTCCAATGTATCCTCTCTCAAGTCTCTTCCAAGCCTTTGGGATCACACTTCCAAGTAAGGAATTCTCACTTTCCTACCTTCCTTATTTATGTCCAATTTTCCTTATATTGTTATGACATTTTATTTTCAATTAAAAATTCAGGGGTATGATTTCACTTCTCTCTTACACTTCCCACCTTACTTTTTAAAGATGAGATTCCTCTTTCACTCTCATTAATGCTTCCCATGTACACTTTTTATCATGAAGAAATTCTATAAGGGATTTCTCTCTCATTTCCATTCAAGAAATTATTTTATATTATGTTTCCAAATTTCATTACTCATGTTGGGATATTATGTTCCATGACCCCAATACTATTCATTTCATATATAAATTATTATAGACTTCTTTCTCTCAAATCAAACCATTTTAAAATTTCTATTTGTCATCGTTATGCTTCCGAAGTTACACCAAAATTTCCCATGACAAAATCATCATGTAATTGAATACCATATCCATTTCCTTATCAATTTTCATGACCTGTCCTCGGAACCCGTGTCGTGACTACCCCAAGCCCGCCTCCCATAGGCCAGGGGCTGGTGACTAGCACCAAGGCGTAAATCCCGACAAAAAGGGGAAGGCATTGCCTTTATAAAGTAAACAAACACCACAAAGTAAGAAAGCAGAAGTAAACACTAAGTAAAACTGGGTATAATAGTAAGTGCGGAAAAATAAGTGGGCCAGAATACAAACCCAAACTGAAAGTAATGTACAACTGGAAATAAAGTAAAACAACTAAAAGTAAAGCAGGAACGCCGAGCCGTCCACTGGAAATCCCACCTGAAGGGTGGGTACAGATAGCCTCCTCAGCTCCTCGGTTCCATCCGTCCACTCTGTGTACATCCCGCCCAGTGGTCCACCTCCAGGTACCAACTTTCTCCAAAAGCCTCAACCACGATCAGCGATGTCCATCAGCTACATCCAACATAATGTAGTGCGGGCATAGCCCGTGCAGGGGTGAGTATACGCTACTTAGTAGGGACCCCGAGACCCCCGAAGGTCTCCCAAAATCCACAAAGGATAATCCACAAAGGAAAGATACAATCATGAAGTAAACATCCGACACTACTTAGGTATATTCCCATATATATACCTAAGTCATCAATTCCGGTTCGACTCTAACATCCGAGCCCAAGTACAACCTAGTCCGCACAGGAAAACATAACCCATTCCACACAGGAATTCACAAACCAATCCACACAGGAAAGAATAACATAATCCACATAGGATATTAAGTCAGTCTTATCAAAGATAATGATTGAAAGTCAAGACTCAGCTCACACATGTACACTTCTTCATAAGACAATAGAGTTGATCAGATGTTGCCACTAATTCATCTAAGCTGTCGGACCCACACAGGATCGATAGATACTAACCCTCGCAATGAACCACATAGGATCTAACCCACACAGGATCGGTATGCGCTGGCCCACACAGGACCGCTGAGCCCTGACCAACACAGGATCTGACCCACACATGATCGGTAGCACTGATCCACACATGATCGATGAGTGGTGTAGTCCTTGCTGTCGAACCCACGGAGGATTTCTGTACAGTCTTCATCATCGTCGCACTCGCAGAAAGCTCTAGGGTTCCCGCACACAGCAAGCTCATTTGGGGATGGTCCGCTCCATGAGCCAAGGGGCCGATACATCAACTGACATGAAGTCCGGAGTTGATGTATCCCAAAGTTCTGTATCGTTAACATGAATTCAACGTGATAGATGGCGTGTCAACCGGACGCCCGGTCTGAGAGTTATTGGCTTTTTTGTTCCAGGGGACCAGTTGGTTTTTAAGTCAAAACCAACCCAACCGCACTCCAACTATGTCGAAACCTTAAGAGGAGTAAGCCAAAAGGTCTGTCTCACTAAGAGAAATCCATCAAAGTCGACGGCACGTCAGTCGAACGTCTAGAGCTCAAGTTATAATCATTTTTGCTCCGAGGGCCCGGTTGATTTCGTGCTTGAACCAACCTGTCATACCCAGGAATCTCCGAAAACTTGAGTGTAATACAACAAAATGACCGCCTCGATCCAAGGATCGCATCGTAACTGACGGTGCATCAATCGGAGGTCCGTAGCCCAAGATATGGGCTAAAGAATGGACCTATCCGGTTTTAGGGGGTTTTGGCCCGGACCGACCCGGCCTGAGACCCCCTGGGCCGGCTCGAACCGGGTTGACCCAACCCAGGTTCGGGTTCGTCATTTTGGGTGCGACCCGGCCCAGTGTGGCCGGGTGTCCTGGCGCGGGCGCGGCTCGCGGGTGGCCAGCTCGGTGCTGGCCGAGCTGAGCAGAAAGGGGGGGGGGGGGGGGGGGGGGGGGGCGGCTGCCGCCCTTGATTGATATCGCGGCCCCCCATATGGGGCCACTCCTTCTTGCCAGCCGAGGGTTACGACCCCTGGTCTCCCATCCGAAACGGCGGGCCTAGTGCGGCCGGCCGGTGCTGCCCCTGCGGGACCGTCGTTGTCCCACCCTTCGAGGTGCCGACGGCCGGTGGTTCCGGCCGCCCCGCCTTGCACAGCCGCGGCTTTGAGCCGCAGCCTTGTCGGACCATGGCAGCGTGAATGGCACCGTACCCCTCTGCCGCGGCCCCACTCCAGCTGCGACCTCTTCGTGGTCCTCCGGCGGGGCGCGATGACGCCGCGCTCCTTCGTCGCGTTCCTTATTGTTTCCACGCGGTTCCGTTGCACCGCTCCGCCTTTTTTCGAGCCGCAACGTACAGAACATCAAAGGGGAAGGAGGATAGGCCATGTTGGGGTGGTCCGATCTCCTCCTGTTAAATTGATAACAGGAGGCCCGAATATTAAACGAAGAACTCAAGGAATTATATACGAACAAAACCAAATCCCTACCTCAAGTTGTTGTCGAATGAAAGTTCGTCGCGGGAAATAATCATCGTGGAAGACGACGTCACAGAACAAGGTTCCATAAGCGTCATCGACGTCACGAAGAAAAGAATTGTTGGCGTCGCGGTACATGGCGTCGCATCGTCGATCTCTAAGTATTCGGCGTTCTTCATCGTCCTTCGTCGGAGGCTGGCGTTCTTCATCGTCCTTCGTCGGAGGCTGGCGTTCTTCGTCGGTGACAGTGTGTTCTTCGCGTTATTCAAGGAGGAATATGAGGATTCCAAGACTTGAGATCTCCTCTTCAAATCCTTCTCAAACAACGAAACAACCTAATAAAATAAGGCTTTACCTTAATTTATTTCTCATACCAATCCCTTTTTAATTTCAAATGACCGTATTTAATTGTTTGACTTAACTGAAGGCGTTTAATAATACAATTTATGTTGAGAGTTGACTTTCCATTTAAGGGGGTGCGGGTGAGTTACGAAATTAATGGGGGTTCGTGGAAGTTGAAAGGGGTGGGGCTCGTGTGGGGACCACCTCATTATTGGGTCCCACCCCAACTTCTTTACATAGGATATAACTACATAGATAAAAATAAAATTGGTTGCATAAATTTTATTTTATTCATTACTTAACCCATTAATTTAATAACCACACCCGAGAAAATGCAACTCCAAAAAAGGTGTTCCTAAATAATTATCGGTGATGCGGTTTCATCAGTGCCCTCAGATTTTGATTCCGAGCACCGGTTCAAAAGTTAGGAAAAATCCCGCTCGTTCGTTCACTGAATGTACCTGTGATAAACTTCGGAAATTGATTCTGGGCACACCGGTCCTCAGAATCAGGTTCCATCAGAAACTGCGTTCTTGTAAAATCCCAAAACAAATTAAGAAAAAAAAATTTCCCTTGATTTTTATGGGTCTTTACATTACTCCCACCTCAGGGCTTTACGTCCCCGTAAAGATACATCAAAAACAAGGGGAACAAAAGTGGGTACTGAGCACACATCTGAGCCTCCCACTCCCAAGTGCTCTCCTGGAGATTCCTGTGCTACCATCTTATGCACAATAGAGGAATCGGCCGCCGACATAGGACCCGCTCCTGTCGATCCTCGATCTCCACTAGGACCTCCGCAAAAGTTTCCCCATCGTCAATTTCCTATTCCCCATGGTCGATGATATGCATCGGTTCGTGCACGTATCACCTCAGCTGAGATATGCGGAAGATGTCGTGCACCCGGTGCAACTGAGGTGGTAGAGCCAGGCGATAAGCCACCTCACCTATCCTGCTGAGGACCTGGAATAGTTCAATGAAGCATGGAGATAACTTGCTGCCTCGGCCAAATCTCCATGATCCACATCGATGTGAGACCCACAAGAAGACGTGGTCACCATCCTCATACTCTAGTGGTCTCCACCTCCTATCAACATAAGACATATGTCGGCTCTGAGCTGTCCTCATCCGCTCATGGATGACCTGGACCTTCTCTGTCATGGCATGGACCATCTCCGATCCCACAAGTACTGACTCCCCAGGGTCTGTCCAGCATAGTGGTGATCTGCAAGGTCGGCCGTACAATGCCTCATATGGTGCCATCTCGATGGTGGAGTGGTGGCTATTGTTTTACGCAAACTCCACCAAAGTTAGGTGATCCTCCCAGATGCAACCAAAGTCGAGGACACAGGCATGGAGCATGTCCTCGAGGGTCTGAATGGTCCTCTTCATCTGACCATCCATCCGTGGGTGAAAGGCAGTGCTCAGACGTTGCTGCATCCTGAACGCCTCCTGCAACCCCTTCCAAAGCTGGTAAGTAAAACGAACATCTCGATCGGAGAAGATAGATGATGGAACACCATGAAGCCATAAAATCTCCTGAATGTAGAGACGCCCCAAGCTCTCTACTGAGACCTACCCTTTGATGGGTAAGAAGTGGGCCGACTTGGTGAGTCAGTTGACAATCACCCAAATAGATTCATTACCTCTGGAAGTGCATGGAAGTCCAGTCACAAAATCCATAGATATCCTGTCCCACTTCCACTCTGGGACCTCCAAGGGATGTACCAAGCCTGTTGGTACCTGGTGTTCTGCTTCACCTGCTGGCAGGTGAGGCATCGAGAAACGAAATCTACCACAACCTTCTTCATACCCACCCACCAGTGTTGTCGTCTGATATCCTGGTACATCTTCGCCACTCCTGGATGTACTGCTAAAGGGGAAGTGTGAAACTCTCTCAACACCTCCTCCTGTAAAGAAACTGGTACCATGGTACATCCTCTGAAAAGGACGACATGCTCTCCTCCTACCGAGAATCCATCAAGTGCCTGTCTTGAGGATTTCTGTGCATGCCACGTCTCACAGTCAATGTCCCCACGTTATGCCTCTCTCACCCACTGCAGTAGTGGAGGAGTGACTGTGAGTGACTAATGAAAGGCTGCACCATCTCTATCCATAAAGGATATATGAAAAGCGGCTAGCTGCTCCGTCTCCTCCCTGAGTAGTTGAATGCCCGTCCTCCTACTGAGAGCATTGGCTACTAAATTCCCCTTTCCAGGAGTATAGACTATCTCAAAGTCATAGTCCTGGAGGAACATGAGCCATCGCCGTTGTCTCAGATTCAGGTCCTTCTGCGAGAAGATGTACCTGAGACTCTGGTGGTCATACTAGACTATAAAGTACTCGCCCATCAGATAGTGTCACCACATCTTCAGAGCGAAGACCACTGCTGCTAACTCCGGGTCATGGGTAGCATAGTTCTGCTCATGCTGCCTCAACTGACGTAATCCATAGGCGGTCACGGCCCGCTCCTACATTAGGACACATCCGAGTCTGGTCCGTGATGAATCGCAGTAGAATACGTACCCTACTCCCTCCTCTGGTAGCCTCAATATAGGTGTGCTGATCAATCTCTATCTCAGCTCCTAGAAGCTCTACTGACATCTGTCTGACCACACGAAGGGTTGCCCCTTCTTCCATAACGTTCTGCAAAGCTGCAAAGATTTCTCCTTTGCCGAAAAGAGAAATCCGGTCCCATCCCCAGGATGAACCACTTTCCTTTCCTAATACAGTCAATCCTGTCATGATCAGTTAATTCATGTCATGGATGACGTCGTAAGGCCTCAACACTGCTACCAAGAGATCCAACCATTACTCTCGCCTCCAAGGGTTGAGTCACACTGTCGGCATCACTGTGTGGTCACTTGGTCTCCTCCAGTAGGAATCTCATATGTGAGGGTCAAGACAATAGTTTTTTAACCAGAACCTCTTAGTATTAACATAAAAAACACAATAAAGCAAACGTCTCTATTGAAAGTGTCTTTTATTACTTCAACTCAAAGTACAAGAACACAAAGCAACACAAACAACGAAGCCAGAGGCATTATGGGAAAAGGCCTCCATGCATTGATGCGCACCGCACGAAGGGTGGTTGGGACGAACTCCGAGCAGAAGAAGCTCTCAATGTCCATCCAGATAAGAGATGCCTCGTCGTGCACCTAGAGCATCATGCTCCACCATCTTCCTGCTGCCGCGTGCAGGAGGCTCACTACGAGGATCACCATGAGGTCAGCTGGTGTCCCCACTAACCTAAAAACTCGCACAACCGCCTCTAGCCAATCCTCAGCTGCCTGAGGGTCCGTATCCCCACGGAAACTGGGCGGTCTATGAAGCTGAAACTCGTGAAGTGAAATAAGGTGATGTGCACTCTCAGCGACTGGGGCTGGTGGCATCGGTGGCTCGGTGGGAAGAGGTACCGCCGTTGCCTCCGTTGAAAAAGGGCCTTGCACTGAGGCCACGTCGCTTGGTGTGCTATCGTCACACACAAAGTTCGGAACCCGAGCTGGCTATCATCGTGGGGCCATTTTGTAATGAAATAGGTGTGCCATGGTGAAAACAGTATACCTAGTGAGCTGACAAAAAGTAAACACAAAGAAAACTTTTGAGACACACACGCAATCAATTTTTTCGTGCATTGAGTCGGAAATCAGAAGTCAGGGTCTTGGTGTACGGATACGTCGGCTGCCGCACCAACACTGGACTCCCTGGACTGATAACCACATTCAATACCCATAACACTATTTCTTCACATAGAAGAAAGATCAGAGTCCTGAGTTTTGCGGTAGAACCGAACTCCTCTGATACCAATTTGTCACGACCCATCCTCCGAACCCGTGTCGTGACTACCCCAAGCCCGCTTCCCATAGGCCAGGGGTTGGCGACTAGCACCACAGCGTAAATCCCGACAAAAAGGGGGAGGCATTGCCTTTATAATGTAAACAAACACCACAGAGTAAGAAATCATAAGTAAACACTAAGTAAAACTGGGTACAATAGTAAGTGCGGAAAAGTAAGTGGTCCAGAATACAAAACCAAACTGAAAGTAATGTACAACAGGAAAGAAAGTACAACAACTGAAAAGTAAAGAAGCAATTCGATCTGTCCACTGGAAATCCCACCTGAAGGGTGGGTACATATAGCCTCCTCAGCTCCTCGGGTCCAGCCGTCCGCTCTGTGTATGTCCCGCCCAGTGGTCAACCTCCAGGTACCGAATTTCTCCACAAGCCTCAACCACGATTAGTGTTGTCCGTCATCTGTAGCCAACACAACGTAGTGCAGGCATAGCCCGTGTAGGGGTGAGTATATGCTATTTAGTAGGGACCCCGAGACCCCCGAAGGTCTCCCCGAATCCACAAAGAATAATCCACAAAGGAAAGATGCAATCAAGAAGTAACATCTGACAATACTTAGGTATATTCCGATACATATACCTAAGTCATCAATTCTGGTTCGACTCCAACATCCGAGCTTAAGTACAACCCAGTCCACACAGGAAAACATAACCCATTCCACATTGGAATTCACAACCCAATCCACACAGGAAAGCATAACGTAATCCACATAGGATATCAAGTCAATCTTATCAAAGATAATGATTGAAATTCAAGACTTATCTCACACGGGTATACTTCTTCGTAAGACAATAAGGATGATCAGATGTAGCCACTGATTCATCTAAACTATCAGACCCACAAATGATCGATAGGTACTAACCCCCGCAATGACCCACACAGGATCTGACCCACACATGATCGGTATGCGCTAGCCCACACAGGACCGTTGAGCGCTGACCCACACAGGATCAGTAGCACTAATCCACACAGGATCACTGAGTGATGTAGTCATCGATGTCGAACCCACAGAGGATTTCTGTACAGTCTTCATCATCATTGTAGTCGCAGCCAGCTCTAGGCTTCCCGCACACAGTAAGCTCGTTCGGGGATGGTCTACACCACGAGCCAAGGGGCCGATACATCAACTGACACGAAGACAATAGCTGATGTATCACAAAGTTCTGTATCGTCAACAGGAACTCAACGTGATAGACGGCGCGCCAATCGGACGCCCGGTTTGAGAGTTATTGGCTTTTTTGTTCGAGGGGCCCATTTGGTTTTTAAGTCAAAACCATCCTGACAGCACTCCAACTACATCCAAACCTTGAGTGGAGTAATCCAAAATGTCCATCCTACTAAGAGTAATCTAACAAAGTCGACGGCACGTCAATCGGACATTCGGAGCTCAAGTTATAAGCGTTTTCGCTCCGAGGGCCCGGTTGGTTTCCTGCTTGAACCAACCCGTCCATACCCAAGGTTATATGAATCCTTGATTTTAATATACCAAAACTATCTTCTCGATCCAACGATCTCATTGCAACTGACGGTGCATCAATCGGAGGTTCGTTGTGCAAGATATGGGTAAAAGAACGGACATGTTCGGTATTAGGGGGTTTTGGGCCCGGACCGACCCGGCCCGAGACCCCCTGGGCCGGCCCGAACTGAGTCGACCTACCCCGAGTCCAGGTCCGGCCCTTTGGGTGTGACCGTGCCCAACCGGCATGGCTCGGCCCAGCGGGCGCTGTCCGGCCCGGTGCGGCCGGTTGGCCTGGTGCGGGCGCGGCTCGCAGGTGGCCAGCTCTGTGCTAGCCGAGCTGAGCGGAAGGGGGGGGGGGATGCCCCCCTTGATTGAAACCACGCCCCCCACGTGGGGCCACTCCTTCTTTCCAGTCAGGGGTTACGACCCCCGGTCTCCCTTCTAAAATGTGCGGCCCGGTGCGGTCGGCCAGTGCTGCCGCCACAGGACTGCCGCGATCCCGCCCTCCAAGGTGCCAGCGGCCGATGGTTCCAGCCACCCCACTGCGGCTTTGAGCCACGGCCTTGTCCGACCAGCGCGGCGCGATGGCGCCACGCCCCTCCGCCGTGGACCCGCTCCGGCCGCGGCCTCTTCGTGGTTCTCCAGCGTGGCGTGACGGTGCCGCGGCTTGTTCGGCCTCAATGGCGTGGCGTGACGACGTCGTGCTCCTTCATCATGTTCCTTCTTGTTTCCGCGCGATACTGTTGCACCGCGCCGCCTTTGTTCGAGCCGCAATGAAGACCACCTCAAAGGGGGAGGAGGATCGGCCGTGTTGGGGCGGTCTGACCTCCTCCCGTTAAATTGATAACAGGTGGCCCAAATATTAAATTAAGAACGCAAGGAATTATACAAGAGAAAAACCAAACCCCTACCTCAAGGTGTTGTCGAACGAAGTTTCATCATGGGAAATAATCATCGTGGAAGACGACATCACAGAAAAAGGTTCTGTAAGTGTCATCGATGTCACGGAGAACAGAATCGTTGGTGTCGCGGTACACGGCATCGCGTCGTCAATCTCCGAGGATTCGGCGTTCTTCGTCGTCCTTTGTCGGATGCTGGCGTTCTTCGTCAGTGACGGTCTGTTCTTCGCGTTCTTCAAGGAGGAAGATGAGGATTACAAGGCCTGAGCTCTCCTATTCAAATCCTTCTCGCAAAACGAAACAAACTAATAAAATAAGGCTTTGTATTATTTTATTTATCATGTCAATCCCTTTTTAATTTCAAAAGATCGCATTTAGTTATTTGACTTAACTGAAGGTGTTTAATAATCCAATTTAAGTCGAGAGTTGAATTTTCATTTAAGGGGGGTGCAGGTGAGTTAAAAAATTAATGGGGGTTCGTGGAAGTTGAAAGGGGTGGGGCTCGTGTGGGGCCAACCTCACTAGTGGGTCCCACCCCAAATCCCTTACATAGGATATAACTACTTAGATAAAAATAAAATCATTTGCACAAATTTTATTTTATTCATTACTTAACCCATTAATTTAATAACCACACCCGAGCAAACGCAACTCCAATAAAGGTGTTCTTAAGAAATTACCGGCGCTGCGGTTTCATCGGTGCCCTCAGATTTCGATTCCGAGCACTGGTTTAAAAGTTAGGAAAAATCCCACTCGTTCGTTCACTGAACTTACCTGAGCTAAACTTTAGAAATTGATTCCGGGCACACCGGGCCTCGGAATTAGGTGCCGTCAGAAACTGCATTCTTATAAAATCCCAAATAAAATTACGAAAAAAAATTACCCTTGAATTTTATGGTTCTTTACATCAATGGTATTCGAATTTATGCACATGTAATTGTTGATTGAGTATTTACATTTATGTATTCATCATCTTTTATTTTTGGAATAATTTACGATGTTTAATGAATCTGTGTTGTATGATCTTTGTGGAACACTAATTAATAAAATGAAATGATATAGAAGGGTGAACCCTGATAGTGCTCTGATGTATTGGTTAATGAATAGTATCATGATAAATCATGTGAAATGAGTTTTGACTCATAATAATTCATGTGCAATGAGGATTTAATCATTATAATTCATGTGGAATGAATTTTTACTAATTTTCCATGTGAAATGAGCCTTGGATCATGAAAATATCTTGTTAAATATTGTTCTCACATCTCCATGTTATAATAATCATGCTTTATCGTGCCTCTATGTTCCTGTTTATATTATTATGCATTGATAATCATATTTCCTAACATGTATTATAGTATTCATTTTATGCCTTGTTTACTCCCTTATTGGGATTTATAGCTCAGCCATTTCACATGTATGTCCTCAGGTTATCCCATGCTATGCTAAGTATGATGGAATGTTGTGGTCATGTAAAAAAATTTTCAAAAAATATGTTGTATTTTTATGTTCTATGTTGTAATGTAATGTTCCTACTTTCCCAATAAACTAGAACTCTAGATCCTCAGAGTTTTTTTATGTGAATAATTATGTAATAAATCATTTTTAAGTTTGTAATAAAGATCAGGGTTGTTATACGTTTCTCTATATCTAACTCTTTTGTAGATTTGAATGTGGAAGGGACTTCAAGAAGTCAGATAGGTCTATGGACTATATCTCAATAAGGGTATGGTAGTTGGGTATTTAGTCTACTTCTATTGTAGATAATGTCAGTTCAGGGGATGACACCACTAAGGAGGCACCTGTGGAGGCAGTGAACATAGTGTTGGATATAGGGAACATGTCTTCTCATCAAGTACAATGTCTAAGGGAGGTTTCCAATGATATGGGTGAAATATACCCTGCTAAAATATATTCAGATTATGATCATGATACTTGGTATATAGTAGAGTCTTGGAATCATGGATAATGTTTGTATGGAAGAGCCCCTCATATTATTGGTATGAGAGGTCCTAACCTATCCCATGTTATTTAATTTCCTAACATTTAGTACCTTTTTTGTTATTTTATAATATTTTGACTATTTTTTGTTTTGATGTGGGATGTATTTCCCTATCAGTTATCCTTATCCTCTTTGTAACTTATTATTTTTATAAAAGGGATTGGTATTTTGTGCCTTATCTAAAACATTATAAAAGATACCATATCCTAATTTATTATAGGGGACAAGTATGATATTATGTCTCAAATCTGTATATTCAAAACATATTATTTCTTAAAAAATTTAATCATTATCAACATCCACATCAATAAATATGTAATACCAAATAAAGGATAAAGGAAGTAAGCATAATTTTCCTGGTTTTTTGGAAATCAGACAATGGATGGACTCGACCAAGTAGAACAAGGGGATTCAATATTTGAAATTTGTATTAGAATGAATGGTAATATATATTTACATGGTATTATTTATTTAATTTTAACATATACTATATTAATAGATTCATAATTTTTATTCTTAGGACATGATTGAAAATGTTAATTATATAAATGAAGTGTAAAGTAATTCGATGGGAAACACTTTTTAAAATATTTTGAATAATGTTCAATGATTTAATGGTATACATATAGATTTAGGATATTTATGAATTTAATTTAAGTGTTTATAAATTTAATAATGACCATGTATATAGTTAATTTAATACTTTTATAATGTTTTATGTGATATGATAACATTGGGAGTCATTTCTTGAGTTTATTATGAGTTTTAAGTATATGTTTCCATCATAATTAACATGAATTTTAATGAAAATGTTTTTTATAGAATAATAAATTTATATTTTATGGACAAATGATGAAAATAGATGATATATATAATAGTTAATATTATCATTTATATTGAGAAAAATGTTATTAATTGGGATAAATGAGTTATTTAATTTTTGGAACATTATAGGATTAAGGTAAATGAAAATGTCTTTTTGGTTATGATTTTATTGCATTCAATGAATAATGGTTGGGTCAAATATTGGAAAAATATATTATTTTTTATGGGGATTTATAGTGATTTGGGATATTTATGGAAATTAGTAGTGTATTATAGAGATTATTTGATTATGGAACATATATATTTTATAAGTCATTATCAGTGATTCATGTTAGTTGTATAAAGATTTTAATTAGTCCTCGAAAGTGTTTGTGATCGTATATTTACGAATTACAGTTTTTGAAATTTTATCAAGAATATTTTGAAGACTTATAAGGATAGTTTTGAGTTATCATTTATATGATAATTATGATATATTGTATTTATTATCAATATATTACAGTAAATTCAATGATTAAGTTGAAAGGGGAGATGTTTCTTATGGTTGTTCTAGATGTAAGTCCAATGGAAAGTCATATTTTGGATGGATGAGCATGTGATGTACGAGCACTGTATATGTGATATATACATATGGAAGAAGACACTACAAAACACCCATTGAATGATGTTATTCAATTTATGATGAGATAATAAAGAGTTTAAATATCTATATTGTTGTTTGAAATTATAGGTTTACCTGAAGAAGATTTATAATAATCATTATAAGTTATCAACATTATAATTATAGAGGGAGATATTTTCATAATAAGAATAGTACATAAATAGATGAACCATCATATGTATGAAGAATATCTAAAGAATTATGAAAGACTAAATGTATTACCATCAGATGATAATTTATGATGTTGAAGAATTCATGATGGTGAGAAGAATATACCATGTTGAAGAATTGAAAAGTACATATTATTGATACCTATGTAATGTAAGGTGAATGTCACCTCATGAAGACTGTCTCTAACATAAATATCGAAAATTCATGATGTAAAACATCCCCAAACTATGTGTGGAACTTGATATTCTGAATGATATTAAGATGAGTATGAAATAGATTATGTGTTGAAAAAAATTATTATTTTTGATGTCAGGATGGATATTCCAAAAGAAATATTATGACTTTTCCAATGATATATTTTACAATATGTGTATCACAAATCAATTTTTTTAAAAAAATTCAATATGAGAAACTCAAACCACTGAACGATTTATTAGAAAATTTTTAAAATATGTTTTTTATTCTCTCATCCAATTAATAACACTTTTTTGGAATACTAACAATTATTCTTTTTGAGTTGAATTTACATGATCCTCCTTCCCAAAAGTTGTGGTTACATGTAAACAATAAATTCATTTAGAAGATATTGAAATATAGTGCATCACACAAAAATATATTAATGAATCATAATATAGAGCAGGATAATAAGAAGACTGAAAATCTATAGATGATTTGAAGATGAAAGATTTAATCGAAGTGGTAATGAAGGTCAATAATCTTGATGTCAAGAATGAACTCCATTTGATGTAAATTCAAAGTATTATAGGTAATGAATTTATAAGTAACTAATCCAAATTAATGAGTTGAGGAAGTCCAGATGATGATAAGATAAATGTATCACATGTTATGGGCTATGATGAATATAATTAACAATATGAGTTATCCCCTATAACCATAGATACAATATTGATAGGAAGATCAATTTTGAGTAAAAACCAGATGAATAATACATGGATGATATATTTATATAAGGGAGAATTTTAAATTAAGGGTGAGTTAATCAAAATATATAATTATTATGAGTTGATATATTTTCAAGGAGAAGCTGAATCAAGGAGTTTAGTTATATCCAGATAAGTCGATGTTCTGAAATTCAGATGATGTAGGTTGATGTTGAGAAGAATCTCAAACTACTTGAAGTAAATCATATAGATATCACCAAAAGAAAATGATTTTTTCTATATAATTTTAGATGTACTAAAATATACTAAAGATTTATTTTAGGTAATGTCATAAATTGAAGTACCACATTCATTACATTGGATGAAAATTTACTAGAAGATGTCAAAAGGAAATTAAATTATTGAATATTCAATCACTATAGTGATTCTAATCTATAAATTGAAAGTGTAATATTCGTGAAATTTAATTTCATGATTAAGTATGATTTTTGAGTAAGAATTAAATATCACTGAAAATAACTTTTCTGGGAGGCCTAACATTGTTATTTCTGTTTATCTTTTGAAGATATAAGAGTTAGTTGATTCAAGAGTTGAGAGGGTGGGAATTTCAAATTGAATCTAATGGGTTCAAAAAAATTATTAGATGAATCATGTATATATAATGGGGGTAAATATTTAGTGATTTTAGATGATGGATAAGAATATAGTATTAATTGTTTTTAAGAAAAAATTGGGGGAGCCGCTAGTGAAGCAATTTTATCTAGAGAATAGAAGGTTCAAATTATGAGAAGATAAAAACATAATGTTCTATTGAACTGATTGACATTTCTATATCCAGATAACTACTAGAAATAAATCATAACTAATTTCAATAACTAATATGAAATAGTTATAGATTTTTATGTTTAATATAGTGAGAGATCCAAAAACTATAGTATAGTTGAAAGAGTATAGGTAAAACGTCCATGTTTCGTATAGTGGAAGATGAAAGGAAATTGAATTTCCTTCCATGAGTTTGTATAAGAATAATTTTTTATCATTGGTGGTTCTAGTATAAAAATTCCACATACCGATCAAGAGATAAGATAAAATTTTCTGGAGATCAAAACGATGATAGTTGATCGCACCCGAATTCTCTATTTTATTTCACCCTTATAGCACTGTATTAACATGGTTTTGTATTGAAAATAAAAAAATATAATAAAAATGGATGTTCATGTTTAAATAAATAATTTAATTTTTACCACTGTTATGAAGGTAAATTTTACTTTTTTTATGGTTTCTCTATAGGTGGTAGTGATTTAGAGGGAAAGGATGAAGTTGAATAAAAATGGGCCAAACTACGTCGGAATCCAAGCACACATGTGGACTCAACTACACATTGTAGCTAATATGTGTGCATAATTAGGCTAAAATTTGGTTAACTAAAAAAATTCATTTGTATAAAACTATTTTGAAGAAACCAATTCCGAGTTTTTCCCTTAAGGGTCCCTACCAGACCAATCTATTCATGAAAAATAATTTGCATGATGTTAAAAGTGAGGTTTTGTAATATGGGAATATGTACCCCTTTATGAAATATATGACCTCAAATTATAAAATTTTTATATATAGGATGTCAGCCAACATGTTTTTTCCTTTTTACATACTGGGATAAGGTAGTTTACTTGACAAAACCATTAGCCAATTGGTATCATCAAATCTGGGTACCCCATTATACCTCCCATTTTGGCTATAAATGGGCACATTGGGCCCCTCATTTTAGAGTTTGAATATGAAGAAAATATCTATATTTTTGGAGACCTAAATGAGTCATATCGTAATTCCTTAATGTTATAGAGGATAGGTTACGCTCTACTTCAACATCTATGTCTTCCTCCCTTTTTATGGAGTTCTAAACTACTTATGGTCATCCAAGAATTAACATAATGTAAATCCCGAGCTACTTGTTTTTAATATTTCATTAATATTTATAATTACACGTTTTCATGTCTTTTTTATTCATCCTATATTATTCTTTAATTTATTTATGTACATTTATTTTATACTCAACTGATATGATTATGTATGGGGGTACTCATTTATGTGATTTTTAAATCCCCATCAATAACTTCTTCTTTTCCCTTTGAATTGCAGTGTTTTTGTGGTTAATATTGGTTAATAAAACATTCATAAACACTACCATGAACATTTACATTTATTCCATGGTATAAAACTCAAATAAAATAAATACTTAGACAATATGTTGATTTCTTCATGTGTTTCCTTAGGGATTTTGGGTTGTATAGTCGGAAACAACTCATCATATCATTAGCAGTAGTCGATGAATAATCTTTTTTTACAACTAATTGGTAAGAGGTATCCTAGTATAAACTCAGTAACTATATATTATTAGATTCAAAAAATTGGGATTAAATTATCTAGACCCTATATATTGAATAGATGATGGATGAGCGTCATCATATTTCCAAAGTTTGAGCACGCCAAAATAATTATATTAATTTTCACTTTGTTTATCACTTTATTTCTTCTATTATATTTTTAAATCATCACAAAAATTGTAATAAAAACCCCATTATTATTTTATTTTCATAATTACATCCTTATATTTGAATTAACAATCTAAGGATCTGTTGATGGAAAACCTAGGGTTCATGCTATACTACAAAACATCTAGTAAAAATAATCATCTAATTTGATGTGATTGATAACAAGATAAAATTTTGGTACAAATTATAAGGATAAAATATAAATTTTACTTTCTTTTTTATTTATCTCCCCTTTCATTATTTCCCCTACACTTTTGACTGTGTTTGTTTTTGTTTTCATTATTTTGTTAATTTTTTTTCTTCTATCTATCTCTTCTTCTCTCTATCACTCTCTAATTATATAATATATAACTCTCTTTTATTTTCTCAATTAATTATTTTAAGTAATTTAATTGTATTAATATTGTGTTGAAACAAATAAAATTAAAATATAGTATAAAACAAACAAACTATAAATCTTGAATCCACTATTTCATGTTAAGTTCTCAAAAATAAATACTACATGAACACGAACTATAAATTGAAAAGAAAATTCACTAAAAAATTATGTAATCTACAGTAGGATAGAAAATTAACATTGAATAACCCCTTGTAGAACCCCAATTGGTGTTTAACTGATCTAAGAGTTAACCAATTCAAACCCCAGAATAAACGGAAATAAAAAATCAGACCATAAAAGAGCTGACCACCCTATAAGTGGAGTACCAACCTATGTACATCGAATACCCTAAGGGAGCATTAAACAATCATCTACGATCAGGACATATCCACATCCTTTATAAATTCCATGGTATTCTTAGTGAGGAAACTCATAATCATTTAAAAATTTTCACATAGTTTTCTCCCTCACGAATCCCCAAAATTTTACTTAGGACTTTATTATGTTTTGGGAATTCCATTTCTCCCTTGATGGTGTACTCAAATAACGACTACACAGTCTAACTACTACAATTGTTCTTGGAATGACCATAACCAACTATTTCAAGAGAAGTTCTTTCATTCCTCTAGAACTATGTAAATTAAATTATAATAATGTGGCATTAGTCATTCACATGGGGAGACCATCATCAATATTGGGAAAGATTCAAATTACATTGTTCATATTTTACCCACCACTAAATTCGTGAATAATTTCTAATGTAATACTTCTACGAGTGAATTTTCCTCATGGATTATGGCATGATAGATTTTTATGTGGTTCCCTAGTGAATAAAACTCATGCAGTCGCTCATGAAATAATGTCTTACATGGCTCAAAATGCACAATAATTTGATACAAGATCAATTGAACCATCCCCAAAAGTTCAAGAGGTAATCTAATAATCCCTATAAAAAAGGTTTATAATAAAGTTGATAATATTCATAATATTCAATTGAAATTAGCTCATATACAAGGTAATTAGTGCTCTCCACCCATTCCATTGCATTGTGTTATTTGTTAAAATAACAGTCATTTTTATGACCAGTGCCATAAACTAGAGTATTTATATAAATCTTGTGCAGTATTTTTCCTTGGACATCCTTTTCAGCAAGAACCTTCCTTAATGAATGATAATATTAGGACAAATCCAAACATTTTTATCAAAATCACAACAATAGTTCCATTAAATATGAACATCAAGCTACACAAAGAATAATTGGCATCACAAACGCCTAGTGTTGCAACTTTATTCTCTTTTTCCTTCTCAGAACAATCCTCATTCACGCATGTTAGAAGAAACTCTTCATGATATGGTGAAGAAAATGGAATTCTAGAACCTCCAGTTACAACAGAACCAATGATTTTCAATTCAAGTCCTATGAACTCAAGTGTAACAATTGGAAAACACCATGGGTTAGATAATAATTTTTGGTTATATAAAACTAACATCCTAGTGCATTGATAATCCAAAATATAAAGGTAATATTTGTGGAAAAAAACTCATATAGGTAAATAAGATTCTTCCTCCACTAATTATACTCAATAGGTATACCACCACCTGAAAATACTCTCTCTCTACCAAAAAATGAATTAAATGATGAAATATATAACAAAAAAGGGTAAAAATGTTGTTATTAATGATTCCCCTAAATAATAAATTTCTCTTTATTTCCCTCAAATACTCTCTAATATCATGAAGAATTTGGATTATTAGATTAATTAAGAGATAATTTATAAATTTAAAAAGGTTCAAGTTAACATTCCTTTATTGGATGTTTTTCAAAAATCCATCACTAAACCAAATTTCATAATGGGTTCTTCACCCATAGGCAAAGACTGATGGGGAATAAGAGAGGGCACTTTGGAAGGAATACATTATCTTTAATACAACCAGAAATGACAACAAAATGTTAGAATCTAGAAATATCCATGATACCTTGCACCATATAGATGAACTTCTTTTCTGACATAATGAAAGAGTTTGGTGCTTCAATTAATGTGATTACTTACTATGTATAAAATTCTCTATGGGTTAGAGAGATTAAACCAATGAGACTCACCCTACAATATGCCAACATGACCACAATACACCCATTTAGTTTGACTGAGGATGTCCATGTAATACTGAATAATATCATTTTCCATGTACACTTCTATATTCTTGATATTTGAGACTCTCAAACCCAAGTACATGATTCTATCATACATGGGAGGTCATTTCATAAAAAATCAATGAATATCATCAGTGCCCATAGAGGTACACCTTCCATGTACATTGGGGGAGAAAAGGTATATTTTAATGTCTTTGTGGCTACAAAACACCCCATTGAAGAGAACTCCACTCTTCTATTCTATTCTATGTAAGTTCTCTCTAATGATACACAGATAGAAAATTTTCTATTGGACTCAAATTTTATTAATTTTTCTCTTCTTCATCCATGGATGTTTTTTGTTTTTAGTCATGATTTCAATGTTGTGTGAGTTTATAAAACTGTAAATTTCGTGCTTTAATTAATGAGTTTGATCATTCTAAGGTTCCCATGACCATCTATGATTGAAAAAATCTCATTTATGTTGATTCTATTTCCTTATAAAAAACATGAGCAGATTGAAAGTTTCATGGACATCAATCACCCAAAATCTCCCACCCTAAATCCAAAACCACCCAATATGGAATTAAAACCACATACATAAAATTTAAAATATACCTATTTTGAGTGTATTTAACAATTTCCTATCATTGTTTCCTAAAAACTCTCCACATAGTAGGAATAAAAACTACCATAACTTTTGAGAGAGAGTAGAATGGAGATACAATGGATATTGGAAGACGTTGCCAGTATTATCCAATCTATTTTTATAAACCATATAATTTTACATGATGAGGATAAACTCTTAATTTTGGCTCAATGTTGGTTAAATCCCACTCTCCATGAAGTTGTGAAATTGGATTTCAGTAAAATGATTGTTGTTGGGATCATCTAAACTATAATTGATATTAAATGGGTTAGCCTAGTGAAAATTGTTCCAAAAACACTATAATTATAGTTGTGTAAAATAAATGGAAGTAATTGGTTCAAACACTTGTGAAAAACAATTGGAGAGTCTATATTAACTTCATTAAAAAAACTAAACCGTAAAAAATGAACACATTCATCTACCATTCATTTCCCAAATGTCAAAAATACTAACTGGTAAGCCCCATTGTTGATTCCTTGATGGATATTTATGTTATGTTGAGTATATATTCAAATAACCTGTATAATTGTGTAGAAATTTTTATTGATGGTTTTATAGTTAATGAATCTTCTATTGATGATAGGATGGATCATATAGAGTTTGTCCTCCACTGTAGCATTGAAAACGATCTCATATTAAATTACATGAAATTCCATTTCATGGTTGAGATGGGGATAGTTCATGTGAATTTTATTTTAAATGATGGAATTCAAATTGAAAATATAAAATTTAATTAATTTCAACCCTTCCATACCCAAAATGTTCTCAAGTAGTTTGATCATTCTCATTTCATGCTAGTTTTTCCACTAATTCATTAAATAATTTACTAATATCTCACTTCCCTTGTTCTAATTACAACAAAAAATATTCAAAGATTTTGATTGATAAAAATTGTGAGGATCAATTCGTTTCACTAAAAAATAGTGCCATGTCACCTCTCATTATCCAACCACAATGGTGGGGTCTCTCCATCGAACATATGTGTGACACCTCTAACTTTTTTACTTTAGTATGTTTTATCAAAAAATTATTGAGAAGGATCATCATGTCATTGAAAATGCCACATATACCCTTGAAGCTATCCCAGAATAACAATACAACAACTAAAAAAACTCTTTTCAATTTTGTTTCCATGTAAAAACGCAGTTCATATCTTCATGGGACAAAAATAATTTTGTTTTCTGATCTTGTTAGACTTCATTTTATATTAATGATACTTGAAACTAATCCCCACCTCATTCAGCAAAATCTCCTCCACCAAGAGTTTGACCTTGAGATTCAAGATATGAGAGGCATGTAAAATTTGTATGATTGACACGTTAACTAGATATCCTATCCATTGGACCATCATGTTGACCCACCCATCCCCATTGTATAATTCCTTCCCCATGATAATCTTTATGATGTTCTCAACCTTAACCCATGGAATGTAAACATTTTGATTTTTCTAGATACATCAAGGGTCCCAAATTTTTTTATCACTTTACAATCTTGGAGACCTAATAATGATTCTTGATGGTACATTTCATATGACCCTTACTTTTGGATAATTTATAGTGACCAAGTTTGTTTTTAGTGTGTCTCTATCCATGAGTTCACATATGTCTTGAGATTCTTCCAAAATTTAGCTTCTAGGGGACACTTTTACCTCAATATATAGCTCTAAATGTCCTTTACATGGGACATTATTGGAAAAAATTATAGTGATATTCCCATTAGTTTTAAAAATCATGAAATTTATGTCAATTCATAAATAATATATCCAACAGGAATGGAATTCCTCAATTTTCCTTGTATATTTGTGATATTGTTTTTCCATGGGGAATTGAATTCATATGAACCTTTACGAATTGAATTGGATTTTTGTATGTTCTACTTGTTGTTAAATACATATTTAAATAGATGAAAGCAATTTATATGAGGAATAATGTCTCTTTAGTGGTTTTTGATTATATTATGTCCTAGATTTTTCATAGGTTTGGTTTTCCAAGATTCTTCATTATGGACTATACTTCAAATTTTTGAAATCATAACATTAAGAATTTATCATTATATATGGGGTTGTATTTAATGTACCCATTTCCTATCACCCATAAATTAATGGACATATATAAATCTAAAATCATGTTTTTAGGAAAATCAAGGAGAAATTGGTATAACTTAATAGGAAATACTTGAGGTTGTGCATGTATGATTCACTATGCGAATATCAAACAACTTTTAAAACCTTAATCAGAACGTAACCTTTGAAGAATGTGTTTTTGAAATGAAATTCATTTCTGATGGAGTTAAAGAACTATGTGTACTGGGTTGTTAAAAAAATGTAATATGAATATATTATATGCAGGTGAAAATAGGATGTCGTGCATTCCGAAGTTTGAAAAAATAATGCATTATAAATTTGAGAAATCTGGAGTATATAAAGATATGATAATGTTTATCCATGGAAATATGATTGATCTGAAGAAGTTTTATATTGGTGATATGGTTGTCATGTAAAATTACATGTTATAGCTCCACCCATGTATGCTTTATTCCTGATGGCTCGATCCTTACACTATTACTAAAGTATAACCTTTTAGTGCAATATAAGTTCTTCATGATAAGAGTTTCTGAAGTATTACCATAAATTGTAAGTGACTTAAAGAGTATTATGAAGATTTTCTAAAGATTATGGTGGGTAAAATCTATCTTCAATAAGAAACATACATGTTAAACCTACTATGTTTTATCCTTAATACCCACATTATCATTTATTATAGTGAGGAAATTGCACCCTCTAGGTGGGGGTGGTGGGTATATTCATGTGCTTGTTATAATTTTTTATTTTATTTCCCATTTATTATTTTTTCTCTTCCCAAATAGTATTTTTATTTCTCCCCACAATTTTTAGTAAATTTGTATTTTCATTTTCATTCTTCTTTCTTCTCTTTTTCAATTCCTAAATAGTATTTTTACCTATCCCCACCATGTTCAGTTAATTCGGATTTTCATTTTATTTATTATTTATTCACTCTTCCACATAATGAATAATATTATTACCTTTACTCCCTCCCTCTTATGCTCAAAAATTTATATAAATTACTAAAAATTCATGTCTACATTCCTGATTTCATGTTGTTTTACCATTTATTGAAAATTTGTCTCAACTAAAGAATGTAAGTTTTTGTACGGATTTAACATTGTTGTATGAATTGTAGTATATTGTTTTTTTCAATGATATTAGTGGTTGTGTCTTAATTAATTTTTTTATGAATAATATCCATTTTATTATTATATTATGGGGAAATTTTGTTTCTAATATCACTAAACATATCTACACCCAACCATGAAGTGTGAAAATTTAGAGCTCAATAGAAGGAAAATATAAGAGAGATTAACATTTCTCATATTGAAAAAATAATTATTCCATATGTTCATTCCTTATATAATCTATTTAATAACATTACCTAAATGACCTATGTCTGTGTACATGTAATCCGACTATTGTACACCATAAAAAATATCCAATAAAAAAAGAAAAACATAAACAAAAATAATAAATATAATAAATAATGAGAGCAGTGATTAAACATAAAAAATATGGGGATATCTATGTCGAGAGCTTAAAATTTTACTTATTGAAATTTATAAGTGAGTGGGTCTAGAAATTTGAATCCAAAGGATGTATGGAAGGTTCAGTGGAGTGAATCAGGTATGCAATTTTTTTTTTATAATAACCTATATTTAGTAGATAGAAAGTAGAATGAATAACATGAAATGTTATTCAAAAAAACCTATGTAGAGTTAATGAAATGTTTTACTATTTAATTCCTTTCACATATTGGTATCATACATCTCTTTGTGAATTTCGTTCTGATATAATTTACAAGACATCATTTTCCATGATCTCTTAGAATAACTCCCTGGTGTCATTTCTTTCTTAGACCACGTTTCTAAAAAAAATATATAATTTCAATAAATGTTATGTTTTCTGGATGTTGGGAATATATACAGGCATTAGTTTTTTTTAGAAATATGATTTTCCTCTAGAGTAAAACATTTTAGGTGAGGTATTTTGATCGCACTATGATTAAATATTTTATTTCTCTCTTATACCTCTATTTAAAACTGGTTTTGTGTTGAACATTATAGATATAATAACAAATTGGAATTATCTTGTGACACAATAATTTAATTTTTATCAATTTTAAAAAATTTACTTTCACTTATTGTAAATACTTTATTATAAGAAAAGGTGATTTGGAGGTCTCATGATGAAATTATAGAAAAATTATACAAACTACATAAGAATCCAGAAAGATGTGTGGACTAAATCTCACACTCAAGATAATCCATGTATCTAATTTTGTGAAACATTTTATTTTATGATATATAATTGAAAGGTATACAACCCTTATGAATAAAACCTAGAGGAATTTTTCTATTAAGGGTCCCACCAGAACTGAACTATTCATGAAAAAGATTATGCATGACGTCAAAAATTGTTGTTCTATATTTTGAAAAAAATCTCCAATTTTATACATTATATATATAAAAAATTAAAAATTTAAATATATAGTAGGTATTTAGATTTTTTTTTGTTTTTTTCCAATTCATGATAATTTAGTTTACTATCCCAACCCCATGGTTCGAGTGGTATCTCTAAATCTAGATTCCTAACACCACCACCCATTATGGCTATAAATTGATACATTGGGCACCACATTTAGTAATTATACTAGGAAGAAAAATCTACCTTTTGAGATGAAAATGAGTCCTCTCCTTGTTCCTAGATGTTCTAGATGATATGCTAAGTGATACTTCAACATCTATGAATTTCTATTTTTCCATGGAGTTCTAAACTCTTTCTGATAACCAGCGGAGGAATGCAATATAAATATTAAGTTTCTTATTTGCAATATTTGAAGGGAATTTTTAATTACTTTTTTGTATTCCTTTTTTCACACCATATTATTATTTAATTTTTTTAAGGACTAATATGTGAAACTCAAATCATATGATCATTTTTGGTGGTACCTATTCATGTGAAGTTTTGCACATTGTTCGCTAATTTATCTTTCCCCTTTCAATTATGGTGTTTGTGTGGTTCATTTTGCTCAATTTAACTATCAGAAACACTTACATGCACATTTATATTTATTAAATGGTATAAAAATAATAAAAAAATCCCTAGAAAACAAGTTTTGTTCTTCATGTGTTTCCTTGATGAGTTTTTGTTATGAAGTCAAACACAAATCACACTATCATCGACGGTAGTTGGTGAATCATTTTGTATTCATGAATAAACCCTGAGAGTAATCTAAGTATAAAATAAGTAACATTCAAGTTCTTGATGTTAATCCCTTGGATAAAAATATCTAAACCCTATATAATGAATAAATGGAAAATTACCATCATGAGATTTCCCCATGTTGATCATTCTTAATAAATTATATTAATATCCACTATGTTTTGTTGATTTCCATTTTGTATTGGAATATGTATTCATCAAACCCCATATTTTTCAAAAAAAAATCACAATTATTTTCATAGTCACAACCATCTTTTTTAATTAATGATATAAGTCTCAATCGAGAGACAACATATGGTTCATGTTATACTGTAGAAAATAGAGTTAAACTAAACAGATAATTTGACATGCTCGACAACATAATCAATTGGATGCGTGTATAAATATCAATTTGATTGATTTTATGAAAATTCTAAATAGTAGTTTATTGATTATAATATCCCACACAACTCTTTATTTATTATAATATTATTAGTGTAAAATCCCTTTCTCAATGGGGTTTGACAAGGCAAGGAGTAGGTTCTCACATTATTGACAACCCCTATAATATCTCAGGGTTCTATTTACTATACACTATCTGCATAGAATAAAGGAAAATTGGTGGAGGATCATACTTAAAATCTATATATCCAAACCAATTAATGTGATTAGATCAAATTAATCAAGTTAAGATGATAGTTTTATTGTAATTAGTGAAAAATAATTCACCCACTATTCCCCCTAGGGTGATTACAAGATGCACTAGGAATATCGAATTGTATGTGGGACAATTTCACCAATGTTTTATGTATATATATATGTTTATTCCAAGTTTTGTATCAAATATATTCAATGAATTTTTTGTTTATGGAATACAAAAATATGACTTTACTGGATATAAATTTTAAGAAGAATAGATCTGATCATCTTCCAGGTAGGATAAAAATGAAGGATTCAACCAAAACATTTAAAAATGAAAAAAATGTTTATTAAAGGTATCAAAAGCTATACTATAAATATTTGTAGAAAATGATACAACTACTACTAGAAGTTAATGATTGTGACAATATTTTATGAAAATTCAATAAAAATAATCCTTCGGAATAAGATTATTCATTATCTTCTAAGTCTGATTATATTAAATATTTTAAAATTTTTCATGGAGATAAAATTTTATATAAAAAATTTCATCCTAATATTATCATAGATAAAATTATAATAATCAATAAATTACAAGAATATATCTCAAAAATAGAATCATTACATTATGATACATGGAGTGTAGTGGGAAAAGTGTTTTTGAAATATATAATTCTCATATAACTCATTGATGAAAACGAACAATAAATAAAACATTGAATTTAAATGTTATCCACAGACTAAGAGGATTTGAAATGGAATATTTATTATCAAGATATCACTATAAATGTTTTTTATCTATTTTTCATATCAAAAGGAATAGTAGATGTCAAGAACACTCAATTATATTGAATGAGGAGATGAATAAATGATCTTTCCATATATCTATTAAATGAATGTAATATGCATGAATAAATTATTAATAATTTTAAGGATAAATGTGAAATAAAAATGAATATTATTTAATATCATAAAAAGAATTTATTTCTAATGTGTTATAATTTAGAAATAAAAATAATGAAATTTTAATCCACAAAAATTGAATCTTCACCTGATACAAAGATAAGAGTCACTATATAAATTAATAAATAAATTATTTCATATGAGAAGAATAAAAATAGTGGCATAAAAATTGTGAGTTATTTAGAATTACCATCCATCAATAATAAAAAAATGGTAAACTAAAATTCTAGAAAATTA
The DNA here is from genome assembly GCA_963277665.1 of Viscum album. NCBI lineage: Eukaryota > Viridiplantae > Streptophyta > Magnoliopsida > Santalales > Viscaceae > Viscum > Viscum album. Next base: position 838,976,381 of record OY728166.1, on the reverse strand, counting down.
TTTTTACGAATACCAACACTTTGAATAATGTAAATTAGAATTTAAGTACAAAAAATGGAAATCTAGTATATATAAAATCAACCCACTTCATTAAAGATGTATTGAATGTGTAAAGTAATAAATATCCCACATTTTTTCTAGATAAAATAACTTTTTAAATAACCCTCTACAATAAAAAATTAATCATCGTGTATGTAGTGGTTTCTTATTAGATAATTTTGGTGCCTTTGAGAGTTTAGACACATGACCATAAATAGTTGGCATAATATATCAAGGTATGTAAAACAATAATGGCCCTAAATAAGAGGATTAAGAATTAAATTTAAATTAAACTCATCCTTTTACAAAGAAACAGCATAGGAAAAAAATTGTTTGTTGACATCCTATAGATTTTAATATCATGAAAATTTTATAGGATGTTGTGGAAGAAATTTTAATGGTGATCAAGAGTGTTTGTTTACATCAGGAAAGAAGAAATCAATAAATACCAGTAGATATAGAATATAAAATATGAATGAAAATTAATATAACATAAAATATAAGTGATAATTAAGGTGAAAAAATTGGAATATAAACTGAAGGTTTCCCCAAAGAAGACGGATTCAGAAGATATCATGCCCTGGAATAGATGCTTCATCTATCATAGTAAAGGACACTTCATGGAAATTTGTGAACTCACCATGAATGTTAATGTTAATGGATTTATTATCATGTAACAATGTCACCCAATCAATATAAAACAAAATATAATCATATTTCTGGAAGTCATCGTTTATGAATAAAATGAAGTTCACCAGAAGATACTCTAAAGAGTAACTTTTTGAAAGATAAGAAGTTGTGTGTATAGTTTAATTTGGGAAAATACACTCTAGAAAAATGAATTAAAATATTACTAGGATAAGAGAAAATAGAAAATAAAGTGATTCATGAATAAAATGGTACAAATATTGTAGTGAAAGAATATTCACAGGGGAAGAATAAAGAAGAACATGTTATGATGGTTTCTATGATCATATGGACAAAAAAGATGGAGGAAACAAGGAAGTTAGAAGAAGATGAAAATTATAACTCCTAAACCATTCTAAAAAATATTTAAAAAAATTCTCTATATAATGTATTGAACAAAATAAATGAGACTAAATCCATGAATTAGATAATGATCAATGTTTGTAAAACTAAGTGTGACATCATGATGAAAATGGGACATAAAATGAATGGTTTTTTTAGGTTGGGAAACAATCCTTGTACTATTAATCTTATTGATAAGAAAATAAAAATCCAAATTATTCACTCATATGCATTTGGGAGGATACATTGAAAATGTAATTAATAGTGATGTAATTTAATGGATCCCATATGTGAATATAAAGTTGTTCATTCATGAATCTTTATAAGTTAAAGTAAAAAATACAATATTTTTTCCAACCTACGTGCTCCAAAATTAGATAATATAAACAATAGGGGATTGAATTTTGATGTCCCTTGAGGAAAAATCATAATATGAAGATAAAATTATAGTTATTAATGATAAAATGAAATGAGTATTCTGTTATCTATTAGTTAAGTTTTCTATAATTTCCAATCCCCATATGAAAATTGAAGTCTGAATACAAATGGGTAAAACTGATTTATTAATGAAAATTTAATAATTATCATGAATAGGGGAAGATTTTTTTTACTTTTTTAATTTAATATTTTTTATCAATTAACTAATATAGATGTAGGAAAAATGTTATATGAAAACATATTGAATTTAGCTATTGGATATTATGTTAATTTGTGTCACTTTTTGAACATTTCATGAATATATTTGGTGTCAAAGTTAATCACTTCTCTTTTATACATCAAGAATAGATCATGTAGACCTATACCTATTTGATTTAAGGTTCAATATACCATGATAATATTTTTATACTTTTATATTACATCTGTTTAGTTGAATATTCAATAAAACTAATGAATATAATCATAAATACCAAATATGTTTTTGTTTCATTAGAGAGTTTATTAAAATTTTACTTATTTTTTAAAATATATTCAACTTCTCTAATAATGATCTTCCTAAAATGTAAATTTCTAAGAAATACCATACATAATAGTTTTTTATAACATTGAGTAAGTAAACATAATAAAGGGTGAGTTCCACTACTCTCTAATAGTAATCAAGGGAGATATCAATTATCAAATATGCATAACATGGGTATAAGGATATAATCATAGTATATTAATATTTAAATACTATACAATACCTAGAAAATACCACAATATGGAGTCATGGAATATAAATTAGAAGTTCTAAATCCATGATTCAAAAAGGAATGAAAGATAATAAACCATCAGAGAGGAAAAAAATGGAAAGATATATACCTAAACATAATCATATGACATTGGGAACAAGTATAAATAGAAATAGTTTAACACATTAATTTATGGATATTAAGTAATTCCATCCCATAAACTTATGGATATGAATTTTATGTCTATATATAATCTTATGATCATGAAATTAAAGTCCAATCATAATATTATAGACATGAAAACTAAACCAATTCCAAATATTTTGGACATGAAAACTAGTTTTATACCTAAAATTATGAACATGAAATTTAGATCACGTATAATATATTTAGTCATTATTTATGAATCATTAATAAGTGAATTGTAGGGATGTATAGTTAGAGGACAAACCTTCACATAATGAATATCATATATATGTGTTCCGTAACATCAGAAAACATTCATCATATCATATTCCATGAAAAAACAATAGCTTTCATAAATATTTCATTATAGAATTATCTGAGGAAGAAATGGGTTTTGTAAACATTACATTATGCTAAAACTTATTGAAGAGAAATCAGTTTCAAAAAAATTTCAATATTTCCTTATTGCATTACCTCTGAGAAAGAAATAGGTATCAATAATATCTTTTTATCATATTATAAAACAATATATAGAAAGAAAAAATATTTTATCATTGAATCATATCCCAAAAAAATATTAGGAAACATAAAAGGATCACTTTATAGATCGAAAATGATTTTTAAGAGATCACTTGAAACATATCATTAGTAAAATACACTTTATCATTAAAATTACATACTTAAAATAAATATTTTCCCACATATTAATGAAAAACATTTATTTTTAAATAACCTTGAGAATTTATAAAATACTTTTGAAATCATTAGGTTTTCATGCTGATGTGAAATACAATCCCTACCACAAACTTTAAAAAATGATTCTGTTTTTCATTTTCTTGAAAAAATTAAAAGACACTAGTCGAAAATATAATCCCACGTTAGTTTTTTTACATTTTAACAGTAGTTTTAATTTATATTTAAAAAATTGAAATTATAAATAATAATTTTGACATCATTTTTAATTAAAACTGATATCAAAACAAAAATAAATGATAATTTAAGGCCTTTTCCATGTCATTGTTTATAAACTAATAGGGAAAATATATTATGGATGTTTCAACATCAGTTTTTTTGGTAAAACCTATGTTGAATTCCACATTATTTATAACCTGGGATAATTTTAATAATGATTTCAACAATATAGTTTCCCATAAATCAACGTTGAAAGTCTATATTTTTTTATAATTTCATCATTGGTTTTTACCTAAAACGACGTTGAAAGTCAATGGATATTTTTTTTTATGATTTTCATTATTAGTTTCTAATAAACAATGACATTGAATGTATGATAATATTGATTAAAATTGGTTTCTAAAAAACTGATATGGAAAGATTATTTATTAAATAAAATACAGTAAATTACAAAAGAAAAAATATCTCCAAACCGATAATGAATAATAGAATATACAGAAAAAACCTATATAGTAGGGAAAATCTGTAAAAACATATATAATTTATCAACTAAAATTAGAAATATATTTTATAAATAATAAATTTTACACAATAAAAAAATAGTTGATAGTTGATAATATAATCATTATTGGTTTCCCTGGAATAATTCTTCAAGGATCATTTCATTAATAGAAAATTCTAATTAGTAAGGGATTATAGTACATAAAATGGTAAAATAGAATCTAAATCCACTAAAATGCACCATAGGGAACACATTAACAGAAAATTAATCATGGATATAATAATTTTAATTTTATAAAAATTTAATAAAGCTAAAACATAGTATAAAAATTAAATCACATAAGAAATCATGCATATTTTTTTATATGATTAGAGAATTTATGATTCAAACCATGTGACATGTCCTATAATAGTTCTATAAGTTTTCATCACTAGGTTTATAACCAATTTACATATTCATGATTATATTTTTTTTAAATACATATTAAACACTAAAATTAACATATTTACAGTGATTTTGAGCTTTTTAAAATGAGTTTTAGTGAGTTATAATAATTTCATATCTTCAATTTTTAGAATTATTTAAAAATTCCATTGAATATTCAACAACTTAATATGCCACATTCTAAATTCATTGTAAAAAATTGATAAATTCAAACCCAATAAACATAAATTGGTATGTTACAGAAGATTCAAAATTGACTTATTTTTTTTGAATTCAAATTTAACTAAAACAAACAAATATCCACCAAATATAATAAATAAACATATAATTATAAATTTCATTATATTTAAATAATATAATCATGTAATAATTTGAAATTATAATACACACACTAAAAAAAAATTAAAATAGTTTAAAACTCACCCATCATATTAGATCTTTATTAATTAAAAATTCCTATTAATAAGGAACAACATCAAAACATGACCTTGAATGATAAATATCCCTTTCATACCAAAATAAATTCATTCATATTATTACACAATTAAAATTATGAATGCTAAAAAACATCCCCGTTTTGTCAACATAAAGTTCAAAATTCTTAAAACTGTATCGCACATAATGTTAATCTACCATTAAAATGATGAAGTATCTTTTAATATTTATAGAGTAACATTAATGTATAAATTTAAATTATACATAAACATAACTATAAATAATTTTTTTAATTAAAAACCAATTATATTTTGAGTACAACTTAATTAAATAACATAATATAATTATTTTCATTATATGATATTAAAAAATTTAAAATTACAGTGAGGGAAACCCAGACACCCAAGATGTTCATAAATTAGTTTCAAAACATTGTTCAACTCATATATATATATATATATGTGTGTGTGTTATTAAAAATTTGAAATTAAAAATATCCAAAATTTAATGAACCAAAAATAACTTTATAATTGAAAATATATTTTCTTTGTATTTATAAATTCAATATAAACTCAAGAAATTTAATGAAATATTAATAAAACTTTTAAAACATAAAAAATTTCATCATAACGTTTTTTAAATGATATCAAACACCTGTTATAACAAAATAATTAGTTTTTGAACAATTATTATATGGAAAATATAATGTGAAATATTAAAATTAAAATAAATCAAAATAAAACAAGAAACTTATTTTTAATTAAAATTAAATAATACACCATTATATTTACAGAAGTACATTCATTGTAGTGGGATTTATAATTAATTGATGAAAAACATATTTATTTATAAAAAAAATCTAATTTAACTACAAAAAAACATGACTACATATTATAAAAACAATTTCACAATTTTTTATAAACTTATTTATATTTAGATTTTATAATTCATCTATTTTTAAAATTTATTATTAAAATCTAATACCTTAGTAAATTTTATGATTTTCGTCTTGAAATTTATAAATTTGGCATGACACACATGAATAAAATTTTATAGTTTTTTCCATTAAATATAAAATTAAACAACTATAAAACCTCTAATAAACCCCGGGTTTCTAAATAATCCATTTATATAATCTTGAAAATTTATTACCACTTAAAATATGAATCTATGAATTAAAAAAAATTGACATAGAAAAAAGGAATCCAAAATAATGATGGAATGTTTGTTTGAAATTTAGTGACTCCTACTAGAATCAAAAATAGAGGATTAATACCTAAAATATCATCTATAGATGGTTAAAATTTTATTAATTATTAGATACCAATAGATCAAAAGAAAAAATGAATCAAAATTGAGCATTAAAACAAAAAAAATTCAAGATGAGAGAAAAAAGATAAACAAAATACTATAAAACCTTATGATTCTAAATATCATGGAAACAAAAAAACTACATTTTAAATAAAAGAAAATAATTTAAAAAAAAACATTTTAAAGAATAAATAATATATATCAATGAATAACACATACATTTTTAATAATTTCCTTAAGTACTTACATACTCTACCTAAAAAACTAACAGAAAATAAGGAACTAACCCGTAAAATCAAACCCAATATACGAACTGAAAGCATAAACTAACTCTTCAAAATAATTATTAATTAAAATTAAAATGAAATTTAAATACTTGATGATTTAATTCATAATCATACATAACAAATAGTTTCAAAAAACTATGAAGATGGGTATGTTCATTATTATTGGAATACTGTACATCATTGAAAATATATAATAACAATTAATGATATAAGATAAAAAAAGATAAAATTTTGATATGAAATGTGAAATAATTAATTAAACAAACGTTATCAAACTAAGTCATTGAACCAATTGTGATTATATGTATCTTAAGACATAATAACCACATTGCACCCTGCCTATTTGGTGATGGCATTGCTACTATAAAACATTGTCTTGAATATGAAAACCATAATATATTTATATATATAACCAAATATTATGAAATATAAAATATATCTACCATTAATTTCATGTATTAGATTGGATTTTTCATATTTATTGACAAGAGAACTATGTTAAACTTTTACTTTCACCAACATTTTCAAATATATCAACCAAAAAAACATGTTCAATCTATATCAATTAAATATAATCTTATAAGAATTAATAAAACTAATATGTCTGAAAAGCTTGTTAATTTTTTTGAACACCACCTAAAAAAGATAAAAAGCAATATAACGTTCATTCATTTTCACTTAATATGCATAACATCCAATGTCCTATATAATATAAATATTTCATAATTAATGAAATTATAATCATATTAGTTCATTATTATAATATTATTCTTACCTCCCGCAAGGATTGGAAAAAACCAGCACCCAATATAAATATTTGATAATCTATGAAATATATATCTAACTTGAGTAGAAGTATTCATATATTTCACAACCATTGAAATGTATTTTAAATGATTAGGATAATAAAACATAGTGGTATAATTTATATTAATAAGTGTTTATAGATGACTAATTAAACAATTAATATTGCAATTCACTTTAAATAATGTTCATTTAATGAAATCAAAACTGAAATATAAATTTACTTACATAGAACGAATATACAACACATGCATTATGTGTTTACAAAAAATAACTGGATCTATCATTTCCTTTAGGAATATTATCAATGAATAGTCTCTTCCACATATGTTAGACATCATCCAAAACTGAAAAATATTAACTAATCATGATGAAAGCTGATAGAATCTTTCTAGAAAATCAGAAATATCAAAAGTAACATATGTTTTTAGTGATCAGACCATTTGTTTCATTTATAGTTATTCAATTTAATTTTAGATAATCTTATTAAATTTATTGTCAACAAATAATTCAAATAATTTTCAATCAAATGTAACTAATATTTTAAAAATATTGCATAACTCATCTGTTATATAACAAAGAAGGTCAATTTTACAAAGAAAAAAATGACCCATATAATCTCCAACTACGGTAAACTCCTTGGTAAGGAATTGTAGTATACTAGTTTGATCAATAATATCATGTATTTCTATTCTTACTTATACTAAATGAATATGATGTTTATATAAAAAATACCCAAAAATATATATTACTCTATAAAGTACGTACATGGGAATCTCCAGCTAAAAACTCACAGTATAGGTTTTAGACCAAATGAGGAAGTGGTGGATCTATGTTAGTTGGCTTGGAAGGTTGGGCAGGCTATGTAAGTTGTGTGGGCTATGAGTGTCTCATAAATTGATCAAACATATCCAGAACATTACATTAAATGTTATCGTAAATGAATTATTTTTTTCATTCAAGTCATATTTTAAGGAATCTATTTTTAGGTCTCTTGATTTCTTATTTTTATAACCAAAAATATTCCAAATACTAAAACCCAACTAATATTTAATTTTATGGATGAGGTTTTCTAGATTTTTCAATGGATTGGCATAGTTTTTCAACATACCCTTAGGGTTAAAATCAACATGTATCATGTTTCACTAAAGGTCATTCTAAAATGAAAATTTAAAATGGTATATTAATGTAGTTAATATTAAAAATAAAAACATTCATGGAAAATAAAAAATTAATTTATTAGAAATATTTCAGATAATTCCTATGATTTATTTATAAGAAAACTTTCATTTTAATCTTCTTCCACTTTTAATATTTTCATTGAGAGTGGGGTGGATAAAATAAATAAAAATCTTCTTAAACACTAGTATATCGATATATTAATGCATCCAACATTTCTACAATTATTTTCTCCTCCAATTAATGATAACCCCCATGTGATAAATTATGAGGGTATACATTCTAAAAATGGATATCATGGTGATATCTCCAAGATACTTTTTACAAAAATACTAATAATTAATCATGTAATATCAAATAATTTTACTATACAAAATAATTATCATAATATAAATACTTCATCATGTCATCTCATGAAAACCTTTTTCCTTCTATCATCCCCAAATAAACTATACTTCAGCCATGGTTTTTCATTCTGTAACATCTCAAATTCATAATAATTATTCAATTTAGATGTATAATACCTCTATAAAACTACCACTAAATATATAAATCCTTTATTTATTTCATTCATGTCGTCAAAATGGAATGTTATTAGTAATTGAATTAATTAAATATTAGTCATTTAAAATACATATTATTCAAAAAATGTTGTCAAATAAATAAATTTATAAATTTTATGGTAATAGACTCCCATATATATATTTCTCTATCCTGTAGATGGACTTACAATCAGGATATAATATATTAATCTAGAAATTCCTCTTTATAGTGATTTTGTGGGTAAAATGTGTTTTATTTGATCTATTTGGGTAACTATTATCATAGAAATGAATAAATATTCAATAGTCTCCATGGGAACGTGATAGTTTTGGTAAAAATTTAATCCCACATTTACCAAAAAATAATAATTTATTTATAGATGTAGGAGAAGAATATTTTTTAGGAGGAACATCAGTAGTCCTTCAATTGTTTTCTCAAAATTAAAATATTTATTTCATTAAAAAATTACATTATTAAATATAAAATAAAATGAAAAAATAGACATTCCTCTATAAATTTTTTTTTGTCTCTACATCAGTCATGGAAATAATAAATTTTAATGGAATATTATATACATTAATCATATTAGAAAATTGAATATTAAAAAACAATGATTAAAAAATATGTTGGAAAAAATAGTGTCACGCATGCGTAATTTTCAGAAAAAAAATTCTCATTATTTTTAATGAAAAAATATGAAATGTAAACTATTAAATATAAAAATTAAATATAAAATAGTAGAATTAATTATAAATTTAAATATCATAGTTATAGAAAAGTGTTTTTATATGCATATATTTTAGAAAAACATACTGATTCACATTAGTTTTTTAAAATAAAAAATGATTGACAATAATTGTTTAATATTAAAATTAACAAAAAGAATATAAATAATAAAATATATATAATTAAAATTCTAATAATTAGTATAAAATTGATTTTTTACCCATGTAACTTTAAAAAACTAAATTAAATATACATATTTGAACAAATAATTAAAAATGTAGTTTATTGTTTTACCACATCCCTTGAGCATGATTATATCCACCGCATGGAATATGTATACATTATAGTCATTGTAAACATCCATAAATTACATAAACAAATAATTATTTTACAAATACACAGAATCATCAACATACTCACACCAAAATAATGTAATTTTCCTTAAAAAAATGGCAGACCACTGATCATTTAATGAATCAATGACATAAAATAATTTCTCTTCATGTGTCTAAATGGTAAATGGATTCTCTTGGAAAGTAAATATTATCAAATAAAATAGTGTTAGCCCATAATAATCGTATTCCAAAACTCTATTATTATCAACCAAAAGTCACTTAAACATTATGAAAAAAATATTTGTATAATAAAATTTCCATATATCCTTGAGAAGTTAAAAATAAGAAAATGAAGAAAATTTGGGTTTTTATATTTTTTACCCAAATAATAAAATTATCTAGTGATGACCATTACACAACTATTTTGAGCGATATAGTTGAAATATAATTTTTTTTCTAAAATGTATACCAATTTATAAGAAAACATGACCATTTGATCAACTTAAGAGTTGATATTTATACCAACCATTTTAATGTTTCCAATGCAGATATATTTTTAATGAGTTTCTCTTTAAACCGTGATGAAAATGCATTTTTATTCTCCATCATCAACAACTTTTCATTTGTTTTTGAAAGTAATTCCTTTAATTTAGAAATATGAAAATATATTATTTATATATATTTGAACCTCATCTTGGTTGTTCAAAATGTATAAATATGTCTAAATCATTTCATTACATGGAATTAACATTACCTTTGAGCATCAAATTCCACTACCATTATTATCAACTATCATATGTCGAGATATAGGGTGACTAATATGCTTCACCTCCTAAAAATAATCATCATAGAACATAATGACCACTTTTTATACATATTTTTGAAAATTAATGTGCTCTTGTGGATGAGGATTTTTTAAATATCTATTCAAAATTTTCATATATAATAATAAAGTATTTTTATAATGTAAATTCAAAGGCCCACATATTCTTAACTCATTCACCAGATGAATTGTCAGATGTATTTCTAGATGAAAAATTATATCAAAACACTTTGACTGAAAATAAATTTCTATTTTAAAATGTATATGAGTATCATCCTCCTTCAGCACATATAACAAATTTGGATCAATTAGTATGCTAGAAATGGATTTGAAAAAATTTGATTACCAGATGATGGTCTTTCTGATAGGTGTCGGAAATATAATACATAGCATGACAGGAAGTAGTTTTTTCATCAATACATGATATAAATGAGATTTAATGCCTACTTATTTATAGTACATAAATGTCACAAAATTAATCACATTTTAATAATATACATTCGATACATTCATACTGTGTAGAATAATAGAAAAATTCATCCTCTCAATCTTGTTTAATTTCTAACATGTCAAAGGTAAATATGTTATGTTTCTTTTTATAGTGGGGGTTGAATCCAAATGTATTCTGATTGATATTGAGTCCAATATTACATGATATGTATCTTTTTTTGTTTCCTTTAATGTATAAAAAATTTCTAATAAAACTATCAGATATATTTTTATAAACATGAATATCATCAATGGGTTTTTTATCTCTAAAAAACTCCAAAAATGCATTTCAAAAAACAGAGACCGATTCTTCCAAATATTTTTTTGATAACCATTACATCCATTATATACAAATGTGAAGTAAATATATTTCACATTGTAATAATATTCTTCATCTAACAATGGATTTGGGAGAATATTATATTTTTCTAAACCATTAATTTTTTTTTCAATCTTTGATAAGGGTGATCAATTGGCTAAAACCATTAATGTACCATGTACACAATCTTTATTGAATTTTGAAATTTATAATATGAATTCTTATCAAGAGAAGCGGGATAATATTTTGGTCTATTAACCCTATATACTAAATATTATTCAATATGGATGAATGTTATTTATAATAAACATTACCATAGCACAAAAAAATACTCCTTATTATATACATAAAATATTTTAAAACATATCTCCCATAGAATATTAAAATAATAAATTTAAAGTGAAAGATAAAAATCAATATAATTTCCTAACTATTTTTGTTGTGAAATAATCAATATAAACAAATCATTTATTTTATCATACATATATATTTGGACCATATGTAAACTTCCAAAAAATAGGATATGAACTATATAGGCTATATATGCTTCAGTATTGATTAATTCCATTTGTGTACAGTAATATTCTATAAATTATAACATCACATTCAAACTTAGGAAATCCTTTACCAAATCTATTCTATTTTGGGGAATTAGTAGGGTGACATAAGTTACCATTAGAGATGTGCACGTCTATATGCCATGTTAAACTTTTTGAATTAATTGATTTTGAAAATGGTTGATTCAAATGTAGAATTATTGGAAGTTACCAATTTCATTTATCAGGGGGATTGATTTTGGTACCAAATAATGAATCAGAGTTGAACTATTGGAATTATTGGAAGGATTCATTGGAAGGTAAGAAATTGAGGTAAGAATAACTTAATATAACAAAACATGAGAATGAAGTTGAGATTATTTTCTCATCTATATTATAAAACAATGACCGAAATATCATAAATTTTAATATATAATAATATCTCATACTACAAATTAAAGAATCATTGGGGAATGAATGAATCTTTTGTTACCCCAACACTGATGGGTAGAAGTTTTTTCATGCCTTATAATTGGAATATGGATGTAATTTCCTTCTAAAAGAAACTCTTTTTCATGTTCAGGAAACTCATAGAAACATTTATGAATCCAACTATTTCTTTATTTCTAGTTAACTTATCTCATAAATACTAATAACACTATATATTTAGTACCACCTAATGAAAATTATTTATCAGAGTATTAATAAAATTATTTAAAATTTTTGGGTTTTTTTCTATACTCAAAATTTTAATAATATGAATTATTTATTAAATACGACCCACTACATCATTTTTAATATTTTCATTGATATAACATGTTAAATTTTTCATTCTTTAATGATAGAAGATCCTACATGTATAATTATTTCTATAACCATATTATATTTCATGAACAATTATTTCTCTTGAATTTAGATTTCTTATATTCAAACACTTCAGTCCCAGATAGAATATAAAATCTATGTTTTCATAATTTCATTTTAAATGTTTCAATAAATAATCATATCCTTTTTTATATTCAATAAGGGTTCTTCATATATTTATCCGATTACTAGACATTAAAGACCTAATATCATAATATAACAGGTGAATATATTATAATATATAATAATTTACAAATATATATATATATATAAGTAAATTTTAATTATAAAACCATATGATCAAAAAAATCAATTATTGATAACCATTTGTTTTATAAAAAATTATAAATAACTATGAAATCATTTTATACATAATTTATCTTCAATAAAATGACCAATAATACAAAATTTATCTATTAAAATATACTAAAAATTTTCAATCAAAAATAAAGAAAAAGCTAACAAAAATATTACATATAATTTATGAAACATAATAACATATAATAAGTAAAAAATAATTATCATAACAGAAAAGATACAAAATTTACCATAAAAATTATCATAACTTACATTTCAACATAAAAAATTATCTTACAAATAATTTTAAATATTAGCTCATAAATTAAGGAAAATTATACAAATAATTTTACAAGATATTATATATATAATTATATAGAAATATGTTACAGATATTATCATAAAAATTTAATATGAAAAATTATAGGAACAACTATACAAACATTTACTCATTTCATTTGATGGTTTATATGCATTTCATTATTTAATTCAAAATATTTCTTTATTTATCATCTTCCAGTTGTTAATAGTTTTTTTTATAAAATACAATTTTATCAGTTTTTCATTTCAAATTAATTGCATTGTTGCATCTAGAGAAACAAACAAACAATTATAGAAATATTTATTCAAAAATATCTTACAATTAATCATTATAAAAAATTATCATAAAAATAGTTAGAAAACATTAACTTATAAACAATTATATTTAAAAAATTACAAATAATTCAATTTAAAAAAAAATAATTTTTGGAGGTCGATAATAAAATAATCATCTAAATTTTTGATAAAGTCAATCGAAGTCTGTGGAAACATTTCAAATTCTCTATGATTGGATAAAAAACTAAAAAAGTTGTAAAAAATAAACAAAATAACCAATCTTGGTAACAGGTAGACAATAATTGATTGAGAATAATAAAATATGAATGAAGGATTGATGATTCAAGAGAAAAATAACACGAAAAGTGGATGAAAGTTGACTATAACAGATTATCAAAGGCCACTGAAGCCGTCAATGTTGTCTTTGGTTGGGAATCACGTGAGAGAGAGGGTTTCAATTGAAATAAAAATGAGTCTTTGGTTCTAAGTATAATTTTTAAATACATTTAACATCATTGTTCATAAAAATTAATATTAATTCTTTTAATTTCTTTTTAATGATGGTTTTCGAAATGGTCTATGGTAAAAAAAATTATCATTTTTAATATCGATTTTACTTAAAACCAGAATTAATTTTTATTAATAACTTTTAATGTGGGTTTTTAAGAGACCCAACTTTATATGCCAAACAATGAAATTTTAATGTCATTTTATATAAATACTGATGTTATAATTTTCTTCTAGATCATTTAAACATCATCTTATGAAAACATTTCATAAAAAAAGCAATGCCAAAGCCTATATTTATATTTGTAAGATCCTTATTCATAAAAAATAAGATTCCCTTAAAAAATTATAAAATGAAAAAAGCATGAAAAATGTAACGCCCCGACCCCAGTTACCCAGAGTCGGTGCATTATTACATAACATTGTCATGATCACAAGAAAGATCAAATCACGAAAGACCGATTGGTTTAGTAGCCTTGGAAACACTAGATATATTCATAAGTTTTACATTACATCATAAAATGAAAAACTACTACAACAAAATAATGTTTCCACAGTCCACACTATAATCCCCTCATAATATCCCTGCAGGTCATTCATAACTTACATCTTCACATCCTGGGAAAAATAAAACATAGAAAAGGGGTGAGCTCAAATGCCCAGTAAGGATAACAATATAGCGGAACATTCAAAACTAAGCATAAACATTTAAGGCAATGAATTACTAAAACAAAAGCCTTTTAAACTTGAACTTCAACATAGTATGGAAAAAGTAAAATGAAATAATGCCATTTACTTATTCACATGGATATTCTACTAATTGAATAATCACATGAAAAAATCAATAACCACTTTCATAATGTTGGAATGCATAATGCCAGACTATCATAACCACATAGTCAAGGCCTCATGCCAAGACTACAAATAAGATTTTGTCAAGGCCTTGTGCCAAGACACTAGTTTGTCTCATGAGACCTACCGATGCATCGAGGAGCTATAGCGGGCTCCACCCGTCACATATTAAGTCCAATGCATTCCCATATGAAAAGGTTTAAACATAACATAAAAATTCGTATTAAAACTAGCATACGAAATGTCAATACGTTCACCATAAACTATGAATGGTATAAAAATAGCACATCCACAGTCAAACATATCACAAAACCTTCAATACAATATAGAAGTTTTGTATCATAATAAATCAACTTCAAATAATCTTAAAATCCATCAAAGGATGTTGACATAGATGAAATCAAAATTCTTTTTAAAGAAATATCTACTTTAATTTTGAAATCATTTAAGATCCATATAAAATAAAACATTTTCTTTGAAAATAATCTTATAAGCTTGTAAGGGAAGCTTTGAAGATTTTATAACGGCAGAAAATAACCGCACCCGCCGTATAAGTTAAAAAAACATTCTTACCTTAATTCTGTCGAAAAGGTTAAAAAGGACCTTGTTTTGAAAATGACGGAAAGATTCCTCTTATAAAAAGTCAAACAAGGGTATAAATGACTTTAACCCATATTCTTGTAAATAATAAAAATGTTTTGAAATACATTTTGAAGAAACATGGATGTGGATGATAAAGAGATCCCAGTAGATTATTACGTATAAACAACCTCGGATAATGAAGAGATTGTGAAATAACCCTTACCTTGTACTTTTCCTTGGTTGGGGTAGGTTAACCTCCTGTATAATGGTGAAATAATTGTTATTAAATTATACAATAATCATATATATTAATATGATATTGTATATGATCTTTTAACATTGATTTGTTAATAATATCTTAGAATTATCATCATTTCGGGTGTTAACTTACTCATTTTCTTTTATATGTTTTGTTACATAAGCCATGTTTGTTGTATCTTATTCATATCCATAATGATATCAACTCCTTAAACATCATTTTTAAATCATCAAATGATAATTATACTTGAATGGATACGATGGAGAATGAATCTCATCACGTTCGTGGAGACGGTAGTCCGTACGTACGCACGAGCGACAATATCATTCTTTTGATATTAAAATAATATATAAATGGATGGTATATCATATATACAGAATCATTAACATGTTATATTTATTATTTACACGAGTTACACATCATTATTATACCCATTCAAATAATAATATATTGAATAACAATTACACCACGACGTGGAGACGGTAAGCCGTACGTACGCACGTATGGTGACATGTTATTCAAAGGGTGGATAGAATACTGAATATGGTTGTACCATTTTTATAATAACATTATAGTATATGTGATATACTGGAGTTATTATTTTATAATGGTAAGAACAAAGGAAGAAGAAGTGGAAGAAGAAATGAACTTGGAGAAGGGTGGTGAAATCATTACCTCTTCTTCGGGTTCTTCCTTTTGATTTGATCAAAAGGGCTCTTTAGGTTGGATTTATGATAAAACTAAGGCCCCTAGGTTGTAGTGAGGGAAGTTGGGAGAGTATTTGGGTAGAGTTTGGCCGAACAAAAAGGCTTTTATGGTGTGAAGAAATGAGAAGGAGGAGTGCCCTTTTATAAGAGGGGTGAGGGGCACCTTTGGAAAAGCTAGAGATGTTAGTTTATAATAAATTCATATTCGGTTTCCAATGGCTCCAAAGTTGACTATTCAAAGGTTAATGTGGGGATGGGTCGAAAACAACTCAACCAATGGAATTTAGACAGGTTTGGGTACTTATAGTAACCTTATCTTTAAGTATTAACTCTAAGTTAATTAGTTTCACTTTTACAATGTCTCTTTGTATTTTTATATTATATGGTTAATAAACTTACCATATACATACAAGCGACCCACAAGTGGTCCATTAATGATACACCTATCATGATATAAGTCTCATGGCCGAACTTTAGATTTTTAGGAATTTAATATCAATTAATAATATAATATTTGTTTTAAAAACTCTTTTATGTCAATTTTGACACTATTCATTAGTTGATTTTTGTGAAACTCATAACAGATTGATTACTTCGAAAAAAGTCAATTAAATAAATCCTAATATATCATATTATCCTAGAAAATTTGTTTAATTCATTAAAAGGTTCATATTATATTTATTTTAGCATTTATAATATCAATTATTTTAATTTTTCACTATTATAGTAATTACTGCATCATCATTGTGTCATAAATAAAATATAATATTTAATGTCTAAAAATTATAAATAAAATATAATTATGTAGGACATCTTTTTATCTTTCTAATGAATATTTATAATCTAAAATCCAACATATATAACCCTATGTAACAATTGTTTTTCTAAAAGATATATGCTTGTGTCATTTTTGTATTCATTTTAACTTAATTAAAATAAAGTGTCATTATCACTTACAAGTGGATCCATGGGGTCCCAAAATAGACCCAAAGATGCCCATGGTCGACCATGTATCAACCAATAGGGTTAAGACACGTTTTAGGGTAATTTAGTATTATTATAATATTATTTTTTAACCCTTATTTACCGGATTTACCCTTAACCATGGTAAATAAAATATTTACCGCAGTAATTATTCAAAATGTCTAAAAATAAAAGTTACCTATTTACACAATTTGAACATCCTGATTCCAAATATGGAATCCATTTTCCTAAATTCGAAACACAGAAGTGGCAGAAATTAATTTAAAATTAATTCCCGCTGTCAAAACAAAAAGCGTGTTTTTAAGAGATAATAACTATCAAAAGATTGACACTTGTTTATGTTCGGTTTAATTGTAAAATTATGTCCAATTACAAACATTATATTAAATGGTAAAAATATATTCTAAATATTCTTTAAAACCACTCAAATTCATAATTTATCGATATTAATTATTTTGATTAAAAAAGTTGTTTTTAATTAAAATTTAGTAATTTTCACTATTCATCAAAATATAAAAGTTATCCAAAAAGTACCAAAATTTCACCCTAGGATAATTTCAATATTCCAAATCCAAAAATGAATTCCATTTTGAAATATAAAATATATATGATTTCAAAAATTAGGTATTACTATTCACAACGGCTAGTTTAATTAGTTGTGGTGTGTGTTAGAACTCGAGGTTGCGTACAACACACGCTATCGCATTATTCGAAGGGAAACGTACCGTGGAAGCTTGGGGTGTTACATTCTCACCTCCTTCAAATAATTGCGTCCTCGCAATTTCTAGGGTATTACTGCATAAAAAGACTCGGTGGTTCTTCATCATAAGTTCCTCGGGTTCCCACGTTGTCTCTTCCATCTTATGGTTTCTCCACAGAACTTTTACCAGACGCGTCGTCCGGTTTCTCAGTACTTGTTCTCTCGTATCAAGAATCTTGACGGGCTCTTCGCAATAAGACAGATCGGGTTCAAGTTCTAATTCCTCATAGGTGAGTACATGCGTTGGGTCAGGCATGTATTTCCTCAACAGAGATACGTGGAAAACATCGTGAACTTTAGAGAGACTTGGCGGCATTGCCAATCGGTAAGCTACAACCCCAATTCGTTCTAGAATTTCGGAGGGTCTGAAGTACCTGGGACTCAATTTACCTTTCTTACCAAAACGTATGACTCCCTTCCACGGAGATACCTTTAGAAAAACATGATCACCGACTTGAAATTCCAAATCCTTCCTTCGATTATCGGCATAGCTCTTCTGCCTACTTTGAGCTACTTTGATGTGATTTTGGATTACTTTCACCTTTTCCACTGTTTCCTCCACCAGTTCTGGGCCTACAAGTTTTCTTTCACCAATGTCATCCCAACAGGTTGGTGTACGACATCTCTTTCCATATAACGCTTTATATGGTGCCATCTGAATACTCAAATGGAAGCTATTGTTATAGGAAAATTCTACCAGAGGTAAATATTGATCCCACATACCCTGAAAGTCAAGTGAGCAAGATCTCAACATGTCTTCTAAGGTTTGAATAGTCCGTTCTGATTGTCCGTCTGTCTGAGGGCGGTAAGCAGTGCTCAAATTAAGTTCAGTATCCAGGGATTTCTGAAGACTTTTCCAGAATCTTGACGTAAAACGGGGATCACGATCGGAAACAATCGATAAGGGTACTCCATGAAGTCTCACAACTTCATTAATATATAGTCTTGCTAGACGTTCCAAGGGTAGATCTTCTCTTATAGCAAGAAAATGTGCTGACTTGGTAAGACGATCAACAATCACCCATATTGCATCATTCCTTCTAGGAGTCTTTGGTAGCCCCATGACAAAGTCCATCGTAATATTGTCCCATTTCCACTCCGGTATGGGAAGAGGTTGCATGACTCCTCCAGGATGTTGCCTTCCAGCTTTCACTTGTTGACAAACCATACATCTTGACACAAAATAACCAATCTCCCTCTTCATGTTGTCCCACCAAAAATGTTCCTTCAAATCTCTATACATTTTTGTGCTCCCAGGGTGTATAGAGAAATTGGAACTATGAGCATCATCCAGCAATTCCCTTTTTAGATCAGGTAAATCGGGAACACAAAGTCTCTTCCCGAATTTCAAAATTCCATCTTCATACACAAAGTCTCTCAATCTCCCATCATTCACAGCTTTAATCTTCTTTTGGAATTCTTCATCATCGGTCTGAGTACTCTTAATCCTTTCTATTAAAGATGGTTTGGCAACCATTTGAAAAAGAAATGATGTTTCGCCTTCCCTGGTTATTCCCATGTCCATCTTCACTAGATCCATGAAAATTGGATCCCTTTCAATTCTCATATTGTTCAAAACTCCATGGTCTTTTCTACTCAAAGCATCTGCCACCTTGTTTGCTTTCCCCGGGTGGTAGTGTATCGTGAAATCATAATCCTTGAGTAATTCAAGCCATCTCCTTTGCCTCATGTGGAGTTCTTTTTGTGAGAAAATATACTTCAAACTCTTGTGATCAGTATAAATCTCACATTTTTCACCATAGAGGTAGTGCCTCCATATCTTCAAAGCAAAGATCACAGCTGCTAACTCAAGATCATGAGTAGGATAGTTTTGTTCATGAATTTTCAACTGTCGTGATGCATAGGCAATAACTCTATCATTCTGCATAAGGACACAACCAAGTCCTTTCTTCGATGCATCACTATAAATAATGAACCCATCATTCCCCGATGGTAGAGTCAATATAGGAGCATTGACTAATCTTTTCTTCAGTTCTTCAAAACATTCTTCACATTCTTTTGTCCAAACAAATTTAACCCCTTTACGTGTGAGCTTCGTTAATGGGTTAGCCAATCGGGCAAAATTCTGGACAAAACATCGATAATAACCTGCCAAACCAATAAAACTGCGTACCTCAGTTATACTCGTAGGTGCTGGCCATTCATGGATTGCCTTGGTCTTAGAAGGATCAACAGAGATTCCATATTTAGAGACAATATGGCCAAGAAAAGAAATTTCATGAAGCCAGAATTCACACTTGCTAAACTTCCCATATAATTCATGCCTCCTCAGAGTCTTCAAGATAATGCGCAAGTGATTTTCATGATCTTCATAGGTTTTGGAGTATACCAAGATATCATCAATAAATACCACCACAAATTCATCGAGATACTCCTTGAAAACTCTATTCATCAGATCCATGAATACAGAGGGTGCATTAGTCAATCCAAACGGCATTACGGTAAACTCGTAATGCCCGTACCTGGTTCGAAATGCTATCTTCGGAATGTCTTCCTTCTTCACACACAACTGATGGTATCCAGATCGAAGGTCAATCTTTGAAAAGTATTGAGCTCCATGCAGTTGGTCAAATAAATCATCAATACGAGGTAGGGGATACTTGTTCTTTATCGTTATAGCATTGATCTCCCTGTAGTCGATACATAACCTCATAGATCCATCTTTCTTTTTAACAAAAAGAACAGGGGCTCCCCATGGAGAAACACTAGGGCGAATAAATCCCTTATTACTCAATTCCTCTAGTTGTTTCTTTAGTTCGACTAATTCTACAGTGGCCATTCTATAAGGGGTCTTCGATATAGGCCTTGATTCAGGAATCAAATCAATAGAAAACTCAACTTCTCGTTCTGGAGGATGTCCAGGTAAATCTTCCGGAAATACATCTAAAAAATCTTTCACAACAGGTACTTCCTCTATTTGAACATTCCTTTCCTCACCGACAGTTATTTCATTCTCTTCCTCCCCAATAATTGAATTAGGTTGAGCTACTGGGGGTGGATCCAAATAAGAATTAGGTGGTGACGATTCTGCTCTAAAAATAAGGTGTTTCTTATCATTATCATCAAGAATCGTAACCACTTTCTTCTTACAATAAATCTTCGCATCATAGTCCGAAAGCCAGTCTATACCAAGGATTATATCAAACTCAATCATAGGTATGACGATGAGATCAGCAGATAAAGAAAATTTATGTGCTCTAATGGGGACTGATTCACAAAACTTTGTTGCAATGATACTTCCCTTAGGAGTTTTAACTGACAACTCCCTTATTAAATCAAATTGGAAATATCTAATTTTCTTAGCAAACTGGGAAGATATGAAACAATGCGATGATCCAGAATCAAATAATGCATTTGCCAAACTTGAGGAAACCCTTAAATTACCTGCCACCACGTCTTTCGGAGCTTCTACCTCAGCAGTAGTGATAGCATAAGCCTGGCCTTGATCCCTTGGCCTTTTCTGAGGTAAGTTCTCCTGACACTTATGACATGCATTTGCATAATGTCCTATCTCCCTGCAATTGTAGCACTGAACGTTGGTAGCTTCCTTCTTCCCCTTGCAATCACGAGCTTGGTGGCCTTTTTCACCACACTTGTAACAGACTCCCATTCCCTTCAAGCAAGTACCAGGATGTTTCCTCCAGCATTTACCACAAGATGGATATTCAACCTTTCCCTTCTTCCCCTTATTTCCATTCCCAGATTGATCAGCAGGTCTCTTCTTCTCTTACTTTGCTTTAAAGTCATAAGACTTAGAGAATTCCTTTCCGGTCTTGATAGCACATGAGACAATATCTTCGTATGATGAAAAGGATTGTGAGACTAATGCTCGACAAAGAAATGGTTTTAACCCATCAAAGAAACGATCAATCTTACTTCTTTGGTTACGTATATAATCACCAGCGTACCTTGCTAACCTTGTAAAGTTAGCCTCATACTTTGTGACATTCTCATCCTCCTTTTGTCTCAGACTCAGAAATTTCCTTTCCATATCTGCTCGATGGTCGCGAGGAAGGTATTTTTCTTAAAACAGATCTTTGAACTCCCTCCACTCCATATTTGATACTTCATCATCTTCCTTCATGTTTTGAATCAATGACCACCATTGATCAGCATCTCCAGTGAGGCGGTAAACTGCCATGATAACTTTTTCCCTTTCACTGCTCCCCAAAGCCTGAAATATTTTCTCTAGGGAAAATATCCATTGCTCAGCTACTAAGGGATTTGTATTCCCATTGAACGTTGGTGGTTGTTGCCTCATGAATCGATCTAACATTGATCCTCCACGCTGCGGATCAGGATGCTCCATACGGGTAAGGTTATTATTCATAACCTGAGTAAGTTGTCCCAGTATGGTGATTAGCTGATCGGCACCAGTTGCATCACCAACCCCACTATAATTATCTTGAGCAGGAGGGCAATCCCTACATGGAGTGTGTGCATTGATACGGTTTCCATTTCTTCCACTAGGCGCCATTTCTAAACAATGGCATAAACTAGATCAGTTTATGAATCAAAATACATAATCCCATACTTATAAAACACTTAACATAAATTGAACAATTTATGGATATAATCCATAATCATAAAAATGTTTTCTTTGAGGAAGTATATACTCATAAACCCTTCATAATGATTTGTAAAGAAAATGAGAGTTATCCTAAGCATATCCCCCGGGAGTGTCGTAACCAAGAGTGCAGCAAGGCCCGTTGTCGTGCACCAGTTCCCGTTCGAGTCTAGCTCAAAGCGGTGTTTTCAGGTTTTACCCCTAGGTACATCTGTGCCAGATCCGCCTCTACCTGCTCGTATCCAGACAGGGATGTATTGCTCGGAAAACTCACAAAATCTCTACAATACCAAAATTCTAGTAAGTTCTTCTATACTAATACTCAATGTTCATCTTAGGTCTACGTGCTCTAATCAGAGTTTATCTAAATCTAGCTTCCAAGGTTTGTACTAAACTTCCTCTGATACCAACTGTAATGCCCCGACCCTAGTTACCCAGATTCGGTGCATTATTACATAACATTGGCATGATCACAAGAAAGATCAAATCTCGAAAGACCGATTGGTTTAGTAGCCTTGGAAACACTAGATATATTCATAAGTTTTACATTACATCATAAAATGAAAAACTACTACAACAACATAATGTTTCCACAGTCCACACTATAATTCCCTCATAATATCCCTGCAGGTCATTCATAACTTACATCTTCACATCCTGGGAAAAATAAAACATTGAAAAGGGGTGAGCTCAAATGCCCAATAAGGATAACAATATAGCGGAACATTCAAAAATAAGCATAAACATTTAAGGCAATGAATTACTAAAACAAAAGCCTTTTAAACTTGAACTTCAACATAGTATGGCAAAAGTAAAATGAAATAATGTCATTTACTTATTCACATGGATATTCTACTAATTGAATAATCACATGCAAAAATCAATAACCACTTTCATAATGTTGGAATGCATAATGCCAGACTATCATAACCACATAGTCAAGGCCTCGTGCCAAGACTACAAATAAGATTTTGTCAAGGCCTTGTTCCAAGACACTAGTTTGTCTCATGAGACCTACCGATGCATCGAGGAGCTATAGCGGGCTCCATCCGTCACATATTAAGTCCAATGCATTCCCATATGAAATGGTTTAAACATAACATAAACATTCGTATTAAAACTAGCATACGAAATGTCAATACGTTCACCATAAACTATGAATGGTATACAAATAGCACATCCACAGTCAAACATATCACAAAACCTTCAATACAATATAGATGTTTTGTATCATAATAAATCAACTTCAAATAATCTTAAAATCCATCAAAGGATGTTGACATAGATGAAATCAAAATTCTTTTTAAAGAAATATCTCCTTTTATTTTGAAATCATTTAAGATCCATATAAAATAAAACATTTTCTTTGAAAATAATCTTATAAGCTTGTAAGGGAAGCTTTGAAGATTTTATAACGGCGGAAAATAACCGCACCCGCCGTATAAGTTAAAAAAACATTCTTACCTTAATTCTGTCGAAAAGGTTAAAAAGGACCTTGTTTTGAAAATGACGGAAAGATTCCTCTTATAAAAAGTCAAACAAGGGTATAAATGACTTTAACCCATATTCTTGTAAATAATAAAAATGTTTTGAAATAAATTTTGAAGAAACATGGATGTGGATGATAAAGAGATCCCAGTAGATTATTACGTATAAACAACCTCGGATAATGAAGAGATTGTGAAATAACCCTTACCTTGTACTTTTCCTTGGTTGGGGTAGGTTAACCTCCTGTATAATGGTGAAATAATTGTTATTAAATTATACAAGAATCATATATATTAATATGATATCATATATGATCTTTTAACATTGATTTGTTAATAATATCTTAGAATTATCGTCGTTTCGGGTGTTAACTTACTCATTTTCTTTTATATGTTTTGTTACATAAGCCATGTTTGTTGTATCTTATTCATATCCAGAATGATATCAAGTCCTTAAACATCATTTTTAAATCATCAAATGATAATTATAATTGAATGGATACGATAGAGAATGAATCTAATCACGTTCGTGGAGACGGTAGTCCGTACGTACGCACGAGCGACAATATCATTCTTTTGATATTAAAATAATATATAAATGGATGGTATATCATATATAAAGAATCATTAACATGTTATATTTATTATTTACATGAGTTACACATCATTATTATACCCATCCAAATAATAATATATTGAATAACAATTACACCACGACGTGGAGACGGTAAGCCGTACGTACGCACGTATGGTGACATGTTATTAAAAGGGTGGATAGAATACTGAATATGGTTGTACCATATTTATAATAACATTATAGTATATGTGATATACTGGAGTTATTATTTTAGAATGGTAAGAACAAAGGAAGAAGAAGTGGAAGAAGAAATGAACTTGGAGAAGGGTGGTGAAATCATTACCTCTTCTTCGGGTTCTTCCTTTTGATTTGATCAAAAGGGATCTTTAGGTTGGCTTTCTGATCAAACTAAGGCCCCTAGGTTGTAGTGAGAGAAGTTGGGAGAGTATTTGGGCAGAGTTTGGCCGAACCAAAATGCTTTGAAGGTGTGAAGAAATGAGGAGGAGTGCCCTTTTATAAGAGGGGTGAGGGGCACCTTTGGAAAAGCTAGAGATATTAGTTTATAATAAATTACTATTTGGTTTCCAATGGCTCCAAAGTTGACTATTCAAAGGTTAAGGTGGGGATGGGTCGAAAACAACTCAACCAATAGAATTTAGATAGGTTTGGGTACTTATATTAACCTTATCTTTAAGTATTTACTCTAAGTTAATTAGTTTCACTTTTACAATGTCTTTTTGTATTTTTATATTATATGGTTAATAAACTTACCATATACATACAAGCGACCCACAAGTGGTCCATTAATGATACACCTATCATGATATAAGTCTTTTGGCCGAACCTTAGATTTTTAGGAATTTAATATCAATTAATAATATAATATTTGTTTTAAAAACTCTTTTATGTCAATTTTGACACTATTCATTAGATGATTTTTGTGAAACTCATAACAGATTGATTACTTCGAACAAAGTCAATTAAATCAATACTAATATATAATATTATCCTAGAAAATTAGTTTAATTCCATAAAAGTTTCATATTATATTTATTTGGGCATTTATAATATCAATTATTTTAATTTTTCACTATTATAGTAATTACTGCATCATCATTGTGTCATAAATAAAATATAATATTTAATGTCTAAAAATTATAAATAAAATATCATTATGTAGGAAATCTTTTTATATTTCTAATGAATATTTATAATCTAAAATCAAACATATATAACCCTATGTAACAATTGTTTTGCTAAAAGATATATGCTTGTGTCATTTTTGTATTCATTTTAACTTAATTAAAATAAAGTGTCATTATCACTTACAAGTGGATCCATGGGGTCCCAAAATAGACCCAAAGATTCCCATGGTCGACCATGTATCAACCAATAGGGTTAAGACACGTTTTAGGGTAATTTAGTATTATTATAATATTTTTTTTAACCCTTATTTACCGGATTTACCCTTAACCATGGTAAATAAAATATTTACCGCAGTAATTATTCAAAATGTCTAAAAATAAAAGTTACCTATTTACACAATTTGAACATCATGATTCCAAATATGGAATCCATTTTCCTAAATTCAAAACACAGAAGTGGCAGAAATTAATTTAAAATTAATTCCCGCTGTCAAAACAAAAAGCGTGTTTTTAAGAGATAATAACTATCAAAAGATTGACACTTGTTTATGTTCGGTTTAATTGTAAAATTATGTCCAATGACAAACATTATATTAAATGGTAAAAATATATTCTAAATATACTTTAAAACCACTCAAATTCATAATTTATCGATATTAATTATTTTGATTAAAAAAGTTGTTTTTAATTAAAATTTAGTAATTTTCACTATTCATCAAAATATAAAAGTTATCCGAAAAGTACCAAAATTTCACCCTAGGCTAATTTCAATATTCCGAATCCAAAAATAAAGTCCATTTTGAAATATAAAATATATATTATTTCAAAAAGTAGGTATTACTATTCACAACGGCTAGTTTAATTAGTTGTGGTGTGTGTTAGAACTCGAGGTTGCGTACAACACACGCTATCGCATTATTCGAAGGGAAACGTACCGTGGAAGCTTGGGGTGTTACAAAAAATACCTCTAGAAAAAAATTTATAATTTTTAAAAACATTCATTAAATCATTCATAGAAAATATGGATTGGAAATATAAAAATCTTTTGGACTAAAAAGAGAAAAAATCGAGTTTCTCATAAAAACATTCTTCTAGTCTCTTGAGTACATAAATATAGGAAATTGTAAATAATATTTTATTTTCATGAAAAAAAATATTAAATGTAATTTAAGGGGTTTATTTAGTGATTAATTATAATATTTCACGATTTTAATCATACTTAAAAAAATTATGATAAACAATGATATCGTATCATAAAACACTTACTACTTTGAAATTCTTTGAATAATAACCCCATTGAATGATATAAAATAATATGTATATGTTAATTTTCAAGCATTTTATAATTATTATTTCAAAATCCATTCATAATTAGTATATATAAAATAAAATAAGGTTGAATATATAGCATGTGTCCTAAAGAAATAAAATCGAGATGAAAATCACACACCTCAGGTCCAACTACTTTCATATACATTTAGAACAACTTTGTAATAATTATATTTTTATTATAAATATATTAATGAACTATAACCATATATATCATAAAAAAATTATTTATATACATTTTTTAATCACCTATTTATTAATAATTCATTGTAAAAATTGATATTTTCTATAATAACATCTCTGTTTTTCTAGTTTGTTTTTGTTTTAGTAATTTTTTCTTTTACATTTATCATTATTCCATTATATCCATAATTATAATTAGGATACAAATATCATATAAACTCATTATACACATATTTAGAGTCGTTCCTAATAGATGGAAAAAGAAAACTGAATTACACTGTTCATGGAGATGGTAGGCCATACTTACACATGAACATTGTTTCCATTTTTTTAATAATGAATGAAATAAAGTGAAATAATATTTGAATTTTCTATAATAATTTAAAAAATAACATTTGTCATTTTTTTCTTATAAATATATCCTTATTATCATAATGTAACATAGAATTGAAAAATTAGTCACCAAATTGTGTTGAGGCGGTAGTCCCCACATACACACGAGTGATGTTATCATTTTCAAATAAATTGCAAGGTAATAAGGTATATGGGATATTATAAAAAAAAGTAGTATAATTATTTTATAAATGCCATGTTCATAAATTAAATAAATTTTTATAGTAATACTTTATATGTGGTGATAGAAAATGAATTACATCATTTTGTGGGATTATACTCCACCATACGTACAATTGACGGTTTCGTTTACCATTTGTTAAAAGAAGAGATGTTTATAGGATATAAAATAAACCTAATAAAATATAATTATATGTTAAATACCATTTATATAATTATTTTATAATTAACACAAGATTGTATTTGGTAAAAGAAAGAGTTTATTGAAGAAAATCACCGTCTCTTAGAAAATCATCATTTAAATCCCATATTAAGGATCATGGGGTTGATCTATTGGGAAGAACACAATATCTATAATATGTCAAGGAGTTTTTTGAAGGTATTATTTCTTTTCGTGGTCATGATAAATGTATTAAGAGATGCAATAAAGTGAAGAGAGGAGGTTCAATTTTATAATCCTAGAGGAGTGAGATTTTGGTAAATACTAAATGTTATTTCATAATGGGATGTCAATCTTAACTCAAGTGCATTTAAAATTGATAAATAATATAATTTTTGGTTTTTAAGGTATTCAAATAGGTCTATCATAAAAAATATACATTTTATTCTGTAATCTTATACTTTTACTTACTTTACCTTTTTTGTAACCATGGTGACTGATTTTTTATTTATTTACTAGGTTAATTTTTCCATAAATCAAAAAAAATTACGAGACACAATAGATAATTTCTAAATACTAATTTTTAACATTAAATATAATTTATCAAATTATATTATTATTTCAATGGAAAATTAATTTTAACACAGATACATGTAATCCGTAAAACCATATTTTTACCTTAACCTCAGTAATTATTTTTTACTATTTTTACTATTATTTTTTACCCAAAATATGTTTACCTTATTTCCCAATATTAATTATTTTTATTAAAAGTATGGAATCCATTTATTAAAATTGTATTTATTGAATTGGTGGTATTTAATATAAAATTAAACAAGCAAGCATGATGATAAATGGAGTTTCTAATAAAAGGTTTTCCATTGGTAAAACGTTTTCATAAAAAATATCAAAATTAAATTATTTAAAATTACATAAATTAGACTAACAATATTATAATTAAAATAATCATATATTTAATAACATTTTAATAAAAATTACTTTTTAATTTCTTTTAAAGGAATGGAACATTTTAAAAAAAATTAATATTTTTCAATATTAATCTAAAAAATAATATTTTTTAAATTATGAAATTGACACTTTATGGAATATTTTCCTTGTTTATTTCAAAAAAATATGTTCCTTTTTCATATTAATTTTTTTATTGCAAATAATTTATCTTAAAAATATGTGTTCAGAATGAAATGAAACTTCCTTTTATAAAAATGTAGATTTTAGGAATTAAACATGTCACATTCATATCCCATGACTAACAAACATTAAATGAATAACGAATTTTTTATTGAATATATAATATATAAATTTTATTAAAATAATTTGTAACACCCTAGCCCTCATTATCCAGTTTCAGTGCATTATCAGATATCATTGTCATGATCACAAGAGATCATGTCCCAAATGAATTATTAGTTTAGTAGCCTTGGAAGTACTTGATACATACATAAGTTTAAATTACATTATAAAATAAATAAACAACATTGTTTCCCCATTGAACACACTCATATCCCTTAGCCTATTCTTGTAGGTTAATCGTGATATTATTCTTCACATCCTGGGAAAAATAAAACATAGAAAGGGGTGAGATCATATGCTCGCTAAGGATAACAATATAGAGGAAACTTTCATAAATAACCATAAACATTTAAGGCAATGTATATGACTAAAACAAAAGCCTTTTACACATAAACCTCAGCATAATAAGGAAAATATATATCAAATAATGACATTTAATTATTCACATGGATATTCTTCTAGTCAACTAATCACAAGTAATATCAATAGCTAATTTCATAATGATGGAATGCATAATGTCAGACACCATAACTGCATAGTCCAGGCCTCGTTCCAAGACTACAAAATAAGATTTTTCAAGGACTTGTACCAAGACACTAGTTTGTCTCATGAGACCTACTGATTAATCAAGGACCTATAGCTGGCTCCGCCAATAACATACTTAGTCCAATGAATTCCTTATATGAACAGGTTAAAACATTATATAAACATTCGTATTAAAACTAGCATACAGAATGTTAATATTTTAACGACAAACCATGAATGGTATAAAAATAAAAAATCCACAATCTAACGTAACTCATTCAATACAATATGGAAGATTGTATTATAATATATCAACCTCAATCAAGAATAATGAAGGATATTAACATATCTGAAAATAACCAGTAAAACTATTTGATAGAAATATCCCTTTTTTCTTGAAAATATTTAAAAGTATCAATATTTATCATGAATCTGTTAAAAATATATTTTTGAATAAATGTGTCCCATAGCAATTTGAAACATTTAAATGGAATTTTAATTTCAATACATTTATGTCCATATAAAAAAATTCTTAAAACAATTTATAAAGCATGTACATTAATTATAAAGATTTAGAAGAATAAATTTTTAAGAATCTAAAATAATATTTTAATTAGAGTTCCAAACCAAATGAGTGGCGCTTGAATACAAAGAATTGAGGCAATAAAAACATTATAATATCATGATAATAAACTAATTCATGATATACTATGTCAAAGTACATTATATAAAACATATAAAAGTGAATTGGAACATAATAACAAAGAAGAGTCAATGGAATGTAAATTGAGATGAAATTCTTTATAACGATAGTATCCTTTGGTTAAGGATTAATCAACGAAATTATTATGTGCTGAAAATATAAATACACTCAATATTATTGGATATTCAGTGTAAATCAATCATACCACATTCACACATATTCTTGTAACAACAATATCGATTACTTGGATGTTTAACTCAATGAATATAAATTGAGTTAAAATTACTCTTATCATATTTATATCGATGACTTGAATATTTATCAATGGAGTGATTATGTGAATAAAAACTATATCCACATATGGGGGAGTGTATATTACTACATAAGTAAATAAATATTGATTTAACACATAATCTTTGTGTAAAATAATCAATGAAGTTCGCTTAAAACCCAATGAGTAGAAATTGAAATTTGAAATTCCCTTACCGATTTGGTAACTTACGAAACATACACCCCATGAAAGAAGGATCATACAATTATGATATAAATACCCAAAAATTAATGTATATTACACAAAGAATACAATCATGGGTAGTATATACACCACACAGAAGAAAATATTGGCAATATATCATGAATCTCATGGGAATTAGAAGTGAGATAAACACCCCTTAACATATTAACCTTTTCCTTTATATTTAACTCTTGGTTAAATAGTTTAACATTTAACTTGTCTCCTTGTATTTCTATATTATATGGTTAATCAGCTTACAATAAAATACCAATAAGAGCCCAAGTGGTTAATTAATGACATATCTATAATTATATAAGTATTTTGTCTGATCATTAGCTTTTTAGGACTATTAAATCATTTAATAAAATAGTTTTTTTGATTCATTTATCTTTATTTTGACATTATTTGGTATTTGGTTTTTGTGAAAGTCATAAAAATCCGAGTTATTCAAAAAATCATAAATTGAATCAACCCTTACATGTAATATTAACCTATAAAATTTGGGGGATGAATCAAAAGTCAAAATTTAAATTTATTTTAATATTTATAATATCAATTATTTTAATCATTCATTAATAAAATAATTACTGCATCATTATTCTTTCAAAAGTAAATTTAATTATTTAATGTCTAAAAGTGTCAAATATTGGATTTATAAAGGGTTCTCCATTAAAGGGTGTAAAAACTGTATTTTTTGAAAAATACTTCTTTGATCTAAAAAAATGAATTGGTACTTATATTATGTCTAAAAAACACAAAATATGAATCTTAAAATTATATGGGAAATATATAAAATTAAAATTTTAGTTATTACTATTCATAACGGCTTTCTAAACGGCTAGTTTGATAGGTCAGGGTGTGCTTGAACTCGATTTTGCATACATCACACGTTGTTTTGTTATTAAAAGAGAAGCGTACCATGGAAGCATAGGGTGATACATTATTACCCCTTCAATAAACTGTATCCTCTGAATTTGAAATTTTTCTTCATAAATAAAAGGTTAAAAAAAATATGAAATACCTTTGTGGAAACCCCACATAGAAAATAGTGTTAATAAAATTTAGCCTTAATAAGAGGGAAAAGGAAATGAAAAAGTCACCACCAAATTAGGATTTGAATACGAGAACATTTGTTACAATATAATTGGGGGAAAACATAAATATTTATAGGGAGTTATTGAAGTCATTAGTCACAAAAAAAGTGAATAAAAATTTATGGCCTCAAAGCCATAAATCTATGATGAATAACGTAAGGTATTAGGATAAAAAAATTTTGGGTTTAAGATCCATTCCCTAAGGTTTAAGAATTAATTTAATCATATAATAAGAAAAAATACTTGATAAATAGAGTTCCATCCTATAAACAATTTCTACCACAAACTCCTCTTTCACTCCAAACGATGAGTATTCAAGATAACTTGGTCACACCTAAAGCTCAAGAATCAACATATAGAGAATCACATATTCCAAAAAGGTTGAACTATATATTTCCCTTGTCTTTAGTGATTAACCAAAACCAAAATGGTTAGTACATGATCAGATGATACCCAAAAAGGGTAATCCTTTAGAGAAATAAATAATAGTCCTAATTTCAAAATTTAAACCAACAATACCCAAAGTTCAATAAATAACATTTAATAAAAAATTGTCCTTAAAATACTTTAATATAATCCAAAATAATATTGAAACTCAAAACTCGGAAGAATTTGATTACGTAGTCTTCCATGTTAAATTGTATCTCCAAATAACATCGACTACTCTTAAAGTCACATAATTAAAAGTAATTAACCTAATAACATATTATCTATGATAGGTTAATAATTTCCATAAATAATCCAAATATCTATAAATCTATAATAAAAAAATATATAGAAACCACCATTAATTCTCAAATGAAATCCTATAGTATTCTGTTTTCTTTAGGCATATATTGTTCCCAACAGAGAAAACGTCTTCCAAAACAACATTTATCACATAATCACCAAATCATTTTCCTATACTAAGGATATACATTTGATAAAACATAAGATCCCAAATAAACTTATTATTGATCAATAAAATCATTTAACATAAAATAATTAGTCACACTAACCAAGGAAATCATGTTGTCTAGTGTTAGGTGATAAATCACAGTCGCACTTAGGTGATGGGTTCAATTCCCACATCATTTTCCGACACGACTGGTTGTCACACGATCTGAGTGTTGTACTTTTTTCAAAAAATATATTTCATATCATTCCCATAATTTGAAAAATTCCTCAAAATAATCATATCATAATTTAACCACAAATATTTTCTCATACCTCGCATTTTCATCCCAAAAATTAATAACATGTAATTACCTCAAATTCAAGTATCATATAAACCCAAATTGTTATTTATTAATATATTCACAAAAGAAAATATAATTCCTTTTCAAATATAATTTTCATATAACAAAATACAGGGTTACACATACAAGAGAAAAGTCTTCTAATGTAATCCCATCAACAAAGAGAACTAATAATTTTAAAAAAATTCCATCCATTTATTTCCACATTACTTCTTCCTTTAAAAAGAGGTAATCCTATAGAATAGATCTTTGACTCAGGTAATGGACAGTTCCCATAAATTTACCGAAATGACTGTAAATCAATTCTTGGGATCATTTTAATTTTCTTCCAGAGTACTCTTCATTTTTTCTTGGAAATTATTTTCTTTATGTCTTTCTTCTCCACACATAAAGAATTTCATTGTTTTATTGAGACACTTTCCTGGGTGTGTCCTACCAAATTTCTTGCATGATGGAAATTGATATTTCTTTTCTCCATGGTCTCAACTGTTGGAGCTCTTATCATTCACTACCTTTCCCTTCTTTGTTGAGTCTGGGACTTGGTTAATATATATTTTATAGATAATATTTTTGGAAAACTGATTCGGCATGAACACAATTTCATTTATTCCTACCAACATTCTATTTAATTTCCCATTTCCCACACCATTCCCACCTTGTACATCATTTTCAATGTTACTATGACTTCCTTGGAATCCAACTATTGACTAAAACTAGAAAGCATTTTATGAGTAACAATATTCATAAAAATATTTAGAAAATATCATGACACATTATTTTCAATATAAAACACCTTAGGATTAACCAAGGATATTTATTATCATATTATATTAAAATCCTTCAAATCAGTCTGTAAAGAAAATGTGAATTATCCTAAGAATATCCCCCAGGAGTGTCATAACCAAGAGTGCAGCAAGGCCCTTTGTCGTGAACCAATTCCCATTCGACTCTAGCTAAAAGCAGTGTTTTCTTGTTTTACACCAAGGTACATTTGTTCTATAGCCA
Organism: Viscum album; assembly: GCA_963277665.1. NCBI lineage: Eukaryota > Viridiplantae > Streptophyta > Magnoliopsida > Santalales > Viscaceae > Viscum > Viscum album. The sequence continues at coordinate 838,941,472 of OY728166.1, read as the reverse complement.
CCTATACCTGCTCGTAACCACATAGGGATGTATTTCTTGGAAAACCCGTATAATATTTAAATTACCAAATTTTTTGGATATTCTTCAATATTAATCCCAAACACAATATTAGGGTAATGGTCTCTAATCATAGTTTTTATAATTCTCTTTTCCATTGTTTTTACAAAATATTCTCTGATACCAAATGTAACTCCCTGACCCTAGTTACCCAGAGTTAGTGCATTATTAGATATCATTGGCATGATCAGAGAAGATCAATTCCAAAAAGGCCGATTATTTTAGTACCCTTGGAAGTACTAGATACATACTTATGTTTTACATTACATTATGAAATAAAGAAAAAAAAACATTTTGTCCCCTTTGAACACACTCATATCTCTTAGCCTATTCCAACAGGTTAATCATGATATAATTATTCTCATCCTATGGAAAATAAAACATAGAAAGTGGTGAGCTTAGATGCTCATAAAGGATATCAATATAGCAGAAACATTCATAAATAAGCATAAACATTTAAGGAAATTTATAAGACAAAAACCCAAGCCTTTTAAACTTAAACCTCAGCATAATGTGGAAAATATATATCAAATAATTCCATTTACTTATTCACATGGATATTCTACTAGTCAAATAATCACATGTAATATCAATATCTAATTTCATAATGATGGAATGCATAATGTTGGGCATAATAACCACATAGTCAAGGCCTCCTGCCAAGAATACCAATTAATATTTTTTCAAGGGCTTGTGCCAAGACACTAGTTTTCCTCATGAGACTTACTGATGCATCAAAGAGATATAGCAGCTCCACCCATCACTTACTAATTCCAATGCATTCCTCATATGAAAATGTTGAAACATAACATAAACATTCGTATTAAAACTAGAATATGAAATGTTAATATTTTAACCTCAAACCATGAATAGTATAAAAATAGAACATCCACAGTCAAACATAACTCATTCAACACAATATGGACGATTTTATTATAACAAATCAACCTCAATCAACAAAAATTAAGGATATTTACATAGATGAAAATAACCAGTAAAACTATTTCAGATAAATATCTACTTTTTCTTGAAAAACTTTTAAAGTCTCACTATTTATCAAGAAGCTGTTAAAATAGATTTTTGAATCAAAGAGTCTTAGGTTAAGGATAAATCAATAAAATTTTTATGTGTGAAAAATATAAATACACTCAATATGATTGGATATCCTGTATAAATCTATTATAGGATATTTACATATATTCTCGTAAAAACAACACAGATGACTTGGATGTTTAACTCAATGGATATAAATTGAGTTAAAATTAATCATATCAAGTTAATATAGATGATTTTAGAATTTATCAATTGACTGATTATGTGTATAAAAATTATATCCACACAAAGGGGTGTGAAAATTAATACATACGTAAATAAATAGTAATTTTACACATAATATTTGAGTAAAATAAACAATGATGTTTGCGTCAAACCCAATGAGTGGAAATTGAAATTTGAAATTCCCTTAGAATTTTTTTAACTTACAGAACATGAAATCCATGAAAGATGAATCATTAAATGATGATGTAAATAACCATAAATTAATGTATATTACACAAAGAATACAATCATGGTCCTTACATAACCCACAAAAAAGTAAATAGTGGAAATATAACAAGAATCTCACGGGAATAAAAAGTGAGATGAAAACCCCTTACCACATTATAATAAATAGAGTCGTAAGAAAAAATGTTAATAAACACAAAAATGAATCATATAATACCATTAATATAAATAGAATCATCATAATGTATATCAAATGGTAGTACACAGTACACCACATGCAATAAATAAGTTATGAACAATACAAATATCACGAAATTAAAAGTGGGATAAGAAACCCCTTCCCTTGTACTTTTCCTTAGTTGAGGGTATGTTAACCTCTAGTATAATGGTGAAATAATTTTTATTAAATTATACAGGAACCATATAAATAAATATTATATCATATATAATCTTTTAATATTGATGTGTTTATAATATTTTAGTAGTATCATTGTTTCGTGTGTTAACTGGTTCTTTTTTCTTTATATGTTTTGTTACGTAAGACATGTTTGTTACGGATAGGATGTATTTAATACATATACATAATGATAATCCATTATTAATCATTATTTTTTAATCATAAAATGATATTTATTCTTGAATGGTTATGATGTGGAATTAATCTCATCATATTCGGGAAGATGGTAATCCGTATGTACGCACGAGCGAAAATACCATTCTATTGATGGTGAAATAGAATGTAATTGGATGGTATTTCATATATATAGAATTATTAACATGTTATATTTATTATTTACATCAATTATACTCATTATTATACCCATTAAAATAATTTGGTGTTGAATAATGAACCACACCACAACATGGAGACGGTAAGCCGTACGTACGCACGTATGGTGACTTGGTCATTCATAGGATGGATAGAATAATTAATATGGTTGTACCATATTTATAGTAACATCAATTAATGTATAAGGTACTAGATTTATTATTTCGGTATGGAAACAACAAACAAAGAAAAGTGGAAGAAGAATAAAACATTGAAAGAGGTGATCAAATAATTATCTCTTCTTCGGGTGCCTCCTTTTGATTTTATCAAAAGGGATCTTTAAGTTGTAATTATGATACAAGTAAGGCCTCTAGGTTGATGTGAGGGTATTTGGGAGGATATATGAAGGGGTTGGCAGAGCCAAATGGCTTTGGAGGTGTGATTTTGATAGAATGGAATGTATTGTTTTATAAGAGAGTTGAGGGTCACTTTAGGAAAACCATGAAATATTATTTCATTATACAATCATATTCGGTTTATAATGGCTCTAAAGGGTTTATTTTGAGACTAAGGTGGTTTTGGTTCGAAAACCTCTAAACCAATAGGTTTTAGACATGTTTGGGTCACCATATTTACCTTATCTTTTATATTTAACTCTTGGTTAAATAGTTTAACATTTACCATGTCGACTTGTATTTTTATATTATATGGTTAATAAAATTACTGATAAATTTCAAGCAAACCCCAAGTGGTTCATTAATTACATATCTATTATTATATTTGATTAAAATTGGTATTAAAAAACTGATATGTAAAGACTATTTATTAAATAAAATACAGTAAATTAAAAAGGAAAAAATATCAGCAAACCTGTAATGAAAAATAGAATATACAGAAAAAACATATATAGTAGGGAAAATATATAAAAACAAATATAATTTAACAACTAAAATTATAAATGTATTTTCTAAATAATAATTTTTAAACAATAAAAAAATACTTGAGAGTTGATAATATAATCATTCTTGGTTTTCCTGGAATAATTCTTCAGAGATCATGTCATTAATAAAAAATTCTAATTACTACAAGATAATAGTAAATAAATTGAGAAAATGGAATATCAATCCACTAAAATGAAACATAAGGAACAAATTAATAGAAAATTAGTCATGGATATAAGAATTTTAATTGTATAAAAAAATAATAAAGCTAAAACAAAGTAAAAAAATTAAATCACATAAGACATCATGCATATTTTTCTATATGATTAGAGAATTTTTTATTCAAACCATGTGACATGTCCTATAATAGTTCTATAAATTTTCATCACTGGGTTTATAACCAATTTACATAGTCATGATTATATTTTTTTAAATACATATTAAACACTAAAATTAACATATTTACAGTGATTTTGAGATTTTTAAAATGAGTTTATGTGAGTTATAATAATTTCATATCTGCAATGATTAGAAGTATTTAAAAATTCAATTGAATATTCACCAACTGAATATGCCACATTCTAAATTCATTGTTATAATTAGATAAATTCAAACCCAATAAACATAAATTGGTATGTTACAGAAGATTCAAAATTGACTTTTTATTTTTTGAATTCAAATGTAACTAAAACAAAAAAATATCCACCAAATATAATAAATCAACATAAAATTATAAATTTCATTATAGTTAAATAATCTAATCATGTGATAATTTGAAATTATAAAACACACACTAATAATAATATTAAAATAGTTTAAAACTCAACCATCATATTAGATCTTTATTTATTAAAAATTCCTATGAAGAAGGAACAACATCAAAACATGACCATGAATGATCAATATCCCTTTCATAACAAAATAAATTCATTCATATTATTACAAAATTAAAATTATGAATGCTAAAAAACACCCCCTTTTAGTCAACATATAGTTTAAAATTATTAAAATTGTATCACGCCTAATTTTAATCTACCATTAAACTGATGAAGTATCTTTTAATATTTATAGAGTAACATTAATGTTTAAATTTAAATTATGCATAAACATAACTATTAATGATTTTTTTATTAAAAAACCAATTATATTTTGTGTACAACTTAATTAAATAACATAAAATAATTATTTTCATTATAAGATACTAAATAATTTATAATTTCAATGAGGGAAATCCAGACACCCAAGATGTTCATAAATTAGTTTCAAAACATTGTTCAACTCATATATATATATATGTGTGTGTGTGTGTGTGTGTGTGTGTGTGTGTTTTAAAAAAATTGAAATTAAAAATAACCTAAATTTAATGAACCAAATATAACTTTATAATTGAAAATATATTTTCTTTATCTTTATAAATTCAATATAAACTCAAGAAATTTAATGAAATATTAATAAAACTTTTAAAACATAAATAATTTCATTATAAAAATTTAAATGATATCAAACACCTGTTATAAAAAAATAATTAGTTTTTGAACAATTATTATATGAAAAATATAATGCTAAATATGAAAATTAAAATAAATCAAAATAAAACAAGAAACTTATTATTAATTAAAATTAGATAATACAACATTATATTTACACAAGTACATTCATTGTACTGGGATTTATAATGGATTAATGAAAAACATATTTATAAATAACAAATCCAATTTAACTACAAACAAACATGACTATATATTATAAAACCAATTTTATAGTTTGTTATAAAATTATTTCTATTTGGATATTAGAATTCATGTATTTTTAAAATTTATTATTAAAATCTAATAACTTAGTAAATTTTATGTTTTTCATCTTCAAATTTATAAATTTGGCATGACAAACATAAATAAAATTTTATAGTTTTTTGCATTAAATATAAAATTAAAAAACCATAAAACCTCTAATAAACTCATGGTTTCTAAATCATCCATTTTTATAATATTGAATATTTAGTACAACTTCAAATATGTTTCTATGAATTTAAAAAAAATAATTGACATAGAAAAAAAGAATCCAAAATAAAGATGGAATGTTTGTTTTAAATTTAGTGACTCCTAGTAGAATACAAAATAGAGGATTAATACCTAAAATATCATCTATAGATGGGTAAATGATTATTAATTCTTAGATACCAATTGATCCAAAGAAAAAATGAATCAAAATTGAGCATTAAAAGAAAAAAATTCAAGATGAGAGAAAAAAGATAAACAAAATACTATAAAACCTTAAGATTCCACATATCATGGAAACAAAAAAAACTAAATTTTAAATAAATGAAAATAATTTCATAAAAACATTATCAAGAATAAATAATATATATCCATGAATAAAACATAAATTTTTAATAATTTCCTTAAATACTTACATACTCCACCTAAAAAACTAACATAAAATAAAAAACTAACCCATAAAATCAAACACAATATATGAACTGAAAGTGTAAAATAACTCTTAAAAATAATTATTAATTAAAATTTAAATAAAATTCAAATACTTGATTAAATTCATAATCATACATAAAAAATAGTTTAAAAACACTATGAAGAGGGGTATGTTCATCATTATTGGAATACTATTCATCATTGAAAATCTACAATAACAATTAATGATATAAGATAAAAAAAAGAAAAAAATTTGATATGAAATGTAAAATAATTAATTTAACAAACATTATCAAATTCAGTCATTGAACCAATTGTGATTATATGTATCTTAAGACATAACAACCACATTGCACCCTTCCAGTTTGATGATGACACTACTACTATAAAACATTGTCTTGAATATGAAAACCAGAATATATATATATATATATATAACCAAATATTATGAAAAATAAAATATATCTACCTTTAATTTCATGTATTAGATTGGATTTTTCATATTTATTGACAAGTGACCTTTGTTAAACTTTTTCCTTCACTTACATTTTCAAATATATCAACCAAAAAAACATGTTAAATCTGTATCAATTAAAGACAATCTTATAAAAATTAATATAACTAATATGTCTGACAAGTTTGTTAATTTTTTTGAACCCCATATAATAAAGATAAAAAGAAATATAACGTTCATTCATTTGCACTGAATACACATAACATCCAATGTCCTCTATAATATAAATATTTCATAATTAATGAAATTATAATAATATTAGTTCATTATTATAATAATATTCTTACTTTCTCCAAGGTTTGGAAAAAACCAGCACCCAATATAAATATTTGATAATCTATAAAACATTTATGTAACTTGAGTAGAAGTATTCACATATTTCACAACCATTGAAATGTATTATAAATGTTTACGATAATAAAATGTAGTGGTATAATTTATATTAATGAGTGTTTATAGATGACTAATTAAACAATTAATATTGAAATTCACTTTAAATAATGTTCATTTAATGAAATAAAAACTAAAATATAAATTTACTTACATAGAAAGCATATACAACACATTAATTATGTGTTTATAAAAAATAACTAGATCTATGATTTCCTATTAGAATATTACCAATGGATAGTCTCTTCTACATATATTAGACATCATCCAAAACTCAAAAATATTATCTAATCATGATGAAAGATGATAGAATATTTCTAGAAAATCAGAAATCTCAAAAGTAACAGATGTTTTTAGTGATCAGACCATTTGTTTCATTTATAGTTATTCAATTTAATTTTAGATAATATTATTAAATTTAATGTCAAAAAATAATTCAAATACTTTTCAATCAAATGTAACTCATATTTTAAAAATATTTAATACCTCATATATAATATAACAAAGGAGGAAAATTTTACAAAGAAAAAAAAGACCCATATAATCTCCAACTATGGTAAACTCCTTGGTAAGGAATTTTTGTATAATAGTTTGATCAATAATATCATGTATTTTCATTCTTACATGTACTAAATGCATAGGATGTTTATATAAAAAATACCGAAAAATATATTTTACTCTATAAAGTACGTACATGGGAATATCCCGCTAAAAACTCACAGTATTGGTTTTGGTCTAAATGAGGAGGTGGTGCATCTATGTTAGTTGGCTTGGAAGGTTGGGCAGGCTATGCAAGTTGTGTGGGCCATGAGTGTCTCATAAATTGATCAAACATATCCAGCACATCACATTAAATGTTATCGTAAATGAATTATTTTTTTCATTTAAGTCATCTTTTAAGAAATCTATTTTTGGGTCTCTTGATTTCTTATTTTTATGACCAAAAAAATTACTAATACTAAAACCCAACTAATATCTAATTTTATGGATGAGGTTTTCTAGATTTTCCAATGGATTTTCTTAGTTTTCCAACATGCCCTTAGGGTTAAAATCAACATGTATCATGTTTCCCTAATGGTCATTCTAAAAAGAAAATTTAAAATGGTATATTGGTTTAGTTAATATTAAAAATTAAAACATTCATGGAAAATAAAAAACTAATTTATTAGAAATATTTCAGATAATTCATAAGATTTATTTATAAGAAAATTTTCATTTTAATCTCCTCCCACTTTTAATTTTTTCAGTGAGAGAGGTGGTGGATAAAATAAATAAAAATCTTCTTAATAACTAGTATATCGATATATTAATGCATCGAACTTTTATACAATTATTTTCTCCTCCAATTAATGATAACCCCCATGTGATAAATTATGAGGGTGTACATTCAGAAACTAGATATCATGATGACATATAAAAGATACTTGTTACCAAAATAATAATAAGTAATCATGTAATATCGAATAATTTTTCTATACAAAATAATTATCATAATATAAATACTTCATCATGTCATCTCGTGAAAACGTTTTTCCTTCTATCATCCCCAAATAACCTATACTTCATCCATGGGTTTTCATTCTGTAACATCCCAAAATCATAATAATTTTTCAATTTTGTTTTATAATACCTCTATAAAACCACCACTAAATATATAAATTCCTTATTTATTTCATTCATTTCGTCAAAATTTAATGTCATTAGTAATTGAATTAATTAAATATTAGTCATTAAAAATACAAAATATTTGAAAAATGTTATCAAACAAATAAATTGATATATTTTATCGTAATAGACTCCCATATATACTATTTATCTATCGTGTAGATGGGCTTACAATCAGGATATAATATATTAATCCAGAAATTCCTCTTTATAGTGATTTTATGGGTAAAATGTGTTTTATTTGATCTAGTTGGGTAACTATTATCATAGAAATGAATAAATATTCAATAGTATCCATGAGAACATGATAGTTTTAGTAGAAATTCAATCCCACATTTACCAAAAAATAATAATTTATTTATAGATGTAGGAGACGAATATTTTTTAGGAGTAACATTGGTAGTCCTTCAATTGTATTCTCAAAATTAAAATATTTCTTTCATTAAAAAATTATATTATTAAATTTCAAATAATATGAATAGAATACACATGCCTCTATAAATGTTTTTTTCCTCTATGTTAGTCATGGAAATAATAAATTTTAATGAAATATTATATACCTTCATATTATTAGAAAATTTAATATTTAAATAAATGAATAAAAAATATGTCGGAAAAAATAGTGTCACACATGCGTATTTTTCAGAAAAAAATTTCTCATGATTTTAAATGAAGAAATATGAAATTTATACTATTAAATATAAAATTTAATGATAAAATAATATAATTATTTATAAATTTAAATATCATAGTTATAGAAAGGTGTTTTTATATGCTTATATTTTAGAAAAACATACTGATGCACATTGGTTTTTTAAAATAAAAAATGTTTGACAATAATTGTTTAATATAAAAATTAACAAAAATAATATGAATAATCAAATATATATAATTAGAAATCTAATAATTAACATAAAATTGATTTTTTACAAATGTAACATTAAAAAACTAAATTAAATATACATATTTGAACTAATAATTAAAAATGTAGTTTATTATTTTACCACATCCCTTGAGCGTGATTATTTGCACTGCATGGAATATGTATACATTATAGTCATTGTTAACATCCATAAATCACATAAACAAATAATTATTCTATAAATACACAACATCATCAACATACTCACACCAAAATAATGTACTTTTCCTTAAAAAAATGGCAGACCACTGATCATTTAATGAATTAATGACATAAATTAATTTCTATTTATGTGTCTCCATGATAAATGGATTCTCTTAGAAAGTAAATATTATCAAATAAAACCGTGTTAACCCATAATAATCGTGTTCCAAAACTCTATTACTATCATCCAAAAGTCACTTAAATATCATGACAAAAAAATTAGTATAATAAAATTTCCATATATCCTTGAGAAGTTAAAAATATGAAATTGAAGAAAAATTGGGTTTTTATATTTTTTACCCAAAAAATCAAATTCTCAAGTGATGAACATTACAAAACTATCTTGAGTGATACAGTTTAAATCCAATTTATTTTCTAAAATGTATACCAATTGATAAAAAGACCTGACCATGTGATCAACTTAAGAGATGATCATTATACCAACCATTTTAATGTTTCCAATGTAGATATATTTTTTATGAGTTTATATTTAAACCATGAAGAAAATGAATTCTTATTCATTTGTTTTTGAAAATAATTCCTTTAATTTAGAAATATGAAAATATATTATTTATATATATTTTAACCTCATCTTGGTTGTTTAAAATGTATAAACATTTCTAAATCACTTCATTAAATGGAATTAATGTTACCTTTGAGCATCAAATTCCACTACCATCATTATCAATTATCATATATCGAGATATAAGGTGACTAATATGCCTCACCTCATAAAAATAATCATTATAGAACTTAATGACCACTTTTTATACATATTTTTGAAAAAAAATGTGCTCTTATGGATGATGATTTTTTAAATATCCATCCAAAATTATCATATATAATAATAAAGGATTTTTATAATTTAGATAAAAAGGCCCACATATTCTTAACTCATTCACTAGATGAATTGTCAGATGTATTTCTAGATGAACAATTACATCAAAAAATTTTGACTGAAAATACATTTATATTTTAAAATGTATATGAGTATCATCCTCTTTCAATACATATAACAAATTTGGATCAATTAGTATGCTAGAAATGGATTTTAAAAAATTTTAGTACCAGATGATGGTCTTTCTGATATGTGTTGGAAATATAATACATAGCATGAGAGGAAGTCGTTTTTGCATCAATACATGAGATTAATAAGATTTAATACTTATTTATTTATAGTAGATAAATGTCACAAAATTAATCACATTTTAATAATATAAGTTCGATACATTAATACTGTGTAGAAAAATAGAAAAATTCACCCTCTCACTCTTGTTTAATTTCTAACATGTCAAAGGTAAATATGTTATGTTTCTTTTCATAGTGGGAGTTGACTCCAAATGTTGTCTGATTGACATCGAGTCCAATATTACATGATATATATCTTTTTTGATTCCTTTAATGTATAAAAAAGTTATAATAAAACTGCCAGATATATTTTTATAAACATGCATATTGTAAATGGGGTTTTTATCTCTAAAAAAACTCCAATAATGCTTTTCAAAAAATAGAGACGGTTTCTTCAAAATATTTTTTTGATAACCATAACATCCATTATATACAAATGTGAAATAAATATATTTCACATTGTAAAAATATTATTCATCTGAAAATGGATTTGGGAGAATATTATATTGTTTTAAACCATTAAATAATTTTTTCAATCTATGATAACAGTGATCGATTGGATAAAACCACTGATGTACCATGTACACAATCTTTCTTGAATTTTGAAATTTATAATATGAATTATTATCAAGAAAAGCGGGATAATATTTTGGTCTATTAACACTATATCCTAAATATTATTCAATATGGATGAATGTTATTTATAATAAACATTACCATAGCAAAAAAATACTCCTTATATATATAAAATATTTTAAAACCTATCTCCCATAGAATATTAAAATAATAAATTAACCGTGAAAGATAAACATCAATAAAATTCCCTAACTATTTTGGTTGTGAAATAATCAACATAAAAAAACATTAATTTTATCATACATATATATTTGGACCATATGTAAACTACCAAAAAAATAGGCTATGAACTATTTAGGATATATATGATTCAGTATTGATTAATTATATTTGTGTACAATAATATTCTATGAATTATTACATCACATTCAAACTTAGGAAATTCTTTACCAAATCTATTCTATTGTGGGGAATTAGTAGGGTGACATAAGTTACCATCAGAGATGCGCTTGTCTGTATGCCATGTAAACCTTTTTGAATCAATTGATTTTGAAAATAGATGATTCAAATATAGAATTATTGGAAGGTAAAAATTTCATTTATCAGGGGATTGATTTTGGTACCAAATAATGAATCAGAGTTGAACTATTGGAATTATTAGAAGGATTCATTGGAAGGTAAGAAATTGAGGTAAGAATAACTTAATATAACAAAAATTGAGAATGAAGTGGAGATTATTTTCTCATCGATATTATAGAACAATGACGGAAATATCATAAATTTTGATATATAATAATATCCCATACTATAAATTAAAGAATCATTTGGGAATGAGTGAATATTTTTTTACCCCAGCACCGATGGGCAGAAGTTTTTTCATACCTCAAATTGGAATCTGGAAGTAATTTCCTTCTAAAAGAAACTCTTTTTCATGTTCAAGAAACTCATCGAAACATTTATGAATCCAACTATTTCATTATTTTAAGTTAACTTATCTCATAACTACTAATAAAATTATATATCTAGTACCACCTAGTGAAAGTTATTTATCATAGTATTCATAAAACTATTTAAATTTTTTTTTCTATACTAAAAATTTTAATAATATGAATTATTTCATAAATACGACCCACTACATCATTTTTAATATTTTCATTAATATAACATGTTACATTTTTCATTCCTTTATGATAAAATATCCAACATGTATAATTATTTTAAAATCCATATTATATTTCATGAACCATTATTTCTCTTGAGTTTAAATTTCTTATATTCAAACACTTCAGTCACATGTATAATATAAAATCTATGTTTTCATAATTTAATTTACAATGTTTCCATAAATCATCAGATCCTTTTTTATATTCATCAAGGGTTCTTCATATATTTATCCAATTAATATCCATTAAATACCTAATATCATAATATAATAGGTGAATATATTATAATATATAATAATTTATAAATATATATGCAAATAAATTTTAATGATAAAACCATATGATCAAAAAAACCAATTATTGATAATCATTTGTTTTATAAAAAACTATAAATAATTATGAAAACATTTTATAAATAATTTATCTTCAATAAAATGACCAATAATACAAAATTTATCTACTAAAATATACTAAAAAGTTTCAATCCAAAATAAATAAAAATCTAACGAAAAAATTACATATAATTTATGAAACATAATAACATATAATAAGTAACAAATAATTATTGTAAAAAATATTTACATAATTTACCATAAAAAATTATCATAACTTACTTTTCAACAAAAACAATATCTAAAAAATAATTATAAATAATAGCTCCTAAATTAAGGAAAATTATACAAATAATTTTACAAGATATTATATATATAATTACATAGAAATGAGTTACAGATATTATCATAAAAACTTAATATGAAAAATTATAGGAATGACTATACAAAAATTTACTCATTTCATTTCATGGTTTATATGCATTTCATTATTTTATTCAAAATATTTTTTCAGTTATTGTCTTCAAGTTGGTAATAGTTTTTTTTATAAAAAACAATTTTATCAGTTTGTCATTTCTAATTAATTGCATTGTTTCATTTAGAGAAACATACAAACAATTATAGAAATATTTATTCAAAAATATATTACAATTAATCATTATAAAAAAATTATCATAAAAATAGTTAGAAAACATTAACTTATAAACAATTATATTTAAAAAATTACAAATAATTAAATTTAAAAAACATATAATTTTTGGAGTTAGATAATGAAATAATCCTCCAAAATTCTGATAAAGTCAATCTAAGTCTATTGCAACATGTCAAATTCTCTATGATTGGATAAAAAACTAAACAAGTTGTAAAAAAAAACAAAATAACCAATCTCGGAAACAGGTAGACAATAGTTGATTTAGAATAATAAAATATGAATAAAGGATTGATGATTCAAGAGAAAATTAACACAAAAAGTGGATGAAAGTTGACTATAATAGATTATCCAAGGCCATTGAAGCCGTCAATGTTGTCTTTGGTTGGGAATCACGTGAGAGAGAGGGTATCAATTGAAATAAAAATGTGTCTTTGGTTCTCATTATAATTTTTAAATACATTTAACATCATTGTTCTTCAAAATTAATGTTAATTCTCTTAATTGATTTTTCATGGTGGTTTTTGAAAAGGTCAATAGTAAAACTATTTTTTATTATTTTTAATATCGATTTTACTTAAAACGAGAATTCTTTTTTATTAATAACTTTTAATGTGGGTTTTGAAGAAACCCCACTTAATAAGCCAGACAATGAAATTTTAATGTCATTTTTTATAAATACTGATGTTATATTTTTCCTTCAGATCATTTAAACAGCATCTTATAAAAAATTGTCATAAAAAAGCAATGCCAAAGCCTATATTTCTATTTGTAATATCCTTATTCATAAAAAACAATATTCCATTAAAAACTTATAAAATGTAAAAAATGTGAAAAATACCTCTATAAAAAATTATAATTTTAAAAAACATTCCATAAATCATTTATAGAAAATATGGATTGGAAATTTAAAAATATTTTGGACTAAAAAGAGAAAAAAATCGAGTTTTTCATAAAAAAATTCTTCTAGTATCTTGAGCACATAAATATAGGAAATTGTAAATAATATTTTATTTTCATGAAAGAAATATATTAAATGTAATTTAAGGGGTTTATTTAGTGATTAATTATAATATTTCACGATTAAAATTATACTTAAACAAATTATGATAAATAGTGATATTGTATTATCAAACATATACTATATTGAAATGTTTTGATTAATTACCCCATTGGATAAAATAAATTAATATGTATATGTTAATTTTCATACATTTTATAATTCTTATATAAAAATTCATTAATAATTAGTATATATAAAACAAAAAAATGTGGAAAATATAGCATGTGTCCTAAAGAAATAAAATCGAGATGAAAATCACACACCTCAGGTCCAACTACATTCATATACATTTAGAACTACATTATAATAAAAATATTTTTATTATAAATATATTAATGAACTATAATCATATATATAATAATAAAAATTATTTATATATAGTTTTTAATCCCCCATTTATTAATAATTCACTGTGAAAATTGATATTTTCTATAATAACATCTCTGTTTTTCTAGTTTGTTTTCGTTTTAGTAATTTTTTTCTTTTACATTTATCATTGTTCCATTATATCAATAATTATAATTATGATAAAAATATCATATAAACTCATTATACACATATTTAGAGTCATCCCTAATATATGGAGAAAGAAAACTGAATTACACGGTTCATGGAGACGGTAGGCCATACTTACACATGAACATTGTTTCCATTTTTTTAATAATGAATGAAAGAAAGTGAAATAATATTTCACTTTTCTATAATAATTTAATAAATAATATTTATCATTTTTTTCTTATAAATATATCCTTATTATCATAATGTAAAAAAGAATTTAAAAATTAGTCACAAAATTGTGTTGAGGTGGTAGTCCCCACATACACATGAGTGATGTTATCAATTTTCAAATAAATTAAAAGGTAATAAGGTATATGAGATATTATTAAAAAAGAAGTGTAATTATTTTTTAAACGTCATGTGAATAAATTAAATAAATTTTTATATTAATCCTTTATATGCGGTGATAGAAAATTAATTACATCATTTTGTGGGATTATACTCCACCATACACACAATTGATGGTTTCGTTTACCATTTGATAAAAGAAGAGATGTTTATAGGATATAAAATAAACCTAGTAAAATCTAATTATATGTTAAATACTTTTTATATAATTATTTTATCAATAACACAAGATTGTATTTGGTAAAAGAAGAAGTAAAAAAGAAGGAGTTTACTGAAGAAAATCACAGTCTCATAGAAAATCATCTTTTAAATCCCATATTAAGGATCATGGGGTTGGAATATTGGGAAGACCACAATATCTCTAATATGTCAAGGATTTTTTGAATGTTTTATTTCATTTCGTGGTCATGATAAATGGATTAAGAGATGCAATAAAGTGAAGAGAGGAGGTTCAATTTTATAATCATAGAGGAGTGAGATTTTGGTAAATACTAAATATTATTCCATAATGGGATGACAATCTTAACTCAAGTGAATTTAAAATTGATAAATATTATAATTGTTGGTTTATAAGGTAGTCAAGTAGGTCCAGCATAAAAAAGATACATTTTACTCTATAATCTTATACTTTTACTTACTTTAACCTTTTTTGTAACCACGATGACTGTTTTTTATTTATTTACCAAGTTAATTTGTCCATAAATCAAAAAATATTACGAGACACATTAGATTATTTCTAAATAATAATTTTTAACCTTAAATATAAATTATCAAATTATATTATTATTTATGTGGAAAATTAATTTTATCGCAGATACATGTAATCCGCAAAACCATATTTTTACCTTAACCACGGTAATTATTTTTTACTATTTTTACTATTATTTTTTACCCAAAAATATGTTTACTTAGTTTCCCAATATTAATTATTTTTATTAAAACCATGGAATCCATTTATTAAAATTATATTTATTGAATTTGTGGTATTTTATATAAAATGAAACAAGCTTTCATGATGAAAAATTTAGTTTTAATGAAAGGTTTACCATTAGTAAAACATTTTCATAAAAAATATAAAATTAAATTAATAAAAATTACATAAATTAGACTAATAATAAAATAATTAATATAATGGTACATTTAATACCATTTTAATAAAAAATTACTTTTTAATTTCTTTAAAAGGAATTGCACTTTTTAATAAAAATCAATATTTATCTATATTAATCTAAAAAATAATATTTTTTAAAATTATGAAATTGACACTTTATGAAACATTTTCCATGTTTATTTCAAAAAATATGTTCCTTTTTCATAATAAATTTATATTATTGATAATAATTAATTATAAAAAAATGTGTTCAGAATGAAATGAAACTTCCTTTTAGAAAAATATAGATTTTACGAATTAAAAAAGTCACATTCATATCCAAGGACTAACAAACATTAAATTAATAATGAATTATTTATTGAATATATAATATATAAATTTTATTAAAATAATTTGTAACACCCTGACCCTAGTTACCCAGTTTCGATGCATTATTGGATATCATTTTCATGATCACAAGAGATCAATTCCCAAATGAATTATTAGTTTAGTAGCCTTGGAAGAACATGATACATACATAAGTTTTACATTACATTATAAAATAAAAAAACAACATTGTGTCCCCTTTGAACACACTCATATCCCTTAGCCTATCCTTGTAGGTTAATCATGATATTATTCTTCACATCCTCGGAAAAATAAAACATTAAAAGGGGTGAGATCAGATACTCAGTAAGGATAACAATATAGAGGAAACTTTCATAAATAACCATAAATATTTAATGCAATGTATATGACTAAAAAACAGGCCTTTTAAACATAAACTTCAGTATAAAAAGGAAAATATATATCAAATAATTCAGTTTACTTATTCACATGGATATTCTATTGGTCAACTAATCACAAGTAATATCAATAACTAATTTCTTAATGATAGAATGCATAATGTCAGACATCATAACCACATAGTCAAGGCCTCGTGCCAAGACTACAAAATAAGATTTTTTTTCAAGGACTTATACCAAGACACTAGTTTGTCTCATGAGACCTACTGATAAATCAAGGAGCTATAGCAGGCTCCGCCAATAACATACTAAGTCCAATGCATTACTTATATGAATAGGTTAAAACATGACATAAACATTCGTATTAAAACTAGCATACAAAATGTTAATATTTTATCCACAAACCATGAATGGTATAAAAATAAAAAATCCACAATAAAACATAACTCATTCAATACAATATGAAAGATTTTATTATAATATATCAACCTTAATCTAGAATAATGAAGGATATTGACATATATGAAAATAACTAGTAAAACTATTTGAGAGAAATATCCCTTTTATCTTGAAAACATTTAAAAGTATCAATATTTATCATGAATCTGTTAAAAATAGATTTTTGAATAAACATGTCCCATACCAATTTGAAACATTTAAATGGAATTTTAATTTAAATAACTTTTTGTCCATATAAATAAATTCTTAAAAAAAATTTAAAACATGAACATTAATTATAGAGATTTAGAAGAATGGATTTTTAAGACTTTTAAAATAATTTTTTAGTTAGAATTCCAAACCAAATGAGTGAAGCTTGAATACAAATAATTGAGGCAATCAAATCATTATAATATCATGAGAATAGATGAATTCATGATATACTATGTCAAAGTACAATATATACAACATATAAAAGTGAATTGGCACATAATAACAAAGAAGAGTCAATAGAATGTAAATTGAGATGATATTCTTTATAAAGATAGTATCCTTTGGTTAAGGATAAATCAATGAAATTATTATTTGTTGAGAATATAAATACAAAAATTATTATTGGATATTCATTGTAAATCAATCATAGCACATTCACATATATTCTTGTAAAAACAATACCGATTACTTGGATGTTTAACTCAATGAATATAAATTGATTTAAAATTACTCTTATCATGTTCATATCGATGACTTGAAAATTTATCAATGGAGTGATTATGTGAATAAAAATTATATCCACATAATGGGGAGTGTAAATTACTACATAAGTAAATAAATATTGATTTAACACATAATCATTGTGTATAATAATCAATAAAGTTTGCGTAAAACCTAATGAGTGGAAATTGAAATTTGAAATTTCCTTACCTATTTGGTAACATATGAAACATACACCCCATGAAAGAAGGATCATACAATTATGATGTAAATACCCAAAAATTATAGTATATTACACAAAGAATACAATCATGGGTACTACATACACCACACAGAAGAGAATACTGGCAATATAGCATGAATCTCACGGGAATTAGAAGTGAGATAAACACCCCTTAACATTTTAACATTTTACTTTATATTTAACTCTTGGTTAAATAGTTTAACATTTACCTTTTCTCCTTGTATTTTTATATTATATGGTTAATCAAATTACAATAAAATACCAATAGAAGCCCAAGTGGTTAATTAATGACATATCTATAATTATATAAGTCTTTTTTTCTGATCATTATCTTTTTAGGACTATTAAATCATTTAATAAAATATTTTTTTAAACTAATTTATGCCAATTTTGACAGTATTTAGTATTTGTTTTTATTCAAAGTCATAAAAATATTATTTATTCAAAAAAGCATAAATTGAATCAACCATTACATGTAATATTAACCTATAAAATTTGGGGAATGCATCAAAAGTCAAAAGTCAAAATATATTTTAATATTTATAATATCAATTATTTTAATAATTCATTAATAAGGTAATTACTACATCATCATTGTTTCATAAGTAAATTTAATTATTTAATGTCTAAAAGTGTCAAATATTGGATTTATAAAGGGTTCTCCATTAGAGGGTGAAAAAACTGTATTTTTTGAAAAATACTTCTTTGATCTAAAACATTGAATCGGTACTTATATTATGTCTAAAAAACACAAAATATGAATCTTAAAATTATATGGGATATATATAAAATTAAAATTTTAGTTATTACAATTCATAATGGCTTTCTAAACGGCTAGTTTGATAGGTCGTGGTGTGCTTGAACTCAATTTTTCATACATCACATGATGTTTTATTATTCAAAGAGAACCGTACCATGCAAGCTTAGGGTGTTACATTATTACCCCTTTAATAAATTGTATCCTCCCAATTTGAAATTGTACTTTATAAACAAAAGGTTAAAAATATGAAATACCTTTGTGGAAACCCCACATCGAAAATAGGGTTAATAAAATTTAGCCTTAATAAGAGAGACAAGGAAATGAAAAAGTCACCTCCAAATTAGGATTTTGAATAGGAGAACATTTTTTGTAATTATAATTAGGGGAAAACATAAATATTTATAGGGAGTGATTGAGGTCATTAATCACAGAAAAGTGAATAAAAATTTAGGGCCTCAAATCCATAAATCTATGATGAATAATGTAAGGTATTAGGGTAACACATTTTTGGGTTTTAGATCCTTTCCCTAAGGTTTAATAATTAATTTCATCATAAAATAAGAAAAAATAATTGATAAATAGAGTTCTATCCTATAACTAATTTCTACCATAAACTCATCTTTCACTCCAAATGATGAGTATTAAAGATGACTTGGTCACACCTAAAGCACTAGAATCAACATATAGAGAATCACATAATCCAAAAAGGTTGAACTATATATTTACCTTGTCTTTAGTGATTAACCAAAACCAAAATGGTTAGTACATGATCAGATGATCCCCAAAAAGGGTAATCCTTTAGAGAAATAAATAATAATCTTAATTTCAAAATTTAAACCAACAATACCCAAAGATCAATAAATACCATTCAATAAACAATTGTCCTTAAAATTATTCAATATAATACATACTATTATTGAAACTCAAAAATCAGAATAATTTGATTACGTAGTCTTCCATGTTAAATAATATCTCCAAATAACATCGACTACTCTTAAAGTCACATAATTAAAAGCAATTAACCTAATAACATATTCTCTATGATAGGATAATAATTTCCATAAATAACCCAAATATCTATAAATATACAATAAAAAACAGAGATTTAAACCACCATTACTTCTCAAATTAAATCCTATAGTATTCTATTTTTTTAGGCATATAATGTTCCCAACAGAGAGAACGTCTTCCAAACCAACATTTATCACTTAATAACTAAATCATTTTCCTACACTAAGGATATCCATTTGATAAAACATAAGATCCCAAATAAACTTATTATTGATAAATAAATTCATTTATCTTAAAATAATTAGTCACACTAACCAATGAAATCATGTAGTCCAATGGTAGGCATTAAATCCCAGTCGCACTTAGGTTATGCGTTCAATTACCATAGCATTTTCCGACACAATTGGTTGTCACACGATCTTCGTGTTTTACTTTTTCAAAAAATATATTTTATATCATTCCCATAATGAGAAAAATTCCTAAAAATAACCATAACATAATTTAACAACAAATATTATCTCATACCTCGCATTTTCATCCCAAAAATTAATAACTTGTAATTGCCTCAAATTAAAGTATCATATAAACCCAAATTGTTATTTATAACAATATTTACAAAATAAAATATAATTCCTCTTCAAATAGAATTTTCATATAACAAAATACAGGGTTACACATACAAGAGAAAAGTCTTCCAATGTAATCCCATCAAAAAAGAGAGCTAATAATTTAAAAAAAAATTCCATCCATTTATTTCCACATTGCTACTTCCTTGAAAAAAAGGTTATCATAAAGAATAGAGCATTGACTCGAGTAATGCCCAGGTCCCCTAAATTTACAAAAAATGACTGTAAATGGATTCTTGTGATCATTTTTATTTTCTTCCATATTACTCTTCATTTTTTCTCAGCAATTCATTACTTTATGTCTTTCTTCTCCACACATAAATAATTTCATTGTTCTATTAAGACACTTTCCTGGGTGTATCCTTACAAATTTCTTGCATGATAGAAATTGATCTTTTGTTTCTCCATGGTCTCCACTGTTGGAGCTCTTTTCATTCACCTCCGTTCTCTTCTTTGTTGAGTCTAGGAGTTGGTTAATATATATATTTTTGATCATATTTTTGCAAAATTAATTCGGCATGGACATGATATCATTTATACCTGCCAACATTCTATTTCATTTCTCATTTCTTCCACCATTCCCACCTTGTACATCATTTTCAATGTTATTATGACTTCCTTGGAATCTAAACATTGACTAAAACCAAAAATAATTATTTGAGTAATAATAGTCATAAAAAAAATTTAGAGAATATCATGACACATTATTTTTAATCTAAAACAACTTAGGATTAACCAAGGTTATTTATTCTCATATTATATTAAAATCCGTCAAATCAGTCTGTAAATAAAATGTTAATTATCCTAATAATATCCCTTGGGAGTGTCGTAACCAAGAGTGTATCAAGGCCCTTTGCCGTGGCCCAATTCCCATTCGATTCTAGCTAAAAGCAGTGTTTTCTGGTTTTACCCCAAGGTACATTTGTTCCATAGCCCCCTCTACCTACTTGTATCCACATAGGGATGTATTTCTTGGAAAAACAATATAATATTTACATTACAATTTTTTTGGATATTCTTCAATATTAATCCCAAACACAATATTAGGGTAATGGTCTCTAATAAGAGTTTTTCTAAATCTATTTTCCATTTTTTTACTAATGATTTTCTGATACCAAATGTAACTCCCTGACCCTATTTACCCAGATTTAGTGCATTATTAGATATCATTGGCATGATCACAACAAATCAATTCTCAAAAGGCAGATTATTTTAGTACCCTTGGAAGTACAAGATACATACATAAGTTTTACATTACATTATGAAATAAAGAAAAACAAAATTTTGTCCCCTTTGAAGACACTCATATCTCTATGACTATTCCAGAAGGTTAATCATGATATACTTATTCACATCCTAGGGAAAATAAAACACAGAAAAATTTTAGCTTAGATGCTCAAAAAGAATAACAATATAGCAGAAACATTCATAAATAAGCATAAATGTTTAAGGCAATTTATAAGACAAAAACACAAGCCTTTTAAACTTAAACTTCAGCATAATATGGAAAATATAAAACAAATAATTCCATTTACTTATTCACGTGGATATTATACTAGTTGAATAATCACATGTAATATCAATATCTAATTTCATAATGATGGAATGCATAATGCCGGGCATAATAACCACATAGTCAAGGCCTCCTGCCAAGAATACCGAAAAAGATTTTGTCAAGGCCTTGTGCCAAGACACTAGTTTTCCTCATGATACCTACTGATGCATCAATGATCTATAGTGGGCCCCACCCATCACTTACTATGTCCAGTGCATTCCTCATATTAAAAGGATGAAACATTACATAAACATTCGTATTAAAACTAGAATATGAAATGTTAATATTTTAACCTCAAACAATGAATGGTATAAAAATAGTTCATCCACAGTCAAACATAACTCATTCAACACAATATGGATGATTTTATTGTAATAAATCAACCTCAATCAAAAAAAATTTAAGTATATTGACATAGATGAAAATAACCAGTAAAACTACTTAAGATAAATATCCCCTTTTTCTTGAAAACATTTAAAAGTATCACTATTTATCAAGAAGCAGTTAAAATAGATTTTTAAATCAAAGTCTCCCATACCAATTTGAAAATTTTAAAAGGATTTTTTGTTTAAAATAATCCATGTCCATAGAATTAAATCCTTAAAAACATTTTTAAAACATGGACATTAATTAGAAATATTTAGAATAATAAATTTTTAAAACATATAAAATGATATATTAGTTATAGTTCCTAACCAAATGAGAGACGCTTGAATAAAAATAACTGGGGTAATAATAACTTTATAATATACTGAGAATAAAGGGATTCATGATACACTATGTCAAGGTATAGTATATACACCATATAAAAGTGAATTAGGACATAAGAACAAAGAAGTCTCAATAGAATATAAATTGAGATGAAATCTTTAATAAAGACTGTATCCTTAGGTTAAGGATAAATCAATGAAATAATTATGTGTGAAAAATATAAATACACTAAATATGATTGGATATCATATGTAAATCTGTTATAGGAAATTTCAATATATTCTTGTAAAAACAACAGTGATGACTTGGATGTTTAACTCAATGAATATAAATTGTGTTAAAATTAATCTTATCAAGTTCATATAGATGATTTGAGAATTTTTCAATTGATTGATTATGTGTATAAAAATTATATCCACACAAAGGGGTGTGTAAATTACTACATATATAAATAAATAGTGATTTCACACAAAATCTTTGAGTAAAATAAACAATGATGTTTGTGTCAAACCCAATGAGTGAAAATTGAAATTTTAAATTCCCTTAGAAATTTGGTAACGTACAGAACATAAAATCCATGAAATATGAATCATAAAATGATGATGTAAATAACCATAAATTAATTTATATTACACAAATAATATAATCATGGTCCATACATACCCCACAAAAAAGTAAATGGTGGAAATATAGCATGAATCTCATTGGAATAAGAAGTGAGATGAAAACCCCTTACCATGTTGTAATCAGTCGAGTCGTAAGACCAAAAGTTAATAAACACAAAATGAATCACAGAATAACATGAATATAAATAGAATAATGATAATATATATCAAATGGCAGTACACAATACACCACATGCAATAAATAAGTGGTGAACAATAGAAATATCATGAAATTAAAAGTGGGGTAAGAAACCCCTTCCCTTGAACTTTTACTTAGTTGAGGGTATGTTAACCTTCTGTATAATGGTGAAATAGATTTTATTAAATTATATAGGAATCATATAAATAAATATGATATCGTATATAATCTTTTAATATTAATGTTTTTATAATATTTTAGTAGTATCATTGTTTCCGGTGTTAACTGATTCATTTTTCTGTATATGTTTTGTTACGTAAGACATGTTTGTTATGGATAGGATGTATTTGATTCATATACAAAATGATATTAATTTACTAAAAATTATTTTATAATCATAAAATGGTATTTATTCTTGAATGGTTAAGATGGGTAATTAATCTCATCACGTTCATGAAGACGGTAATCTATATGTACGCACGAGCGACAATACCATTCTATTGATGGTGAAATCGAATATAATTGGATTTTATTTCATATATAAAGAATTATTAAAATTTTATATTTATTATTTACATCAATTATACTCATTATTATACCCATTAAAATAATTAGGTGTTGAATAACGAACCACACCACAATGTGGAGACAGTAAGCCGTACGTACACAGGTATGGTGACTTTGTCATTCATAGGATGGATAGAATAATGACTATGGTTGTAGCATTTTTATAATAACATCAAATAATGTATAAGGTACTGAATTTATTATTTCAGTATGGAAACAACAAAGAAAGAGAAGTGGAAGAAGAAAAAAACATTGAAAGAGGTGATGAAATAATTATCTCTTCTTCAGGTGCCTACTTTTGATTTGATCAAAAGGGATCTTTAAGTTGTAATTATGATACAAGTAAGGCCACTAGGTTGATGTGAGGTTATTTTGGATGATATATAAAGGGTTTGGTAGAGACAAATGTATTTGGAGGTGTGATTTTGATAGAATGGGATGTATTGTTTTATAAGAGATGTGGGGGTCACTTTAGGAAAACCATGAAATATTATTTTATTATACGATGATATTCAGATTATAATGGCTCTAAAGGGTTTATTTTGAGACTAAGGTGCGGTTGTTTCGAAAAACTCTAAACCAATAGGTTTTAGAGTTGTTTTGGTCACCATATTAACATTATTTTTTATATTTAACTCTTGGTTAATTATTTTAACATTTACCATTTCTCCTTGTATTTTTATATTATATGGTTAATAAAATTACTGTAAAATTTCAAGTGAACCACAAGTGGTTCCTTAATTACATATCTATTATTATATAAGTTCTTTGGCAAAACATTATATTTTTAGGACTTTTATATAATTTAATAATATAGTATTAATTTTAAAGACTCATTTATGTCACTTTTGACATTATTTGGTATTTGGTTTTTGTGAAAGTCATAAAAATCTGATTTCTTCCAAAAAAAAATTTAATCAACCCTAACCTTTTATATTAACGAAGAAATTTTTTGGAAAGCATCAAAAGTATAATTTTAAATTTATTTTAATATATATAATATCAATTATTTTAATCATTCATTAATAAGGTAATTATTGCATCATCAATATGTAATAAATAAATTGAATTATTTAATGTATAAAAATTATAAATAAAATTCCATGATGTAGAAAATATTTTTAGATTTTTAATGAATATTTATAGTAGAAATTATCTTATGTATAACCCTATATTAGAATTTTTTAGTTATTAAAATTTGAATTTAACACTTTAACTCTTCGTTAAATAAAATAATAATAAATGTCCAAATCTAAACCAAGTGGACCCAAAAGAATAAACTTTTATTCATAAGGTTTATTTTCCTCTAAATACACTTACCCAATAGAATTATGAAATGTTTTAGGGTAATTATAATATCATTTTTACCTTTAATTACCATATTTACTTTTAACCATGGTAAATAAAATTCAAAAGTTATTATTCAACAAAAATTATTTTCATCTTATTGAACAAAATTTTACTTAATTATTTCATCCAAGCATTTCTGATTTTTAAAATTCAATTAACAGAAATCGTAAAATTACGTTTTATGAAAATTTGCTAACATGCCTTGAAGGTGGGTAAAAGACATTTAAAAATTCAATAAAATTTTATACAACTAATTTAATTATAACATTACTCAAATTAATTACATTGAACTAAAATAGGTAATATTTATCTATTTTTACTTAAAATAATTAAAAAAAATAAAGTATTGTTTAAATAAAAATTCGGTTTAAATAAAAAAACATAGTGTTTTTCACTATTCAAAAAAAATTGAAAGTTTTCAGAAAAAAGACAAAAAATTCACCCTAATATAATTTTGATATTCTGAATCCCAAAATGATGTCTATTTTTTCAAATTCAAAACATAGAAGTTTCATTAATTAATTTAAAATTAAGTCTTGTTGTCAAAACCAAAAAGTGGGTTTCTGAGAAGTAAAAACTATCAAAACATTGATATATATTTATGTCCGGTTTAAAAGTGAATTTACTTACAATAACCAACATTGGGTTAAATGATAAAAATATAATATAATTATACTTCAAAACCATTCAAATATATAATTTAACACTATAAATTATTTTGATTAAAAATGTTTTTTTTTTCAATTAAAATTTAGTATCTTTCACTATTCATCAAAATATGAATGTTATCAGAAAAACACCATAAATTTATCCAATCTAAATTTGTATGTCCTTCTCTTAAATAATAACCTAATTTCATAAAATTAAATGTTTAAAAGTGTCAAATATGGGATTTATAAAGGGTTCTCCATTAAAAAGCGGAAAAACTGCAATTTTTGAAAAATACTTCCTTTATCTGAAAATTTAAATTTGACCTTAAGATAGGGATAAGAAAAAAAAGATGAATATTAAAATTATATGGGATATATATATAATTAAAAATGTAGTTATTACTATTCTAAACTTATTTCTAAATGGCTTGTTTGATAGGTCGGGGTGCTTGAACTCAGTGTTGCGTACATCACATGCTATTGTATTATTCAAAGAGAAGTGTAAAAAGTAATCTTGAGATGTTACATGATTCAACAAAACATGTTAATTTAATTTGTGATAATAATGACCCATTAGGCAAAAAAAAATCACAATATCAATTTTTACTTCAATGATTTTATTTTTTTCATTCAAAATTATTTTATAACTAATGACTTTATTTTATGCACATGTAAAACAAAGAATTATCATTATTTAATTGGTCATATTCATACAAACCAATTTAAATGGTAGGTTATAACTACAATATTAATTAATAATATTTCAATAGTATACTATAGTTGATTCAAACATGGTATTGCGTGTAAGGAAATATATCGATGGAATTAAATTTATATAAAAATAGAATTCATAATATCTTGGGTTATTACATTTTCCCCCTTTAATAAAATTCAACCTCACAATTTTAAATTCTTATCTGTGATCAAGGGTTTCTTATTAAATAAATTTAATAATAGAAAACACACATCATAAAATCAGTCAATAAAAACTCATCTTAAAAAGATGGAATGGAAAATATGATTTATATATAGAATAACACAAAACCAACTTTCCCAATAGGTGAAAATTAATGAGAATAAAAAATATGGATATGTATTAGAAAACTAATTCTCAAGGGATAATATAGAGTGATATAGAATGTGGTCAAAGATAAATTTAACCACTATAAGTCCATAAATATGGCATTGGAGAAAAGAAATTTGATTCATCAAAACTGAAAGTATTGTATATACATTTTAGTTCAATTCCCATTTACAATATTTGGAGGATTCATTTATTTTCATGACATATAACACCGTAAAATATTATTACTTTTTTTGATAAGAACAATTTCATCCTATAGTTATTCATTGTTAAATTTATAATATTTATAATTCCTTAAGTAATGAATTACATGGTTAATTTTTTTTATTACTAAGTCACTAAAATTAATTTTTAATGGATCTTTAAATTCATAATAGTTTAAAAATTATTTCCATGTATATGTAAATGTTTACAAAAACAAAAATTGCCAACACAAGTTATCAAATATGGATGATAAAAGGCATTAAGTTGTAAAACATCAAAAATTACAACAAAATATCAACATAACTCATTACATAAATTGTTAACCTTAAGAAACCTTGAAATTATGTATTAGCCATTTTGAAATCAAAATATTGGAATGATTTTATCTCATGTACTTTTATAATCAACATAACAATTATCTTGAACACAATTTATTCACTCATAGTGTCTCATACCAAAATTCATATAAAATCACAATTTTCTAAAATAAAATCATATAGGATTCAAAAAATACTCCCTTTATTCCATAAAATAGGATCATATCATAGAAAATAATATTTTTATTTTATTCTTGGGCTCATATTTTAACTAAATTATTATAATATTTTAATTAAAAATATAAAATGTGATTTCATTACTGAAGAATATATGTGGAGTGAAATATTAAATTATTATAATCGCCTAAAATTTCACTAAATAGTGATCCATAATGTTTTTATAGGGATCCTTCACACAAATTACAACTTGAAATTCCAAAAAATAGACTATAGGGTAAGTTTTCTCTAATTAAAATGATTTAATTCACTATTGTGGTTGTATAAAATTTCACTTTTTTCTTTTGAATTCAGAGGATATTGTGGCTTATTATACGTATCACATTGGATTACAGAATTGGTTTTCATAATTCTTCAAATAATTTACTACATAGCATTTAAGGGTGGGTCGTTTATTTTGATGGACTATATCTTCATTCATTTTATTGAATGGATTCATCACATTACTTTTATTGTCTTTTTCTTTATGTCAATGTTTCTTGAAAATGAAATATCTTCTTTTTTATCTAATGAATTTAACCAAGATATCATTCCCACGTTTTTGGAAAGTATGAGCTTGAAACTTTTTCTTACCTTTCTGATATATTCAACTAGAGCTTCCCTGAAACTCTATCATCATTTTCATATCATATGATTCATGAGGGTTTACTGCTTCAATTTCAACATTGAGTGAACATCAAATGATTTTTTCATCACATCCAAATCTATTAGGAATAATTACTATAAAATATATTATTTTAAACAACTAAAGAAACATTTAACGTTTCTTTTAGATATGATGATTAAAAGAAAATAATAACTTCCATGTATTGTATAATTTCTTTCGTAGGCTCCATTGGTTTGATCATCAATCTTCGTAATCTCAATAAATTCCTTCTCTATTTTTGTACATAAAATTTAAAGGAATTAATTACTAAAAAGATCATATTAAACTCATACCATTCTATGTAGTCAGATTTATCATATTATTATTTATTATAAATAAGATTCTACCATTAATCTTTTCCTCCTTCC
The DNA here is from genome assembly GCA_963277665.1 of Viscum album. Classification (NCBI taxonomy): domain Eukaryota; kingdom Viridiplantae; phylum Streptophyta; class Magnoliopsida; order Santalales; family Viscaceae; genus Viscum; species Viscum album. Next base: position 838,912,139 of record OY728166.1, on the reverse strand, counting down.
AAATGATAATTTTCTAGAATTTTTTAAATGGTTTGAGATCCCTTGTATGGAAAATATATTTTCTATCAAATTAATCTAATTCTCCGAAACTAATGTATTAAAATTACCTTTTTCATAAAAGATATAAAGTTATGTTTCCCCGTCCCTGGTGAAATAGGATGATATACATGATTCAAGTTACCACATATAGATTGAGGGAGAATACTCTTCATAGTCACAAAAATTTTACATTCTAGATTTTAAGAATTTTTTTTGTACATGAGGATAATAATTGAATTCTACACCACATTCATTATTCACACAATTCCATCATGTTATACACATTGAATAAAATAAAAAATCATAGTTTGAGAAAAAAATTATCAAAACATTGAAATATCATTTATATTGTGTCTAAATCATGGAAAATTATTTCAATCAATGATATTTTATGTTCTACTTTTGGTCTTTATGATATCTATCTATTTAGATCCTTCATGATGGTTCATAAAAAAATGTTTCATAACATAAGAATATCCCAAAAGAGTGTCAAACTTAGTGTTCAGTAAGACAATTTGTCCTCAAATAGGTGTTTATTGAGTCAAATCCCAATTATCACCTTTTAGAGTTATTATCCCACGGTAAAACTACGATAGAGACAAATCCATTTGTATTATCTATGTGGGGTTGTTATTCTAGGTAAATTTCATAATCTCTTACTTTCCAAAGTACTATGATGATTTAAAAAAATTAAAAACATTTCAAATGATTTCTCCCATGTTTTATAAATCTAATATCCATTGGTTGATTAAACCTATTCTCTAGTACAAACTATAAAATCACAAACATTTTTGACATTTAAATTACCTATTTTTAGATTAATATCACATATATTGAAAAATAAATGCATGGGGACCCTTTAGGTTTATCTTATTTAGAGAATACTTTCAGAGTATTCATAATTATTGAATGATCATCAATATCTCCCCTAATGAGCATCCAAAATAGTTATCTACGTTTACATACCCTACATAAAAACATTCTTTATTACTTGGGGAAATGAAACATAATAAATGGTGATATTAGATGATCAATAAGGGTAAACATGGGAGATATCAATTATTACATTTTTCATAACATGATCATTGGGTTATAATAATATTTGATTAATATTTGATTAATATTGTAAATCCTTACCCTATATAAAAAACATCATAAACCTGAGTTACATAATAAATCATTGTAGTTAAAAGACTTGAATCATAAGTGTAACATCCCACATAAATTAATAATATGAAATTTTCATATTTAATAATATTTATGAATTAAATATTAATTTTTCTTTAATGGGGATTCTATGTTCGATAGTATACCCGATACAAAACAACAGGTTTCTTTAAAATCTTATGTTGCACACAACATTGAGTCATACTGGAAAATAATAATATAATATTATTTTAAATAGTAGTTAATGCCTAGCCATTGTATTGGAGGGAATGAACATAACTTACAAAAATATGATTATACATGTTTGATATATGTTTTTACATTCATCCAATAAAAGTTTGAGGCTTAAAATGTGAATGAATCTAATATTAATGATAATTATTTTTAAAAGGTCGATTTACCGTATTTTGATGGAGAAATATTTTTAAATATAGTTTTTGTCACTTTTATATGTTCTATTTGACAAAATAAAATTCTTCTTTAGAATCGGGACATCAAAATTTACTTCGGTTAATTTTTTGGTATTTTTCTGATAAAATTAATTTTTTTAATGAATAGTGAAAAATACTATATTTTAATTCAAAAGTGACTTTTAGTCTCATTTTTTGTATATGGATAGATTATATTTTTAATTGGTTTTAAATTTTAATTATATTATATTTTTATCATTTAATTTAATATTTGTGGTTGGAATTAATTTCACTTTTAAATTGGACATAAACAAGTGTCAATATTTTGATAATTATTGTTTCTTAAAAACACGCTATATGTTTTGACAACGGGAATTAAATTTAAATTAATTTATTCCACTTCTATGTTTTGAATTTGGTAAAATAGACATAATTTTTGAATTCATAATATCCAATATATCTTATGCTGATGTTTTGGTATTTTTCAAAAAAAACATCTACTTTTGATGAATAGTGAAATCACTTAGTAGTAGTTAAAAAAATTGACTTTTTCATTTAAATGAAATTTTACCACCTCTGTGAATTGAATTTTGAAACTCTGACATACATTGTTGTTATTACTATGTAAAATGTGGTTCAATAAGATGAAAATAGTTTTTTGGTGAATGGTAACTTTTGACTTTTATTTACCGCGAATAAAGGTATATAGGGTAATTCAAGGTAAAAATAATATTAGGATAATAAGAAATTACCTTAATCATTTCCAAACATTATTTGACGAGTCATGGCCAACTGTGGGAATACTTGGGTCGATTTTGGGACCCCATGGATCCACTTATGAGTGATAATTACATTTTATTTTAATTAACTGAAAATAAAGGCAAAATGGTATAAATAAATATCTTTTAGTAAATTAATTTTTACATGGGGTTATATAAGTAATATTTTTGACTATAAATATTCATTGGAATGAAAACAAATTCCTACATTATGGTATTGTTTTGAATTTTTATACAACAAATAAATTAAATTATTTATGACATAATAATGATGCATTATTTACCTCAATAATAAATGATTTAAATAAATATGATTATAAATATTAAAACAATATCCATAACCTGTCTAAATCTTATTGGATGATTTTATTTCAACCATTAGTTATCTTATATTCCACTTGAATTAGGATTTGACCTTTAGAAACTGAATATCATTATATAATAAAATAATATTTTCACACTTTCTTAAAGAGCCCCTCCTCCCCCTTATAAAAATACCTCACTTGTAACTCATCCCTCAGACCTCTAATGCCCCTTTCCTCGTCTAACCCCTACCCAAATAATCTCTCAAGATCCCTATACTCCTCCTAGAAGTATAACCTTAGGCATAAGGCACTTCAAGAATTACTTTTGGTTCAAACCAAAGGGAGTTACCCAAATTAAAGGTAACAGTTTTTCTTAACTTCTTTTCTTTTATTTTACCTATCCAACCCCTAAAATCTTTTTATTACATTATTTTATAACAACAACAATATCCTAAATATACTAGGATGTTTTTATTAGAATTATTATAACTTCACTTACACACACATCCATCTAATGGGTTAAGAACATACTGTTTCAGTGGTTGGAAAAGGAACGCCTCACGAAATGATGATTGTTCAAATATCTCTAAATGCCTCTCATGGTGGACATTATGATAGAAATGTATTTATATATGATATAAAATATGTTTTTTTCTATATTCTTTGGTATTTTTTATTTACAAACATACCTTTATGCTTTCCAATATGTGTAAAAATGATAATTTCATTTGAGGAAGTGTGGACTACCGCCCCCTCTAGGTGATATGATTCGTTTATGACAAACATGGAATGTCTAAAAGATGGAATTACTGAAATTATGTAACATATATATCGTAATATATTATACTGAAATCTTAATATACCTATTTATTATGTTTTTTTCATTCCATTAAATATAAAATAAAAATGAATGTAGCGTTCATGCGTACGTACAACATATCATCTCCAAGAACAGTGTGTTTCATTTATTAACTCCAAATGATATGGAATATTATAAATACATATAAACTGTATATATATGATATATATGATATATAAATCATTAATATCATTCTGGTGTTAATTTAAGTTTTACCACATGGACAATTTGTAATTATAACAAGTTCGTTTTTTACTAAAGTTCCGAACATCGACCAAATGTCCGCTGTGAACTCAAATAATTCACTAATTATAGAAAAATTAATAAGTGATATAAATGGAATAATGAAAATTAAAAATTTTTGTAAGTAATTAAATATTAACTTAAGTTTATTATTCAATAAGAACATGGAACATACGAGTCAAGTCAGACATGAGGTAAGGGGTTTTTTATCTCTCTTTTAATTCCGTGAGATTTACATTGTTCACCACTTATTCATTGGATGTGGTGTATTGTGTACTGAAAATTGATATATATTATCATGATTCTCATTGTATTCATGGTATTCTATGATTAATTTGTTGGTTATTAACTTTTGGTTATATGACTCAGTTGATTACAACGTGGTAAAGGGTTTCATCTCACTTTTTATTCCCGTGAGATTCATGCTATATTTGCAACTATTTCATTTTTTTCGAGTATGTAATTCCATTGATTGTACTATTTTTGTAATATAATTTAATTTATTAGTATTTAAATCTTCATTTTATGATCCATATTTCATGTGGTGTATGTTTCATAAGATAAAAAATCGGTAAAGCAACCTTTCACCCTCCTCTTTTTAAAAGACTTCTTTTTGTTATGTCTTTTAATTTACATCTTCTTATGTTGGGATATGTTCTTATATATCCTTATTTTTTTATGTTTTATGTCCAAGTGATTAGATTCTCTTTTCTATCTCATCAACTCATTCTATGAATTTTAAAGTGATGTTGTTAGGCTGCCGAATTTCTGTAAGGGAACTTATTTACCCAATTTCAATTCATTGGGTTAAACTTCTACTTCCTGATTATGTAGTGATATAAATATGTGGAAATGAAATATTATAGTTTTACAATTAATATTCACTTATATTTGGTGTATTATTATTTTTCACACATAAATATTTCATTTATTTATCTTTCATCTAAGGATACACTTTTTATAATTGATTTCATCTCAATTTACTTTCCATTGAGACTTCATTGTTTTTATGCACCAATTCAAATTTATATGGTGTATATACAATCCTTTGGAATATTATACCATGAATCCATTTATTTTCATGATATTATAATGTTTTTATTAAATGTAATTCCTCAATTATTTATATTCAAGCGTCTCTTATTTTGTTAAAAACTCTTTAACTAAAATATCATTTTAAATATTTTAGAGATTTATTATTATAAATTTTTATATATAATGTCCATGTTTTAAAAATTGTTTTGAGGATTTATATATATGGACATTAATATTTTAAAATGATAATTCATTTAAAATATTTGATGTGGTATGGGACACATTGATTCAAAAATCTGTTTTTACATGGTTTTAAAAATGGTTTGATAAAGTATTGATTATTTCAATATCTTTAAATTATTTCTTGTGATTGAAAATGAAATGTTATTAGTGAATTTTTTATATTGGAAATATTTTATTTTTTATGATGGTACTTGGAAATATGACGGGTGGTTACGTGATAAACCATATGACGGGTGGTGCCATGATAAACCAGGATGGGTGGTTACGTTATAACCTCCAATGCATTGGGTATGGAAGTCGGTCGTATGGCTATTCCATTTAGTGATGTGTGTGGAAGTTTACCACATGGTTATTCCACTTAAGAATGTTTATTTCCCAAGTTACCTTTATATGTTATGTGTTCTTTATATGGGTTTTATGGTAATATTTTGGTTACAAAAGGGTAAGCAATGATCATTTCTCTACTGAAGAGTATTTACAACTTAATAAAGGTGAAAATTATTACTTATGATAAAGTATTCATGGTTTAAGTATTGTTTTGAAAAACTAACAGTTTCCCTTCTTTGTGTATCCCTTACTGAGATTCTATGATCATCCCATGTTTTGAAATGTTTTTCAAAGGACTTATAGATGTATAGGTTCAAGGATGAGATCAAGGAAGATTCTTGATGTTTAAGACAAATAACTAGACATGACAATTTTTTTCAAGAGTTTTTATTTTGTGAATAAAATGGAAACTGAGTAGAATGGTCTACTTTGAAATTTTTTAGATGTAAGGAAATTGTTATGCCTACTTCTCTAAAACACTAAACCTGAAAACATCCTCAATGTGAATTATTCATTTAATTCAATATTATGTAATGGTTAAGTACGGGTCCTTATAGTTGGTATTAGAGGCTGGTTTAGAAAACATTAGAGATTAGGGTGTTATTTAATCCCATGTGACATTACCATAATGGTTAGAATATTATAAAGAGTCATAGTTATCTTAGATAAATTGAATGAGTTTAATATAACATGAATAACTATATCTTAGTATTTACCATCCTCATAAGATATTATATGATGATTTTACTGATATACTCATACTGACCTTTTTGGTTTTAGTAAATGGATGGATCTTATAGGAACCAAAGAAATTATAGATGTGATAAAAACTATTAATGTTTTCTTAATGATCAACTAAATGAAATAGGAGCTGTAATGAGAAATCTTGTTGTTATTATCAACCAACTATATAGAGTCCTGATTGACCACATGAACCATAGTGATTTTTATAAGGCACCGTATATGCGTGAAATAAATCCCTACAGAGTTTCGGGTAATAATCATAAAGGTAAGTATGTTCAAAACCCATGTGTCATGGATGTGGAAAGAAACACTTAATAAAATGCTTCAAAGTGACATGAAGATGCTATAGATGTGGTAATGAAGGTCATAAAGCAATAACCTTCCTTGGAAAAAGGAAGCATCCAATTGACTCCATGGAAGGGAAAGAAGTTCTTTCCAAAGGATGAATTGAATTTTTTTAAATGTGGTGCTCGTGATCATATTACAAATAGATGTCCTGCGAAGAAGGTTCAGGAATGGGATCAACAAGATCGTACAAATATATGTTTACCAATTCCTAATGCCATTCCAATTGAAGATAAGGAAATTGAAAATGGCCAATGAAAGATATGAATTATTTCTTATCTAATGTTTTGACATTATTGAATCATAGGATATGATTCAAGATTTTGTTTATATGTAAGAAGTATTTCAGAATAAGTTGGTAAAGAATGATTAATGGTTCATGAAGAATGTTATAAAAAGGCAACATATAAGGGATTCAAAAGTTATGGTGGATTTTAAGATGTTGAAATGATTAAAATTATTATGTCTCTTTTGATGATGGGATTATGTCAGAAGAATTTTTATAGTATGTGTAACTCTGAAGTTTGATATATGAAAATGTTATTCAAGGAATAGTTATCTTTTATTTTGTGGGGAAATGGTCGAAATTTAATTTTGTAAGAATCTATGTTTTTTATGTACATATGGAGATTTGGGTTATTTATGGAAATGATTAACCTATCATAGATAATATGTGATTAAGTTAATTACACTTCAATATGAGTCTTTAAGAGTAGTCGATGTTATTTGGAGATAAATGTTATGATTTACTGTGGAAGACTATGGGATTAAATCCTTTTGAGTGTTTGGTTTCAATCATAGTTTGGATTATTTTGAAGAATTTTATAGAAAACTGTTTATTGAATGGTCATTGTTGAACATTGGGTTTTTTACAAACATTATATATTTAGAGTATTTGTTGTTTTGGTAAAGGATTATCATTTTTTAGGATTATCTGATTTTGTAATAACCATTTTGGTTTTTGTTGATGTCTAAAGAAAAGGGAAATATACAGTTCATCTCTTGTGAATTATGTGATACTATAGAATTTGATTCTAGCACTTTTAATGTGACCATGTCAGTTGGAGTACTCATCGTTTGGGGAAAACATGAGTTTGTGGTAGAAATTTAGTAAAGTATGAAAGTCTAGATGACAAGTAAGTATGCTTCCTTATCTTTTTATTTAAGATCATAAATAAATTCCTCAATGAAAAGTAGCTTAAAAATGTTTTTTGTTAACTTTTCCTACTGGGGAATCAAGGATGGTTTAACCCATCAAAAGTTTATGATTTTCTGGGGGTTAAATTTCCCCTAATAATGTTTTCTATCACTCTCCATCATAACTTGATGGTATTTTTTTTCTTCCATATCCATGTTTTCCTACATGGAATCCTAGTATGGGTTTTTTCGGGTGACCTTTGTACTTATCTTTATTTCTTTTAAAGTGGTAGTTTTAATGACATTTTTTGCAATGGGGGCTTCCCAATAAGTTTTCAAGACCAATTATAAAATTGTGAGGATGCATTTTCCAAAAGAGGGGAAGGATGTAACATCCCACGTAAATAGAGAATATGAAATTTTCATATTTAGTAATATTTTTGAACTAAATATTTATTTTACTTTAACGGGGATGCTATTTTTGATATCATACCTGATACATAACAATGGGTTTCTTTGAAATCTTACGTTTCACACAATGTTGAGTCAGACTAAATAATAATAATATAATATTATTTTAAATGGTAGTTAACACCTTGCTATTTTATTGGCAATAATTAATTGAACTAACTACAATATTATTATACATGTTGGATAAATGTTTTTATAGTCATCCAATAAAAGTCAGAGGCTTAAAATATGAATGAATCAAATTTTAAGAAGAATTATTTTTAAAAGGTCGATTTACCACCTTTTGTTGGAGAACCCTTTTTAAATCTAGTTTCTGACACTTTTATATGTTTTATTTTAAAAAATAAAAATCATTTTTAGAATCAAGACATTGAAATTTACTTTGGGTAAGTTTTTGGTATTTTTCTGTGAAAATTCATTTTTTAATGATTAGTAAAAAATACGATATTTAAATTCAAAAGTGATTTTTAATCTAATTTATTTATATGGTTAGATTATATTTTTAATTGGTTTTAAAGTTTAATTATATTATATTTTAACCATTTAATCCAATTTTGGTCATTGTAAATAATTTCCTTTGATATTGGACATAAACAAGTGTCAATCTTTTAATAGTTATTGTTTCTTAAAAACACACTATTTTTTTTGACAATAGGAATTAATTTTAAATTCATTTATGAAACTTATATGTTTTTAATTTTGTAAAATAGACATAATTTTTGAATTCAGAATATCAAATATATCATAAGCTGAATTTTTGGTATTTTTCTGAAAAACATCAAATTTTTTAATAGTGAAATCACATATTAGTAGTTAAAAGAAGTGACTTTTTCATTTAAATGAACATTAACCTCTTATGTGAATTGAATTTTAAAAATCTAACCTACAAGGTTGTTATTAGTAAGTAAAAAGTGGTTAAATATGTTTAAAATAATATTTTCTGAATTGTAACATTTGACTTTTATTTACCGTGTTTAAAAGTAAATAAGGTAATTTAAGGTAAAATGAATATTATAATAATAAAAAATTACCTTAAAACATGTCCTAACCTTATTGGATGAGTCATTGGAGACCATGGTAATCCTTTGGTCGATTTTGGGACCCCATGGAGCCACTTATTAGTGATAATGACAATTTATTTTAATTAACTTAAAATAAAGGCAAAAATGGCCTAAATGAATATCTTTTACTAAATTAATTTTTTACATAGGGTTATATAAGTCATAATTTCGAAAATAAATATTCATTGGAAATATAAAAATATTTCTTACATTATGGTATTTTTTAATAATTTTTATACATCAAATAAACAAAATTATTTATGACATAATAATGATGCACTATTTACCTCATTAATTAATGATTTAAATAAATATGATTATAAATATTAAACAAATATCCAAACCAGTCCAATTCTTATTCTATGATTTTATTTAGACCATGATCCATCTTATCTTCAACTTTAATTAGTTTTTTACCTTTAGAAACCGAATATCATTATGTAATAAAATAATATTAACACACTTTCCTAAAGAGCCCCTCCTCCCTCTAATAAAAAGACCTCACATCTAACTCATTCCTCACACCTCTCAAGACCCTTGGAACATCAAAACCCCGCCCAAATTATCTCTTAATATACCTCTCCTCCTATTATAGGCCTTACCTTAGGCCGAAGAAACTTCAAGAAGGCTTTTTGGTTCAAACCAAAGGGAGTTACCCAAATTAAGGGTAATGGTTTCTCTTAACTTCTTTTCTTTTATTTTACCTCTCCAGCCCCTAAACTCATTTTATTACATTATTTTATAACAAAACCAGTATCATAAATATACTAGGATGTTTTTATGAGAATTATTATAACTACACTTACACACACCTCCATATAATGAGTTAAGAACATATTGTTTCCGTGGATAGAAAACTATCCCCTTATGAAACGATGATTTTTCAAATATCTCCAACGGCCTCTCATGGAGGCCATTATTATGGAACATTATTTATATATGATATAAATTGTGTTTTTTATAGTATTATTTATTTTTTATTTAAAACCTACCTTTATTCTTTCCACTATGTTTAAACACGATAATTTCAGTTTAGGAAGTGCAGACTACCACCCCCTCAAGGTGATATGATTCATTTATGACAAACATGGAACATATAAAGTATGGTATTAATGAAATTATGTAACATATATATCATATGATATTATACTTGAATTATAATATATATATGAATTATTTTTATTTCATTCCTTTAAAAATAAAATAGAAATAAAAGTAGTGTTCATGCGTACGTACGACATACCGTCTCCATGAACGGTGCGTTTCAATTCATAACTCCAAATGACATGGAATATTATAAAAACATATACATTGGATATATATGATATATATGATATATAAATAATTAATATCATTCTTTTGGTAATTGAATTTTTACCACATTGGAAATTTTTAATTATAACAAGTTCATTTTTGACTAAAGTTCCGAACATCGACCAAATTTCCTCTATGAACTCAATTAATTCACTAATTATAGTTAAATAAAAAGTGATATAAATGGAATAATAAAATTTAAAAATGTTCTTAAGGAAGTATATATTAACTTAAGTTTATTAATCCGGAATAACACAGAACATTTGAGTCAAGCTGGACATGAGGAAAGGGGTTTCTTATCTCACATTTAATTCCGTGATATTTCCATTGTTCGCCACTTATTCATAGAATGTGGTGTATTATGTACTGACAATTGATAAATATTACCATGATTCTCATTGTATTCCTGGTATTATGTGATTCATTTGGGGGTTATTAAATTTTGGTTATATGACTCAGTTGATTACAACGTTGTTAAGGGTTTCATCTCACTTTTTATTCCTCTGAGATTCGTGCTATATTTGCTACTGTTTCTTTTTGTGTGGTGTATGTACATCCCATGATTGTACTACTTATATAATATAATTCCATTTATGAGTATCTACATCTTTATTGTATGATCCCTATTTCTTGTGGCATATGTTTCGTAAGTTACAAAATCGGTAAAGAAACCTTTCACCCTCCTCATTTTAAAAGTCTTCTTTTTGTTATGTCTTTTAATTTACATCTTCTTATGTCAGGATATGTTATTCTATATCCTTATTTCTATAACTTTTATTTCCAATTGATGAGATACTCTTTTCTATCCCATCAACTCATTCTATGAATTTTAATGTGACGTTGTTAGGCTGTTGAATTTTTGTAAGGGAACTTATTTACCCAATTTGAATTCTTTGGGTTAAACTTATACTTCTTGATTATGTCATGCTATAAATATGTGTCAATGACCTATTATTGATTTACAATTAATATAAACTTATATTGGTTGTATTATTATTTTTCACACATAATTATTTCATTGATTTATCCTCAATCTAAGGATACTCTCTTTATAAAGGATTTCGTCTCAATTTACATTTCATTGAGACTTCATTGTTGTTATGCGCCAATTCACTTTTATATGGTGTATATACAGTCATTTGGAATATAAAATCATGAATCCCTTTATTCTCATGATATTATAATGTTTTTATTAAATGTAATTCATCAATTATTTGTATTCAAGAGTCTCTCATTTTGTTAAAAACTCTTTAACTAAAATATTATTTTAAATGTTTTAGAGATTTATTATTCTAAATTTTTATCTTTAATGTCCATGATTTAAAAATGGTTTTGTGGATTTATATATATGGAAATTAATGTTTTAAAATGATAATTCCATTATAATTATCAAAGTGGTATGGGACACTTTGATTCAAAAATCTATTTTTATATGGTTTTGAAAATGGTTTAAAAAAACATTAATTATTTCAATATCTTGAAATTATTTCTTATGATTGAAAATGAAATATTATTAGTGAAATATTTATATTTTGAAGCTTTTATGTGTTATGATGGTACTTGGAATCATTACTGGTGATTATGTGATAAACCATATGACGGGTGGTGCTGTGGTAAACAAGGATGGGTGGTTACGTTATAACCTACAACGCATTAGGTATGGAAGTTGGTCGTATGGCTATTCAATTTAGTGATGTGTGTGGAAGTCGATCGTATGGTTATTCCACTTAAGAATGTTAATTTCTCAAGTTACCTTTATATGTTATGTGTTCTTTATATGGTTTTTATGGTAATATTTTGGTTACAAAATGGTAATCAATGATCTTTTATTCAGTGAAGAGTATTTATTTCTTCATAAAGGTGAAAAGTATTAATTATGATAAAGTATTCATGGTTTACTTGTTGTTTTGAAAAGATAACAGTTTTCCTTCTTTTTGCATCCCTTAATGAACGTTTTATGTTCATCCCAAGTTTATAAATGTTTTTCACATGAATTAACGATGAATTGGGTCAAGGATGAGATCAATGAAAAGTCTTTCTGTCTAAGACATGGAACTTGACATGACACTTTTTTTCATGAGTTTTTATTTTTTGAATAAAATAGAAACTGAGTAGAAGGGTCTAAATTGAAATTTTTGAGATGTAATGTAATGTTTGTGCCTAATTCTATAAAACTCCAAACCTGAAAATATCCTCAAATTGAATTATTCATTTAATTAAAGATTATGTAATATTTAAGGCCGGGTCCGTATAATAAGGGAATTAAATGAAATAAGAAATAAGATAATTGAATTGACATATGAATATGGATAAACATATTATTATAAAATTTTAGTCATGTATAAATATAAACAAGTTCTCTAATTAAGTTAAGGATAGAAAATTATTCCCTCACAAAAACTTATGGATATGAAATCTTAGACTACCCATAATCATATGGACATGAAATCAAGTTCCACATATACCCTTAATGATATAAAAACTAGGAACATGATTAAGCATATGGAAAAAACATGGTCCAATAATGAAATCATTAACATGAAATATAGTTCACATATTATATATTTTTTCATGAGTTACCCATTTTTACCCAATGTATTAGAGGTGTATATAACTCAGGGACAAACCATTACATAAATAAAATAATACATATGTGTGCGATAAGATCATGAAAAACTCATTATATCATAACCCATGAAAAAATCAGTTTCATATATATTTCATCATTGAACAACCCATGGAAAAGAAACTATTTTCATAAACATTACTAGATGGTATAACCCATTGAAAACAAATAGGTTTCATAAATATTTCATTATTTACTTGTATCATAACATGTATAAATTAAATGGGTTTCATAATAATCATTTCATTCTAATCATAAAGTTACAATTTAATAGAAAAATATGTTATCATAGAATTATATCAATGGTAAAAATTAGGTAAACACAAAGGATTCCACCTAATATGGAAAATTATTTTTAATAGATCTCTTAAAACATTTCATAAAGAAAAGAACCTTTATCATCCTAATATATTATATAAAATATAAAAATCTATAAAAAATTAATCAAAAAAACTTATTTTAAAATATCCTTTTAAACATATAAAAAAATCTATAAATCATAGAGCTTATATAATAGTGGGTAATATAGTCCATACCATACATGGTAAAATAATGATTCTCTAAACATTTTCCATAAAAATAAAAAAATGTCATATTCATAAAACAAAAAAAATTCCACTATTAAACTATTTTTTAAAAAGTTAAACATTTCTAAAAAGTTCTTAAAAATAATATTTATAATACTAAAAAAATTAAAAAAAAAATTATACTTTATTTACAAAGAAGAAAACACATTTTCGACCGAAGAGATAAATAATGTTAGAATTTATTAATAATAATATTTTGGTAGCTTGAGTAAATAAAGAGAGTAAAATAAAATAAAAATCTATATTTACATGACATAACCAGATTAGAATAATATTCTCTTCTTTATTGAGAGGTATATCATAATATTTAATAACCATAAATGTGATCATAAATAATCTTGATAAATAACAAGACTTTATCATTAAACCCTTATGATTTTGTTAAATTTTGCATCATGACCCCATGATATATAAGACCTTATATATATATTTAAATCAAAAATAAATTTCATTTGGATAATCCTAAAATAAATTAATGTGAAGTATATAAACCGCCCAAAAGAAACAAGTGTTTAATAAGGAATGTGTCCCATAAAAATAAATGTGAGATGAAAAATCATTACCTTTGATTTGATATCCTTCATACGCATTAGAAACTCTATAACAAATATAGGTTTATTATAAATATATTATAGAACCATATATATATATATCATATAATATATAATTTAATTATATCATTTTATCAATGTATTGTTACAAATTCATTGTTGAAATCACTTTTCAAGTAATAATTTCCTTGTTTTCAGGTATGTTATGATATGTAAATTTTGGTCATTTTATTTTTATAGTCAATAAATAATCAACATAATTTTTATCAAGATATAAATATACAATATAATAATTAGATTCATAATTAGATTCATACATAAAAGATAGAGATAATAAAATGAACTACACTATTCAAGGAAACAGTTGATCGTATGTATGCCTGACTACTTATTCCATTTTTTTAATTGATAGAAATAAGGAAATGTAAAATATATTAACCTATAATGAATTTTTATAGTATAAAATTTATATAATATATAAATTAAATCTATCCATATTACCATCCATGTAAAATAATAATTAAATATGAGTCACATCTCATCATAGAGATAGTAGGGAACACAATTTTAGGAGCAACACTATTTTTTCCAATGGGTTTGAAGGTAAGACGTTATTTGTGAAATTATAATTATATACATATAATTATTTCCAAAATATCATATGAAAACATTAAATACATCATTATTTCCATCCTTTATAGTTGGTTATTGAAAATGAGCTACATAGGTTCAAGACACGGTAGTCTGTTATACACACAATCAAGGGTTTTGTTTCCAATTGATTAGAATAAGAGATGGATATAGGTTTTTAAATAAACATAATAAAATCTTATTATATTTTATAAATTGTATCTATTATATTTTAATCATTAATAGATGAATTAATGAGGTAATGGAATAAGTTAAAAAAAGAATGAATTTATTGAAAACAATTATATTACCTTTGGAAAACCTCATTTTGATCACTTATTAAAAACCCTATGGGTTGTCTTTTGGGAAGACAATTATCTAAGTGGCATAAATTTGGTTTACAGGGACAAATTTTGTTAGGGTTTCTAAATTAAAACTTCTTCAAATGTGTGGGTAAGTTAATGGAGGAGGTTCCCCTTTATAATTGAGGAGGAGTGATGTTTTTGTAAATACATAAAACTATTCAATAACAGGAAGTCACAATCTATCCATGATATTCAAAAAAAATACTTATACGTGTGGTATTTTTTTAACTACTAGGAATATAACATGAAAAATCTTGTTTTCACCTTTACCTTGGTAATTATTTTTTACAGTCTTACTATTCATTTTGATAAAAAAAATTAGATTAACATTTTGCATAATATTAAGTTTTTTTTATTTAGAATATGGAATTCATTTTATCTAATTAAATAAATAAAATTTATATTATTTGATTTCAAATTAGACCCATAAGAAATATGAAATGCTTTTAAAAAAAGATTCCATAATTAGATAAGTATTTATAACATAATTAATAAATAACATGATTCCAATAACATAAATTATATTAATAACTATATAATATAAATTATTATGATTTTAATCTATTTAAACATAAAATTTAACATTGTAAATGCTTTAAAAGGAATGACACTTTTTAATTAGAATCTATATTTTCCACTCTTTAAAGAAAAAATATTTAATTTAGAAAATTCTCAAAAATACACTCAAAAGTAATTTTTAGTGTTGATTGAAAAAATTTAATTAATTTATTGAAATATATTTTATAAAATTAGAAGAGGGAAATTTTAAAATTTCTACACATAACCTAAAGAAACCACCTTTTGAAAACAATATTTTTAAGCATAAAATTAGATCCATTCTTATTACATGCCTAGAAAATTATTAGATGTATGATGAAACATTTTATTGATAATATTATATAAAAAATCCATTTAAATAATTGAATAATATAATTTAATGTAATTTATAAAGATAACGAAACATTGTGTGAAGAAAAATAATTTTTTATAAAAAATAATTAATTTCAAATATTTTTTATTTTCATAAGAAATCAATTGATAACTAATGAATTTATTTTTTAACATGGGTACAACATATAATTTTCACACATTATTTCTCCCTATTCAAACCCAAAACTTTAATGGATATGTTATAGATCTCACAGTACATAATAACTGACTGTGTTGTCGTGACGCCTCAAATTGATAGTTATTTAAAGAAGATTTTGTAGTATAGGGACGACCCTAAGTCATTTGTCATGGAGCATTGATAGGTTTTGAGTGTTTTTTTAATAATAAGAACAAAATTAGAGGTGATTTTGTAAACAATTTTAAGTAATTATCTTAACAAAAAGAGTTTTAAAATTTAAAGGCAAAGAGGATTTTGAAAAATATGAGATAAATAAGTGATAATGCTAAGTTACTATAGCACTTGAAGAGTTCCTTATTCTTAATTGATTATTAGGTTTTATTATAATCCTTTGGTTGAGGGTTAACTAAGATCGTGGTTCCCTTATTTCCTCTTAAAATTATTCACAATAAACCACCCCTTGACACAACAATCATGTTGTAAATGTTTGGAAAACAAGCATAGAGTGAGTTCTACCAATGCACACTGAAATCTCTTGTATGTGTGATAGAAAGAGGATTCTTTTGTTGTCCAATCGGAACAACCCAAGATTCCCACTTGAATCTCAACCCAATCTGTATAGAAATGAGAAATGTTTCACTTAATTAAACAAAATCGATGCATTCAGAGAAGAAACATATAAAGATTAAATAGAAGTGAAATAATTCGCACACAAATTACAAAAAACCAATAGAATATATGGAATCGTAACTCCCTATTCAAGTGTGTATCTCCCTCACAATGATCACCCACCATTTAGCTTTATATCGAGAGGATGAGGAAGCTCACGTGGAACTCCTTCTTCATTATTGATCCCCCTATGAGGATAGGGTCCTCCAAAACATCAAGGATGAGGGGGAGACTCCTCTAGGACTCCAAAATGGCATAGGTTCACTTCTGGTTCGAACTACCAAATGAGGTTCCAAAGGTGCCTTTTTATAACCAAAATGGTAAGTGGTTTTGGGCACCCATAGTTTGATAAACTACATGGAGGATGGTTTTTGGCTACTAGACAATCGAATATCCCTTTTGAAAAAACTGTACAGCTGTACCCCCACATCTTAACTATCCCCACCGATATTTTGGCATCCTTTGGACAATGACAACTCGATATATTTACATATAATAGAACTCAACTTGTGACTTTTTTATGATTCAGTGTCTTGAAAAGATCAGTTTTTGTCGGCCCCCTAAAATCTGAATCGGGATTGGGTTTCTTGAGATTAAATGTAGCCAATTAAATTCTGGACTATACCACAAAATTTCATCCCATTTTGATGCAAGGTCTAGTGTAAGTGTGCTGATTAATCCACTGGTGTTCTTTGATCCTGTGCTGTTTGGCCTATATTTCATGGACTTCATAATGGGTCCTCCAAATCACCTCCACCTTCAATGATATTATCAAACTAGTAACATTTCCATTTTTAACAGTGATAAAAATAAAATAACTAAATCAAAAATTAAAATAATTTTGTTATTATATTTGGAATTTACAATACAAATTCAGTTTAATACAATGGTGTATGGGTTAAAATGATACTGTGAATCGTGGTACGATCACACCCCCACACCTAAACATTTTCCCTCCTGGGAAAAGTTATATTTTCAGAAATTATGTAGGTATATATTACTAACATCATGAATATTTAACATCTGAGGTAATTTTAATTCAATACTGTAAAGTGATCAATGCACAAACCACACTAAAGAGTTATTATAAGTGAAAATAGAAAAAGTTGTCTCATAAATCATATCGCAGTGAAATTCAAAGAGATTCATGATACCAAATTGAGAAAGGAGTATAAAAGTCAACCATTCCACTAACTCTCCATGTGTGTGTGTGAAAACCATTCCATGCTATTCTTTCCACTTTTTATCCAATAAATATAGGTTATTATTAAAATTTTCATCTTAAAATATTTTTTCCACTGAACTTTCCTTACCTACTTTGCAATAATATTTCATGACCCACTCACTTAAGAATTTCCAGATGTTAAACCATAATCTTATGACCTAGATATCCCCATATGTTTCACAAATCTTCACTCCCCCTATTTATTATTTTTTTTATTTTTTTCAAAAGATTCATTTGGGAAAAATCTCACACTCATCTCTTAACCCTTGTTTGATCTTCTCAAGACACTAATTATAATAGTTATAACAAGATCAATGGTTGAAGAGGAGTTTTTTTTGACCGTTCCAATACAAAAACAATTTTTTTTTCATATTGATATTTTTTGAGGGCATACAACAATTAGATTTCATGTACACACACATAGGTTAATCTGGTACAGCAATGAAACAAATCAGATAAGGAATGAACATATGGAAATATCACTTTAAGATGAAAAATATTAACCTAACATAAATTTACCTTATATTAAGTAAGAAACATTCATACTTTGTAGTTTGGTGAAAAATGTGTGAATATAGTAGTGACACATTTTTTCCAAAAACTACTCAAACACAGGGCATCAATCATCTCAGAGGTTTCATAGAGATACAACTATTTATATCATTAACAGAAAACCAATTCCATAAAAATCACTTCTTGATGTTATATTCATACAAACATTCATTCCATAACAGCTTCAGGTCTTCATCAAATGTTAAATAAACATTGAATAAAAAATTTGAACATGAATTTTCAATAAGTTCTATGATTTTGTGACCATAAGTGGAGGGAAGTGAAAATACAATAAATAAAGAAAAAAATAGAATAAAGAAAAAAATGATGAAAATACTAATAAACTAAATAGGATGGGAAAAGGGAAAATACCATAAAGAAGGAAAAAAAGAGAAGAAAGAAAAAGGTGATGATAAATATAATAAACTAAACAATATGGGGAAAAGTGAAAATACCATAAAGAAGGAAAAAAGAGAATAAAGAAGAAAGACGATGAAAAATCATAACAATCCTAGGAATGTATATATCCCCCCACACCTAATTTGTGTAGTTTCATCACTATAATAGAAGAAAAGTTGGGATGGAAGGATAAAACCTTGTGAGTTTCATTCATATATTTCTTCTAGAACATGGATTTCCTCCACTGGAGACTCCAAAATGATTTCGTGGAAGTGATTTAGCATCTACCCATTGACAATGAGGGTTTACTTGGTTTCATCATTTTTAACAAAGGAAAAATGGAATGGATAGATGTTAGTAACAATTTATGGTCCAAACCAACTAGAACAAAGCTTATATAGATGTAACTTTAGCCTTGAATTTTAGAGGAGTACCTCCTTCCCAAAATATAATTGATGATGAAGGATGAGATGGTCATGGGAAGCCTTGGTTCGCACCTCATAAATCCTAGAGTTATCATATTCATCTCTTCTCATTTATTCCTACTCCTAAATCTACAACTTCTTTTGGGCACCTGCACCAAAATGATTTTAATTTCAATGTTTGATGGCCCAGTAGGCTTGGTACTCAATCTCAACAAAGAGGTGACTACTCTTTCCAAACAGTAGTCGATATGGTGACATGCCAATGGGAGTTTTGAAAGCAGTTCGGTAATCCCTTAATGAATCATCGAGGCTAAGACTCCAATATTTTCTATTGGGTTGAACCATTTTTTTAGAATCTATTTCACCTCCCTATATTACATCTCTACTATACCATTGGTCTGTGGGTGATATGAAGTAGACACTCTATGCCCGACCCCATATCAACACAAAATAGATTGCATTGTTCGATTACAGAAATGAGAACCCTGGTCACTGATGACGAACCTGGGTAGTCCAAACATACAAAAGATTTGGGTTCTCAAAAACTCTACAACTACCTTAGAATCATCAGTCCTTGTAACTCATACCTCTACCCATTTTGAAAAATAATCCACTGCCAATAGAATGTACATGTTACCAAATGAATTGGGGAATGCTCTTATAAAGTCAATGCCGCAAACATCGAAAATTTTATGGAAGAACAAGAGTTTTTGTGTAATATCGTTTCTTTTAGATACATTCACCATTATTTGATAGCAATTCAAATATTTACAGAATTTATTGGCCTCCCGAAACAATGTGGGCCGAAAGAGACCAGAATTGAGGTCCTTGTGAGCAGTCTGTTGGGGACCAAAATGGTTCCCACAAGCAACAGTGTGGAAGAACATAAGTATGGACTCAAACTCACTATAGGGAACACAATTCCTAAGGAATTTATCACTAAAAGTTCGCCAAAGGTAGGGTTCATCCCAAATGTACCATTGGGACTCATGTTTTAGACTGTTGGCCTGGTTTTTTTTTGAAATTGGTAGGAATGAAAGATGTTACCAAATAATTTACAATTTCTGCAAACCATGGAATAGAATCTTGTACTTAGTACTATTTATCATCAGGAAACATGTCATTTATGGAATACAAGGGTATGATTCAATGTCTTAGGATGGGGGTATCCTATTGATAGAGTCAACCACCATATTCTATACTTCTTTTTTATCTCTAATTTTCAAATTGTATTCATGAAGGAGGAGCATCAAGTGAATGAGTTGTGGTTTGTATTCTGGTTTCATAAGGAGATACTAGAGTGTTGTATGGTTTTTGAATAAAATGACTTTAGACCCTAAAAGATATGACCAAAATTTGTCCAAGGCAAACACAATGGAAAGGGATTATTTTTTAGTTGTGGTGTAGTTTTCTTGGGAAGGGTCCAGTATATGTGAGTCATAGGCAATGACATGTGGACATCGATCGACCCTTTATGATAAGACTTCCCCAGCAACATAGTTAAAGGAATCACAATTGTTATCAAATGGTAAATCCCATTGTGGTGGTTGGATTACCGTGGGTAATGTGAGACTCAATTTTAACTTATTAAAAGCTTCCTCAAATTCATTATCAAAAACAAATTCGTTTTCATTTTAGAGTAATTGAGAGAGGGGGAGTGCAATTTTACTAAATTCATGAATGAAACGACGGTAAAATACAACATGACCTAAGAAAGACCACCCATCCCATACATTTTTTTGGGAATGGTAGGGAAGAAATGACATCCACTTTTGATTTATCAACTTGGATTCCATACCCAGATATGACATGTCCCAAAACTAAACCTTGTCACGCCATGAAATGAAATTTCAAATAATTTAATAAGAGGTTATTTTCAATACAACGACGTAGGGGTAAAACAAGACAACTCAAACATTAATTAAAATTAGATCCATAAACAATGAAATCATCCATGAACACTTCCATGAAAATCTCTAGGTAATCCATAAAAATACTAACTATGAATCGTTGGAAAGTACCCAGAGCATTGCACATACCAAATGGAATCCTCCTATATGATAATGTGTCAAAGGGGAAAGTGATTATTGTAATTTTCCAATCCTTAGGGGAAATATGGATCTCAAAGTATCCAGAATACCCATTAAGGAAATAGTAGTGATACTTACCCACTATCCTCTCTTGCATTTGGTCAATGAATGGAAAAGGGGAGAGGTCCTTACTAGTGTATTAGTTTAGTCTATGATAGTCTATACAGACACGCCAACTATTCTGCCAATGAGTTTTAACCAATTCTTTGTTTTAATTTTTTATAAATATAAGGCCAGTTTTCTTAGGAACTACATTAATGAGACAGACCCATTGGATGTCAGAGATGGGGTAAATGATTCCAGTATCCAATAATTTTTTTACATCATTTTTCACAACTTCTAGGAGGTTTGGGTTTAGTTGACGTTGTGTGTACATCACTAGTTTATCCTCATCATTCAAAAAAATTGATGTGTACAAATTGATGGGCTAATACCCGGATAGTCAACAACTGTCCATCCCAATGATTTTTTATACTCCCTAAAATGTTCAAGAAATCACAATTCATTATTACAAGGGAGTGAACTAGAAATGATGATGGGAAACATATTTTCATTCTCAAGATATGAATATTTTAAATCATGAGGCAATTGTTTCAATTCCAATTCAGGTGGATTTTGTATTGTTGATAGTTTGTGTGAAAGTGATAGGACATTGATCCCATCTAACTTTTCAATGGTAACATCTTCAAATGAGGAATGATATTTTACAAGCTTAGTAGTATCATTTATGGTCATTGAATCCTCAGTGTTCAAAAAATCAACAACCAATAAACATACAAGACACTTTTCTAGACCACTACAACAATCAATGCAAGAATCATTTCCAAGAATTTCTATCAATAAAGAAAACTCACAAAGGGGACCAAGGGAATGAAATGATCTTCTTTTCAAGGGAATGGAGTACATCTGTAGAATTAATAGAGAGAGAGGAATGTTCTTCTGAGGGGTTCTTCATGGGATCAAGGATATTGAAATGGACTATGTCATCACCAAATTCCATAGCTAATGTACCATTATGGACATTAATTATGTTTTTTTTTTGGTTTTCAAGAATGGTATCCCAAATATAATTGGGTCCTGTCCATTAATCATATCATCTTCCATTTTTAGCATATATAAACCTGTAGGAAAAATTAAAATTTCCACCCTCAGAATAACATCCTCTAACACACCATTATGGTGTGGGGTACTCTGGTTGTCCAGTTGAACAAAAATTATAGTGGGATTCAGTTCCCTGACCTGTAATGTAGAGTAAATACAGTGAGGCATCACATTTGTAAATGCACCTAAATCATGTATGTCATTGGAAAATGAATACTCCCATATGGTGCATGGAATTGATATGTCCCCGAATCATTGCACTTGGGGGGAAGTGATGGCTCTATCAATACTGATATGTTCACCCCCAAGCTCACCATTTCATCTCCATGAATTCACCTTCGGTGTATAGACATCTCCTTCAAAATCATTTCATATCTTAAAATTTGTTTCACAACATCAATCAAGTGGAAGTTTACCTATACTTTCTTGAAAGTTTTCAATATTTCCTTATCTAGTAGAGTTTATTTTTGTTTCCTAGGTTGGGTGGACCTTTGGGGAAATAGAAGGGGAACGGGGTGTCTAGAAGACTCATCGACATAAAAACTCTTTTCTTTGGAAGGGATTCTCTCAATACATAGTTTTTCAACATTTGGAACATTTTCAAAGGATGGGATGGAGGTTTCTTCATGAGGGGATGACTCTAATATAGGTTTCATTGGGTTTTTAAGTCTTGATCCACTCCTAAGGGTGATGTCACTAAAATTTCCCTTATCCCTAGGGTTAACTACTGGTTGAAAAGGTTGTTTACCTGACCCATGACTTTGAATTTCTCCCACTGAGTTATCTAGTTGGCCTAATTGGGTTTCAAGGTATTGTAAGGCTGCCAGGCTGGTTTTCTAGAATTTGATATTTTTGGCAGCCATTTGTTTGATCATATCTTCTCTGTTTGTAACACCCGAGATTTTTATGAGTAATATTTTGTTTTTATGTTATATATGTATCATCAAAGGAATCTTTCACTACACACTAGCTTTTCTTACTTTACACACAATCGCGACCTTCCTCGATAGCTTGCGTTGTACGCAATACCGAGTTTCACTAAACGACGATATGCTATATTATTTAAAATAGTCATTATGAACAGTAATAACCACTTTTTGAAATTTTATCTTTCAAAATGGACCTCATTTTTTGATTCGGAATACCGAAATTATCTTAGGGTGAAATTTTGGTATTTTTCTGAAAACTTTCAATTTTTGATGAATAGTGAAACCACTAAGTGGTAGGTTAAAAAATGAATTTTGCATTAAACTTAATTTTACCGCTTCTATGAATGGAATTTCGAAAATCCGATAGACACGGTTGATATCAGTAAGTAAAATGTGGTTTAATGAGATAAAAATAATTTTTTGGTGAATCGTATCTTTTTACTTTTTTTTACCGCGGTTAATAGTAAATAGGGTAACTAAGGGTAAATATGATATTACTATTACCCTAACACATGTTCTAATTCTATTGGATAAGTGTAATTCGACCAGAAACAACCTTATGAATATAATATGACCATTTAGGTCCACTTGGATTAGATTATGACATTTAATATTATTTTATTTAATGAATAGTTAAAATAGTTAAAATCAAAGTTTAATAACTAAAACATTTTTAATATGGGTTTATACATAAGATAAATTCGATTATAAATATTCATTAGAAATATAAAAAGATTTCCTACATAATGATATTTTATTTAGAATTTTTAGACTTTAAATAAATTAATTTATTTATGACACAACGATGATGCAGTAATTAAGCTTTTAAGGAAATGTTAACATAATTGATGTTATAAATGCCCAACTAAATGTAATTTGAGACTTTTTATGAATTAAAATAATTTTATAGGTTACTATGATATCTAAGTGTTGATTTAATAAACTTGTTTCAAACATATAATTATGTTATGACTTTCAAAAAAATCATATATCAAATAGTGACAAAATAGACACAAAATAGTTTTTAAATAAAATATTATATTATTAATTGTTATTTTATTCCTAAAAATCTAAGGTTCGGCCAAATGACTTAGATAAGGATATATATATTAATAATAAACAACTTGGGGTTCTTTTGGCATGTTATAGTAAGTGTATTAACCATATAGTGTAAGAAAACAAAAAGACACGGTAAAAGTTAAATTATTTAACTTAGAGTTAAATCTAATTGATAAGGTTAAAATAATACCCTAAACTTGTCTAAATCCTATTGGTTGATAGGCTTTCGACCCATCCCCACTTTACCTTAGAAATAAGACCCTTTGGAACCATTATAAACCGATTTTGACTTAAATATAAAATAATATTTTGAGGTATTCCTAAGGTGCCCCTCTCCTCCCTTATAAAAGTGCACCTACTCCCCCTCCTACTCACACCAATTTGAGAACTCAAGCTCGGAAAAACCCTGCCAAAATCCCTTCTCCACTTCCCTAGAATAATCCTAGAGGTCCTGGTCTTCTTCAAATACCAATCTTAGTTACCTAAGTGGAGGATTCAAAGAGGCGTTTCAAAGAAGAGGTAATATCCATTACCGATCTTTTCAATTTCTTTCTTCTTCAACTTCTTCTTCTTTAGTTGTTTCATGATAAAGTAATAATATCAGTATTACTTACATACTGATATGTTATTATAAATATGAAACAACCCTAATTCATCTTCTATCCATCCTACGGGAAAATAAAATCACCGCGCGTGCGTACGTACGGAATACCGTCTCCACGCCGTGGTGTACTCTATTTTCCACCATAACCTTACAAGGATGGGTATAATGGTGTAATGAGTAACTATATATGATTATTATAAAGTGATATTGATACTGAAATACAATTCCACGATCATGGGAACAATATCATCGCTCGTGCGTACGTACGGAATACCGTCTCCACGATGTGATGTGACTCGTTCTACATGATCATCATTACATAGTAATTATATAAATGAATTGAGTGAATAAATATGATATATGTTACACTAATACCATTCTGGATATAAGGTATCCATAACCTTAAAAAAAGAATAAGAATTTATTTGGCAAAATACGCATAAGAACAAAAGGCAATAAAGACCCGAGTAACAAGTAACAATGAAATATTACTAATAAGAAGCTAAGAATATGACCATATATGATATCATATCAATATGTATGATTCAGGAATAAGTCAATAACATTATTTAAACCATTATACAGGAGCTTCGGACACATACAAAGCAAATCGGACCAAAGGTAAGTGAAATATCACAATCTCATTTTTATCCGAGATTGTTTATACTTTGGTATTTACTGGGGTGTATTTTATCATCCACATCAATGTTTCCTCAATATGTAATATTTATATCCTTCTACAATAGTTTATATTCAATTTAACCCTTCGGTGGGTTTTTAGTAAAGAATATGAAAGGAATCTTTTGTTGTTTTTCGTACGAGGTACTTTTTGACTTTTCCGAAAAAAGTACGAAGAATGTTTTTTTTAACTTATACGGCAAGAATGGATTTTTATAACATTTTTTCCAAGAATCATCCTTTATAAGTTTTCAAGTTTATTTTTAATCAACTTCTTTTAGTTTATAATTGTATGACATGTTAAGAAAAGAAAAGTGTTTTTGAAGAAGAAAGGATATTTTCCTCAAGAATGGAGTTCAAATGTTTTATCAAAATTATTTTACATCTAAGATAATATAGGGTTATGTTTTTATCCCTATTATTACAATGATTTGTTTATGTTTTGAGGGAATTATTTTTATGAAGTCATTTACCGTATATGATTTGTTTTATGATGTCATGATGTTTCAAGAATCCCATTTTTGTTACATGTGTTATGCGATGATGTATGATTTATGATTATGTGGCACACATAAGAAATGATTAATTATAAGATGGGTGGGACCTATATCTCCCTCCAATTCATTGGGTAAAGATTTATATCTCATGAGATAGACATGGCTGGAACGGAAGGTTATTTCAGTTCAGGGATACATGACTGAAATGAGGAGTGAACTCGGTTCAGAAATGGAGTTTTTCTGCTAAGATAGTCTTGGCAATGAGTCATGACTAAAAAGAAATGATTTTCCATGATTATGTGTGCATGCCACAAAGATTCAAGTTTTATGTTATGATTATGGGGATCTCATTTTCACTTCTATGATTTATTCCATGTTAAGATATTATGATCTCTTTTGCAGGTTATGATTTTCAAAAAGATATGATATGATTCTTATTTCCTTTATTTGCCCTTGCTGAGCATTTGAGCTCACCCTTTTTTGTATGTATTCTTTTCCCCAGGTCAGGAAGATGGATATTAAGTAGAATATGCTAAAAGGGACCCTAGATATGATGAAATAAATGGGAGACACTATAGAAGATTTATGAACCAGTTGTTTATGTTTCCCAGTTTCTAAAGACACTATACCTATACGGTCCTTTGTGGTTTTTTCATATGTTGTAATAAGTGTGCTTCAATTTTGAAGTATTAACAATGTATGTAAAGTATGGGTCATTATAGTTGGTATCAGAGGAAAGGTATAGTCAAACTTTGGAAACTAGGATGTGAAAGCCTTAGTAAGAACCCTAAGGATAAGTCTAAGCATAGAACACAATCTTAGTGTTTTAGAAATGGCCATGAATAACCTAGGATAAGACCTTAAGCGTGAAAATTTTATTATGTGGTTTTCGTATTATAATTAGTGTTGCTCACGCTATTCTTCTTGGTTTTAGTTAATGGTTGGAACCCGAAGGAACCGTGTTAATGCGGAATGCGATGGGCAATGAAATGATTGTCCCCCTGAGCAACCAAACGATATGGGAGCTAGAATGAAAAATCTTATATCCATGCACACACAACTTTCTCAAGCTATGAATCATGCAGGACTTCCAAACGAGCAAAGGAAGGAGCAACATTCTGTTGAATCCTTCATGAGGCAGTGTCCACCTTCTTTCAGCAGGTCTACTGATCCATTAGTTGCTGAACAATGGATTAGTACTACTGAAAAGATATTTTCAGTTCTTCAATGTTCTGAACATGATAAAGTCATCCTAGCAGTGTATCGTTTGGAAGGAGATGCTGATCAATGGTGGAATCTTATTAAGAATACGAGGCAAAGGGATGAAATTGAGTCCATGGAATGGGATGAGTTCAAGAACTTATTTTTCAATAAGTACTTCCCTCGTATTCTCCGAACAAAGATGGAGAAAGAGTTTCTTGAACTGAAGCAAAGGGATGATGAATCTATTGGTACCTATGAAGCAAATTTTACAAGACTTGCAAGGTACGCTTCTGGTATTATTATCCAACCTGAGAGTAAGATCGATCGATTATTTAGTGGCTTAAAACCAAGTCTTCGAAGGGCGTTAGCCATAAGGGACTTCAATAGCTATGAGGAAATCGTTCGATGTGCTCGCAAAGTCGAGATGGATATTGGAGTAACCCATCAGTCATAAGGGTTTGATAAGAAGAGGAAAATGGAATTCAAAGGAAAATCTAAAGAGCACACTGAAAAGAAGATGAGCTTTCCCTTATGCTCAAAGTGTGGAAAGAAACATGGAGGGAGTTGTTTTAAAGGGACAAGTAAATGTTTCAAATGTGGAGAGGAAGGTCATTGGGCATTTGAATGCCGCGATAATGGGAAGAAGATGTCTAATGATGCAAACAAAGGAAGGGATACACAGAATGAACCTACTACACTTCAATGTTTCAAGTGCAAGGACATGGGGCATTATGCCAATCAATGCCCAAATCCAAGGGTTGATGATGATGGTCGACGTCAACAAACTCTTAAGGCTAAAGACAAAGGAAAGTCACATGCAATTTCTATCAGCGATGTGGAGTACGATAACGAAGTGGTGAAAGGTACACTTACCATCCACTCTAAAGTAGAAAACGTTTTATTTGATTCTGGATCCACCCACTCTTTTATTTCTGAAGAATTTTCTAAGGGTATCACCATATTACCTCAACAATTAGATGTTGAGTTAGCTGTGACAACACCTAATGGCACATCAATCGCATCAAAAGTTTATAATTCTTCTCCGATAGAAGTTTGTGGGAAAGTGCTTCCTGCAAATCTGGTGATCCTTCCTTTAGTGGAATTCGATGTGATTCTTGGTATGGATTATATTTCTTTATACGGAGCTCATATCAATTGCCAAAGAAGGGAAGTCACATTTCATATTCCAGATCAATCTATGATCGTCTATCAATGCAAGGATGAACATAACCTTCCAGTGGAAATTTCTTCCATTTTATGGGTATTGATTCCACTAAATGAAGGTTATTTATCTCAAATGGTTGGTGAGAAACTCACGATTAAGAATATGCCCATCGTACGGGAGTTTGATGATGTCTTTCCAGAGGAATTACCGGGTCTTCCACCAAATCCTGAAGTTGTGTTTTCAATAGAACTCGTACCGGGTGCTTTGCCTATTTCAAAGACACCTTATAGAATGGCCCCAATTGAGTTGCAGGAATTGAAGAAGCAACTCCAAGAGAATCTTGATAAGGGATTCATACGCCCTAGTGCGTCACCTTGGGGAGCACCTATTCTATTTGTTAAGAATAAAGATGGATCAATGAGACTCTGCATTGATTATTGAGAACTTAACAAGATCACTATCAAGAACAAATATCCTCTCCCACGCATTGATGACTTATTTGACCAACTATGTGGAGCTCAATACTTTTCCAAGATTGATCTTCGTTCAGGGTATCATCAATTAAGGGTCAAAAGGGAGGATATACCAAAGACGGCATTCTGTACAAGGTATGGATACTATGAATTTATAGTGATGCCATTTGGTCTTACTAATGCCCCTGCTATCTTCATGGATCTAATGAATAGAGTCTTTAGATACTATCATGATCAATTTGTGGTAGTCTTTATAGACGATATTCTTGTCTATTCAAAGAGCAAGGAAGAGCATGAAGATCACTTGAGAATTATATTGAAGACCCTGAGAAAGGAGAAGCTTTATGCCAAATTTACCAAGTGTGAATTTTGGCTTCAAAAAGTTTCATTTTTGGGTCACATAATCTCAAAAGAGGGGATATCTGTGGATCCGGCAAAAACAAAGGTTATCGAAAGATGGTCGAGACCAACAACAGTAACTGAGATACGAAGTTTTCTTGGTTTGGATGGATATTGTCGACGTTTTGTGAAAGATTTTTCACGATTATCTAATCCACTCACCAAGTTGACTTGGAAAGGATTTATGTTTGTCTGGACGGAGGAATGTGAAGAGAATTTCAAGGAGTTGAAAAGAAGGTTATCCAGTGCACCTGTGCTCACACTACCTTGTAGTGGAGAAAGGTTTGTAATCTACAGTGATGCATCCAAGAACGGATTGGGGTGTGTTCTTATGCAAAATGATATAGTGATAGCTTATGCCTCACGACAGTTGAAAATCCATGAGCAAAATTACCCAACACATGATTTGGAGTTAGCTGCGGTAATCTTTGCATTAATGATTTGGAGGCATTACCTTTATGGTGAAAGGTGTGATATTTATACTGATCATAAAAGTTTAAAGTATATTTTCACACAAAAGGAGCTGAATATGCGTCAAAGAAGATGGTTGGAGCTGATTGAGGATTATGACTGCTCAATCCATTACCACCCTGGGAAAGCAAACAAGGTGGCAGATGCATTAAGTCGACAAGACCATGCTAGTTTATCCATGATGAGGATCACAAAAGATCCAATATTTATGGATTTACAAAGGATGGATCTTGGAATTATAATGGAAGGGGAAAAATCTTATCTTTCTCAAATGAATGTTCAACCATCTATACATATGAAGATTAAAGAGGCACAGAAAGAAGATGTCGAGTTACAAAAGAAGGTGAGAAATGTTCCTGAGTTCAACTTTGGTTGTGATGGGATAATAAAGTCCAGGAATCGGGTTTGTGTTCCTCCCATCCTCGAATTAAAGAAGGAGCTGCTGGATGAGGCTCATAGTTCTTCATTCTCTATTCATCCTGGAAGCACAAAGATGTATAGGGACTTGAAAGAGTACTTCTGGTGGGATGGCATGAAAAGAGATGTTACTGAATATGTCTCTCGATGCTTGGTATGTCAACAAGTTAAAGCTGAGAGACTGAAGTCTAAGGGGATGTTACAACCATTACCCATACCCGAATGGAAATGGGAAAACATTACTATAGACTTTGTCACAAGACATCCTAAAACATCCAAAGGCAATAATGCTATCTGGGTCATAGATGATCGTCTTACAAAGTCTGCACACTTCATTGCTATTAGAGAGGATTTCTCTCTGGATCAGCTTTCCAGGATATATGTAAAGGAAGTGGTAAGATTGCATGGAGTACCAATTTCTATTATATCTGATCGGGATCCGAGATTTACCTCGAAGTTCTGGTGAAGTCTTCAGCATACTCTGGATACAGAGTTGAGTTTCAGCACTGCTTATCATCCTCAGACAGACGGTCAGTCTGAGAGAACAATTCAAACCCTAGAAGATATGTTGAGAGCTTGCTCTATGGATTTCAAAGGAGGTTGGGATCAACACCTACCTTTAGTGGAATTTTCTTATAATAATAGATTTCACTCCAGTATTCAGATGGCTCCTTATGAAGCTCTCTATGGAAAGAAATGAAGGACTCCAACTTGATGGGATGAAGTTGGGGAAAGAAAGCTATTAGGACCTGATCTCATTGATGAAATGGCAGAAAACGTGAGATCTATTCAACAACACATAAGAGTAGCTCAGAGTCGACATAAAAGTTATGCCGACAACCAAAAAAAATACCTAGAGTTTGAAGTGGGTGATAAAGTGTTCTTACGGATATCTCCCTGGAAGAGAGTCATGAGATTTGGAAAGAAGGGGAAGTTGAGCCCTAGATATATCGGTCCTTTCGAAATACTGGATCGTGTTGGAAAGGTATCTTACCGATTGGCGCTTCCACCGAATCTCTCTCAAGTTCATGATGTGTTCCATGTACCTCTCCTGAGAAAGTACATACCTGATCCTTCACATGTACTCAACTCAGAAGTTGTACCGCTGGAGCAAAATCTTTCTTATGAAGAACAACCGATAGAGAATCTGGATCGTAGCGAAAAAGTCCTATGAAACAAGACCACTCGATTGGTGAAAGTTTTATGGAGGAACCACCAACTTGAAGAAGCTACATGGGAGATTGAGGATATGATGAGGGAGAAGTATCCTCATATGTTTTTTACAAAGTGACGAATTTCGAGGGAGAAATTCTTTTTAAGGGGGGTAGAATGTAACACCCGAGATTTTTATGCGTAATATTTTGTTTTTATGTTATGTATATATCATCAAAGGAATCTTTCACTGCACACTAGTTTGGCTTACTTTACACGCAATCACGACCTTCCTTGATAGCTTGCGTTGTACGCAATACCGAGTTTCACTAAACGACGATATGCTATATTATTTAAAATAGTCGTTATGAATAGTAATAACCACTTTTTGAAATTTTATCTTTCAAAATGGACCTCATTTTTGGATTCGGAATACCGAAATTAGCCTAGGGTAAAATTTTGGTATTTTTCTGAAAACATTCAATTTTTGATGAATAGTGAAACCACTAAGTGGTAGGTTAAAAACTGAATTTTGCATAAAACTTAATTTTACCGCTTTTGTGAATGGAATTTCGAAAATCCGACAGACACAGATGATATCAGTAAGTAAAATGTGGTTCAATGAGAAAAAAATAATTTTTTGGTGAATAGTAACTTTTTACTTTTTTTTACCGCGGTTAATAGTAAATAGGGTAACTAAGGGTAAATATGATATTACTATTACCCTAACACATGTTCTAATTCTATTAGATCAGCGTAATTCTACCAAAAACAACCTTATGAATATAATATGACCATTTAGGTCCACTTGGATTAGATTATGACATTTAATATTATTTTATTTAATGAATAGTTAAAATAGTTAAAATCAAAGTTTAATAACTAAAACATTTTTAAAATGGGTTTATACATAAGATAAATTCGATTATAAATATTAATTAGAAAGATAAAAAGATTTCCTACATAATGATATTTTATTTATAATTTTTAGACTTTAAATAAATTAATTTATTTATGACACAATGATGATGCAGTAATTAACCTTTTAAAGAAATGTTAACATAATTGATGTTATAAATGCCCAAATAAATGTAATTTGAGAATTTTTATGAATTACAATAATTTTATAGGTTACTATGATATATTAGTGTTGATTTAATCAACATAGTTCGAACATATAATTCTGTTATGACTTTCACAAAAATCATATATCAAATAGTGACAAAATTGACACAAAATAGTTTTTAAATCAAATATTATATTATTAATTGTTATTTTATTCCTAAAAATATAAGGTTCGGCCAAATGACTTAGATAAGGATATATATATTAATAATAAACAACTTGGGGTTCGTTTGGCATGTTATAGTAAGTGTATTAACCATATAGTGTAAGAAAACAAAAAGACACGGTAAAAGTTAAATTATTTAACTTAGAGTTAAATCAAATTGATAAGGTTAAAATAATAACCTAAACTTGTCTAAATCCTATTGGTTGATAGGATTTCGACCCATCCCCACTTTACCTTCGAAAGAAGACCCTTGGGAACCATTATAAACCGATTTTGACTTTAATATAAAATAATATTTTGAGGTATTCCTAAGGTGCCCCTCTCCTCCCTTATAAAAGGGCACCTCCTCCCCCTCCTCCTCACACCAATTTGAGCACTCAAGCTCGGACAACCCCTGCCAAAATCCCTTCTCCACTTCCCGAGAGTATTCCTATAGGTCCTGGTCTTCTTCAAAGACCAATCTTATTTCCCTAAGTGGAGGATTCAAAGAGGCGTTTCAAAGAAGAGGTAATATCCATTACCAATCTTTTCAATTTCTTTCTTCTTCAAATTATTCTTATTTAGTTGTTTCATGATAAAGTAATAACATCAGTATTACTTACATACTGATATGTTATTATAAATATGAAACAACCCTAATTCATCTTCTATCCATCCTACGGAAAAATGAAATCACCGCGCGTGCGTACGTACGGAATACCGTCTCCACGTCGTGGTGTACTCTATTTTCCACCATCACCTTACAAGGATGGGTATAATGGTGTAATGAGTAACTATTTATGATTATTATAAAGTGATATTGATACTGAAATACAATTCCACGATCATGGGAACAATATCATCGCTCGTGCATACGTACGGAATATCGTCTCCACGATGTGATGCGACTCCTTCTACATGATCATCATTACATAGTAATTATATAAATGAATTGAGTGAATAAATATGATATATGTTACACTAATACCATTCTGGATATAAGGTATATATAACCTTAAAAGAAGAATAAGAATTTATTTGGAAAAACACGCATAAGAACAAAAGGCAATAAAGACCCGAGTAACAAGTAACAATGAAATATTACTAATAAGAAGCTAAGAATATGACCATATATGATATGATATCAATATTTATGATTCTGGAATAAGTCAATAACATTATTTAAACCATTATACAGGAGCTTCGGACACGTACAAAGCAAATCGGACCTAAGGTAAGGGAAATATCACAATCTCATTTTTATCCGAGATTGTTTATACTTTGGTATTTACTGGGGTGTATTTTATCATCCACATCAATGTTTCCTCAATATGTAATATTTATATCCTTCTACAATAGTTTATATTCAATTTTACCCTTCGGTTAGTTTTTAGTAAAGAATATGAAAGGAATCTTTTGTCGTTTTTCGTACGAGGTACTTTTTGACTTTTCCGACTAAAGTACGAAGAATGTTTTTTTAACTTATACGGCAAGAATGGATTTTTAAAACATTTTTTCCAAGAATCTTCCTTTATAAGTTTTCAAGTTTATTTTTAATCAAATTCTTTTAGTTTATAATTGTATGACATGTTAAGAAAAGAAAAGTGTTTTTGAAGAAGAAAGGATATTTTCCTCAAGAATGGAGTTCAAATGTTTTATCAAAATTATTTTCCATCTAAGATAATATAGGGTTCTGTTTTTATCCCTATTATTACAGTGATTTTATTATGTTTTGAGGGAATTATTTTTATGAAGTCATTTACCTTATATGATTTGTTTTATGATGTCATGATGTTTCAAGAATCCCATTTTTGTTACATGTGTTATGCGATGATGTATGATTTATGATTATGTGGAACACATAAGAAAGGATTCATTATAAGATGGGTGGGACCTATATCTCCCTCCAATGCATTGGGTAAAGATTTATATCTCATGAGATAGACATGGCTGGAACGAAAGGTTATTTCGGTTCAGTGATACAGGACTGAAACGAGGAGTGAACTCGGTTCAGAAATGGACTTTGTCCGCTAAGATAGTCTTGGCAATGAGTCATGACTAACAAGAAATGATTTTCCATGATTATGTGTGCATGCCACAAAGTTTCAAGTTTTATGTTATGATTATGGGGATCTCATTTTCACTTCTATGATTTATTCCATGTTAAGATATTATGATCTCTTTTGCAGGTTATGATTTTCAAAAAGATATGATATGATTCTTATTTCCTTTATTTTCCCTTGCTGAGCATTTGAGATCACCCTTTTTTGTATGTTTTATTTTCCCCAGGTCAGGAAGATGGATATTAAGTAGAATATGCTAAAAGGGACCCTAGATATGATGAAATAAATGGGAGACACTGTAGAAGATTTATGAACCAGTTGTTTATGTTTCCCAGTTTCTAAAGACACTATACCTATACGGTCCTTTGTGGTTTTGTCATATGTTGTAATAAGTGTGATTCAATTTTGAAGTATTGACAATGTATGTAATGTATGGGTCGTTATACTGTTAGGCTCATGTTTTGGAGGGGTTGTTGGAAAGTCCTTTGGGGTGGTTGAGGATTTCTAGGTGGTGGTTGTGGATGACTACTCTGACCATGTTGGTTCAATGGTTGTTGGGGTTCGTTTCAATACCCTGCTTTCCAATAGGCTTGGTTGTCTTTCCAACCAATATTTGATGGATAGTATGGTTCTTTCCTAATGTGTTAGTTATAGGGGTTTCCTGAAAAGATTTCCTCACAAATCTAATAAGTTTCTCTCAATTGGGAAAATTGGTCAGATTAGTGAGTGCTAGAAGAACATATACCATAATGGATGGAAGGAGGAGATTGGGTTTTCCCTTTGTAAAGTGAAATTTTTCATAGAAGGGTACTTACCTCTTCAAACATTGTGTCCGTCTTCTTCTCAAATTCAGTACTTTGCACCTCATGGACACCTAGAATGGGTACACTGGACCTTGTACCAAATTTTTGAGTGTTTTGGGCCATGCTCTCAATAAAGGTTCATGTATAAATTGGTGTCTTATTCACTAGTGAACCACCTGTAGCAGCATCAATCAGATTTCTATCAATATGGATTAAACTTTCATAAAAATACTGAATTTAAAGTTGTTCTCTTATTTGGTGGTGTGGGAAACATGAAAAAATCCATTTAAAGAGTTACAAATATTCAAGTAGTGTTTCCCCTTGTGATTGTCTTATACCACATATTTCATTCCATTTAGTTATTCTGCGAGAGGCTAGGAAATGTTTTTCAAGAAAAAGGCATTTAATGTTTGCCCAACCACTTATTGGGGAATTAACATAATAAATCTACTATTTTACATTGACATCTAATGAAAAAGGGAATGCCCTTAACATTAATTGTTCTTCATCCACATTTCTAAGTTTTAATGTAGAACACACAATATGAAATTATTTTAGATGCTTCTCAGGATCATCTCTAGGTAGTCCATTGAATCTTGGTAATAAATGAATTAAACTAGATTTTAGTCAAAGTTGGGTGCCTATCCTTGAATTTGAATATATGTGTGTTGGAAAAAAACATTCAGCAAGGTTTTTAATTTTAGTGTTTGATTATTTTCATCCATGTTAATCAAGTTAATTTCAGTTTTAATGTGTGTTATAGAAGAAGAAGAAGAAGAAGGATTAAGAAGAGTGTCTATGTTTTTTATGTCCTCCTTCGATGGGATCTCTTGTGTGTCTCGGTGTCGCTGACGTAATATCATCTCCAGTTTATGTTCGAAAGGAGGTAAGTATCCTAGATTAGAATGCATCATACAAGAAACCTACACAAAAAAATAAATCAGAATACAAATATATAGGTAGTGGTGTAAGATAAAACAAATAAATAATCACAAAATTTACAAAAAACGTATCAAAAACATGCACTAAAAATCAAAGCGCTCCCTTGAAACAACACCAAAATTTTACCACGCTGTTGTGACACATCAAATAGATAGTTATTTAAAGAAGATTTTTTAGTATAGGGAAGACCATATGTCAACTCTTAAGAAGCTTTGATAGGTTTTGAGTGCATTATTTTAATAAGAAGAACAAAAGAGGGGCTGATTTTGAATAAAATTTTTAGAAAGTAACTTAATGTAAAGAGTTGTAAAGTTGAAAGAAAAAGTGGATTTTGAAAAATATGAGATTAATAAGTTATCATTGCTATGTTACTACATTACTTGAAGAGTTCCTCATTTTTAATTGATTATTAGGTTTTAGTGTAATTATTTGGTTGAGGGTTTGACAAGATCTTGGTTCCCCTCTTTCCTCTTAAAATGATGCACAATGAACCACCCCTAGACACAACAATCGTGTTGTCAATTTTTGGACCACAATAATAGAGTGAGTTCTACCAAAGAATACTGAAATATCATTTATGTTTGAGGGAAATTGGAAGCTTGTGTAGTCCAATCAGAACAACCCAAGCTTCCCACTTGAATCTCAACCCAATCGGTATTGAAATTAGAAATGTTTCGCTTAATTAAACCAAATCAATGCATTCATAGAAGAAGCATATGAAGATTTAAAAAATGTGAAATAATTCAAACACAAATTACACAAAATCAGTAGAATATAAGGTGTTGTAACTCCCTCTTAAAGTGTGTATCTCCCTCACAATGATCACCCACCGTTTAGCTCAATATCGGGAGGAGGAGGAAGCTCGGGTGGAACTCCTTCTTCATTATTGATCCTTGTATGAGGATAGGGGCCTCCAAAACATCAAGGATGAGGTTAATACTCTTCCAGGACTCCAAAATGGTAGAGATTCAATTCTGGTTTGAAATAAAAAATTAGGTTCCCAAGGAACCTTTTTATTGCCAAAATGGGAAGTGGTTTTGAGCACCCGGATTTTGATAAATCACTTG
Organism: Viscum album; assembly: GCA_963277665.1. Lineage (NCBI taxonomy): Eukaryota > Viridiplantae > Streptophyta > Magnoliopsida > Santalales > Viscaceae > Viscum > Viscum album. The sequence goes on along the minus strand of OY728166.1, from coordinate 838,874,179 downwards.
GAGGATGGTATTTGTCTACTAGACAGTCGAATAACCCTTTTGAAAAAACTAGGCAGCTGTATCCCCACGTCACGACTATCAAAACCAATATTTTGGCATCCTTTTGAAAATAATAGCAAGAGATATTTCCATATTATAGAACACCCCTTTTGAAATTTTTCAAATTCGGTGTCTTGGATAGATCAGTTCAGATGGGCCCCATAAAAGCCGACTTGGGATTAGGTTCCTTTTGATGAAATATAGACTATTAATGTTTGGACTAGAGCACAAAATTTAGCCCAATTGGATGCACAGATTAGTAGCAATGTGCGGATTAATCCACAGGTGTTCTTGGATCCTGCATAGTTTGGCCTATATTTCTTGGACATCATAATGGGTCCTCCAAATCACCTCCTCCTTCAATGATATTATCAAACAAGTAACATTTCCCTTTTTAATAGTGAGATACATAAAATAACTGAATCAAAAATTAAGTGTATTTTGTTATTATATTTAGAATTTACAACACAAATTCAGATTAATACAATGGTGTAATGGTGAAAATGACATAGTGAATCATGGTACGATCAATAATATTTTAAGAGTATATCGTGATTTGTTTAAACTATATGTTACATGTAACTGAAGTTATTAATGTAATTAAATTTATTTGAGAAACAATTTATAATATCTTGGTGTGTTACACTAATTTATTTTTGGAATTTTATTCCCTTATTCGCCAATTTATTTAAAATTTTAATTTATTTTAATGAATTATAATAAGAGAAGATGAAAAATGTATAGACCTCAAATAATTGGTCTTGAACTAAAGTTTTTATTTCATCCTTTTTTTGAGTTGAGTCATAACTTTGATTGGAAATGGGGGGATTTTTGCTATTAAAGGAATACTAAATGGGTGTTTTGGAAATCAAGCTTCAAAAATAAGGGTGGGTGTGATGTAGCACATCCAACCATGTCTTATAATGGGTGTATATTACATCTATAAAGTTACTACACCACAGGGAATGTGAGGATTTTATGACACAACATAGTATAAGGGGTGGTGTTGTAGTAGGTCAGATACAAGGGGGGATGTTCTGTATATTTTTAAATGGAGGAGTTATTCATTGGAGGTTGCACCGTGGTATATTAGAAGACACAGTATAGCCTATTTCCATTTCAGTTACAAGTTATTTGTCATCTTATGGTCTCTAATAATTAATACATTAAATCATTTGTTATTGAATTAATTTGGGGAATTATGATTCTAGAATTGAAGAGGAAACGTCATTTAAAAATTAATGTGGCTTAAACATGGGATGACATGTGTTGTGGAAGCCTCTAAATTCCTAATCATTCTCTTCAATGTGACATTCAACTTGGTCCAAGTTTTACTAAAGGGATATATATATATATATATATCATTATGATGAAGACCTCATATCTATGTTGTAGTGGATTCAATTCTTCATGAATAACATTCTATAATTCTCACCCTATTTTATAAAGGGTTTTGCTACAGATTGGTCATGTGTTTTAGTATCCCTTTGAACCATAGTGATACACTTCACCATATTTTCTACACTATAATAAAGTACCCTGCATTGTAGTGAGAACCTTTTCAGTATGGTTTCTACACACTTTCACCACGATGGTCTTATTCTAGTGGTACTATTTTCAATGGTTTATGACCATACACCATAGTGTCTATTCAAACACATCCTCTACATCATAGTCCCAGAATTTCACTCTGGATTCCCCATAATTTCTAAAGACTTATATTATCTCTTAAATTGGTCTTATGGTTTATCCTATTAATCGACCCTGAGTAAGAATGTGTTATATGTCATTGAATTGATTCTTTATTCCTTACTCTAAATACCCTTTAATGTTATATTAGAACTAGTTAAAACAGATCTTTATATGAGATCATGTTTCATCTTGTGTTCGAACATGATTTTAGGGGAATACACTTCAAATAACATCAATATTTACACTGACAACCATATGCTAGGAAGTTCCATTCATTCATAGGTTCTTATTTACACATGTTTCCATGAAAAAAAAATTATGACAATATAACTGTTAAACATTCTTGATTATGTTCAAATGTGGGTGTTGATGTATCCCATGTGACTTGTTGTGATATTTTATTCCAAGGGTGATGCTAGAGAAAATTATTTCCATGATTGAATACATTCACAATGTATTATGTGTGATTTTGTATACTCCTAAGGATATAATATTCCTACCTTTTATGAATAACCATGAATTTTTTTCCACGCCTTACTGGATATTAATATTAATTTTTATAATTATACCATCATGTGTTATAAATCTCTTAGAGGGGTAGTTATCTTGACTTGAAACTATGTGGATGAGGGACCTTAGAAAAATATATATGTACAAGGTATCCATGGAGACCACATTGAAGATGTACAGGAGGTAGCCTAGTATTTTCCTAGTATCATTCCCTCGTGGTAACCTGATTCCCAACTACCAAATGATTCATATGATGACCTACTTGTTGGATAGAGGATTTTGGATAGTATTCTCTGAATAATGCATGAGTATTTCATACTCCTAATAGTTTCATTAATACAGACATATTCAATATTCATTCTAGAATAGATCTAAACTAGGTATAACTAGGGGTTTTTGTAGCTTAGTTTGAACATGAGTTCTGGGTTTTATGTTATGAAACATTAATTCTTATGGTTTTTTTTATTCTAGAATACACTTGATATATTTGAGAATACATAGTTAAGGATAAATTGGTGGTTCCCTAATGAGTATTTTACTAACACCCTACCTGGTCCTTTAGGTGCATGTGTAAATTTAATGAGGGTTTTGGAGAAGGCAAAGGGAACTTGGGTGGATGGATAACTAGATGATATCCAATTAAGTGGAAGACTTGGAAAATATATATGGGCCTCTAAAATTTATTTATTAATTTATTTAACATGTGATTTTTACACTGAATAATCATTCCATGTTGGGAGCAATTTTTAATTAAATAAAAAGTATTCCATTTATTAGTATACACATGTTTACATTGATTATTTATCAAACAGGCCCCAAGCATGCCTCACCATACCACAGAGGTAGATGACTAGAAGTGAGTGTATAATTATAGTATGTTGTGGAGACTATAACCTCCATATAAATAAATAAATAGGGGTTGAATAATAAATATTTTAGATAGTGAAATATAATAATGACTTATAAGGAATAAGAAAATGGAAACCAAGAAAGGAAAACAACCATCCATGAATGATCATTAAGGTTCATGATACACTTAGTCAACTCATAGAAGGTAATGTATAAACAGGAATAGATTACAAGACATGTAGACTAAAAAATAATTAATTAATTAAAGACCAAACTTTATTAGAATCCTTAGTATGTGCTTATCCATTATCTCACATAACAAGTCCTATCCTTATATAAGGTATAGAAAAAAATAAGAGACTCAACAAAAACCATGAGATCTGTCAGGGTACCAATCGATAAGCTGAATAGGGTGGGAGTACAAAATCAATAGGCCCCCAGTAATTTTTTCTAATTAAAATCCCTTATGTAAATCTTAAATTAAGAAGTGTGAATATATATATAATGTAAATAAATATAGTAAATATAAACCATGTCGACATAGGCTCTAAACTATATCCATAACTTACTATACCTACTCCAACCTAAGATGAAAATTATATGATCATGAGATTAATATATGATAAATAGGACCATTTATATAATCTTAGACATAAATTTGTTATAGAATTCATGTGTGAACTAAGATAAAACAAAGTGATTCATTTAAAATAAAAATCATATAAGGATCTATATTCAAATAAGATCATAAATCCAAATATACAAATCAAAGTCTTATTGGGCATCATGTCCCCTAATTTATATAAATGATAAGGAACTACATGTCTAAAAGTTTCAAAGAATATTGATAAAGTATAACCTTATTTTCAACAATGAAGGTAATGATATTGATGTGAAAATTCATGTCCCAAAATATATGTAATGATGAAGAATTTATTGTCTAGTAAGTTTAAATTTTACATAATTAACATATTGTACAATAATTTTTCCTTATATATGTAAGGGTTGAAATTTCTAGAAAGTATAATTAAATGAAGCAGAACATTATTTCCAAAAAATATAAAAAAAGGATGAGGGGCCTCCTTTTCAATAATTCTAAATAAATAATGGAAATTTCAGGTCCAATTAATTTTAAATTATACATAAGGAACATCATGTCCAGAAATTATAAATTTTATATATAAGGAATTCCATGTCCATTACAAAAGGTAGTCATGATTTAATTATAAACACATCATATCACAAAAATTCTATGAAATTTCATACTTTATATTTATTAATTTAATTACAATTAAGGGAAAATGAATTTGAAGTATTCAATATAATTTTAAATATTCATATTTTTTATATAAACTGACACTTATAAAGATATAAGGGTCATGTAGGAATTCATTCCCTAATATAATTCACTCAGTCTAATTTTTATCTATTGACCAATTCATGTTTTTGGAGAAAATTGAAACACACATTACAATTTTTTCGTTAAATAGATGATATGGAAAACATATTTAAATATTGTGAAACGCCTAAAGGGGATATTATAATCAAGTTCACAGCCCTCTAATAATGAAATATAGGGCACTATAAACAAATACATTATGGAATTACCAATTTATTACTTTATTTAAAATATAAAAGTTAAAACACAGAAGTTGTAGATCACATAACAATGACACATTTTATAAATATCAATTAATTCAAGGGAAAATTTATATACTACCAACCTCATACTAGTAATAGACTCTTATTCTAGAGCTAAACTCTAATTTGGTAAAAATGATAGAAAATAGATGAATATAAAAACTCTTAAATAATATGGCATATTAGCTCTATGGAAATACCATTCCTGATGGATATATAAATGAATAATATAGGAATGAATAATTAAAGACTTACTAAAAATAATCCAAAATGAAATACGAAACATCGATCAAGGTACATATGAAGGATATCTCTTAAAACAAATGAGAATGGAGAGGAGGTATCTCCGTGGTGGGAAACTACAATGTGTGAGAAATGAGGGAGAAGGAATATGTAAATAATGTTAAAGGTAAAAATGTTAAAAAGGGATTTAGCCCTTTAATTTTAAATAGGATCATGTTATTTAGGACGTTAATGGGGAATTTATGCCAAAAATGAACCCTTTATGGGGGATTCCCCAACTTTTATGCTATGAATAAACATGAATTATGGAATTAATTGATATTTTAATACATAAATTACAATTTTATGCTTTAAAGCCATCTTGGAGACTAAAACATTTAAATTTTATTCTTTCTCCTAGATCTAACCCAAAATATAATAAAATATACCAAAAAAGATAATATCTTTCACCACCCCACCATTAGAAATCCCCATCCTCAAGAAGTACTATTGGATAATGAAAACATCACAGAACCTATTAGGGTGGTGACTTCACATTAAACAGATACATCACATTTTTAATTCCCCAGCACACATTCAAATTCCACTCAATGAATATAGTGCATAAACTACTACAAAATGATGTAACACTCATAACCACCATTGTAACACTAAGGCAATGCTTACCTGAGATCATATAACTAGAGACATGATCATGTCATCATTTCATTCATCAACTATCTTTTGGATTTTCTAACCATATTTTCTACCACTAAAAAGAAAATTCTAGGTCACACTACCCACACTATTGAAATTTCCAACTAAAATAGTTCATTAATATTCATGAGATTCTCCCAACATAATCCATAACATTTCAAACTTGATCATACATGATAGAACCAAAATCAACCCTTAATTTGACCTAATAGTTTATTTTCTAAATCAAAACCGGTTCACCTGCTTATGCCAAAGTTCCCATATAAATTCACAAACAAATCATACAATACACCCATCATAGCCAAATATGTTCTTATATGCAGTTGACCACCTCCCACATAGAACAGATAATGTAATATTAACTCAAATTTCCTTTGACCAAGTATTTTTTGAAAATGATCAAATTCTATTTCTATGATGTTTGAAACTAGATCCTACTGAATTTTATTTAAACCAAATTGATATCACATCAAGATAGATCATAAAATCTCATAACCTACTTTTGGTGACATTTCCTATTCGGAACAACACCAATTCATTTCCTCGCTGTGCTATAACACAAGCACTACCACATAACTGATCCAAAACCCTTGTTTTATTACTAGATATCCCAAGCCTAACACTAATTATTAGACACCACTATTTATATATTTAAAATTTTACATGACATTGACTAAGAAATAATGTTAGACATTGTCCCGTTTATCTTGTTATAAAACCCAAATATCCTAACTCCCATATCTAGTGTTGAAATCATAAATATTACGTCTCTAGAATTTATGTAGATACTTGTGATCCCATTTTTTCCATCCAATACTTATAACATCAAAAGGATAAATTTATCCCATTACTTCTCAAGGACCTTTTAGGTTTTTAGGTTTAGAGAATCTAGAAAAATCTGTCATAATTAATACCCTTTTCGTTAAATGATATTTTATCCAACATAACCCGTCTTTTCTTCTTTAAAATTAATTCATCATCATCTTCCATATGAAATCTCTTCTATAAGTAGTTTTTTCAACATCATTACAAACAATCTATGCCGATAGAAATAAAATAATGGCCAACTCAAATGCTCATCATGGGAATAAAATAAGAATTAACAAATGACTGTCATCAGTGATCATTAGAATAATATATGGGTATGATGAAAAAATTAACCTTCATAAGTAGTAATTAAAAATATTCACACCCATAAATACCTATATCTCTAAACATGAAAACCTGGCATAAGGTTTTACTAATGGAAAGATCCATGGGAATCAATAATCATGAGCTATGTGATACCAATGTATTTCAAACAGAACTCCATACACACATAGAAAGAAAAAATAAAATATATCGGTCTCTTGGAACGTCATATATATTGAACACATACAGAAAAATTAGAGGACCAATAAAATTTAATAATTATATTTTATACTTATAATATAACTTTATATATAGCGTAATCAATACCCAACGTATTGGAGAATTATCTAAACACACACATCCTATAATATGTAACAGGATCACCTGGGGCTATCTATGCCACCCCTATCATATAATATTTAATGGTTTCACCCAACACTATTTGGGTCTCCAATCATGTATGATATAGTGGGATCACAGGGAATTATTTGTGCCGCACGATCATATAAGTAGTTTGAGATAAAAAATTAATTAAATAGAGCCTATAAATAATTTTAAAACTAATACAAACAATCATTATTACATTCAAAATATTATAACCCAATATAAAATAAAAGATTTTCTTATCACTATCCTTGAAACACGAATAAAATTTTGAAAATAAACATGTTTAATAACCACATCATTGAGACATGATTGACCACTTGAAAATAAATTTGTTTCATAACAATATCATTGAACAAATTTTAATACATCCGTATAATAAATGAAGATGGTATCAATATATAATATCCCTATTGGATAATAAGTAAAAATATGGGTTCTTGACATTAATTAATGCAAATACCATTAAAATATCATCAAATTAATTTTGGGTAAAATAATCATTTTATTTCGAAAAGAATTCTTTACAAACTAAGAATTCACAAAATATTTAAAAAATATTTTTCATAGAAAATAACATTGGAAACATATAAATTATTATTTAAAAATAATTTAAAAAATTTCATGTATAAAATATTTTTTTCGATTTAAATAAATCATTTTACAACATAAAATATTTTAAACATGCTTTTATTTTAAAATAACAATGAAAACCTATGAAGGATTCTTCAAACAAATTTATGGGTTTTGTGGGTGGAAATTTCATTCATATTTTACATGTTGAAACAATGATTTATTTCACATTTTCGGTAAAGTCCAAATGAGTATTGTATTTCAAAAAGACATAAAGATTACTTTTAATATATTTTTTAAAAAGTAAAACATGGAAAAAATTGTATTTATTTAATAATTGTTAAAATATTTAAAATATTTTTGAAAGCATTTTTAGACAACATGGTTTTGGAAGAAAAATAATGCTAACTAAAGAGAGAAGTGGAGGTATATTTTCTTTAAAAAAAATCAATTAATTTTAGTAAAAAAGAGATGGAAATGATAATATTACATGTAAATATCGTTAATAACCCTAGGAGAATAAAATTCATGTGTTTCATATTATATGGATCATAATATATCATCATTGTAATCAAAATAAAAACAATCCTAATAAATTATGAGATTGTAACGTAAGTATCTTACCACATTGTTTAATTTGAATCATAATTCCCATGAAATAGTTTAATTAAATATAACTTATAATATCATTAAAATAATTATATTCATGATATAACATGTCAATGGTCCATTATATTCACCTCATAAAATAATATAGTTTAATAATAAAGCATTTATCTCCAAGGATGCAAATAGAGACTAAAATCCCTAATCGCATTGGTAACATTGAAATTGTAAACCCTGTGAAATTGATATAATAAAATGGATATTAAAATACATATAAATTTATGTATAAAAAACTAAAATACATTCATGGGATGTATATACACAACACAACCAAGATAAGTGGTGAATATGGCATTCATATCACAGAAATAAGAGTTAGATCAGAAAACCCTTACATTGAGTCTGACATGTTTCATGTGTATTTATATTACTGAATAAAAAATGTATGGTAACTATATAATTTTTTAGAAACTTGTTAAATCTTATTATTAATTTTATTTCACCTATTACCTTTATATATTTTTTCTTAATCAATTAGTTATACGTCAGATGTTTTGACTATATTAAGCTTATGTGTCAAAATGTCTTTGGTACATCGACTATGGTCAAATATGACATTATTTTAACATTTAAATAATATTTATATGAAATAATTATCATATTTTTCATTAATTTATACTTATGAACCCAATAATTTAATATGTTTATGAAACATTATCCCACTCTACAATCATGGAGAGTGTAGGGCATACGTTCTCCGGAGTAACAGTTCAATTTTATAGTAATCATTATGGAGGGAAGGTACATAATAATTTATAATTATATAATGATAATAATATCACAAATACCATAATATTTAGTTATGGATACTTATATATATAATTACTATTATTGTGATGAAAAAATGAATGACATCGCTCGTGGAGGCTGTAGTCCACAAGTCCATGAATGACGTAATCATTTTTAAGTGAGTGAAAAGGTAATAAATAAAATGATATAATATATTTTAAAAATAAATCATATGTCACTAATATAATAATTATTCATATTATATAACATTTATTACTTAAATTTACGCTTATTACTTTCTATGTAATGTGTTATTGAAAAACGAAACACATCGCTTTGTGTGGTGGTAGTCCGTCGTACACAAGAGCAATGTTATTGTATCCACTAGAGAGTTGAAAATAAAGGTGTGTATATATATATATTATAATGAAACTATATGTATAATTATATTATAGATATCTTATGTATACATTATATCCATCATCATACCCAATCGTGAGAGGATGTAGTGAAAAAACTAATGACATTGGTTCAAGATTTGGTAGTCTACCATTCACAAGAATGATGGTTTTATAACCCATTTCATAGAAGTAGAGATGGTTATATGTATGTACCTTATTATAAAAAATCTTATTATATTTAATATAATTAATATGTTAAATTATAATCTTTATGATTAATTTAATTTGGTGGAGAATAAAATAAAATAAAGACGCTCATTAAATTACATTACCTCTTATTCTGGTATCCAAATTTGGTTTGTAGAAAATTTATACTACGTTGGATTAATGCCAAAAATAATGAGTCTCATAATTAAGGTATATAATATCATAAGTTATTTATCCTATATTTGGGTGAGATAAATGGCTTTATAGGTGTGAAGAGGTGAGAGGATGGAGTTTCATTTTATAGTTGAGGAGGAGTGGAATTCTTTTAAATACCCAAATGTATTCAATATTGGAATGTCAATCACACATTATGTGGATCCAAAAAGATAATTAAATGGTATTAGGGAATATATATCCAATAATATCTTTCAACACATAATTAAACACATGTTTTCATTTCCTTAACTTCAAAATTTAACTTTATATACAATTTTTGGTTTTCATTGTGTTAACTTGTTCTAAAAAAAAGGTAGATTATCCATTAAGAATAAACTGTAGTGATATTTTTTTTAATTTTGACAACATAAATCTAAATATGATAACTAATTTATATAATAAAAATAAAATACATGTCGAAAATTAAATTTATCATTTGTGTATATAATGCGCGAAAACATCACATTAACCTTAAATGCACTAACATGGTTATTAATATTTCATGGTTAATAATTCATTATAAAAGTAGAATTTTTTCTTGAATGGAACATATTTTATATGTTTTAACATTTAAAAATAAAATGGAATTGTATATTATTTTTACACATTTTAAATCGTTTAATAAACTGTGATTTATTATAAAATAATATTATTTTCAATTTTCAGATTATTCATTTAATATAAATTTAAAAAATATCAAGAAAATAATATAACTATTATATAATATCTTAAAACCTATTTTCCGGGATATATAAATCATGAAAATTAAACTAAGATACTAACTAACTAAATTTAAATTATTTTTAATATTTTTAGTACCATTTAATATAGTTAATTATTATGTAAAAAATTAGAGGATTGGAATTTCATAAGAATTTAAAGTTATTATTTAATCTCCAAAGAAAATAAAAAAAATATTTTTTTAAAAAAAATCATTTATCATTAAAATAAATTTTTAGTAAACCAATATATGTTTTTTTCCTATCCCAAATCTTTATAGATATTAAATGTATGAAAAGTAACTTTTTTTCTTTATGATATGCGTAAGATTTGATGAAAATTGGAAAGGAATCAAGATATATCAATTAATGTTATTTACAAGGTTTAAATTACCTCAATAGATAAATTTAAGATAATAATTTAGGTCATTTTCACTCTTATAGTACTAGTTTAACCCTACTTAATTCCACTTTTACCGTAACCGTGATAAATAATTTTTATTGTTTTTATTATTTGTTTTTGTCAAAAATAAAAAAAAATATAAATATTTATAAAATATAAAGATTCCAAATATGAAATCTATTTTTCCAAAATTGTATGAACATGGATCTTCCTTTTCAAGTATGTTTTCATTTTTTGGTCATTTTTTAGAAAAAGGGGATTTGTTGGAAATTTTCGAAGTATACACCGGGTACTTTCTGAGTACACGCCGTGTACTCGGTTACTGTAGGTAACCATATGATGTACATGTAATGGACATGAACATGGCCATGTGAGGGTGACATGGAGACCACCTAAAGCAGAGTATGGAAAAGGCAAGTACACATCGTGTACTTCCAAATTACACTCTGTGTATTCTTGTCATTAAATGCTCTAGGGTCGCCTCTAATCGACAAAAACACTCACATATTAGTTTGTCTCATCCATGAGTGTCGTACGGCCACGAAACTTCGATGATCCCCCAAGAGAGTGTGTATCCTCCGAATCAAACACCATCATATGCGTTGGAATCGCATCAGTGAGTTATATCTTCTCATAGAGAACCATCTTTTGATTTCTCCTCTCTCGTGAGATATTTTGGGTTGAAGGTTTTAGTCATTTTTGTAGATCTAATGTGTTCTAGGTAAATCCAAGGGCCGAAACCGGAGTATATCAATCTCCCAATGCTGAGGTGGGTGGTTTGTGCCTTTCAATTGCATGTATTTGAGATATAAGTACATTTTTTCCAATACCCTCAAATGGGGTATTGCGTTTTTACCCTTTTAACCCTGTTAGTTTCATGCTATGCTGGTATACACGAGTAGAGGTTATTTGGATGTGAATTGGGTTGTTTGATATACTTTGGATTTGTTGCCCATGCATGTTCTATTTACGGCCATTTGGTCCTATTTAGCCATTAGTTTTCCTTTATATTTCCCATGCCTAGTACCGTGGGATGGAGTGGATATTTTATCTAAAATGCTTGATATGATGTAGACTGTTTATAGAAGTATTTCTTAAGGTTTAGTTTGGACGTGTTGCATTTCTATGCTTGTTTGACTTACACAGGGCGGTGAAATCCCGGTGTAGTAGACTATAAGGGGAATTGACCGTGCGAGCTTCCTTAAAGATTCCTAATCACTTTTAACTATAGGGGGAATTGACCGTTTGTTCTTCCTTAGAGAGTCATTATCACTTTTAATAAAGGGGAAATTGACCATGTGAACTTCCTTAGAGAGTCCTTATCACTTTTAACTACGAGGGGAATTGACCGTGTGAGTTTCCCCATAGTGCCTTTAACGCTTGTGACTATAAGGGGAATTGACTGAGATATCTTCCTCGAAGAGTCTCTGTAGTATCCTTGTTTGGTTTAACCAGAGGGATTAGGCTGAGAGAACTAACTAGAGGGTTACCTTCTTGTTTTTCTATTGTTGATATATATAACTTATTACATTGAAACTATAGGATTGGTTACTGTTGCATACTTCCCTATATACTGCTTTATTTTTTTTATTACTTATCATATATTCACTGAATGTTAGGAACAGATCTTATGGTGGTTAACTATTGGGATTTAGTCTCACACCCTGTTTGGGCCATGCATTTTGGTCCAAACAGATTATATTGCTACATGTATAGATAAGGGTAAACACCCTTCTACATTAGGTACTTGATTGTTGTGGATCAGGAGAGCATGGGACCAAGTTGAGGCTTGCGTTGCTGGGGAGCTGTTTATCTCTTTCTTTTGTACATTGGATTCGTACTATTTTGTATTCCAGCATTGGGATTTTTTTGGTTGATTTCTTTGACATATGTATCGTGCATAATTATATATATGTTCTCCAGTTTCATATTACTTTGTGTCTTCCCATGTTTACTGTTGTATGTCATTACTACTACTTCTGCTACTGTTATCTATTTATCTTCTACTGTGATACTCTACCATTGAGGGAATAGTTTCACCACTATCACACCCAAGGCCCTCGCTACTAGTCAGCAGCCTCTGGCGTTAGGGGAAATGCGCTTGAGGCCATGTGACCAACTAGGTACGGGGCTCCTCTGGGAGGCATCTTGAACCGGGATGTTACAAAGTGGTATTAGAGGATTTTCCTTTATTTGAATTACAATTTGGAGCCTACAAACAAGTATAAGATGGTATAGTTACTTGGTAATAAGTTTTTCCTGGGAGTAGATAACCCATGTACAGGGAAAATCCAATCTTCCTCGTAATTTCAATTTTTTGTTTTTGCAATTTTACAATTGATCTGATTTTCACCGTTGGGTGACTCACATGTATTGTGTTATTATATTTGATGTTATTTATATTCTATTTTTGTTACAACCCTATGAGACGAGGGTATTCCATCTCATGAATTATTTAGGCCCTTGATAGGAATCACATGTTAGGAATTCTTGCCATGCCATATAGGGTGCATTAGAGATTTCATGTTGTTGTGATAGATGTTGTTCTAGAGATGCATGATGTTGTGATAGTTGCCTTGATAAAATACCTACTATTTTATAGGGTATCGTTTGTGTGAGGATTTGTATGAATGAACGCCAAACATTAGTTCTTGAGGTGTTATGAGCCCTCATTGACTAGAATTTGGTAGATCATTGCCTTTTTTACCTAGTTTATAACATGTATTAGATGCCAAAATTTGATTCGTAGGGAGTGTTGGCCCTCATGGATTGTAATTTGGATCTTTGATGTTCATTTCACTGTTTTTCTGGGATCTGAAGTAGTTTCTGAGGCTTACTGTCCCGAAAACCCAGAATACATGCCGTGTAGTTTTGACTACACGCCATGTTTTCTTCTATTTGGGAAGAAACTGTTTTTGTTAAGTACACACCTTGTACCTCATGTACAAGCCGTGTAGTCTCTAACTATGTCATAGGCCATGTGGGAAAAGACACAGGATAGGGAAATTCTTGTGGGAACACGCCGTGTACCAGTTATACATGTCGTGTCATCATGACCCTGTGTCCGCCCATGTAACAAACAATATGAATGGAGAAATCTTATGTTATAAACACCTTGTCCATTGTAAATGCACCATGTAGTGTAATCCTTGAATCCAACTGTGTAACTAACAACATGGGTTAGTGTTATCCTTTCTCGTACACACCTTGTCTGCCTGAAACACGTCCTGTAGTGTTAGCCAAGTATCCAGGCGTGTCACAGTCAACATGGGTCAGTGAGGTTCATCAAGTACATGTTGTGTGTTTCACTAACACACCGTGTAGTCTCATTCTAAAGATAACCATGTCGCTTAGCCGTGTAGAAGGACTCGGGCAGGGGAAGAAAATTCAAGTGCACACCATGTGTAATGACAACACGCCATGTGGTTGGGGTGTTACACGACCATCTCTGGCAGGAGTACACACCCATGTGAATGGCTGAAGGGAACACACTGTGTAGGTGTTATACACGTCATGTAGTCATGTTCTGTAAAACATGAATTCTTTTCTTTCTCCAGTTACCTTAATACGCTTCCAGTTTTTAGTCCTTGATGATATTGATCTATGGTGTGCATTGACCTTGCAGAGTCATGCCGCCGAGACATCCTCAGATTGTACGCTAGTTTCCAGGCGGTGACCAGACATCGAATATAGCAGATCCGGGACTACCTGTAGATCCTCCATTTATTCCAGTCTTTACACCAGCCATCATACCTGACGCAGGTGCTGATGCACTGTTTAGAGAGGGATTTTTTAGGATGATACAGATTTTTCAGGGAGCACCGCCTCCTACCCAGTCGATGGAACAATTGACACGGGTCTTTCAGCAGCTGAACCCTCTCACTTTCTCATGGGATGGAGGACCTCAGGCTGCAGAGTCAGGGATAGAATCCATGTTGATGATCTTCAAGCATCTGGAGATGCCTCCAAATAGGAGGGTCAAGATTTCTACAAACATGCTTTGGTATTTCACCAAGAGGTGGTGGGACGTGATCTCACAGGCGGGACACCAGTAGAATATGTCTTGGGAAGAGTTTTAGTGCATCTTCTATGATTAATTCTACCCAGATACGTTGAGGGCTGATCGAGCCTTAGAGTTTATGAGTTTGAGGCAGGATACTCTTTCTATTTTGGAGTTTTCCTCTCATTTTACTGAGTTGCAGTGCCTTACACCCTTTCTAGGGGGAGAAGAGTTGTTTCTTGAATAGAAGTTTGAGGATGGTCTCAGGAAAGATATCTGATCTCAGTTGAACATATTCTGGTTGACTTTGATATCTTCTATAGTCAATCAGGTGCTAATCACCGAGCGCAATATGACAGATTCTAGAGCTGTGAGACAAGGTGGTTTGGCATCCAGAGTTAGTGCTCTACTAGCTGATAGAAGGAAGAATCATAAGAAGACTGCACAAGGATATCAGAGTAGGCGGGATTCATCTTCTGGTAGCTAGGTGGTATGCTACCAGTGCGGGAGGAGCGGTCATACTAGGCCACATTTCCAAAGAGACCTAGTAGAGTTTCGATCTTGTGGAAAGATGGGTCATATTCAACGCTTCTATAAGATATCCTCACTAGCAGCTGGTGACAGGGGTTCCTCTATGACTCCTCATCCAGGAGCAGCACTGCCAGTTTCTCACAAGTCGGGGAACTGAAGTTCTTATGGCCATTCAGGCCAATGTGGAGGTCTTGTTCATGGTAGTCATTCACACGATTTTCAACGACAACCGGGTGGATCAACTTGGAGTGGTCAGGCAGGGTCACAAGGCCACAGTGCAGGTCAGACATTTGTTGTAGAGTAGACCCAGCAAGAGTAGGATCCTGGACCCTCTACATTTCGATGTACGATCTTATTACCCTTTGTTTTATCTTCTACTCTTTTCGATACATGGGCTTCCCATAGCTTTATATCAGTTGTGATTGTGGAGAGACTTGGGATCTACATCATTTATTTTACTGATATCATGACACTAGACACTACGTTGGTGACTAGAACGGTGAGTGTAAGTTAGTGCAAGGAGTTCCATCTATAGGTTGGTGGGTGTCACTTTTTATGGTACCGTTATGTCCTAGTGATGACATGTTATGATGTCTTTTTGAAAATGGACTCGCTATTACCCTTCCAAGAAGTCGTCGATTGGTATCATCGTATATTGAGTTTCTCATTACCATAGGGTGGATATTTTCTTCATAACAGCGAATGGGATGTCCAGGCGAGCAGATCGGGACCCGAACATCATGGGTTCAGAGGATTTACAGCCCAAATTGCTAGTCTATATCTGGATGACCAGGGAACTTCAAAGATGGACTTCCCTCTAGTGGTTGATCATTTCAAGGACGTCTTTAAAGATGAATTATCATGTTTTCCTATGGCGTAAGAGGTAGACTTTTCTATTGAGCTTGTTCCTGGAGTGGCATCAGTGTCCATTCCTCCTTATAGGATATAAACACTAGAGTTACAGGAGCTCAAGAGGCAGCTGTAGGAGTTGCAAGAAAAGGGATTCATCCGACCCAGTACATCTCTTTGGGGTTCACCTATCCTGTTTGTGAAGAAGGAAGATGATACCCACAGGCTTTGTGTGGTTTATCGGATGTTGAACCAATTGATGGTCAATAACTGATATCCCTTATCGAGGATTGATGATCCCTTTGATCAGCTTCGAGGAGCACAGGTGTTCTCGAAGATTGACTTGAGGTCATGCTTCCATCAGTTGCACGTTACACCATTATATATACCTCTTACAGCCTTTTAGAGTAGGTATGGTCTATAGGAGTATGTGGTTATGTTGTTCGGTCACACGAACGCGCCTGAAGTTTTCATAGAACTGATGAACCGAGTATTCTATCCATACGTGGATTTCTTCATGGTGGTCTTCGCAGATGATAACTTGGTGTACTGTCACACTTAAAATGACCATGCTAATGATCTTGAGATCATTTTGAGTACACTGAGAGAGCATTAGTTATATTCTAAGTTCTCAAAATGCCACTTTTGGATGGACTAGATTCACTTATTAGGTCATGTTATATCCGAGACAGGAGCATCAGTGGACCCATAGAAAGTTAGAGCAGTAGTTTCTTGGGAGCAGTCAAAGAACGTCTTTGTGGTATGGAGTTTTCTTGGGCTGGATGGATACTACAGACATTTCATTCAGGACTTTCCACGCTTAGCAGCACCACTTATGGGTTTGACTAAGAAGGGTGATAACTTCTTGTGGTCAGAGTCTTGAGAGTCAGCCTTTCCAGAGTTTAAATGGATATTGACTTCAGCACTGATACTAGTCTTTCCAGAGCCAGGAAAGAGCAATAATGTGTATTGTGATGCTTCAGGTATCGGTTTCGTATCTCTTCTTTTGCAGGGAGAAGGAGTTGTTGTGTATGGGTCTCGGTAGTTGAGACCACATGAGAGGAATTACCCGATGCAGGATCTTGAGTTGGATTTAGTTGTTAATGCCTTATGCTACTGGAGACATTATCTTCTGGGAGAGCATTTTGTGGTTTTCACCAACCACAAGAGTCTCAAGTACATCATCACTCAGCGTGATCTGAATTTGAGAAAGGAAAGGTGGGTTGAGTACCTTTAGTCTTTTGACATTGAGATTTCCTATACGCTAGGGAAAGGCAACACAAAGGCTGATGCATTGAGAAAAAGGACACAGACACGTGCATTTCAGGAGGCCAGCAGTGAGTGGAAGCTTATGACTCTGTTCTCTTAGATGCATTTAGAGGTGTAAGAAAGACAGGGGCTGGCATTTCTTTCTTCTGTAGGTGTTACCTATAATCTTCTTGATCGAGTGAGAATGAGGTAGTCATCATATTCTGAAGGCCTAGTCCTACAGGAAAGTGTGTCAGGAGAGGACCCTATTCCTGGATGGACCATAGGTGAGGATGAGATCTTGTGTTTCCTGGGGCGCATATGGGTGGAAAAAGATATACGCAAGGAGATGATGTGGGACATTCATTTCTCAGTTTGTCCAATTCATCCTGGTGTTACCAAGATGTACCATGATCTACACCGTTAGTATTGGTGTCTAGGTATGAAGAGTGATGTTGCTCATTTCGTTATGAGGTGTTCCACCTTTCAGCAGGTGAAGGTGAAGCATCATCAACCATCAGATCTTTCACAACAGTTACCCATTCCCAAGAGGAAGTGGAATGATGTTTCGATGTATTTCATGACATGTTTACCGAGGTCGCCCGGAGAGAATGATGTTGTTTGGACTGTCATTGACAGACTCACAAAGGTTTCTCAATTCTTGTCGATCAAGGAGACCTTTGGTTTTGATGAGTTGGGATGGTTTTACAGCCGTGAGATCATGTGCTTACATGGAGTTCCACACTCCATTGTTTCTGATGAGATGTGTGTTTTACTTCTCAGGTCTAGAAGAAGCTTCAGAAGGCTTTGGGTACACAGGTACTTTTGGGTAAAACTTACCACCCCCAGACAGATAGCCAGTCCGAGCGTATGATTCAGGTGCTTGAGGACATGCTTCGTGCATGCATCCTAGATTTTGGAGGTTCTTGGGAGAAACACATACCTCATGTGTAGTTTTCCAACAATAATAGTTTTCAAGAAACTATTTAGATGGGACCTTATGAGGCTTTGTACGGTAGGCCATGCCGATCACCCTAATGTTGGCTGGAGGAAGGAGAGGCAGCTATACTCAGACCTCATACTGTCCAGGAGACCACAGAGCATATAGAGTTGATTCGGAAGATAATGTATACTGCACAATCTTGACCAAATTCTTATGCTGATCAGCGGAGACTGCCTCTGGAGTTCGAGGTCAGGGATCCGGTTTTCAAACGTGTCACACTGAGGTTGGGGCACAGGAGGATTAGGATACAGGATATGCTTTATTAAAGTTACGTTGGACCATTTGAGGTTTTGGAGAAATTTGGTTCAGTTGCCTATCAGTTGCAGTTATCTCAAAGGTACTAGGCTATGCACATCGTCTTCCACATTTCACAGCTTTGATGTTACTTCTCAAACTCGTATCATGTTTTTCAACTCGAGGAGGTTGATTTGGAAGTAGATGCATAATTTGAGGAGAATACTATCTAGACTGTCGATCAAAGTATGAAGGTTCTCTGTGGCTGGTCTTTTTCTCTAGCACGAGTGCTATGGTAGCACGGGCAAGGACCGGAAAAGACTTGAGAGAGGGAGGCAGATGTACGAGCGCAGTGGCCGGAGCTATTCTGGGTTTCTTCTTCTATGCCTCCTTGCTAGGAAAATTCGTTGATGAGTTTCTTTAAGGGGGGATGTTTGTAAGAACCCATATATTTTTTTCGAGTATGTTTTCCTTTTTTGGTCATTTTTTAGAAAAAAGAGGATTTTCTAGAAATTTTTGAAGTACATGCCGTGTACTTTCTGAGTAAACGAGATGTACTCGGTTACCGCAGGTAACCATGTGCTGGTCGTGTATTAGCCATGCACACATCCATGTGGGGGTGACCTGGTGGCCGCCTAAATCTGAATATAGAAAAGGAAAGTACACATCATGTACTTCAAAATAACACGTCGTGTATTTTTTTTCATTAAATTCACTGGGGTCGCCTCTAATCGACAAAAACACTCCATTCATTGTTCTTCTCATACAAGAGCATCATACGACCACAGATCTTAGAGAATCCCTTGATAGAGAGACCATCTTCCAAATCGACCACCGTCAGTTGCGCTGGAATTGCATCAGTTAGTTCTCTCTTCTCCTAGAGCACCATCTTCTGATTTCTCCTCTCTCGTGAGATATTGTGGGTTTAATGTTTTAGATGTTTTTGTAGATATAATGCATTCTAGATTGATCCAAGGACCGACACTGATGTATATCAATCTCCTAATTCTGAGGTAAGTGGTTTTGGGCCTTTCCGTTGAAAGTCTTTGAGATATAGGTTCATTTTTTGTCCAATACCCTTGAACGGGGTATTGTGTGTTTACCATTTTAACCCTGTTAGTTTCGTGCTATGATGGTATGTGTGATTAGAGGTTATTTGCATTTGAATAGGGTTGTTTTCTATTATTTGGATGTTTTTTCCATGAAGGTTCTGTTTACGGTCGTTTGGTTCTGTTTATCCATCAATATTCATTGATGTTTTCCATGCCTAGTACCATATAATAGAGTGGTTATTTTATCTAACATGATTGAGATGATGTAGAATGTTTATCCAAGTAGTTCATAGAGTTTACTTAGGCCGATTTGCATTGCTAGGATCATTTCACTTACATAGGGCCATGAGAACCTGGTGTAGTAGACTATAAGGGGAATTTACCGTGTCAGCTTCCTTAGAGAGTCTTTATCAATTGTGACTATAGGAGGAATTGACCATGTGATCTTCCTTGGAGAGTCCTTATCAATTCTGACTATGTGGGGAATTGACCATGTGAGCTTCCTCAGAGAGTTGTTAATGCTTGGGACTATAAGGGGAATTGACAGAGAGAGATTCCTCAGAGAGTCTCTGTAGTATCCTTGATTGGTTGAACTAGAGTTGTTAGGCTGAGAGAACTAACCAGAGGGTTACCTGCTTGTTTTTTCTATTTGTTTATATTAATAACTGATTGCATTGAAACTGTAGGATTGGTTACTACTGTGTACTTCCCTGTTTACTACATTATTTTGTTTATTAACTTCCATATATTTGCTGATTGTTAGGCATAGATCTTGGGGTGGTTTCCTCCTGGGATTTAGTCTCACACCTTTTTTGGGTCATGCTTTTGGTCCCAAACATATTATACTTCTATAGATATAGATAAGGTCAAACACCCTTTCACTTCAGGTACTTGATTGTGGTGGAGCAGGAGAACATGGGACCTAGCCGAGGCTTGCGATGCTATGGAGATGTTTATTTTTTTTCTTTTGTACTTTGGATTAGTAGTATTTTGTATCCCAGCATTGTGTTTTCTTTGGCTGCTTTCCTAGACATATGAATCATGCATCACTATATATATGTGCTCCAGTTTCTTATTACTTTTTCTCTTACCCTATTTTCCATTGTATTCCATTACTACTGCTTCCTCTATTGTTATCAGTTTCTCTCTCGTTGTGTCACTATGCCAATGAGGGCATTGTTTCCCCACTATCACAACCAAGGCCCTCGCTACTAGTCGGCAACATCTGGCATTAGGGGAAATGTGATTGAGGCCATGTGACCAACCGGGTACATGGAACCTCTGGGTAACTTCAAGAACCGGGACGTTACAAAAATAATTTTACATAATTGGTAAAAGATAAGTTAAAATTAATCTCATATACATGATGATAAAGTATTTTTAGAAAGTGAAAATGTTCCAAATTTACAATGTATTTATGTCAAGATTCAATATAAATATGATTAAATTGACATATATTGGATAAAATGATATATAATTTAAATAATGATAATTTAAAAATAATTAAAAATACAATTTAACAATATAAATTATCTAACCAAAAAAATTATCCAATTAAAATACAATATTTTTACCTATTCATCAAAAAAATTACCATTTCATAAAAAACCCATAAATTAATACTAATATAATTTGGGAATTATGATTTATATAGTTAAATTTTTAAACAAATTATTTTTCTAAATGTGGTAAAAATTTAATTTAAATTACACGTTCAAGGCATGACTAAACTGTGTTTCTTTAACTCAGTGTTGCGTGAATTCAAGCTATTGAAAAATTAAATTTATTATAAAAGAAAAATAATATAACATTTTCAGTTGTTAAATTATTTTCTATGTTAAGTTTAGTGAGTTTTTAACATTATCAAACATAATTTTATAATTTTAAAATCATGGGGTGTTATATCAACCACCCCCAATAACTTGTGTCCTTTTTATTTTAACATTTCTCAGTAATTAAAGGATGGATATTTGAAAATAATTTTTATAAAAGAGCATTCTAAAAAGACTTAATAAAACAACCACTTGAAAATAGAGTAATATAGGTATTAATTTGATCCAGAATAACACATAACAAGGTTTCTAAGTAGAAAAATATTATTGGAATGATAAAATATGTATATAGAGGAAAAAAATAAAAAATTACATAGAGTAATACCGTTCATTCATAAAAACCATGTAAATTATCAATGGAATTTTATTGGCCAAATATAATTTAATTCTATATAAAACAAACGACCAATATTTCATTAGAAATTAATGTACAAATAAATCAGTTTTTTAATATCCTTTTCCTAGAGGTGAGTAATTCTATATTCATATTGATTAAGAGAATATGAAAGTATACTTGATGAGAAATATTTCAATTTTTATCATCTTAAACCACAATCCCAATTTTTTCTCCAAATTATGTTCACTCAATATGATTTTTTCAGACCTAATGTATTATATAAACTTGTAAAGGACCACATAATCCCCAAAAGAAAAAAATGATATACATATTTTATTTATACATAGAGAAAACCAAAATGGTTATAACCTAGTAATGTGATTTCCAAAAAAACCATCATAAATGAATCTCTAATTTTCAAGAGTAATACCCAATGTAAAAAAAATCAATCCATATGTAACTATCCTTAAAATTATTTAATCATTTCCTGACTAAGTTCTTATCCCAAATATTGGATGGATTTTATCGTATATTCTTCCATGATAAATCAATTATTTTTCCTAAAATAAAAAAAAATATTTTTCTAAAAGAAACATAATATTTACCTAGAAAAATATTATACTCACTAGGATATACAGAAATCCAGTGGTAGTTTCTACACCATTTCTCCCTTCCTTTATGTGTTCAATCCCCTCAGACATTCCAGATCTAACAAGTTATCACCCAGAATTCAGGTTGTCCTTTTTTTATTTAATCCCAATTTCCTTAAATAATGCTTCATTTTTTTCAAAGGTGTCATAAGTACCCCAACCCAAAATTTCTTTACACAAAATATCATTAATAAAATCAAATGTTTTCTATCTTAAAATCCTTAAATAGTTTGTCTAAGACGTTGAACCTATAGTCATCATTACTATTATAGAACTATGATAGTATCCAAAACTATTATGAAATACTAAGATGAAAAATTCATAAAATATAAGGTTATTTTATCCTACATTTCATATGTCTATAAAGAAAAAATAATGTACAGAGTTCTTATATATAATTTTAAAACTCATAAAAATTAGGATTCCTCTCATAACATGATTAACTAGTGGAAAAAATTACTTTCATGTCAATATATTTGAAATATGAGTAACTTATAGAAATAAAACTACTTCCATAAGAACCACTATGAAAAATGGACAACCATTAGAAAAGAAAGGACTTCCCTAACAATATCACTAAAAAAATCTTATTCCATCTAGAGAAAGAATGAGGATGTTATAATTACAAAATAACCACATTGGATTATTAGTACTAATAAGGGTTGTTTACATGAATAAATGGAAATACCATTAAAATATGATTGGATAATTATTTAGTAAAATAACCTTTTAGTTTTAAAAAAATCTTTTTCAAAAATAAAAATTCATAAAAAAATTGAGGAAATCATTTTCATTGAAAAAAAACATGGAAACATATAATAGACTCGTGAAAAATCATTTAAAAATTTTCAAGAGGAAAATATCATTTTCTGAATGAAAAAAAATTTAAACATAAACCATTTTTAAATTCCTTAATAGTGAAAATATCCTTTTAAACTAATAAATTATGTTTCAAATATAAAAATGGCCATGGTTTCAGGGAATTTCATTTATTATGTACACTTTATAAAAAGTTTCATTTCATTTTTTTGGTAAAACAAAAACAAGATTTATTTTTTAAAATGACATGAATATTCATTTTATTTTTTTTGTAAAAATTAAATAATGGGTAAAAATTTATATGACAATTATTTAATAAATCATTAAAAAAATTTGAAATCATTTTCAGAAAAAATATTTTTTAAATAAAGTGGATTTTTAGTCAAAGGGAGAAATGAAGTTAAATTTTATTAACATATTTTTCTAAATTATTTTAACTACCAAGTAGTGTAAAATGGTAATAATCCTTGAAAATATCGTTATTAACCATAGTATAATAAAATTATTAGTTTTATTAGATATTTATAAGAAGATTTCATCATTATATGAATAATACTAAAAAAACCTGAGAAACGATGAGATATTAACATAAGGCTCATACCTCTTTAGTCACATTGAATAATAATACCCATGAAATAATATTATTTAATGAAACCTATATTAACATTAAAGTAATCTTATTTATTATATAACATGTCAAGGTGGTAATTATACACCTCATAAAATAATATAGGTGTATAATATAACATATTTCTTAAACAAGGAAAATTGAGAAAAATATCCCTTACTATATTGGTCACACTGAAACTGTACACCCTATGAAAGGGAAATCCTAAAATATATATGAAATGAATAATAAACTTTAGGATAATAATAATTAAATAAATTCATGTGAATCATATACACTACACAACATAAATATGTGGTGAATATTACATATATATCACAGAAATAAAAGTGAGATGAGAAAATCCTTACATTGAGTCTAACTTCTCAAGTGTGTAATAATATTCCTAAATAATAAACATATATGTACTATTTAATTTATTTAGACCCATTTTTATTTTATTATAAATTTCATTTCATTTATTATCATGTTATATACAATTACACAATCATTTAGGTTTATGTCAGTTATTTTGACCATATTCGACTTCAGTTCCAAAAATTTCTTTGGAAAGTTGACTATGGTCAAAAAGGAAATTATTTAAACATTTATAAAATATTATTAATTACATAATTATAATATTTATATAAATATTATTATTTATAAACCATTAATTTTGTATAATTATAAAAAATGAACTAATGTTAGGATCATTGAGACAGTAGTCCTTATGTACTCTTGAATAACCTTTTCATTTTTCATTGATCATTATGGAAGTAAGGTAATACTTAACAAATAATAATATCATAAATAAATTTTTTTTAATATATATTCTAATATATATATATATATTATCTAATTTATGTGGTTATGAAAAATGGAATCACATCGTTTTGTGGAGGCAGTAGTGGACGGACAACATTATCATTTTCCAGTGAGTGAAAAGGTATTAAAAAAATTATATAATATACTTTAGGAATGAAAAAAAAAATCCTTGAACATAATAAGTATGTAATTTATATCACATATGTTAATTAAATTTACCCATTTTAACTTCCAAGTAACATTTTTGTGAAAAATGAATCCCATTACATCACAAGGTGGTAGTCCACCATACACATGAGCGATGTTATCTTATACCCAACAGAATGAAAAAGAATTAAGTAATATATGATATAATTAGTACATAGGTATATTTATATTTAAGATACCATATATACACTTTATATACATCATCATGCCCACATTTGAGAGGTTGTAATGGAAAAATTCATGACATGAGTTTTCAATTTGGTAGTCCACCGTACAAATGAATAATGATTCCATAACCCATTTAATTGAATTAAAGAGGGTTTTAGATAATTATATTATTATAAAAAAACATCCCACTATATTCAATTATTTTATTTTACTATATGATAATTTTTTAGGAATAATTCAAGGTGGTGGAGAAATAAATAAAATAAAGAGGCTCGTTAAAGAACCATACCTCTTATTCGGGTATCCTCTTTAGGTTTTCACTAAATCATTAGTAGGATTTATTTCTTCCAAAAATAAAATCTTATATGATGGGGGAGTTCATAATTTATTTTTTAAGGGGTTTGAATTTATAAATGGAATTAGTGAAACACCCCAAGACCTTACACTATTTTCTTTTCAAAATTAAATTAAATCTTC
The DNA here is from genome assembly GCA_963277665.1 of Viscum album. NCBI lineage: Eukaryota > Viridiplantae > Streptophyta > Magnoliopsida > Santalales > Viscaceae > Viscum > Viscum album. The sequence goes on along the minus strand of OY728166.1, from coordinate 838,848,241 downwards.
TTCTAGAATTATTTATAGGAAATACCAAATTATGATTATTTTACTTGAAAAAAAATTACCTTTACCTACATTAAACATATATGTTATATTGTGTTGCATAGATCAATGAATTTCTTTTAGTTCTAGAGTGACATGCAAGACCAGGTTTTACTGAAAAATAATATATTATTAATAATATTATTATTCAATATAGTAAGATACATTCTAGATGTTAAATTGGTGGTTTTGAATATGATTAACTAAATTATATAAATATGTATTTTGATTCATTTCTTACCAACTAACTGGAAATGAATATATAATTAAAATGAATTTAATGTAATGATTTTACAAAAAAACTATTTTTATAATCCAAATATGTTTTTATCATAGTAAATTGGATTAATTTCTTTTATTGAATGATATTAAAGAAATAAATAGATTATAAATTTAAAAAATTCTTTTTTATATTCATAAAATATTTTTTATATGCATAATTTAAGAACAAACCCAATTTTATGCATAAAACTTATATTTCTCTAAAGTAAATTTTGCAGCCTTTGAATAGAGAACCAATTTTGAATCAAATTTTTAAATATTTTACAACTTTTATATGAATAAAAACTTAATTTTACAAATAGAGACATAAAAATTATTTTTGATTGATTTTTTTGATATTTTTCAGAGAAATTTCTTGTTTTGATGAATAATGAAATATATAAGATTTTAATTCAAAATTTACATTCAATATCAATAATTTATAAGTTTAAATAATATTTTAAATGTATTTTAATGTAAAATTATATCAATTAAAAATAAATTAATCAAATTTAGTTCATTGGAATCAATTTCAATTAGAAATAAGACATAAAAACATACCGTACATTTGAACATTTTAACTTTGAAAACCTGCTTTATCAACCTCTCTGCAAAAATAATTTGCAACTAATTTACTACACTTATCTAAATAGATTTTAGAAATATTTATTCTATATTTTTAGTCTAAAAAATTAATAATTTATAGTGTGGTAAATTTTTTTGGACAAAAAATATTACTTAATGTAGTCAAAATCAATTAAATTGATTAAGGTAAAAATAATCTTACCGAGGGACTAAACCTTATACTTAAGAACCAAAATGACCTAGAAAAATATAAAACACCTATTGGATGGAAATATTTAGACCATATAATTCCTTAAATCAAATTTTTTCAATTATTATATTCCCATGATGTAATGGACACCTCCATATAGTGTTGACCTTTTTAATTTACAAGAATGCTACTCCTCTTCAACTCTAAAAAGGTTCTCACCCATAAAACTTATTCACACAATTTAAGAACTTTGGAACATCCAAACAATGAAAAATAATATCCCAAATTCAATTACCTACTCTTAAGATTCTCAATTTTAACATAAACAAGACTAAGGAATTCTTTTGGTATAAAACAAAAGGATTTCTTTGAATATGAGATAAAGTTCTTCAATGATCACTTTTGATTCATTCACATCTCCACCCATAAATTATTTTTATATAATTATCATATAATAAAATTATAATATTATATATATTGATATTTTTTCTAAGAGTTTTCCCTACACATTGACACACATACATTAAATGGTATATGCAATCATTGTTCTTGTGTACGGTGGACTAACCCCTTGCGAACTGATGTCGTTCGTACTTACATTACAACCTTTTAAGTTTGAAATAATTATGGATTTATATTTTATACATGATATATATTATATTTACTTTTTATTTATTATTACTTATTTTTTATATAATATATAACTTTATTTTTCCCATTTTGTGGGTAGAAAATAACATAGTTTGTGGACATGTTGACTCCTCTTCCTCAAGACGATGTGATTTTTTCATTCTATACATGGAAAGTATAATGGATGATTTTAATAATAATATGTGACCTATTTAAAATAAATATGATAATTTAATTATTATATAAATATATATAATTACTCTTCATTCTTTTAACATGATAAAGAATTAGAAGTATCATTCATGCATGCATATGGCCACCCATATTCATCAACGGTGCATTAGATTTCTATCTCCAAATACTATGGATTATTATAATTACATATATATACAATATATATGATATTTAAATAATTTATTACATTATAAAGATGATTAAATCATGATCTAATTAATATGAACAACAAGTATCAGGTCAACAAATACTCCAAAAACTAATATTTGAACACCTGAAATAGTGGAGATAATGGATGATTGTTTAAAAATGGGTAATAAGATATTATAAGAATTTAATATTTGATATAGTTAATATGATTATGGTTCATTTATAATATAATAACGTTATACATGAATTTAACGGACTTTGACGCAAAAGTAAACGCAAGGTAAGATATTTTTATCTCCATTTTTACAATTGTGAGATAAATTTCATATTTACTACTTACCTTTGTGTGGTGTATATAATTCCCCCTTTTAATTTAATATCATGATTCACTAATTAGTCATGGTATTTTTAGTTTCACTATGAATGATATCATACAAGGGTTTTACATTAAAATTACAAATTCGTAAAAGTTATCTTTCCAATCTCAATTGATTTTATTATTGTCAAATTTATCTTGAAAGAGTCACTTTAGTATCATCATGTTTATTTCAAATTACATTTATATAAATTATTCATATTATCATGTAATGGATATTATTATTTCCTGAACCCTATACCATTTTTACATATGGTGTTCACTATGGAAGTTATTTAATTAACTGGGGAATTAGTAATATATCTATAACATTTATTTAATATGTATATTTGGAAAGTTATATTTTTATTAAATTAAATAGATTACTAAATATTTTAGGAATTATTTGGACCAGCAGTTATTTCTAGTTCCTAGAATTCATATATAGTCCCAATGCATCAAAATATTCTCATGAGATAAATCAGTTATAAAAATTAAACAGGTTTTTACCTGAGGTTTTAAACCATCTTGTGAATAGTGTTGACAGTATATGTCTTCATATGCATCAAAAATTATGTCCAATAATTAAAATTTTCTATCATTTATAATTCAGTAATTATTATTATTTATCCATGATATTTTCCCTTTGACATTAACAATGGATGCATTTCATTTTGAACTAATTTATTAAAGTAAAGTGTTTAAGTTATTTACCATTCCATATTGATTATGAATCATCTAGTTATTCGATTGGAATGTGCTCGTAGTTATATAAAATTACATCTTGATTTATTATAACTGATTTAATATTTATTATTTTTTTATTACTCTTACAAATCATTTGGTATCTCCCATATTTTTTTCTTTTCCCTAGGTTAGGAAAAAAATATATTTGAATTATTTTTCAAAGATATAGTTAATTAGATTTTATTATGTTTTATATTTAATTTTATATTTCATAATATAAAATGGATATCATGTATGTAATATAGTCTTCCAATAATATTAAACTCTCAGTCCTATATGATTTTTTCCATGTAATCATGATAATTTAATAACGTAAGGCAATGACAATGGCGTTTTAGGGTTGGGGTGTTATGATTAGTATTAGTGGAGTTTTTGTAGAAACCTAGGAATCTATATTTGGGAAATCGTAGATAATAGAACATAACCCAAATGTATACTTTTAGGATAATAATATAATATCATTCATAATAATCCTTTTATTATATATTTTTATTACTAAAGAGAGTAAAAATTTTAATAAAACAAAAATATAGCATGAATAACCATAGAAGAAAAAAATCAAGAGTTGTCTTGAGAGGTGGATCATAATAATTCAAAAATGGAAGCATAATAAAAAAAACTCGATAAATGATGAGATTGTTTCAATAAACTATTACCACATGGAAACATATGATCATACTATCCATTCATGAAAATAAAATAAAATTATAATATTAATATTAAGAAATGAATAATATATAATATATAACATGTAAAATTGAATTAATATGCATCAAAAATTAATGTGGGTTCATAATAAAACATATGTCTCAAAGAAGGTAAATTGAGACAAAACTGTATTATCGATTTGGTAGCTTTTGAAACATTAACCCCTAGAATAATGATTATAGAATGGATATATATATGAAAATAAATTTAATTTTAATAATCATTGAATACATCCATGTTATGTAAACATACTACACAAGATTAATGGGTGGTGAATAATTCATGTATCATATAGAAATAAAATTTTAGAGGAAATCCCCTTGAGTGGTATCTTGACTCTCTTTGTACTCATAAAATATTCCTGAAAAATAAATGTATTTTTATTATTAATATTTTATATAAGAATATTATTCTATATAATACCATATGTGGTTTTATTAGGAAATTATATTACCCACTTGTTAACAATCCAAGGCTGAGGGTTCCCATTGAGTAATATTCTCTTTGTTCTTCGTATGTGTGTTAATTTAGTATATCTCTAGTCCTTATAATTATAAGACGATTTCAATAATTTACACTATGATAAAAATATATTTTATATACAGTATATGTGTATTATAATAATATATATAATATAGATGTATGAAATAGAATACACCGTTCATGGAGACATTACACCATACATTTTCAGAAACAATGTTTTCGTCTTTATTGTCGTATTGAAAGAAAAAAAGGAAATGACATATATTTATGTATTTATATATTACATTCCAGTAAAATTAGTACATCATATATATCATATACTTTCAATAAATGAATCTTTAACACATTCCATGTTGTGTGTGAACAAATCAAATCATTTTGAGGGGGTGGTAGTCCACAATGACTAAAATGAAATTATCATAGTTATAGCAAATGGAAAGTATAAAGATGTGTGTTTTAAAAGGAACACAGTTGAATAAAGAAAAAAAATATAACTTATAAAATATATAAATATATTTTCCATAATAATTTCTTTCATGAGATATGGTAAAGGAAAAAAATGAACATTCGTCATTTCATGGGGCAGTAGTTCGCCGTATATGTAAAAAGTATGTTCTGTAAAATATTATATGGAAGTGTGTGTAAGTGTATATCAAAACCTATAAATAATAACATAATATAATATTTATTATACTTGTGTTTTAATACTATCATTTAATAAAATTTTTTGAGGTGGTGCGTAATTGAAATAAAATTAAATAACTTGAGGAAAAATGTTACTTTTTATTGAGGTAACTCCATTTGTTTTGCACCAAAGGGATTTCTTGGATTTAATTTTTTCATAGGGTAGGAAAATATGATGAGTGGAGGTATTTGGAGGATATATTTTATTAGATATTTTTTGATCTATAGTAACATGATAATTTTGAGGCAATGGGTAGAGTGGAGGCCTTTTTATAGTAGGGGAGGAGTGGAACTATTGTAAATTTTGGGAAAAGGAATTCCATGCCAATGTTACCAAGATAAAGTGGATACAATAATGTAAAAATTTATATTAATGGTAGTATTGGTTCTAAATATGACCATAAAATGGATCTTCGGCAACTGTCTAGGTTGTTTGTTCTCTTAAGTTTAATGATTAATCCCTTATTAAGCTTAATCTTACCTTATTCATTGTAATTAATTTATTTACTTTCACTAATATTTTTGTTCCAAAAATAAATTGAACATATTATAACATATAATTCTTTATCATTCAAAATTCAAAATCCATTTTTTCAAATTCTAATCTCAAAAGTGGAATAAATTAATTCAAATTTAATCCCACTAATAGGATGACACATGAGATTTTAAAGTAAAAACATTCAAAATTTTGTTGTGTTTTTATTTACAGTTTCAAAGTGAAATTGATTCTAAATACCTAGATGGTATTTATTAAAAAATATATAATATAATTAATCTTTTAATACAAATTTAATTATTATTTTACATTATAAATTAGTTACATGAAAAATAAGTTTTAAAATAAAATCTAATATTTTTCATTATTTATCTATAAATGATGTCTCTCATAATTATCCCATAAATTCACTCTAAGATATTTTTTACATTATAAATTCTAAAAATAATTTTTTTTTATGATATTTAATTTCTAAATTTTACTCAAAAAAATATTATTATTTTTCACAGAAGGACATGAAAAATAGTTTATTTGAGAAAATTTAATTTTTAAATATATATGGACTTTACCAAAAATTATATATTTATTTATAAATATGTTTTATTTATATAAAAAAATTATGAAAAATATTTTAAAGTAGTAATTTCTATTAATATTAATAAATTTAATTTGTAGGTTATAATGATTATAATAATAAAAGGATGTTTCCTAAAAACTCATTATTGTGTGTAACATATTCCATGTTTGTGTTTCACAAGACATACGCCAAGTCGGTGTTGCTTGTAATGTAAGAAAATTCATTGTGACGTGAAAGGAATGTTTTTCTTCATGATTTGATATAAAAATAATAATTTCAGTGTTTCATGAAATGTAAAAAAATGAGAAATTAATTCAAAAACATTTATAAAATCTCAGGGTGTTACATTTTCCCTCATGAGAAAAAAATTAAATAAATTAAATGTTCCTTATATTAAATAAAAATGAATAATTATTTGTTATTGATTATAAATATACCTTTAAAAGGATATCCATGTATGTTATAGATTACATATCAAACTTGGAGTGTAAGATTCTCCACTTCTTTGAAATTCATATTCCAAATCATGGAAGAGCACTATTTTATTATAAATTTTGATCATATGATGAAATTATTTTACATTCTATCAAGACATAAAAATAATTATCCAAGTCATATGGCATAAAATGGAAGAATCACGGGAATATTATGGAATAGAAAAAATACTTTTAAATGGGAATGAATGATTTTTCGGTATGTGATTACATCGAAAATAATTTACTTCAGAAATGATTAAAATTATTGGGAGTTTATTATAAATTTGGAGAAAGTTTCAATCATGTTAAAGAATGTAATAGAACGAATTAAAAAATTTCCATTAATTATCACAACTTTAAAGAGATAGGGAACTATAAAATTAATGCCCTTAGATTCAAGGGAATAAACCTCATAATAAGCTAAGGGATCAAGGTCAGGAAAATGTTATTGACACAACCAATGTGGTAGGATAATGGGATTATATATTTGGATCAATGAAATATGTTGTAAAATTATTTTATTGACGATGTTATAATCATATTTTTTATGAAATATATAAGGATTGTACTGCATTATGTTTTTATTAAATACTTTCGATCATATGTTTAATGGATCTAACAAAATTCATTCATTATAAAGTTAAAGGTTTTTTGAAGACGCATAGTTAAGGAAAAAATGACTCTTAATATATTCATCATTTTGAGAAAATGATTTTTGGATAAACAAATTATTAATATTGATAATGTTAATGTGATAATACTAACTTCAATGGAACTGATACAAATTTTTTGGATCATAATACTTTTAATTGTTATAAGGTTACCCATTTGTGAAATAGTTCATGTAGATCTTTGGATGTGGTTTTAATGATTGATGTATTAATTAAACCTAAAATAAAACTTATTATAAGTGATAATGTTTAAATAATTAAAGGAACAACCAAACGATCTTATTTTTCTTATAAAATGGAAATTTATAAAGTAATTATATTTACTTAATTTCTTATAGAGTGTTAGAATTACTCAACTCTAGAAAAAGGGTTTTAAAAAAAGTATTGTCATATTGTCGTCATTTTACATGATATAAATGTCATTTTTTCACACCACTAGTATATTTATTTATTTTTAAATAAAATTATTAGGAATATATTATTTATTAATCTCCATTATATCATGATAGGTAAAGTTCTCTTCAATATTTATATTTTTAATCATATTCTCTTATTTGAAAGCCTAGATTTGTGGTGACCATCACATTTACTTCTTATTAATAATATGTGTTATTAACCATATTTAAGATTTTTGGATTTAAATAATAGTTTATTTTCAAATAACAATATTTTTGTTTCTGAGATCTAGTTTTAATTGCGAGTATGCAATTTTTTTAAGATGGGGAGAATTTAACACCCCAATACTTTACAAAATTTTCCATTTTTGTATAAGATTAAATTTTCCCTTGATTTATTTATATAAAAACAAAGAAAATATTATTTTGGATTAAAAATATATTTTATCTTTCTGTAAACAAAACACTTAGGTTTTCTTAAGTTACATCCAATAATGACTTTCCATGATGGCTTGTATAACACGCTTGACGGATCATTACTAAACAATAATATGTTATTAAAAATATTATTATTTAATAGAATAATATATATAATAGCCCTTAAATATTTTGTTATTAATTTTATTAACATATGAAATTATATTTTTGAATTAATTGGTTACCAATTAATAATAATTTAATATAGAAACCAAATGAATATAAAGGGAGTGATTTTATAAAAAATTATTTTTTTTATCCAAATGATTTTTATGATAATAATTAGATTAATTAAATTTTTTATTATATTATTGACATATATATATTATATACACAATAATATATTTTTTATAAACATCAAAAATATTTTATTTCCATAAGATAAGAACAAAACCAATTTTGTGTATAAAAACCTATAATTTTGTAGGCAATTTTTCTGCCTTTTAAGGGCATACCTATTTTAAATATAATTTTTTATAGTTTGAAAAATGTAATAAACTAATATAAACCTTATTTTTGAAATAATATGGTTAAAATTCTATTATAGTGAACTTTGTTTCTGAGAAGTTTTATTTTTTTGACAAATTTTTTAAAAAAAGTGGATTTTTATTAAAAACATAAATTTAGTCACAAATATTTTTAAGAATAAATTATATTATAATTTTGTTGATGTAAAATTATAAACATTTTATATAAATTATTCCAATTTAGGTAATTGTAATCATTTTCAATTTGAAATTTTATGTAAAAACTTATGGAACTTTTGAACATTTTAACATTAAAAACCAGCATTGTCGCCCCGTCTGCAAGATTCTTAAAATTATTTTCTTCCACCTATATGACTTGAATATGAAAAAATTTATTAAAAATTTGGAATCATATTATTTTTTTAATTTATATTAAATTATTCTTTGTTTTTTAACAAAAATATTAGTGAGTGTAGTTTAAATTAATTATAGTGATTAAGGTAAAATTAAGCTTATCAAGGTACTTGACCATAAAATTAAGGAAAAAATGGTATAGATACATGTCCAAAACCTATTTTATGAATATAATTCTATTATATACTCCCTTTTTAATAATTTTGATTATTAATGGAGGTAAAAGATATATAGGATACATCCCAATAGTTTTTATATTCTTATATGTATAAGAATGACACTAATCATCCACTATAAAAAGGAACTCAACAGTCCCACTTCTTCTCACCATTAAATAAATTTTAATCATCCAAAACCTACCCAAATAAGATCCCAAATACCGTAACCTCCTCTAATAATCATCACTATGGGAATAAATCTAACCAAGTAAGTCTTTGGTATAAAACAAAAGGTGTCACTTCAATAGGGGTAATGTTCTTCAATGATCATTTTTTTCATTTACTTATATACCCATAAATATATTATTAAATCATGATTATATAATATCCTTAGTGTGTTAAATATAATTATAATTGTTTAGGGTATAATTAATATTACAACCCTACTCATTATTTCACACTTAAAAATAATTTATTACAAAAAATCATCACTTGATACAAAATAGAAGATCGAGAGGTTTATCGTATTAGGGTCTTAGTAACTTTACCTATAAACTTACAACATAAAATGCAACATCCTATTGAAAACTTATTTTACATGACCACATCTTTCCTTCGTACTTAGCATTACATGGGATAACCTGAGAACAAGAATAACAAAAGGGTGAGATATAAATCCCAGTAAGGGAGTAAAAGGTAATAACATGAATAATACATTACATGTTAGGAAATAAGTATATAAATGGAGTAAAGGATAAACATGATCATAATTGCTCAATCATAACATGGAAATGTGGCAACAACATTTAATATGATTTTAGCATGATCCAAGGGTCATTGCACATGGAAAACTAGTAAACCATCATTTCACATGAATTATAATGATTAAACCATTATTTCACTTGACGTATCATGATACTAATCTTTACCCCATGCATAGGAGCGCTATTAGGGTGCACCCTCCTTAATCATTTCATTTCATTCAAAAGTGTGCCACATGGATCAAATAAAATGGATTCATTAAAAATCATCATTTATTCCATGATAAATGAATGTGTAATTCATACATGAAACTATTTAATAAATAAGTAAATATTCATAAAGTTGAATTCCCTTGATAAATAAATGGGAATGGTATTCACAACATAATGACTTTGGCCTAGAAAATCGCAGTGTAATTTTAGAAGCACAATGGTGTGACATAAGAATTCAAAAAAATGGTTGATGTGATATAAAGGGGTGTCTCATAATATTTACTTGAAAAGGAAATTAAGTGGGTTACATAGATACATGTCCCAAAATTTTTATGGAATTTACATTCATAATACAAAATAATTTCTTGAATGTAAATGAAGAGAGAGAAATCCCTTACGGAATTTTGGCATGGTAACTGGTGTACATGGGAATAAATAATGAGTTATAAAGGGGTATCTCATCATTAAAACATAATTAGGGATGTGTGGGGAGGTGCAAAATCATAACCCCACATTTTTAGTTGAAAGTAAAATGTATTAACAACATAATGAAATTTGGACAAAAATAAGAAAGGAATAAAATCCCTTACAGAGAAGTGTGGTCCCAAAGGCTTGGTAGAGGCTTGAGAGAGAATTTTTGTGAGATTCGGGAACATTAAGAGGAATATATATAGAGGAGGGGATAGGTTTTACTAGTTCCAAATTCTTTTAGTGAAGAGGAAGTGGGAGCCTATGTGGGTTTATAGAGGAAATGAGAGGGAATTCTTTATTATTTAGGTTTTGGACACCACACATTAAACTAAAAAAACCACAAACCGACCCACTGTTTTTTCCCACAGTTTTTTCCAATGTGGTGTGGAAAACATTATTTTATAAGTCCAATTTCCTAACTTCTTAAAATATTAATCATTCTTATGTGGAGGTGAGTCACACTCTCAAAGAAATAAATTTAAAGAGTTAAAATGTTTTATATGTCTTGAAGGGTCCACTAAAGCTTTGTAAAATAAATAAAACAAACCTAAAATAAAATTATTTTAATTTTACCACATATATTGTCTTAAAATTAGGTTTATAATATTTTGTTACATCATTATTGGGACATTATGATTCCATAAAACACATTATATATTTAAACGATATTTAATTTTAACCCTAAAATTCAACTATCTCATAAAATTAAGAAGAACTCACCATTGGATAATTTCGAAATGATGATTCCAAAAACAATATTAATTTTATCTATATAATTTTCTAAATATGTGAATTTTTACTTTTATAATAAAAACTGACATTTATCAAAAATTCATGGGTTTTGAAAAAAACTGATTTCAAACCATAATAAAAATCACAATTATATTAATAAAATTTATTCGATCATTTATATTTAATAGAAACTAATTTAGTAATAATATTTTATCAAAATATTATTTAATTCAAAATTCATTAATTCATCAAAATAGACTCAAATGCAATTTTTTCTTTAAAACTATTTAAAAAGTAACAAAAATAAAATAAATGTATATTTTTTGTACAAAAATAATGTACATAATCATAATACTAGGGTATCATTAAATAACCTCTTATAACACCCGCAAAAGACCGAAGGGTAGGGTGTACGATGGTGACAAACTCTTGGTGTGGCTCGAATAACATCGCATGGGTGGTAATCTATATTAACTTCCACTTTTACTATTGGCGGTTCTACTTGAGCTTAACATATTGAAGATCAGCTTGGGCTTGGTCCAGAGTGGATCCCAGTGATGTCACCTTCTTTCTGAGCTCCAACAAATTGGGTTTGTATGGAGAAATTCTATGGGATAAGTTGATCGCTTCCTTTGTCTGAGTAAATTGGATTTGTTAAAGCACTATATTTATAATAATCATGTGATCACCTTTTAACGTCTATATTATAAATGATCACAATTCTTAACAATGTTTTAAAATCCAAAAAACATAAAACCAAGGAAGTTCATATGTTATATAACCATCTAAAATAATAAGACATTTTAATTTGATAAAGATGAATTTTAATTAATAAATATTTGGGTCTTTATAATATTCCCCCCATAAGAAATTTTGCCTTCAAAATTTCATTTTCCTACACTAAAATAGATGTGGGTAACTCTACTTCATCACTTCATATGATTCCCACATTTCATCTTCATACTTTTGGTTTCTCTATAATACCTTGATGAGGGGAATTGTCTTATTTCGTTGAACGTTTTCTCTATGATCTATGATCTTCACCAGCTTCTCTTCATAAGAGAGTTCATTAAACAAAGGAACCACCACTGAATTGAGTACATGTGATGGGTCAGGTATGTACTTCCTCAAGAGTGATACATGGAATATATCATTTACTTGAGATAGGTTCGGTGGGAGATCTAGTCAATAGACCACTACTCCAATGCGATCAAGAATATTAAAAGAGATGGCGTACCTTGTACTAATATTTTCCTTTTTACCCAATCTCAAAAATCTCTTCCATGGTGATATGCAGAGTAATACTATGTCTCCAACATTAAACTCTAGGTCTTGTTGATGATTATCAGCATAGCTCTTTTATCGACTCTAAATAGCTTTAATGTTCTGTTTGATGGTCTTAACCTTCTCCACCATTTCTTTGGAAATTTCTGGACCTAAGAGTTTTCTTTCCCCAACATCAACCAAACATTCTAGTGTTCTACACCTCTTCTCATATAGGGCTTCATAAGGATCCATTTGGATGCTTGAGTGGAAACTGTTATTGTATATGAAATAAACATGAGGAAGATTTTGATTAAATCCTCCTTTTGATGTCCATTGAGCATGATCTCAACATGTCATCAAGTTTTTAGATATTCAGCTCAGATTGGCCATCATTTTGATGATAATAAGCCGTATTTAAGTTCATCTCGGTATCTATAGAATGTTTAAGATTCTTCCAAAATATAGATGTGAATCTTGGATCTCGATTAGATACAATAGATAGTGGTACTCCATGCAGCCCTACCACATCGCTTATGTATATCTGTTCCAGTTGATCTAGTGAGAAATCCACAAGAATTGCAATGAAGTGTGTTGTCTTTGTAAGACGATCCACAAAAACCCAGATAGCATTGTTTCATTCAGGTGTCTTCAGAAGTCTGATGACAAATTCTACGGTGATGTTCTCTCATTTCCATGTTGGTATAAGTAATGGATGCATCATCCCTTTAGACTTACGCCTTTTAGCCTTCACTTGATGACATATCAGGCACATTGATGTATATTCATCAATCTATTTCTTCATGTTATCCCACCAATAATGCTATTAGTTATCTTGATATATGTTGATGCCAAAATGTGGGGAGAAGAAGAAGACACAGACTAGAAAGGCTGCCTCACAAATCCACTTCGTGGAGCACCCTTGATGTTCACGAGCATCCACGGAGAAAGTAGGCGGTAATGCTCTGTGAGCTCCCTTGACATTCGTGAGATTCCATAGAGAAAGAAGGTTGTAACACATCCCGAGCTCTCTTGACGTTCACGAGCCGATGTGGAGCAAGGAGACGGTAATGCTCCATGAGTGCCCTTGACATTCGCAAGCCGCCTTGGAGGAAACAAATTCCTCTTCACACCGAGCACGTGCTTCTTCACAGTGCCTCTCCCCTATAAATACCAGCCTCCCCCCACCCAAGTCCATGCGGCAGAGAATCCGTCCTTTCAACTTCCCAACTCCGGAATCACGAATCGCCTTTTCCTCTCTGAACTATGTGCAATGAGAGGGACTTCTTCTCTGCGAAGTGCCTCCCCTTTGCCTTTTTTTAACCCCCTCTTCTGATAGGGATTCCATTTGTGGAGCTTAAGGGCCTCCATGAAGGAAGGGGATCCCATAGGGTACCTGGGTCATCACGGAGCATTTATGATTCGTGAAACACCCTCCATGTACACATGATCCACACTCCAAGGCAGGGTCGTTGTACTTCAGGAAGCACATCGATTCACGATGCCATACTTCGTGACACGCCTTTGATCCGTAAGGTAGTTCTCCAAGAATACCTTTTCACTTCACGAAGCACCTCCCATATGAACCTTTTCACTATGATTAGGCTGAGGCACTCCACTTCGCGAAGCACACCCCTTCGAAAGTACCCTCTGCCACGCAGAGCAGCAGAGTTTCACAAGGCCCATGCCTATTAACCCCTCTCCTTTGAAATTCCTTTTCCTGTGTGACCCTCCAGGTTTTCATGATGTGATTTCAAAGTCCCTTGGATGATACTACCCATTTCATTGCTTTTCCTCATGCTTCTTCACATAGGCACACTAACGGCTATTGCTTCTTCGCATAGCCACTCTAATGTGGACCCCCCAATGGTTCGCTTCATAACACCCCAAAACCATGGAACTGCCAATGCCTTACCTTCCATAAGGGGAAAAGGGTACTGGTTATGTATGACCTAGGGGTGTGGAGCAAACCCACCTCGCCCGAGCTACAGGACGTTAAACTGCCAAGCACCATCATCCTCAACACGTGACGTTAAACTGTGACCTTGCCTCGTGTCTCGCACGTGGGGTGCCCCACCTTTGGTCATTATGCATGTCCACTGGTCTCCAAAATTATGAGATATTCCCTCATAGGGTATGGTATCCTCCTTTTTCGAGGGGCATTTTTCCATGGGTAAAGGGAAACCACTCTGGTGTAAGCCCCAAGCCTTCCCCGCAGTAGGTAGCACCTCCACTCCTCCTCTCTTCTTGGGTGCCAAGTCCCTCTCCCACTTGGATTTGTCACCATTCGGGCCTCCATCCAAGATTAAGTCCCATCCTCTTCGAGCCTCTAACCACGCATAATCTCTTGTCTCCTCTTTGGGTTGCAGTCACACGTAAGCCTCGCTTCACTTCCCACGAACGCAACTTTTGTGACGTGGTCATCAGTTCTTTGTTGTCTCTCGTTTCTCACACTGATAATGACTCACGTGGGATTAGAGTGTGCACCAACCATGAAATCTCCCCCAGGAAGCCTAGACTGTAAGCCCCACACCCAACACCAAGGGAAACCACTCTGGTATAATCCCCTTCTCACCATCCAAACTACGAGGACTTTGATCCCTACAATGGTGCGGTATATAGGAAGCCTCCATGAGATTCAAGCCCACCACCCACTAGACCCAAGGTCCTCCTTCACATCGGTTCACTGACTGACCCTACGTACTATGAGGACTTTGATCCTTATTAAGGCAAGGTACGTAGGAATCCTCCATGAGGTTGAAGCCCACCACCCAAAGGGACCCCCGGCCCCCCTTCACGATGGTTCACCGACCACCCGTCCAAAATACGAGGACTTTGATCCTTGATATGCAAAGGTACATAGGAAGCCTCCACAAGGTTAAATCCCCACAACCATTGGTCTCGACTACCCCATGTCGGGTGCCAATCCCCTTTCCATATAAACTACGAGAAATATGATCCTGCCTAAGGTGAGGTATGTAGGAAGCCTCCACGAGGTTCAACCCCACCACCCATTGGACCCCAGGTCATCCTTCACGTTGGTTCACCGACCGACCCTTCGAATTACGAGGACATTGATACGTTCTATGAAGGGTATGTAGGAAGACTCCACGAGTCTCAATCCCACCACCCAAAGGGACCTCAGGCCCCAATTCACGTCAGTTCACAGACCACCCATCCGAACTACGAAGACATTGATCCTTGTTAAGGAAAGGTATGTAGGAAGCCTCCATGAGGTTGAAGCCCCACAACCATTGGTCCTCACTACCCCATGTTAGTGCACCAAGACCCTTTACATCCAAACTACGATGACTTTGAACCTTGATAAGGTGATATATGTAGGAAGCCTCCATGAGGTTCAAGCCCACCACCCACTGGACCCCAATTCCTCCTTCACGTCGGTTCACTGACCGGCCCTCCTGAACTACATGGTCTTTGATCCTTTCTAATGAAAGGTATGTAGGAATCCTCCAAAACTTTCAAGAACATCATCCATTGGTCACTCCACTCACCTTCACGTCGGTTCACAAACACCTTGGGCTTCCTCAGAGTGTGATCCCCAAATTCCACCACCCAAACTATGAGGAATTTGATCCTCGTCAAGGCAAGGTATGTAGGAATCCTCCACGTGGTTCAAGCCCAACAACCATTGGACCCCAAGTCCTCCTTCACGTCAGTTCACCCCCGTCCCGCATGACATTAAACTATGGACCTCCATTTAGTGGTAAGTCGTTGTCAATCCTTTCAGTGGTAAGTCGTTGTCACTCCATTGAGCAGTAAGCTGTTGTCACACCTTTAAGTGGTAAATCGTTGTCACTCCATTCAGCGGTAAGCCGTTGTCACCGCATTCAGTGGTAATTCATTGTCACTCCTTTCAGCGGTAAGCCTTTGTCACACCATTCAGTGGTGAGCCCTTATCACTTCATTCAGTGGTAAGCTGTTGTCACTTCTTTGAGTTGTAATCCCATGTCACTCCATTCAGCAGTAAGTTGTTGTCATTCCATTCAGTGGTAATTCGTTGACACCTTATCTAGTGGTAAGTCATTGCGATCTCATCCAGTGGTAAGCCGTTGAGAACCCCAATCGGTGGTAATCCATCTTCAGATGAACTACGTGGACATTGATTCCCTACCACGGGGATATGTAGGAAGCCTCTTCGAGGCTCAATCCCAAAACCATCATTATACTCAAGACGGTTCCATACCATTCATCATCCATCATAATTCCTACCCGATCATCCACATCCCAGTGGGATCATGTCGCCTCATACCCTATTCCCATCAACAGTAACCAGAAGGTCAACCACACGTTGGCCTCAGCATCGGTGTTCCCTCCAGGGGATTCCCCCATCTGATCCACTCTATTCGGTGTTCTAATCAGTTCAATCCATTAATTATGGACATTAAAATTGTGGAATACCATATGTTAAACATGGGAATATGAGGAAAACCTCGGATACATGCCCATGGCATAAGATTCCCCGCGTTTGATATGGGATGCCTTGGGCTCTCGCGCCCTCAAGAATCCCTATAATAAGGGACAAAAGAAAAAAATGTTAATCAACCAGCATCCAAGCACGCTATATATGCCCAACGTGACTACTCCCCTAACTGAAGGTTGCTGCCCTGACTGGACCCCTTGGAATGTCCCTACAGAAGCAGTGTAATTAACTGGTGTTCATTAATATATGACTCTATGAATTGTTTCACGAACAACGTATTAAATCAATGAGGGAAGACTAGACTGGGTGATGAGTTCTGAGGAGGAATCCAAAAAAGGAAGAACCAACATCCCATCATCCCATTTCAATCAAGGAGCTAACTTCCCTGAATAAGTGATGGTTTTCACCTGCCTTTGGAAATCGGGAATACGGGGCAACAAAGTTGTGCCTTTCGTCCTCAAGCAAACTGACACGTGCGCCCTGGCAAAAGTGTCAGAAATGGAAATGGTGAACCCAACGTGAAAACTCTTCTCCTCAATATGGAGATTAGTAGTTATCGAGGCATTAATATATTGATGTGTCACCGGATCCAGTTATCCGGCACCGGGTCCCACAAAGCAAATAGCGGCCCTGGTATGAAACTCACCATAAGTTGGGGCACTAGAGAATGGGACATCCCGTTCTACGGCGTAGTTAGCGTGGATCCCTCTTTCCAGCCATGGAGGACATGATGGCATTGGGGCATTGGTTGTCGATTCCTTTTTCTTTCAACACTGATGAGTTTAATCTCCATGCTTTTAAGGAATCAAGATGCGGCTTCCGGGATGCAATCCATGCCTGCCCATCGACGCAGGGGCAGGGGCAGCGCCCACACATCTATTCCACGTGGCTTCACCTCTTCCACAACTGCCTCTAAATCTATTAACATGGGGAACCCACGACCCCTCTCCCTATCTGAGGTCATTCAAAGAAGGGTGATCAATGGACTTGTGTGACATTACGAGGAGGATGGCATAATCCCGACTCGGGATATGGCCCGCGTATACTTGGAGGCGTCTGTGCCTCATTGTCAATGATGCCCCTGATGTCCGCGAAGGGAGCCATTGCCCCCCACCCCGAAATACAACCATTTTGGGAGCCTGTCCCCGAAACGCTTTGAGGCCTCCCTACCTTACGCAGATGAGGTGGGTGATATATGGCCCCGCCTGGTCAGAGTCCCCTTCCAGGGGCTCCTAGTGAGGGATCCAACCCGGCCGCACCAGTGCCACCACCCAGTCTTGCAGGAAGAGGAGTATGTAAGCTATACACATACACCACCAACCCCGGCCCGTCCGACCCAATGCCAGCGTCGGGCGCGAGCTGAGGAGGACGCCCGCCAAGGGGCATCAACGTCGGCAGCTACTGTGGCCCGATACACCGTTGATACATATCCCCAGTTCCCTTCATACACAGAGTAGGGTCATTTATACACCCAGCCTGGATTGAGGCCCCAACTTCCCCACTGGAATTCTAGGATGACTCTCTTGGTCGTTAGCACAAGCAGTGGACGCCAAAAACGTAACAGCGGCGATGTCACCCAGTACTGAGGTCCTCCCCGTACCACTACCATGGAAAGCGCTGGCCTTCCCCACTTCGAGACTCAGCATGGAGTTTCGCCCCATGCCACCCTCAATCCAAAAGAGGGTCTTCCCGGTGGTAGTGCCACTCGGTATAGAAGTCTCTCTCGTGCCCATTACACTGTGTATGGAGTCATTCATCTTACCCCCAACCGCCGGTATAGGGAGGTTATGCATCTGGTCTCTCTTCAATGTGGGGATCCTCCCCATGTCCCCTCAGTAGCTTTTGAAGGTCCTCCTCACTTCATCAACCAGAGGGGTGATGGCTAGCCTCGCACCACTAGCACCCAACACGGATGTCCTACCTGTGTTCAGATTGACCGGTACAAGGATCCTCCTCATACTAAGGTTGCCAGGGAAAACATGTGTGGAGGTCTTCCCCATGCTTCTTCCAGTTCCACCGAAGGTCTTTCCTGCTCCAGGGCAACCCATGGAGGTCCTCCCCATGTCCCCTTTGACAATTGTCCTGGTGCTCCTCCCACCCCGGCTTTCTCGAGTGGAAACCTTCTCCACACCGGCACCAATGCAGCCGAAGGACCCCATGTCAGAAATCTGCCATGTCCCATGTAACCACCAAGGGGCTAGAATGCGGGCCATCGCTGTCACAAGAAGAACTCTAGGAAAGCATGGACGGAGATCAAACTGGTCCACTTCTCAGACTCTGAGGCGGAGTACGACTCAGCATAGGAGCCCTCCCCTTGCTCATCTGAGTCAAGGGTCGGGGAAGGAAAAAGGCTCATCATCCTAGTGCTCCTAGAATGTGAGGTCCATCAGATTCTTACTTCCCTAGATAGGTATATCCAAGAGGATGAAATTCTGGCGGACCCGTAGGTTACAGTCACGCAATCACCCCCATCGTCACCGGAAGTGCTCTCTACCTCCACAATAGATCATATAGAGATATTCTAGGGACTAATGGTAGGCGAGTGAAATCGCAGCCTATAACAAGTATCCTAATAATAGGAACTTGGAACAGTAGTCGTCAGCCCATATTATCGCGACGTAGCGGCCAGGTCGCTATACTCTTCAGAAGACAGCCCGGGATTCGATAGCCAGTCAACCCGCTCGTTGTACTCTCCACCAGCCAGCCTGGCATCCCAGCGGTCTGCCTCAGTACCGCTGCTAGTTCCTCAGCCACCGCAAGGTGACAAGTGGGTCAATCAAGGGCCAGACCTTGAATCTAATCCAAGGAGTTTATGGAACATTCTTGCAGTGGACCACTTCCCCGAGATGTTATGGCCCATGGCAGCACTGAATTTATGCGTACCAGAATCACTCACCCCGGAGTAAGTTGAGTGTTTCTACCACACCCTCGGGGCGATGCGTTTTTTTTCATTGTCATCAGCGCATGGTCTATCCAATGAGCCAGGTGAATTTCAAAGACATCAGTGAGCAATGTCGTCTGGTCGATTTGGTCGCACTCCCTGTACCCCAGTGCATCAAGTCACCAGGTTGCCTTGAGGCCCTCCAGCATCAATGAATTTAGAGTATCAAGGTACCCCACAAAATTATCGATGAGGATACCCCCCCATGTGAAATTTTTTGGCTGGTTTCAGTATGTTTCCCTCTTCTTCACACCTATCCAGTGACAGCCTGACTTGCTTTACGACATTGAGGAAATTCCCCCATGAAGGGTCTCGGTGAACATGGATGACCTGGTGGATGAGGAGGACGAGATGGATCTTATCAATGGAGACATACCGCCGAGGGTGTACCACCACTATTGGACCCATCGGGATGTATTCCTTATCATCAGAGGAACCTACTTGGTATCCCTGCGCCCACCTAGGCATTGGTGCTTAGTAGGAATTATGGTAAGTGCAAAGGGAACGTTGGAGCTGCCAAACACTTCGAACCATTCGCCATAGTGTAGAAGATAGAGGAAGACTCTAAGAAGGCCATTTTTCACCAGAAAAATGCCGAGCAGAAGAGGCTGTTCGATGACCTCCTGGCTGAATACACTACAGAGCGACAGCCGGACTACGAAAATTCTAGGCCAGTACAGTAGGGGAAGGAACAACTTTCCCTCAGCGAGCCGCCCCAGGAAATCTTGATCATGTTTCTCCCTCGGATAGGGCTGAAGTTGTATCTCACAACCAGAGAGCATGGTATGACTTTCCAAACCCTCCTGAACAGTGCGACAATCCATGTAATCCGACCTAGGTTACCCCATCTTCCCCACAAGTCGCTCCACCAGCCACACGAGCCGTTGAGCCTATCTATCGCGTTGAATAGCCCATCAACATGCTCGAGGTTTGGGATCCCCATAAAGATAGGGACCCCCACCCTGAAGATCCTATGGTGGTGCTCATAGCCCGCCTTGAGGCATTGGAAACGTGGCAGGTGGTGATCATACCAGATGGTAAGCCATACCCGGCTTGGGTTGATAACATGTCGGTGCCTCCGGGTTTCAGTAATCCCACCTTCTCTCCATTTAACGAGACGGGGGACCCGCCGCAGAACTCGATGTGTGGGCCCATGTTAGGGACTATTGCACAGCAGGAGGCCTCCAAGATCCACTGTTTTGTTTAGACATTGGAGGGGCCGGCATTCATCTAGTACGGCCAGCACCTCGTTGTATATGTGACCATTTGGGAGGACCTTCGCAAGAAATTCCTCTATCAGTTCAGTTCCACCAGCTAGAAAACTAGAATCATAGACCTCATCAAGTGCATACAAGGTCTTGATGAGTGAGTCGCAGACTTTATCGCCTGGTGGAAGGGACTAAAATACTCCCTTGACATGCCACTGACTCAGAAGAATTTAATGACGATGTGCATAGGAAATGTCTAGACGGATCTGGTTCCCTCTCTAATCACCAAGAACTACCCTATATTATTTCGAGACTTTTCTGATAAGGCCAAGCACCTGGAGGAATCCATTAAATATGCCATCTAGTCATGTATGTTTCCCCCTGTAATTACAACAAGGAGGGATTCCAGAGTCAATCCCACCATGGTGGCCCAAATAGAAGCCCCCAGGCAACTAGAATTTCTTCCAGTGGCACCATCCCTGAAGCCTTGCAGAGGCCCTCCACCTTAGGCTCGGCCTCCAGCTCAGCAACATCTTCCTCAAAATCAGCAAACACCTCTACGGAATGGGCCGCCACCACCTAGGTGGGACAATCAGGGTCAGCCTCTTTGACAGGCTCCCCCAGCTCCTCGACAAGGCCAGGCTCCAAGGGACCCATTTTCGGACAAGAGAAACTGGACCTACTCATTCAACGAGAATCAGGTCCCTATTTACTTTCATAGTGCTTTAGAGTAGGGGATTGTAGGCTTGCCTGCGTGCAGAAGGCTGGAATAGATGAATCTCATTGATCACCCCAACTATTTCCCCTATAATCAGATTCTAGGGCACACCCTCAAGTAGTGTTATGTGTTTAAATACTAGCATCAAGACTAGGTTGATAACAACATAATCAGACTGGGACAATCCCCAACACAAGTGGTGGGTATCTTTATAAGGCCAGACAATGGTAGGGATAGCAAAGGTGAGTGGAAGCATGTTTCTAACCGCGGGTCCCAGAAGTATGATGAGTATATGGAATGAAAAATGGTCTCCCATTCCCATGGTGTCATTCGGCCATGCCTGTTCCAGTAAGATCCTTTAGAATCTACAGCCGCTACTTCTGCATCGTTATCTCAGCCGGCCTCTTCCCATAAGAGCAAGCATCGGCAGCGCAAGTGAATGCAACATATCCCACCAATGCCATCGTCATCCCGTACTATCGGGGACTTCATGCCTCCAGAGATGGATATTTGTCCCATAATCTACCCAGTAGTGGATGACTCTTCAAGTGATAGTCAAGGGTATACTTCAGTTAATACTGTAGAGTTGGTTAATCCCTATATGACTCCCGATGACAGGGAGTGACAGGCGGACCTCCCCAACGTCCCCAACTAATGTCAACGTCAGTAAAGCCACAACCATATGGGTCATAGAGGTACATCAGTTGGCACCTACAGCCAGTCTATGCATGCCACTGAGACAAGAGAGCAAGCCCAGCGAAGAGCTTAGCACGCGCAACCTTTTCATCTGGTGTTGTTGGGTCCGCCTCCCCCACCATTTGTGCTACTGGGTCAGGCAGAGCTACCTCGACCATGCCCCAACCAGCCTCGCCCGGCTACAGGCCAATAACAGTCGTCTGGTTCTCATCTAAAAGCCACTCTATGGGCTTTGACTAGCGAGCAGTGGGATATACCCAGAACCTATCAATCGTCGGCCCAGCCAGTAGGGCCCTCCATTCCTCCAATCACAGGGTGACCTCCTACAAGCAGAATTTCATGCATGGCACGGAATTATGATGTCCTCAAGCACCTTGTCGACATCCTAGCGAGGCTTTCCATTCTCGAGGCACTTCTCCTATTGTCAGATTTTCACGATGCCCTCGCTGAGGTTTTAGGAATCCCCCTCCAGTTTGAGATGGAGGTAGCAGCTGCAGAAGCTTTTCATGATGAAGTGGTCGAGAATACCGAATTGCAGTCCATTATTTCATTATCTAGAGAAGAAGAAGGCTCTACCATACAAGGGCACATCCGTCCACTATACATCACTGGCCAATTTAACAGCGTGGAGGTTCGCCGTTGTTTTTTTATTTGACAACGGCTTTCGGATTAACCTTATCCTGATGTGGACGCTGCAGATGCTAGTGTTATCTAAAGATGACCTAACTCCCTTTGATTTAAGAATCTGGGGATATGATAGGGAAGAGCAGACCCCATATGGTAAGATTTGTTTGAAGACCCAGATCGGCGGCCATGTTTCTAGCGTCGAGTTTATGGTTGTCTCCCAGGACACCACGTACAATTCATTGATGGGAAGACTATGGCAGCACCTACACGTGGCAGTCCCCTAATTGTATCACAAGTGCCTAAATTACTCCCTTTATGGTCGAGTAGGCGTACTCGAAGGTGATTCATCTCATTTTTACTCTAGTGAAGACTGCTACCTAGATGCCAACTATTACAAGAGCAAGGACAAGAATATTCAGGCTAGTGAGGTTCAACCCGTCGTGGTTACAGCTAACCCCTGGGCAGGTCTGGATGATGCCTACGTCTTCCCGATCCATCGATTGGAGGCCACAACCCCTGACATAAGGTAATGTTTTGTTGTCTCTGTTTCAAGTGGGAAGCATATTCCCAAGTCTAAGCGACAGCAAAAAATCACCTTGTACTCCTACAAAAATCGAGATCAGGTGATTCCGGAGCCTTCTACCCATGTACGATATCGGGATGCCTACCCCATGGAAACGACAGTGTGTTATACTTACCTGTTTCACCAGGATGGAATCAACCGGCTCAAGCCGAATCACCAATACTACTTTGATTTCATCAAGCATGAACCCTTGTTCCAAAGATCAGATGGGATCGGATCAACTGCCTTCATTGTTATGGTTTTGACAGCACTTGAATCCCCTGATATGTTGACCACTGTCGCTCAGGATGGTACTAGCCTCTCTTCGGGATCTGCCAACCCATAAGAAGATTCTCTCATTGGGAATCCCTCCTCCACAAGTGAAGAAGAGGATCTGAAGGATGCTTCGCCCATATTTGAAGAGGGTGTCTCCACCACGGTCGATGGACTGGTACAGGTGAACCTTTTTAGTGAGGTAGAACTGAGACCCACATTGATCAGTGTTGCCATGTCCCTCGAGGAGCAGGAGTGGTCTGTAGATTTCCTAAAGATACATCGTGATGTATTCCCTTGGAGTTACAATGAGATTCCAGGACTAGATCCTCAGGTATCCATCCACTTCCTTGGTCTTCTAGCAAATCATCGCATGTTTAAGAAGCCTTCTAGAAAGATGCACCCTTCTCATGGAGCCATGGTCGAGGCTGAAGATGAGAAGCTTATCAGAGCCAACTTCGTCAAAAAGTTCCAGTACCCCAACTGGCTAGCCAACATTATTCCATTCAAAAAGAAGAATGTACAGATCAGGGTCTGTAACGACTTTCGTGGTCTCAACCGCCATTGTCTGAAAGATGATTTTCCCCTTCCTGTGATAGAATTGTTGATCGATGCTACAGATGGATTCCAAGCCATATCCATAATGGATGCTTATTCCAGATAAAACCAGATCTGAATATCCCCTAAGGATGAGGATTCCACAGCTTTCAGGGCACCCAAAGGTACTTTATATTAAGAGTTTATTCCCTTTGGCATGAAGAATTCAGGTGCCACCTATCAGCGGGACATGCATCGCATATTCAATCCAATCCTCAGTACATTGGTGGAATGCTATATAGATGATCTGGTGGTCAAATATCACCAGTACCAAGACCATCTCAAGGACCATGATAAGTTTTTTGGATTCCTTTGTTCCTGCCACTTGAAGATGAACCTATTGAAGTGTTCCTTCGGGGTCACCTTTGGGAAGTTTCTTGGCTTTGTCGTCAGGTACCGGGGCATCGAGATCGACCCAAAGAAGATCAAGGCCATCATACAGATACCTCCCCCAGTAATATTCATGAGATTCTAGTTTTCCAAGGCCACTTGGCCTATATACAATGATTCATTGCAAATCTGGCCGGAAAGTGTACGCCCTTTTCTCGGCTCATGATGAAAGGCTCTACCTATGAGTGGGACAAAGAGTGCCAGGCCGCATTCGAGGAAATCAAGTAGTATTTGCTCTATCCTCTGGTCTTGATTCCACCTATTTATGGAAAATAGCTGATCCTGTATGTGACTACCTTGGAACAATCTCTTGGTTCCTTTATCACCCAGAAGAACAATAAGGCGACGGAAAACAGTCTCTACTGCCTCAGCCGCATTCTCCTCGATACAGAGACCAGATACTCCCCCATCAAAAAGAGCTGCCTTGAAATGGTATTCGTTGTACAGAAGTTGTGAAACTACTTGTAACACCATGAGGTAAAGCTGGTGTCTTGGGTAGACCTTCTGATGTACATTTTGAACCACCCCATACTGACTGGACATCTAGCACAGTGGGCAGTAATCCTCTAGAATTTCGACATCAGGTTTGTCCCTTAGAAGGATATCAACGGACAGACATTGGAGGAATTAATTGCTGCACATCCAACCCCCACAGACCAGTCACTGGAACTGGATTTTTTCGATGAGGCAATCCTCTAAGTAAATTAGGTCATCCCATGTCGGGAAATTCACTTTGATGGTGACTCTTGAATCCCCACTGGCAGGAGACTCAATGACCCCAGACGTAATAGATTGGGCACGAGTATTGTCTTCACTACCCCGGTGCAAGCCATTTTGGCGTACTCATTCCTGTTATCGGAAGGCTGAACCAATAACGAGGCAGAGTATCAAGCCCTTATAATTGGCCTCGAGATAGCTCTCGAGATTGATGTGCCTCATTTTCATGTGAAAGGGGATTCTGAACTAGTCATCATATAGATCAATGGTGAATACGTCATCAGAAAACCAGAGCTCGTACCCTTGTTGGAGCGCACCCTCAAACTAATGGTCGAGTTTCCATCTTGGACGAAAGTTACTCATGTCCCTTGATCTCAGAATGGTCAAGTCGATGCCCTGTCCAGCCTGGATGAATCACTTGTAGAACCCGAGCAGGATGATCTGATTATTCACGGAGCACATCGGACAGTCATTTCTCTCGTCAACCCGGATGATGATGAAGTCCTGCAAGTAATCCATCGTACCACCAAAGCCCCCACATTAGGACCCCTGGGTTCTTTAGATACGGCAGTTGAAGTGACTCCTGACTGGATATCCCCTTTTGTCGAGTATCTGTAAAATGGTTGCCTCCCAGTGGATCGGGTCTACCGCGAGTGAATCCGACATCGCACGCTGCAGTTTACCCTCCAGAGTTATCCCAGTCTTGAGCATCTCCTCTACAAGTGCGGGTCCAATGGTGTTCTCCTCTGTTACATCCAAGGAGTTGAGATTTCTCAGGTCATGCAGGAGGTTCACAGCGGTTCTTGTGGGGCTTACTAGACTGGGCCGAAGTTGTCCCATCAGATCTGGAGACTGGTGTACTTCTGGCCATCCATGATTAATGATTGCAAGGAGTTCGTCATGATATGTCACGCATGCCAAATTGATGTTAACTTCATGCATCAGCCACCATACCCTCTCCACTCCACCATGTACTCTTGAAAGTTCACTGTGTGGGGACTCGATATCGTGGGACCTTACCCACCAGTGACAGCTTGCCAGCGCAGGTTCATCCTAACGGCCACAGATTTCTTTTCCAAGTGGGTAAAACTAGTTCCACTCTGGGAGGTCAAGGTCCATAATATCATTGACTTCGTGGGCTCCAATATCATCTACCAGTTTCAAGTCCCTCACATCGTCCTCACAAATAATGGCACCATATTTTGAGTAGCTGAACTGAAAAAATTGTATGCCAATTACAACATCCGTTCGAACCATACCTCCCACTACCAAGCCCAAAAAATTGGACAGATCGAGGAGTTCAACAAGACCCTATCTAACATATTACCAAAAAGGGTTATTCAGAAAAAGAAGAGTTGACCATGAATGCTCCTCAATTCCCTCTGGGATTATCAGATGACAGCTCGTAATTCCACCCAGGTGACCCCAGATTCCCTAGTGTATGGATCCGAGGCCATCCTGCCCATCGAGATCCAAAATCCTTCATTATGCAAAGCGGTCTATGATTAGTAGGTTCCAGATAAGGTAGCTGATATTCATCTAGCTAAATTGGAAGCACTTGACGAGAACAGGCTTCGTTCCCTGCACAATCTGGAAGGACACCAAAGCAAGATATCCAGGGCGTTCAATAAGAAGGTTCTACTCTTCTCTTTCCAGTAAGGTGACATAGTATTGGCCCTCTGGACACCAATGATCCCTAGAAGGAAACAACCCCAGTTGGAGTCCAAATGGGAAGGACCTTACATAATCCAAAGGTTTTACCCCAATGGAGCATACTCTCTGGTGAGAATATAACACCTCCCACCAATGCCATGTTCCTCAATCAATACCTTTCCTAAGTATAATAGTCCTCTATGACCTTAAACTGCTAGTACTGCATGACCTTAAAATGCATGATGGTCTAGCATGACCATAAACTATCAATTCCTACATGTATTTAAACTGTACGTTGTCCTACACGATGTTAAACTGCTCCCTTATAACTACATATGGCTTTATTCCCATCCGCATGGGATACGTAGGAACACTCAAGCGTTTCATCTTTAACTCAACCCCCAAACTCTTCTCTTTTACTATTCTCCCTGGGTATAGTTCTCTAGAAGGACCCTTGCATGATATGGTGTAAGCTTTCAAAGCCCCACTCATGCCTAGATTATAATGGTCGCACCATGTGCCCGCTCCCCATTCTTCTATCCTCCCATGTCCTTACTGCATAAGGTTAAACTGCATGGCCGTCCAGAACTATATATGGCTTGATTCCCATCCTCATGGGATACGTAGGAATTCCCGGAAATTTCATCTGTTGACCCAGAACAAATGCCAGATCTTCTCTTCGGGTCAAGACATATGGTGGGGTTCAGAAGTTTTCCCCAATTCACATTGAACTAATCCTGATCCGGCCATAAGTCTTGCATCTTGGAGACGTTTTCCTCTTTCATAGATGCCTACAACTATGCTTCACCCACTCCATTGATTGGGACTCCACTATCGTTCCCATCCATAAGTCCCCCCGAATCGTATGGATGTTAGGCCTAAGGGATCTCCTTCTACTTCAGGCCAACTCCCTCAAGGATGTTTAACAATAAGCCGATACAAATCCCGTGATGTGAATATGGTCAGTAATCGATGCTCATTTGTTGCTCCTAGTCCAAGTTACTATGGGGACGCTTTGTTTCGAACATGGTAAACTACTATCCTATATCATTATAACCACCCCAAAATGTCCCAAACATATATTGTAGTGGTTCATTCTTCTCCATTGTATCTCCAAGTGACGAACTCCCTTCGGGCGATGCCAGCTGTTAGACCCCTATATAACAGGGAAAGCCGAGTCCGGATCCTTGTTTCCCACACTGAGAACTAATCACTTGGGCTTAGGAGATGTGATGAGGTAATAACCGCACAAGAGGACGTATGGAAACCATAGGCTGGGATGCCCAGCCTCAGGCCTCATGGCCTTTTTGGGCCTGCATCCTAGGTTCTCTCTTACATGATTGTATGGTGTGGTATAGGATTATGTCCTCATTCACGTCGGGTTACTCACCATGTCGTACGCATCCCCAAATAATATATCTTATCTACTTCATCCCATCTGTAATGTGTTAAAATGTGAGTTGACCAGGTCTTCCCATCCAAGGCCGAGCCTCAGGCCCCTTTGCCTTTTTGGGCCCCCGACCCAAGTTCCTATTTAGTGTTGTACATTGTGGTATGAGATTATGTCCTCATTCACTTTGGGTTACTCATCGTGTCGTACACCCCCCTCATTAGGGTATCTTACCCCTAAATGTGATTCCAGAACTATGTATGGCTTGATTCCCATCCTCATGGGATACATAAAACCGTTTGAGCATCTCATTTTTTGGGTCTAGCCCCATCTAGGCCCCTTGGCACACATTCCCTCAAAGAGAGGAATGTATGGTGTGGTATGGCTTGTGTTCCAACTCACATCGGGTGTTGTAACAACCATTCCATTTACCCCCTCCTGAGAGTTTTCTATCCCCGTGTGTTATCCTCACCATTTCGAACCAACCGCTCTCGAGATGAGCCCCTCTGCCCTCTTTGGTGATTCACAAATGTGCCTAATGGTACCCTGGTTTAGTACCTGGAATTTCATACACTACTCAGACATTATTTCACCCATTTTTCAGGCTTCTTGTCCCCCCTCATTAAGGCTTCCATAATCTTCCACACCCAAAGGCACCCCCGTATGGCATAGATTCTTGGCCCATGGGCCCTCCTACCATTACGGGATAACGTCCTCTAGGGTTTCAGACAACAAATCGATACAAGTCTTGCATTGCGAATACGGTCAGCGAACGATGCTCATTTGTTTTTCCTTATTACAGGCTAACACGATATGGATGTTGTGTTTCGAATGAAATCAACAGTTATCCTCCATCGTCACGCTGACCCCATTAAGCGAAAAATGTCGTTTAAATGACTCACATATTTCTCCAACCCATCATGTCCAAGTAGAACTTCTAAATTCTCAGTATTATTTCTTATTGCGCATCCACACATTAGGATGAAAAATCCATGATAAAACAGTCATTCATGGCTCCACTAGTTTTCCTTTTTCATATATTCCATGTGTTGAAAACGCCTTATCCACCCTTGTTTCCTACACATAGTTTGACTCACGTAGGCTTAGGGATCGGGTTAGGGTTCGCCTTTAGATGGGATAGTCCCGCTTCTCCATGGTCCGAGTTATAAGACCTTAAACTAAGATCTTTTTGTATTTCCCCTTCATGGAACTATGTATAGATTGATTCCCATCCTCATGGGATATGTAGGACTACCCGAAGGTCGAGACTTTGGGCCCAGCCTCATCTCTCAGAAATCTCCCTTTCACCTTGGCTCCTAGGACTACCCTTTCCTAGGGAGGGGAGTATATGGTGTGGTATGGGAATATGTCCTCATTCACATCAGGTTTGTAACAACCACACCACATACCTCTCCCTACTGGGAGTTCTCTATCAAAATATTCTGTACTCATCCCTTCAAATTGGTTGCTATCAAGTTGAGAACCCTCCTCAACCCTCGTCGGTGATGCACCAATCTATTTAAGAGTACTATGGTTCAGCATTTGGAGTGTTGGATTTCACCTGGACATGATTTCACCCATTTTTCAGGCTTTGTATTCCACTTCATTTGGGATTCTATCACCTTTCACACCCAAAGGGACCCCCATGTGGCATGGGTTCTAGGTCTAAGGGCTCTCCTACCATCACGGGCCAACAACCTCGAAGGTTTCAGACAACAAATCCATAAAAGTACCACATTGTAAACATGGTCATAGGTTGACACTCATTTGTTTGTCTCCATTTCAGGCTAACGCGATATGAATGCCTGTGTTTCGAATGCAGTCAACAGTCATCCTCCATCGTCACACTAGGCCCTTTACGCCTTTAATGTCGGTTACATGATTCACATAATTTTCCACCCCATCATGTCCATGTAGAATTTTGACACTCCTGACACTATCCCTCATTGCACATCTTCTCATTAGGAGGACAAAGTTATGGAAAGGCGTCACTCGAGGCGCCACGCTGATTTCCCTTTTCGATGGTCTAATCTCTAACACCATAAACTAAGATATCTTAAAACATTGTATGGCTTGATTCCCATCCTCATGGGATATGTTGGAACACATAGATGTCTCGTTTTTGGGTCCATCTCAATTGGGAGCTAGTTTCCCCTACCCCTTACCATCTTTCTTCTATTTTATCCCCTTGGCCTGAGGTTTCTTTCATGGAATCGCATACGGTGTGGTATAGGATTATGTATTCATTCACGTCGGGTATTTTTTATTGCACCGTGCACATTCCCCCTTCAGCCTCATCTCTACTATGTATGTGTCGCATGACGTTAAAATGCATGCTTGGTCCTATCACATGACCCTAGACTGTGACATTATTATCCTGGCTGCACGATGAAAAGTGACACTGTGTTGTGATTCCCTCGCTCAAGGGGACACCATGTTTGGTATTGGTCCCACACCATACCATTTTCAACTCCTGTATACAGCTTGATTGACGTGGCGATGCAGGGAATTGCTATCATAGTCATGTCACGTCACAAAAAAAACCATTCTCCTTTAATGACAAACAAGACACAACAAATACCGCATTTTTTTGTGTGAGTTCCACGCTTGCACACCACTTTTATTCCTGGCACTGGTACCTTACCATGCCGCCTATTAGAACTACGTATGGTTTGATTCCCATTAGCATGGGATATGTAGAGATAACCAGGAATTTCTCCTTGGGTCCAGCCCCAAGGATCATAAATCTTATTCCTCCTCATTTCCACCCCTGGCCTGACCCCCTGTGGGGAACCATGTAACTGAAACTTTGCCCTGAACAAGTTCGGGACGCCCCACGATGGCATTGGGAAGCAACAGCTCCCTCTCTAGAGAGGTCCTGTCTAAAAATAGGAATGATCCATGATCATACTGATACACCCATCTAATGTGCTTCCACCATGGTGGTGTAATTTAAAGAGTGTCAGATTATGTATGAACGAACCATCACCCCACATTCCACGCTTTGTGAGCCCCTTAATCGGACCCACGTCCCCTTTCGTGTCTAAGGGAACCCCCAAACTGTATGGATGCTCGGCCTATGGCCCACCTATTGTCCTAGTCCAACATTCCAGATGACTAATGTGTGACATTTTGAGTCAGGCCCCGTGTTTCGAATGTGGTCAGCGATCGGCCCTCCTTTTCTATCCCCAATACAGGGTACCACAATAAGTATACTATTTTTTGAATGCGGTTAACAATTATTCTTTATTGTCACGCCACCCCCACAGTGTTCCAAATCCTGGGTATCATGATTCACACCTTCCATTCCCATCTGTTCGGGTTGATTCTAGCACCCGTGGTGTTATCCCATTTGTGCACAAGAGCACACTCGGAAAATGGTAAATCAGTTGTTTTGAGAACTTCATTCTCCAGTCGGGTCTCCCATTTCCTCCCAGAAATCTAGGCCAATTGTTCAATCCCTGGATGACCGAATTTTGGGGTTCACTCCTATATTTGGATGGGGGTGATAAGGTGGTCATCCCTTGTCTCTCAAATCTGGACGGACCCACGTGAGCTTAGGGAATGATCGTTGGACGCTCCACGAATATCCCAAGAATGCAATAAACCAATGTGAACAACGGAACTCATGCATGTTATGGAATCAAACAATAAAAGCATGAATATACGTTTGAGGGTTTATAATCGTTACAGTACCTTAGGGTCGTTTCCCCTCATGGACGGGTTAACCTCATCAAAAGAGAATTGCAGCTCCTCCACCCTATGGTCGGTGGCGTCTTGGAGTTGTTGCCGCCTGTTCAGCTCCCTCTCCACTTCGTCAGCGATCGGGCACAATTCATCAACCGCAATCTGGGCCCACTCTACATCGGTCTTAATGACGGTTATATCCTTAGAGGCTCGCTTCATTCCCTCTTTGGCCTCCACCATCTTGGCTTTCAGCCGTGAGACAAGCTCTAATTGCGCACCAAGGGAACGGAATACTCATCTGCCTGGGCCTACAGCCGTTGAACCTCATCTTCAGCCTCTTAGAGCCTCTTGATGTTTAACCCATTCCTCCACTACCAGCCCTCACTGATTCCATGGTCACACTCCCGAATCTTCTCTGCCATAAGATCTCGGATGAGGATGTGAGGATGATGGGCATCCACTCCCCTAGCACATAGTTCGTGCAGTCACGGGCAAAGTCTGTCCATCTCATCTAAACATATTGCTTGGGGGTGTCATCAATAAAGATTTTGATCTGATTCCAGGATTGGCGACATACTATTCTATTGTCCTCTTCATCCGAGGTCTTCTCGTCCCAGTCAGCATGATTGGCGGGCTCATATGCGGGGAACGCCCCTGGAAACTCTTCAGCAGGGTCCACATCTTGTGTTTGATCGGGCATGGAAGGACCTGGACAAACTGATCAATCCTCATTATCAGATCCTAACTCAATGATCTCAGGTTCGGCCCCACTGACGGTCCCATTCGTGATCGGGAGCGCCGCCGCTTGGTTGGTTTGGTGCTCCGCCTCCACGATCGTTGGTAGTCCCCTGTGAAGGATGCCGTAAGAAGCCCTGACCAACCTTGCCAAGGCGACCCATGCCATTAGAAGAACTATACGCACAAAAAAGGACATGCATGTAAGTATATATGGTTAGGGGATGATAGTCATAAAATTGGTAGAGGGGACCCACATAGATCGAATCCCTAGTCTCACTCTTGGGATGAGGTCGTCGGGACCCCAAAGTCTGGCCCCCTGAATATGATTGGAAGGTCTGAAAGATACAAAGGGGTCACCTCATGTATCCTAGCCCCACTTAAAGTAGCATCAGATTTGGTGGTAGGCATAGATCCTGAGGGTCCCTCATCTTCATCCATTGAGGGACGGGAACAAGTTATTTATATAAGACTCTCCTATATGGTTCAGATGTTAGCAAACAGTCCAAAATGACCTCAAAGAAAGTCTTGGATAAGGGGTTTTCATATTGTTACCTCAAGGGCCTCTACGAACTCTTCAAGATCTGATTCTAGATATCTAACTTCTCCCTCCTCCAATGGGATCCATCTCCTGGCCTTGTATCCCTATGAGGAGTCTTTTGATTCTTCCAATAGAGGGAAGAATTCTCTCAAATCAGCGGCCGACAACTGCGGGGGAGTAGCGTGATCAAGAAACACCTTGCCTCGATCTGTCTTTAGACGAGGAGCACCCAGGGAGGGCATGAAGTCCTCCAGCATTGTAAGATATTATTCCCCTTCAGATTGGGACACCGCAAAGACGGCCCTGATGGGGCATATTCCTAGGAAATCCATCCTGAGATGGTTCAGGTGCTGCCACAACTTGACAGGGTTGAGGAATTGCATGTTGAATTCCCAGATGTCACAGACCTCTAGGAAGACAGCATCCTCTGGCATGTCGATATAGTGTAGCTGCTTTCCCGGAGCCTGGGTGGGTATCCTATAGAATCCTCTCAATGGACTCCCCTTTAGATAACTCATCTCTTCTGGCATCAATGGGTCGGATGTCGCTGCCAGATCCTTTACCACTACTTCCCCCTCAACCGGTGCGGGATTCACCGCCACGGAAGCCCCACCACCACGGGATGCCCTTGCTGCCTTCCAGCCTCGACCCCGAGGTCAGGAAAGCTCATCACCATAGACTTGAATGGTTGGCTGCTTGAGCATGTCCCATGGGTAGGCCGCCTCCAAGCTCTGGTCATATTCCATTACCAGCTCGAGGATGGCGGTCAGTGGAGGCAACTCATTCTGCATTTTCCCATATTTCTGCATGAACATGAGCCACATCTACCTCATCACGCACAAGTGTTCTTCATAGAGCACCTCTAGATAGACATGTGGGGTCAGTTTCTCCACACACCGGAACTTCCTTGCAAACTTGTGTGGAGTATACGGCTCACAGATGGGCTCACGGTCCACCCTCGCCACTAGGAATCCACCTCAAAAAGCTAGGATATAGTCATGTTGCTCTTGCATCCCCCACCCTTCATTAGTAAATACCCCTGTCGGCAACGGAAACGGGTGAAAATTGAATTCCTCCACCCTCCACACCCGGTCCAGAACCAACGGTGCGGTCATCTTGGCTGGAAAGCTCCCAGCAGCATTCGGGATTGATGGGTGGAAGTTCGAGCCTGGAGGATAGATAGGGTTCAATTATTCGTAAACCCCCCTGATATGTGCTGCTATCCACCCATACAGGAGGTGGGATGGCCCACATACCCTATGTGGCCTTTTCCCCTTGCTGATATGCCACAACACCTTATACAACTTTTCAAGCATCAGGATTCCATGATTGACCCACCCTCCTATCGCCAAATTGGATGTCATGATAAATGTGCTCGGATGTACTCTCATGTTGGTATCCCTCACTAGCAGGATCCATACATAGATTAGAGCCGCGATAAATGCTGCGAGCCTAACTATTTTTTGTCGCTAAGTGCTGATGTTGAATCCCCATGTCTTCCACTGGCTCTCCTCCAAAAGCTGCCAGTACGAGTGTTCCTTACACCGTTGAGACCCCTTTGGACAAGTCTAATGCCTCACCGGAAACTTCCTGTTTTCCGGGAAGTTCAAGAATTGTTTGAACCATCGCCTGAAGTGGACATCCCTTACTGCTTCCTTGTCCTCCGCTGGCACAAGCTCTATCAGCGCCATCGCCATCCATGGAATTTGGTCCGGATCCTCCCACACACTCATGATGGGGAGGAATTCATCATACATCGCCCCCAGTAACAGGACCCTCAAGATCTGGTGGACATCCCACAAGATGATACAGACCCCTCCATGGTGTAAGTAGAAGGTATTGGTCCTCGACGACCATCTTCTCAACAGCTCTGGCATCAGCTGTTTCAGTTGATATATATGGAATTGGGAGGCCCAGGCCACCTCATACAAACCCACTCTCCCCAGCTCATCCCCAAACTCCTCACATGAGGGGCCTACCCAATAGGCACAGGCCCAATCATCTGTGAAGTTTCTACCCTGGCGCAGGACCCATTCATCGGACCACCCCTTCCTCACGTTCCTCAATACTGCCTTCAAAATCATCTGGTATAGAGGGGGAGATGTCTCCAGTAATAGTTCCTTTCCATCGACATTATTCAGGTGGTTGTATAAGCAATCAACATTGACGAGTGTGAAATCCTCTCGGGCATGGCCATCCGCCATAGTAAACCATCAGCATTGGCACGTCGTGCTCCTGATCTAGTATACTGGTTCATCCTGACTTCCTTCTAGGATGATGAAGTCATCCCTTATCCCAAAGCCATACAAAGGCAACCTCTTACATAGTGGGTAGTTATTCTGGCTCTCCGACAACAGATGTACCTTTGAATCATTGTCAGAGTGGCTCCGTACCAATTCCCCCAGACCTAGACTGTTCTCCATCTCGTCCCTTAGGGCGGCATCTGCAAGGACCCCTCATACATCTTCTTGATGAGCCATTTAGTTTTGAATTTGGGGAGCTTTTCAGATTGGTTTGTGAAGCTAGTTCGTAGAGGACATTTGCAGAGTCGTGCATCATCCTTCAAATGTAGAGTTGCGAAGCGCTGAGACGCGAAGTCAAAGGCTCGCGGAAGCTCCGTGAAGCAGAAGGCCCAATTTGTAGAGAGAAATCACGTACTATACAGAGATTCTTGAATTGAGAGCGCTAAAGTCCAAAATCGCAGAGAGTAGAAAGGACAAAAGAGAGTTTAGGTCCCTTATTTATAGACAAGGGACCCCAGAGCTTTGCGCCATGTCTCGACCAAAACAAGACTCACGGTGTGTCCTACTAGAACATCATTTTCTAACTTGGCGAGCCCTCTTTGCGAGATTTCTTTGCGAAAAACCGAGGATTTTGGTGATCTACCCTCATACTTCGACCCTTGATTCCTCTACAGCTCCAAGTCTAAGGGGGGGAATATGTTGATGCCAAAATTTGGGGAGGATAAGAAGAAACAGACCAGAAAGTCTGCCTCGCGAAGCCCCTTCACGGAACACCCTTGATGTTCGTGAGCCGCCACAGAGCAAGGAGGAGGTAATTCCCCATGAGTGCCCTCGATGTTTGTGAGCTGCCATGGATCAAGGAGGCGGTAACACTCTGTGAGCGTCCTTGACGTTCACGATCTGCCAGGAAGCAAGGAGGCGGTAACGCTCCGCGAGCACCCCTGATGTTTGCGAGCCGCCGCAGAGAAAACAAATTCCTCTTCGCACTGAGCGCGCGCTGCTTCACGGTGCATGTCCCCTAACCCAAGTCCAAGAGGCAGATAATCCAACGTTTCAACTTCCCAACTTCCGAATCGCAAAGCACCTTCTCCTCTACGAACTGTGAGTTGTGCGAGGTACTTATGCTCTGTGAATTCCTTCCCTTTTCCTTGTTTAACCCCCTCTTCTGAGAGGGATTCCTTTCACAGAGCCTAAGGGCCTCTACGAAGGAAGGGGCTCCTCAAGTGGACTCGGGTCATCGCAGAGCATTTATTATTTGCGAAACACCATCCATGTACACATGATCCACACGCCAAGGCAAGGTCACTGTACTTCGCGATGCACATCGCTTCACGAAGCCTTGCTTCATGATGCACCTTTTCTCTGCAAGGTAGTTCTCCAGAATTACCTTTACACTACACAAAGCACCTCCCATTGGAACCTTTGCCCTATGCTTAGGATGAGGCACTCCACTTTGTGAAGAAAACCCCTTCTCAAGTACCCTATGCCACGTGGAGCAGTAGAGCTTCACAAGGCCCCTGCCTATGAACCCCTCTACTTTGCAATTCCTTTTCCTGTCTGACCCTCCTGGTTTTCATGATGTGATTTCAAAGTCCCTTGGACAATACGGCCTGTTGCGTTACTTTGCCTCATGCTTCTTTGCATAGGCATGCTAACGGCTATTACTTCTTCGCATAGCCATGCTAACGTGGACCCCCCAATGGTTTTCTCCATAACACCTCTGAACCACGGCGTTGCCGATGCCTTCCCTTCCACAACGAGAAAAGGTTACTGGTTATGTAAGACCTACAGATGCGGAGCAAATCGACCTATTCTGAGCTGTAGGGCATTAAACTGTCAAGCACCATCGTCCTCAGCACATGACGTTAAACTGTGACCTTGCCTCATTCCTCGCATGTACGGTTCCCCCACCTTGGACATTCTGCATGCCCACTGATCTCTAAAACGATGAGATCTTCCCTCACAAAGGATGATATCCTCTTTGTGGGAGTGGCGTTTTTCCACACGAAATGGGAAACCACTCTGGTGTAATCCCCTAGCCTTCCTCGCAATAGGTATCACCTCCGCTCCTCCTCTCTTCATGGGTACCATGTCCCTCTCCCGCTGGGCTTTGTCACCCTTCTGGCTTCTATCCTGGAGTAATCCCCAAACTCTTCAGGCCGCTAACCGCGCATAATCCACTATCTCCACTTTGGGTTGCAGTCACACGTAATCCTAGCTTCACTTCCCACGGACGCACCATTAATGACATGATGGTCAGGTATTTTCTATCTCTTTTTTCTCACACTGTGCATGAATCATGTGGTCTTAGAGTGAGCACCGACCATGAAATCTTACCCGGGCATCCTAGAGTGTAAGCCCCACACCCAAAACCTAGGGCAACCACTCTGGTATAAGCCCCTTCTCACCATCTAAACTACGAGGACTTTGATCCTTGTTAAGGTGAGGTACGTAGGAAGCCTCCACGAGGTGCAATCCCACCACCCACTGGACCCCAGGTCCTCCATCACATAGGTTCACCGAACGACCCTCTGAACTACATGTACTTTGATCCTTGCTATGCCAAGGTACGTAGGAAGCCTCCACGAGGTTCAAACCCACCACCCAAAGGGACCACAGGTCCCCCTTCATGTTGGTTCACCGACCACCGATCCAATCTATGAGGACATTGATCCTTACTAATGCAAGGTAAGTAGAAATATTCTACAAGGTTCAAGCCCCACAACCATTGGTCTCGACTACCCCATGTCGGTGCACTAGGTCCCATTCCATCTGAACTATGATGACATTGATCCTTTCAAAGGTGAGGTATGTAGGAAACCTCCATGAGGTTCAAGCCCACCACCCACTGGACCCCAGGTCCTCCTTCACGCCGGTTCACCAACCGACCCTCCAAACTACGATGACTTTGATAATTGTTAAGGCAAGGTACGTAGAAAGCCTCTATGAGGTTCAACCCCACCACCCAAAGGGACCCCAGGTCCCCCTACACGTCAGTTCACCGACCATCCATCCGAACTATGATAACTTTGATCCTTTCTAAGGAAAGGTACGTAGGAAGCCTCCATTAGGTTCAAGTCCCACAACCATTGGTCCCGACTACCCCATGTCGGTGCACCAAGCCCCTTTCTATCCAAACTATGAGGACTCTGATACTTTCTAGGGATAGGTACAAAGGAATCCTCCACGAGGTTCAATCCCACCACCTACTGGACCCTAGGTCCTCCTTCACATCGGTTCACCAATCGACCCTCTTGAACTACGTGGTCTTTGATCCTTGCTAAGGCAAGGTATGTAGGAAGCCTCCACAAGGGTCAATCCCACCTTCCATTAGTCTTTCCACCTCCCTTCACATCGGTTCACCAACACCATGGGATTCCTCAGAGCATGATCCCCAAATTCCCCCACCCGAACTATGAGGACTTTGATCCTTGTCAAGGAAAGGTACGTAGGAAGCCTCCATGAGGTTCAAGCCCAACAACCATTAGACCCCAGGTCCTCTATCACGTCGGTTCACCCCCGTCCTGCATGACGTTAAACTTGGGACCTACATTCTATGGTAAGCCATTTTCACTTCTTTCAATGGTAATCCATTGTCACTCCATTTAGCGGTAAGCCATTGTCACTCATTTCAGCGGTAAGTCGTTGTCACTCCATTCAGCGGTAAGCTGTTGTCACTCCCCTCAGTGGTAATCTGTTGTCACTCCTTTCAACGGTAAGCCATTGTCACTCCTTTCAGCGGTAAGACATTTTGAATTCATTCATTGTTAAGCCATTGTCACTCTTTTCAACAGTAAGGAATTGTCACTCCATTCTATAGTAAGCCATTGTCACTCTATTATGTCGTAAGCTGTTGACACCTTATCCAATAGTAATCCATTGCGATCTCATCCAGCGGTAATCCATTGAGAACCCCAATCGGTGGTAAGACATCATTAGATAAACTAAATGGACTTTGATTCCCTGCCATGGGGATACGTTGGAAGCCTCTTCGAGGCTCATGCCCAATACCAACGTCATCCACATGACGGGTCTATACCATTCATCTTCCATCATGATTCCTACCCAGGCCGCCACATCCCGGCGGGATCATGCCACCTCATAGCCCATTCCCCTCAACATTAACCGGGAGGTCAACCATGAATTGGCCTCAGCATCGGTGTTCCCTCCATGGGATTCCCCCATCTGATCCACTCTAGTCACTGTTCTAATCAGTCTGATCTGTCTCTGATGGACGTTAAACTTGTGGCATACCCTGTGTTAAACATGGGAAGCTGAGGAAAACCTCAGATACATGCTCAGGGCATAAGATTCCCCGCGTTCGATGTGGGATGCCTTGGGCTCTTGCGCCCTCGAGAATCCCTATAATAAGGGATAGAAGACAGACTTGCCAATCCCCCAGCGTCCAGGCATGCCAGTGATGCCCAACGTGACTACTCTTCTGACTGAAGGTTGCTACCCAGACTGGACCCCTTGGAATGTCCTGATAGATGTAGTGTAATTAACTGGTGTTTATAATGATATGACTCTAGGAAGAGTTTAATGAACAATGTATTAAATCTATGAGGGAGACCCAGACTAGGTGATGAGTTCTGAGGAGGAATCCACAGAAAGAAGAACCTACATCCCATCATCCTATTTCAATCAAGGAGAACACTTCCCTGAATAAGCGAAAAATTCCACCCGCCTTTGGAATGTGGGAATACGGGGAAATAAATCTATGCCTTTCGTACTCAAGTAGATGGAGGCGCGCAACCAGATGAAAGCGTCGGAAACAATACATCTTTTTGTTTCCTGGGATAATGGAGAAATTTTAACTATGTGCATCATCCAAAAGTTATTTATTTAACTCTAGATTTGATGGAACATGTAGTCTTGACCCAAATCTCACATTTCCTTCTTTATTGACATTGAACTCTGAGTATTTCCCTTTTCTGATAGTTTTCACTTTCTTCTGAATTACCACATCATCCTTTTGATCATCCTTTAAACTTTCCAAAAGATACGGTTGAGCAATAATTGTTGGGTCCCTTCTACTTAGAGCATATGCCACCTTGTTCACTTTCCCTGGGTGGTAATAGACTAAGAAGTCATAGTCTTTGATCATATCTAACCATATTCATTGGTTTATGTTCAACTCTTTCAATGTGAATATATACTTGAGGATTTTGTGGTCTTTATATATTTCACACTTCTCCCCAAAGAGGCAATACCAAAAAAAATTTAAAGCAAAGAGCAATACAGTAAACTCCATATCATGTATAGAATAGTTTTTCTCATGAAAATTCAATTGCCTTGAATCATATTCAATGACTTTGTCATTTTTCATCAACACACAACCCAATCCCTTCTTTGAAGCATCACTACATTCCACAAAAAGTTCTCAACATGTGGGTAGTGTGATCACAGGCTTAGTGATAAGCCTCTTTTTCAACTCCTTGAATCTATTTTCAAATTCATCAATCTAAGAAAACATGACTCCCTTCCATATTAGCTTTGTATAAGGGTTGGAAAATCATGAGAAAGTTCTAAAAATTCATCTATAATATCCAGCTAACCCCAGAATGCTATGAATATCTGTTACCGATGTTGGCCCGACTATCCCTCAATTGCAGTTGTCTTGGAAGAATCTATAGATATCCCATTTCTTGTGATTATATTACCCAAAAATGAGACATCTTTCAATTGTAACTTAATATTTCTATACATTTTATAGATTTTTTCTTTTCTTAAGGTCTATAGTATAGTTCTTATATACTCCTCATGCTCCACCTTGTTTTTGGAGTATATTAGAATATCATCTATAAAGACTACTATAAATTTGTCAAGGTAATCTCTATAGACTATATTCATCAATTCCATGAATATTTATAAATAATTAGTGAGTTCTAAAGGCACCACTATGAATTCGCAGTGCCCATATTTTGTACAAAAGTAGTCTTGGGGATATCCTCGTTCTTCACCCTTACTTGGTAATATCCCGCCCGAAAATCCACCTTGGAGAAGTATTTTGTCCCACGTAGCTTATTGAACCTATCATCAATTCATGGAAGAGGATACTTTTTCTTTATCATGATTTATTTGAGCTCATGATAATTAGTGAAAATTCACATTGACCCATCCTTCTTCTCGACAAAGAGGAATGGTGTACCCCATGGTGAAGCACTTGGGCATATAAAACCTTTATCCAGATTCTCATGTAGTTGTTTCATTATCTCCTCAAGCTCCATAAAATCATTATATAAAATGTCTTGGATATTGGAAATCACCCATGTATAAGTTCAATTTTAAATTCAACATATCTTCTTTGAGGAAGACCATGAAATTCCTCAAGAAACACTTCAGTGAATTCCCTCATAATAGGCATGTATTGAAGGACGGTTGCTTCCTTATAATCAATCATATGAGCTAGATATGCATGATTATAGGGTAGTAATATCAATTATTGAGATGATGGTGGTGAATAATATTCAACTTCCTTCTTGCACATGTACAGAATCAGGGGTTGATTCGCCATATAGATAGTGATTTCCCTCTCACGGCAATTTATGTTGGCTATATATAGAGAAAACCATTCCATTCCAAGAATTGCATCAAATTACCCTAGAGGGAGTATGAAAAGGTTTCTTGGTAAGTTAATACAAAAAATTGTGACATGGGAGGAGATATATTCATGGGATGCAATGATTGCCCCATTTTTCATACTCACCGATATCTTTACTTCCATGATTTTTGGTGGTGTTGAGATTGTTCTACTAAACTTTTCAGATATAAAATAATATATAGAAACATGGAAAATAACCCTACCTTTACATTTTTTAATCTGGTTCTACTTTATCTGATATAGACATTGTTAAAAGTTCTTATGGACTATAAAATTCATAAAGGGGAATCTAATGACAATAAGGGATAACTTATAAATTATATTTATATCCTTAAATTATATATGTTATCCATGATTTAATTCAAAAAAAAATTTCTTTAGGCCTTTTTTTATTCCCTTAACCATTTTTTATACTAAGCTTGTGAATTTAACAAAGCATATCTCCCAGGAGTGTCATAACAAAGAGAACAGAAAGGCCCATTTTCATGTACCAAGATTCCCTAGGTCAAGCCTAAAACTCTCTGTCGGAGTTTTCACTCCTTGGTACATCTCTTCCAGATCCACCTCTACATGCTCATTTCCAAATAGGTTTGTATTTTCTTGATAAACCACATAATCAATAATCACCAAGAACTAGTTATTTTTTTATTCTAATTAGACTTATCTCTAATGCTTTCACTAGGGTTTTCTAATATTAATCACAAAAAATAACTAACTATATCCTCTGATATCAACTATAACAAACCTGCTCTTTATTTCACACATATAAATAATTTATTACACAGAAACTTCCCATGAAACAACATATAATATCGAGAATTATAGTGTCTTTTGGGCTTAGGAACATTACATAACAACTTAAAACATAAAACACAACTTCTTATTGAGAACTTCTTTTACATGACCACATCATTCCTTCGTACATAGCATTGCATGGGATAACTTGTGGACTTGCATAATAAAAGGTGATCTATAAATCCTATTAAGGGTTTAAAAAGTCATAACATGAAAAATACAATACATTTTAAGTAATAGGCATGTCAATGGAGTATAATAGAAACATGAACATAATGGCATGATCATAACATGGAAATGTGGCAACAACATTTAATATTATTTTAGCATGATCCCAGTCTCATTTCACTTGGATCAGGAGTAATCCCTCATTGCACTTGAGTTATCATGATACTTATCATTACCCAATTAATTGGAGCACTATCAAGGCGCACCCTTCTTAATATTTTCATTTCAGGCATAATTGTGCTACATGGATCATATAACATAGATTCATTAAAAAACATCATTTATTACACAATAAAGAAATGTGTAATTCATACATGAAACTATATAATAAATAAGTAAATGTTCATAAATGTGAATACCCTTGATAGTGAAATGGAAATGGTATTCACTACACAATGACTTTTTCTTGGAAAATTGTCATGCAATTTCGTTAGTATAACGGCGTGACATAAGAATTCATAAAAATGGTTGATGATAGAGAAAGGTGTATCATCATATGTACATGAAATGGAAAGTAAGGGGGCCATATAGATACATGTCCAAATATATGTAATGGAATTCAGATTCATAATACAAAATAATTCATTGAATGTAAATGGCGAGAGAGAAACCCCTCACAGAATTTTGGCATGGTAACAAGTGTACATGGAAGGCAATAATGAGAGAGGAAAGGGTCTCTCAACATTAAAACATAAGTAGGAAAGTATGGGAGAGGTTAAAAATCATACCCAAACATATTTAGTTTAAAATTA
This sequence comes from Viscum album, assembly GCA_963277665.1. NCBI lineage: Eukaryota > Viridiplantae > Streptophyta > Magnoliopsida > Santalales > Viscaceae > Viscum > Viscum album. Next base: position 838,803,809 of record OY728166.1, on the reverse strand, counting down.
AAGGGTTTAACAACATAAATAAATTTGGAAAAAAAATAAGAAATGAAGAAACGCCCTTACTTAGAAGTGTGATCCTAAAGGCTTGGGAGAGGCTTCTTGGGAGATTGAGGCGCCTTGGGAGGATTATAGAGAGAGGATGGAAGAGGTTTTATGAGCTCTAAAATATTTGAGTGAAGAGGAATTGGGAGCTTTTTTGGGTTTATATAGGAAAAGGGAGGGGATTCTTTATTATTTAGGTTTTGTCAACCACATATTACACTAAAAAAACCACAAAACAACCCATGGTTTTTACCAAAGGTTTTATCCAAAGGGGCCAAAGGGGAGTATAAAACATTATTTTATAAGTCCTATGGAATAAATTTTTAAAATATTAATCTTTATTATGTGGAGGTGAGTCACAATCTCAAGGAAATCAATTTAAAAATTTATAATGTTTTATATATCTTGAAGGGTCCACTAAAGCAATGTAAAATAAATCAAAGAAACCTAAAATAACATTACATTAATGGTAAAACATATATTTACTGAAGATAATGTTTTTATTATTTTATTACATAACTATTTGGTTATTATGTTGTCATAAAACAAATTATATATTTAAACGGTATTTAGTTTTTACCCTAAAATTTGACTATCTCAGAAAAATATGAAAAAATCACCCTTGGATAATTTCAACATGGTGATTCCAAAAATAATATTCATTTTATCTAAATAATTTTGTAAATATTTTAATTCTTACTTTTAAAATAAAAACCAACATTTATTGAAAATTCATGGAATTTGTTAAAATCGGCTTTCAAACCTTAATAAAAATCACGATGGTATTCTTAAAAATAGTATGATCATTTATATTTAATAAAAAAATTAGTAATAATATTTTATTAAAATATCATTTAATTCAAAAATCCCTTAATTTATCAAAATAGACTAGAAATGATATTTTTTCTTTAAAAACTATTTAAAAATTAACAATAAAAAATGAATTTATATTCTATATAGGAAAATAATGAACATAATCATAGTACTAGGGTCATGTTACATGACCCCTTATAAAACCTGCATATGGCTGAAGGGTAAGGTGTGCAATGGTGATAGACTCTTGGGGTGGCTCGAATAACATCGCTTGGGTGGGAACCTTTATTAACTTCCACTTCTCCCGTAAGCGGTTCTGCTCGAGATTAACGTGTTGAAGCTCGTCTTGGGCTTAGTCAAGAGCGAATCCCAGTGATGCCACCTACTTTCCATGCTCCAACAAGTGGGCTTAATATTAAACACTTCTTCTGGATGAGGCCATCACTTCCTTTTTCTGAGTAAATAGGATTTGTTAAAGCCCAATATTTATACTAATCATGTGACCACTATTTAACAGTTATATTAGCAACGATCAGAATTATTAACAATATTTTAAAATCCAAAATCATAAAACCAAGGAAGTGCATATGTTATATAACCATCATACATAATAAGACATTTTAATTAGATCAAGTGGAATTATCATTAATAAAACTTTGGTTCATTACAATTTATACCTACACTTTAAAAAACAAATCCATCAAATGGGATATGAAATCATCATCCATGTGTACGCCGGACTACATCCTCAGGAACTGATGTCATTTTTTAATCCATTACAACATTTAAAATATATAATAATGATGGATTTATAGTTTATTTATATTTTATGTTATATTTATTTTGTATTTATGCTTATTTAGTTTTCATATAACACAGAAATTGTTTCTTTCCATTCTGTAGGAATACGATAACATTGTTTGTAGATGAGTACCACCACCTCAAAGCGATATGATTCTTTTATTATTTAAATGGAATGAATTAAAGATTATTTTAATAAAAATATGATACATATCTAACATTAATATGATAATAGAATTAAAATATAAATATATATCATTACATTTCATTGTTTTAATACGGAAAAGAAATTGAAGTTGCATCCATGCCTACGTAGGACCAACCATCTCTATGAATGGAGAATTTAATTTCCTATCTCCAAATTTTATAGATTTTTATGAATAAATATATAATGAATATAATTATATCTGAATCATGTTTTAAATTCATTATATTATTAAATTATGGTCTAATTAATAGTAAAAATAAGTAAAAAGTGAAAACATTCTTGAGAAACTAAGAAAATAGGACCCAAAATAGTGAAAATAATTTAAGATTATTAACAAAATCAAAGTAAGATATTATAATAAGTTAATATAGAACATTATAAATACTAATATGGTTATTTTATAAGATAATTTAATTATTAAAGTCATTATAATGTAGTTTATTGAACGTTCACCCAAATAGAAACTCAAGGTAAATTATTTTCATCTCACTTTTTACATTTGTGAGATAAATGTCATATTCAAAACATAATTCATTTGTGTGGTGTATATATTGGCCCTTTGTCATTTAATATAATTATTTACTAATTAATAAAGTTATTTTAATTTTCAATTTGAATTATCACATCTATGGTGTTTGAATTGAGAATTACCGAGTGATAAAAGATAGCTTTGCAATCCCACTTTCTATTGTGATTGTTAACATTCACTTGAAACAATATATTATATATGATAATTTTTATAGAAAATAAAATTTATACAAAATATTCCTATTATTTTGAAATTGATATTATTATATGATAAAATTTATAACATTTTTACATAAGGTGTTCAATTTGATTGTTATGTGATTAACTGGGAAATTATTGATAGATATGTATCTCATATTAAATACATATATTTGATAATGTATATTATTTATTAATTAAATATACTACCAAATATATGATGAATTAATTTTAATTTCAGTGTTGAGTGTGCCCTAGAATTTATATATCCCATAGATGCATCAACATTTTCTCGTGAGAATAATCCATTGGCCAAATTAAATGGGTTTCTATCTATTGTTTTAAACTATCTTTTGAATGTTTCTGATGGTATAGGTTTTCAAGTGCCTTGGACAAGACTTATAATTATTTTTTATTTCCATAACTAAGAATATAGTTATTATTATTAAAACATTTCAATGATATTGTTTTATTAACATTATTTATGGATTCATTTCATTCCCATATTATTGATAAAATATAATGTGTATTAGTTATTCACCCTGTCATATTGATTATGCTTTATCCAGATATTTAAATTTCATGTGGTCTTAGTTATTTACCATAACATGATGATTTATTATCATTGATTCATTATTGAATCTATTTTACATACCCTTACTAAGAATTTGAGATCAACCTTATTTTGTTTACATTCCCCAATTTATGCGAAAAGATATTAAATGATTTTTTAATGATCTCATTTATTATATTTTTTATGTATTATGTTTAATTTTCTTTTTTCCAATATAAAATATTTATCATTTTTGTAATATGGTTTTCCAAAACTACTAAAACATCAACCCTTTTGGATTGGACTCCTTGTTATCAGACCAATGTAATAAATTAAGGAATCGACTTTGATATTCTAGGTTCAGGCTCTTACATTTATAGTTATAAAGAATTTAGGGGAGTATCCTTTTATAGTTTAGGAGGAGTTCCACTCTTATAAATACAAAAAATTATTTACTATTGTTTGGTCAATCATACCACACATTTCTAAAAAATTGATAATCAAATTGGATTAAGTATGATATGGTTGAGATACACCTCCACTACACAATAAAATATATTTTTTAAATTTTTATTTCCATAATATTAATAGTTCACTAAAATTTAAAAATTGTATTTTTTGCAATGTTAACTACATCTCTTACTTAGGTAATTTATCGATTAAGACTAAATTAAAGTGACACTAATTTTAAAATTTATACCCAGTTATTTTAAATATGAAATATTATTTATAAAGATAAAATACAATGGTGTTGAATATTTATTTTAACACAACCGCATATAACGTACAAAAACACCTCTTTAACATTAAATACACTAATAGAGTTTTTACTATTTTGAGGTAAATATATTTTTTATAAAAGAACATTTTTCCCATGAATGAAATATATTTGATATTTATTAACATCTAAATATCAGTTTGAAAAATTTATTAACCTTATTCATTTTATGTCATTTAATAAAATTTCATTTGTTATAAATAAAATTACTCTAAAATTTGACATTATTTAATTAGTTTAAATTAATAAAATAACAATTAAATTATGGAATTCTGATACATTATGTTCACACTAATGTAAAATGATTTATTAATCTTAAAAATAAATATAACACAATAATTTACTCAATTTACTTCACTATCCGTATTTTTAGTACCATTTATTTAATAAATTATAAACAAAATAATTACTATGTTGTCATTTGATAAGATTTTTATGTAATTGTCTAATATAAAAAATTAGAATAAATTAACCTGACAAAAAATTATCTATTTTTCAGAATAATTCTAATAATCTAACATATTTTTTGTTCCTATCCCAAAGTATCATATGTATTAAAAGTGAGAAAAACATTTTTTTCTCTATTTTATTACTAATCTTATTATATGGGTCATATTCAAAGGAAAGTGGATATAAATTACCCTATTTAATATAGTTTAATGGAACTGTGTAAATAAACTCATGAGATACAATTAAAAAAATATTTTAGGTCCATTTCACTCTTATCATTCTAGTTTAACCCCCCCAGTAAATCCATTTTTATCTTAACTATGATAAATAGTTTTTCTATTTTTAGTATATATTATTGTCAAAAAAATAATTTGATGTTATTATAAATTATAAATTATTATTATTAAAAAGATTGAATGAATTTTTCTAAATCAAATTTATATAAGTTAAAAATTATATATTAAAATTAAATATGCGGACATGACGAGAAAGTAGTTTTTTCATGCGAATGTGTTCAAAATTTTATGATGTTTTGATATCAAAATTAAATTTGAAATGATTCAAATAAACTATATAGGATTAATTCAAATATAATTCAACTAATGTTAATTTAAATCAAATTTGAAATATAATTTAACATTATAAATTTTATATATTGAAATTCTATTTTGAATTTAAATTCAATATTTTTTACTATTAAACAAAGAATTAATCCTTTCAGAAAAAAATCACACTAATATAATTTCGGTACATCAATTTCACAAATAAATTTTATTTTATCATATTGTTTTTCTAAAATTGGTCAAATTTATTTTTAAATTAAGTGTGCAAAGTGAAACTAAAGAGTGTTTTGTTTAAACCTGGTGTAGCTTGCATCACAAGATATTAATGAAATTGAATTTATTGAAAAATAAATATATTGTAAAGTATTTGGGTGTTATATTCTTTTATATGGTCATTTTTGTGTCTCATTTATTTTATCAAACATAATTATCTTATTTTAAAATCTCATGGTGTTACACCAACACCATATGAGTGCCAAATCGATTACCACACAACTGGTCTCGAGGGCACATGGCCCTTATCAAAAGAGGATCTCCCACCAATGAATGATGTCCCACAACCAACATTATGTACATACATTTCAACATATAAAAAAATAAATCCTGGTTATCAAAACCCATCCCTTCTCACCCTTAAATATAACATCATGCTTGGATATGAATCTAATCAATATCTATGTGAAAATGTAATATCATTCATCACCACTTACCACTTCTTGTGAATGGTTCCCATGATGGTAATTGAGTTCCAAATCCAATAGATGGTCACCACTCATAAATTTCTAATGGTTTACATCCCACCAGATGTATTACCTTAATCTGCAACTCATCTTCTACTCATATAGATACCATTCATCAAACAAAGAGAGATAGATTAGATTATATCGACACAAAAGAGATTCTATCTTATCATACTCATGATGATTTCTTGATATTGGTAATATCCATACCTAAACTAGGAGTACACTACGATCCCTTTAGTTGCCATGTTCCACTCTCTTGATCCATGCTCACATCAAACCTGGACATACTCTCCATTAAACAACACATGAAACCATGCCACCAGAAAATGTATATCTAGTGCCACACATAGGTGAACCATACCAAGAAACCTAGTTTACTTTCTAAATATATCTTATCATAGGTAAATTCAATTAAATTACCCAAATATCTTGGTCTTCATACTTTTAATCATAAAAGTTGAAACAATCGATCATTAACATGTACTCGGTTCCTCTAGGACATTTGACATCAACCAATTACCACGTGTAATGAAAATAGACACAACATTCCCTATATAGCAGGTGTACATATTTTAACACACATTTGATGATCCAACTCATTCTCTATTGATAAATCTACCAACAAGGAAAATGTGATAGTGATATATAGAACATCCGATTTAACATGGTTGGAGCTCTCCTTGGAACTCCCGTTCAGAATCTAGATCAATACATATGCTATGATTTATCAAATGACTAATTACCTCATGATATAATTTTTTAATATAATTTTTCTACCACATAACCACGTGGTAATAAGTCTAAGGACCAAAATTGACCTTACCCTCATATATGTTCTCAATTCCCAACCACTATAGGTTCCTACTCCAAAACCAAAGGCATTACCATGACTATATCACAAAACCTGAGAACAACCATACATCATCCTAGAAATTAGCATATATTCAATATAATTACCTAAAAAGACATTATAAAACCCAATACAACCCATATCATACATTTACCCTAATCAATCCATACATCACAGAAAAACTAGGGTCTGAGTTATAACAATGGGCTTATAGGTCTCCCACGTTTCCCCACTTAAATTTTCAAAATAGGTCGACTAGGTCTGTCCACCATTCACTATGGTATCTAACATGAGAAACATATCCCATGTAAGATAATTTATTACAAGTTATATAATATTTCTTCAAACTCTCTGTAAATGATTAGATTAGAGGATGACGAGCAATCATCAACTTATAAGGCTTAAAATATATCAACATAAGCATAACAACATCACCTTTGAAGCATCAGACTTATAGGCCATAATCCCCTCCAACCATCCTCAGAGGGGTGTTATAGTTGGAGGGTCATGATGAGAACAAAAATTTGTAAGGATCTAACACTCACCACATATCTTCATACGGTAATACCACCACAATTATTATCTCACTTGAAAACCAACCACCTCCCTAGTGATTTATTTCATCAAATTATAGTATTACCAAACCCAAACGGTCATGGAGTAGAGCTTAATGATCCTAGGAAGTCATCTAAAAAGGCTTACAATATCCTATATTCAATGTGTGATACTAGAATGAGTTAAACCCTCATATTAACCTAAGGAATCTAATTTGAAATAAAATTCATGACTAAATTTTCAATAGGATATTCCTTCAATCCTCTAGATCCAAAAATTGTATAAAATGACCTAACTAAAACCTATGGTAAATGATTCTCGCTCAAATTTAACCAAGAGATGAAGGTAGAACGGTCCTTGTAGTCTAGCTTGGGTTATCGAATCCACAGAGACCTAAGAAGTAACCTATAGACACACACATTCTAAGGACTTTTTTTGGCTATGAAGTGGCCAACATTGGGTTGATTTTAGATGGGTTTAAGTAAACTCTAAGATACTTAAGTGAATTCAAATTAAAATAATGATTTTATCCTAGGTTATCGCTCGGGGTGGATTGGATGAATTACTTTTTTAATGATTTCAATTTCTTAAATTTGAGATGGGTTCATTTAAGGAGATAAAACAACATCATCACTTACTGGTTTAATGCCTACACCCTTTAATACTAATCACCTATACACTTGAAGGATCAAAGTTTTGAGCACTTCAAGGTAAAGGTTCGTATTAGCACTTGATGTGTGTGGCCTTAAATTCAACAAGGACGATGGAGTTTAAAAATCATCAAATAAAAATCTCAATTAAAGAAGTGATTATACATTAATGAGGTGATAAATAACATCAAATCCAGCCCCTTGCTACTCCCTTGGATCAACCCATAAGTGGTTTTTCCCTCCATTGATCCCATGGTTTCAATGGATGCGGAAGGTAGACTCATGAGGGAGGAAATGAAGAGGTAAAGAAAACAACAAAAATAAAATGATCACTCCACCGTTGTGTGAATAATTTCACAAGGTTTGGTGTGAATAAATTCACACCTTGATCCAACGGTATCAAATTGATATGAAAAACAACAGAATAAGAGTATAAGAAAATCTTTTATTAAGAAACTAATGTGAATTGAACAACTTACATGTGAAAGACATATTCGAGACAACAAAATTGCAGCATTACATTACAATTGAACAAAATACCAAAGATCCTTCAATACTCCAACACCACTTCCTTAAATAGGAATTTTTGAGACCTTGGGTCGAGCCTCCAACAGTCCAAGTCTCCTCAATTAATTGTGGTAGGCCATAGGTGGGTGGAAAGTAAGGGAGAGTTGATTTTTCCACCCCTGACCCGAGGTGGCAACCAGCTTTCCTTTACCGAACAGACGCGTCTGAAACCCCTTCTAGATGGCCGACTCAGAGTGGTCCATTGAAGAATAAAATGGATATACGGATGTCTTATAACCTCCTGTAAAATTTGGGCCAATGAGGAGTTACGGATTCCGAGATATGGTAAAATTAGTTGACTGTTTTTCTGGGCCGCAGAATCTGGCCCAGAATTGTATCTCTAACTTGGGCTGCCTTAATGACCACCATATGGGCAGAATTATCATTGTATCATGAAGCGTTATTTGTTTCTATGCATGTCTTCTAGAATCTGGAAAAAGTTGGGATTCATTTGGCCTGTATGTTGGGCCCCACAGTCTCATCAGTGGGCTAGTGTCCAATCTGCCTTCTCTAGAATTGCTTCCTTTCATCACAAAATATCTCCATCTTCTTCCATGAATTCTCCATTGATCCCTGAATGAAAAATGTTCATATTGGAGTGTAGAAAAATTTACAAAAATATAAAATTAAAATATGTATAATAAAATGAATAATTGGGTACTTCAAATGATGTTCAAAAATGTACCACATAATAGTGCAATTTAAGAAGGTATTACAATCATAATGTGAAATGATGTTCAAAGTGTAAAATGCACTAAAATGGTATTTATGAATAATAAGGTACGTGAATATTATATATATTAACAATGAATATTAGCCTCATTTAGTGGATAATTACACCCCCCAACTTGATTTTTGCTAGTCCCGAGCAAAATATATCTCAACAATATGAAATTCGAATTCCCTTTTCCAAAAAACATTTTAATACACAATGATCACCAAAAAACCTTATACATAACAATAATGAAACCCATCAAAATATTGTAATACAAGATAGTTTCATAAGCAGATCCCAATCCCATGCCCATTCCTTTGTTCAAATTCATTTCCATATTTCATCCAATGTCAATTAAGTATGAGGATGTGTTGTGCATCACAATAGACATGGGGGTTCATCTTTATTCAAGGGGGAAATGATGGAACCGCTAGGTGGAATCACATTTCAATATTAAGATGAGTATTCAATTTTTTTTGTATCATATTTTCTTTTGTTTTATGTTTTTGTTTTTTTTTTCAATTTTGCCATGGTAATTGAAGTTGCACTCAAAAGAGTCAACCCCTGTAGCGAGACTTTGCCGATGACTCCCAGGCTCAAAGAACTTAGGGAACCAAGTGAAGCCCACATACTCGGGCATCATCTCGAGTTAACTCAGTCCAAAACAAATTCAAATTACCAAAAATAGAGATAAAATTACTAAATCTGGGCCAGAAAACTATGGAGTCACGATCCCCAAGTGCCGAAAGCCACACATTAGGTCATTTCATTGCTCTACACGCAATTGTTTTTTTAATATTTTTAATTTTTTTTGAATACTCATATTAAACTAAAATGATCACCAAATCTATTCTATTTATTTAGGGGACCCCATGAACTTAAACTAATACCCCACTATCCAAAGGACGTGCATTGTGAATTTTTTTAATTTGGATGAAAATATAAACGATGAAATATCACATTGGATAGCCACACTTTCCAAAATCTATGCTCATGAAATTACACAAGGATTAAAATCAGAATCAGGGCATGCTAAATTATTTGATATTCAGTTTCAAAGTGTGCAATGGGTATTACCATGTTCAAAGTTAAAGGAATTATTCCTTCCATCTACACAATTTTTTTTTTCAAATCATTCATTTTTTTACACGAAATAATTTTTTATTTTATCTCCCCCCTCAACTTAAAATAACACTGTCCCTAGTGTTTAAAGAAAAAAAAATTTAGAAGGGGGTAGAGGAATAAAAGGGAAGTTCAATAAGGAAATTGAAATATTAGGATCATGGAATGAAGTCACCTGGTGGTTGAAGGTTGAAGTTCTTGCCGCTCGAATTTATTCCTTTGATTTCCATGTCGCTTGCAAAGTTCCCTAGTGGAAAAAGGAAAAAAAACAAACAAAACAAACAAAAAAACAATATATATATATATATATATATTTATATAATAAAGGAAGTAAAATATATGTATATATATAAAAATTATAGAATAAGGAAGCACAAGAAGCCGTAGGTTAGTGGTAAGCGCGCGCCCCTGTCTCCCTTCAGTCCCGGGTTCGAGTCCCCGCGGGTTCGCCGGTTGTGACGGGGTTTTCCCCACATCCTATGCCGTGGAATTTTTATTATTATTATATTTTTATTTTTTTAATTTTGTTTTTTAATTTTTTAACCTAATCACACATCAAAAAAAACAAACTGATGATACATTGTCTTCTTTTTAAATTTCTAGGTAAGGTATTACTCAAGGATCACACCACGTGACACGGATGAATATGGTTCTCCCCTTTCGTACCCATCCATACTCGTTATAGAAGAATAGGTCAACAGTTTATTATTATTTTTTTCCAAAATATCAAAATGTCTGATTAACCCTATTTAAAATATAAAGTTGATTAAAACAATGAAATTATTGGAAACTTGAAAACCATGGGTTACCTCCCATTCAGCGCTTTGTTTAACGTCGTTAGCCTGACATGGACCCTAAATCTATTAATTTATTCCCGGTTCATAGGTTGGCTCAGTTAACTCAACCTCTATTTCCTGTTTATTGAATGATTCAATGAATGGTTTTAACCTTTGACCATTGACCTTGAAAATGTAACCACTTGTGGGATCTTGAATCTCCACTGCCCCATGGGGGAATACATGATGCACTATGAAAGGACCTTACCATCTAGACCTTAACTTTCCCGGGTATAAATGAAGTTTTGAAATATACAAGAGCACAAGTTTTCCTAGTTCAAAATTTTTGACCTTGATATTCCTAGATTTGTAGGCTTGAACTCTAGCTTTATTGATCCTTGAATTTTCATAAGCCTCCATCCTTAGTTCCTCCAGTTCATTGAGATCTAATTTCCTTTTTGTTCCGGCCAATGAGAGATCATAATCCATTTTCTTGATTGCCCAAAAGGCCTTAGGTTCAGTCTCCACTGGCAAATGGAATGCTTTACCATAAACCAACCTATATGGGGACATTCCTAAAGTGGTTTTATATGCGGTTCTATAGGCCCAAAGTGCATCTAAGAGTTTCTCAGACCAATCTTTCCTAGAGGGGTTGACAGTTTTTTCAAGAATTTTCTTAATCTCCCTATTCGCTAACTCATCTTGACCATTGGTTTGAGGATGGTATGCAGTGGACACTTTATGAGAAATACCATACTTAGACATGAGTGAAGAGAATGGGCGGTTGCGGAAATGGGTTCCTTGATCACTGATTATAGCCCTAGGAATTCCAAATCTTGAAAATATGTTCTCTTTCAGAAATCTAATCACAAATTGATGATCATTGGACTTAGTGGGAATGGACTCAACCCATTTTGAGACATAATCAACAGCTAAGAGTATGTAGAGGTATCCCCGAGAGTTTGGGAAGGGACCCATGAAATCAATTCCCCAACAGTCAAATATTTCAACCACTAAGATGGGAGTGAGTGGCATTTGATTTATTTTTGTGATGGGCCCTACTTGTTGACACCTAGGACATCTTTGACAAAATGTGTAGGAGTCCCTTGAGAGGGTGGGCCATAAAAGACCACATTGAAGAATCTTAGCAGATGTTTTCTTAGAGGAAAAGTGACCTCCACATGCCTCACTATGACAGAATTTAAGGATGGACTCTTGTTCAGATTCTGGAACACACCTCCTAATGACTTGGTCAGGGCAGAACTTATAGAGGTATGGATCATCAAACACATAGTGTCTAACATCAGAAAGAAATTTCCTTCAAGCTTCAGTCCCTAAGAATTTTGGAATGACTCCTGTCACTAAGAAATTTGTTATGTCAGCATACCAAGGGCAGTCACTAACAGAGTATAAGTGTTCATCAGGAAATGAATCAGACACAGAAAGGTGATTTGAGTTGTCTTTGAATTCCATCCTAGAGAGGTGATCAGCTACAACATTTTCAACTCCCTTTTTATCCTTGATTGTGAGGTCAAATTCTTGTAAGAGAAGGACCCACCTAATCAGTCTAGCCTTAGCATCTTGTTTTTGGAAGAGGTATTTTAGTGCAGAATGGTCAGTGAACACAGTGATTGGGGATCCTAAGAGGTAGGACCTAAAATTCTCTAAGGAAAACACAATAGAAAGTAACTCCTTTTCAGTAGTGGTTTAGTTTATTTGGTCATCATTTAAGGATTTGCTTGCATAAGCAATGACATAGGGTGTTTTATCACAGCGTTGTCCTAACATAGATCCTACAGCAAAGTCACTGGCATCACACATAAGTTCAAAAGGAAGGTTCCAATTTGAAGAATTCATAATGGGAGGAGTGGTGAGAGAGGATTTGAGGGTTGAAAATGAACCCTCACAGCTTTCTGTCCAAACAAATGGAGCATCCTTTACTAGGAGGGCACAAAGGGGACGGGATATTGAACTAAAGTCCTTGATGAATCTTCTATAGAAACCAGCATGTCCTAAGAAAGACCTCACTTCCTTGACAGTTTTGGGTGATGGAAGGTGACGAATGATGTCAACCTTTGCCTTATCAACTTCAATCCCCCTACTCGAGACCAGATGGCCTAGAACAAGTTCCTCATTAACCATGAAATGACATTTTTCCCAGTTTAGGACCATATTCTTTTCTTCACATCTTGACAAGACTCTCTCTACATTCTGCAGACATCCCTCAAAAGTATCCCCAAACACAGAGAAGTCATCCATGAAGACCTCAAGAAAATCCCCTACCATGTCTGAGAAGAATCCCATCATACACCGTTGGAAGGTTCCAGGGGAATTGCATAACCCGAAGGGCATGCGTTTGAAAGCAAAGGTTCCGAATGGACATGTGAATGTAGTCTTCCCTTGATCCTCTAGGGATACCTCAATTTGATTGTACCTCGAGTACCCATCTAAGAAATAGTAGAAGGCATGACCTTCCACTCTCTCAAGGACTTGGTCAATGAATGGTAAGGGGAAATGGTCCTTCTTAGTGAATGAGTTTAGCTTACTGTAGTCAATGCAGACCCTCCGTCCACTACTCACCCTTGTTGGAAGAATCTCTCCATCCTCATTGGTTATCACTGTGATTCCGGCCTTTTTTGGAACCACTTGGATTGGGCTCACCCACTCACTCTCAGATATAGGATATATGATACCATCTTTTAACAATTTCAGAAGTTCCTTCCTTACTACCTCCATGATATTAGGATTGATTCACCGTTGAGGTTGACGACATGGCTTTGAATCAGATTCCAGAACAATCCTATGAGTCCCGATAAGTGGTCTAATCCCAGGAATATTAGAAAGGGTCCAACCAATGGCTTTCTTATGCTTCCTAAGGACATCTAGAAGAATCCTCTCATGATTGGCTTCAAGAGAAGAAGAAATGACAATAGGATGTTTTTGATTGTCCCCAAGTAAAGCATACTTGAGTGTAGTGGGAAGTTCCTTCAATTCGAGATCAGGTTGGTTCGGAATTTCAAAATAAGATTGGTACATTGGATCAAGTTCAATTTCTTTTTTTAGAGTTTTAGATAGGATTGATTCCCCACATATAGAAGTTTTAGTTACTAGATTGGATTGATCATATTGAGGGAAGGAGGATTGATTGGTCTCCATGAGAGTGATTTCTTGAAAGTTTTCACTGATTGTTGGACCTAAGACTTCATCATAAGAGCAATTTGAAAATGATTCAAGCCAAGGAGATAAACTTCCTTCATATGAACAAAGGAAATCAATCTCATCCTAACTTAAACATTCATTAAATAATCCTTTATGTTCCATGGATTCATTATCAATGCTTCCTATCATGTTTACTTCATGAATGTACTCATCATCCCCTATTTGTGAGCTTGCATTATAGATGTTCAAGTCTAGACTCATGTTCCCAAAGGTGATGGTCATGTTCCCATTTCGGACTCGGATAACAGAGTTGATTGTTGCAAGAAATGGACGGCCAAGGATGATTGGGGTTTGTTCCTTATTTCCTATGTTTGGATGGTTGTCAAGGACAATGAAGTCAGCATGGTAGATGAAGTTTTCAAACTTTACTATAATGTCCTTTAAAATCCCCTTTGGAACCCTAATGCTACGATCAGCAAGCTGAAGTGTGACAGATGTGGGTTGGAGTTCTTCTAGGACTAACTGGAAGTACATGGCATAGGGGATGAGATTGACACTAGCACCTAGATCACACAAGGCCTTGACAACTTTTCTCTCTCCTAGTTCAACATTGATGTAAGGGCAACCTGTGTCTTTCAACTTAGGAGGAATGGTCCCTTGAATGGTGGTACTCACATTAGCAGCCAAAAGGACTTGGTTTTTATGTGAAAATTTTCTTTTAAAAGTGCACAATTCCTTAAGGTAATTTGAGTAGGCAGGTATGGTTTGGATGGCATCGAGAATAGGAATGTTCAACTTGACTTGTGAGAAGATTTCCCTTAATGTTTCATTCCGTTCAGGCTTGGGTTTCCCCCTCATGCATTGAGGAAATGGTGCAGGTTGTTGGGTTGTTTGTTGAAGAGTTGTTTCTTTGACAATGTTATCAGTCCCTCAGTTTGATCATTTGGTTCATTTGAATTTTCATCCATGTTTGAATCTTGAGGTGGGTTTTGAATTAGTTGTTCAGGTTTCTCAATTGATTTCCCACTTCTTCAAACAGTCACAGCCTTTAGTTGTTCATGAGTTGTTTGAGTGCAACTTGACTCTCCCCTTGAAGTTGAGGATGGAACCGCCTGAGTAGGCATGGGTGCCTTTCCAGTTTTGATGGTTTGAAGTTCTTGTTTAAGGGAGGAAACTTCTGACTTCATCCTTTCCACTTGTTTGCACAGTTGTTCTAGTAGGCTTTGTGGAACAGTTTGGGTGGGTGCTTGAGTAGGTTGGTTT
The DNA here is from genome assembly GCA_963277665.1 of Viscum album. Taxonomy (NCBI): domain Eukaryota; kingdom Viridiplantae; phylum Streptophyta; class Magnoliopsida; order Santalales; family Viscaceae; genus Viscum; species Viscum album. The sequence goes on along the minus strand of OY728166.1, from coordinate 838,788,478 downwards.
ATCCCAGGGTGATATTTTGGAGGTGGTATGGTTTGTTGAAAATGGACCGGTGGCTGTTGGTATTGGATATGTTGGGTTTGGAACTGGTTATGGGTTTGGTATTTCTGATGGGGGTAAGGATTTTTTCCCTATGGTTGGCTAGGTTGTTGGTTATCTTTCCAGCGGAAGCCTGGGTGTTCGTTATACCTTGGGTTGAAGGTGTTTTGGTATTGAGGCTTTTGAAAGTTCAAAGCATTTACTTCCGCTGGGGGTCCTCCTAAGAGAAAATCCTTGATTGATAGAATGGTTGGGCAGTTGTCTGTCTTATGGTCATGTTGGTCACAAATTGTGCAAATAGGGTCACCAGTTTGGATTTCACGGACTTTCCTAAGGTCTATTTCTTCAACCTTCCTAGAGAGTGCTATGAGTTTAGCCCTAAGGCTTTCCTCTTCTCTAAGTGTATGAATTCCAATAGTTCTGTGTGGCTTTTCAGAATAAGGTGAAGTTCCCCATGTTTGGTTTTGTTCAGAAAGGCTTTCTAGATACTCGTAAGCATCATTTGGGGCATTGTTTTTAAATGTTGCATTGCACATCATGTCAATGAATTGTTTGTTACCCGGACCCAACCCTTCATAGAAAATTCTCACTTGTTCAAGAATAGAAAAACCATGGTGTGGAACCATGTTTAGAGTGTCTTTGAACCTCTCCCATGTTTCATAGAATGACTCTCCTTCTTTTTCAAAAAACATTTGGATACTCTTTTTAAGTGAAATTGTTTTATGGTGGGGAAAGTATTTTTTGTATAATTCTCTTTGTAGTTGGTCCCAAGAGTTGATGGATGATGGAATCAAATAGTTTAGCCAATTTTTAGCTCAATCCTTTAAAGAAAAAGGAAATAGCCTCATCTTAGATGATTCTAGTTGATGTGGGGGACACATGGTTTCTACAATGTCATTGAACTCCTTAATGTGAAGGAAGGGCATCTCGGACTCCATTCCATGGAATGTGGGAAGGTGGTTTAGGACATGGGGTTTAAATATATAGTTGGCATCTCCTAGGGAATTGTGTCTAATGCATGAGGGGTCATTGGTCTAGGACGGTGTGAGGTAGTCATTCATGGTTTGATCAATTGTTATCCCCAAGTTTGGGGCTGCCTCATTTGGGTTTCCATTTGGGTTCCCACTCAGGGTTTATGAGATGGTTTCTTTGAAGACCTTCCATTGAAATGGGCTCAATTTTGGACTCTAGAGTACTAGGAAGATTAGGATCTAATGTAATGAGTTCCCTTGGTGTACTTGACTCCCCCAACCCCAGGACTATCCACCCTAACTAGACGGTTTGATTGATCGTGGGTGTAGGCGGACATGCGCCAAAAGAAAAAAATGAGAAAGGGACAAGATGAGAGAATTTGGATGAGAAAAGAAGAAATGGGGGATAATAGAATGGTTGTTTAGATGACTTACTTGGGTCCCCGGCAACGGCGCCAAAATTTGATTATCACTCAAATTTACCCAAGAGATGAAGGTAGAACGGTCCTTGTAGTCTAGCTTGGGTTATCGAATCCACAGAGACCTAAGAAGTAACCTATAGACATGCACATTCTAAGGACTGTTTTTGGCTATTAAGTGTCCAACTTTGGGTTGATTTTTGATGGGTTTATGTAAACTCTAAGATACTTAAGTGAATTCAAATTAAAATAATGAGTTGATCCTAGGTTATCGCTCGGTGTGGATTGGATGAATTACTTTTTTAATGATTTCAATTTCCTAAATTTGAGATGGGGTCATTTAAGGAGATAAAACAACATCATCACTTACTGGTTTAATGCCTACACCATATAATACTAATCACTGATACACTTGAAGGATCAATGTTTTGATCACTTCAAGGTAAATGTTCGTATTAGCACTTGAAGTGTGTGGCCTTAAATTCAACAAGGACGATGGAGTTTAAAAATCATCAAATAAAAAACTCAATTAAAGAAGTGATTATACATTAATGAGGTGATAAATAACATCCAATCCAGCCCCTTGCTACTCCCTTGGATCAACCCAAGAGTGGGTTATCCCTCCATTGATCCCATGGTTTCAATGGATGTGGAAGGTAGACTCATGAGGGAGGAAATGGAGAAGTAAAGAAAACAACAAAAATAAAATGATCACTCCACTGTTCTGTGAATAATTTCACAAGGTTTGGTGTGAATAAATTCACACCTTGATCCAAAGGTATCAAAGTGATATGAAGAAAAACATAATAAGAGTAGAAGAAGAGATTTTATTAAGAAACTAAAGTGAATTGAACAACTTACATGTGAAAGACAAATTCGAGACAACAAAATTGCAGCATAACATTACAATTGAACAAAGCACCAAAGATCATTAAATCCTCCAATGCCACTTCCATAAATAGGAATTTTTGAGCAATTTTGTCGAGCCTCCAACAGTCCAAGTCTCCTCAATTAATTTTGGTAGGCCATAGGTGGCTGGAAAGTAAGGGAGAGTTGATTTTTCCACCCTTGACCCGAGGTGGCATCCAGCTTTCCTTCACCGAACAGACGTGTCTGCAAAACCTTCTAGATTCCCGAATCAGAGTGGTCCATCGAAGAATACAATGGATCTCCGGATAACTTCTAACCTCCTGTAATATTTGGGCCCATTTGGAGTTACGGATTCCGAGATATGATAAACTTATTGGACTGTTTTTCTTTGCCGCAGAATCTGGCCCAGAATTGTATCTCTAACGTAGGACGCCTTAATGACCACCATAGAAGCAGAATTAGCATTGTCTCATGAAGATTTATTTGTTCCTATGCATGTATTATAGCATCCCACAAAATTTGGGATTCATTTGGCCTGTATGTTGGGCCCCACAGTCTCATCAGTGGGCTAGTGTCCAATCTGCCTTCTCTAGAATTGCTTCCTTTCATCACAAAAAATCCTCATCTTCTTCCATGAATTCTCCATTGATCCCTGAATGAAAAATGTTCATATTGGAGTGTTGATCAATTTAAAAAAATATCAAATTAAAATATATATAATCAGATGAATCATTGGGTACTTCAAATGATGTTCAAAAATGTACCACATAATAGTGCAATTTAAGAAGGTATTACAATCATAATGTGAAATGATGTTCAAAGTGTAAAATGAACTAAAATGGTGTTTATGAATAATAAGACACATGAATATTATATATATTAACAATGAATATTAGCCTCATTTAGTGGCTAATCAGTAAATTACCATGTTCCCATCCATTAAAAATATCAAGGAAAAACTAAATATATCCCTTACACAAGGGTAAATTTCTATCGACACCCCTAAATGGTTTTATTTAAGACATTTTAAAGCTTCACATTTGTTATATCATTTATGATTATTAACTATAGGAATATTAAAGTGAATATATTAAGGGAAAACTGTTTTACAACTATATAAAGGACATTATTGAGATGATTCCATGCAATACTTGGAAAATTATCTCTGAGTTCATTTTTAAACAATTATTCATCCATATTTTCTCAAAAATGAGATTTTTGAAGAATATTCCCCCCTCAATATATAGTGGAAAACACTATTTAAGTCATAAGTGTAATTTTTAGTAAATAAATACCCCTATTTAAAAAAGATAAAAGAGAATACCTTGGATCAGTTATAATTTTAGTGGATCAGATATATAATACACCACCATATATTTATATGAAACACCATATTTTTTTATTTTGTAACATTAAATAACCAATACATTTAACAAAAAATACCCACATTGGGTTATGTACAAAAAAGCATAAGAATATAAAAAGTCTTATGAGGTTCCCATCAATAAAATTCTATTTTCAGTTATATAGAAATTTATTCCGTATTTAGGGGGTCAATAGTGTATAAATAAAAATATCAATGTAATTTAAGTGAAACCCATTATAGTTAAATTTTTTGAGATTTAACACATCATAATGTTGTTTACATCATAGAATAAACATACCAAAACTAACCTAATTTTTCAAAATTTTTCATTTAAGGATTCAATTATGTGGGTTTTCAATCCCAATTGATAAAATCACTACCCATTATAAGTTGAAATTGACACATTATTTAACTAACACCCATCACTAATCATTTTATCGAACCAATAAAAAAAATTTCAAATTAATTTAACTTATTGGACAATTACCTTATACAAATATACTAATAGGACGAACCTATATGGTTTCAATAAAAAATGTAGTAGTTCAATTATGCTCGAAGACATTGCCAAGATAAATATGCAACCACTGCATAGGATAAAAATGGAATCCAAATAAACTAAAATAAATAATAAATGATTTTATTTATTTTTATAAATCCAATTCATTGACATTTAATAAATTTTATTTAGGATAATTAAATAGAAATTTTAAATTGATTTTATTTCATTAATTAGTTTCACACCTATTAAATAGAATGATACCATAAAGCTATACTGGAAAACACTATTTATGTTATTGAAAAAAAAATCTTTAAATAACAATAAATCATAACTACAACCTAAGAAGTTATCACATAAATAAAGCATACATGCATGTAATTAGAAAATCTCATAATCATTGTATATAGATAAGCTTTCAAATGACATGTGAATCCTATGTGCTTTAAAATGATGCATGAAAACACATTATTTTTACCGTACAAGGAAAATATGTTAATATCATAAATCTATGGTTTAATAACCAGATAAAACACTAAAATCACTTAATCAAAAATTATAATTAACTATAACTATGAATTAAAATAACATTAGTCCCCCCCCCAAAGTTATTTTTATAGTTCATGGGATAGACATTCCTATAAAAAAGTTATTTACCATGTTCTAGCACATTCATATCCTCCTATATACCATCCAAAAATAGTAATACTATGGAAAAACTATTATATCAATTTTTCGTGTCCTAACACAAGATCTATTGAAATAGTGTCTATGTTGATCGGTGACTCGGCCTCAAGTTTTCCTCATTGTATGCCATAGGCTTCTGACTAGTAGTGAGAGTATAATTAAGGTAAGATAATGGGGACATACCCAATGGGGTATTAAATAAACTAAATTGAAATAATGAATAATATACAAAACATAAATAATAGTAACTGAGAATGAATAAGAAATAGATAATTATACTATAGTCAATAACCATACATGCATGTACATTGTAACAACCAGAACATTTATAAATAAAATTTCTATAATGATTTATGTTAAATGTCTTATTATGTCTCATTGTTATATAAATTACATGAAATTATTTGGTTTTATTATAACTTTTTAGATTTAGAAGGACATTTTTTCAAATTACTATTGATAATATAGTCGTTGATTGGTGATCGCATGATTAGTATAAATATTGGGGTTTAACAGATGTAATAGACATATAAAAAGGAAGTGATAAACTCAACCAATATGATAATACCCTATGAATCCCATTTATTAGATATTCTGATGGAGATGGTATCATTGGAAATTCCCCTTGATTAATTCCAAGTTTATGTCTGACAACTTAATCTTGAGCGAAACAGTTTACAGGATAAGCTCAAGCTCATCGAGATCGAAGCTCAAACCATGTACACTGAACCACCCCATGAAAGTCTTACTGTCTTGCACCATACCATTAGTGAATTTTCTATTATATTAAATGGATATGTATCAAGATCATAATAAGAGGAATATGTATGTTTTATTTCCAATAAAATAATTTTCATATTTTCTTTTTTATAGTTACTTTATAAATGATTTAGATTTTTATACAATAGTACACAATTTACATTTTTATTTACTATTAATTTTCAATTAAGACATTTGTTTTGATGAATTAATGGATTTATGAAATAAATAATGTTTTAATAATATATTATTGTTAAATAATTTTTCTTAAATATAAATTATCATATACTTTTTATGAAGTAAAATGTAATATCTATAAGGGTTCAAAAACACTAATTTTCATAAAAATGAACATTTCTAAATAAATGTTTATTCTTATTTTAAAAGTGATATATACATATTTAGAAAACTATTTGGAAAAAATTATTATTATTTTTTGAATTAGAATCCAAAACCTATTTTTGAAAAATTATAATGAATTCCCCACTCATTTCATATTTAATACCACCCAAGAACCGATTTATCTTCACTAAAAATCATTGTAGAACGTATTTACTCTTCCCTCATCATTCTATAGTCCTCACAAAGTTCCCCCAATCTCTAATTAAACTCCTCCCAAGCATTTGGAATCACACTCTCAAGGTATGGGATCCTTTCATTCTATTATTTATTCAAATATATTATATATCTAATGTATTTTACCTTCATTTTATAATATTGGGATATGTTATTCCATGCCCCCTTATTATAGGTTCTATGAATAAATTTTTAGAGACCCATTTAACTACAAATAATACAACCCATGAAAAATTATTTATATCTGTTACCGTAAAGATATTTAGTAATGGTTCATCTCCTTAGCATATTTATTTAAGTTTAATCATTATCTTATAGATTATATTACCAATTCCTATAATTGGGATATATTTTTTCATGACCCTATTCCATTATATTTCATTTAAAAATTATTAGATTATCCTTTCACTCTCATCGACCAGTTTTATAAATCATTATGTGACATTGTTATCTTTCCAAAATTTCATTTTGATTTTCCTTGCTAAAACAATTATGTTGTGAATACGACACACATTTAATATCAATGATTTTCAAATTTATACACTTATAATTTTTGCATAGGGACTTAAATAAATGTATTACACACCCCTTCATCATAAAATAAAATATTATGATGAATGAATCTAGTTTTTATGATCTATGTGGCACACTTAATCATCAGAATGAATAGAATGTGATGGGTGGGCTTATAATAATATATCTCTCAAATGAATTGGGTAATGTTTTTTTCTCATGAGACATTGTTAAAGGGATTAGAGTGTGAACCTTGTCCATAAAGGGAATTTTTATATCATTATTTCATGGTTGTTATACTTCATATGGGTTTATGATGTTGTGTTTTAGGTCTTTCCCACATTTCCCATTTCTAATTTTTGTTACCAGGCTATATCATGACTTGTAATTCATGATTATGATTGTAAATTCATTTATTCCTCATTGATATTTCTATTTTATAACATGTACTACTTTCTTCATGTTATTTCATGTCTATTTTTATAATGGTTTTTATATCTCTCTCTTCTATTATGTATGTCCCTAGGTAATCCCATGCAGTTTTATGTATGATCATGTAATGTAACTTTTCAATAAAGATGATATTATTCCTATATTATGATTTTATGTAATGTACCTAATTGAAAAATACACTATACTTATCAATATTTTAGGTCTTATTATGTGTACATTTATGTTATAAATCCCGAATTAATATATAATAAATAGAATTATTATTATAGTTTGTATGAAAGGAAATGTCCATAAATTGTTTGGATTAAGATTTGAAAATTATAGAGAACTCCTTTAGGATAAATCTATATATAAGAAAATATCCCTATATTTTGGTAATGTATAAATTAAGTGGTTCATCAAGAAAATAAATTTCTGTCTAGAGACTATAAGTGGATATGGATATGGAACATATGTTCATAGGGGTAAAACAAGAAAAAATGGCATTGAACTAGACTCAACATAGAACTATTGCAAGACCATGCACCTCACTACAAACCTGGATTGAAACTCCCAAAGGATATTATCTGATAAATTCCTAATCTCATTATCACCATTATTAATGGAACAAAAAAATCCCATAGTTTCCTATGTTTGGAAATATTTATAGAATAACATATATTAAAGTCTATAAATTCCTAAGATAAGAAAATATATGTAATTTATAACTTATAGATTTATTTTCATTGAATTTCTATTTATGTGTTAAATAATTTATAAATAATCATCAATAAATTTTCCCTAATTAAATATATCTATCAAAAATATGAAGAATTAGGTAAACAATTACTGTGACAAGCAATGTGATGACAACCCCAATGAGAGGTCATGCCAGATGGGAGCAGGAATCATAAACATTATGATGATACTCTCTTAGTTGACCTAGATTATGAATTGAAACCTAGATCAGAGGGAGCACACAAATCCCCATAATAAATAACAAGATGCACTTGGGACCGTTATGGGAAAAGGGCTAAGACATTCAATGGATCATCAAATACATTAATCATGGATCAATGATCAATTCCATTAATAAGATATTCTCAATCCTTCTATGTTTTTAGTAATAGAATATACTATTGGTTGTTTATCAAATCGAGGGATAAGTTAATCAATGGTGTACATTGATCAAGAATATGAAGCATCATGAAGAGATCTAAGTGATTGGGTGGAATGATTTCTAGAAATTTTTATTATAAATATTTTCCTCAAAATATCTGAATAAAATGGAAATATATTTCCATTCCCCCAAGAAAAAAGTTAAAGATTCAATCTGAGCCTATGATGAAAACATCATAATATATGCATGATATTCCTTTGTATTTTTCATTACACATGAATGCATTGTTGATATCTTCTTTGGTGGGGTAATAAAAGTCCATATAAATCTATGGTGATCTGAGACATTGAAATATTTAAGAAAATTATCCAATGTGCCCTCAAAATTGAAATGGATTTCAGTAAATATCAAGGGTATCTATCAGATAAGAAGAGAAAATTATAACTTAATTATTACATTCCAATTGAGAAATCTAATGGAGAGATTAAATTTTAGCATCCCCATTTATAATTGAAATAGGACTTCGGGTTAATAATTAATATTTTTAATTCTTTCTCAATAGTTTTATTCCTAAAACTAGAAAAACCCAATAGTTCTATAACAAAGGGGAACTTTTTTCCAAAGTTAGGCACTCTTCAGTGGTTTGGGACAATGATGCCAAAGAATTCGCATTGGTCGAGTAGATGAGATGTTGGGCTCATCACACCCATATGGGGGTTGTTTTTATAATTTGGGACTCTCTTATAGATTTAAGGAATATTCATGAATCCTTTAATAAATTCCATGTATGATATGAATTAATCTAGAATTTAAAATCAATTATTAGCATGTATAGATCATGGAATCTTGTGAATTTATTTTTGGTTCATTATCAATGAAAATATTTGTATATATCCAAGGTTCCCCATCAATGGTATCCTAATCTATAATACGTAGTGATTCTTTGGTTATTATTATGATGATGATGGTTTCCATTCCATGTAGTGGGGCACTCTAGAGTGTATTATCATCTAGGGAGATAGAAATTACTCCAGATTTTATCTACATCTAGGATGTGATACATTGTTTATTTCATGATTAAAAACATAGATAGGATTCCCTCATATCCATAGTGAAGGAATCAAAACCAACATAGTTAAGTGTTGCATAGTGGTTCACATCATACCTTTTATGATCACATGATAATGACCCAATCATACAGTTTAATTTCATCTGGCGATGACATCTAGGTAGATGGTTCCAACTCAAGGTTTAGTGTATTACCTATTCTAGGGATTCCCAAGGATCCTAAAAAAGATATAATTTTCCATGCTCAATTAGACCCTACTAGGAATGTGTTCAAGAGATAACATGGTTTTTTATATTTTTTTGTTTGAAAATTAGTGAGGCTTAATAATTATCTCATCTGGATTTCAATCAACACCCAGGTAGTTTTATTGTGAGTACCCATTCCTATGGAGGCCCTGAAAGGTATGCCTCACATACGATTATGACCCTTTGAGAATATTAAGTTAGGGATTATTCTAAAAGAGGATACCATTGTAAAAGGGACTATGAGTAATTGATTAAATAATTATGGAATTTAGACTTTTCTCGGGGTTTACTCCTTGGAAGGATTCCTAGAATAAGGAAATTATGATTGGGGATTACTCAAAAGGAGGATGCACATTGATATTGTGCCTTAGATAAGCTTCCTATGTATCTCGGTTAGCATGAATCATAGTTCTTATGGTTTAATATAGTGTGTGGATCATGTAGATGTTGTGATCAGTGTTACTTTTAATCTCACATGAGTCATGATCGGTTTGATAAACAAGGGAAATATAAGATCCAACAAACCATGATTCTTTTTGTCCACCGGTGGACATAGAGACAAATCCAATGGGCATAAGTATGTGGAGTTGAGTGTGCACATTTCATCTATTATTGTTCTACCAATAGAAGAGGAGGGGTATTAAAGTGTAAGAAGATGAGGTTATGGAAGTTCCCTCAATTCACTTCACCACAAAGTTTGATTGATGTTGAAGGGAGTAGAGGTAGAGAGGAGAAATTTCTCAAGATCCTGTAGAATGAATAGGGGATTACTCCATGATGGATTCCCTACAATCAGTTCTTTAGTTGGATGAGGATATAATTTGATGTCGAACGGAAAAGAAAGTGTAATCCCCACTATCCTCGTTGGGTACTGGGGGATCTAGGTCTCAGAGATGAAAAATGAAATAAATGGTCATAACCCTAATTTCTTATATAGGGAAATACCCAACACTATCCCTAGGGTAGGTATTCTCATGAACACATTTATACAGATCTACATGTGCCATGAGTATCCTCAATATATGGTAGGACAAGTGTGGTAAATCAATAACCGTATAAATACTAATCAAATTGGGATCACACAACTATGCCTTTCCCCATGGTAGAGTAAGTCCAGAGGCCTTGCTAGAGGATTCAACATAGACCCTTTTAGACAAGAGATCCAAATAAAGAGAGGACCTGCCATGGATGGATTCTAAGAAGGCCTCATGAATGGCTCACACAAGCTAGAGATTATAGTGGACCTGTAAGGATCATACAAGGGGTTGTCTATGCTTGTAGGCCAAGGAGAATGAGTACAACATTGAGTGATGGGCCACCTGGGAGACACCACTTGGGAGATACTTTACTTAATCCTTTAAGTATATCCATAAGTCTTCTTAGAAGTAAGTCGTGTAGGTCTCTAGTTTAGTAATGGAACTTTGTGCTAGTCTTCCTGAATTAGAGGTTGGGTGAATTCCTTTTGTAGGTTTTGTTTATTTGAAACCTTGTGAAGACTTTAGTTACACTATTCAATTTTAATTCAATCTTCTTCAAGTGTTAGAGAACTAACTAGAAGGTTACATAAGTCTTATAGAATAATTAGTTTGATCAGATAATCCTTTAGCCATTTTGGAGTTTCATTTGTAAAAATAATGACCCCATGTTCCTATTTATAGGAAAATACAGGACCCTGGTTGAAGGTGTAATCTCACATAGGCATTTCACACAAGTCAGCCACGTAATGCTTCACATAGGCTACTCATGTGTCAATGGTAATTTTTGGGAATGCATGAATCGACATTGGGAGATCTATAAATATTAACCTTTTCCACTAATTTCCTTCCCATTTCCTTAAGGTATTTCCATTTTTATCCTTTTCATCCATGTGACAAAATAGAGTGTCAACAAAATCCACCCCCCTAGGATTGGATCATATCAAAAATAGGAGGGTCTGATCTAGAAGTAAAGGGTTGAAATGGATGAATGCTTCCCACATGTTATTTGTCCACATCTTAGTGGATTATGCAGAAGATAATTTCTATGACATATAGGAAGACTTGTATTTATAGTTCAGTTGACTTCAAATACTATTTGTCATGTAGGAATTTGAAGGATTTGAATACTTCCCCATCTACACTGCTTTTAAGGAGAATGTTTTCCTATAGGAGCAACAACATATGCTTTAGAAAGATCTCATAAAGTCCAAACATCAGGAAAATATTGATGACTTTTGGGTTTTTTTATCCTTAGAAGAATCGACCCATATCAAAAATCTGGTAGAAATAAAGTAGTAGATCAATGATAAGACTATTCAAGTGTTGTTTCTTTAGCTGGAATTGAATTCTACTCAATGGTAAATCAAAACAATCCACCTTTTATATGGAGAATCCCAAACAGAAGGGTCAACTTTCACTCTGGCTACAACAGAGGCACTTTTCCAGGCAAAGGATATTGAAGCTAGTCTATTGGTTGAGCATCAATGAGTGGTTGAAAGAGCATGGGAGGTCGTTCCATAGATGTATAATTTTTTTGATGAAATTTTTTGACATATTATAGATATACTCCATCTTTTGGATGTTCCTATTATTTATAAATTAAATTTATATTATTATCAACCATCTATTCCTTCATCCCTACATCCTTCTTATGATCATAATGTAATATTGAAACTAATTTTCAGGAAGAAAAGTATATCATCTAATTTCCATCATAGATATTGTATAGAGAAATGCACTAAATTTTTTCCCTAATCCATATGGCTTAACAAGCATAATTTTACTATTTCTATGGTCATAATGAAAACCCTACAATCATCAGGTCTTTTTTATCACCACCCTAATTATTTCCTAAGATCAATATAAAGGAGACATAGAAGGTGAGACTTGTATTTATCTTTGGCTTCCCTTTTCAAATTTTCATGCTATCATGTTTTTTACCTTTTATCTTTTAATCACCTAATATTTCCTAAAATGTATAGAGTGCATGTATAGTGAGACAAAACATGACATATTTATGTATTTTCCTTTGTGGGTTTTCAATATGGTGAGTATTATGTATCTTTTTGTGGTCAATCTAAATTCATGCATGTTAGAATAAAAAGGAAATTATTTTAGGTTAAACAGCTTCTACCAAAAATTTCTAGGTGAAAACAAAATTAAGGATTTATGGATCACAATGTTCAGATATTCTTAAAATCCTTCCAAGGATGATCTTGTGCCATGAATTTATGGTTCCTAAATCTAAGACATAGTATTAGGGGATATAATATGTCTCTATAAGGATGAAGTCGCAAATTTTTGAAAACCCCATTATGGGGGATAATTTGTTCGTGGATAACTAGGGCACATTCTACATTGTCATGTGTTGGAATCCTTAGACTGAAAAACCCATTATGTGGGAGACATTTGAAAGGAAATCTAGGTAATGTAATGTATTGTCAAGAAAATAAGTTCTCAGAAATTATGACATTCTATTAATCATGGGTGTAGGATGTATATGGAGATTATGATTTCACCAAATTTCATGGGGTGGATTTTCCCCGAAAATATTTTTGATAATATGGGGATAATCTTTATTGGAATAGGTCATGAATGGTAAACCACTCCAATATGAATATGATGTGTGAAAGATGGTAAATTTTAATTGATGTTAAATGTAAAAGAAATTATTTTATGTAGTTTAAAGTCATGACTCATGGAAAATATACCATGAAATTTAATGTTTTGTAGTAATAAAATAATTTTATTTTGTTTAAAGTCGATAAACATGCACATTATGCTATGCAGTAAAATTTCATGCAATAAGGAAATTATGTTATGCAGTTTAATTTCATTTATAAAGAACATTGGTGAACTTTAATTTATGCACATTATATTTTATTAATATATTGATGATTCTCCCAATAATTATAGTTTTTTTGAAAATGTACCTCCATATTCCAGAAATAAAGGGGAAAGTTGTATGTTGTGATTTGGGATTCCCGGATCCAAAGAGTGTTATGGGAAAAGGGATTATGCAGTTAGAGGGGGTCCCTACCGAGGAAAAAGTTCCCAATGGTATCCAAAACCATTAAAAGGGATGTCATATGCAAGTACAACTAGGTAGCATACTACATATTCATGTATATTTGAGACTTATGCAATGAATTCTAGGGAACATACTACATATTCTATAAAAAGAAATCTCACGAATTCGGATATTTTATTACTAAAATCTAATAACTGTTTATGGTGATTCAAATCTCCCCCGGAAAAGAGTTTGGTTTGTTGTGAAATATAATTGAATAAATAAGGGGTATTACAAGTCATGATTTCCAAAAATAGATAGAATAAGATCTCTATGAAGGTATGATCTAAGACTATGATGTATAGTGCATGTAGTATTAGTTAATACTACTAGGACCATAATATTAGGTAAAGGGTGGAAGATATGTTGTCAAATGGCCCAAGGTTACTTTGTTATTCTCTGAGTACATGAAGAGGAAAAATTAAACAAAATTCTTAGATACATTCAGATCAGTTGGGAGGAAATATGAAAAATATACTAGGGATGACTGCATAATTTGAATAATAGGTTCCAATATAGTATCCTCATTGCTTAAATTTTCAGAAGAGTCTTCTACGAAGGATGAAGTTAACACTAATTTAAAACCCTATTTTTTGGATTTTTAGAACATGGACAACTAGGTCACATACTATACACTCAAGAAGTGGAATCCTTTGGCTGACAGGCCCGTTAAAAGGGTCATTTTATTCCAATTCGAATGAAGCATATTGTATCATATTAATGGAGAAGAGATATCGTGTATTAGAAATTCTTCTACTAGCACATGAGGAATGATTATGAAGATCTGAATGTTTTTAGGATTAAAAGTATAAAGTGTGGAAGGGATGTGTCCAAGGACAAAGTAATTTTTCATATTGACATTGGCCATGAGTTGGAAGTCCCTTATATAGGTTTGACTTATACATAGAAGGGGATATCTCCGTTTGCTTGGGGGTCCAATGAGGGGACCCTAAATAAATGATCCTGCATTGATTTTGGATTGTATGCATGAGACGGGGAGTTATTTGTTTTCTCATGTATGAGACTATGATAAAGGCCCATGAATCACTATGTATATCAGTAGGATGAGAATTAAAATTCATGTAGTACTTACTAAACAGGTACCTCATATTGATCAAATTCATGTGTGGAGGACCTGGGGGTTTTATATGGGTTCACATATATTATGAGGGCTCGTGTTGGACCTCCTAATGTAGATATAACACATAAATTGGATAGTATAAACTTTTCCAGGTTGTGTTGTAGCTGGGCCCAAGAATGGTGATATGGAAATCACTACGTATCTCATAGTGATGTGGATAAATCCCCACATACTTCTTGAAAATCATGCATTTTAACATCTTGAGGAAATGACATAGGTGATTTTGATTTTAAAGGGAATATTGTGGATGGACCAAAGTGTAATACCCAAGAGTCACTGCGTATCTCTCTATGACAAGAATCAAGCCACACACAGTTCTTTAGATCATGCAGTGCATTTTCATGGGATGAAATCATAAGGGGTTCTTTTTAAGGTTGTGTATTTTAGACCATGATTTCCCCTATGTGAATTTATATAGCTTACATATGTGGGGAAATCCTTTATCAATCTCCTAATCGCACATGAGATATGATTGGTGTGAGAAACAAGTTATGGTAAAAGTTTATTGTCCAGTGCAAGGGAAACACAACTGGGTTATTGGGTCATGTTGATTTTGTGGTGGATGGGCCATGAAATATGATCTTGGTGTCACTATATTTCTCATTATTATTTGAATAAATCCATTTGTAGTTCTTGAGAAATAATTTAGTTTAACATCATGAGGAAGGATGTTGGCTTCCTGGCATTAAACGGGGTAATGTGGTTGGACCAAATGATGGGAATTTTGGCTATCAATATGTATCCTATAATGACAGTAATCAATCCATACATAGTTCTACAAAGTATCCCTTTGTATATCTTATTCATACAAAAGGTGTAAAGGGGATTTATGGTTATTCTATACTTGGGCCCAAGATTGAAGACCGGGACATCACTACATATCTCATAGGTATGAGAATCAAGATACACATAGCTCTTGAATAAGTGTGTAGTTTAACATCATTCTACAAGGACGTTGGTCATCTGACATGAAATAAGTGTTCTAGATGGACTATAAGACAAGACTCGGGTGTCACTACATATCTCCCTAGAGCAATAATCAAGAAACATGTAGTTATATAAATGGAACCCTATGCAGATATGATTCAAACATAGGGAAATGAGCTATATTTTCATCATGTATTGACCCAAGATAGGAGATCCAAGTGTTACAAAATATCTCATTGCAATGAGAATAAAGACGCATGTAGTTCTTGAAGGATGTTCCCTACACCAATAGAGATTTGACATGGGGGAAGGGGATTGTTACTTTCTATAATAATGGGTAGGGCTGAGACTTGTGGTCTAGGAATCACTTCAAATCGCCTGAGGAAGAAAAACATTTATATGTCTAGGAAGATCTCATACACAGGGAAAGGAAGGGTAAGGGAAGGGGGTTTTATTTTTAAAAACCACTACTGCCCCTAAAATTTTAGATACAACCATCACTACATATCTAATTAGAATGGGAACCATGCTATAATTAGTTCTTGAACACATCATGTAGTTTATAAGTATATGATTAGGATATTGGTCATGCAATTTATCGTGTTGCAGTCAGGATGTGAAAATTTCGGGACTTATACCTATAAAAAGGGGGACAAAAATCCATTATGGAGTAGAAATGATATATGTGGCACTTATGCATTTAGGTAGCACATTTTTCTTCCTCATGTATATTCAAGAGGTAGTCTCGACCCACTAATGGGTTAGAGTGATGTGATTGGGACATGTACACGAAACAAAGGAAAATTTTTAAGGGATCCCAAGGGATATCTCATCTCATGGTATAATGGGGGTTTTCATAACATTGAATGATTAGGACATTAACCAAGCAGTTTAATGTAATGCAGTAAGGGAAAAGGGTTCTATTAAATATATTTTCATGTGACAAAGACATTATGTCATGCATTTTAAGGACACGTGACAGAGAGCAACTATGCAATTTAACATCTTATAGCTTGGAAGTTGTGGCGTTAATTTTAAGTTCATGTGATAACTAAAAACTATACAGTTTAACATATTTCATCTTAGAAGTTGTGTCTTGAATTTTAAGGTCATGTGACAAAGATCCACTATGCATTTTAACATCTTCCATCATTACAATAGTGTCAAAAATTTTATGTTCATGTGTCCATGACCCAGTATGTTGTTTAATGTATTATAGCTTTGATCCTCTTTCATTCATGTTAAGGTCATGCGACGAAGACACACCATACTGTTTAACACCGTAAAACTTGGATGTTGTGTCATTATAT
Source organism: Viscum album (assembly GCA_963277665.1). Taxonomy (NCBI): domain Eukaryota; kingdom Viridiplantae; phylum Streptophyta; class Magnoliopsida; order Santalales; family Viscaceae; genus Viscum; species Viscum album. The sequence goes on along the minus strand of OY728166.1, from coordinate 838,771,491 downwards.
TTATGGTCATGTGATAAACACCCAATAAGCAGATTTCCATCTTGTAGCTTGGATTTTGTGTTGTGCATTATAAGGTGATCCAATAAATACCCATTATGTGGTTTATCATCTAATAGCTTCGACCCTATTTCATACATTTTATGCTCGTGTGAAGACGAACCACTATGTGGTTTAACATCTTTCATCTTGGATATAGATATTGTATTTACATGAAATATTTCCTCATGATCAATGAATTGGTAAGGGTACTAGTGAGTTCCCCATCCTCTGAGATTCATGAATAAAATCTATTAGAGTTGTCCTTATGTAGAGAGTAAGGTTCCTCCCACATTGGATCACACATCAATGAATTTTTTCTAATATCAGTGGACTCTTCTGTGACAAAACCAGCTATCCTTAGTGGAATGAATAGAGGTGAACGTTTTTCAATGGATTGTGTTATCTGGTTCTGATAGAAATCCAAATGAATCAAGGTGTGTAGTATATTTTCTTCTAATCACTCAAATTAATCAAGATATTTCTATAACTATTGATCAGTACATCTATAGTCACATATGGAAATATAGAGTGATGGAAACTGAACATCAATGGGTAAGACAGTTTATGTTCTATATACTAATGAGTATAGGGTTTCTAGTATTGCAGTATGGGTCGTAGAATGGTAAGTCCATAAGGTGTGCAATTGATTGTTAGGAAAATATTTATTATCTTTATACACAATATTCTGGAGTATCTTTGATAGGGTGTTAATAAAAGCCTCTATATATTCATTATCCACTTCATAGTAGTGGGATGAATGGTTGAATTTGAAATTATACACCGTATATAGTTTTCAACCACAATAGAACAAAAAATGGGTCCATTTTCTATCAATATGGTATAAGGGACACAAAATTTTGTAATCATGTTATATTTGATGAATCTAAAAATGGTTTTGGACCTGAAATATTTGAGGGGTATTTTCTTTATCCCATTTGGAGAAGTAATTAGTAGTAGTCCTGATCTACTTGAACTACATGGATATAACAGAAAGGTATGGGCCCACTACATCCATTCCCCATGCGGTAAATGTCCATGAGTATTTGGATGTATAGATGAAACATAAGAGGTTAATAGATTAAGTTGGTATACAACTGAATGAAATTAAATTTCTTGGTGAATTATATACAATCTTATGTCATCAAAGGACAAACGTATCCATTCCTTCATATTTGATCAGAAATTATGTACACTTATAGGGTGTAACCAAAAAATCCTACTTGTACTTCTTCCATTATAGCCATAGTATCTTCTCAATCGATGCATCTAAGTAGAATTACAAATATAAGCCTAATTTATAGAGTACATTATGGTGATTTAATCCATCAAAAAGTGTGAAGGTAGCTACTCACAACCAGATTTGTGCTCTTCTACATCTATCTAGTGGGGTCACACAATCCTAATGGTAGTCTACGATGGGTGTCAATCACCCCAATGAATGTCAATATGGCTCGAGGGTGGGGATGATTTCATTAATAAACTCTGTTTTGATTTGAGCGAATGGTGAGACCATGTGATGATGGGAAATGTTGATGACTGTTTCATCTATATTTGTATCTTCTAGGGTTGTGGCTGAATTTTCCAATGCATCATCCTATCAATTTTGTGATCATCGAGCATTATTCAACATTGGATCTAATGGAAATTCTAATATTATCCCTCAAACACAATGATTCAGGGGAATTATCCCCTCTTTTCTAATGGCACAATCTATATTCATTGGTTTAATTACCAACTATGAGTCACCCTTCTGGTATATGTTTTTCAATGGTACTTAGAGTGCCAATTAAAGTCCTGTAGTGAGAGCCTAATACTCTACTTTATTTTTGATACAACATTATTATATTAATAACAAATACTACAACACTACCATCTCTGTAGAGAAAATAAAAACTCACAACTCTACTTTGTTGAGTGTAGGGTCTTCCATTACATTATTTGGGATTCTAGATGCACAATAGAAAAACCTCTCACATGATTGGGGGCCTTTTTGAATAGAGAATACTTCTACATCGAGTAGTATACTATTTAATGAATTCACTTCTATTGATGAGTGTCTAGTAATAAAATATTCCATGGATTGGCCTTTCACTATTTTTCGAGGCATGAACTATATTTCAAACTACTAGAGAATAAATTACCACAATTCCAAATGTCGTGTCAACATAGGATTACTAAGGATGAATTTGAGTTGGTTATTATGAGAATCCAAATGGGTATCATGATTATATAGATAGTTCCTAATATTTTTAATCATAGATATTACATCGAGGAAACTACTCTATATATTTTACTAATGAGTTTCAATAACTAACATCGTTCTATTAAAATAATAATGTTTTTCCATTATTAACATCATTCTTCCCTCTACGAAAGGCGCCCAGTGATCAATCTAGGGTAGTCACATATAGAATGTATGGATTTTCAAAAAAAATCATTAATAATGCTTGAATAAAGTGATATTTCTTGAGAGTTTCAAATGTTTCTTATAAAAAATGGTCCACTGATATGCGACACGCTTCTTCATCAATTTTATGAAGGGAAAACACATCCCTGCAAGGTTAGAATTGAGGTGATTGATGTTGTCCAAATTTCCTTGAATTCCTCTCAACTCATTCAAGTTTTAGGGAGGAAACATGAAAAATATAGATTTAGTATTCTCAAGATTGACATTGATTCCACTATGGAATAAAATGAAGTTGATAAATTTCCCGGAGGTTACCCAAAATCACATTTCAAAGTGTTCAACATTAGGTTATGCTATTGAAACATACTGAAGATAACCTCTTTGTAAGTTAAATGGTCAGAATGTTTTTTATACATTACCACTATATCATCAACATTGAATTAAAAAAACATCCCTAACTAAGGGTTTAAATATGTGATATATAGAATATTGGTATGTGGCTCTATTGTTCTTTAAGACAAAGTGAATTTCCCGATAAAATAATACTATTTTATGGGTTCTGAAAGCTATGGGTTATTCATCCTCTAGGTCCATCTAGTCTATTTTGAACCCAAAAAATAAATCCATGATGGAGAGTGCTTGATAACCGGCCATTGTTTCAATCAAGAGTTCTGTGATTGGAATTATGAAAACATCATTGGGACAATACTGGTTGAGATCTCTGAAATCGATGAAATGTTTGATTTCCCCATTTTTCTTCTTCATAGGGACAATGTTTTCAATCCATTTTGGATATTGTACCTATCATATAAAATCATCCTTGATGATCTTGTCCACTTAAGACCCCATTTTAGAGGTGTGAGTCAATTGTGTTCTTCAAGATTCATGTTTGTATCCCTGATTATCTTTTTCCAAACCCAAATGTTGGGTGGAAAATTCGAGGTCTATACGTCACATATCATTGTAATTATAGGCAGATACATCCTAGTGTTTCTTCAGAAAGGAGGTATATACCTTATATTCTTTAGGATCCATGGCTTCACATGTTAGAGTGAGGCATGTATCATCTTTTTTACTCGAGTTTATCTCTCTGATATCATCAATAATGGTAGAGATGCCTTCCTCAAATGCTAGAGGGGAATCTATGAGATATTCCTCTTCTTTATCTTCCTCTTGATCCACTATTTTTACTTATTACTAGGGATGATATGATGAAACAATTTCCTTAGAGTTAAGAGAGGAGATGTCAATTGGACATCTAGATGATGAGGTCATTATTTCAGTCTCACTTTCTAGAATGAAGCCTTCATGGAGTTTTGAAGGGGAAACGAGGGGCTGAGAATGGATTTATTCATATTCTCATATCATCACAACAATCTATTCTAGCATGGATAATAAAACCATGATATTTTGAAGTTGAGGGGTTGGAAGGAAGTTATTTTAATTAAATCCTTAACAATCACATAAAGATTCATAACTTCTCCAATTCCATCAAACTCAACTATTGTGATTGATATTACAGAATATACTAAATTATTTCTTGAATTAAATCCCATACCTTCAAATTTACTAATTATAACCATGTATTTTTCACTAATCATCATTAAAGGGTAAGTTTAGATCCTCTCCAATACATTTGGGTCATTAATCCGGGTGACATAATTAGTTGTATATTGTTTCCCTCCATTGAGATAGAAACTCACATTCATGTATTTTTTCATGAAAGATTTTAAAGGGATCTTTTCACCAAACAATGCTCCAATTATAATTGAAACAATAGTTTAGACATTGGTGGTATAGATAACGAATGCCATATGGTGATGTATCCAATGTCTTCTTATCCGAACATTGAAAGATGTATACTGCCGAACAACCATGAACTAAGAATCAGACATAAGGTCCCCGAATTGAGTTCTGAGGGTGATATCTCCAAGAAAATCATTCTCATTGTTTTCATAACCCTGCAAAATTAATGTGGATGGACAAAAATGAGATTTTGTGAGACCCCATTAGAGAGGTGTCCGGATTATAATGAGATTGACTCCTTTTCCATTTTCAACTAAGGATCATTGGAAATTATTGTTATTTATCTTGTTGGATATATACAAGGGTCTGACTTATACTTGTAATACATTATCCTTATCGTGGTCAGTGAAAGAGATAACCTCATTTCATTTTGTAGGATCGTAATTTCATGATACACTTCAAAGGTATCAACCTCATTTGAAAACTACTGAGGACTTAACAAATCCTTAATGAGTGTTTCATAAAAATCATTTGATAGACTCAAAGCATCCAAGATTGATAGCATAGCCAGAACGTGGGAATATTCTTTCAAAACATCATACATCTAAACTAAAGGTTTGTGCTTCTCAGTATGGGGGTTGTTATTTCAAAAGTATTTTGGAGATTATGTTGTTTATATAGATTCACAATCCCTCGGAATATGATCTAAAGGTGCTTTTCTCTTAGTGGATTAGGTCATATGGGTATACCTACCCATTGTGGAGGCGATGGTGTATCCACTAACCATTTTTCCAAGATAATCATGTCAGGGTGGACCCTATCATGTTTGGAGGAATAAATATTAAGTTTCTACTCAGCTCACTGAAGAGGCTTCCCATGAGTTTCATATAGGTAGATGGTTTGAGTATGGATATGTTTGAAGTAGTGTCTTTTGGAAGGAAAACTCCTTCCCATGTATCCTCAAAATCATCGACCACGTCCCCCATTTCCCCAATAAAGCATAGGGAATTAAGTTTTATAAAAAAACATCATCATCTTTGATGGTATCCATTAAATGAATGAAATTAATGAAACCAATGATCTACTCTTATTCTAATGAATCTTATATAGGATTGGTTGCTTCTTATTATTCCATTTCATTGGATGGTGCATGTGATTTCGGGATTGGAGGTATGAAGTTTTCTAATGTTTTGAAAAACATCATCTTTGTTTTATATTCATATTTCAAGATTTTATTCTTACTATTTTTTCCTTGTTTCTTTTTTGAAGATTGACCGTTTGAGTACTAATCTATAGATGTTGTTGGTTGTTCTATAGAAAGAGTAGAAAGAGGCATAGTTGGTTGTTTCAACTATGTTTATGGAATATTGTGAGTCTGGTTGATTGTTTTATGACCATCCAATCATCAAAATTATGTTCACTATTACTCTTAATATCATTATATTAATTTTTCCCTCTACTAGGTTTTTTAGAGAAACAAAAACCACCTAAGTTGGTGAATTATTCAAAATCACTTTCCCAAAGTCTTTTATCTTTTGCAAGAGGTCATTGAAAACAAAACAATATAAGATTTGGTGCCACAAAATCTTATATAAGGGAAAATTATTTGGGTTGTCTTTCTCTCTTTCCTTTTAGGGATTCTTAGTATTCGGAAAATTGATTAGGTTGTTTTACAATGCCGATTGGAAGTAGTCAGGGATTGGTTATCTTGAAATGGGTATAACTTGTTTTTCATCAACTTGGGCTACTTTCATCACATTTAATTGTATTATAATGTGTAACAACAATAGCCTCAACATTTTCTATTCTCCTTTCCTATGTTAATGGAACTATTCAGGACATAGCTTTGGTCTTGGAAATTGATTTTCTCACCTATTGAGAAATTGAGTCAAGGTATTAAAACCCTCCCTTTTATTTCATAGGGATTGGCAGTGTGAACAACTTTTCATGAATATTTTCAACCCAGATGGGAAACATATATTTTTGAGGGAGTGGATGGTTTAGGGAGTATGTAAATACTTTTCACAGAGCAATGAAATTCGAGACTCTTTCATTCTCCCATTGTTTTCTGTTTGTGAGGCCGAATACTATCACCTTCTAATGTGTTGGGCCGAATGGGAAGAGAAACTTCTGTTGAATATATTCCCACCCTATGATTCAACAATCTTATAAACTCATGTACCACATGAAGTCAAGTCCTTAAAGCAATTTCACAAATCATCTGAGCCTCAACACCTTCTATTGATTGGGGGGACCCGTCATAGGGTCGTAGTTAGAGACGAAATGCATCAAGTGCTGCTCTGGGTCTCCCAAGTAATTAAATATTGGAAATGTAGAATTCCCAAATTTTGGTGGGGGGTAGTTGGATCTACACCTTTTTTTAAGACTTATTTTATTGTTTAATTGGCTCGCACCATACATCTTTGTCTTCTAATCAAGTTGTCTGTGACTCAATGGTGTTCATAAGAATTCACAGAATATCTGTCTGATCCAGGACCAGAGTTGGTGTTGTGGCTAGAGCATGAATGGGTGTGGTTAATTGTAAGACCATTCATGGGGGAAATACAAGCATTTTTTATGTGTAACGTATAGGGGAAAGCCTGTATGGAGGTTCCTAACCATGATTGGGTAGTGTACCCAACGGAGGGAATTCATGATTTTCTATTTGGGGATATAATTATATTGGTTTTTGGTTTTCCACGTTGAGAAAATGTTCCAAATATGCTTCAGTTTATATGAAAAACACCCTTTGTTGAGCTTCACCAACTAGAAGTGCAGGTTGATGATCTTCATTTGGAGCATATCTGACAGGAAGTCTACCTCTGAGTAACTCTACATTTTTCCTTCCCAATTCATTCATCTCCTCCTCCTTCTGAGTGAATATTTCATCTAATGAAAGGGATTGAACCTATATATGGGGGTGGTGAGTCATACCCTGACCCTTACCTTTTTCAATATTATACTTTCGAGAAGGTAAAGGTGGATTGTTCGATAAAGTCCCCATATTTATGGAAATCCCCTGGTTTTTAGTAGACACACCTCTTCCATTTGTTTAAGTGTGGATCAGATTATGAATTGGAAGTTCGTATTCATACTCCTATAAATTGGAATCCTGTTATAAATGATTTTCATTAATAATATTGATTAAATTTATTGACAAAGAATTCACTATAGAAATTCTGTCAGTATCTCTGCAAGATCACCTTCTTCCACATCATCCATGAGGACTTGTCCTTTTCTTTTCCAATTCTATGGGAATAGTTTAGCATATAGTACCCCAAATGGAATCTCCATATTTTCAAGTAATGCATGTTCCAATTGAATTTACTAGATAATGGTATGTGAGGAATAGGGGAATTAATTATTTGTTGTTATCCCTAATGGGGAGATAAATGATATCCATCGAGGAGGTGGTTTGAGGTGAAAAAGACCCATTCATGAGGGAAGGGGTTCTTCATGTTCTGCCTTCGCAACCCCTTGGATTGGATTTTCTAACCCCAAGGTTTGGGATAAAAAATCCACCCACCTTACGAGCTAGGATTTCTCATGAACTCTTTTGGTTAATGTTACCAGATCTTCTCTTTTGATTTTATGGATTTTTATTTGAACATGGGTAGGGTGCATTATTAATCATGAAATTAAATTACTAGTTTCAGATGACTATTGAATCATTCATTACATCTTATCTATCTGGAATCTGATATCCTCTAAGTTGGATGCCTTATCAATATTATTAGATGTGTGGAAAAAAATTATCTCAACAGTTATGACTCTTCTAAGCTGACATCGGTGAGAGTTAGTTGGGGCCTGTTCATGTTGAGAATATCGTCCATATTATATAGGGTCCACTTGATTGATCAAGCCTATGGATTTGTTTTTTCATTCTACAACCTTCCACATGATTTTTTTGATTAAGGAGGAAAATAAAATATAGTGCTCCATGTTCACCCCATTCTTTGTTATGAACACTAAATGGGGTATCTATGAAAGATTAGTGTTACATCATTAATGCACTAAGGAATGAACACTAAAGGGCTCATTTTTGTTTCTCAGTCGTTGGATGTCATGATGTAAGAAGAAACTCCAAATAAATTTGGTGATGCAACTATTATATTACCTTTATGTGAGTTTGATACTCTTCCCAGGGTAACACGTTTTCTTTTAGGTGAAGAGTATTTTTCCATATGTAGAGGTATATGTCGTGTATACAATATTCCACAAACTCCTCATGAATTATGCATTGATGGGTGGATAAAGGCACAGAAATAAATGGCATGTCATCTTTAGCCATCATTTTCCTCATGTTTAGATGATCCTTTTTACCATTCAACAAAGTCACCTAAACCTGGTCTGAATAGAGTGGATTTTTCATGATTGTTTTACCACATGAAATGTGATTAGTTGGGATTTCTATTGCTACGTCAAATGGTAATCAATCCAAATGTGGTTCAGATAATGAACATCACCTTTGGTTGTCTTATAGTTGACAAAGGATTTCCCCTACCAGTGAAAAAGCATCAGACATGACAGGATTTGTGTTCACAAGTGCCTCGTGATAAGAGTGATTTCACACCACTACATTAAAAATTCGAGAATTATCATGATAATGTCCAACACCACTGTGAAAGGAAATTTCACAGAAAATTTCATCACGGGAAGGACCACCACAGCGGATTACAGTAAGGGAGATATCATGTTTCTCCTTAGTCTTCTAGACACATGGAGGTTTGTTACGGCTCTCATTAAGAGAGATGCACTTGATATCAACTTGATTATTTTCAATAATCAAGCCTTTATAGAGAAGTTCCCAGAAGGGACCATCATAATTACAATTATTTCAACCATATTTTATTAAAGGGATGGTATAATCTAGAGGTTCTATAGCCAAACAACTGAGAGATTGTAGAACCACATCATTAAGTAGAGTCAGATCATAGATCTGCTCTTGATATTCTAATGGTGTTTTTAGGCTTCTTCATTGGTTTCTTCTTACAAGAAATTGGGTCCACTTTCTCAGAGAAGTGGTTTTAATAATAAGGTGATTTTTCTTTCCTTATAGTGGTCATCAGAATTTTGTTTATTATCTCTGAGTGGAGATGGTTTATATTCTTGGACCTGTTATTTATATAGTTTGGGTAGTTTCCCCATGACCCTACTGGACGGATAATGTGTGGGCATCTTCTCAAGGGAGTTATGACGATGACTCACCCCATTTTTTGGGATAGAGTATTGTGTCCATCCCTAAGGAACTACTTTCATCACCATTATGATATCCTGGAATGTCTATAGGATATGACCAATAAATTGTATATTCCCTTTTACAATTTTTGTGATATAAATGGTGACTTCTGCAACTAAAATATGGATATATGTTTATTCCATATCTGGAGTACTTGTAGGTTCATGATCCTATCCATCCTTTCTTACTAGTGGATACAAAATAATACTCATTTGTGGAGGTAGAGTGTTGAGTATACCCCATACTTGTCATTGGGACATTTTAACTCACTTCTCGAGGTACATTCAGATGAGGCTGCTAGAAAACATGACGAATGCAATCTCGTGTGTGTGCATGATCAATTCTTTCCACAAACATGGTCCAGGGACTTCTTTCAGTGATGTCATATGAGTTTCCTATCATGCCTAATGAGTGTAGAAAGATGTATGTTCCTGCTTGCAGGTTGCCACAATATTCGATTAGTGGGATTCTATTAATGTTCGTAGGTGAGTCTTTTAGCTAGTGGAATGAAGTCAGGTGAGTATATATTCCAGGTAACAATTTTCCACCAAATCTAGTAGGTGGGATTCTTCAGATGGGGAATAGGTGTGACCATTCTCCCTATTGACTGGGTATTGTCCTCAGTGTCCCATCTTGCATGCTCAAGTTTGATTAATTTGGCCCAATAGTTGAGAATGAAACCCTGATCATGTTGAGGGTTCACTACCATGTAGTGTTACTGATGGAAATTTATGGTAGGACACCTTGGGAAGGACCATATGTGTCTCTTAGATAAGGATTTATGTGACCTCTTTATCAACATCCCAAAGATGCAGGAAGTATTGGTTGTTCTTTTCTAGGGATATGCTCCTAAAATAGTTGAATATTATGGTTGGTGTCTTCTACTTTATGACCACCATTCATCATTGACCGGATGATCAGTGGTATTGGATGATCTGTAGGTCTTTTTAGGTGGGCTCAATGATCGGTACTGTACAGTTTTAATGGTACTCCCAAACTATTGAGTTTAAGACCCAGCGTTAATGGTACTAGGTTGGTGATGGAATCCTCTGCGTGGATGAAGACCAGGTGCATTCAACATCCATGAAGTTATTTGGTGAGATAATTAATGACACCAATGAATTAATGTAATTATTAAGTGTATGTGTATGTTTATATGACAAAAATAAATAATAAACTATGTTAAAGTAGAATCTCATTTGAATGAATACATGCATGATGGATTGTATTTTCTGGCCTTCTCTTATCAAGTGACATGGTTATGATAGGTGGGTGACATTAACATATTAGTAAAGGATTCACATTGAGTTAACTATTTATTTTTTTAGACAAAAATGAGACATTATTTTAAGAATGAATATTTTCGAATGGTTTCCAATGGGTTCGTTCATGGAACTAAAAACAGTTAGGGGTTCTGTATCTAATGGGACCAGATTTCCATTGGTTGGAGCTCATTAGTTTTTTTGGCTGATGATGTTTAATAATTCACATTGGATGAGAGGATGGGAGATTTGGCTCATCACACCCTTTTTTGGGAAATTATTTTCTATTATAATACTCTCTTATAGATTTTAGAAATATTCATGAATCCTTTATTAAATCCTAATTATTCTATGGATAACCTTATAATTAAAAATAAATTATTAGCATATATTGATCATCAAGTCATCTATATGTATATAAGGTTCTTCATCAATGGATATATCTATTTGTATCCAAGGTTCTCCATTAGTGGTATCTTCTTATATACTACATAAATATTCATTGTTCATTATTACAATAATTTGGGTTTCCTTTCCATATAGTGGGGAAATATGTAGTGTATATTCATCTAAGTTGATGGAAATTACTCTAGAATTTATAATCAACTTGGGAGGTGAGAGTTTTTTTGATGCCGGGATTGAACCCATAGATGGGATTCCTATGTATCCTTATAAAAGGAGTAAGAACCCACATAGTTTAGTTCCACTGAATGGGGAAAAAGACATATCTTAAGTCATGTAATAAGTAACCAACCATAAGTTTAACATCATGTGTCAACTATGTCTTGGTCGAAGGTTCCTAGTCAATGTTTTGTGTGTGACCTATGTCGATGTTGCTTTATGAACCTAGAAGGGATATAAATTTCCATGTTGAATTAGACCCTACTGCAAATATGGCCCAGAGAGAAAAACAATTATTATATTATTACATTTTAACTTTAGGGAGTCTTACTACATATCCCATATGTAGAGGAATCAAATCCTATCTAGTACTATTGTGGGGACACATGCCTATGGAGGCCCTTAACATTATGACTTGTAGGAGAGTATAACCCTTTGAGTAGAGGATGTTGGGAATAATTCCTGAAAATAATTCCGTTTTAAAATATACCATGAGGAATTTATTAACTCATGGTGTCTTGGGGTTTTAACATTGGGTTTACTCTAAGAAAGGATTCCCGGATTAAGGAAATTATGATCACAGATTAATCTTATGGAGGATTCCCATTGAGCTCAGTCCTTAGTAAGGATCCCTTTGTATCTAAGATAGCATGAATCAACATTCTCATGGATTAATATGTTGCACATATCATGCAGGTGTTTTGATCGGTGTTACCTTTAAGCCCACTTGATCCATGATTAGGGTTAGAAACAAGGGGAAATAAAAGATCCAATAAACCAAGATTATACATTTGTCTTCTAATAGACATGGAGAAAATTCACAAACGGAGATAGACAGGGGCATTCTATGTTTCCATTTCTTCTATACTTTCTACACCAATGGAAAAGGAGAAGGATGATGGTGGGAGAGCGCAAGGTTATGAAACTTCCCTATCTTCAATTCACCATAAAAGAGGGAATGAAGGTGAAGGAAATGGAGGTATAGAGGATAAATACTGCAACCACAAATAAGAAATTCTGGGGGATTACTCTACATGTTATGGCCTACAATTGATTAAACAATGGGATGAGGATCTAATTCCACATTGGATTGAAAGCAAGTCTTAATAATCACCCTCCCTACTAGGAAATGGAGGCTCCGAGTCTCATATATGAGAATGAAAAGACATGGTTTTAACCCCTATATCTGAGATTGAGAAATTCTCGAAAATGTCATTGTGGTCGGGTTCCTAGTGGTCGTATTTATAAAATATTACATCTTCCCAGAGTATTTTAACCATATGGTAGGACCATTGAGGGAATAATATGACCGTAGAAACAAAAATCCAAATGAGAGACACAGATGTGTGCATTTCGCTAAGGTTGGGTTTTTTTGGAGGTATTTGTAAAGGTTTCAACTTAGTCCCTTCTGGACAAGGGACAAATATATGGATAGGCCCTACCATGGATGGATTTAAAGAAGGCATCATGAATGGCTCAGAAAAGCTGGATATTAGTATGGACCATGGAGGCTCACATAGGGTTGCTCCACACAAGTAGGCCTAGGTAGATTGGTAGCACCTTGGGCGATGAACCCCATGGGAGAAAAGACTTGGGAAATACCTCACTCGATCCTTTAGAAGTCTATATAGGTGTTCTTGCAGGAAAGTCAAGTTGGTCACTTGTTTATGAAGGGTGCCCCATGATTTTCTTCATTAATTAATGGTTAGGTGAATGCCTTGAACATGTGTTGTTTTTTTTAAACCATGTGATAACATTAGTTTCACTATTCCATTTTAATTCCCTCTTCTTTAGCTGTTATAGAACAACCTATATGGTTATATAGGGCTTGAGTAAAGAACTAGGGTGATTAGAGAATCTATCATCCTTTGGGGAATTCCTTCCGTAAAAATGAATACCAAGGGTTTCAATTTATTGAAAAATATTGGACCCTTGTAAAATGTGTAATCTAATGCAGGTGTTCCACATAGGTCACTAATGTAGGGTTCCACAAAGGCTTCTTGTGTTCTAGTGCTACATGGGATCCTTTCACGAATGGCCTTTAGGGTCTTTGAAAACCTTGACCTTTTTCACTTATATCATTCTATTTGTCCTAAATAATTTTAATTTATTTTATTTTCATCAATGTGACAAAATGGATTTTCAACAATCCCACATGTTATTGGTGTAGAATAAAGAAACCCAAAAAATACCTATAAGTGATAATGAAATAGTTTAGGTGTAGGAAGGAATGAAACCTAGATCGAAATTTTCAATGGGAGAAACCAACTAATGCGATGGTGGAATGAAATTATACTATCAACCCTCATTTCATTTTTTTATTACATCAACTAAATGTAACAAGAGAACTTTGAAAATTAATGCACTCAAAAAAGTTTTTTTAGAGTCAACTAATATATACCAAGGTAAAATGGGTGATATTTTTTAATCACAACCACTAAGGTAGAAACTGAAAATGTAGTTGTGAGAGGTATTCTAACTATTCATTAAATAATAGGAAACATACTCCTTGATTATAGTTCTACACATTCCATCATATCATGAAATTTTAGTTTAACTATTTAAACACCACCACAAATCCTGGATGTAGTGATGTCAAGGAAAATGGAAAATGGGGAAATTATTTCATATCATGTATATAAATCCCCCAATCAAAAGTTTTGGGCTGAACTTCCTAGTTAACTTTTTTATACCCCTTTGGTGGAATTTTATAAAATTCTAGGTATGAATTTTATTTCCTTATATAGAACCAACATAAATTTCCATGAGAACTAAATCACTCTCTGTATTGAGAATCATCCCCCGATTCCCTAAAAATGAAAGGAGATGGATACATATTATTTACCACAAATATCTCAACAATTGATGTTATTTCTCTTTAAAAATCATATCTATTTCAATATATTGGGTCTATAGAAGATTTATCCTTGAAGACATTCCCATTGTGAGGGAACACGTTAATGTTTTTCTCAAGGAATTCCCCAGTCTTCTACTTAGACAAGAGGTAGTATTTTTAATAAAGATTATACATAGGGAATTACCATGGTTGAAGACTCTTTATATAATGTATTTTTTGAAACTTGAGGAGCTAAAAAAACTACTTGAGAACCTAGAAAAGGGGTTCGTATTCGTTATTTATTCAACTTGGGGTGCATTAGTCCTCTTTAAAATAAAGAAAGATGGGTCAATAAGACATTTCATTGATTGTCATGATATAAACATGATCATGATAAACAACAGGTATCATCTACCACATATTGATGACTTATTTGATCAGCTACATGGATCATATTACTTCTCCATGGTGGATATATGGTAAGGATATTAATAAGTTCTGGTGAATAAGGAGGATATCCCCAAGACTACTTTTAGTACATGGTACAACCAATATGAGTTCATATTAATTCCATTAGGAATATCTAATTCTCTATAAAAAATCATCGACATGATGAATATAGTATTTATAGATTACCTCAACAAATTTGTGGTAGTATATATAGACGATATTATAAGATAATACAAAAACAAGGTGGATCATGAGGAGTATCTGTGAACTATGATAAAGAACTTACAAAAGGATAATATTTATGCCATGTACAACATTTGTGACTAATGGTTGAAGAAATTATTTCTTATAGGAAATATTATCCCATTCATTTGGATATATATTGACCATTAAATGATAGGTTAATTTTATGTATGGTTGAGGCCAACATCTATGATAGATATCTATATTTTATTTGAATTAGTTTCCTACTGTCATTGATTGTTGTGAAATATACCATTAATGTCAAACCCTCTAACCGGGATTACATTGAAGAGATTTAGTAATTATTAGAATGATTAATTTGAAGAGAGATAAATGGAGCAAAAAATTAGAATTATTATTTCATGTGTACTCACATTACACATAAGTGGGGATCTTTTTATGGTGTTCACTGATTCTTTAAATATGGGATTGGGATGTTTGTTAATGAAAAATGACAAATTGATATCCTATGCTTCTTGGAATTTGAACTTTCATTGAAAAACAACCAAACACATGATATGGAGTTGGAATCAATGATCTTCCTTTTGAAAATACGGAATAATTATCTCTTTTAGGATAAGTAAAAAATATATATGGATTAAAAAATCCTCATGTATATATTCACAAAGAGATATTTGAATGTGCACTAATAAATATGGTTAGTGTCGATAAAGGACTATGAATACTCAATTCACTACCATCCTAGGAAAGAGAATAAATTCCTCGACACTCTAATTATAAACTATCCATTTATTCTATCATTTATGAGAATTAAGAGGGATCTGATCTTTTTAAATTTGGAATAGATGGAAATGTGAATCATAAATAAAGTATCATCATCAATCCTTTCAAAAATGATTACTCAACTATCCAATCTAGAGAGGATAAAAGATGATCCAATAGATGACAAAATCAAGATGAAATAATTTCATCCTGATTGTAGGGGATCATCTAACCAAGATTTCACACGTCATTGCAACTCAAGAGGATTTCTCACTTGATCAACTAGCGAGGATATACGTTAGAGAATTTGGCGATGTTATGGAACCCCCAATATCGATTGAATCTGATCGAGACACATGATTTTATTCCATGTTTAAGAAAAGTCTACAACATTATATAAATAATGATTTGAACTATATCATGGATTATCACCCTCAAACTAATTTCCAATCTTATATGACTATCTAAAAACATGAGGACTTATTGAGGGAATTCTCAATTGACTTCAAAGATGGATGGGATCAACATCATCTGCTAGGAAGTTCTCAAACAATAACAATTTCCACTCAAAAATTAAAATTGACCCATATGAATCCCTTTATGAGAAGTCGTGAAAAACACTTGTATTATGGCATGAATTAGTGAAAACAAACTTCTAGCTCCTGAAATGGGTGAGTAATTGGTGGAAAAGTTCAAGACAATTTAACCTCACATCTAGGATTCTCAGAGTCAAAAAAGTCATATGTTTAAAATTTTAAATGATACCTAGAGTTTCATTTCAGAAACATAGTATTCCCCCACATATATCCATGGAATAAAGTCATCAGATTTCGGAAGAAAGAAAAGAACTATATATGATAAATCGTCCACTTTGAGATCCTTGTTCACATTAGAGTGTTGACCTATCAACTAGCACTACCCCCAAACCAATATCAAGTACAGAATGTATTATATATCAAAATATTATAGAATTAAATACTAGACCCCTCATATGTACTCAATTTAGAGGTGTTGTCATAGGAGAATGACCTTTTCTCTGAGGAGAATCTGATGATCATCTTAGATCTTATAGACAAATCTCTATGGAATAGGACAATGAACCAGGATAAATTGTTCTAAAGAAAACAAAAGATTCAAGAAGCAACATGTGAACCAAAGTAAGTGATGAAATATAATTACCCTTATCTGTTTAAGTGTGGGAAATTAAAATTTCAACAGAAATTTTTTTAAATTAAGGTGGATTATACTGAACTTGGATTTTACAAATAAAATTCCCCATATGGTTTAAATTAGATGTATTATTAGGTATCATTTTTAGGGAAATAACTTGAAATTATTTAGTTTTGTTATATTATATCGTATTTAAAATACCATTAATCCTTATTTCCATTGATAATATAGATGTTGAATAGTGGTCACATGATTCGTATAAATATACGGTTTTCATAAATCTAATGGAAACAGAAGAAGGAATTCATGGATTAAACCAATTGGATCACACCCTAGGAATCCCATTTATAAGATCTTCGCAAAGATATAGAATCACTTTGATTTTATCTTGACCAATCCCAAGAGTATATCAAATAACTTCAGCAATGGAGTAACCATTTATGGGAGAAGTTGAAGCTCACCGAGATCATGGTCCAAACCATGTATGTCGAACCACCCATGGAAGTCACACCATTTCACACCTTACCCTTAAGGAATTTTCTTGTGTATAAAATGGATCATTATCAATAAAAAATAATATTAATATGTATATTTTTTCAATAGAATAATTTTCAAGATCTCTTCTTTTTCTTAGTTTATAAATGCTTTTTATTTTTATACAATAAAACACACATTGTATTTTTAATTAGTACTCAATTTTAATTAGGATTTTTATTTTAGTGAATTAATTAATTTTAAAATAAATAATATTTTAATAAAATATTGTTATTACATAATGATTATGAAATATAAATGATCATATAATCATTATGATGTCAAATATAATTTTTATAAGGGTTTGAAAACTGTTATTTTAAAAAACCCCATATTTTCTCAATAAATTTCAATTATTAATTTAGATGTGAAAATGCACATATACAGAAAGATATTTTTATAAAATTAATACTATTTTTGGAATCAATTCGTGAAAATTATCTGAGGGTGAAGTTTTCATAATTTTTAGCGATAGTCATAGTTTGAGGTAAAAATTAAATACCATATAAATATATAATCTGTATTATAACATCATAGTGACCTTAAAGTGAAGTAATAAATATTATTAATGGTATCCTCATATAAATATTTGTTTACAATTTAAAATAATGTGATTTTATTTTTATATTAATTCTGTAATTCTTTTATGAATCCTCCAAAACCATTAACATATTTTTAGGTTTCAAAATAATTTCTCTAAGAGTTTGAATCATATCCACATCAGCAAGGGTGTTATTTTATTAATTTCAGATATCATATTAATAAAAAATGAAAAAATATTCTATTTGGTAGAAAATGTCACAAAAGACAATTGATTTTTTGTGGTTTTTGTTATTTTATTATATGGAGGTGAAAACCTAATTTTGAAAAACAATAAGGAATTCAGGACTCATTTACCATATAAAACCACTCATTCTCCCATTTTTCTTCTCTATAAATCATTTGATCACATCCTCACTCTTACCTACCCTTTATAGAGTCCTCCCAAGGTTCCACTAGGCTCTGAAGAAGTTCCCCCAAGCATTTGCAGTCACACTCTCATGGTAAGGGATTATCTCCTACTCTTCTTTATTCATGTATCTTCTTTATCTTATGTATTTTATCATAATTTCCTAATGTTGGTATATGTTATTAAATATCCCCCTTAATATAAATTTTATTTCTAAATGATTAAATACCTCTTTAACACTCATTTATCCCTCCCATGAACCTTTTTTTCCCATTACCATATTGAAATTTAGTAAGGGATCATCTCCTTCTCCTCGTTATTCTTGTTTATTCATTATCATATTCCTTATATTTCCAATTCCTATTTTTTGGATATTTTTCTTCATCTTTCTATTTCTATCCATTTTATTTTCAAGTTTTTAGAGACCCCCTTCACTCTAGTAAACCCATTTTGTGAATATTTATGTTTCATTGTTTTATTGTAGAAAATTTCACAAGGATTGGCCATGCCAAAAAAACTATATAGTGAATACCATACCATTTTCATACCCTAGGTGTTCATGTTTATAAAATTATATTTCATAGATTGGATAACATAATTTAATTATTCCACTATAATAGAGTAAGTAATAGAATATGATGACCAATGAATCCATGTTGTATGATCCATGTAGAACACATAATCATTAGATTGAAATGAATATGACAAGTGAGTCTTGAATTATATAACACTCTAATTCATTGGGTAACATATTAGTCTAATTATATGTCTTGGAATGGATTATGGAGTGGACCTATTTTGTCAATGACCTTTTTCCATCATGTTATATTGGGGGTTATCCCTGACTTCGATTTATTATGTTGTACTTTATGTTGTTTCCACATTTTTTATGTTACCATAATATTATCATGTTATATCATACCTAATTGTTCATATTTATGATTCTCACTACATTTATGCCTAATTGATATGCTTATTGTCTAACATGTTTTATGTTATTTATTTTTTCCCATGTTTACTTCCTTACTGGGATCTATATTTCACCCATTTCTTTTGTATGTCCTCTGATTATCCCATTAATTTTTAAGTAAGAGCATGTTAGAGATGCTATCAATAAATATGATGTTTTTTGTGTTTGAAGTTTTTATATAATGTACCTAATTCCCAAATACCCTAGACTTATCAATCATTAGGGTTGTATTATTTTTACTTTTATTTAATAAACAATGAATTAACATGTAACAAGGTGAAGGGTTGTTATATACATGTTTAGTCGTTATATAGGAAGTAAACACCTAACATGTAATGTATACATAGGGATATAATACAAAAAGGATAGACTAATATTAATAAATAAATTAAATATCTAACTCTAGTGGTAGTCTGAGTATGTTCTCATTCCATATCCCCCATGAAACTTCCCTCCCCAGTATATGTAATATCAAAACAACACAAGTCAAACTCTGACTTATAGCCATAAGATTGATCCAGGTAACAAACAGTGGCCCAAACAGTGTGTATGTAAATATTTCTAGGCCACCACCAATGCTATCTAATGAAAATCATGTCTGTGAATATAATACAATGAAATGTGAAGGTATAAAAAAGTAAATAAGTATAGTAAATAAAAATGATGTTGGATTATTTTCTTTACAGGATCCCTAGTCGATTATACTTTACATAGAATAAACTAAAATATCTCTAAACACATGATCTATAGAAAATAAATAAGACCCATGTATATAATCATACCAGTATGTATATAACTCTAGTCATGTGGGATCCAACAAGATACTATGGAATCCATTTATAATTATTATCACATACAGAAGTATATTTTAATTAGAGCATGAATCCAAATATCTAAATCAATTTCATGTGTGGTGTCAAGTACCACAATTAGAAAAAATGATAAGGCATGTGATTTCAAGTAGTTTCAATGAATAATTATATCATGGAATACTATATAAACCAATAATGTAATTATAATTATGTAGAACATCATGTACCACTATACAGGTAATGATATAAAACATTATCTCTAACAATATTACATTAAACCTAAGGAAAATTAGGAAAAAAAGGTATACATTATATATATTCAAAATGATACTTCCTACATGTATACTTAAATGATGTGAAACATCATGGAGAACAAGTGTATATAAAAGATTACAAATTACATGACAAAAAATTAAAAATTAATGATGGAAATTTCATGTATAAAAATTTTTCCATTATAAAAAAAGAATGGAATGTCCAAAAATTATACATTATATATATAAGTAATGTCATTACCATTACAAAAGGTAATCATGATGTCATCATGTCCACATCATGTCACAATCAGGGCAACGAAATGTCACCCCTTATATTTTTCAATTACATTCCAGTTAAGGGACAATCTACGTGAAGTATTAAATATAATTTTACCAATTAATAATTTTAATTTTAGATCTCACATTTAAATCCATAAGGTTTATGTAGGAATAAATTCCATAATGATATTCACTCAGTTCATTTAATATTATTTGAAAAAAATCATGTTTTTATAGGCAACCCAAAATAATCTCAGAGGTGTTTTCATCAAATAAATTAATACAACATTGGTAAATAGTAGGACACACCAAGATGGGTGATCCAAGTCTAGGTCACTACCCTTTAATGATGCAACATATATTTCTAGAAACAACTATTTTATGGAATTAGAAATTTCTTATTTTCTTTATTTTTAAGAGGTGATGTGTAAAATATGTAGGGCATGACATGATGGAACATTTTATGAAAATATGATAATTTAAGGGAAAACCCATAGACCACATACCTTATACTTGCAGGAGAAACCTTATCTAGTATGTTCCCCTAATTTAAAATTGAATGGATGAATTCAGAATGATAGGTGAAGACCATGAAAATTGGTAATATTCAGTCTGAAAAACAATACTTGGGTGAGAGTCCAAATGTAGGGGATCTCTAAAAACTATAAAGGGGGATAGGAGAGATCACCAAGGAGTTCAATTAAAATTCTAGTGAAATTATGGAAGACGGATTAGAAAACAATGGTAATGTAAAAATGGGATAATGAGAATTTAAACCCTTAATGTTTAACATTTTTGAGGTCTTTACCATGTAAATAGTTGATTTATTCCATAAATCCACCCTTTGTAAGGTCTTCCCTAACGTACAAGGTCTTCCCATGTATGAAATATGTTGTAAACTGAGTTGTTACACTATAAATTAACCTTTTATGTCATAAAAACTATTTATAGACATAAAATCATCTATTTTCTACCTCCTAAAAGATTGAACCCAATATCAAAATAATAACATACCCAAAAAATTGGAGCCTAAATATTAATTAAATTGTAGCAAAAATGATTTCATGTGGCCCTATATCTCAAATATAATGGTTCATGTTGGGGTGTTACAAAATATTATTAGAGGATCATTATTTACTAACATGTATCTTCCTCTTCCTTTTACATGGGATATGTCAGGTATGTTAAAGGATGGTTAGAACTCAGACAAGGGAATAATAAAAATGTCTAGCCAACACTGTATAGTAGATCTTTGAATTTCCATAAAATGGGAAAAATTATGTTTTTCTTTTAGAATTAATTAAATTCTTTTTTTGTGATGCACATAATGTTGATATGTGATTGAAGAAATTTTTAGGGCATTCATACATCATGGCATGCCATGTAGGTTCTCCTGACATATATATTTACCTATTTCTCTGATGTATAGTCATTTTTAAATTAAATAAAATTATTTTTATGTTTGTTTGGTATTGTTTCTCTTTTGTAATATATCGGTACTGCAATGATATTATGAAATATTTTTTTAAAAATTTATTATTTGAACAAATCATGGTCCAGTGTTTGTATATGTATATATGATGGCTATGACTGACCATGATGAGATGGAGACCAGAGTCACTCCTATGAGGTGTACACAATGACTTATCTATAGAGTCATAGGTGAGCCTTGTGTATTCCCTTACACTTATTAATTAATAGTATGTTACTTTTGTTACCATTATTGTTAAATATTCACATCAATAGTGTTTGGTGAGACTTACAAATGAGTTGGATTTTTTTTACTATGTTGATGCACTAGCTCCAGTGGTGCAGGTAGTGGGTCCTTACCAAATGACAATGAGATTGATGGTTGACTACTTATTATTATTTTAGATCCATAATCCTCCATCCTTTATAGGAATTAGTGGACAATAGGATACTGGGGAATGGGTGGGAATCCTTGAGAGAATCTTTAACCTCATCGAGATGCTGATAGATTAGAAAGTGAAGAAGACAATGTTTATGATGCAAGGACCTACAATGAATTTGTGGGAAGTTACATTACATTAAGTATGATATGAGATTATCAATTGTGTTTACATTATTGACATTTTTCTATATAGTTCTTTCCTAACATGAAGAATATTAACTTAGTATATGAGTTCATGGAGATACAGTTTGTCTCTATGGAAATATTTATCTACCCCACCTATTTTACGGAGATTATTTGTTTTTCTAAGCTAATAGATGTTAATGAGTCTTAGATAGCCTAGATATTTGAAAACATATTTTTACCTAACCATATAAATTAATTCTGATGAATTAACCTAGTTTAATACCCAACATATTTAATGGATTCCTTGGTATTCGAGAGGATTTAGGAGGATGGATGAACAAAAAATCTATTCATACACTTTAGTACTCATACATGTAGATCTCTTACTACTAAATTGACTACAAATTATGATATTAGGAAGAGTATGGACTAATATATTCAGTAAAGAATTAGAGTTTATGAGAATCAGAGTTCAATTTCATATGTTCACTCTATAGGAGGCCCTTAAATCTTAAAATGTGGGATGATCAGACACTACAGTTGGGTATGACCATCACCTTAGATCAAATTCTCGAATTATCGAATGATATAATTTTTCCAACTATTTTATTCCAAATAATTGACTATGAGATAGACACATCCACTACCCATGAACCATAGGTCTAGTTGGGGTTCTCAGTAGGACATCAAACTATTTTTGTACCTTAGTGACCTGGAAGAGGAGATGAGGAATGTTGCATAGAAGGTATGGATTTGACTCTACCAAATGGTTGAGAGTTTCCATATACTATTTTTATTATATTCATAATCACATCAACATTTTTCTTTATTATCTACTAGTTATTCCCATTATTTCATATCTACTCAAATATATGTTGGTCTTCACAAACTGATCAATTTATTCTTAGAGTTATTGTCTTTTAACACACCATTGGGCATGAAAGTGGATCATATCCAGTGATAACAATATGACCTATATGTGTCACTAGATAGTTAAATCAATGAGAGTTCATTATTATATAGAAAAAGAAATTTTATTTTATTTGTGGATTATATTTTCTAAATAACATCCAAACTCACATTGGCTGCAATATGATAAATGTATCATTCACATCACTAATATGAGATAATTTCATGATCGTTGGATAGTAGTAACTGGAATAAAGTAGAGTTAATAAAGAATTGATTGATCTTGGGATGATCAAAACATAGATGGAAGTCATGGATAAATTAGCAGGATCTATGGAATCCCCCTCACACATTCCCCCAGTCATAGATCACTATCAAGATTTCTTTTCATAAGACTTCATAAGAGACACTCTAAAACTAAATTCCGAATTTGAGTTAAAGATCATACGAGGTGTGATACCCATTTTGATACACTCGTATCATATATAACCAAGTAAGAAAAGGGAACTGAAGGTTAATTTTTAAAACATTGAGTGGAAGGTCTTTTTTAGGTCGACTACTTCTCCATTGGGGGCACCAATTTTATTCACTAAGAATTCGAACGATAGTCTTCCACTATGTTTTCATTATTGGAATATAAATGAGGTGGTTTTGAATAATGGATATCCATTTCCTAGGATCATTCATCTATTTTATTAGTTACTAGGAGCCCGATGGTTCTCCAGTATTGATCTCCATTCACAAGCTGCATGATAGAGTGGAGGACATTCCAAACTCAACGTTTCGACATTGATATGGGATGTATGAGTACTTTTTAAAATATTTTAGTCTGATTAATGAAAAATAATTTTTAAAATACCTCATAATAAACTTTCACCCACATGTGGACTCGTTCATTATAGTGTTCATTGATGAAATATTCTATTTTCCCCGACACGGGAGAAAAATGAATGACACATGGAGATAGTCCTATTTAAACATTGAGCCCACCAAATTTATGGATGTCGTTGAGTTATAACTTTTGGATTGAAGAGTTTATGTTCCTTTGATATATGGTTTCTAACATAGTTGTATCCATTAATGAATATAATGTTGAGGCATTAATGTCTTAGACACATCACCATTATGTGTTTGAGATCATAAGTTTTCTAGGATAGGATGGGTAGAACAAAATGTTTATTCAAGACTTATCCTAACAATATTCACCCTTGATAATTTTGAATATGGAAGGAGTTATGTTTCATTGGGTCAAACAGTATGAATATTAATTCCTTATGTTAATGATACAATTTATTATAGCTCTAATACTAATACTCTCTGAGCATAGTATTGGTTATGTTGTGTACTATGATGCATCAGGAATTGGTCTAGGAGTGGTACTAATTCATAGAGAGAAGGTAGTATCGTATGGATCTTTTATATAAATCCCAATGAGTGGAACTAAACTATGAATGATCAAGATATAATAGCTACGCTACATGCTCTAAAGTGTTAGAGACACTACCTCTTCAGTGATGGAGTAATTACTTACAAGTACATATAGAGGGATATGAACATGATACATTAATGATGGGTTTAGTATCTATATACATTCAAATTTTAAAACATTTATGAACCTAGTTTGGGAAACATAATTTTGGATTCTCTAGGCCATAATTCATTGGTGAAGTATATGTTTAGTGCGAGGTATTCAGATGAGTAGTTGTGCGCCATGAGCTTACAGGTTAACTGGAGGATGGATGATTTCAAGGACATGGGTTCTATGAATTATTCTCCATTGGTATCCACATATTCTATTGTATAATAGGTTATTAATGGTCTTGTGTCAGACCCACAGTGTGCTATAATGAGGTAAGAGCTAGATTCAGGTGGTCAGATACTTTAGCGGACATTCAGTTATGAAAATTTGATCATAGTACGTGGGATAATAGTTGTCATAGATTACATTAGAAATGATATTTTGATATATTACCTTGCCTCTATATGGGTATTACATCCTAGAATAACGTTGTTTTACCAAAACATCAATGATAGTTATGGAGGCCAAGAATGAAAAGGGACATTATTGAGTTGATCAAACCAATCCTTACCTATTAAAAGGTGAAGGTCATGCACCATTGTCTAGTTGGTTTTTCAATGACACCTTGAGTGTACATATGTAAGTGGTAGGATATCACAATGGAAACTGTGATGGGGATACCTAGGACCCTAAGGAGTCATGACGCAGTATGATGGATTATTTTTCTACTAACAAAGACATCTCACTGATTTTTAATTAGAGATACTCACTTAGTATGAGTTGGTAAAAAACTTCATTTATGATATGGTATTCTTTCATATAGTATCATTGAGTATATTTTTAAAGAAACATACATATAATACATTTTTCTTCCAGAAGGGCTTATAGAATTCCATGGGGAATCAACTGAGATTTAGAAGAATGTACCATCCTCATATTGTGGGATAATCTAAGGAAAATATATAAATATTAGAGGATGTGATTCTATATTTCATTATGGAAATCTATGTAAAAATAGATAATAATATAACATTGGTCTAGTTTTCATAAAGGAAGAGTTATAAGGAATTGGTCTAGATGGCACCTTATGAGGCTCTGTATATGAGGTCAAATTAAACATTACTCTTTTGGAATAAGGTGGGTATGATAGTAGTTATGGGAAAAATTTAGTTTAGGAGACCATATAAATAGTATAGCTAATTTTTAAGAGAATGTTTACCAAACAGAGTAGAAAATGATAATATGCTGACCATAGAAGGAGACCTTTATGTTTTTTATTGGTTATTGGGTTTTCTTGAGAGGGGTTCCTGTACTAATTCACTAACATATAAGGTATAAATGAAAGATAAAACCACATTTTTTGGGACTCATTGATATTTTTGTGTATGTAGGGATATGAGAATACCATAAGGACCTTTATCCATGTAATCGGGGAATTCATGATGAGTTCCAAAGTTCTCAAATTCAGTGGTATATGATTGATCCTATGCATGTTAAAAACTATGAGGACATTGAGTTAGAAAATAATTCATCATATGAGGATCTATTGGTGTATATTATAGACCATATTGAGAAATTATTACAAAATATTATGTTACCACTCATTCAATTTTGTTAGCTGTATGGGAAGAATGAGGAGTTGTAGGAGTGAGAGGCTAAAATTCAAGATTAGTGTCCCAATTTATTCAAAACGTGCCCTAGATATTCTTCCAGATGAATATAATTTGTTATGATGGGAGAAATTTATAGCCCTAAAATTATTTTTCTTTAATAAAAATACTTATTTTCTTACTTGTTTTGAGTTAATCTATGCCTTGGAATTAGATTTGGGTATTAGGGAAGATAAAGAAGAATAAGATGTGGGATTTCGAAATCTAGCAACCAAAAAATGTGTGGTTGAGTTAGAGTGCACATTTCCACATCACATAAGAGGATACTACACTGTGAATAAAGTATTTATGAAATATTAATGTTGAGGAATTGAGACTATGTGGCATTATAATGGGATTCACCATTGTGTGGTTATTTGATGGATAATCTACTGTAGCTTGCACCATGGTGTGGATATTCGTAGGAGGCTAGCCCATGGTTACTAAGACAATTCTCTAGAGAATGTTTTTACATTATTAACATATGGTTGGGTAGCCTATAGTATTCTAGAATTTTGGATTTAAATGATCTTTTGTATAAATAATTTGGGAAAATATTTTCCAAAGGTGAAGAGAATTCTTTATTATAAAATTAAGGAGGCAGAAACCTGGGTCACCACATGGTATGTAACTCTAAAAATGAATGATATTTCTCTTACATTCACAATTTTGTGTAGGTCCAGTTTTTTCTAAGGGATACAAAGAGAAATCCATGCCACATACCTCATCTATATGATTCAGTGGTTTTAAATACATCACACTAATATGCTAATGTTATCACCCAATACAATATATGGTCATACTGTATATCAGTCCTATTCCCTAGTCTCACCTTTTCTCTGTTGTGATAAATTACATGGTTATTCATATAAAATTATTGTGTACCCTATACTATGAATAGAATCCTTTCACTATGGTGATTACACACATGAACCATGGTGATCTTCCTCCAGTACTTCTCTATTACATGGTGTACCAACCATTGTTGTAGCATCAATTATATTACATACTACATGTTATTGTCTATGACTTTATCCATACCCTTTTATCCTATCTTCAATCTACCTTGAGGCATATAATGATGATCAACACTGAGTAAGAATGGGTTCTCCCCCATTAACATATTTCATCAACACTTACATAATAAAACCTTTCATGTTTTATTAGGACTAGTTCTATGAGTATGTGATGTGCAATCATGTTTTTATTGGTGTGTTATTTAAGTGAAAATAATTTGACAAACATTGAGGTTGTTGTTAATAAACATATGGTAGGTATTTACACACATTCATAAGATCTCTTTTTCACATTTTTCTTTGATAAATAATTTCTTAGAAATAACTTATGGTCGTGCATGGATTTGTTTTCATGTGGGTTTCTTTATAGCATGTAAGACTCGTTGTGATATTTGATTGGATGAGTGATACTAGAGTAGATTGTTTCCATGTTCAATTTTGATCACATGATTTATGTGTGTTTGTTATATACTCAAGATGATATGATATGTATGGATTATATGCTTCAACATGCATGTGTGTTACCATACCCTAGACCTGATATTGGAACTTGACACATGTGGACCATAATGAAATTTTCATCCCCTGTTTGGGGAGTGAACTTGAATTTCAATGATGATGATGAGGGACCAGAGGAAAGGGTGGATGTATGAGGTACCTAAAAACACATTGTTGAGGATGAACTAGAGGTAGTATGGAAATGTTTGAGTAGAACTCCCCCAAGATAGTCTAGTTAAAAACTATAGGATGTGGGAATTCATGACCTACATTATGAATATGAGAATCCATGTAATAATTCAAAATGTATCAATGAGGATATTTCACAATTTCATCATCATCAATATAGACAACTTTTATTATCATTATGTCATAGGGTGAAGTAGGCAAATTCATGGATTTATAAAGTCTTGTTAAGAACAAGACTACTCAGTTTTGTATTGAATGACATTATACATATTTTAAATATATTATTATTTTGAAATAAACATGATAAAAATCAGAACACAAGGTTACATACACATTGGTGGTGTTATACTGAGTCTTGTACTCACTCCCTAATTTAGAATTATAGCGTGCATGTATATTACATAAGGGATCTAGAAACATTAATGGGACCTCTGGTGTATGGTTGAGAAAATGAGAATGATGCAGGTTGTGGACCGAGAGGATCTCTGGAGGACCCTATGTGTTTATTTAATTATTTATTTCACTACAAATTATTGCAGTTTACACATTGGAAGAGGCTATTAATTTTATGAATAGTGCACCATTTATTCATTGGCATATATTTAATCTTATTATTTTGTATGTCATTTATTATTATTATCAATCCTAGGAAATGATATTGGTGGTATAGTCTCCACATTGATGGAATTAGACCCTCACTTCTAGTCAAGAGTTTCTTGTGTATGGGTAGGAATTAATGAGTTAATGTGACCCTTCGTCTTAAACCCAGTGGTTTATTGTCAATAGTTTGAATAAAATAAAATTAGTATGTTAAAGGAGAAGAAGATTTATATGGTTTTTTTTAGAAGAAAGTGAACTAGAATGTGTTGTTTTGGATGAACAAATAATTCCACATAAGAAAACCATATAGGATATATCTACTCAATGAAGAAGAAATTGAGGGACACCCATTTAGTGGGTTTTTATTAGATGTGGCGATTGCAAACCCTAAATAAGATATTGAATATCGATGTTATTATTAGAAAACATAAGTTCCCTAAAATAATTTTCAGAACAATATTTGTTAGTTCCCATTAAGATTATTATAAAAGGAGATATATTCATGAGAAGAACAATGAACATATATTTGAACGATCAAAATAATAAGAGGATCTATTGAATAAGTTAATCTAAAAGGTTAATTCATTATCATTTTGTCAAAGAATTAGAAAATTCCAAGATGATCATAAGGATGAACTGTACTGAATAGTTAATATAGTCACTAAGACTAATTCATGAGGAATGTTGGGTAACCTTCACCTTAAAAGGATATTTTATACCATATACATGGAAAATACATAAAGAAAAAAATCACTAGAAGATGCTATGAACATAATATGAAAAATGATATTTTAAATATTAGAATGTAATGTGTGTTGTGAAACAAAAACTAATTTAGTGTTTTGAAATATGGAAGGAGATTCCATAATATTATTCTAAAATGAGATTTATGAGCTCAAAAAAGATAAATTCTATAGTACGTGTAGTGTAAAGAATAATGTCTCTATAATTACAAGATAAGGAACCCAAAACTCTGAATGATTGAAAAAACATAAGTATGATCTTGCTTTTATATTTGTTTATAAATGGGACATCACTTTATATGATGGCCAACAGTTATCAAATAGGGGTTGAATTTACAAAATAATTCTCTCCAAAATTATAGGACATATTTAAAACAACACAGAGTTTAAATGTTACTAAAATATAGAGCCTCAATAAAAAGTTATTAATGAATAAAAGAGTGAATATGAACCTAATACGATTCTTAAGATAAATATGATTGGAAAATGAATAACAAATTCTGAGTGTTACTAAATTTCAATGAGATATATTTCATGATGATCAGTTATATAGGTAAAATTGTGTTGATGTAAATCTAAAGTATCAGAGATAATGAAAGAATAAGTGGCTAGTCCAATGAAACGAGTTGAGGAGGACCAAATTAATTGAAGCTATATAATTCGAGGGGATGAGATTATTTGAAGTAATAAATGGTGTTAGTTCATAAGAATATTGTTTCAGGATTGATAAGAAGATTGATTATATGTAAAGAGAAGTTGAATAATCTCCAGAAGATATAAATTTGGAAGGAAAAATATGAACATAATGGTGAGTTGATTTGATTATATGATGTTTTGGAGTTAATTTGATCAGATGAAAAAGCTAATGTATGGAGTTGACTATAGTCTTAATAATAATATTTTAGAAGAAATAAAATTTATAGGAAACTTTTGGGGATAATCTCTAAGCTGAGTTAAAACTATTTGAAGTTCATCGTATTTATACCACTACAAGCACATGAATTATGATAGAGAATTTTTTATGTAATAATTATATTAAATATTAAATTGAAGTAATGGAAGAAAAAATAATGGGAATATTGAATTCATTAGAAGAACATTTACTGAATACTATTGAAATAAGTAACATTGTAATAAATCTAAACACTCTTATTATGCTGAGATAGATTCTCAAAGTGTGATGTTCATGAATGTGAATTTATTTATTCCAATGTTGTTTTGATGAAGAGTCAAATGTTGTTGATTCTAAGTTTTTTGGGAGATCTGATAAATTCAAAAACTAAGATCATTCTAAGATATTAGTTGTAGTAAATTCAAAAGATGATATGGTGGTAATTTCTAATGGATACCCATGAATTCCCTAAATTTTTAAGTTAATTTTTTTATATATAAATGGTGAAAAACAATTGTGTGATGTGTGAAGATGAAGAAAAATTGAGAGAGATAATGGTTTTAAAATAAAAAAAGAGTGGAAGAAACCCACCAAACACTTCCATTAGAAGAAAATAAGGGTTTATGTTTTAGATGACTGAAACTTGGTGTTATGAAGTACAAAGTGGTTCTCTAGGTCTAGAAGAAATGCAAGAGTAAATTCTGACCAAATTCAAGAATCGAATTGAAAAAATTATATACATCATAGTCTATATTCATGAAAGATTCATATGTTTAGTCTATCAGAAGGATGATATGGATGATGTTCTGGTAGGGTTAGAAAAAGAAACAATTAAATCAAATTTCCTTCTACAATGAATTATGATAATAATAATTGAATACATTTTGTCCAGGAATAAATAATTCAACATACCTATCGAGAGATTTGAAGATCCTTTAAAATTATTGTTCAACTGGTGGGACGCCATTATAAATATTCAACCGAGAGACTATTTATAAAATATGAGCAATGGATTAAGGATAAAAACATTATACACCACTTTTAATTGATTATAATATTATTAATTTGAATTCCAAAATCAATGTGTGTTGACATGATAAGGATTAGGTTCTCACATTGAGGAAAATCCATGTTAAAATTCTTGTGTTCTATTTAATTTAAATTAATTTATTTGAATAAGGGATAATTGGGGAGTGTTTATAGTTAATATTCATACAACAAAATTAATGAAATAGTTTCAATCAACTTAAATGTGGGAAGAATTAATGTGTAACATAATCATAAAAGAATTAGTCACCCCTGATAAACCACACTCTTAGGGTGGAAACATATTCCCTTAGGATTCTCATAGTTGTTTTTGGAATGATTTATGATTATCATTGGGTGTTATTTTTAAGGCTATGGAGGTTAATTTTTCATTTCCTAACATGAACGTTTCTTCATATTAGAAATTATCCTAACTTGTGGTAACCATTTTTAGCTTTCATTATTGGGTTGAGTATGGAGAAATAACATTGCATAAAATTTGAAATATTTTAATGGGAATAATCAAATTATGAAAATATGTCAAATGTTTTTCTTTGAGAAAATAAATAATTATTCATAAATTTATTATCCATTATTTTGAAATGATGATAAAATCCTTTGAATTTAAAAGAAATATTTTTCATAAAATTGTTCTTAGGTGGGAAATGTATTATTATCTTAATATATTCAATTATTACAAATTGAAAAATGATTCTAATTAGTTAATGAATTTATGTATACAATTTAATTTATTATAATTCATATAATTATGGTTATTAGTAATGTAATATGAATAAATTCTTTTTATTCTTCAAAAATACATCTTTTTAAAAAGTGACTTTTATTTCATTTTTTATGTGGATATTATACTTAATTTATAAACATTTATGAAATTTTATATTATAATTGAAAAAATAAGTGATATCAAAATTTTCATATCATTATTATTATGAATTTTGTTTTGAAATGACTGATTTTTTAATGACTAGTTAAAAATGCCGATTTTTTCAAAACTGGTGTTTCTTTTTTATAAATCGGGCAATTTAAAATCCCAATTCTAGTTTTTAATTTCTATAAAATTAAAATGAGATATATTTTATTAAAATTAATATAAATAATTCCATTTTAATCAATATTATATTTTTTTGTATAAATTTGTTTTTATTCTTAAAAACACGATTTAAAACCCATTTTTATTAAGTTTTACACATTTAACATAAATTTAATATTAATTAATTAGAAAAATTTAATCATAAAATTTTATTTCATATTTGGAATTAGGAATTTAATATTTTTTAATCAGGTCAATTTCGATTTTGGTCTTCAGGAATAGTGACTATGGTAAATATGTTTGACCACAACAAATGGTAAATCATGTTAATTAAGGTAAAACCATTATAATAAGGCCATAAAATTTATTCATTAATCTTATTAGATTATATATATATACCCTTATCACATTATTTTTAATATTTCACTCTTTTTTATTTGGTTTACAATAATTAAGAAATTAATAATATTTAAATGTTTAGAAATATTATAAATATGGAACTCCCCTCCCATATAAATGGGAACCTCATATCCTCTCTTAATTACACTTTATGGAAATTATAGAATGTAAAATCCAAGAAAAAATTTCACCCCATCATACCCTCTCACATACAAGACTTCTTAGTGTTACCAAAAGACAATACATATAAGGCATAATGTGTAAGCCAAAGGATGTATTCTAAAGATGGGTTATAAATGTTAATCGAGTTGTTTAATGTTTATAAATTCTTATACCTCCTATAAATATTATTTGACCATGAATATGCAATAAAATAATTAAAATAAATATGTATAAATTGTATTATGTTTATATAATTACCGTTTTCCATATTCTTTTTCATCCAATGATAAAAAATAAATCATTGCCCGGGCATATGTATGTACTACATCCTCCCCGAAATGATGTGAATTTTTTGAGATTGTCATATCAAATGGAAGGTCACAATGATGTATGTAATGAATAAATATTAAATTTATATCATTATTAATATTATAAAAAATAAAATACTATATACATTATTTATTTTTCACCTATTAGAAAAGTGGAAGTGTCACTCCTATGTACGTGCATACTACCTCTCCCTAATATGACATATTTCATTTTTCATATACACCTTTCATGAATTGTTGTAAAAATGTTAGTAATTTATAAATAATTATTATTATTAAATGATTAATATGTTTTTTATCCAGTTAAAATGACACCTTTTACCAAATTAAATTACCAATGTCCTTTTATGATTATGAAATGAATATATGCAAATCATTCGATACTAACTTAACTAAATAAGCAACTAAATAAAAAATTGGAAATCAATGAATAAAATGGATAATGATAACGACATGAACATGAAAAATTATCTTAATTATTTATATAACAAGTATATTATTATTATTCTAGATTTAAATACTGTAATTCTCTCAATTGTAGTTAAGAATATAGATTTCTCATTTCAATTTACTTCCTTTGAGACTCATTCCATTTTTTGGCATATATAATACCATATGTATGTATTTTATAGATATTTTATATAAATTTTTGAAAAAATATAAATTTTAATTCCCATACATAAATTTTCTTTTAATTAAAAAGTCACAGAATTCGTAAAAGAGTTTTCATTAAAACATTGATTGAAGTATATCTTTAGATACTTTTCCTGCAGGTCTTCATTCATCAAAATTTTCTATTTATGGTTTTATTTATACCTAAATTAATGTTAAACGTCATTTAAAATAACATTTAATTAATATTAATTGGTTTAAATGAAATATAATTTATATTGTGATTGGAATGTGGAAATGTTATCTTTACTTTATGCTTGTATTATGTGTTATGAATATTTTATGGTTATTGGATTTTTTTTACGTATATGGGTGGTTCCATGATAAACATAGGGTGGGTGAGCCTGAGATAGCTCACCAATGCATTGGGTAACGTGATGGAGGTAAACGTGATGTTTCTCCTAAAAGATTTAGGGAATATATCGTGATGGGTATTCCAAATGTAACTCCCTTTGTAGCTCTGATAGATACAATTAAAGTTTGATATGGATTCCATAAGTAACCTTTATGATTTATGATTTGTGTGTGTTATTCATAAATCATATGATTTCATAAGGTATGTTATGATTGAAAAGTATGGTTTTATTGATTTGTATTTATTTATGGGATAATTTTTTCCTTCCTTATTTTATGACCTTTACTTAGATTTTTATGCTCAACCCAAGTTTTTGAAATGTTTTCCACAGGACTTGAAGATGAATAGGGTCAAGGATGGGATCAAGGAAAAGTCATGCTATCTAAAACATGGAACTATACATGTTTCTTTTCAAGAGTTTTTATATTATGAAAAAAATGGATACTGAGTAGTAGTGTCTACTTGTAATATTGAAGTTGTAATGTAATAGTTATGGCCTAATTCTCTAAAACACTAAAGCTGAAAAGATCCTCAATGTGAATTATTCATTTAATTCAATATTATGTAATTTTTATGGTTGGGTCCTTACAGTTGGTATCAATGGTCGGTTTAGACAACTTTAGGGATTAGAAATTTTCGTTATACATATGGTTACTCCCGATCTATTATTTCAGTTAAATACTTGTTTTATAAATTTTTCAGATCAAGGAAAGTCAGTTAAAAATGGAAGGAGGAGGATCTCAAACGACATTACTATGTCTTCCTAATGACATTCTTGCAATAATTTTTGCAAAGTTATATTTGGATGATTGTTAAACTTTTTCTAGCATACAACTCACTTGCAAGCAGTTGTTTGAGATATCAAACACCTCCACTATACCTCGTTATCATAGTGGATCATGGGTTGTATTTATAAAAATCCTATTTTCACAATATTCTCATATTTTCAAGAAAGTTAAATATTATCAAGGAATTTTCAAATATTTTAAATTATCACAAGATTTTGAAGAATATTATGATTTTAAAAAAGGTGATGAAGAAGGAGACCCTTGCGCAACCTATTTATATTTGATTTTAAAATTTAGTCTCTCAGTACATACTTATGCATTTTTAAAGGACCGTTAATTTAACTTTCAACTCAAATTCTGTTCGACTATTTTATAGAAATCATGTTTTATCATATGTTTTGAAATTATATGTCAAACATGATTATTTTCCAAAACTGTTTTTCTGTGAACACCCATATGACCCATGCTGTACAAGGTGTATTTGGATGGAGGAAGCAAATGATTTTGAAGGTTCTCTAAATCATTGTTTCAATGAATAGACCATCTACCTACGTGAATAAGATGACGATGAAACCAAATGGACATCATCATCAAGGTATGATGTTCATTATTTTTGGGATTGTTTTATTTTATTATATGGTGGTGAAATAAGACCTCAAGAATTATGATGTTGAGATCATAAAGAATTTGGATGAAAATGAGAGGTATAAGGAAACCATTTAGGTTAAAACATGTTAGGGTTATTTTTGAGTTTTATAAAAAGGACAACTCGTATGATGGGTGACAACTCGTTGCATCCGTCATGGCTGTGAGAATCGAACCCCCCAACCGAAGGGCAACAAGGGTGCATCACCTACCACTAGCCTACTTAAAGTCTCTGGCCAGTATGACATATTATTTTAGTAAAATTATTTTTTAGAATAATAATAAGTTGATTTTTTGAACTTATGTTTTATCAAATGGATATACTTTGTATAGAAAAATGATTTAGGGATTAAGTGATAAAGGTTATTGAAAAAGACGTTCTCTCTTTTGAGGAAACACTATATGCCTAAGGAAGATAGAATACTGTGGGATTTCAATTATGGTATAATTTTAGAAATTATAGTTTGGAAGAATCTTTTTTATTATTATGTACACATGATTATTTGATTTATTTATGAAAATTATTAATCTGTCATGGAGAATATGTGATTAGGTTAATTAATTTTCAATATGAGACTTTATGAGTAACTGGTGTTACTTGGAGATAAATGTTAAGATGTATCTTGGAAGTCTATGTAATTAAATACTCATGAGAATTGGGTTACAATCATAGTTTGGATTACATTTGAAGAATTTTAGGGACAATTTTTTATTGAATGGTCTTTGTTGAACTTTGGGTTTTGTTAGATAAATTTTGGAGATTAAGAGTAGTTTTTCTTTATGTAAAAGTTTATCCTTTTGGGGGATTATCTGATATTATACTAAATGTTTTTGTTTTAGTTAATATCTAACGACATGGGAAATATATATATTTCATATTTTTTGGATTATATGATTCTCACGAAGTTGATTGTAGCGCTCTTAATGTGAAAAAAATTCATTCTGAATACTCATCGTTTGGAGAAAAAATGAGTTTGTGTTAGAAATATAGAAAAAGATTAATGTCTACATGAAAAGTAAGTATATGTCCTTATTTTTTTAATTAATATCATAAATAAATTCATCAACGAAAATTAACTTTAAACAAAAACCTTGTCCATTAACTTTTCCTACTGGGGAATCAAAGACTGTTTAACCCATCACAAGTTTGTGATTTTCTGGGGGTTAACTTTCTCCTAAACATGTTTTCAGAACATGATGGTTTGTTTTCTCCTTCATAACCATGTTCTCATAGAATCCAAGTATCTGTTGTCTCGGTTAACTTTTGTACTTCTCTTCCTTTATTTTAAAGTGATAGTTTTATGGAATTTTTTTTCGATGTGGGGCTTTCAATAAAGTTCCTGAGAAAAATTTTAAAAATTGTGAGGACGCAATTCCCAAAATGGGGGAAGGATGTAACCTCTCAGTTAAATGAAGAATAAGACATATTTCATATTTATTAATATTTTTTAATTAAATATTAATTTTACTTTAAAAGGGTTTTTATGTTCGATAGCATACCCGATACGCAACAACGGGTTTCTTTGAAATCTTACGTGGCACACTAATAATATAATATTATTATTTTAAATGGTAGTTAACTCCTAGTCATTGTATTAGCGGGAATGAAAAAAACTAACTACAATATGATTATACATGATTTTTAAATGTATTTATATTATCCAATAAAAAGTTAGAGGCGTAAAATGTGAATGAATCTAATTTTAAGCATAATTTTCATTAAAAGGCCGATTTATCACCTTTTAATGGCGAACCCTTTTTAAATCTAGTTTTGGTCACTTTAATACATTCTATATGAACAAATAAAATCCTTATTTAGAATGAGGACAAGAAAATTTACTTTGTGTATATTTTTCAATTTTTTCGATAAAGTTCATTTTTTAATGAATAGTGAAAAATATTGTATTTTAATTCAAAAGTGCCTTTTAATATAATTTATTTGTTTCATTAGATTATCTTTTTAATTAATTTTAAAGTGAAATTAAAATATATTTTTACCATTTTATCCAATTTTGGTCATTGAAATTAATTTCACTTTGAAATTGGACATAAACAAGTATCAATCTTTTGATAGTTATTCTTTCTTAAAAACACGCTATTTGTTTTGATAACAAGAATTAATTTTAATATTAATTAATTCCACTTCTATGTTTTTAATTTGGAAAAATAGACATCATTTTTTAATTCATAATATCAAATATATCTTAGACTGAATTTTTGGCATTTTTCTGAAAAACTTCAATTTTTTATGAATAGTGAAACCACTTAGTGGTTGTTAAAAAAAACTGACTTTTTCATTTAAACGAAATTTTACCACTTCTGTGAATTGAATTTCAAAAATATGACATATATGGTTGTGAAAAAGATTTAAAATATGGTTCATTAAGATGAAAATAATTTTTGGTGAATAGTAACTTTTGACTTTTATTTACCGCGGTTAAAGGTAAATAGTGTATTTCAAGGTTAAAAGAATATTATTATAATTAAAAATTATCTTACCACTTTTCCATACCTTATTGGTTAATTAATTTCCGAACATTGGAATCTTTGGGTTGATTTTGGGACCCCATTGATCCACATGGGAGTGTAATGACAATTTAGATTAATTAACTTAAAGTAAAGGCAAAAATGACAAAAGCCAATATCTTTTTGTAAATTAATTTTTATAAGGGGTTATATAAATTATCTTTTTGACTATAAATATTCATTAGAAATATTAAAATATTTCCTACATAATGGTATTTTTTTATAATTTTTAGACATCAAATAAATTAAATTATTTATGACACAATGATGATGCAGTATTTACCTCATTAATAAATTATTTAAATAAATAAGATTATAATGATTAAAATATTATTCAAAACATGTCCAATTATAATTGGATGATTTTATTTTGAATATGACTCATATTATCTTCCACTTTAATGATATTTGGACCTTTAGAACCCGAATATCATTATATAATAAAATAATATTTTCACACTTCCCTAAAGAGCCCCTCCTCTCCCTTATAAAAGGATACCATTTCTATCCAATTACTCACACCTCTAAAGACATTTGGATCGTCCAATGTATTCCCAATTAAGATCCCTACATCCATCTCCTCCACCTAGAATCCTTACCTAAGGTAGAAGGCACTTCAAGAAGTTTTTTGGTTCAAACCAAAGGGAGTTACCCAAATTAAAGGTAACAGTTTCTCTTAAATTGTTTTCTTTTATTTTACTTCTCCAACCCCTAAACTATTTTTATTCCTTCCTTTTTTAACAATACCAGTATCTTCAATATACTATTATGTTTTTAGGAGAATTATTATAACTACACTTACACACACCTCCATCTAATGGGTGAAGAACATAATGTTTCTGTGGATGGCAAACTAACGCCTCACGAGACGATGATAGATAAATTACCTCTTACCACCTCTCATGGTGGAAATTATGATGGAACTATATATATATATGATATATATATTATGTTTATGATTTCATTATTCTTCTATACTTCCCATTTATATCACACCTTTTGGTATCCATAGTGGGTAAATACGATAATCTCATTTGAGGAAGTGCGGACTACCGCCCCCTTAAAGTGATGTGACTCGTTAATGCCTTATGTGGGATGTATAAAAGATTTATTTAATGATATTATATATGATATTATACTATAATTATAATATAACTATGTATCATTATGTTTTAATTCCATTAAAATAATAA
The DNA here is from genome assembly GCA_963277665.1 of Viscum album. Classification (NCBI taxonomy): domain Eukaryota; kingdom Viridiplantae; phylum Streptophyta; class Magnoliopsida; order Santalales; family Viscaceae; genus Viscum; species Viscum album. Next base: position 838,731,755 of record OY728166.1, on the reverse strand, counting down.
ATTTAAAAGGAAAGTAGTGTTCATGGTTACGTACGGCTTACCGTCTCCATGAACAGTGCATTTCATTTCTTACCTCCAAATGTTATGTACTATTATAAATACATGTATATACTGGATATATATGATATATATGATATCCAAATCATGAATATAATTCTGGATATAATGAACCATTGACCACATGAACAACATGTGATTATAAGAAGTGCATTTTTGACTCAAGTACCAAATATCGACAAAATGGACGTTATTAACTTAAATGATTACATAATGTTTATAACATGGTAATAAGTGATATAAAAAGAATAATAAACTTTAAAAAGGTTATTAAGAAAGTATAAATAAACTTTAGTTTATTATTTAGAAGATTAAATAATGATCAAGTCAAGTCGTACATGAGGTAAGGGGTTTTCTTATCTCACTTTTAATTCCGTGAGATTTCCGTTGTTTGCCACTTATTTATTGCATGTGGTGTATTGTGTACTTCCATATGATATATAGTATCATAATTCTCCTATATTCATGTTATTATGTGATTCATTTGGTGGTTATTAACTTTTTTTCATAATACTCAGTTGATTACGACGTGGTAAAGGGTTTCGTCTCACTTTTTATTCCCATGAGATTCATGCTATACTTGCCACAATTTCCTTTTGTGTAGTGTATTTACTACCCATGATTGACCTATTTGTTTAATATACATTCATTTATGAGTATTTACATCTTTATTGTATGATCCTTCTTTCATGTGGAATATGTTTTGTAAGTTACCAAATCAGTAATGGAATCTTTTACCCTCCTCTTTCTAACAGACTTCTTTTTATTATGTATTTTAATTTAAATCTTATTATGTTGGGATATGTTCTTATATATCCTTATTTATGTAAAATTTATGTCCAAGTTATTAGATACCCTTTTATCTCATCAACTCATTTTCCAAATTTTAAAGTGACACAGTTATGCTGTTGAATTTTGCAAGTGAACTTCTTAACCCAATTTGAATTATTTCAGTTCAACTTGTACTTCTTGAATATGTTATCCTATGAATATGTGTGAATGACCTATGATTGTTTTACACTTAATATCCGCTTATATTTTGTGTATTATTATTTGTCACAAATTATTATGTAATTGACTTATCCTTAATCTAAGGAAATAGTGTTTATAAGGGATTTAGTCTCAATTTACATTCCATTGAGACTTCATTGTCATTGTGCACCAACTCACTCTTATATGGTGTATATATTGTCTTTTTGAATATTATATCATGAATCCCTTTATTCTCATGATATTATAAAGTTATGATTAAATTTTATTCCTCAATTATTTTTATTCAAGCATCTCTCATTTTTTTAACCAAACTCTTTAACTTAAATAATATTTGAAATGTTTTAAAGATTTATTCTTCTAAATATTTCTCATTAATGTCCATGTTTTCAAAATAGATTTTAGGATTTATTTATATAGATATTAATTTTTTGAAATGATATTTCATTTAAAATCTTCAAAGTGGTATGGGACACTTTTATTCAAAGATCTCTTTTAAATGGTTTTTAAAATGATTCGACAAAGCATTATTTATTTCAATATATTGATTTGATATATGGTGATGGAATGAGGAAATGTTATCTTTAATTTATTCTTGTATTATGTGTTATGAATATGTTATGGTTGTTGGGCATTGTTTACATATATGGGTGGTTCCGTGATAAACCTAGGGAGGGTGAGCCCAAGATAGCTCTCCAATGCATTGGGTAACGTGACGGAGGTAAAAGTGATGTTTCTCCTAAGATATTTAGGGAATATACCATGATGGGTATTCCAAGTGTAAATCCCTATATAGCTGTGATAGTAACAGTGTAAGTTTTATATTGATTCACTAAGTAACCTTTATGATTTATAATTTGTGTGTGTTCTTTATAAATCTTATGATTTATAAGGTATGTTATGATTGAAAAGTATGGTTTCATTGATTTGAATTTATTGATGGGAAAATGTTTTCCTTCTTTATTTTATAACCCTTACTGAGCTTTTTATTCTCATCCCAAGTTTTTGAAATGTTTTCCACATGACTTAAAGATGAATAGGGTCAAGGATGGGATCAAGGAAAAGTCATGCTATCTAAAACATGGAACTAGACAAGTTTCTTTTTAAGAGTTTTTATTTTATGAAAAAAATGGATACCAAGTAGTAGTGTATACTTGTAATATTCATGTTGTAATGTAACAGTTATGGCCTAATTCTCCAAAACTCTAAACCTGAAAATGTCCTAAATGTGAATTATTCATTTAATTCAATATTATGAAATGGTTAAGGTCGGGTCCTTACAATTAAACATATATTTGTGGGTTGTTAGAGTAACTAGGTGTTATATGTAGTTCATGACAAAGAGGTATTATTGTTCACATTTTTGAAAGTCTAGAAGATATGCGTTGGTAAATTCAAAACCTTTTTAATAACCACTATCAAGAACATGAATTGATTTTTAGGTTAGAAAATCCTATTAAAAAATTACCATGCATGACCTAGATTGAAACACATAGAATCATATGTTATGATGCACATGTCATTTATAAGTTAATAAATAAATTTTATTAATTTCCATTTTATATTTCTATTAGTTTAGGAATCCTTAAAAATTATTTTTCTTTATTGAAATTAACAATGGGAAATAAGAGGAATAGTTCTCATAACTAATGTGATTTTAATTTAGATGATTACCCTAATGAGATTCTTAACACGACGGGAGTAAAATATATGAACTTATTAACAGTAATAGATCTACTAAATGAAGTGAATAATAATAACATGAATATGTGGACACCCTCCCACTCCAAAGAAGTTTGATGTTGTAGTTTAGTCTTTTATGAAAAATGCCTTCATATATTTTTGTATATTCTAAAACCCTGTTCATGGAATTCCATATTAACTCTATTAAGAATATATTCATTATCCTACAATTCATTTAATAAGATAAATTCATATTGGCCATTTATTTCCTAGATAGAGAACATGTTCTGTGGGGGATCACTGATCCAAAATATTATTCCCAATGATGAGATTCAATCTATTAAATTTCAACAATTCAAGATTTTTTAGTAAATTGTTTCCCCAAAAAATTCAATCTCAAAATGGAGAGGTAGTTCCAGGGACTGAGGTGTAATAAATATCAATCTATAGGGTCTTATGAGGTAAACATCAAAAATAATACATGATATGCCTCTAATTTTATCATTGGCTTTGAAATTAAGGTGGAATCCTCTTCAAGATCTCACCAATTAAAAACAAAGAAGGAATATATTCCCATATTTCAGTCCAAACAATGATTTGGAAACTATTAGTTCAATGTTATAACCTTCAGACTACATAATAATCTAGAAATATTCATGGACTTAATGATTGGAGTGTTTAGATACTACAATTACAAATTTATGGTTGCACTTATAAATGAAATTTTTATTTAGAAAAAATAATCAAGGAGAATGTGAATCATTTGAGTGTTTTTCTAAAGTCATTAGGAATGGATAATATATATGAAAATTATAATGAATGTCAGTTTTATATTGAGGATGTATCATTCGTGGGATGTTCCATCACTAAAAAAGGGATATCTATGGATCCATCAAAGACAAGGATGGTTTTGGAGTGGCCTATGACAACATCTATAATGGTGATCCATAGTATCTATAGAATACATTGTTATTATTAATGACATTCTGGGTAATTTTTATGGATTTAAAACCCATTGATTAAGATAAATCAGAAGGGAATAATGTTTTCATGACCATTTAATGTGAATATATACTCATGGAATTGAAATATATGTTTATCATTTCACCAATACTCACAATACACTAAATTGGGGAAAAATTAGTGTAGAACAATACATAACAGAAGTGCTTGGATTATGTACTGGTTAAAATAGTAAATGTGATACATTATGAATCAATGAAGTTGAATGTTAACGAGAATAACATTCCAAAAAATAAATTTGAATTATATTTAATAATTTTTTAATTTAATATTTAGTGCATTTTCAATATTGGGATAATAGTGAAATATATATAAATCATAAGTTCCTCATGTTTATTTTTTATAAATGTGAACCGATGAATATGGTTATATCTAATCAAGTACAATGAACTCTCTGTCCATTTCCATCTTGATAAGGAGATTAATGTGATATAATCTATCTTAGAAATGATCATGCATCCTTATCAATAATGAAAATTTCAAAGGATCCACTCATCTTAGACATTAAAGTAATGAACATTGAAGTTATAATTGAAGGAAAAACATCCTACCTTGATCAAATAACTTCTCAAAAATCCGTTTTAAAGAATTTGAAGGATTATTAAATGGATACTGGTTAAATATACAATAATATAGACTCTATAAGAGAATTGTATTCCATAGAGAACAAAATTAATGAAAAAGTAGTATCATGATTTGGGTCCTAACTATGTGAACCACTGAATATTGAGATAAAGAATCATTTTTTTAATAATGAACATAGATTCAAGTTATTTATCCTTATATAGAGCATAAGAACTATTTGTTGGAAAATATGTATAATGATATCAAATAACATTCATCAATGTGCATAGTATGTAAACAAATGATGGATGAAAGGAAAAATTAAAATGGAATGAAACAACCATTACCCATACTATTATGGAAATTGGAGAACATCACCATTGATTTTATCATTAACCTTACAAATACAACCAATAGAACAATTTCATATGGTTTTTTGGAAGAATGACTTATAATGACTATTTAATTCATTATCATTCTGTAGGATTTCTCAAATAATTATCTTGCAAGGAAATACATTTTATATGTGGTATTTGTTAATGGAAAACCATTACAAGTTGTATGAAATCAAGAATAAATATTAAAATTCATATTTTGGATTGGTCTCCAATAAGATCTCGTCATTGAGTTAAATATCAGTATGACATAACACCACAAAACTAATAGCCAATTAGAGTGAAATATTCACACTTGTGGGAATGTTGAGATCATGATCAATGAAAATAATGGGAGGATGTGATCAATATATTCTATTAAAATATTTATCTAATAATAATATCCTTCATTCAATAAAAAAATGGATTTATTTGAATCTCATCTTGGGATGACATTTAATACACATGTTTGTTGGGATAAAGTTGGTGAATGCTAGATATTGAAACCTAAAATGGTCCAAGAAATGTCAATACCATATATAAGAACATTAGAGTATCTTAGAGTCTGAAAATGAGTTATTCAAAAAATATTTTCTGATAAATATAGTTGTATATTAGTGATAAATTATTCTTCCATATATCTTTATAGAATATATCCATTATATTTTTGTGAAAAGGAAAGCTAAGTCTCAAATATATTATCGTCTTTGATATTTTTTATTGCATCTAAATTGTAGCCAATATACTAGTATTCTTACCAACCTTAATTCATGTACATGGTTTGTTCCATGTATACCTATTCAATAATTACATATAATATCCCTCGCATGTATCGAATATGATGTTGGTATAATTAGATTATGATCACTCTAATGGGGAGAAACTGATGAGGATTATGAATCATACAGATATTGTTATTCTCAAAAAGACTACTCACCTAGTCAATGTAATATATAAAATCCATAAGTAAGAGGATGAAACATGGAGATTATATCAATAAATCAAACAAATTTATCCTCAATTCATTTGATCATAGAGTATAAAATGAAATTTATTCTTTGAAGTTTCGTACAGGGAATGAATGTAATGACACATGATTTTACCAATTTAATTTTCCATATAATCAATTAATAGTCTCAAATCTAATAATGTTGTATCATCTAAATAATATTAACAACTTGCTAATAACAAAAAAAATTATATTTATTTGATCATTATTTTTAGAGCATATATACACCTAATAAAAATATAAAAATTACAATTGGACAAAAAATAGAAAACAAGACAAATATGCTCTAAAAAATTAAAATATTCAATCCCCAAAAATGATAACACTCATGAATAATATTGTATAATTGAAAAAAATTATTATAGATTAAATATAAATTTCAAAATATATATATATGACTTGAGATAAATTATACATTAATAAAAAAATGAATTAAATGTGAGGTATTTATTAAATGCAGGGAACACATTATACAATTAAAATTTTCCCATTTGAATAGAAATTTTAAAATTAAGAGTATTAAGATGACTGTTACAATATTAAACTCACTAATTTAATTGAAAATTTTCAATTATTTTCTTATAAAATGAAAATATAATTTTTTTCATGATATGACTAAATAAATGTTTTAAAATGATAAAGGATGTGTTTAGACATTAATTAAACCCATGTGATTTATTTATATTTATATTATACATATTTATATTTAATGTAATTTCTATTTTAAAAAAATGTGGTCATAAACAAATATTTTGTTTCATTCTTATTATAATATAACCTTATGAGACTATAAATAATTTCTGAAGGCTCATAAAATTAATCATAATATGAAAAGTAGAGTTTTTCATAAAAACAATAATTTAATTTAAAAATTAAATTTCTCTTAGTAATAAAATTATTATCATAAAATGGATTTAATTGTTTTAAATTAAACATATATAATTCTTAACTTTATTTTTTTCTCTAATATAGTTGAATTTTTTGACAATAGTAAACTAAGAAAACATATGGTATATAGTATTAGAAACAAAATACATGAATTAATGAGTCATGGATGATTTAGAAAAAAATAGTTGAAGATAAAATGAATAAATTAATTTATATATTCACCATAATTAACTCTGTTTTCAGTTCATGGAAAATATAATAAACTAATCAATATTATATAAAACATCATCTCCTACCATTATAAATATGAAAACTAACTGCCCCCTCTCTTTAAACCTTTTAAGACTTGAAAATTTCCAAAGGTATTCTAATTTCTCTCTCAACCCAACCACTCACATTCAAAGAGTTTGTTTCATAACAAAACTTCATTCTAATGATCCTTAATAGGTGGATAAATCAGATACGTTCAATGTAGAAGATAATACTCTCAAAAAATATTTTTAATCAATATTCCAATTAATCCTCGAAAACATTTCCATCCAATATGAAATAATTAGTCTAGTATAATAAATATACTAGAATTATATTTTTTAAGTGGAATATCTATTATACAACCACTTATCATTTCATTTTGAAATGAAACATTTTTTCACAATAGGGTTTGTCCACTGCCATGACAAACAACGTACTTCATTTTTTAACACCACAATCTTGGTATGATTTTATATATTTATTATATAAAAAATTAATCTGAATCAATTTTTTTCCTTATTATTGAATGGTAAATAACCATAATAATAAAACAATTTATGTTCCTAATGGTCAGAAAACCTGCCCAAATGAATTTATTTTGTTACAGAAAAACCTATACTCTTTAAATCATTATTATTAAAAACAGTATTGGATTTTAAAAACAATTTAATTATTTAGAGACATATTAAATCTAAAAAAGTATACTTCTAAAGTTATGTAATTATTCCATAAATAACATCTATAATAATCCACAAATTAATCCAACCTTGTAACCTCGAAAGGAATGACCTTTGGGTTATAGAAACACAAACAATATCCTTATTAAATAATTGTAAACTTACATAAAATATTCAAATAAAATAAATATATTTCATTAAGGATATAATTCCTGAATTTAATAAATATTAATTGATTATTCTTGAGTTTATGTGAAATTGTAGTATGAATATGGTGTTGAGTTAAGGTTATGTCCCAACCACCCACTTAAAATTTTTATTATCAATTTTCTATAAAAAACAAACTCCATCACACATTTATTTTAAATTATTTATTTGATATTATTTAGATATATTCCCCTCATATTTATATGTATTTAAAATTATCTTTATTGTTTAGCGATATTCATATTTAATGTTCCCTTATCAATCCCTATCATTAAGAAAACTTGACTAATGGGAACTTGTCTATTTCATAGTTAATTAAATGTAATAATCATTAAAATGTTTTTAATAATTCAGGGTCAGAAAAATTTCACATTTTATTATGGAAAACAATTGTACTTAATTTTTTGTTTTATGGAAATTAATATTTTTCTTCCCCATATTAAATAATCTTTACCTGTTTCCCTAAAACCCACATTAGGAGGAATATTTCCAAAAATTACTTCTATACACATTTTTATGTAGTTACTTAATAGGGAAATCATTTTTCCTGCACAATACTTATTTTTCACATATGAATGTCCAGTAATTCTATAATATATTATTTCATGGAAAAAATTATGAAATGAAATTTGTATATTCATTAAGACATGATTATGTAACCCACATTCCGTGGGAAATTATTTTGTTTAGTCCTTAGGTTTTATTTCTATTTTGGGAATAGATACGCATGTAAATGTCATTATGAGATCACCAAGATAACACTTAATTATATTGGATAATCATTATATCTAATGAGATGAAATTTATGGGTTCAGGGAGTAAATTTAATCCATTATAATACGTTTTCCTCCATGTTATGTTTTCATATTAATCGTTGATTTAGGTTTTTGATGTCATGTTTTATATTGTGGCCACATTCCTATGATGTCATGATCCTCTAATTACATATTATTTATGTAATTCAAATATGTTATTTTTATTCTTCTTTATCCTTTATGATATTAGGTATTGACATCATACTCATATGTCACACTCCGTTATCATGACTACTCCATTATCAAGCATTATAGATTTCGTAAATTTTTATGTTTTACCTAGGTTATAATATGAATTTTTAAAAAATAAAAGGTATCTAAGAGAACATTTGGTATTTTAAAATAAATATGTTTTATTTTATTTATTTTGATATTATTTATGTTTCTAGTATTCAAAATACACTAAGACTCTGGAATCCAGGGTTGTATTTATTCTATATTTCTATTAAGAATCGTGTAATAGTATGTGTATGTATCTTGGTTCATTAAAATCATGATATTTTATTCATTTATAATATTAATTATAATACGCATGTCTAATGTTTTATTGGTTTGAATTATCTTTATCTATAATATATCTAACATCCCCTGATATTTGGTTTCGGTAGAGAATAGACAATGTAAAGGGAAGCACTATGATAGATCATCAATCATGAAAATATAGGGGACAAATGGTTAATATAAATGGGGGGAATGGGATGTGGACATAGTTAGGATGGATAGTAATCTTATTGATGAGCTAGGTGAAGGATCAAGTGTTGGGTGAGTGTATTGGGATGGTTTTTATTGTATACTAAGGGTTCACTTTTTTTGGGTGGTTTCCTTTTTTTGTTTTGGAAGGGAATTGACCTGTCCTTGGGGGCCACGGTGATGGATGATGGGTAATGGTTTTAATAAAGAATTTTAGGGAGTTTTATATTTATTTTGTGTCTTTTTGTAATATGAGATACTGTTTAAAGCCTTTTCCAGGATTAAAATCATCAATTGGTAAGTGAGCTAATGGAAAAAATATATTAGTGTGAGAAGTGTTAGTAATTAAAATAAAAAATGTTTGGAAATAATACCTTATTTATAGGACAATGATATATGGTGAAAGGATTATTAAAATAGTAGTGTAATATTTAATTGAGATATGGGGAGGTTAAATTTCAAGACACTAGTGTACGGTTTTTGAAAAATATTTATTTTATTTTAAAACATTGTTGTGTTATTACCGTGTTCATCATATGATACACCTTGATTTTTATACCTACTATTTTTTCATTCAATATTCTTAATCCATTATTCCATGGGATAAACTATCTCATTGTTTTAATGGTCATGATGTATGTAAAATCTAGGGTTGTGGTTAGGATTTTGAGCATGGAGGCACCCCATAAAAATATGTTTTCATTATGTTTCTCCTGCCTTTTTGGATTATAGCATAACATTTGGGAACTATTCTATGGAGTATATTGGCTGTGTAGTGGGGTTTATCTAGGGGTAAGGTGGTTGTATAAGCTTCCTCAAAATAATATTTGGTTCCATTTTTTAGAATCACTCCTTGAGTGATTTGAAATTTGGATCGATTAATCTCACAACGTCATTCCATCGATAATGTCCTCAATTAATTATTTAGTTTCCATTGTGGTGTGCTCGATAAATCATGAATTTTTAGTGCCTCACAGTGTCTCCTCCCATAATATATTGAAACATGAGATATGTTCTCATATTTTTAAATAAATTTTAATGTTATTAATTTATATTTTATTTAATTTTTTATTATGTTGCATTATGATATCACTTGACTTCCAAAAAATTAAATTGTTAATTCCGCCTATTGAATTTATTTAATAATATCCTAATACAATTTAATTCATATCAAAAATGAGATATGGATGATAGGATAAATAATATTCGGATAAGTTATCAAATTAATGATATTTAACCTAAAATGAATCTTAATTAAGGATATTTAACCTAAATACTAAAAATAATAAAAAATAAAAAAATTTAAGGAGAACGTGGTTTTCCTCCTAGTCAATATTTAATAAAAGGATGAGGATAAATACATGTGATTATTACCATTCAATGTATATGGTAAATACACAATCCAATCATGAATTATTAACATAGTTTTTGAGAAATTATTTATTCAAATTAATGGGTTCTTTCTCACTTCTCTAATTATCACCATATCTATGAGGTAATTTTCTTATAACCAAGAAAAAGATTAGCCATATTGATTGTAGTTTAATTTTTAATAAATGACAAAAACTAATTAAATAAATATATTATATGAATAATGGTTTTATTTTATCAATATGTGTTGGTCATGACACTTCCTAGAATAATAATAGTAAATGGTTAGATTAGCATATTCCACCCATTATATTTATGCAAGCTCATAATTCTTCAAAATCCATTTCCTTTACACTTAATCATATTTAAAACTGATAGATTTGACCAAAAAATATTATTTTTTTGTTATATTCACAAAAATGTTGATAGGTTTATCAAATAATAAATGGAATAGAGGCATTCACAACTATGATATCCTGAAACCCACACTCCCAGATATGCCTTAAAAAAACATAATATCCTATATTTGATACTAACTATGGGAACCCCGTCATAAAAAACCATTGATTATTTATTTAATAAAAACTATGTCACATTATTATATTCCCATTTCTTTTAATTTCATATTTTTATAGATATTTGAAGACCATTACATAATAATATGAACATTTCTATACACTGTGCATTTTTCAGCACAAAATGGTTTATAAATTTACACCCATCTTTAATTTGGGACAACATTTCATTATTTATTATGGGACACCATAGTAAAAATATCTTCCTTTATATAGTTCCTACATATCCTTATATCCCATGAAATTTATCTGAAAATTTATGATGACCACAGAAATCCATATAAGTGATATAAAAATAAATGAAATACGTTAGTCGGGTAAAAAACATGAAAACCCATAAAAATGTTTTCAATTTTCAAAATAAATTTTTAGCATTTAAAATAATTGATAATAATATATTAAATCAACCATTTATGAAATAAAATTTTAAAAAACATAAATAGAACAAAAAACCATGAAAACATTTGGATGCATCATATTCATAAATTATGTTAACTATTTCATAGAAGACCTTCAATATATGTTACCTAATTGGAAAAATATAATGTCTTCAATAAGAATAATAAATCATTAAAATATGCATTAGAGAAATATATATTTTTCTAACCCATCAACATATATAATTATCCAGTACCATATCATAGAAGAAAATTATAATCATTCACTTTTTAATCAGAAAACTCTTGAAAAACTCATTTAAATCCCTAAGAAAAAGCACCTTAAATTTTTTCATAAAAATATGGAGAAATATCCTTTTATGTTGAGAGATATAATAAAAATTAAAGAATAATTTTAATATGATATTATTTTATAATACATTAATACATTTAGAATAATCAGGATAATAATTTTTTTCTATGATAGGGGTAAAATGCAGTCATGAAATAAATGTTAATTTTTTTCACTCTTCTATAGAATGTAAAAAATGATATATAGGAAAAATCTTAAAATTATTAACATTAAATAAATAATGAAATTAAAATATAGTTTAAATAAATTTAATTAGTCACTGATGTGCCGATATGAACATTCATGAAATATTTTTAACATCATAGATATAGTGGAAAAAGAGCTGGAAGGGAAGCATGACATTATGGATATAATAAAAAACCCCTTATGAAATTGATATATTTTAATTCAAAATGACCACAATTGATAGAAATTGTAATGTTTTTGAATGAATCTAGAATTTGAAGAAAAGTATGATAAAATACATCTATATTAAAGTATATACACCATAAAAATTCGATGGTGAAAATTGTATAAGTATCAATGAAATAAAAATATGATGAGAAATCCTTTATATTGATTCTATTATTCCATCATTCAATATCTAACTATAAAATAATAAAATTATATTAGTTATTCACTTAATTTAATAATATTTTCATTTTAATTCAATTATTATTATTTATTTTATTTCATCTATTTCCATGTTTTATATTAGTTACTAAACAAATTAATTTTATATTAGACGTTTTTAGACCATTTGATGCATAAACATTGAAATAGATTAGTTGGGTTGACCCATGTCAATGTGTTCAAGGTTATATAATCTAAAAAAATTAAAAATTATTATATTTATTCATTCAATATAATTATAAAACATTCAATGTGTGGTAAATATAAAAAACGACATACACCACTCATGGAGAAGGCTTTCTACATATATTCATGACCGATGATTACATTTTTTTAATTGATGAAAAGGAAATAATGTCAAAAAATATTTAAATTTATAGAATTATTATAAAATGATAATTATTATATTTATTCATTAAACATATATTTATGATTATTTATGGTTCATGGGGATGAAAAATGATTTATATCACTTCTTTGAGGTTGTAACTTGTATGTATGCATGTGGAATGTTTTCATTTTCTATAGGATGAAAATGAGGAAGAAATTAGTTATTATATAAACATAATAACATTTATGTATAGAAAATATATTGATTTATTTGTATTAGGACTGTTATAATGTATTTAATGGAAGTATAAGATGAAATAAATGTCAGAAGATTATATTAGTACATATATATCTTCTTTGGATATATTTCATCATCTAACACATTCAATAGTATTTGAATAATCTTTTAATGAGTTAAGGAACTCTATATTTTCCATAAAAGAGTAAGAGATGAATTTTATCAGAGTTATTCCATTATATGGTGGTCATGGTGTGTGAATATTTTAATATTTGAGGTTTAGTTTTATAAGTGAGAGGATTAGAACCCATGAAAATATTAAGAACATTAAAATATAATAAAAATATTTCAATTAATGTACATCTGTTTTAGTGAAATTTTAAAAATAGGGTAAGGTAATTTCTATACACACTCAACCTATCAAACTAAATATTGTATTTCAATGGATTTAAATCATCTTTTTTTATTTTTACACCCTAAATAAACTTTTTAAAAAATATTATGGAAAAAATATTTACGATGATAAATGTTCTATATGACTAAAAATGAAATTGGGATCATTACCAAATTAGAACATTATTCTATCAAATGTGGAATTAAATTATAAAGTTTTAATTTTTATTGGTGGTAAATATTAATTTTTCTAAAAATTTATGTTTAACATAAATAAGAAATATTTAGAAAAAAACATTTTAATAATAAAATTAATTTTTCTAAAATAATGTATAATGTTGATTCTTATTTAATTAATATGATTATGTTTAATAAAATGAGAATTATTTATCTTTAAAAGCATTCATAACCTACCACACATAGTCCCATCCAGGGATTGTAGAAAACTGATGGTGACACCCCAAGATCTCGTCTAATAGGCCCGGGGTGGATGACAAGCACCATGTAGTCATATTTCAAAAAATGACATACCTTATCATAAAGAAAATTTTTACATGAAACACCAAAAGTTATATAATAGTGTAGACATATAATAAACTAAGAAATCTAGGGAATGGAAAAAATCAATAATATCTTGGAAATAAATTATAGTGTGGAAGAAAAATATCAAAGAATCTAAAATTGAAAAATACAAGCCTAGACAAGAAGGAAAACGGTCTCTAAACTACAAAAAGATGGAAAATAAAAAAATGTATATGATAGCTCAAATTATAATCACTATGTATGACCACTGAGTATGTCAATATCTAAATGTAAATTATTATCCATCGATAGAAGGTCTAAAAAGGTCACTTCCATGCTACGAATCATATTCAAAAGACACAAAACATGTAGGGTAATTCTATAAATAGGTGAGTATAAATATACTCATTAGGATTCCCTAAAAAACAAGAGGTATTTAATAGAATATAACTTTCATCTCAACCTATAATACATGTGGGATATGAAACTCGAATATGAAATTATTATAATTAATCCATTGTCACAGAAAGACTGGAATCATAATCTCTATAACAAACTAGGAATGATGGGGAATTATAAAACTCCAAAGGATCCATATTCAATACCAATAACCACGCATTACCTAACTTGAATCATAATGGATTACCCAATCCTCACAACTGAGTACCATGATTGAGAGAGTATTGAATCCAATAGAGGACCCACTCACTATTAGAGAACGATGATGGGAGAGTACCACTCTATAAGTAGAGGACATGGACTATTTATAGTTTCGGGGAGTACCAAATCTACCTAAATAAAGGATATGGGGGACTGTACCATAGTGATTAAAAAGATTTATATCCCCCTTAGTCACTCTTATGATTACGCCTCGTCACAATGATCAATAAACTATCGTTGGAAGAAGTATCTCACTCATAACACCCCATGATGTCCCTCTAACTCAGAAATAAAGGAAACTGTCATGTAATACATAGAATTATAATTAGAATGTGATACTCTTTGGATACAATTTGAGTTTTGAAGAATGAGATTTTGGAACCAAGGTTGTTCTTTTCTAGAAATGGAGTGTGATTTCTATTTGTTTTTAATCCACACATGGAAAACCATAGAGTTTGCAGGGAATGTGGTCTTACAATTGTG
Organism: Viscum album; assembly: GCA_963277665.1. Lineage (NCBI taxonomy): Eukaryota > Viridiplantae > Streptophyta > Magnoliopsida > Santalales > Viscaceae > Viscum > Viscum album. The sequence continues at coordinate 838,716,592 of OY728166.1, read as the reverse complement.
AAAAAAAGAATTATTTAAGGTAGCAGAGTTTCCCAAGGATTGCCAAAAAATTTAGCCTTAAAATCGAATATTTTTTGGGGAAAAGGAAGTATTTCTTCATAGGAGTAAATGAGATGTAGAATGGTGGAGAAAATTGGGAATGTAAGGGAACCGTGTAGCACAAGTGAAGAACCATATACCATGTATCAAGAAAGGTCTAAAGATCATGAAGGCTTCTACATGGACCACAGATGAAAATAGTTCACCGAATAGAAAATAGTTCGTGGTGAAGGTTTGGGGTTCATGGTGGGGATCATAGTTCCTGAGAGACAAATGGTCTTCTAGATAGTAGAAATAAGATAGTGTTTTGAAGAGTTGTAAAGTGTGTCATTTGCCGAAATGAGGGGGTGATTTGTGACATTGTATAAGCAGAATGGAGGTACAAAAAATAGATAAGAATAAGGTTTCATAGGTGAAGTGGTTCATGGTGACGGATGAAAAAGATACAAGATTTTTTAAAATCTTAGATTATCATATTTTTCGGATCTATTTACCTATATAAGGAGAACTAATTCATTAATTGAGGAAGTTATTTTTGATAAGAAATCCGGGAGGAATCTTGTAAAGGCTGAAGTGTCTCATGGGAAGAAAACTCCATGAAGGTAGATGTGGTCCACGACAAAGGAAAATTTTTGTGGAATGAGTGGTTGTCTGTGGTGGAAAAAATAGTCTATGGAAGAGAGTGTGGTTTTTAGAAGAAGTATTTAAAGTATGTGAAGAAGGGTAGTATGTATCACAGCTAGGTAGTACATAGAGTAGGGCAGTATGTATAGTAGGGTAGTATGTGGTGAAACCCAGTACACATAGAAAGGATCCTAGTATGCAGAAGAAGTCACACAGTATGCGGAGGAACATTCCAGTTCATAGAGGAACAATTCATGAACTAACAGTGTCAAGAAGAGTGAATTAACTATATGGGTAATAACGAGACTTCAATAGAGCATTTATCTTCAGTTGAAGATGAATGATTTATTTTCGACTAATTAAAGCAAAATTCATGTAGATAAACTAAGTTCATACTCTTTATAATATAGTGAGATAGGGGGAGTCCACATATGTAATCAAAGAGATGCAGTGTGATATCTCTAAAACAATATAATGTTAGTTTACATTGCATATAGTAACTCTTATAAAAAAAATTTACTCCTAAACTACTCAACATTAGACGACATTGTTATGAATGAAAACCTCTCGTAATATGGTCCGTGGACATAGGCCATAGTGGTGAAACAATAAATATTTTTATGTCCTAAATTTTCTAATCACAATTTGTTTTCAGCACTTTCTAATTATATAGGTTTTATAGGTTCCTACCAATGTGGATACACGATCCATTATTTTAAAAGAAAAAGTTGAAACCCTAATTGTCCCCTCCCCTCTCAGGGTGTTTTGGGGTCCTACAAGTGGTATTGAAGCACAAAGGTTGTTTCTGTTATATATTTACATCATTTTTACCATTTTTAATAGAGTGAATTTATCAGGAGTCCACCTCTTTGATAAAATAAACTTACAATTCTTGAAGAATATGATGAGTTCTCGTCTAAGATCTCTTATAATGGATAGTCATGTTTTCCACTACATAAGGAATATCGGCCACTAATCCAAATATATTATCTGTGACTGATATAGAAAAGAAAATGCTTGATGTAGATTCTAAAGAAAAGAATGGCCTCACTGTATCTCTTTCTGATTAGATATATTGAATGGTGATTATTTTTACATCAGCAATGTATATGTGGGAAAAACTGGATAATATTTATAAAGGTGAAAACAGTATGAAGGAGAAAAAACTAAATGTTTTTCACAATGGGTTTTATGATTTGAAGATGCATCCTCAGGAAAATGGAGATACATTTTTCAATTAAATTCCTGTTTTTGTTGGATAAATATGAGAAATGGTTGAATAAATCAAAGCCATTGATATTGTGCATAAAATATTCCGATTATTTTCACCTATTTATACGGAAATGGTGTCCCCCCTTTAGGAAAGGGATCTTTCCAAACATTATTTGAATGATCTGTTATGAATCCTAGTGGCATATGAGATGAGATTCAAAATAGAACATTCAAAGACTCTAGTAATCAAGTAAATGGAATTAAAATCCATAGAAAAACATGAAATTTCAAGAGATAGTATTGATAAAGATAATGAGGGAAAATAAATTCTTTCTCTAAATAATAAGAAATTAAATTAATGAAAAGAAAAGTTTGAAATCATGTTACCTTGGGATTTTTTTGGTGGAAGAGTTGGGTACATTTCCCCTCAATGCACAAGAATGTTTTATGATTTGGAAAGTGTAGTTAGAGGCATGAAGAATCATTGGAAAAAGGATTTTCAAAAAGGGATACTTCAATTATAGTAAGAAATTACAAAGAAAGTTTTTTCTGTGAGGTAAAAGATGATGATAGTGAATTGTTTGAGGTAGAAGAACTAGAGAATAAATATAGAATCCATGCATTAATGATGGATACCATTTTAAATCGTAACCATCAGAAGACGGAGCAAGCCATAATCAGTTGAACAATAATGTTGTTCTCTAGATTCAACTTATGTATGAATTTTGAAAGCATGATAATTAATACAAGAGATGAAAAAAGTGGAAGAAAATTGAGGAAGACTCTTCAGAATATGTTGATATAATGGAAGCTAAAATTGATTAACTTGGGGAATTAATAATGGAAAATTCCAAAACATTTCAAATCTCAGAATATATAATTTAACTAATGCTCAAAATTTATGAATAGTAAAAATAAATTAATGACCTTACATATAGATTGGAGAATAAGTTCAAAACTATTTTAGGGACATGAATAAGAATTTGTCACTCTTAGAAGTAAACATTAAAGTGAATCATTTCCAAAATAAACAATGAAAATTCAGTTTTGAAAATTCTCAGATGTTGGGATTCTAGAGAGAGTTAAGTGTGGTTCTGATGGATTTGAAAATGTTATGAATGATAAAAGACCCTCAAGAATGTGAATTAGTGTAATTGGTTGTAATGCTAAAATGTGGAATGTTGGAAGTAAAATGGGCCAAAATAATGGAATGATGAAAGTTAGACATATCATAAAGACACTAGAATTCCAAATAAAAAAATTCTTAAATAATACTAAAAGGACGACTGATACCCATCCTTTAGTATCCAATGATGATAGATTGTCATGAAATCCTTCAATTAAAAATTATATAAGATGAAACAGAAGTCAAAATCAATTCCCACTTATGAAATGACAATCCATTGGCTATTTAAGTCATACTGTGTCATACTGTGAAGATGATAAGATATATTTGTATGGGTAAGAGATAGGAAGTGAAAAAATATAACGAATTCATATCATAATTCCTATATAAGAAATAATTCCTATGTATATTATTTTTTCTGTTATAAAATTGTCTATAAAGCTATAGATTTGAGGTAGAGGAATGGAAGGAACAATTCATACAGAACTTAGAGACAAGTCAATACTCACTAACCATATTGTTTTGTTCTTATAAACATGTTCTCTTCATTGTAAAAAGATTGTGAGTATGATAAAACAATGCACATGGAAAATAAATATGAAAATCCATGTTTATCCTTCACTCAAACTAATATTTCATAAAATGAAAAAAGGAAAATTGAAAAATCTATCCTCGTAGAAGTAGCGCTAAAATCTACCAAAAAATATAATCACATGGATTCTTGATACTTTATGTTCATCCCATATTATGGGAAATGTAAAACTATTAAATAATTTCAAGAAAAAGTTCAAATAAATAGTGATATTTGGTTATGATGGTTCTTAAAAGATCAACAATAGTGGAAGTACTGAACTGGCCAATGGTAAGATGAAGAAGAGAGAATTTCTTTGTGTGGATGGGTTGCAACATAATCTACTGAGTGAGTAAAATCTATGTCTCAGGACTTATAGTGGCATTCAATAAAGGGGGTGCACTATAAAAGGAATAACATGTGATTATCTCCTGAAAGGTTTTAGAACAGATGAAAACCTATATCAAAATGATAGTAAAGAGAACATTTTCTACATGACTATTGATGAAGAAAAAAAATTGTGGCACTAGAGTTTGGTTAAAATCATTCAACATGAAATTAAAGAGATGTCTAATTTGAATATAGTCATGGATATCCCCAATCTGAATCATGAACAAGAAAAGACATGTGGTTCATTCATTCAAGGGAAGGTGGTTAGCAGTTCATATTGACCAAAGGAGAAAAGGGAATAAAATCTTATTGATATCATTCACACAGACATATGTGGTCTGATAAATGTTTTTGGAAATCATGGAGAATGGTAATTCATTGATAACATTGATGATTATAGTATAATGTCTTGTGTGATGGTTATATGTAGGAAATAGAAAGTACTTGATTGCATGAAAAATAATCGTCGAATAGCTGATAATTATTTCAGATATATAATCAGTGTTTTGTGGTCTAACAATAGTTGAGAATATATATCCATTGTGTTTGAAAACTACCAAGAGAAACATACAAAATGACATGGATGGTATGAGAAAATCGAAGAAAAATGGATTTATTGAGAGCCAGAATCGACAGGTGAATAGTATGGCCATAACTATATTGATTGAGAGTCTTATCTATCTCCATTACTAGAAAAAAGCTTTTTAATATGATTTTTATATTAAAAACTGAACAGATATTTATATGGGGGAAACAATGACAAACATTGAGTTATGGAATAGAAGTAATCCCTTTTTAAATTATTTTCTTGTTTTTGGATGTAAATTATTTGTCTAAAATAAAGATATAAATCATGAAATCTATGGTGATGCAATAGATGAAGGAATATTTCTTGGATATTCAATGAATATAAAATCCTATAGATGTTTTAATAAACTCCTTGGAAATTTTTTGGAAATCATTGATGTGAATATCATTTAATTTAGAACAAAAAATTTTACAATTAACTCTTATTCTGATGTTATATTAGGATAGGATGAATGTGTACACGGAATAGTTCCAAATAATGAAGTATTGGATGGAATGAAAAACATCCAAGATTCTCATCATTATGTTAACTCTGAATAAGAATCTAATGAAGACACCATGGTTGAAAAAAATTCTTTTCAACCATACAGAAGAAATATAAAATTAGAAAATGATTGGTCCAATATCATTGGGGATTTAAAATCTCCCATTAAGACAAGAAGAATGAGGAATATTGAAAAATCATCATTATGACGACCCTGCTTTTTATTACAACTTAAACCTGATTTATTACATAAATCTTCACTTGATACAACAAATAAGATCGAGAGGTTTAGTGTCTTTGGGGCTTATGATCATTACATAAAAACTTAAAACATGAAATACAACATCTTTATTGAAAACTTCCTTTACATGACCTCTGCATTCCCTCGTACTTATCATTGCATGGGATAACCTGAGGACATGCATAAGAAAAGGGTGAGCTATAAATCCCAGTAAGGGAGTACACATGGAATAACATGAGGAGTAAAATACATGTTAGACAATAGGCATATCAATAGAGAATAAAAGAAACATGAACATAAAGGCATGATAAAGCATGATAATTATAACATGGAAATGTGGCAACAACACTTAACATTAAATTAGCATGAGCCAAGGCTCATTGCACATGGAGCATGAGTAAACCCTCATTGCACATGAAGCACGAGTAAACCCTCGTTGCACTTGAATTATCATGAGTCAACACTCATTGCACATGACTTATCATGATACTATACTTTACCCAATGCATTGGAGTGCTATAAGGGCACACCCTTCTTAAACATTTCATTTCATGCATAAGTGTGCCACATGGATCATAAAACATGGATTCATAAAACATAATCATTTATTCCATGATAAAGGAATTTGAAATTCATACATGAATCTTTACAATAAATAATTAAACGTTCATAAAGTTGAACACCCTTGATGGAGAAATGGGCATGGTATTCACTACACATTGACATTGGCTTAGAAAATCGGTGCGATTTCGGCAGCGTAACGGCGTGACATAAGAATTCATAAAAAAAATGGTTGATGAGAGAGAAAGGGGTTACTCATCATATTTACATGTAATGGATAGTAAGGAGGTCATATAGATACTTGTCCCAACAATTGAAAAGGAATTTAGATTCATGATACAAAAGTATTGCTTGAATGTAAAAGAAGAGAGAGAAGTTCCTTTCGGAATTTTGGCATAGTAACGGGTGTACATGGGAGGCATTTAATGAGAGAGAAAGGGGTCTCCCATCATTCAAACAATAAGAGGGATGTATGGGGGAGGTGCGAAACCATACCCCAACATTCATAATTGAAATTAAAAGGGCAATACAACTTAAAGAAAATTGACAAAAATGAGAAAGGAAGAAAAAACCCTTACTTGGAAGTGTGCTTCCAAAGGCTAGAGAGAGGCTTGTGAGATGATTCTTTGGAGCTTGGGGCACCTTGGGAGGATTCTAGAGAGTGTAGGGAAGAGTTTGGACGAACTCCAAAGGATTTTAGTGAGAAGGAAGTGGGATCTTGGGTGGGTTTATATAGGAAAGGTGAGAGAATTCTTTATTATTTAGGTTTTGGAACCCTTATATTAAACTAATCCAAACCACAAACCATCCCATGGTTTTTGCCCATGGTTTCTGGAAAAGGAATGAGGAAAAAATATTTTATAAGGCCCAAGTCCGAACTTATTAAAATATTAGGGTTTCTTATGTGGAGGTGAGTCACACTCCCATGAAAAATTAATTTAAAAAGGCAAAGTGTTGAATATGTCTTGAGGGGTTCATTAATGCTTTGAAAAGTAAGTCAAAAAAACCCAAAACCTCATTATTTTAATGATAAAACATATATTTTCCGAACTTAAGGATTATGGTACTTTATTAGATCACTATTGGGTCATTATGATGTCATAAAACACATTATATATTTTAAAGGTATTTAATTTTTACCCAAAAATTTGACTGTCTCAGAAAATTATGAAAAATTCACCGTTGGATAATTTCGACGTCCTGATTCCAAGAATAACATTTATTTTATCTAAATAATTTTCTAAAAATGTGAATTTTCAATTTTAAAATAAAAACCGACATTTATCAAAAATGCACGGGTTTTGACAGAAATGGCTTTCAAACCTTAATAAAAATTTTAATTGCATTCATAAAATTATAAGATCATTTATATTTAATAAAAATTAATTTAATAATAATATTATTATATTATTAAAATATTATTTAATTCAAAAATCCCTTAATTTAATAAAATAGATTTCTTAATTAAATAATAACTAAAAAAACCATTTGTACTTTAAAAACTATTTACAATGTATCAAAAATGACTAGAAATTATATTCATTATTATATACAAAAAAAATAATGTACATGAACATAGTACTACTTGTTTGTTACATAACCCCTTAAAACAACCACATAAGACCTAAGGGTAAGGTGAGCGATGGTGACAGACTCTTGGGGTGGCTCGGATAACATCGCTCGAGTGGTAATCTCGATAAACTTCCACTTTTCCCGTAGACGGTCCCGTTCGAGCTTGACATGGTGAAGCTCAGCTTGGGCTTGGTCAAGGGAGAAGCCCAAGGATGCCACCTCTTTTCCGAGCTCCGATAAATGGGCTTCGTATGGGGTATTTCTACTGGATGAGGCCATCGCTTCCTTTGTCTGAGTAAAATTGGGTTCGTTAAAGCCTTATATTTATACTAATCATGTGATCACTATTCAACGGCTATAAAAGTAATTGTCTCAACTCTTATCATAAAACCAAAGAAGTTTACGTCTTATAAAAACATTTTTTATAAAGATACATTTAACTGGATCAAGAGGGATTTTCCATTAATGCAACTTTGGGTCGTTACAATATTCCCCCCTTAAGAAATTTCGCCCTCGAAATTTTCCTTTTCCCACTAAAATAGATGTGGGTAACTCAGCTTCATCATATCCTCCGATCCCTAAGTTACTTCTTCAAACATGTGGTTTCTCCACAACACCTTGACTAGGGGCATTGCCTTATTTCGTAGAACTTTTTCTCTACGATCTAAGATCTTCACTGGTTTCTCCTCATAAGAAAGATCATCTTTCAATTGTACCACCTCGGAACAGAGTACATGTGAAGGGTCCGGTATATACTTCCTTAAGAGGGATACATGAAAGACATCATGCACCTTGGCCATAGTAGGTGGAAGTGCTAGTCGATAGGCCACAGCCCCAACACGATCAAGAATCTCGAAGGGGTCGATGCACCTTAGACATAACTTCCCTTTCTTTTAGAACCACATGACCTTCTTCCATGGAGATATGCGTAAAAACACCATGTCTCCAACATTAAACTCAAGGTCTCGTCGACGATTATCTGCATAACTCTTCTGTCGACTTTGGGCTGCCTTGATATGCTGCTGAATGGTTTTCACCTTCTCCACCATTTCTTCATCCATTTCTGGTCCAAGCAGCTTACGTTCACTGACCTCATCCCAACATGCCAGTGTTCTGCACCTTTTCCCATAAAGGTCTTCATATGGTTCCATTTGGATGCTCGAGTGGAAACTGTTATTATAAGAGAACTCAACCAGAGGAAGCTATTGATCCCATCCTCCATTAAAGTCCATTGAGCACACTCTCAACATATCCTCAAGTGTTTTGATAGTCCTCTCTGATTGGCCATCAGTTTGAGGATGATAGGTCGTACTAAAGTTCATTTCAGTATTCAGAGCATGTTGAAGACTCTTCCAAAACTTAGAGGTGAATCTTGGATCTCGTTCGGATACAATAGATAGTGGTACCTCATGCAACCTTACCACTTCCCTGATATATATCTATGCCAGCTGATCCAAAGAGAAATCCTCCTAAATAGAAATGAAGTGTGCAGTCTTTGTAAGACGATCCACAACAACCCAGATTGCATTGTTGCCTTTGGATGTCCTTGGAAGTCCGGTGACAAAGTCCATGGTGATTTTTTCCCATTTCCATTCTGGTATGCGCAATGGTTGCATCATCCGCTTAGACTTCTGCCTCTCTGCCTTCACTTGCTGACACACCAGGCACTTTGATGTATATTCGGCGATCTCCTTCTTCATATTATCCCACCAAATGTTTTCTCGGAGATCTCGATACATCTTTGTGCTCCCTGGGTTAATAGATAAATTTGAACTATGTGCATCATCCAAAAGTTCCTTCTTCAGCTCCGGACTTGATGGAACACATAGTATTTTCCCAAACCGCACAATTCCTTCCTCATTAACATTAAACTCCAAGGATTTTCCCTTTTTGATAACTTCCACTTTTCCTTGAATTCCCACATCATCCTTTTGAGCATCCTTTAACTTTTCCAAAAGAGATGGTTGAGCAATCATCTGTGAAAGGATTGATGATGTTCCCTTCTTTATGATTCCCACGTCCATCTTTATCAAGTCTAAGAAGATTGGATCCTTCTCAATTCTCATCATTGATATAATCGCTGGATCCTTTCTACTTAGGGCATCTGCCACCTTGTTCGCTTTCCCAGGGTGGTAATGTATTGAACAATCATAATCCTTGATGAGCTCTATCCATCTTCTCTGGTGCATATTATGCTCTTTCTGGGTGAATATATATTTAAGACTCTTGTGGTCAGTATATATATCACATTTCTCTCCATAGAGATAATGCCGCCAGATTTTCAAGGCAAAGATCACAGCTGCCAACTCTAGATCATGCTTTGGATAGTTTCAATCATGGATTTTCAACTGCCTTGAGGCATAGGATATCACTTTATCATTATACATCAGCACACATCCTAATCCCTTCTTCGAAGCATCACTGAATACCACAAAAAGCTCCCCACTTGTGGGTAAAGTGAGCACGGGTGTAGTGATAAGCCTCATTTTCAACTCCTTGAAGCTTTCTTCACATTCATCACTCCAAGAAAACTTTACTCCCTTTCGAGTTATCTTGTTAAGAGGGTTGGACAATCGTGAGAAATTCCTCACAAATCGTCGATAATATCCAGCTAACCCCAAAAAGCTACGGATATCAGTTATCGATGTTGGCCTCAGCCATCCCTCAATTTCATATGTTTTGGAGGGATCCACAGATATCCCATTGATTGTAATGATATGGCCCATGAATGATACCTCCTTCAACCAGAACTCACACTTTCTGTACTTTGCATAGAGCTTCTCCTTGCGCAAAGTCTCTAGTACATTTCTTAAATTCTCCTCATGATCCTCCTTGGTTTTGGAGTATATTAGAATATCATCTATAAAGACTATCACAAATTTGTCAAGGTAGTCTCTAAAGACTCTATTCATCAAGTCCATGAACATTTCTGGAGCATTGGTGAGTCCGAAAGGCATTACTATGAATTCATAATGCATGTACCTTGTACGAAAAGCAGTCTTGGGACATCTTCCTTCTTCACCCTTACTTGATAATATCTCGACTACAAATCCACCTTGGAGAAGTATTGGGCTCCATGCAGCTGATCAAAAAAGTCATCGATTCTTGGGAGAGGATACTTCTTCTTTATCCTGATTTTGTTAAGTTCATGATAATCGATGCAAAGCCGCATTGACCCATCCTTCTTCTTGACGAAGAGGACTGGTGCACCCCATGGTGAAGCACTTGGGCGTATAAACCCTTTATCCAGATTCCCCTGTAGTTGTTTCTTCATCTCTTCAAGCTCAACAACAGCCATTCTATATGGAGTCTTGGATATTAGTAACTCCCCAGGTATAAGTTCAATTGAGAACTCAACATCTCTTCTAGGAGGAAGGCCAGGCAGCTCCTCGGGAAACACTTCCGTGAATTCCATCACAATAGGCATTTCTTCAAGGATGGTTTCTTCCTTGGACTCAATCATCTGAGCCAGATACGCGTGCTCATAGGGTAGTAATATCCATGCTTGAGAAGATGGAGCTAAAGGAGATTCATCTTCCTCCTGACACTTGTAAATAATCGGGGGTCGATTCTTCATATGGTGTGTGATTTCACTCTCCCGAAAATTTATGTTGGCTCTATATAAGGAAAGTCAATCCATGCCAAGAATAGCATCAAATTCCACTGGAGGGAGTATGACGAGGTTCACTGGGAAATTCAATCCACAGATTATAACAGGGGAGGACTTATATTCATGGGATGCAATGATTTCCCCATTTTCCGTACTCACCGACATCTTTACTTCCATGATTTGTGGTGGTGCCGGGATTGTTCTACTAATCTTTAGAGATATAAAAGAATGCGTAGAACCTGAATCAAAAAGTATGTTCGCTATTCTTGAATGAATAACTAGAGTACCTGTCACCACTTCGTTGTCAGGGTTCACTTCGGCAGAAGTGATGGCAAAAGCTCTTCCTTGCTGTCTTGGAGGTTGTTGGTTGCCTCTGATAACCCTTGGATTAGGGCACTGATTTGAAAAATGACCCGGTTCTTTGCATTTATAGCATTGAAAAACATGTTGAGGTTCGAACGGAGCATTCCTCTCCTCTGTCGCAGTTATGGGTCCTTCTTGCCGACAGTTAAAAGCTAGGTGTCCTTCTCTTCCACACCTGAAGCATTTTCTCATCACCTTAAGGCAATTTCCAAGGTGATTCTTCCCACACTTTTGGCAAGTGGGGTGCTGGAACTTCTTAGCACTGTTGGATTTATCCATCGGCCCACCATAATTGAAGTCCACCTTACGCTTATTGTCCCCATGATACCCCTATGATTCCCCGATCTCCATTTCAACCTTGAGGGCACATCGGACAATTTCCTCATAGCTGTCGAAGTCACGGATCGCTAATGTGTTTCGCAAGCTAGGCTGCAGCCCACCAAAGAAGCGGTCAACCTTGAATTCGGGGGTAACGACAAAGCCGGAAGCGTATCATGCAAGCCTTGTGAAGTTTTCCTTGTACACTCCAACATATTCCTCATCTTTTTGCTTGAGGGAAAGGAAGTCCATTTCCATCTTAATCCGAAGGGTGCGAGGAAAATATTTATCGAAAAACATCTTCCATAATTCCTTCCATTCCAAAGCCACGATCTCCTCCTCAGGCTTTGTAATTTTGATCAACGTCCACCATTGATCAGCTTCACGCTCCATATGATAAGCATCCAGGAGAACCTTCTCTTGTTCAGAACATTGAAGAATGGAGAAGATCTTTTCAATGGAGTTGATCCATTGTTCAGCGATTGTGGGATCAGATGATCCACTAAAAGTAGGAGGCATTTTCCTCATGAAGCTCTCGATAGCGACTTATTCCTTCTTATGGGGGTTTGGACGTTCCTCTTAACCCGTGTTTCTATTCAAAACTTGAGTTAGCTGTGAGAGAAGCATGACAAAGTTCACAATTCCCGCCCCCATTGGATTGGGCATCTCATTAGTACAGTCATCACACTGATCTTCACAACGGTTGTTAGCCCGAGTCCTCCTATTACCGGCCATTGGATGGAATAAAAGGAAAGTTATGGGTAACACATAAAGGGTAATCCAAAGACAAAAGTTGATGAGTCAAAAATATACTTTTATTTCCTTAACTCATGAGTCTATAGGCTTCAATCTAGGCTTTTCATGATCTACTTTCTAACATATATTCTTTGGGGCATTTTCCCTCAATAAGGGTTCATACCAAGATTGTGAATTTATCAAAACATATCCCCCAGGAGTGTCATAAGAAAGAGTGAAGCAAGGCCTGTTTTCGTTCACCAGTTCCCGTTCGAGTCTAGCTCAAAGCGGTGTTTTCGGGTTTTACCCCTAGGATACATCTGTGCTAGAGCCGTCTCTACCTGCTCGTATCCAGACAGGGATATATTTCTTTGATAAACCACTTACTCAGCACTTACCAAAACTTAGGGATGTTTTTATTACACTTCGTCTTGTATCTAATGCTTTACTAGGGGTTCCTAATCCCAAAAATAACTGAATCTATCCTCGGATACCAACTATGAAAACCCTGCATTTTATTACAACTTAAACATGATTTATTACATAAAGCTTCACTTGATACAACAAAGAATATCGAGAGGTTTAGTGTCTTTGGGGATTAGGATCATTACATAAAAACTTAAAACATGAAATACAACATCTTTATTGAAAACTTCCTTTACATGACCACTACATTCCCTCGTACTTAGCATTGCATGGGATAACCTGAGGACATTCATAAGAAAAGGGTGAGCTATAAAGCCCACTAAGGGAGTACACATGGAATAACATGAGGATTACAATACATGTTAGACAATATTCATATCAATAGAGCATAAAATAAACATGAACATAAAGGCATGATAAATCATGATAATCATAACATGGAAATGTGGAAACAACACTTAAGATTGAATTAGCCTGAGCCAAGCCTCATTGCACATAGAGCATGAGTAAAACCTCATTGCACATGAAGCACGAGTAAACCCTCATTGCACTTGAATTATCATGAGTCAACACTCATTGCACATGACGTATCATGATACTAAACATTACCCAATGCATTGGAGCGCTATAAGGGCACACCCTTCTTAAACATTTCATTTCATGCATAAGTGTGCCACATGGATCATAAAACATGGATTCATAAAACATAATCATTTATTCCACGATAAAGGAATGTGGAATTCATACATGAATCTTTAAAATCAATAAGTAAATGTGCATAAAGGTGAATATCATTGATGGAGAAAAGGGCATGGTATTCACTACACAATGACATTGGCTTAGAAAATCGGTGTGATTTCGGCAGCGTAACGGCGTGACATAAGAATTCATAAAAAAATGGTTGATGAGAGAGAAAGGGGTTCCTCATCATATTTACATGTAATGTACAGTAATTAGGTCATATAGATACATTTCCCAACAATTGAAAGGGAATTTAGATTCATGATACAAAAGTATTGCTTGAATGTAAAAGAAGAGAGAGAAGTTCCTTTCGGAATTTTGGCATAGTAACGGGTGTACATGGGAGGAATTTAATGAGAGAGAAAGAAGTCTCCCATAATTCAAACAATAATAGGGCAGTATGGGGGAGGTTCGAAACCATACCCCAACATTCATAATTGAAATTAAAAGGGCAATACAACTTAAAGAAAATTGACAAAAATGAGAAAGGAAGAAAAAACCCTTACTTGGAAGTGTGCTTCCAAAGGCTAGAGAGAGGCTTGTGAGAGGATTATTGGGAGCTTGGGGCACCTTGGGAGGATTCTAGAGATAGTAGGACAGAGGTTGGATGAACTCCAAAGGATTTTAGTGAGGAGGAAGTGGGAGCTTGGGTGGGTTTATATATGAAAGGTGAGAGAATTCTTTATTATTTAGGTTTGGGAACCCTTATATTAAACTAATCCAAACCACAAACCATACCATGGTTTTTGCCCATGGTTTCTGGAAAAGGAAAGAGGACAAAAATATTTTATAAGGCCCAAGTCCGAACTTATTAAAATATTAGGGTTTCTTATGTGGAGGTGAGTCACACTCCCATGAAAATTAATTTAAAAAGGAAAAGTGTTGAATATGTCTTGAGGGGTTCATTAATGCTTTGAAAAGTAAGTCAAACAAACCCAAAACCTCATTATTTTAATGATAAAAAATATATTGGCCGAACATAAGGATTATGGTACTTTATAACATCACCATTGGGTCATTATGATGTCATAAAACACATTGTATATTTAAAAGGTATTTAATTTTTACCCAAAAATTTGACTGTCTCAGAAAATTATGAAAAACTCACCGTGGGATAATTTCGACATCCTGATTCCAAAAATAACATTTATTTTATCTAAATAATTTTCTAAAAATGTGAATTTTTACTTTTAAAATAAAAAATGACATTTATCAAAAATTCACGGGTTTTGACAGAAATGGCTTTCAAACCTTAATAAAAATTTTAATTTTATTCATAAAATTATAGGATCATTTACATTTAATAAAAATTAATTTAATAATATTATTATTATATTATTAAAATATTATTTTATTCAAAAATCCCTTAATTTAATAAAATAGATTTCTTAATTAAATAATAACTAAAAACACCATTTGTACTTTAAAAACTATTTACAATGTATCAAAAATGAATAGAAATTATATTCATTATTAAATACAAAAAAAATAATGTACATGAACATAGTACTACTTTTTTGTTACATAACCCCTTAAAACATCCGCATAAGACCTAAGGGTAAGGTGAGCGATGGTGACAGACTCTTGGGGTGGCTCGGATAACATCGTTCGAGTGGTAATCTCTATCAACTTCCACTTTTCCCATAGACGGTCCCGTTCGAGCTTGACATGGTGAAGCACCGCTTGGGCTTGGTTAAGGGTGAAGCCCAAGGATGTCACCTCTTTTCCGAGCTCCGATAAATGGGCTTTGTATGGGGCAATTCTACTAGATGAGGCCATCACTTCCTTTGTCTGAGAAAAATTGGGTTCGTTAAAGCCTTATATTTATACTAATCATGTGATCACTATTCAAAGACTATAAAAGTAACAGTCTCAACTCTTATCATAAAACCAAAGAAGTTGACATCTTATAAAAACATTTTTTATAAAGATACATTTAACTGGATCAAGAGGGATTTTCCATTAATGAAACTTTGGGTCGTTACAATCATTCCATTAAATGGTAGTCCCATCCTCATTTGATAAATCTATAAAGGATGAATCATGGGTTAAGTCCATGAATGAATAATTGGATCAGATTGATAAGAACCAAAAATTGGATCTAGTTAACGGACTAAAAATCACAATGTGATTTGTATTAAGTGTATTTTCAAAAATAAAATTTTTGAGAATGAAAATGTGATCAGAAATAAGGCACAATGGGTGTGTAATGTCTACTAACAGATTGAAGGTGTTGATGTTCACGAAACATTTGATCTGATGGTTATACTGGATTCATTCAAATTATTTCATTCCATAGAAATTCAAAGAGGATACAAAGTGTATAAAATGGATTTCAGGATAGATTTCTTAAATGGTGTTCTTGAATAAGAAGTCTATATTAAACAACCAGTGATATTTATTCTTGGTAATGATGAAATGAAGGTTTTTAGAATAAAGAAGGCTCTATATGGTATGAAATATGAACTGAATTCCTGGTACTCTGGGATGGATTCTTATCTGAAGAAGCAAAAATTTAAGAGAGGAGGACTGGATCAAAAACATTATATACAAAATTATAAGAAAGATCAGTACATGGATTTGGTGTCTTTATATGATATTATAATTTGAGGAAGCAATAAAGGATCAGTGGATGAATTTTCCAATCACATGATATCATAATCTAAGATGTCTATGATTGGGGAACTCACATACTTCTTGGTGTTTCAAGTGATTCAAAGAAAATACTACACTTTATATTATCAAGAAATGTATTCAAGAGGGTTTTTGAATAAATTCAATATGAATGAATCCAAACCAATGTACTCTCTAATGTTGGCTGGAATTATTCTTCAAAATCATGAGGATGGAAATTCTATTTATTCAACACTATATTAGAGATCCATTGAAAGATTATTGTACATGACTATGACGTGACTAGAAATTGTCTTTGAAACATGCTTATAATCCCACATTAAAAGTAATCTGAAATAAGAACATGTAGTGGAAGTGAATAAAATCATGAGGATCATTCAAGGAAGTTAAAATTATGGAAATTACTTTGATTCAAGAAGTGATAGTGAACTATAAGTATTTTTTATGCTGGTTGGGATGGAGTTGTTTTTTACAGAATTTCCACAAGCGGTGGAGCATTATTTATCATAATGAAATGTGTGGGTTGGTTGAGTAAGAAACAAGCAAGTACTTCTCTTAGTACATCTCAAGTATAGTATATCTTTCCTAAAAATGCTAGAATTCGTCTACTATGGATGAAGCATCAAGTAACTAATATTTGGGATAAGGTGAAACAACCATCGTTGATTCAGTATGATAACAAGAGAACAATTGATCTTATAATGTATCATGTTTAGCATTATTGTACGAAACACATTGAAATCAGATATCACGTCATCAAGGAAAAAAGTTGAACAGTGTAGAATTGAATTGGATTATAGTAGGACTGATGATCAAGCAGAAGACATACTAACCAAGCCATTACTAGAACATGTGTTAGAGATGCATTAGTTGAACCTCGTTGTTCAACCGCCTCCTTGTTCTGGAGGAGGTTACAAAGGTCCCATATCCCTTTTCATGTAAATTTCATTAATCTATTTTTTGTTGTACTTCCGGTTTATGGGGGAGATTTGATCTAGAGGGTGTGTTAATTATCATCTAAAAGTAAAAAATGTGAATCCTTTGGTTTATTTCAAATCGGAAGAATGTATAAATTCAATGTATTATAATTAAAAATAAGTGAAGGAAGATGAAATTTATTTCTAGTGGAAGGATGATGGAGAATAGAAGAATTAAAAAAATCTTACAATGGGGGGGAATGATGAGAATATAGAATAAATTTCAGTGTTTGGTATAAGGTTAACTCAATTCATGATTCCCCTATTGTTTTTTTAAATGATAATTCCTCAAATGAACAAAGAAAGTTGGATGAGTTGTTTCTCATATATCTGGTTTTGGTATTGTTTGCAGTTGGTGAACTATTTAATGTATATGTTGATTTCCAACAAAACCTAAAGGAGGAAAATTGTTGGAACCAAGGCTGTTCTTTTCTAGAAATAGTGTATTGTTTGTGTTTGTTGTGAATCTTCACATGGATTTCCAAGTAGTTTGAAGGAAAAGTTGTCTTACTATTAAAGATGAAAGGATTATTAAAGTTTGGGTAGTTTCCTAGTGTTTTCCAATTTTGTGTGCCTAAAATTGGGATTTTTTTGGAAAAGGAATGAATTTTGAATAGAAGTGAAAGAGATGACGAATGGAGAAGGAAATCAGAAAAGTAAGGTAACTAAATAGAATGAAACATGAATAGCGTATTGAGTACCGATAATGGTTCGTAGACCACAAATGGTGCTACAAAATACACTGATGAAAATTGTTTATAGAAAAGAAAATGGTTTGTGGTGAAGTTTATGGTTCACAGTGATGCTCGAAGTTTATGGGATACAAATGGTTCACATGATGTCATAAACAAGATGGTGTTTTAAGGATCCGCGAAGGGTGATTTTTTCCGAAATAAGGCGGCCATTGGTTCCTACTTCTAGGGAGAATAGAAATATGTATAATGAGTAAGAAAAAATTTTTACGAGTGATGCAGTTCACAGTGAAGGTTAAACCAAATCTATGATTTGGGTAAATCTCAGATTAGAATATTTTTGAGATATATTTTAAAATATAAGGAGAACTAATGATTTCATTGAGGAAGTGATTTTTGATAAGAAATTATGGATCAATTTGGTGAACTCCAATGTTATTCACATGAAGACATCTCTATGAAAGTAGAAGTGGTCCGCGATGGAGGAAAATGGTCAACAGAAAGAGTAATGGACTATGGTGGAGAAAATAGTCTGTATAAAAGAGTATGGTTCATAGAGTAATCATTCACAATATGTGGAGAGAGGTAGTATACAATGGAATAAGGAAGTACGTAGAGTGGGGTAGTACGCAGAGAAGGGAGGTACGTGGGGCATCCTAGTATGTGGAGGAAGGCTTCCAGTATGTGGATGAAGGAGTGTAGTATATGGAGGAACATTCCAGTTCATAGAGGACAGGTTTTCAAACATACAGAGTGAGAAAAAGTGAATTACACATACGGGTCATAATGAGACTTCAATAGAGTATCTATCTAAAGTTTAAGATGCGTGATTTAATTTAAATCATTTAATGTGACCTTCAAGTTGATAAATTGGGATTAGATTCTTCCCAACACAGTGAACATGGGTGAGTCAATTGAATTTATCTGAGGGAGTAGTGTGGTATCCCTAAAACCTTGCGAATTCAGTATTCCTAGAAGAATGTGAATGTGATAAACTTTATTACTCTGCAACTAGTATAGATTAGTGGACTTTGGTATGACCAAACACTTGTTAGATTATGATCATTGTACATAGCCATTAGTGTTGAACAAGTTAAAATTGATGCGTCTTCGCTTTGCATGTGATTGTTGGTTTTCTGCACTTTCTCATTAGATAGGTTTAACAGCTTCCCACCGACAAGGAAACAAGAACCAAAAGTTTAAAAGAAAAAGTTGACCCCTTGATTCACCCCTCCTTTATAAGGGTGTTCCAGGGTCCTTCATGAGTTACATAATGTAGAATATTCTATGAAAAGTATGTAGTATGTTCATCTGGGCCCATGGTGTGTGGAACCACTCATTGACTTGGGCTTATTTTTCCTAGAACATGCCATGGGAGACAATGTCATTCCCCATGGAATGTCCCCACTAGTACATGATGCGTATTAACTCCCAAGGTCTGGGTTATGTACTCCCGACACATGAACCTACTACCATGTTAGTATCATTTATTTTGTGGGCTCATCTATATGATTTTTTTATTTAACTCATCTTCTAAACCCTAGTCACCACATGAAAATTGTACAAATTATGTGTGTTCATCCAAAACACATTGTATGAAGTGATGTTTTACATAGAAAATAATGTTGGGTCTCATAATTTTCACATGCCTCGCAAAATCCTATAATATGGTTGAAAATATCACTGTAGCCTTTCCCAATCTATAGAAATCTATGTAAAATGTCTCAGAGCATCGATTTATACTTTTTATTGCTAGAAATGGGGGTTTTATCAATTGACAAGGATTCTCCACACCTACCATAATAAAACTAGGTCTTTAAATTTTGATCCATCATCCATGATCCATTATTATATCATGATCAACTTATAATACATTTATCTCAAGGTCCTCTTCATAAGAATAATGACTTTAAAGGTTCGATCATGCTTGAATTGGCCAAAAAAATCCAATCATATTATCAGGGGGGAAATGATGAATAACATGAAGAAAAGAGGTGGTGGGGGATGAAAAATGTGGGATTATCATTGCTTCTTACAAACCCATCCAACATTCACAAAAACATAAACCAATAATGGTGAAATAATTTTTTGTAGCAATGAAAATGCCAATGATTTATGGTTAGGGGATCAAATAAATGAAATTTATAGAAAATATATCTACTCTATGAAACAAAATTAATTAAAATGGATAGAATATGTAAAATAGAAATCACTAACTTGGGAACAGTTCAATTGTTGGTTAATAACATGTTCATTTGTGATTTAATTGTTATTTTTCTTATATTATTCATACATCACATAGATCTTCTTGATCGTTTATCATATATCCATGACCCTGAATTCCTAAACTATAACACCTCAACATAAAACATCCATTTTATTTAATTTATTTTTCTTTTTGACTTTTATGGTTTTTCTATGTGTTTGTATCCTAAAATCATAGTTTTGTTCTAAATAAGGGGTAGTTCATGACTAGAATAAACAATATTCTAGATTTTTCAAATTGTGTTTCCCTACATAGTGGTCTTATCAAGGTCGAATAACTAGTCACAAGACCATGATCATGGCTCCAGAAATCAAGAAAACACACCTTCCACTTTAAAAGAGGTTCCATATGGTCATGACATTGTCTAACGGAATGTGTGGCCAAATTGTGAGATCTTCCAAGGGTTTTAAAAAATAAAAACAAATTATATTAAAAAAATAATTAATAAAAATTAAAAGCTAATCTAACGACCTTCCCTACCCAAGGCACTTCATCCCCTCCCCTTACTCTCAATGTAACGAACCAACCTGAGATACCATCAAAACTGATAACCAAGCCAATTTTCCACTAACCTAAAGAGAGTTCGCAATCTCCATGGGTCGATGAAAAGCACCTGGGAATCAATAAATAATCATTGGGAATGATTTATCCAAGAAAATATAAAAATAACAGAGTACAATATAGAATCATTATATATATATATATATATGAATCAATAAAACATATCAAGAACAAGAAAACACTATGGAAACTAAAGGCGAAACATGACCAATAAAACCTATCTCTTGGTGGTCCACTACTACCTGACCATATCCCATGTCATCCACCATTGGTCACCCTAGCACGAACTCACAAAATGATTTGAGTGCACAAACACCATATATAAAATAATAATGTGATGAAAACACAAAATGGTATAAGTACGGTGTCAGATAAAGTGAATAGGAAGATTCCACCATAGATTATATAAAATTACATCAAAAGGAAATTCAGATATGATAAAATTGGAGTAAAATGAAAGATTAATTGAATTAGTTTAAAAATGGAGGTTTAAACATCTAAAAAAATTATTAAACAAAAGCTATAAAACATTTCATTTCATCTTTTAAAAACAAATTTTTTTCATGAAAATAATTACAAACAATTTCACAAGATAAAGTGAGATAATCAAGAAAATATGATAATATACACTTGATATGTAAAAATGAATAATAATAAATTCAATAGAGTAAAGGTGCATAATAACTATAAATGAATCAAGAATGGAAACTCTAGTGCCAAAATGGTGACAACCAACACTATCATGTATCCAAATCATGTATATGGATGTCATGGGTACAAGTAGTTTATATAAATGGTCAAGGTAGGTAAAATAGTTTTCAATTACAATGGGGTATATTTTAAATACAAAAGTTGATCCATAAGGTTATATTAATAATATTTTATGATACATCTTGGATAAAGGACTTGAAAAACTCAAGGTGACATCAAAATATGTATATGCACAAGTCCATTTAGTATAGCCAAAGGCCACTTCATTACCATCCAATCAAAGATGTGATATGCTAAATTATTATTTTTAGAACATTCTACAAATTTATAGTTATATCCAATTAAAACACTAAATCCCTAAGGCATTAATGTTTTCTAGTAAAACTCCATGATGTTCAAATAATTTTATTTATAAAAAATAAAATTCATCCCATTCTCCCATTCAAATATTCCAATTTTACATTTAAAAACCATGAATTGGGTTTCTAATCAGAACATTACTTTTTTCCATGAAAATCCCAAAAGGTTTATGTTGAAACTAATTTAATCCATTTTAATCAAATACATCTTTGAAATCAATTTTCCCAAATTAAATTCCAAATTTAGTTTCAAATAAGTTCCCTCCAATTTCATATTCCTCAATTTTCAATTCAAAAACATTTATAGAATTAAAATTCAAAGGGTTTATAATACCCATTTCCTATCACAATTCATCATTAAAATTAAAAATGAGCCTTTAAAATAGATATATTTTCAAATCATCCAAAAATAATTTTAGAAAAGTATTATAATTTTAAATGGACTTAATACTTTTTAAAACATGGGTTACACTATCATTCCATGAAGACAATTAATTTATTTAAAATAACCCCAGAAAAATTATTTTAAATCAAGGGTTAAATCATTCAATGGGAGTTATTTTTTAATTAATAAATTAATTCATTTTATACTATTTATAAAACAACATAATGTTCAATTCATTTAATTAAAAACATATGTTGTTCATTTACTAAATAAAAACCCAAAACCAAATCCTATTTAATAAATCAAAACCTAGACTAAAGACCTCAATTTCACTGAAAGAAATGTTTAAAAGTTCATGTAAAAAAATCCAAACAAATATTATATGTAAGACATTTTTAAAATATTAAGATAGATCAAGATAAAATACATTTATATCATAACATTTTCAATTTGAAGTGAAATTGTCCAGGAAATAATTTGTGATGAATTAAATAGATAAAATCATAGAACATGTATTCGAAATCATGAACACATTCCCATAAATTTATCAATAAATAATGAATCAAAAAATAAAGGAAATGTGTATAAAAATGTACTTGTAAGATAGGAAATCCAATCACTATGAATTTAAATAGCGATCACCAGATCTAAGATGATAGATCATGAAATAATATAGAGGAGATTATACATATAAAATCCCACATCAAAAAATCAAGATAAAAAAAACTCAAGTATATAACATACTTTAGAAAGATGGAATCAATAGGTGAATGGGGATCCAAAATTAAGAATAAAATAACTCATCGAAAGAAAAGACCTCTTCTTAGATTGACACTTCGATCGGTTAAGAGAAGATTCTTTGGGACTAAAATGGCTATATAGGGACCCAAAAACCCTAACAACCATATTATGATTGAGTGGGCAGCATTTGGTGTTATTTAGGGGGCTTTGAGATTTTAATTACAATATTGAAAACATTAATTATCACATGCATGGTTTTTTGGCCAAAGTTCCACGGTTAGTACTAACTATGCGCAAACCATGAAATAGGTTGCACACATAGTCTAAACCATGTGGAAACCATAGAGAAACTGTGAAATAGGGTGAAAAAGTTTTTTATACCATACACAAACCATGAAACATCATTCAAATTTTTTTAATCCATGTTAAAATCATGTAATAGGTTTCACACTTTTATTAACGATGTGCGAACCATGAAACGTAAGCTACAGACTTTGGTTAACCATGTGAAAACCATGTAAAAGACAATATTAATTATAAAAAGGAATGATAAGATAAAAAATGTCAATCAATTATATCCAAAAATTATTTACCCAAATCAATAGGTCAAACTACATAAAAAATTAACATAATGTTACAACCTCCCCCTCCCCATAAGACATTTTTCCCTAGAAATCTTCCAGTCTGAATGATAGAACACCTTGACACATCAAAAACTCCCTCAATTATCTTGTGAGGTGAACAATGAATGTTCTATAAGTGAGACTCACCAAATGTTTAAAAACATATACAATTTGATTATGAACTCACCAAGATCATCACACATCTCGAAACTGGAGAAATACTGGAGAACTAGCATTAGTCTCCATACCATTTAACGATTCACCAAAATGGTGTAACATAAAAAAATAACATCCCTTAAACCAAAAGAATATACTTGACCCACTCGATAAGAATAAATGTAAATTTAAAGCATCCAAAAGAAACATAAATAATTGACATGGATTTCTACCCAGTGTATTTACTCTTTAGTAACCTATGCTTTTTTATGAAAACCGATACTCATACCTCGATGAGCTCTTTCAAATAAAATGACAATACAACTGGGTTCCTGGTCTATCAACATACACATCTTAATAGTAAACCAAGTACAGTCCCTTGGTCCATAAAAATATAAATGGAATTATCTCAAACATACAAGTCAATGCTCAATTGGTTAGTACACTCTCACATGGGATATCATTCTGTATATCAAAATTGAGCACTATACATCATGTCCAAACAAGAGTAACACCATGGTAAAAAACAAGATGTCAAGAGAAGGAAACCATTATTATTTCCCCAGTCCACAAACGACCCAAACTATATTCCACCATATATCAGCACCATGTTTAAAAAACAAAAGGATTCTAAAATAGAAAGGCCACAAGAAAGGAAACTCAAATAGTCTCCACTCAAATGTCAGAAACAACTAGATGAAAAACAGAAGCTCCACCACTACATGAAAATATTCACTATATAGTCTATGGATGAATCCCAATTATTATTAATAATTGTTTTCCACATATTATGGATTTTATATTCCCAACCAAAACATCCTCTTCTTTTCTAACAAATTACATAACCTATTAAGTTGACTAGATTTTCCACATTGTTTACAAAATCATGAATCATTAAAACACAACATCTTATAATGAAATAGTTCTCCACAATATAAACACATTTTAGTGCTCTTATGTTCCCTAGGAGATTAAACATCATCAAAGAATTCTAATTTTTTTGGTACCTCCACTTCAGCTGAAATTTCTCTTTGAAGAATCTGTAGATAAGAGATCAACCATTCCATTGGAATAATGGTTAAAAGGTTTTTGTGAGGACCTTATATAAAAGAGACAACCTTATTTAATTAATTTCAAAAAAATAAAAGATTAAAACATTCCAAATGTGATAACATATTGGTATACTTCGCAACCAATATATCATCTTAACTAATACTCAAGAATTCAGAAACATTCTCATACTTAAATTCCTCAGGATACATCCATTGAATGAATACTTACATGAAGATTTTGAAATATCTTATTTCATACATATAATAGGTAATCACAACATCCCTACACTGTTGGAAATTTTCCTACAATAAGTAGTGGATAGACATAACCTTCATAGATTTAGGTATCTTGAGATTATTAGATATCAAATAAAATTATTCAAGACACTTCATTTCCTCAATAGAACATCGTCCTCCTTTATAAGAAGGTGGATCACAATCCAAGAATTGGTCGATAGGTTTCAAAGTTTGGAAAGTCTCTAGGTATAACACTCAATAAGGTGTTTGGGTAGAGCCATTGACAGGGGACTGAACTTATAAAAAACGTGAAGAACTACATCGACGACAATACTGTTGGACCAAAATACTATATTTCCTGAAGGAAATTCTAGGATACATTTATGGACATCACAAAAAAAATCATGACAACTCAAGAATAAAATAATTCTAAAAAATTATAGAATAAATTAAACAAATTCACATCCAATTTTAATCAAAAAATTATTAAATTAAAAACAAACAATGTTTAACCATTTATAAAATATTACACTTTCAATTCAAAATGATAAATCCTATTATAAATCCATCATGGTATAAAAACCCCTTACCAATAATTTTAAGTTATTCAATGTTTTCAACATCAATAAAAACTCTATCTAATTAATAAAACCATTTATATTTAAATCCATTAAAAACAATAATTAATTTTTAAAACATTGTTTTATAACTTCATATAAATGATTTTGATAAATATTTTTGTAAATCCCAACATTTCAAAAAAATCACATTTTATTCATTGAAAAAATTTATAAATGAACCTAAAAAATGTTTTAGGAAACAATTTAATTTTCATTATTAATATAAAATAATTATAAATGGATTAAATTTGAATCAACTAAATAAGATTTTGAAACAACCCACATCCATTACCCATAAAACCAAACTCACACATGTGAATTCACATGAAAGAAAATGGATAAGGTTTAATGTTTAAAACCATGTTACAACTGAAAATGGATTTCCCTTATTGGATGGTAAACTATACACCAACCCCCCAATTTTTCATGGTTGGATTGATAAATTAGATACATTGATTACTCACATTTTACCTAACCATGAAAACATGGTGCCATTAGGGTTATCATTCCATTCTGGTATTAAAATTCATAAGTGATACCCATAATAGAATATAGTCTTTTTGGGAATATAAATATATTTTATAAATATAAAATAAATAACTCAAATTAAATACACATGTCCCAATATCCCTAATAAATCATGTCTCACCATGAAGGTGGAGTGATCAAGCACCCACTTGGAGAGTAGCTCTTGCATCCTAACAAATTATTTATCTATTTTCTACCATGAATCACCCCAAATAACATAAGGATTTAAATTTCAAATATTTACTTTTAATTAATTTCCTCCTATGATTCCATCTATAATCAACCAACCCTGGATATCATCTAAACTGATACCTAATCTGATTTTCCACTGACATAAAGAGCGTGTGTGTTCTCCTTGAGCTAGTTATAGGCATATGGGCATCTAAAAATGACCATCGGGAAGCTTTCACCATAAAAATAATACAATAACATAGTTAAATTATAAAACATCATTACATATATATTTATATATCAACCGATGCATACATATCAAGAACAAAAAAACACTAAGAAAAGTAAAAGTAAAAATATAACACAAAAATATATCTCCGGGTGGTCTAAAACCACCAACTGGGTCCCAAGTCACCCATCCTTGGTCTCCTAAGAATGAATCCATAATGTAAGGAGAGATAATGAACACCATCAATAAGATAATAAAGTGATTCAAAAACGAAAATGTACTTATATGGTGTGAGAAAAAGATCCCTGTAGGATTCCACCAATGATTCTATGAAATTAATTCTTATGTTAATTCAAATATTATAAATTAGGATTATAAATGAGAGAGTATGAGGATTACTATATAAATAGTTTTTAAAACGTTTAAAATCATTTATTAATAAAAACTGGTAAAAGATCCATTTAACCTTCTAGAAAATAACAAAAATTCATGAAAAGAGTTCAAAACCATTTCTCAAGATAAAGTCAAATAATTAAAAATGATTATAATATGAACCTGATATGTAAAGATGAATTAAATCAATACAATTGAGTCATGGTGCATAATAAATATAAATGAAGCAAGAAATAAAACTATGGTGGAAATGGGGACAAGCACCATTATCATGTATAGAGATCAAGTATATGGATTTCATGCGTATAAGCAGTTTATATAAATTAGAAAGGCCTGTAAAACAATTATCAACAATAATGGAATATAGTTCAAATAAGAACTTGTGATCCACATAGTCATATGCATATGAATTTACAATAGTTATAGGCTAAATTATTCCACACAGAGAATGTAAAATGACAATATGTATATACACACGTCCCTTTGGTATGGGAAAAGGTAACTTCTTCACCGTCCTATCAGATATGTGATATGATGAGTTGTTGTATTTGAAAAATGTAGAATCATAGATTATTGTACAATTAACAAAATAACTACCTTAGGAGTGTATATCTTCTAGTATAAAATCAATGAAGATAAATTAATTTATTTAAAAAAATCAATTCATCCAATTAACCATTTAAAATATGGTAATTTTCCATTAAAAAACCAAAACACAGGTTTTTAATGCAAAAAATCATTTTTTCACCATAAAAACAAATGGATTCTATAAAAAAAATTCTTTCATTTTTATCAAATAAATATTTAAAATCAATTTCATCAAATCAATTTTTTTAGATTAAATACCACAATTTAATTTCAAACATACTCGATCCAATTTCAATCCAATCTATTTCATATAATTCAATATTCAAGAGGACTATAATACATACTTCCTTTCACAATTAATCAAAAAAAAATGAAAACCATCATTCAAGAAAATTATTTATTTGAAACCATACCTAAATAATTTAAATGAAGGATTATAATTTTAAAAATATTGGTTACATTTTAAAACATGTTTTTACATCCTCATTCCATGAAGACAAATCATTTATTTCAAATAACCCATGAAAACAATTCTAAAAAAATTTAGAACATTAAAAGGGTCTTCTTGGTAATTTAATGAATTAAATCATTTTAAAATATGTTTAAAACATCAAATAGTTCCATTCATTTAATTAAAATCAATTAATTTCATTTAATAAATCATAACCCAGGGAAACCCCATTTAATAAATCAAAACTCAATCCAAATACCTCAATTCCACAAAAACAAACTTTTAAAAGTATTTTGAAAATATAACCTAACAAAAAACATTTAAATAATTAATTTCTTTTTTGATCGGGATCATGATAAAATGTATTTAAATCAGAACATGTTCAATTTAAAGATAAATTGGTCATTGATGAATTTATGAGGAATTAATTGGAAAAAAAATCATAAAACATGTGTTAAAAATTATGAAACAATCATACATGAATTTATCAAGAAATAATGAATCATAAAATGGGGGAAAACATAGAATCAAATACATATAGAATAAATAATCCAACCACAACGAATTTGATATGTGCCACCTTCAATGGAGATAACCAGATCTAGGAAGATAGATCATGAAAGAATAGAGATGAGATCTTGGATCTACAATTAAGCCTTAGTAAATAATGATCTAATAAATCTGAAAGATTTTAAAACCATTACGAAGATGGAATCAAGATGATAAGGGAGATCAAAGATTACGAATAAAATAAGTCACTAAAATAAATATCTATATTTTTATTGGAGCTTCGATCCATTAATAAATGATGGTTTGGGAGAAAAAATGGCTCTTGATGGATATCAAAACCCTAAGGATTTGATTACAATTGAGTGGGAGTGTTCTAGGTGTTATTTATGGGTGTTTTAGTATTATAAAAACAATTTTTATAACATTAATTACTATATGAATGGTTTTTTGGGGAAATTAACATAGTTATTACTAACCATGTGCAAAATGTGCATCTTGTAGCCTACATTGATTAAACTGTGTGAAAACCATGCGTAAACTGTGCATTAGATTTCACAATTTATTTAAACCACGAACAAATGATCTACAAGATATAGAAAAGGCTGCCCAATCATATTTTAACCACGAAAATACAATGAAACATGTTTCACACATTGTATAACCATGTTCAAACCATGCACAAACCATACAAACCAGGTTGCACACTTTGTTTAACCATGTGAAAAGTATGAAAATGATCAGAATCCGACGAAAAGGGTCCAGTAAATTAGCAAAAATGACACGTAAAGAGATCCAACATGGGGTATAAAAATTAATGGGTCAAAACCCATAAAAAAGTAACAGAATTTTATACTCTCTGTCTCATGACACACCATACCTAGGAATGTCTCCCTCACATATAAACTCCTCAGCATCTTCCTCTAATTTATTATTTCTTCGTTGATTAATAATGAAATTTGGCTATGTGAGTTTTTTTCTCTCCCATGTTCATACAACTCCCTCTATTTAATGGTATCATTATTTTCCCATCACATTGAAAATGAACCTTGGTTGAACCTTAACCCGATTTTGGGTGTTTATTTTGTTTACTCTAGATGTTTATGGTACTGGAACCCTTATTAAGTTTTGTATATTTCAATTTTCATTGAAGAAAATTGTATTTATATAAGTTTCAAGGTTTATTATGCACTTCTATAATGGATTATTTTTAATTACGGATTTTGTAATTTTTGGGTTTCTAATGTTTTTCTAGTGTCTCATAGACCTACTTTTAGTCGATTTTTTGCTAACATTGTTGAAGGAGAAATGTATATATGTATATATGCATAAATATGAGTATATATATGTAAATCTTTTATATATATTTATAAATAAAGTTATGAAAATATATATTGATTCTAGGCAGGTTTATATATATGAAACGATGCATATGTTTGTAATCGTGAAGTGGTTTCAATTTTGATGGGAGTTCATAAGTGAGATATGATGCATTTATTTTTTGAAATGAATGTGATATGTATATTTAAATTCCAACTTGAAAAAAAACTCAACACCATTTTAGCATAGACACATAAAACTACTAGATACCTTTATAGCTGAACTAAGGTCTAGAACACTTGACGAGTCTGTATGGCCTCATATCAGGCTCACTAAAGGTATTATGCTGGAAATCTCTGTAAATATATGATATATTATGTATACTACTAGAAAATTTGATTTTCCCATCTATTGTCTCATGAATAAAAAAATTTATTTTTGCTCAATCACTAAGGGTACAATGATTATAAGACCCAGCTAAACTAGCTACATTGGGATTACCATTTTTCATTCACTATTTAACTTCTTTATTTGAAAATATTTTTAAACTCACTTTTTATAGTTTTCTATATATTTATGGAATAATAAAGCACATGATTCGCTTTCATATACCTTCTAGTTTTTCCATAGAATGAAATCTATGTTTTTTATATGGAGCCACCTTATTTGGATCTAAAAATATTTTATATGGAAATTAGTGAAATGTAATACATTTTTTAAAAAAAAATGAAAACATTATTGAAGGTAGTTTCAATTTAAATAAAAGTTTTATACTTATTTTTCTAAAAAAAATATTAAAATATATTTTTGTATTTCTTATTTTTAGACAAGAATATTTTGGATTTCTCATTTGTGGTAAGCTATATGGTGTCATTTATCCTTTTAAACCCTGTTGGGAGTTCAAATTATCCCACCTATACTCATTATCATTTTACAATTCTCGATATCCATGAACTAGTTCCCATATGGATTGAATGTAGTTCTAGGGTTGGTGGAGACCCATGAGGTCACATAGATTAATGTTATGTTTTATTTTTTCCAATTAAGGTATTGTTTTAGTTTTTATGATTTATTTATTTTCCTATTTTTCTTGGTCTAAATCATTCATAATATAGTTATTCCAAATTCGCAACACTATTTTCCTACCCAAGAGGATTGAAAAATACTCTCAGGAATTTTAGCGGATCGACTCAGGTTCTCAATTTGAAGTCAATGTATGTTTGTTTGTGACCCAATTATATCATATCTATTGGCCCTTTTTTTGAATAATTCTAGTATTTTAGTGACATTATTTTCCAAATTAAAGTATTTAGTCTAGTTTGATTTGTTGATCACCTCCTATTCATAAGGAAGAATCAATTTATACAGTTTTTTCAAGAAAGTTTTGCATTGGAATTTGATCATGGATCTCAAATATTTTTGAGTTTCAGGTTTTTGTTTGATTATTTATTTTTGAAATTTATAGTTGGAGTGTTTTTTGTGGAAACTCTTATGGTTGGTGTTTATTTTTGGATGGATTTAGAGAGTTCATGGTAACTATTGATTGTCTGGAAAAGAATTGAACACCCATGAAACTTCCTCTATTTCACTCTAATGTGATCAAAATATTTCCACATAGTCTGAAAAACCATGCGACCAATATATATGTAGAAAACATGTTTTTAGGTTTTATTAATTTATAATTTATTGTGTTTTTGGTTTATTCATTATTCATAGTGTAGTTAGGGTTTATTTTGGGGGGTTACCTTGATTTCTAAAATAAGGTTTCGTACTGATGTGTTGGGATTCTAAAGGGGGAAAATTGGTTTGATTGGAGGGTTTACCCCTATGTTTTAAATTATTTTTGGGTTATAAAAAAATTAGTTCAAAATAAATTCTTTATAGTATTTTAAATGAATAGTGAATAAATTTTAAAATGAAATTGAATTTTTTTCCCTATTTTGATAATTTTTTGTGGAAATACAGTTTTGAATGTAAACTATCAATTGGTAAATGTTTTTATTGTGACCCTTGATTTTACTTATGAATGTTCATATATGTTTTATATGTATGGAATTTTTTTGTTAGTTTTTATTAATGGATGGATATAGTAATAGGTGGGTGTGAACACATGTCTGGCTTTTCATACAATACCAATAATGGTTGATTGAAAAAAAATTAATTTAGCTTTTCAATATAACTTTCAAAATATGTATTTTTAATTTTTTGGTTATTATGTAATTTTTTAATGATTCATGAATGTTTTTTGTTTTCAATCTAGTTTTTATATGTTCGTTATGTCATTGAATGTGTTGTTTTGAGTTGGTAATATTGATTCATGATTGACATGTTCAATTTTGGTCAAATATTTGTTATGATTTAATTTAGTGATTCTTATTTTGAGAGAATTCCCTGGAAACAATTCATTTCAGATTATATAGTTGATATCTAAGATAATTTCCTTGTTTTTATATACATTGTAAAAAATTTGGAATTTATGATGGAATTAGTTTAGTGTGTAGGGATTTTAAAATTTTTGGTGGTTTGATTCTTTGAGTAAATTTTATAACATAATTTAATTGGGAATTCCCTTTGATAACTATAACCATACTCTAAATCATGTGCTGGAGATAGATCTATAACAAATGTTAGTCCACACACAATTCTTATTGTGTTTTCACCCACCATCATTAACTTAAATAGAGTTGAATAAATCACTTATAATTGTATTGTGATAAGATGTTCCATTCAGCATGGCTACCTCTGTCACCCAAAGTGGTTTTAACGTCTCACTATAGAATGAGGATGTTTTGGTTGGGGATAATCATTTCCAAATTGTGGGAGAAATTTTTATTCTACACATCTGGGCTCCAAAAATAGGACTCATAGTGAATCCTTTTTACATATTATATGAGCTGATGGGTGTGGTATATATTGTACCTTGTTGTTATTGATGTTGCTGTAGAAACCATTTGGGTTTTTCATTTATATATTTTCCTACTTTATAAAATCTATTTTTTGAAATATTGGTGGATTTCATTCACATCTTTTTAAATTTTCTCTTATAGACTTTTTTTGTCATCATGAAAATGGTTGAATTTTCTTGAGATCAATATGATCGTGCCCTATGTATGTTTACTCTGGAATGGTTAGTGATTGTTTAAACAGTTTTAGTACCTTGAGGTTTCTTGTTTGAAAGTGATTCAAAAAATTATATTAGTTTTGACGATGATCTGGTTTCAGTGGTTATTCTTAGGAGTATTCTTTTGGAAAATTTCAAAAAACAATTATTGGCTGATTTTGTTTCCTTTTTCTTTCCATGTTCCTTGTATATCTATATAATGTTAGGGCTTGTGAGTTTTCTCTGGTTTGGAAGTTAATTTCTTGATTAGATTCATAATATATTAGGGAGACCATTTTTGAGAAAGAATATGGTCAAATCAGATGTCATGATGTTCATGATGGAGAAATTCATCGTTCTACCCCGGTCGACCCTGATCATAGTAACTAGTTAGCCTAGATATTGATTCCAATGATAGATACTCATAGAGATCTTGAATATAAAAATAATTTATTTTCTATTGGTGAAATTTATATTATTTTTTGGTGAGATCCATGTTGAAAGTCCCACGGAAAGAATATTCTCTCATCATGATTCATTCATTTGGTGACTTGAGTCCTTTAATGTCCTCAACTGCTTCTCATGTTCACCAGTTCGTTCCTTGAGGATGGTCTTAATATGTTTTTTCATTTTCTGTACTTCAGGTTGGGGGGACTTTTTAATTCAATTTTAATCTTTTGTAGGAAAAGGTTTCAGTTTTGGTGTTTTTTATCCTTCCTTTATCTCGCGATCAATTAAATATCTTGGAAATTTCTTGGGGAATAAAGTGTCAATAGTGGGGTGAAATGTCAAATACTAAAACAACACATATATTTTATTTATTTATTTATTTATTTATTTATTTATTTATTTATTTATTTTAATAATTTTTATTGTTGGTTTTCTAAGGTGTTTTCCTCTAGAAATAAGGGGTTTGGCTTAAACAAGGGGTGGTGCATGTTTTATCATTTGTTAAAAGTAACCATTCAGTAACTTATGATAACCATGAAACCATTGAATTTGGGTCGGTCGTATTCGCATAACAAGACACATGATAATTTTTTAAGCCCCAACATCTAATTTTCCTACCTCCCTCTTAGATAGAGTCACCTCATGGTTTGTTTATGATTTGAAAGAGATTTCTTCCACACTGAGCTGTCTTCTAAGGGTTTAGAATGATAAAAAATTAAATCAAATTGAAAATAATATATAAAAATTAAAACATTTTATACCCTTTAAACCAATTACATGATATTCCCAACCCCCTCACCATTATCTTTATTTCATATTACACACCATTCCCTTGTAGGGATCCCTCATGCATGAACTACTCCTCCTCTCCCTCTACTGATCGATTTCATAGCTGATTTCTAGTGTAATCATCCTAGGTGAGTGTATCAACCACACATCCTCAAACTTCTTCCATTATTTCTAGGATTCTTTATTTTCCATTTTTTTATTTGTACCATGGTTAAACCCTAACCTATTTGGGGTGTTACATATATTGACACTTGATTTTTAGTTTTCTTGATCCGTGATTACTATCGGTTTTTTCCATGAACATTGAAAGTAATGGGTTTTAGATTAGTTTTAGGTAATATTTAAACTGTTCCTTATATTTTGTGGATTTATAATTTGGTATTTTTTATTTTTAGTGTATTACATATTTTTCAAATGTTCCATAGACCCCCTTGTGGTTGATGCAATCGGTCTTTGTTGATGGTGGCAAACAAATGTATATGTGTATATATATATAAAGTACCCCTTTTATATATATTAACTCATGGATTTGTTAACAAATAAATTGGTTATAGGTTTTTTATATATATTTATATAAAGGCTAATATGTGTGTAAGTGTGAACTCTCCATCATAAAGGGGCATTTTATGAGGTAGGTTCCCCATGTCAAAGCCTTTAGATTGAATTCCTTGATCGATTGTGTGGTTCCAATGGGTGTTTTTATATTTATATAATATATATATATATATAATATTAAATGATGAAAAATCCACCTATGATGATGGATTTATTTTTCTATCCATTAAAACCCTGGTTTTTAACCTGTTGGATGCTCTTCCATCTTACTGGAAATGGCTCCTTCTCGACTAGAGTTTAGAGGTGATATGTAAATTTTTTTATTTTGGTTAAATAATGTAATATGTATCTGTATATGCTATCTTGGAAAAAATTCACTTCTATTTGATCATATAACATGAAAATATTGTGTACCTAGATGGTTAGACAAAGGAATACTGTGTCAAATGATTCAAAAGGGCCTCAATTAAGACCCCTAAAAAATTATAGAAATTGGTTTTACATAAAGTGGAAGAATTTAGTTTTTTCAAAAAATAATATAGAATACTATTTTTATATGACTAATTTTCATGGAAACATGATTTTGATTTATTTTTAATGGTAAGGAATTGGGAATTTACTATCCCTGGAATCCATTTTGAGAATTTTAAATACTGATGCCTATACTCAATTATTTTTCTATCCTTAGTCCCACTACAATGGTTTTCTCATGTTGTTATTGTGATTTTATGGTTGGCGGTGAACCATGAGGTCATAGAGAGGTATGCCTAGTTTTATTTCTTTTCTACTTCCAATACAGAATTATTTTTTCTTTATTATTAATTTCCTTTTTTTACTTTGGATAAATCATTCGAAATATATACATTACTAATCCTTAGGATTGGTTTCTAGACTAGGAGGCTCGACAATGCCTCTAAGGCATTGTCACAGATTTGTGTGAGTGCCTAGTTTGGGGTCGACTTGGATTTGTTTTTCATATCAACACCAATAGAGGTTCTCTCATACTATTTTTTAATCTCCCATGGTAATTTATATTCCCTATGGATTTTTCATAATTTAATATAAATATAGGGGAATATAGATTTTAGAATTTTATAAATTATATAATTAAATATATTCAATACACCCCCAATGATTTCACTTAAAAAAATGTCCAACACTGCTAAAATGTATTTCATGTCAAGGGTAAATACCACATTTTGAGTTCAACTGCCAAGATATAATTTATATATGGGGATATAATCAATTTTAATTGGATTAATTTTAAAATAACACATCCATGTGATTTAGTATCTTTAATAATATATTAATTCTGGGGTCCCACGACACCCAAAACAACATGCCAACTATGATTATAATTTCAAAAATATATATAGAAATATTCAATGGTTTATATTATGATAAATACAGTTGTTACATTTTACCAAACTTCATTAATTTTACTTTTAAATATAAAATTTAAATAAAATTGTTATGGTAATAAGCCCATAACTAGCTCTTATACTCCCTAGATCTCTCATGTTATATCCCATACTGCTAAAGTACTCAAACGAATTGAATGGTAAAACTAAATATGATCCTCTCCTATTTATTCTCAATCTTCACAAGGTACCATGAGAAGGTGGCTCCATCCCGAATGTTGATCATGGAACCAGAAATAATGTTTGGTGGGTTATGAATATAACTCTAAAACTATGACACATGGAAGGAATTATGAACACGGTCCAACTACGAGGGTATGGACAAGTGGTATGCATCCTCATTAACCCTACATTAAATCTGAAATGACTTAATGATCAATAAGGATTGTTGTATAGCCTAACTAAATCTTTATGATCCTCATCATGGGGAGAATTATATGAATACACAGTCCTCCTACTCAAAATACTATATCCTATGACATTGATCTTTAAAAAATTTCTTCTCGCTATGGTTTTACATCATACATTCATGATTCACCAGAACCGTCTTCATCATCACATACATGAATTTTTTTCCCAAAAATGTTGTCTCAACATTCCTAGACCAAGAAAAGGGTGAACTATATGGTATGTCATAATGAACCTTGATTGGTTTCATGCCTATAGTATAGTGATATCTTTTATTATAGGTGAAATCTACTAACGGTATATCATCCTCCCAGTTTAATCAAAAATCCACCACATAGTCACTCAGTATATCTTCCAAAACAAGGATGGTTCACCTAGTATTGAAATATATCCGGGGGTTTAATTCCATTCTAAATTGTAACCTTGTACTGAGAACCTCTTGAAAATATATCTACAATGGTGACATAAATCGATCATAAAGTTCATGAATACTCATTATGAGTACTCCACGAAGCCATAGAATTTAATGTATGTTCAAACATCTAAAAATATCTACTGAACTCTTTGAAAAGATGGAATGAATTTTTTTTAATTAGTAAATTCATCAACAATAAAACAAATATAGTAGTGGAATCTCACGATCCATTGAATCCATATCAAAATATCAGTCATTATTCCATCCCTTGTACATTAATGGATCTTAAGAGGTTGAGTTAGACTTATTGGATCAAGATTTTATCCTTCACCATATGACATATGATGAATTGAGAAACATAATAAAAAAAACTATGCATTGTTACATAACACTATAACATCCACTAAATGTCCTGGTATATCTTCTACCCTCCCGGATGTACCACAATGGCGATGGTTAAAATGACTATCAGCACCTTCTAAAAAATGACTAGAACACATCCATATTTAGAATAGTGCGATGGCCTCCCCACAATTAAAAAATCCATTTGGTGTATCTTCTTACTATATCTTGTTAATTGTAACCTCTTAGTCCATGTCACCCAATTGATTCACCCTCACATGCTGGAGAATGATTTAAGTTTTGATGGTCTAAAAGGAAGGAAATAATTTATTAGAGGGGGTGAAAATTCATTTAAAACTTTTAAAAAAAATAATATATCATAGTTTTTTATTAAAAAAACAATAATTAAATTTAGGGTTGAAAAATATAATTTAATAGAAATAAAATATAAACACATTGTTTTTATACTAAATCAGATCACCAAGATCCAACTACACTCGTTAATCCTGTCTACTGGGTGAGAAGATCAACACCCACTATGAAACCTAACTCTTGAAGGTGTGATGATATATTTTAAAACACTTTATTTTATAATACACATAATCATGACCAAAAAAAGACTTTTTATAAAATCCACATTCTAAGATATGATGATATTTGTTTAAGAGTCACACCCTCTGGACCTTCGTTATGATAGGTGAAATAACTAAAACCAAACATGATTTTTGTTGTAAAAAATATAAACTAAATTGGAAAATGAAATATATATGCAAGATAATATTATACAGTGAAAAAAATATAATCGCTAGAGAAAAAAACATGTCAATGTCAATGTATTTTGGGGAACATTGAACACTTTAGTATTAATAAATAAAAAGTTTAAATTTATTCATGATCACATCAACGAAATGATAGTCCTAGAAAATAACAATTGAGTATCAATAAAATTAATTTTTCCATTACATGTCCTAATATTTATTTATAGACTCCTCACTTATTTATCATTTCAAATTATTTTCCTAAACACATCACTTACATTCAAGTGTTTAAAATATTAAAAATATGGATATATGCTATGCATTTTTTAAAAGTCTTATGTGTTCAAAGAATAATTTTAGATTTGTCTAATTAATCCATTGAACTAATTAAATCAACATTATATATGATCACTAAAATAAATGGGAGTTTAAAAAATAGATACTGAAAACCGTTATAGAAATCTTAAAGGATTTCGATAATTTTAAATTTTTTTTAAAAAAAGTGTAACATAAATAATATGTAACTCATTAATCTATTAAATTATTTCCAGTAAATTTACTCTACTAAATTTCTTACACATAATTTTTATATAAAATAACTATTTTAGAAATCAATATAATGACAAAAATAATTTAAATAAACTTAAATTTATTTAAAATACCAAAATTGATCATAAAATAAAATAAATTTATATAGCATCTTAATGAATTAAAATTTTAATCTTCAATGTTTATTTTATATATAATTTATATGAATTTCATAGGTAAATAAATAAATAAAAATACTTTGGGAAGAAAAAATAGTTAAATTTTTTTATCATGATAGTGAATAAATAGATAAAGATATGGTATTCTATACAAATAGATAAAAATGAAAAAGTGTACGAGTAGTATTCAGGTTTATGGTTGATCCAATTACCATGTTAGCCATGAAATACAGTCGATATATTTTATTTTATAGTTTATGCGTACATCTTACAATGTAGTCATTATGTTGGATCATATGGTTGATAATTTAAAACTTATATTCGATCAGTCAATACATGTATCTGATTCATCTTGCATTGTCTATGAGGTTTATCATATAGTTGATACATTATTTGCATGCTCGATTCAAAGTGTTTTCAAAAACCCAATTTACACAACATATATTGAAAATATAATATGTGGTCAGTTCATCATAATGTGGAAAACATTGGATTTTCTACTGATACAATTATGTAGAAGTTGGGGAGTGCTACCACTAATAGGAACATATTGGAAATATATATTTTTAATGGTAAAAATGAAATTTCTATATGATATGTAAGGCTATGATTCAAATTGTGTAATGGTAACCACAAACATATATTGCTCGTATAAGGGTAACATTGAAATAAAACAGGTTATATAAGTGTAACATGAAAATTATATAGTATATATAAAGGAAAAAACTTTTTTTATAAGGGTAGACATGAATTTCATGTTTTGCGCAAGGGTAATACAAAAACATATGTAAAGGTAAAAAAATTCTTAGACATGCATACATTTATAAGAGAAATAATATAACAAAATATAAAACTTATTTAAGGGTAGTTATGAGCCTTATATAAAGGTATATCAAAGATTATGAAGCTCACAAAACGGTACAAATAATCTCACATTAGTGTAATATGAAGCGTTTTATACTTATATAAATGTAAAAATTGATTTATAAAACATGTGTATGGTAAATAAAAATTAAAATATGTTACATAAGGGTAATAAAATACATGGAAAATTAATTTTTTACATGGTCTAAAAAAATTAAGAATAATAAGAATAAATTATTAATAAATTAATATAATATAATATAATTAAATAAAAAAATTAGAGAAATATAATATAATATTTTTATTTTTATTTGAAAAATTAGAAAAAAAATTGAGTAAATTTTTTAAAATTCATAAAAACATTAATAACACATATATGTTCTAAAAGCAGACAAACAATCTTCATAACTAAAATATATCCACCATAATCGATTTTAGATAAGATCTATATATATATTTATATATATTTAACTAAGGTTAATCGTAATGAGGCTACTAATCCAATGCCTCCACCACCAAGCAATTACATTATTTCATACTAAGGTAATCTTCCCACATTTATCCCTTCCATGGAGTATAGATGTAGAGACCCGAAGCTTGATGTACATGGACATTACATTACTTTTGTGGAATACTTAATAAATAACAAAAACAGACACACAAGGACCGTAATAGTTTAGTGTCTTCGGAAACTTGGAACGTAATCCTCTAATCGCGGTGAAAGATCTTCAACATCTCCCATAAATATCTTCCCCCTTTTTTCTTACCTAAAACCTTTCTTTATATCCTGGGGAAAAGAAAAAATAAAAAGGGTGAGCTCAAATGCTCACTAAGGGTAAGCATGGATAAAATAAAACATACCATATACATTTGAACTTAAAAACATGAACATAATGTTTAAACATCAAAATCTTGAGCAATGACATAAAACATGAAAGTACGTAAGGAATAGATCATAAAGAAACATTAAGAATGATAAAATAGCATGGGAATAAAACATGTAATTGTGGAAACCATTAATCACATGATATGATTTCCATAGTAGCCAAGGCATTGCTGCCAAGACCATCTTAGTGGAAAAAGTCCCTTTCTGAATCGAGTTCACTCCGCTTTCCAGTCCTGTATTACTGAACTGGTTTAACTTTCCGTTCCAGCCATGTATATCTCATGAGATATAAAATCTTTACCCAATGAATTGGAGGGAGATATAGGTCCCACCCATCTCATAATTAAATCATTCTTACTTGTGCCACAAAATAAACCTACATCATTCATAATAACCCAATAAGTAAAATGGGTTTCATAAACATCATCCCATCATCACATAATCCACATAAAAGAAATGGATATCATTTCATAATGAGAAAAGTTAAACCATGTAAATCATAGAGACCTTATACTTGAAACATACACATATAAAATAATGTCATCTTAGATGAAAAATGGTTTTGATAAAACACATGAAATGATTTCTTGAGGAAAATATCCTTTTTTCTTCAAAATCATTTTCTTTTCACAAAATGTCATGCAATTTTAAAAGAAAAGGATTTTGTTGAAAATAGTCATGAAATATTTTGGAGGAAGCTTCTTGAAAACAAGGATTTATAAAACCGTAAAAATCCGTTCACGCCGTATAAGTTAAAAATAACATTCTCCTCGTACTTTTGTCGGAAAAGTAAAAAAAAGTACCTCGTAACGTAAATAAGAGAAAGATTCCATACATACCATGTAGTAAAAGTAAAAAATGGGTAAAAAGGACATTAAACATACATGAATACACTTTTATAAAACATGTACATGGATGATAGCAATAACCCTAGTAAATACTTACGAATAAGCAATCTCGGATAAAAATGAGATTTGAAAATTTATCCCTTAACTTATGTCCGATATGCATCGTATGTATCCGAACGTCCTGTATAATGATTTAAATAATGTCATTGACTTATTATATAATCATATTCATTGTTATGATATCATATATGGTTCACTTATGACTTTATATTACCCGTTCCTTTGTAAATTCCATGTTAAAGAGTGTTTTGGGTAAAATCGTATCATTTGTCGTTCGTGTTTTGACTTGTTATTATTCATATGATTACATAGATCATGATTACTTAATTATAGAATATAAAACATGATATATATATATATAATATATATTTAGAATATACATATATATAATATATCAATAAATGGAAAGAAATACACCGTTAATGGAGACGGTAGGCCGTACGTACGCATGAACGCAGTTTTCGTTTCCTTATTCAGTTGAATGGAATTAAGTAGATGACCTAAATATATGTATATATACATAAATATAGTAGCTTTATAATGTCATTTATTTCATTATTATTTCTTATATATACTGTATAATCATTCTTAAATGGTTAACATGGAGAATGAATCTCATCGCGTCGTGGAGACGGTAGTCTGTACGTACGCACGAGCGATGATATCGTTTCCATAATTATTGAATTGAATTCGAGTGGATGATAAAATATATCAAAATCAGAATGATGTTATAATAACTATGTATAGTTATTCTTTACACCATTATACCCATCCATGTAAGGTGTTGGTGGAAAAAACAGATTACACCACGGCGTGGAGACGGTATTCCGTACGTACGCATGCGTGGTGATTTCATTTTACATAGGATGGATAGATGGGGAAATAGGGTTGTTTCATACTTATAATAACATATCAGTATATTAGTGATACTTATGTTATTACTTCATAATGAAACAACCTAATAAGAACAAGTGGAAGAAGAAATAAAGTTGAAAGAATCGGTAATGGACATTACCTCTTCTTTGAAGCACCTCTTTTAGACCTCCACTTAGGGCACTAAAATTGGTCATTGAAGAAGACCAGGACCTCTAGGATGTTTCTAGGGAAGCGGAGAAGTTAATTTTTCAGGGGTTGGCCGAGATTGAAGTCTCAAAATGGTGTGAGGAAGAGAGGGAGGAGGTACCCTTTTATAAGGGAGGAGAGGGGCTCCTTTGGAAAAACTGAAAATATTATTTTATTATAAAGCCAAATTCGGTTCTCAAATAGCTCCAAATTGATTTATTTAGAAGATAAGGTGGGGATGGGTCGAAATCCTCTCATAAAATAGAATTTAGACAAGTTTAGGATCCTATTTTAACCTTATCATTTATATTTAACTTTAAGTTAGATAATTTTACTTTTATCGTGTCTTTTTGTGTTCTTACACTATAAGGTTAATAAACTTACTATAAGAAGAGAAACGAACCCCAAGTTGTTTATTATTAATATATATAACCTTATCTAAGTCATTTTGCCAAACCGTAGATTTTTAGGAATAAAATTACAATTAATAATATAATATTTGTTTTAAAAACTATTTTATGTCAATTTTGACACTATTTAGTAATTGATTTTTTTGAAAATCATAACAGAATTATTAGTTCGAAAACAGTTTATGAAATCCATAATATCATGTCATATTAACCTAGAAAATTAGTGTAATTCATAAAAAGTCTCAAATTACATTTATTTTGGTATTTATAACATCAATTATGTCAATATTTCATTAATAAGATAGTTACTGCGTCATCATTGTGTCATAAATAAATTAAAATATTTAATGTATAAAAATTACAAATAAAATACCATTATGTAGGAAATCTTTTTATATTTCTAATGAATATTCATAGTCGAATTTATCTTATGTATAACCCTATATTAAAAATTATATACTTATTAAACTTTGTTTTTAACTATTTTAACCCTTCTTTAAATAAATTAATAATAAATGTCCTAATCTAATCCAAGTGGGCCTAAATGGTCATATTTTATTCCTAAGGTTGTTTTTGGTCGAATTATACTTATCCAATAGAATTAGGACATGTGTTAGGTAATAATAATAACACTTTTACCCTTAATTACCCTATTTACTTTTAACCGTGGTAAATAAAAGAAAAAAGATACTATTCACCAAAAAATATTTTTATCTCATTGAACCACATTTTACATATTGACATCAACCATGTCTCTCAGATTTTCTAAATTACACTCCCAAAAGCGGTAAAATTAAGTTTTATGAAAAATTCAGTTTTTTAACTACCACTTAGTGGTTTCACTATTCATCAAAAATTGAAAGTTTTCAGAAAAATACCAAAATTTAGGCCTAAGCTATATTTGAAATTATGATCTCAAAAATGATGTCTATTTTAACAAATTCAAAACATATCAGTTGCATTAATTAATTAAAAAATTAATTCTCGTCGTCAAAACATATAGCGTGTTCTTAAGAGATAATAACTATCAAAAGATTGACACTTGTTTATGTCTGGTTTAAATGTGAAATCACATCCAATGACAAACATTATATTAAATTGTAAAAATATATTCAAAATATAATTTAAAACCACTGTAATTAATAATTTATCACTATTAATTATTTCGATTAAAAATGTTGTTTTTAATTAAAATTTAGTAATTTTCACTATTCATCAGAAAATGAAAGTTATCCGAAAAGTACCAAAATTTCACCCTAAGCTAATTTAGATATTTAGAATCCAAAAATTA
This sequence comes from Viscum album, assembly GCA_963277665.1. NCBI lineage: Eukaryota > Viridiplantae > Streptophyta > Magnoliopsida > Santalales > Viscaceae > Viscum > Viscum album. The sequence continues at coordinate 838,672,424 of OY728166.1, read as the reverse complement.
TTTCCATTTTGAAAAATAAAATTTACAAAATTTCAAAAAGTGGTTATTACTATTCATAACTGCTGGTTTAATAATATTTTAATAGCATATCATTGTTTGGTGAAACTCGGTATTACGTACTACACATGCTATCGAGGAAGGTCACGATTGCGTGTAATGCAAGGCAAGTCAAGGATGCATGTTGTGCAGGCTCCTTTTGGTGTAGCGTAAAACACAAGACATTAATGAAATTAAAAAGAATATTTTTCATAAAATCTCAGGGTGTTATATTCTACCCCCATTAAAATGAATTTCGCCCTCGAAATTCGTCGGGGTTATAAATGGTTTACTACTTGAAAGTTTTTTAAATAGAAACACACATCGTAAAAAGGAATACCAAAACCAATATTTAAAAACAAAAGTATAAAACATAATGGTTACCCAAATAAACTAATCACTGGGTTTCCACATAGGTGAAAAATGGATATGAAAGAGAAATCTAACCATCATGTTCTAATGGAGAGTGGTAGAGAACATGGCTATGGAAAAGCCAACAATCACAAAGCTATAAGTTTTTGACGATCTAAGGTACCATCTGATTCATCAAATATAAGAGCACTAGGACAACATTTTTGGTTTTCAAGATCATTTCCCTAAAGTTGAAGAATTTGAATAAGAATAAATACTTTCTTTATTTTGGTACAATCTCACTGTTGTTCGTGCCTTGAACAATTTCCACTTCATCTCTGAAAGAAATGAAGTTGAATTTGTTATTCGTGCAGTGTTAGTAGATCATTTGATAGAATGATGGGTCATTCCATCTGTCTCAAACAAAAGGTTAGTAAAAGTTATTAAATATACATAAGTTGATCTATTGTGAGATTAATCATATATGGTTCTTAAAATGGACTTATACTTCATATATCATACTGCTTAATATAATAAAACTAGTTTCTACTAAACAGGGACTTCCTGTAGGCCAGTGGTAGGCGATAAAGGCCAGTCGCACTTCGTTTGTGGGTTCGATTCCCATAGCCTTGTCCGACGCGATGGGCTGTCGCCCGTCCTACCGGTTGTCCTTTTTCTAAAACTACATTACTATAACATCCCATAAATAATATCGAAAAAAACTTCTATCCTTAAACAATACTAACTTATTTTCAACATAATCCATTCCAATCTTTAGGCGTATCCATAATATTGCAGTCCACTCTCATATTATAGGGAAAACGATTACACTATATTTCATATTACAAGCATGTTAATTCCACGTTGATCCCCATATATCATAAGATATGTCTTGTTGGTCACATTCCAAACATTCGAAGGCCTTAATCATGTATTCTCTTGAAAATTGAATACCCATTGAACCATAGTGAAAACATGAATGCAGTTAAAAGTTAACATTTCCCACATAACAAAATCCTCAAAATTCTATATACTCAAACCATGATATTACTTAGTCCTTATATCAATCATGGGCTCATTAATACTGTCAAACATTTCATTTCCTCCGTATCCCTTCATTATACGTATATCATCTGCTTTCCAAAATATTTGAATCACTTTTCATGGTTATCGGTACCATAAAATTATTGAAATCCACAATACACTAATACAAAAATATTCTAATACACCATAAAAGTACCTCAACAAAATTATTCTTGAATACCAATACATAAACACTTCAATCCATCCTCTTTAATGATTTTCCTAGAATAATTCCTTACTTGATTTAGAAGTAACTTTTATGTCAGGGAATTGAGTCGGGTAATGCCCATGTTCTCAACAAATAAGACATTGAACACCATAACAGTGTGTCACTCTATGTCCCTTTTCTCCACACAGATAACATATATCCCTCCATTTGAGGTATTCCTCAAGTTTCTTCTTCCCTTCTTTAGAAATCTCAATCTTCCTTTGTTTATGCTCCTCAACATGTGAACATTTATAAAAGTCTATCGTCCTCTTATTTGATGAATTAGGAACACCACTAAATTTCACCTTGTTAATCATATATCGCGATGACTGATTCGGCATAATAACAATATCCTTCTCTCTAGGCATTACACAATTTTGTTGCTCATAGTCACCAATTTTTCCATTGGATTCAATGTTAACCGAATTCCTTCTGGTTCCCTCCATTGACTAAAACACAAAAAGAATTCTGTGAGAGGCAAAAATCATGCTAGGGAAAACAACATAGTAAAGGGGGAGTACCCTCAATATCTAACATCTTAGGTTAAATCCTATGATCATTACCGTAGTTCTAGGACTATATCCTATACGTACACTTATCCTTAGGGACATCCCTAGACATACCATAGAAATATCTCTAGGGATCTCACTAACGTTTCACATCCTAGTTTCCAAAGGTTGACTAAACCTTTCCTCTGATACCAACTATAGAGACCCGAAGCTTGATGTACATTGACATTACATTACTTTCACGGAATACTTAATACATAACAAAAACAGACACCCAAGGACCATAATAGTTTAGTGTCTTTGGAAACTTGGAATGTAATCCTCTAATCATGGTGAAAGATCTTCAACATCTCCCATAAAGATCTTCCCCATTTTTTTCTTACCTAAAACCTTTCTTTATATCCTGGGGAAAAGAAAACATAAAAAGGGTGAGTTCAAATGCTCAGTAAGGGTAAGCATGGATAAAATAAAACATACCATATACATTTGAACTTAAAAACATGAACATAATGTTTAAACATCAAAATCTTGAGCAATGACATAAAACATGGAAGTACATAAGGCATAGATCATAAAGAAACATTAAGAATGATAAAATAGCATGGGAATAAAACATGTAATTATGGAAACCATTAAGCACATGATATGATTTCCATAGTATCTAAGGAATTTCTGCCAAGACCATCTTAGTGGACAAAGTCCCTTTCTGAATCGAGTTCACTCCTCGTTCCAGTCATGTATTACTGAACCGGTTTAACTTGCCGTTCCAACCATGACTATATCATGAGATATAAAATCTTTACCAAATTCATTGGAGGGAGATATAGGTCCCACCCATCTCATAATGAAATCATTCTTACTTGTGCCACAAAATAAACATACATCATTCATAATAACCCAACAAGTAAAATGGGTTTCATAAACATCATCCCATCATCACATAATCCATATAAAAGAAATGGATATCATTTCATAATGAGAAAAGTTAAACCATGTAAATCATAGAGACGTTATACTTGAAACATACACATATGAAATAATGTCATCTTAGATGAAAAATGGTTTTGATAAAACACTTGCAATGAATTCTTGAGGAAAATATCTTTTTTTCTTCAAAATCATTTTCTTTTAACAAAATGTCATGCAATTTTAAAAGAAAAGGATTTTGTTGAAAATAGTCATGAAATCTTTTGGAGGAAGCTTCATGAAATCAAGGCTTTATAAAACCGTAAAAATCCGTTCACGTCGTATAAGATAAAAATAACATTCTCATCGTACTTTTGTCGGAAAAGTAAAAAAAGTACCTCGTAACGTAAATAAGAGAAAGATTCCATACATACCATATAGTAAAAGTCAAAAATCGGTAAAAAGGACTCTAAACATACATGAATACACTTTTATAAAACATGGACATGGATGATAGCAATAACCCTAGTAAATAATTACGAATAAGCAATCTCGGATAAAAATGAGATTTGCAAATTTATCCCTTACCTTATATCCGATATGCATCGTATGTATCCGAACCTCCTGTATAATGATTTAAATAATGTCATTGACTTATTAGAGAATCATATTCATTGTTATTATATCATAAATGGTTCAATTATGACTTTATATTACCCATTCTTTTGTAAATTCCATGTTAAAGAGTGTTTTGGGTAAAATCGTTTCATTTGTCGTCCGTGTTTTGACTTGTTATTATTCATATGATTACTTAGATCAGGATTACTTAATTACAGAATATAAAACATGATTTATATATAATATATATTCAGAATATACATATATATAATAGATCGATAAATGGAAAGAAATACACCGTTCATGGAGACGGTAGGTCGTACGTACGCATGAACGCAGTTTTCGTTTCCTTATTGAGTTGAATGGAATTAAGTATATGACATGAATATATGTATATATACATAAATCCAGTAGCTTTATAATGTCATTTATTTCATTTTTATTTCTTATATATACTGTATAATCATTCTTAAATGGTTAACATGGAGAATGAATCTCATCACGTCGTCGAGACGGTAGTCCGTAGGTACGCACGAGCGATGATATCATTTCCATAATTATTGAATTGAATTGGAGTGGATGATACAATATATCAGAATCAGCATGATGTTATAATAACTATGTATAGTTTTTCTTTACACCATTATACCCATCCATGTAAGGTGTTGGTGGAAAAACAGATTACACCACGGCGTGGAGACGGTATTCCGTACGTACGCACGCGCGGTGATTTCATTTTCCGTTGGATGGATAGATGGTGAAATAGGGTTGTTTCATACTTATAATAACATATCAGTATATGAGTGATACCGATGTTATTACATCATAATGAAACAACCTAATAAGAAGAAGTGGAAGAAGAAATAAAGTTGAAAAAATCGGTGATGGACATTACCTCTTCTTTGAAGCACCACTTTGAGACCTCCTATTAGGGCACTAAACATTGTCTTTGAAGAATACCAGGACCTATAGGATGTTTCTAGGTAAGTGGAGAATAGAATTTTTCAGATTTTGGCCGAGCTTCAAGGATCAAAATGGTGTGCGGAAGAGAGGGAGGAGGTTCCCTTTTATAAGGGAGGAGAGGGGCTCCTTTGGAAAAACTAAAAATATTATTTTATTATAAAGCCAAATTCGGTTTTAAATAGATCCAAATTGATTTATTTTTAAGCTAAGGTGGGTATGGGTCAAAATCCTCTCATCCAATAGAATTTAGACAAGTTTAGGATCCTATTTTAACCTTGTCATTTATATTTAACTTTAAGTTAGATAATTTTACTTTTACCGTGTCTTTTTGTGTTCTTACACTATAAGGTTAATAAACTTACTATAAGAAGCCAAACGAACCCCAAGTTGTTTATTATTAATATATATAACCTTATCTAAGTAATTTTGCTAAACTGTAGATTTTTAGGAATAAAATAACAATTAATAAAATAATATTTGTTTTAAAAACTATTTTATGTCCATTTTGACACTATTTAGTAATTGATTTTTTTGAAAATCATAACAGAATGATTAGTTCAAAAAAAGTTACTTCAATCCATACTAACATGTCATATTAACCTAGAAAATTATTTTAATTCATAAAAAGTCTCAAATTACATTTATTTTGGTATTTATAATATCAATTATGTCAATATTTCATTAATAAGATAATTACTGCATCATCATTGTGTCATAAATAAATTAAAATATTTAATGTCTAAAAATTAAAAATAAAATACCATTCTGTAGGAAATATTTTTAGATTTCTAATGAATATTTATAGTCGAATTTATCTTATGTATAACCCTATATTAACAATTATATACTTATTAAACTTTGTTTTTAACTATTTTAACTCTTCTTTAAATAAATTAATAATAAATGTCCTAATCTAATCCAAGTGGGCCTAAATGGTCATATTTTATTCCTAAGGTTGTTTTTGGTCGAATTATACTTATCCAATAGAATTAGGACATGTGTTAGGTAATAATAATAACACTTTTACCGTTAATTACCCTATTTACTTTTAACCGTGGTAAATAAAAGAAAAAAGTTACTATTCGCCAAAAAATATTTTTATCTCATTGAACCACATTTTACATATTGACATCAACTGTGTCTCTCAGATTTTCGAAATTCCACTCACAAAAGCGGTAAAATTAAGTTTTATGAAAAATTCAGTTTTTTAACTACCACTTAGTGGTTTCACTATTCATCAAAAATAGAAGGTTTTCAGAAAAATACCAAAAATTAGGCCTAAGCTATATTTGAAATTATGAACTCAAAAATGATGTCTATTTTAAGAAATTCAAAACATATCAGTTGCATTAATTAATTTAAAAATTAATTCTCGTCGTCAAAACATATAGCGTGTTCTTAAGAGATAATAACTATCAAAAGATTGACACTTGTTTATTTCTGGTTTAAATGTGAAATTACATCCAATGGCCAACATTGTATTAAATTGTAAAAATATATTCAAAATATAATTTAAAACCACTCAAATTAATAATTTATCACTATTAATTATTTCGATTAAAAAGGTTGTTTTTAATTAAAATTTAGTAATTTTCACTATTCATCAGAAAATGAAAGTTATCCGAAAAGTACCAAAATTTCACCCTAAGCTAATTTAGATATTCAGAATCCAAAAATTATGTCCATTTTGAAAAAAAAAATTTACAAAATTTCAAATAGTGGTTATTACTATTCATAACGGCTGGTTTTAATAATATTTTAATAGCATGTCATTGTTTAATGAAACTCGGTATTGCGTACTACACACGCTATCGAGAAAGGTCGTGATTGCGTGTAATGCAAGGAAAGTCAAGGATGCATGTTGTGCAAGCTCCTTTTGGTGTAGCGTACAACACAAGACATTAATGAAATTAAAAAGAATATTTTTCATAAAATCTCGGGGTGTTATATTCTGCCCCCCTTAAAATGAATTTCACCCTCGAAATTCGTCGGGGTTATAAATGGTTTACTACTTGAAAGTTTCTTTAATAGAAACCCACATCGTAAAAAGGAATACCAAAACAAATCTTTAAAAACAAAAGTATAAAACGTAATGGTTACCCAAATAAACTAATCACTGGGTTTCCACATAGCTGAAAAATGGATATGGAAGAGAAATCTAACCATCATGTTCTGATAGAGAGTGGTAGAGAACATGGCTATGGAAAAGCCAGCAATCACAAAGCCATATGTTTTTGACGATCTAAGGTACCATCTGATTCATCAGATATAAGATTACTAGGACAATATTTTTGGTTTTCAAGATCATTTCCCTAAAGTTGAAGAATTTGAATAAGAATAAATACTTTCATTATTTTGGTACAATCTCACTGTTGTTCGTGCCTTGAACAATTTCCACTTCATCTCTGAAAGAAATGAAGTTGAATTTGTTATTCGTGCAGTGTTAGTAGATCATGTGATAGAATGACGGGTCATTCCATCTGTCTCAAACAAAAGGTTAGTAAAAGTTATTAAATATACATAAGTTGATCTATAGTGATATTAATCATATATGGTTCTTAAAATGGACTTATACTTCATATATCATACTGCTTAATATAATAAAACTAGTTTCTACTAAACAGGGACTTCCTGTAGGCATGTGGTAGGCGATAAAGGCCATTCGCACTTCGGTTGTGGGTTCGATTCCCACAGCCTTGTCCGACGTGATGGGCTGTCGCCCGTCCTGCCAGTTGTCCTTTTTCTAAAACTACATTACTATAACATCCCATAAATAATATCGAAAAAAACTTCTATACTTAAACAATACTAACTTATTTTCAACATAATCCATTTCAATCTTTAGGCGTATCCATAATATTTCAGTCCACTCTCATATTATAGGGAAAACGATTACCATATATTTCATATAACAAACATGTTAATTCCATCGTTGATCCCCATATATCATAAGATATGTCTTGTTGGTCACATTCCAAACATTTGAAGGCCTTAATCATGTATTCTCTTGAAAAATGAATACCCATTGAACCTTAGTGAAAACATGAATGCAGTTAAAACTTAACATTTTCCACATAACAAAATCCTCAAAATTCTATATACTCAAACCATGATATTACTTAGTCCTTATATCAATCATGAGCTCATGAATACTGTCAAACATTTCATTTCCTTCGTATCCCTTCATTATGCGTATATCATCTGCTTTCCAAAATATTTGAATCACTTTTCATGGTTATCGGTACCATAAAATTATTGAAATCCACAATAGACTAACACAAAAATATTCTAATACACCATAAAAGTACCTCAACAACATTATTCTTGAATACCAATACATAAACACTTCAACCCATCCTCTTCAATGATTTTCCTATAATAAGTCCTTACTTGATTTAGAAGTAACTTTTCAGGTCAGGGAATTGAGTCGGGTAATCCCCATGTTCTCCACAAATAAGACATTGAACACCATAACAGTCTGTCACTCTATGTCCCTTTTCTCCACACAGATAACATATGTCCCTCCATTTGAGGTATTCCTCAAGGTTCTTCTTCCCTTCTTTAGAAATCTCAATCTTCCTTTCTTTATGCTCCTCAACATGTGAACGTGCATAAAAGTCTATCTTCCTCTTATTTGATGAATTAGGCACACCACTAAATTTCACCTTGTTAATCATATATCGCGATGAATGATTCAGCATAATCGCAATATCCTTCTCTCTAGGCATTACACAATTTTGTTGCTCATAGTCACCAATTTTTCCATTGGATTCAATGTTAACCGAATTCCTTCTGGTTCCCTCTATTGACTAAAACACAAAAAGAATTCTGTGAGAGGCAAAAATCATGCTAGGGAAAACAACATAGTAAAGGGGGAGTACCCTCAATATCTAACATCTTAGGTTAAATTCTATGATCATTACCATAGTTCTAGGACTATATCCTATATGTACACTTATCCTTAGGGACATCCCTAGACATACCATAGAAATATCTCTAGGGATCTCACTAACGTTTTCACATCCTAGTTTCCAAAGGTTGACTAAACCTTTCCTCTGATACCAACTGTAGAGAGATGAAGCTTGATGTACATGGACATTACATTACTTTTGTGGAATACTTAATACATAACAAAAACACACACCCAAGGACCATAATAGTTTAGTGTCTTTGGAAACTTAGAACGTAATCCTCTAATTGTGGTGAAAGATCTTCAACATCTCCCATAAAGATATTCCCCCTTTTTTCTTACCTAAAACCTTTCTTTATATCCTGGGGAAAAGAAAACATAAAAATGGTGAGCTCAAATGCTCAGTAAGGGTAATCATGGATAAAATAAAACATACCACATACATTTGAACTTAAAAACATGAACATAATGTTTAATCATCAAAATCTTGAGCAATGACATAAAACATGGAAGTACGTAAGGCATAGATCATAAAGAAACATTAAGAATGATAAAATAGCATGGGAATAAAACATGTAATTATGGAAACCATTAATCACATGATATGATTTCCATAGTATCTAAGGCAATTCTTCCAAGACCATCTTAGTGGACAAAGTCCCTTTCTGAATCGAGTTCACTCCTCGTTCCAGTCATGTATTATTGAACCGGTTTAACTTGCCGTTCCAACCATGTCTATCTCATGAGATATAAAATCTTTACCCAATTCATTGGAGGTAGATATAGGTCCCACCCATCTCATAATGAAATCATTCTTACTTGTGCCACAAAATAAACATAAATCATTCATAATAACCCAACAAGTAAAATGGGTTTCATAAACATCATCCCATCATCACATAATCCATATAAAAGAAATGGATATCATTTCATAATGAGAAAAGTTAAACCATGTAAATCATAGAGACATTACACTTGAAACATACACATATGAAATAATGTCATCTTAGATGAAAAATGGTTTTGATAAAACACTTGAAATGAATTCTTGAGGAAAATATCCTTTTTTCTTCAAAATCATTTTCTTTTCACAAAATGTCAAGCAATTTTAAATGAAAAGGATTTTTTTGAAAATAGTCACGAAATATTTTGGAGGAAGCTTCATGAAAACAAGGCTTTATAAAACCGTAAAAATCCATTCACGCCGTATAAGATAAAAATAACATTCTCCTCGTACTTTTGTCAGAAAAGTAAAAAAAGTACCTCGTAACATAAATAAGAGAAAGATTCCATACATACCATGTAGTAAAAGTCAAAAATTATTAAAAAGGAATTTAAACATACATGAATACACTTTTATAAAACATGAACATGGATGATAGCAATAACCCTAGTAAATACTTACGAATAAGCAATCTCGGATAAAAATGAGATTTGCAAATTTATCCCTTACCTTATGTCCGATATGCATCGTATGTATCCGAACCTCCTATATAATGATTTAAATAATGTAATTGACTTATTAGAGAATCATATTCATTGTTATTATATCATATATGGTTCACTTATGACTTTATATTACCCGTTCTTTTGTAAATTCCATGTTAAAGAGTGTTTTGGATAAAATCGTTTCATTTGTCGTCCCTGTTTTGACTTGTTATTATTCATATGATTACTTAGATCATGATTAATTAATTACAGAATATAAAACATGATTTATATATAATATATATTCAGAATATACATATATATAATAGATTGATAAATGGAAAGAAATACATCGTTCATGGAGACGGTAGGCCGTACGTACGCATGAACGCAGTTTTCGTTTCCTTATTGAGTTGAATGGAATTAAGTAGATGACATAAATATATGTATATATACATAAATCTAGTTGCTTTATATTGTCATTTATTTCATTATTATTTCTTATATATACTGTATAATCATTCTTAAATGGTTAACATGGAGAATGAATCTCATCGCGTCGTGGAGACGGTAGTCTGTACGTACGCACGAGCGATGATATCATTTCCATAATTATTGAATTGGAGTGGAGTGGATGATACAATATATAAGAATAATCATTGTTGGGCGGAGAAAGAAGGAATTGATGGCAAGAGGGGGGGTTAATTGCCTTTTAAAAAATGATTAACAATTTAAAATCAAAGTGAAAGTGCAGCAGAAATAAAATAGGAAAGACACAAAAATTGATAACGGAGTTCGGCCTAAAACCCGGCCTACGTCTCCGCTCCCAACTCAACCGTTGAGAGATTTACTACCGCTTTCTTTTTAATGGTTTTAGCAAGAAACCCACTAGACTTTACAGGTAGTCTAGAACCTATTACAGCTTGCTTTTGTTGGTTATGCAAGAACCCACTTGCTTTCAATGGTTGAGCAAGAACCCACTAGCCTTCTTACAGGTGAAGGCTAGCTCACCTATGTCTCAAGCCTTTTAAAGGAAAGGCTTGACCAACCTATTCACACCTTAAAGGTGATGTGAAAACCCAAAAGAAAGGATGAGAGAAAGAGATGGGGTTTGTAGGCACAAACCCAAAATGATGCTCAAAATAAATAAAACAATAAAACACGTAATGAGGAAGTCTTGGGCGCCAATGGATTGATGGAGCTGATGAAGGGCGCTCCCAAGCTTCTTTGGAGGTGCTCCTTGGATGTGGAAGTGTGTTGGAGCAAGTGGGGTTCCCTTGGAGGAATCCGCCGGAGGTTCGCCAAATGATGGAAAATGTGTCCGTTGGCTTCACAATAGTTCCAGATATGTTCCTTCAGCTTCCGGGGGTTCCTAGTCCTTTATTTATAGAGGGGGAACCCTCATATGGCCGTTGGAGGCCTTTGGAGCCGTTGGAGAGGCTTTCGGAGCCGTTGGAGGCCAAGTGGACAGGCTGGTCAAAAGCCCAACGGCTAGTTTGACTGGCTCCACCGGCTGACCGGTACAGGGCCACCGGTTGGCCGGTGTGTGCAAAATGGAGGAGGGATCGGGCTCAGGCTCCACCGGCTGGCCGGTGATGAGGCCACCAGTTGGCCGGTGCTGAGGCAGTAGCAACCACTGTGCTGGCTGGGTGCCACCGGCTGGCCGGTGCTGAGGCCATCGGTTGGCCGGTGTGGAGGCAGTGGCTGGACTCTCGGTCTGGGCTCTACCGGCTGGCCGGTGCTGAGGCCACCGGTTATCCGGTGCTCTGGACAGTGGAGAGCCTTTCTGTCAATGGTCCATCGGCTGGCCGGTGTCATGCCACCGGTTGGCCGGTGGACTGAATTTCAGTCCATTTTAGGCTTTTTGCCTTCTTGGCCTTCTTGGCCCAATTCCTTGGCAACCTGAAATTATGCCTATCATCCAAAAACACTTAAAACAAGATTAGATAAATAAGAGGGTGATTGTGATCATGAAAATTAAACCTCGAGGGGTATGATAGGTACAACAATCTCCCCCTATTTTGATGATCACAATCACCAAAACAAACAATGTAGAAAATGAAATGAAAAGCAGGCTTTAAAGAATTTTTCCCCCAATCAACCAAGAATTTCTCCCCCTTTGTGATTATCAAAATAGCACGGGGCATAAAACTTGATTTAGGGAAAAAGATATTTTAAACCAATTGAAATTTTTGAAATTTGAATTGAAAGTTTTGAGTGAAAAATTGAATAACAATTTAGAATTGAAAGTTTTGAATCGAAAATTGAATAACAGTTTGAATTGAAAGTTTTGAATCGAAAATTGAATAACAAATTAGAATTAAAAAATTTGAAACCAATTGTTGAAATTGAAAGTTTGAATCGAAAATTTTGAAATTGAAATCAAAAGGGCTTAAACGATCCTAACTCCCCCTAAATAAAAACAACAAATCACCGGGGAGAGGTTTTTGAAACCGAGACAAATTTCGGTCCGGTGAGACTTGCTAAGAGGGATTTTTCAACCCATACTTGTCTAGTGGCGGGTCTTCTACTATAAAATTCATCATTGAAGAAAATAGTATTGGGCCTACCATACCGGGCATTTTTGCAATTTCACTCATAAATTAAGTGCCCGGGTTTTTTACAATAATTGAAAAATTTAAATTGGGAGCTCCCCCTTACAAAAATAGTGGGTGCATGGGAGGAGGAAGCTTGCTTGGAATAGCCAAGCCCTTGGGTGGTTCTAGTTACACGTTGGGAACCTAGTAGTTTGGTCAGATTTTGTTCCCCTTGGGTGAATTTGGCAAGGGATTCCCTTAAATCTTTGATGGTTGATTCCATGGAATCAATATCGGGAAGGTTTTGGATTTTGAGGGACAACTCCTCCTTTTCTTTGAGAAGTTGTTCCTTTTTGGAAGAGAGTTTTTTGAAATTCTTTTTTAAAGCAACGAATTTGGAATAAAGTTCGTGAAAACCTTCCTCAAATTGATCTCTTGCATGTTGGAGATCCTCATAAGACATATGATTGAAAGAATTTGAAGAACTAGAGGATGAGGAGTCGGAAGATGATACCTCATTATATGCCATTAGGCATTTATTACCATTGTCGCTCGAGGAGGAGGAGGAGGATGATGAGCTGTCACTCCATGTGGCCTTGAATGCCTTCTTCTTTTCCTTTTGCTTGGCCTTTTTCTTGTTGAGTGGACAATCGGGCTTGTAATGGCCTTTCTCGCCGCACCCGTAACATTTTACCTTAGGCTCGGATTTTTCGTTGGATTGAGCCCTGCGGGATTTCTTCTTCTTGTGCTTCTTCATGAACCTGTGCATTTTGCGGGAAAGGTTCTCCATTTCGGAATCGCCTCTTGAAGAGGAAGACGATGAGGAGGAGGAGCTTTCTTCTTTTTGTACCTTGAAGGTGATGTTCTTTGGAGTTTTGATCAGTTTGCCTTCCTTTTCAGCTTGCCTCCTCATGGTAATCTCATAGGTCATGAGGGATCCGATGAGATCTTCGACCGGCATGTTTTTGATGTCCTTTGCTTCTTGGATTGCCGTGACTTTTGGTGCCCATGAGCTTGGTAGGATCCATAGGATCTTCTTGACCATCGTTTCTGCAGAAATATTATCTCCAAGAGACTTTATACCATTGAAAACGTCAGTAAATAGAGTAAACATATCAGAAATAGATTCATGTGGGTGCATAGAAAATGACTCAAAATCTTGACGAAACATGTCCAATCGAGTATCCTTCACTTTGTTGGTCCCCTCATGGGTAACCTCCAAAAGTTTCCAGATTTCATGTGAGGAGGGGCATGTGGAAACTCGATTGAATTCATTACGATCAAGGCCTCAATGGAGAGCGTTCATGGCTTTGCCATCAAGCTCAAAATTTTTAATGTCGGCTTGAGTCCATTTGGATTCATCGGGGGAAGAGAGAGTGTAACCTTGCATGAAAATTTTATAAATGAGATAGCCAATGCTTCTAAGAAAAGTGGTCATGCGGGTTTTCCAATAATTATAGTCAGTTCCATCAAAAAATGGAGCACGACCCAGAGAAAAGCCTTCGGGGGCGAAAGAGGTTGAAGCCATCACAAAAAAGATCTTGAATTTGAAACCGGTTAGGGTATTACTCAAATTTTCCCTCTGATACCAATTGTTGGGCAGAGAAAGAAGGAAGTGATGGCAAGAGGGGGGGTGAATTGCCTTTTAAAAAATGATTAACAATTTAAAATCAAAGTGAAAGTGCAGCGGAAATAAAATAGGCAAGACACAAAAATTGATAACGGAGTTCGGCCTAAAACCCGGCCTACGTCTCCGCTCCCAACTCAACCGTTGAGAGATTTACTACCGCTTTATTTTTAATGGTTTTAGCAAGAAACCCACTAGACTTTACAGGTAGTCTAGAACCTATTACAGCTTGCTTTTGTTGGTTATGCAAGAACCCACTTGCTTTCAATGGTTGAGCAAGAACCCACTAGCCTTCTTACAGGTGAAGGATAGCTCACCTATGTCTCAAGCCTTTTAAAGGAAAGGCTTGACCAACCTCTTCACACCTTAAAGTTGATGTGAAAACCCAAAAGAAAGGATGAGAGAAAGAGATGGGGTTTGTAGGCACAAACCCAAAATGATGCTCAAAATAAATAAAACAATAAAACCCGTAATGAGGATGTCTTGGGCGCCAATGGATTGATGGAGCTGATGAAGGGCGCTCCCAAGCTTCTTTGGAGGTGCTCCTTGGATGTGGAAGTGTGTTGGAGCAAGTGGGGTTCCCTTGGAGGAATCCGTCGGAGGTTCGCCAAATGATGGAAAATGTGTCCGTTGGCTTCACAATAGTTCCGGCTATGTTCCTTCAGCTTCCGGGGGTTCCTAGTCATTTATTTATAGAGGGGGAACCCTCATATGGCCGTTGGAGGCCTTTGGAGCCGTTGGAGAGGCTTTCGGAGCCGTTGGAGGCCAAGTGGACAGACTGGTCAAAAGCCCAATGGCTAGTTTGACTGGCTCCACCGGCTGACCGGTACAGGGCCACCGGTTGGCCGGTGTGTGCAAAATGGAGGAGGGATCGGGCTCAGGCTCCACCAGCTGGCCGGTGCTAAGGCCACCAGTTGGCCGGTGCTGAGGTAGTAGCAACCACTGTGCTGGCTGGGAGCCACCGGCTGGCCGGTGCTGAGGCCACCGGTTGGCCGGTGTGGAGGCAGTGGCTGGACTCTCGGTCTGGGCTCTACCGGCTGGCCGGTGCTAAGGCCACCGGTTGGCCGGTGGTCTGGACAGTGGAGAGACTTTCTGTCAATGGTCCATCGGCTGGCCGGTGTCATGCCACCGGTTGGCCGGTGGACTGAATTTCAGTCCATTTTAGGCTTTTTTCCTTCTTGGCCTTCTTGGCCCAATTCCTTGGCAACCTGAAATTATGCATATCATCCAAAAACACTTAAAACAAGATTAGATAAATAAGAGGGTGATTGTGATCATGAAAATTAAACCTCGAGGGGTACGAGAGGTACAACAATCATGATGTTATAATAACTATGTATAGTTATTCTTTACACCATTATCCCCATCCATGTAAGGTGTTGGTGGAAAAACAGATTACACCACGGCGTGGAGACGGTATTCCGTACGTACGCACGCGCGGTGATTTCATTTTCCGTATGATGGATAGATGGTGAAATAAGGTTGTTTCATACTTATAATAACATATCAGTATATGAGTGATACTGATGTTATTACTTCATAATGAAACAACCTAATAAGAAGAATTGGAAGAAGGAATAAAGTTGAAAGAATCGGTAATGGACATTACCTCTTCTTTGAAGCACCTCTTTGAGACCTCCTCTTAGGGCACTAAACATTGTCTTTGAAGAATACCAGGACCTCTAGGATGTTTCTAGGGAAGTGTAGAAGAGAATTTTTCAGGGTTTGGACGAGCTTCAAGGCTCAAAATGGTGTGAGGAAGAGAGGGAGGAGGTGCCCTTTTATAAGGGAGGAGAGGGGCTCCTTTGGAAAAACTAAAAATATTATTTTATTATAAAGCCAAATTCGGTTTTAAATAGCTCCAAATTGATTTATTTAGAATCTAAGGTGGGGATGGGTCAAAATACTCTCATCCAATAGAATTTAGACAAGTTTAGGATCCTATTTTAACCTTATCAGTTATATTTAACTTTAAGTTAGACAATTTTACTTTTACTGTGTCTTTTTGTGTTCTTACACTATAAGGTTAATAAACTCACTATAAGAAGCCAAACAAACCCCAAGTTGTTTATTATTAATATATATAACCTTATCTCAGTCATTTGGCCGAACCGTATATTTTTATGAATAAAATAACAATTAATAATATAATATTTGTTTTGAAAACTATTTTATTTCAATTTTGACACTATTTAGTAATTGATTTTTCTGAAACTTATAACAGAATGATTAGTTAGAAAAAAGTTACTTAAATCCATACTAACATGTCATATTAACCTATAAAATTAGTGTAATTCATAAAAAGTCTCAAATTACATTTATTTTGGTATTTATAACATCAATTATGTCAATATTTCATTAATAAGATAATTACTGCATCATCATTGTATCATAAATAAATTAAATTATTTAATGTCTAAAAATTAAAAATAAAATACCATTATGTAGGAAATATTTTTATATTTCTAATTAATATTTATAGTCGAATTTATATAATGTATAACCCTATATTAAAAATTATATACTTATTAAACTTAGTTTTTAACTATTTTAACCCTTCTTTAAATAAATTATTAGTAAATGTCCTAATCTAATCCAAGTGGGCCTAAATGGTCATATTTTATTCCTAAGGTTGTTTTTGGTCGAATTATACTTATCCAATAGAATTAGTACATGTGTTAGGCTAATAATAATAACACTTTTACCCTTAATTTCCCTATTTACTTTTAACCGTGGTAAATAAAAGAAAAAAGTTACTATTTACCAGAAATTGTTTCTATCTCAATGAACCACATTTTACTTACTGACATCAACAGTGTCTCTCGGATTTTTGAAATTCCACTCACAGAAGCGGTAAAATTAAGTTTTATGAGAAATTCGGTTTTTTAACTACCACTTAGTGGTTTCACTATTCATCAAAAATTGAAAGTTTTCAGAAAAATACCAAAAATTAGGCATAAGGTATATTTGATATTATGAACTCGAAAATGATGTCTATTTTACCAAATTCAAAACATATTAGTTGCATTAATTAATTTAAAAATTAATTCCTGTCGTCAAAACATATAGCGTGTTCTTAAGAGATAATAACTATCAAAAGATTGACACTTGTTTATGTCTGGTTTAAATGTGAAATTACATCCAATGACCAACATTGTATTAAATTGTAAAAATATATTCAAAATATAATTTAAAACAACTCAAATTAATAATTTATCTCTATTAATTATTTCGATTAAAAAGGTTGTTTTTAATTAAAATTTAGTATTTTTCACTATTCATCAGAAAATGAAAGTTATCCGAAAAGTACCAAAATTTCACCCTAAACTAATTTTGATATTCCGAATCCAAAAATGAAGTCCATTTTGAAAAATAAAAAATAAAAAATTTGAAAAAGTGGTTATTACTATTCATACCGGCTAGTTTAAATAATATTTTAATAGCATATCGTTGTTTAGTGAAACTCAGTATTGCGTACTACACATGCTATCGAGGAAGGTTTCGATTGCGTGTAATGCAAGGTCAGTCAAGGGTGAATGTTGTGCAATCTCCCTTTGGTGTAGTGTACAAAACAAGACATTAATGAAATTAAAAAGAATATTTTTCATAAAATCTCGGGGTGTTACAATAGACTATATCAAGGTTATAGTAATATAAGAACTCTAACCAATTACTCTCTCTTAGGTTGTAGTATCTCTTATAAAATATGAACCTTATCCTCTTGTGGTCTAAATAAACAATGAAATAATATCCCATAAGATAATTCATCCACATTTTCAAGGAATAATATACCCTTTGACATTTCATGTCAGGGTCTTCATAGTTTTACTCATGGGGAATCAACTACCTCAATCAATAATATAACACTACCTAACTTGACATCAACATGAATTTGATCATAGTTCTAGAGGAATTATATAACACAATGTAATTGACACCCACATTTGGAAATTTCAACATAGGGGCACTGTTCAAAATACACCTCAGATCCTTGAAGGCACTCTGACACTACTAATTCCAAGAAAACAACTCCCATATAAATTTCAAGGTTATTAATTGGGAAACAAAAATAGAAATGTTTTGTATAAACCTTCAATAGTAACCTAATGAATAAAGGAAACTCAACACACTCTTGGGAGGTTCCCAATAGAGCACTTTATCAATCTTTGTTGAGTCAAATTCTACAAAATGATCAGATATGACATGCCCTGAAAAATAACCTATTTAATCCAAAACATATAATTTGATAGCATAACACACAATTGGTTCTCCTGTAGTAAATCTATGTGCTTCCCACAATTTTATATATTATCTTCTTCTGACCATGAATCTATGATAATGTAATCTATAAACAAAAGCATAATCTAGTCAACTAAAGTATAGAATATCCATTCCATATTTTCTATGAACACATTTGGGACATTCCTGAAACTAAATAGAATTATATGAAACTCATAATTTCCATAGTGATATTAGAATGATTTCATTAGAGTATCATCCTTGTAAACCCTTAAATATTGGAAGTCATACCTAGGATAAATCATTGAGAACCACCTTGAACCTTCAAACCGGTCGAAGAGGTCATTGATTCTTAAAAAGGAGTAATTGTTCATAATTTTTACATAATTTAGGTAATGATAATCAACATAAAGCATCAGGATCACTTATTAATGTCTAACAAACAGCACTAAAGATTCTTAGGGGAAACACATGGCATGATAAATCCCTGCTCAATATGGTCTTGCTAATGTACCTACATTCCCTAATTCTCAGAAATATCCATTCGATATGCATGAGAAGATTTTAGTGTGGTACAAGTTTATAAGTTAGAATATAATTTGATCTCCAACCTTATAGTTAGTCTCCAAAAATCATTGAGAAAGAGGTCTATATGATCCTACATGTCGTGAGATGCAAGATTTCTGAGGCGACCAATTCACCAGGGTCCAAAATCTCTAATTGATGGGTGATAGGTGATAGTTTTTTTCAAAACATTCCCCACATGTTCTTCAAAAAGAACATATTTCTATTAAATGACAAACTGATCTCATTAGAATGTTGTGGTGATAGTGTATCTTGTTTCATATTGCATACAAATAGTCCATAGTGAGGATAACAACCTAATGATTCTTTATAATAAAAAATAGGTCCCATGATAAACATTATCCACTATGATCTAACTAAAACATCTAGAACATGGGTGAAATATAAGAATCACTCTATGTAGGAATGTTTAGGCATATGTTCCTATCCAAAAGACTCTATACAAATATCAACATATTAGAAAAGGTTTATGGAAATAAAATAATTACTTAAATGTGTGTCTACAATTTCTATAGATAAACTAGATAGTACATATATCATAACTCAAATCATCTCATTCTTAGCCTGGTCATATCCCTCTATAGCCTATAAAAGTCCACACCCTCTACCCTAAACCCTTTAAGCTTTATGTGGGAAACCATGTTGTGGTTGTGGGGGTAGGTCATCACATCATCCACCACTTGTATCTCCTCCTCCATAGGCTCTGTCTTCACCTCTATCTATACCACAACCATGAGGGCCACCCTAACCATATTAGGAGATCATTTACCATGAAACTACTTCTATAGTTGATTTACATCCACTATATCACTGCTATTTATATCATGTAATGTTGGGAAATCATGATCCACATAAATACTACCATCCCAAACATAACATCACCCATCACCAATATGACCAGACCCCATGAAACATCCTTATATTATAGATCCCTGATTCTAGGTTTGGACATGATCATTCCTCTTTCACTAAAACTCTGCCCATTGATTCATGCTAGCTACTATAGACGACTAATACCCATGATGTTCACTACCTCCTCCAAAAATCTAAAAAACCTTTTCTAGGAAGATCCCTACCACCCTGGAATGCTCTAACACTCCAACAAAGTGGGAATCCATAAAGATACCATGTTATATAGTATTTTATTGATGAGGCACTACCAAAACATCCATGAAGAGAAGTATTAATCTCGAACAATATTGAGAGAGTACTACCTGAGGCTGGTAAACATCGATTTGTACTTATAAAATTAAATATAACACTAATGCAGTTGAATAAGCTCATACATCCTCATTGTGTAGAATCATGAAGTATATTACTTATCTCTCAAAAAGCGCTAAAAGGCTATCCATAAATGTGACACCTCATCATGGGTCATGTCATTAGACCCCACCGGCACTGTACTGCTCCTTGAAGAATAATGGTTTTGCGAACAACCACCTAATCGGTTGAGGTTTGTACAACATGAAAAAAATTGATCATTGACTCTAGTTAATAATCACTGCATGAGAGTCTACCTCACCAAAATACATAATCACTCTCTATCACAATAACTAATACAATTCCATAGGCCTTTATAGGTTTTCATTTGAACTTTATAGAGTTATGGACTTTCCAAAATATAGATGATCATTCTCTGAAACAACTAATGGTGGGTCCATGCATTTCCTATGGGATGGAAGTAATTTTCTATGCTCACATAGTGGAAAAACCTCACAAATATGTCCATATAAAAAGGACTCATTAGTAAACTAGTCATCGTTATGACCCTATCTATGAATCCTATATAAATTTAATCATAGAAAAATCCAAAAATGTAACAAGAAATACTATGATTAGATAATAATATTTGAGGAGATTACATAATAAGTTCATGAATGTCAAATTATTCAATCCATTGTAATATATGTACCATTGGTTTTCTTAAAATTGGTTCCACATCACTCCATGTCAATTGACAAGTGGTTAAAGTCTTATTGTGTGGATTTATCAGTGACACGATCACTAGGTTCCATAGTTGGGATTCAAACTCATGTAACTTAAATAACATTCCCATGTGTTCCCAGTTCTTTCCTCATGACATGATTTACTCCACAAAACATTAGTTTTAAAACTTCATATGACACCACTCTTTCAAAAAACAATCCCCTTTGGCCCCACCTAGGGCAATAATAAACTGAAGCTGACACTTCATATCTTCCTCCAATAGGTCGGGAGCAGAAGACAAGATCATTGTAGGAATATTTTTGAAATTGGAGGTATTATATTGAAGTACATTTAAATGCACACGCATAATGGTCTATGAAATAGTGAAGAGATATATTAAAAAGAAATCTCTAGGGTAAAAAATGAATGAAAGAACCTCTGTGAAATAAATTAGTGTGTGACACATAAATATTTTTAATGAAAAATATAAAAATATATGTGAAAACAAGAAGGAAAATAGACATAAAACTATAGAAAAGGAAAGATAAAAAACTAAAGGGAAGACATGTATCATGATCCAAGATTCTGGCCATTTAACATGGTCATAACCTCCACATACTACCATGGTCCACTAATACTGGGTATATAAAAGTCACCACCATTCTTCCTATTGTCTACATAAGAAGAAATATGTGAAACAAAAGTAAATTCAAGTGTGAGTACAAAAATAATCAATATAAGTCCCTAAAAAAGAGGAATAAATTTGAATTAAATAGTAAAAAACTCCATAATATATGTGGCTGAAGAAATGAATCATTAGATAAACTAACAATGAGTCCACAATCAATAAAATAGATTAATATCAATCCCTATAGAAATATAAGAATGATGAGATAGTTTTCAAATCCAAATATCCAATCTTTGATGCCAATCACCACAAAAAATCTCATAAGAATTAGAAATTAGGTCGTAATCCTGTGTACTAGTACAATTAATGAGGGAACGTTAACAAAAATAGAGGACCCACACCCTGATGGAGCTAGATGATAAGGGATTACCACTATATCAATAGAGGACACATGCCTTCATTATTATGTGTGAGTAAGGACTCTACCTACATATTAGATATATGGTAGACCCGCATCCTGGTGAGTCAGGGGAATTCTGACCCCAAATCAGTCTGATGATCAAGATCAAACACTTTTTTGGAAAATAATTTCAGTAATAAGTATCTATTATCACACATTTTATTATTTATCTCATGATGAAAAATTACCTCATCGTGTTATGTGTGGGATTTTACATAGAATGATTTATTC
Organism: Viscum album; assembly: GCA_963277665.1. Lineage (NCBI taxonomy): Eukaryota > Viridiplantae > Streptophyta > Magnoliopsida > Santalales > Viscaceae > Viscum > Viscum album. The sequence goes on along the minus strand of OY728166.1, from coordinate 838,650,179 downwards.
ACTGGAAAAAATATGAGTTTTCAAGAAGGAGATATGCAAGGTAGGAGGTTATGGGTGAAGTTAATAGTTTTTTAATTGGGGGATATGTTTTTTTTGAAGTCCTGGATTACCTGGGAATGTTCTTCCTCCAAAAATGGATCTATTTGCCATTTCCTTATATGCAGTGTGACTATCATTAGACATAAAATTTATGACAATTCAGGGTCATAGTCATATACTTCTAGCATATGTATCACCCACCTTTATAGTATCACATGGTTTATGGTCTCACCACACAACATGTTATATTTAAATCAACTTCAAAACACTATCCACCACATGAATATTTACCACATAACATGTATTCATCAAAAAAAATATTGAAAAAACATGGTCTTTCATAACAATCATGAATCCACATAACATATTTCTAACTCCTTGTAATCATCATCTATGATCCCTAGATACACATAAATCCATTCTTGTTCCATTAATCCCCCGTTATTTTTCATAAACATCATAAATCCAGAGGTAGGATCTTGCTTGAAACAGTTTGGAAAAGATGAATAAATGACCTCATGGACATAAGAAGAAGAACATAATGAACCAAATGGGATAAGACATAACAAGAAATACATGTTATGATTACCTATTTTGAGCCTGACTAGTGATCATAAAAGTAGAGACCAGTAATGTTGAAATAATACTGTAAAAACTATAGAAAAACATGGGTTTTATTATTTGGGGAAACTAATTTAGAAATTCTAAATATATATATATTTGATCAATGAAAAAAATAAAATAATAAGAGAATGTTACATAAAAACCACTATCTTCATTGTGGTTACCACTAAATTCATCATTTCATCCCACATATCATCTTAATTGAATGTTTTTTATCAATGGTCTCTAGTTAGTCAACTCCTACCAAGGTTCCCAACTCCTCATATCTAATCCCATTGGGATATGTAACTCCCCTAAGAATTTATCCTAACAAAATTTGTATGTCAGAGGAGTTAGGATTAGGAATTTAAAAAATTAATTAATTTAAAATAAAAATTCATTAAACCCACATGCCAACAACTACCCTTCTATGGAAATTCTAAAACTGGCCAAAATTATGCCATGCCTAGGGTAAGACCCACATTCAGAATTCAACTTTTGCTCCCATATTTTCCATATAGTGTTCACATTAATGGTAAATCCATTAAATTTGAAATAATTTGTGTGCATGAAATATTATCTTGAATATTTTTCATATATCAATTTTGGGGTCCCATGACACCCGAAACACAACAAGAACTCCAATAAAATAGTAAAGAATATTTCTATTAATATTCACATGTTTAAATTAGTAAGAATATTGTTGTTAAAAAATAAATCCAATACATAATGTAACTTTTTTAATTCTTCATTAAAATATAAGAAACAAAAATATTGTTTATTTCAATTAAAATATTAGATTGATTCACAAAATTTCGAAAATTGATTTATAAGTTCACTATTATATTTTTTAAAAGAATTATATTAACTCATAAATATATATTTAGATTATCAAAAAGGTTTAAAAAACATTTTTAATATTATTATATCCTGATAATTTCATAAAAGTGACAATATTTTCAAAATAAGTTTTTTTACCATTCAACCTAATGTCAACCAATTTTAAAAAATCCAAAAAATTCAACTTAATCTAATTTGAACATGTGAAATTAAAAAATTATGTTAATTTCATTATAATAAAAGTATAATATTCGTAAAATTTTATTTTAAATGAGAATAAATAATATAAAAAAAAACTATTTTTATGGTATAATGGAAGAGTTAATCATTGAGTGTTCTTAACATTATTTCATATTAATCACCAATGAGTGTTAACTTTTTTCAGATAAGATATTCATAATGTATTTATATTTAAATTTAATTTTCTATATAAATTGTTTTTATGTTAAATTTGGGTTTTTTGTTCCAAAAAATATAGAACATATTATTATTTAAACGATAATTACATATTGAAATCCCATGGTGTTGCACCAAAATTGTATTATAGTCTATTCAAAAACACCATTGTGCATAATTGAGTTTCATTGATCAATAATTTTTATAATAATTTACCATATTCTATGATATATACATTATCTATCTTTTTTCCCATCCCCCAGTCAAATTTTTAGAGGATGATAGGTAAGAATTATATTGTACCATACTCCATTTTAATCCACAACTCCTTTATAAATTGGTTATTCAAATGGGATTACCTATTAATGATCATTCAAATGGAAACATTAATCCAGGAAAATATTTTATTATTTAGAAATTTTTGTTACCATGTTCACTATTGTCACGAACCAACCCAGGTCGACCCTGAACCAGTCACCCAAGCTGGCCCACGACATGGCCAGAGAGGAGTTCCTGATCCTCCCGGGTTGGCGACAAGCGCCAGGGCATCAACAGAGGCTATGGGAACGATTTCACCCAAAACAAATAAAAAAATAAATCAGCTAAAATAAAATAGAGCGACGAAAAATAAATAAATAGAGAAAAGTAACTAAACAAGAACAAAAGAAAATAAAACTAACCGAAAGAGACAACCACTATCTCCATGTGACCTTGCAGGTCACTCTCCAACTCACGACCAAATGTCGCCCAAGGCGAACGCACCCAAGCTGTAGCCTGTACAAACACTAAAAAAAGAAAAGAACTATAGGAGTGAGTTTAAAAACTCATTAGGCTAGCCCGATGTCTATTCCCAATGCACTACCATTAAATAAAGAAATCTATTAATTCCAGGTTTGAACTAAATATACAAGATATTTTTTTTCACACACACACACTTTCATTTCTAAAACAAGTATCAGTCCATTGCCCTTTATAATTAAAAAAATTCTAATGTTTGAAAGAAACAGGTGCATTGCATTTTAAAACACTTTTTCCAACAATTAGAATACCAAACTTTAGTTATTATCCAAAAAGGAAAACTACACATAACACACAACACGCACCAAGATAAATGGAATGAAAACGGCACACACAAGCCAGCAACCGAGCTAGATCTCTCAATCGTGCTCCATAAACAAATAAACACTAAATGAAACATGGGTCGAACATAGGAGAACGTGAACAATCCAGAACATACCATACTTGTGACTCATCCCGAAATCATGATCAAACTCGATGACGTCATAATGCCCTAACGCCTGGTATAGCCCTACATGGCCTAACCGAGGGGCCCAATCCCCATAGCAGTAATAACTCAGTATTCCCCCGCTATGGGGACACTAGCCAGTGCATAGTCTAAACTATTGTGGCAATCATTCTCAGAAGATTCACTCACTATGCCAGATTCCCATTTCAACACAATCAATAAAAAGGGGGTGCATCCACAATGTAAATTAATCAGTCACGATGCACAAACATCACATACATCCCATGAAATCAACGCACGCCAAAGATCACCCCCGAGTGGCTTTTTAAAAATAATCTATTTTATTAATGTATCAAATGGGCCTTCACCAATTTTAAAGAAAGACCTCATTTCTCGAGAAAACCCAAAACACTTGTTCAAAAGAAATCATTTATCTTTAAAACTAAAACTACATTTGAAATTCTATGAATTATGTTTAAAGACCAAATGGGCATTCTTTCAATAATAGGTGTTCGCTCGTCAGGAAAATGTTTCAAGGGTCGTGTATAAAATAAACGGCTCTTTTAAACCAAATAATCATTTAAAAATTAATTATCTTATATTATTTCTCATTCATTAAAAATTAATAAAACAACAAGCAATTAATAAATTCTAAATCTAAAGGTAAGTGTAGTGGGGGACCTACCTCGACTCATAGCTTGGTTATGATGACAATACGGTATGTCCCAACATGTGCACAAGCAAGTGCCACTTGTCGACAACCATAATATCACAGAAAAACCTTGCCAATGCGCTGCAACAATGCAAAGTATCTAAAAACACAGAAATGCTATCTTAAAAAATCCAAATGAATAAACAGAGTAAAACCAACCTTGAAACTGGTGTGGACGAAACGCAACAAACTCGAAACATGTGGTAAAACAAGGTGTTCCCTGCAAATAAAGGCAAACAATCCGAAGCAATCTAAATCGCTTCGCCTTTGGCCGCGGCGGATGGAGCGCAGTCCGACGTGACCTGAGACACCCTTTGCAAACCCAGCGAGGGGATTCACGTCCACGTCGGAGCAACACCCTACATCAATAAAACAACACCCAAAAACCATTAATGCGGAAGGACCAAAGAACGACCAAAAAGGTATCAGGGACTCACATATACCAAATGAAAAACCAAGCACGCCTCAAAATATTTCCAAAACATAGTTCGCACCGCACATAATATTTAATAGACCAGTTAAAAGTTTATAAAACAATTTTTAATAACATCGCAAGCCACCATTTAAAAACAAAAATTTTAAAAATCCCAAAGGTCCTTATCAACAAGTTTCTAGGGACATGCCACGTTTGAAAACCCAAGATATACTTCAAATAGATTTACAAAAACATTCTAAATGGGGAAAACTTCACTACACCACCAAAACTTCACAAAGACACCCAAGAACAAGTTTAAAAACACTAATAAGAAGCCTCTAAAGATAAACCCCAACTGAAAACATTTAAAAAAACCATTTCCATAACAACTTCACTTATCGAGATTCAATCGAATAGACAAAAACACATACATGAATGGAAGAAAATGCCAAAACCTATTTCTAGCATGTTAAACCAATAATAAGTCATTACCATAATAAAACTATGATTATAATAATAGTGCGAAAAATAATTTAAGATTTAATTAAGAAAACCTATGAATTAAATGAATAAAAAATGAAGCAAAGGAAAGGAAACATGTACCACAACCAGCGGAAGGATGAACCAAGTTTCGCGGTCCCTTTGCACACCCGAAGGGGAGATGCGTGTTGAAGAAAAGGCAACTGGCCTGGTTGCGTGAAAACAAGGAGGCTACCATGAAAAAGGGATGGGGATTAGGGGGTTCTTGTGTCAGCTGGATAGGCAGGGGGTGGAAGTAGACCAGAAAGAGCACGGAGCGAGGGCCTGGCGTGGCAAAAGGCCGTAAAGGCCCGGGGAAAAGGTGGAGGGCAAGGGGCATTGTGCGAGCGCGGGTCGGCGACGGAAGTTCTGGGGGAGGGGGTTGTCGCGTGGTGGAAAAGAGAGGGGGAAAGGGGGGATAAAGGGAGAGGCCAGCAAGAGGGTCTGGAGGTGCGATGTGGGCAGGCGGCATAGGAGAAGGGTGAGCGGGAGGCGGTGGAGTGCGGGTGAGGGGAGGCAGAGTCGGCCGGTGGTGGGTGAGCAGGGAGGCAGAGCGTAGGTGAGGGGAGGTGGGAGCTCGAACCGGGAGGGGGATGGGGATCCGGCAGGCAGAGGGGCTGGATCCGGGCTGGGAGTGGCGCGCATCAGAAATGTTACACGTTTATTAACAATTCCACGTAAATGATACATTTTGGGTAATATCTACTTTGTTTTCTATAAATGTTTTTGACTTATTACTCTTGATACTATTACTTATATCCCAATTTAATTATTTCCAGATTGTATAAATTTTTTTAAATATTTATAATATTCTATAAAATATATAAATTTTAAATGTAATACACCATTCATGGAACGATAATATATACGTACGCATGGACATTGTTCTCGTTTTCTTTTTGAATTTAAAGAATGAAAGTAAATGAAATATTTGTATATATATATATTAATTAATGTAAAAATATTGTGTCACAAATATCATATAAATTTTTCAAAAACATCCTTAATTAATTCTATTAAAAGTGCGAATGAATCACATTGCTTTGAGGAGGTGGTAGTCCACACCGTCCAAAAATTGAAGTTATCATATTCCCACAAAATAGAAATAATAAAGGTATTTTTTGAATAATAATTAAATAAGAATATATAAATCATATATATCATATATATAATATAAAAACATTATTCGCATAATAATTACAAAAAATTAGATATGGTAAATGAAAAAAAATGACATCATTTCATGAGGCGGTAGTCTGTCGACGCAAAAAGGGTAAGTTCATTACCCATTTGATGGATGTGTGTGTAGGTTTAGGTAAAACCCATAGAATAAAAATTATAAGTATAATTATTATACTTATGTTATTAAATAATAATTTAATATAGATTATTTAGGGGTTTTTTTAATGAAAATAGAACAAAAGAGATTGTGGTAGGATGTTACATCTTCTTTGGGTAACTCCTTTTGGTTTTCACCAAGGGGATTACTTGGTTGGATATCTTCAAAAAGAAAGGATTATTTTATTATGGTATGGAATTTGGGATTATATTTGGAAAAATTTTTTCTAAAAAAATTGCTCCATAGGTGTCAATATTTGAGGGGTGTGAGTGACTTTTTACAATAGAGGAGGAGCGACATTCTTGTAATTATAAAAAGGAAAACACAATTGACTGGTACCACATATATCATGTGCCTCAAATAATGTTACCTTTAAAAAAAAATAAGATACTTTTTCATAATATTTCCATCAAATATATTTTGGACATATTTATAGTTTATTTTTTCACTTATATTAAACATTAACCACTATGTAGTATTGTTTTTACCATCATCACTAAAATTCATTTTAATTACTTTCACAAATATTTTTTGTAAAATCTATGTTTAAAATATTCAAAATTTCAAATTATGATGATTAAAAATAATAAATTCATTTTTTTAATTTATAATCACATAAGTGTAAAAAATTATTTTAAAATTAATCATAGAGACATTTTGTGATTATATGTTTTTGAAGAGAATTCTTTTAAAAATATTGAAATCATTTTATAACAAATTTCAATGTAATTTTTTTAATATGACTTAATTTAAATTTATTTATGGAAAATTGATCTAATTACTATTTAAAAAGTTAAAATATAATTTACCAATACAAATATATTAGATAAAAAAGAAATTCTGAATTATAATTCTTTACTTTTTTCTATTCATCCAAACATGATGTTTTTTCTGAAAAATCCCAAAATTTATCCCAAAGATAATTATGAAATTATGAATTCAATAATTAATATATTTTTTCAAATATAATTTATAAAATTGGAAAAATATATATTTTAAAAAAGGTGCCAATATAAGGTAGTAAAATTACCTTTTAGAAAAATTAATATCATAGTGTGTAAAATTGGTTCAATTATTAACTTTTTAATAGAAAACACCTGATATGAAATATAATTAGTGGAATGGATATAATATATAAAAATTACATAAAAAAATTATAAATAGAGTTTTAATTAATTTATTGATGTAAGATGTGTTTTATTTCATAGATATTGTTTTTTAGTAAAAGATTTCAAATATTTTTAAAAAGATTTTATTATCATTTCTAGTTCATTGGTGACAAAATAATTAATCTTATATAAATTTTTAATCCATATTTTCATAATTTCATTAATATTATTCAAAAACTCTATTTCAAAGGCTAGGTTACACCTATAGTAATATTATAATAATTATATTTTTAGTGCATTGTAGTTTGGTAAAACTAGGTTTATGTGTCACACAAGTTATAAAAGGAACTTGGCATTGTGTGTACCACAATACAAACATAATGTTCCATTTACCACATGATAATATAACTGGTTCATGTAGAAAAAATATTAACATGGTGTTGTGATAATGCAATCCACACTTTTTGATTTCATATAACTAAAGATATATTCAGTTTTATGTGAAATGAAAAATTTCAAAAAAGATTATATTTATTCAAACAAAAAAAATCAAAAAATCCATGGGTGTTACATTATAACCCCATTAAAATTAATTTCATGTTCAAACTTTTTCTTGGTTATCAATGGTTTGAAACATTTAAGTTCCTTTCGTAGAAACCCACATTGTAAAAATGAATTCTAAAAAATTTTAAAAATTGAATGTAATAAACATAATGTTAACACAAATTAACTCATAATTTGGTTTCCACGTAGAAGAAGAGAGGAATAAAGTGGAAATATAAAGATGTCGGAGAAATATAACTATCATGTTCTGATGTAGAGTGATATAGAACCAGGATAGGGTAAGTTAACAATCATGAATCCATAACCTAGAGAGGCTTGAAAAGGTTCATTTATATAATAAAAATTGATGATAATAAGACAAAATTTTATTTAAAACCTGTTTCTCTAAAGTTGATGAATTTTAATGAGATGACATACATTCTAGATTTCATTACAATATAACCCTTTGGTTGTGTCTTAACCAATTCCCACATCTTCTATTACTCCAAAAATGTAGGCTAATTTGAGGTTTCTAAAGCACTAATGGACCATAAGATCAATATATATAATGAAAATTAATTCCATATATTTTTAGTTATAATCATGGAAGAATATTTAGAATTGGCATAAAATATTCATAAATACTTATATGATGAGATAATAATTTATTCTCTAAAACCTCAACTTATGTTGAAATTAATCAATTCAATAAAATGTCAACACTATAACCCTTCCAAAATATAAAAATCAAAAAAAATTTAAGGAAGGAAACTAAATATCTCAAAATCAGTTTAACATTGATCCCAAAATATATCATAAAGTAGCTATTGTTTTTCACATACCAAACATGTGAAAACCATGATCATGTATTCTCTTCAAAAAAAATTAGTCAACATAAATATTTATGGAAAACTTGCATATTTTCATATTCTAATGTTTATTGGATATATTCCTACAATATAAAAAATGTTGTAAACTCCATCCATGATAGAAAAAAAAATTTGTCAAAAAAAACCCATTATCACTTATTAGGTAATGAGAATTATCCAATTTACATTTTCATATCCTACATGTGTTTTTTAAAACATCATTATGTCATCATCATGAATATATTAAGGATTATCTTCCCTTGGTAAAAATATAACCTTTCCATTAAATCACTTTACTAATCCATTGTAAACATTCAATATATTTTTTGAAATTTTTAGTGAAATGAACATAAAATAAAAAATCATTGTAGATTTCATAATTCTTGAATCTAAATATAAAAACACAATAATAATTTTTCATGAATGATTGGAATGTAATAGGTACTTCCTTGATTTAGATTTAAATTATTATGTCGTGGCATTGAGTTGGGTAATTACTATGTTCTCTATAAATAATACATTAAAATATAGTATAATTTTCCCATCTATGACCCATTTTTCACATATATAACAGCCTCCCCTCCATTTCAATTATTCTTAAAGTTTCATACTCTCTTATTATTGACATGAAGGAAGTTGAATATTTTTTCCGCTATATTCCTTACTATGTGAATATTAATAAAATTACATGTTCCCTCATTTGATGAGTTAGAAATATCACCAAAGTTTATTTTTAATCAAATATTATGATAGTTTATTTGACATAATTGTAGTATCTCTATCTCGAGTAATTATATAATTTTACTTCACATATTTACCCAATTGACTATGATATTCAATGTTAACCAAGTTTCATCTAGTTCCCTCCATTGACTAAAACTGTAAATCATAGTGTGAGTAACACGTATCGTATATTAAAACAACATAATCATTATAAATCACTTATAGTATGTCTAAATTATGATCCCTTCTACAATCTATGACAACATAGGCTTATCCATTGAGAAACCCCTATACATACCCATATAAGTACCCCTAGGGATCTCAGTAAGGATTTATCATCCTAGTATCCAAATCTTAACTAAACCATTCCATTGATACCGATTATAGAGTCCCAGGATTAACATACATGGATATTACATAAATTTAGACAAACATTCATCACATTACACACGTACATGCCCGATGACCATATTGGTATAATGCATTTAGAAATATGGGAAAAATAAACTAACTTGGTGAAATATATTTAATGTTTCCCATAAAGCACTTCCCCTTTAAAACTTATACATAAAACCTATCTCTAAAATATAGGGAATGTAATCAAAAGAAAATGTGAGAAAAAATAATAAGTAAGGGTAAATAAAGGATATACATAATTATAACATGATTATAAGTGTTTCATAACATGAGAATAACATTTTATGATTATACCATGCCCATCAATGATTGTATACGTGATTCATGGGGAAAATATTGGTAGTTTATAAGACAAGAATCATAAGGGAATCAATATCAAAATCCAAGCGATCACAAAATTGGAATAAGACATAGGATTTATGGCTTACACATTCAAATTTAAAAATTATTTCCATATAAATCAAGGATTAATGATAATGCATCCATAGTAGAATGGGTTCACTCCCAAATTCATCTTAGTAGTCATGGTTCACTCTTATGACCATCTTAGTAGTAAAGGTTCACACCCTATACTATCTTAGTGGATAAAGTCCTTAGATGGACGAAGTTTACTCCCTTTTCCATCTATTTCATTCTCATGGGATATAATTCATTAACTTATTAATTTTATGGAGACATAGGTCTCATCCATCTCATAATAAAATATATATGGATGCCATATAATCATAAAAAACATTTCATAGACCATTAAACTAAATGGGTATCATAAAAAATGTCATCATATCATAACCTATGGAAGAGAGGCAGGATTCATAACCATATTATCAAAGCATAACCCATAAAAAAAATAAGGTTTCATAATAATATAACCTATGAAATAAAAAACGGTATCATAAACATATAACTTATAAAAGAGAAATAGGATTCTTAAGAATCATTCCAACAAAACATAAAATTTTCAAATATATATATACGAATAGAACCCGAGGAACATATCCCTAAAAAGAAATGAGTAAAACCAATGATTTTAATCTTATATATAGTATAAATGTTTATAAATCTTTTAAAATCATTTCATTAGAAAAATATCATTTCTTATGTGAAAAAATACATTTTAAAACATAAAACCATTTTAATAACCATTTTATTTTACTATTGTCATGAAAACATTTTTAAAACCTTTTTCTTTGAAAACTTATAATGTATGCTTGAAAATAATTTGAAAATTATTATCCATTAAAATATATAAAATAAAATTGAAAATATTTTGAAAATATGTTTCATTGAAAACTTATATGAAATATTGAATACATTTTTGAATACTTTTTGTTCTAAAAATTATAAAATAATATTTAAATCATTTTGATAATATTTATTTAAAAAATTATAAATGAATCATGAAAAAAATTTGGAAATTTTTTTCATTAGAATCATATAAAATAATATTGAAAACATTTTTAAAACCATTCTCCATAAAAACATATAAGTAATATTGATAATAGTTTGAAAAAAAAAATCATAAAAACCAATAGAAGAAAAATGAAAAAAAATTTAAAACATTTTTTATTTAAAAAAATATAAAAGAAAATTGAATAAATTTTAAAAATCATATTATTTGAAAATTTATAAAGGATATATAAAAAAATGATACATTTTTTCCTAAAAACATTTAAAATAATATTGAAAACATTTGGCAACCTGTTTCCCTTGAAAACTTATAATGAATCTTGAAAATATTTTTAATAACATTTTCCTTGAAAACATATAAATGAATATTGAAAACATATTTATTTTTAAAACATTTAAAAAATATTAAAATCATTTAAAATACAATTTAAAAATAAAAACATTTTCAAAATGTTTTTAGAAATCATTGTTTTAAAATAACATTAATTCCATTCAAAAGAGAAAGAAAAAGTTGTATTTTCTTAAAAATAATTTCATAAGTAGCTTAAGTATCAAATAATAAAAAATAGTACCATTACATTAAGATAACATGAATAACCATAGGAGAATAAAATTAATTTTATTTCATGATATATGGATCGTAATATTTCATCAATAAAAGAATAATTAGAAACTAATATGATAAACGATGAGAATGTAGTAATAAATTATTACCTCATTGGTAACTTTGAATCATACTCACCATGAAATAATAACAGTAAATGAAATTTAAAATATCATTAAAAGATATATATTCATGAAATAACATGAAAATGGAGCTATATATAACATATATAAAAATATAGGTGAATAAAATGGCAAGTATCTTAAATAAGTAAATTATTGACAAAAATTACATTACTCGTTTCATAACATTTGTAATATAAACACCATAAAAGAAATAGCATCAAATAGATATTTAAATACAAATAAACTTAACTATAAGAACCATATAAAACATTATTTATCATTATATACACCACAAAAAAGAAATTAGTGGTTAATAATGTATAAGTCTCATATAAATAAAATAGAGACGAGAAAACTCCAACCTTAAATCTTGAAATTATTTTTACACATTCAAGCATCTTGTATAATAAATATAAGTGTATAATACATATAAATATAGAACAAAGTATTATATCTAATACCATATATGATTTTATTATGACTTTATCTTACCTATTTACTAACTATTCTATTTTAATGTTATATTTTATGTAATATTTTATTAATTTCTTGTATATGTTTTGAATTTTTATTCTTAATACCCTTACATAGATAAATATTTACTTATTTAAAGAATAAAAAATGGATATATATATATATATTAAATATATTCATTATATAATTACTTATAATTATTTATGAAAGATATAAATATGAAATGGAATACACCGTTCATGGAGACGGTAGGCCGTACGTACGCATGAACACTATTTATGTTTTCTTATCATATTAAATGAAAGAAATAAAATGAAGTATATATATATATATATATATTATCTTTCTTTTAACATTATTATGTAATAAATATAATAATCATTTTCTAATATCATCCTTAATACATTCTACATAGTGTGAACGAATCACATCACTTTGAGGTGGTGGTAGTGGACACGTCCAATAATGAAGTTCTCATATTTCCAAAAAATGGAAATAAAGTAGGAATTTTATATATAATTATTGAATAAGAATTAATAAATCATAAATATTTGATTAAAAATAGTTTTTACATCATAACACCCAACCCTGGGATGTGGTAATGGAAAAATGAACAACATAATTTCACGAGGCAGTAGTCCACCATACACATAAATGGTAAGTTCGTTACCCAATTAATGTAAGTCTGAATAAATGTATGTAGAACCATTAAAATACCAAAATCTAAGGATATTTATTATAATTTTTTAATTATATAATAATGTAATAATAATAATTTAGGTTTTGGAAATAAAAAACAGAATAAAATAGCCTGTGGAATGATAATACCACTTCCTTGGGTAACTCATATTGGATTTTACCAAAGGGATTACTTGGATGGATTTACATCCAAATAAAGTATTATATAATTAGGAGAGTAAATTTTTGAAGAGTATTAGGTAGGTATTTTCCAAGCTAAAAGGATGGAGAGTTGTGATGAAGTGCAAGGGGTGAGTTTCCTTTTGTAGTGGAGGAGGAGTGACATTTCTGAACATATAAAAAGTGAAACACTATTGAGAGGAATACCGTACATAATGTGCCTCCAATAAATGTAAATTTTACATAAAATATAGTAGTTGGCTGAAATATTCCCATAAAATGGCTCTTGAAAATGTTTTTATTTTATTTTTTCACTTAAGATAATGTTTTCTCGTAAATAATTTTGTTTTTACCTTAGTTGTTGTAATAAATCTTAATTACATTCAAAAATATTTTTTGTAAAAAAATATGATTAAATTAATATAAATTATAATTTATTATTTTGTAAAATATTTAATCAAATTTTCTATGTTCTAATCAAAGAAGTGGAATAAATTAATTTAAAATAAATCTTGCAAACATGTCGTGAAAATGTTTTTTTAAGCGCAAATATTTAAATGTTTGAAATGTTTTTTTGTCCAATTTCAAATAGAAATTGGTTAAAATAACCTAAATGGTATTATTTTTTGTAAAATTTATCTATAAAATATTTAAAAACATAAAATAATAAAATTTAACAATAAAAAAAATACAAAAATAAAAATCATTTTTAAATTAAATTCAATATTTTTCACTTTTCATCAATAAAAGACATTTTTAAGAAAAATACAAAAAAAATTACCTATGAAAATTATGAAATTAAGAATTCAAAAATTATTTTTATTTTATCACATATAATTTATAAAATTTTAAAAATATATATTTAAAATAGGAACTCCATTAAAAGGTGGTAAAATTACCTTTTTGAAGAATATATATTGTTATTAGTAAAATTGGTCATATTCTTACCACTTGTTTAGAAAAACATAAGATAAATGTTTATTAGTAGATGGAATATAATATATACGTATTTCATTAATATAATTTATTTAGTTATTTTAATTAATTCATTTAGGTAAAACATTTCTGATTTCATAAATGTAGTTTTCTAACAAAATATTTCATATATTTTTAAAAGGGTCTTATTTTCAATTCTAGGGAATTGGTCACAAAATAATTCTTCTTATAAACATGCGTAAACCATATTTTAATAATTTAATAAATATTATTCAAAACAATAATTCCAATGCCTCAAAAAAAACTATAATAAAATTTTAATAATATTATCTAGAGTGCTCTGTAATATGGTAAAACTATGCCTTATATGTCATGTAATTTATCAAAGGAACTAAGAATTGTGTATATCACAAGACAATAATAGTGTTTCATGTACCAAAAGATAATTTAAGTGTTACGTATAGAAAATTATTAATTTTGTGTTACATTTAATTAAATCCAAACATTGTGATTTCATATAAAAAAATTACATTCATTGTTCTGTGAAATGAAAAATATCAAAAAGAATTAATTAATTCAAAAAACAATTAACATAATCACATGGTGTTAACATCCTACTGGATTACTCTGTGTAGGTTTAGGTATCTCCCACACAAACTGGGTGTGATACATTATCTATATACGGTCATTTTCTTAGTCCTAGAATATAACTCTCCATAGAATAGAAAAATAAACATGAACCCTCGTATGACCTCCCTTATTGTTAGAAATAAACTATGAGTTAGTTTTCTTGTACAATAATTACTTTATATCCATGAGTGGAATCGTGTTCTCACATTATGGATCAGGTCATATACAGATACATGGTTTTTATCTTGATTATGTCTAATTTTTATGTTTACATTCACACCTACATGGGATCCTCCATCATGTGTTGTGTCTCATTTATAATAGATTCCTTTCAATGGATTATTAGTAGGAACAATACGTAGTAGAGATTAGTTGATCTAGATATATCACAATCAATTCTAGGAATTGAATCTTGGTAGCTACTCCCAATTTTAATTATCATGATGGAATCTTTTTTAGTTTTAGTGGGCTTATGTTTGAGCCTTTTTATTTCCCATACATGATTCATACTCTAATGTGGGATTATTTATATTCATGAATTTGGTATAATTTTTTTATTTAAATTTCTTTTTATATTAGTGTTTGGAGGAGTGTTCATGTGTTTAGGTACCCTATAATACCAAATCACATGTTTATGATATGCATACTCAATGATAGTCACTAGCCCCAAACTATTAGAATCGAGGTAGAGGTGTCACACTTGGGTTTTCCCTAACTATGAGTTCCCTAGTGGGTTGGATCATAATAGGGTGGTATGAAACTAGGTTATATTTTGACCAAATTTTGGGGATATTCTAGCTATAATGATTGCTTTTAGAATTAGGGAAATGGTGTCAAAGAATCTTGAATTCATCTCTCAGGCTAGTGAACCTAGTGATGGTGTAGGGATAGACACATCCATTCACCTAAATTTTTTTATCTTTTTATCTTCTTGGTACATATGGGTATTGGTTTCTAGGAAACCATCATTAGTAGAATCATACAAGAATGTGTTGTTGTTTCCATCTCCTTCCTAATTTATATCCCCATTTACTCTTTGTCCATTGTGTTAATACACTATGGAATATGTCTCTATAATTAATTCTATAATATATTTTGTAACTATATCATCATGACATATAATTAATGATGATATATAACTTCAAGTGCTTTTGTATGAGGTGGTACCTCCTAGATGTTTTCTAGTATTATCCTCACAATTTGACCATCCAGTTTTTCCATTAACACTTGTAGATAATATGTGCATGTTGAGTCTTCTTTATGAGTTACAAAGGTAAATACCCTTTAGGTTGTGGATCAATCTATCCCCCTAGGAGGTATAGGACTAACTCGATTTATTTGGGTGAATTTTTCCACTTTATATCACACATCTAGATAAGAAAGAGGTCTTAGAGGTGATAATTATCCATGTATCCATTAGTATATAATGGATTTTTTAATTAGATACATTATTATGCATATATAATTTGGATATATTTTGAGAATATCATTAGAGAGGATTAATACCAAGTGACTTTCTTATTAGTATATATTTAAGATCTTTTGGGGCACTAGTGGGGTGGAATATTATTATCATATAATGCATTGAGTTTCACTAACCACCCATGATTATCCATGGAAATGGTTAATAATACCCACTTTTGAGCACAAATCTTTGAGTGTTTCCTTCATAAAGATATCTTGGTTGGAGTGTTATGTCTCTATATACCTTTTAATGATAGGGTTTTATAGTGTGCCTATGTTGTGGATTGTTTTCTATTTGAGGAGTGTCTAGAATTTGTTGGAGGAAGTGGGAACCTTAGAGTTGGGGCTTTGGAAGAAGCTTGTTGATTATAGATTTAGAAATCCAAACATGTGAGGTGTATTCAAAGATAGACTTATAAAAGAGTTTCATCCATCTGGGGATCATAATATGGTTCCAGCCTTCTTTGGGAGAGGAAATTCTGCTTATGGGATGGGTGAGGACATATCATGTGTGATTGTATGAACCATGATGCATCTGAAAATGAGATGGTTGATAGACCACCTTGTAAGTGTTATTTTTCGGAGTAGGGAGGTATGTATGGTTTCAATATTGTAGGAGTAGTTGTGAGAGCAGTGGTAGGTGGAAATTATTTTTATTGGTTTCCACCACCACCCCTTTCTGGCTAACGCTAAACTCATGGAATGGATGACCATGTAGTCAAGAAACTATAATAAGTGGAGGTTTATGAAAAAGCTCTTCCATGTATGATTCAAGGTATCATGTAAAACTTTTTTTCATTCTCTTTAATACTGATTGATATAGGTGTGATATGCTCTTTCCATTCCTCATCCCTTGTTCGAGATATAGATATTCAAGTGGAGCCTTTAACTAGACCCTTCCATTTGGGGACTCCTGTAGTGGGAGATTCAATGATCAACAACCTTTTCCAGTATTGTGACCTTTCCATTGGAGGAGAGAACCACTTATGGTGTATTTTTGTAGCCATGATGATACCCTGTGTCATTATCATTGGTATTGACAAGATATTGATAATTCATGCATGTATTTAGTTTTTTAGGGGGAGTATATTTTGTTTCCATATTGATGGAAATATGTTTACTATTGTTTCATATATGGAAGTATAGGCTTGATAGGATGAGATTTTATGTACAATAATATATCCAATTACATGTTATTTGGTTATTATTTCAATATGATTAATGGATTTTATGAGAATTTAGTTTACAACTATGGTGTAAGAGTATGAGTCCATCTTTCATGAGGACATGTTGATCATACCTCCCCATATTTAGATAAATTTTTTTAATATACCTACATTGAGGGAGTGGCCCAATATATGCACCAGCATAACAGATGGCCCTCGCAGTGCTTCAAGAGCTAATCGTACATTTGGAGGATTTTCAGAGGAAATGCTTCATCAAACCAAGTTTGTTTCCCTAGGAATTCATGATACTATTTTCCAATAATGTGGATGTATGGTTAATGTTATGTGTATATTAATATCACATATATTAGGTGAAAATAACGATTATATATCCACTTCCAAGAATTGATAATCTCTTTGAATAGTTTATGGGGAAATATTGTTTCTCAGAGATTGACCTGAGGTCAGCTTATCAATTTCTCTGAGTTTGACAAGAGGATATATTGAAGGAAACATTTTGATGCCAATATGTTCACCATGTGAATTCGGAGATTCCATTTATTATGAAAAAATCACCAACTATTTTCATGGGACTTGTGAACAAGATATTTAATCCCATCATGGATTGGTTTGTGGATGTCTCTATCAATAAAATCCTTATATTCTTAGTGTTAAATAAATAACATGAGACACATTTGATGATGGTTTTATATATAGTTAAATTTTAACATCTTTTTTGGAAGATATAAAAGTGTTATTTATGGATTTAGTTGGTCCACTTCCTTAAACATGTCATCCTCGATGAGGGGTTAGGAGTAGACCCAACAATGGTGGAGGAAGTGCTATTATGGGATCCACCCAATAGTGTGAATGAGGGGAAAAGATTACTTGGTTTGGTGGGATACTATCAGATATTTGTTTTGATTTCTATATGATTTCAACTCATGTCAATACCTTTCCTAAAAATGTAAGAACATTCATGTGGATAAATATGTTCATGATGGTATATTAGGAGTTATAATAGAGGTTGATGAACACCCCTATCTTGAGACTACCAAAGTATGGTGTTGAGTTTGTGGGGTTATTTGATTCCTATAAGATTGGGATTTGATTGGTTCTTATTAATATATTGGAAATTCATTCTTATACCTTCGAAAGTCAAATACATGTTGAACATAACTATATGACCCAAGATTTGAAGTTTGTGGTAGTGGTCTTCATTCTGAATATGTGGCTACACATTCCTATGGAAGGTAAATGTATAATCAATTATACAAAAAGTGTCTCATGTATATATTTTCATAGAAATAACAAAACATGAGGTGTAGGTGATGACTAGAGTTCCTGAAGGATTATGCCTTAGATATATAATATACTCTTAGAGAGGAAAAAAGTAGTAGCACCTAATCTATGAATGATGTCTTATTTGTAGTATTTGAATGAGGTGTCAGAGAAGATGCTCTCATTCTAATTTTCTATAGTGGGATAGTTTAGATTACCTTGATTCATTGGGTTTTAATGTTATACTTATTATGAGTGTAATGGAGACCCATATTAGATATGTTGATTGTGATACCCTCTATGTCTTGATATCCCCTACAAATTCTCCTGGTGTATTTTTTTTATGTGGGGTTCATATCATCATTTTCAAGGATAAATGATTTTACATGTGACACTGTGATATTTTGTAGTGATGTAGTTTTATATATCCATCCTACATGTATATCTATAAGTGTACATGTTGTTCCAAGATATTCAGTGTGTGTTCTAGTGTCCTAGAATTAAGAGTTGTGTAGATGAGTTTATATATATACACCTCACTAATTAGTAGGTGAAGGATGATTACAAGGTTCTGATCGGTGGGTGTCCAACCCTTGACATTATAGAGTATAATTTTGATTGTATCACCATATATATTGATTCATAACATCCTTGACTAACATAATGTCAGAAAACTATCTTTGTGATCAAATACATACTCACCATGTTAGCCAACATTCTTTGCATATGAGATAAGAGAAAATTTGTGAGCATTATATTTATTTATGTGATAGTGATAATCCAACATCATGTAGTTCCCTATAATATCAACTCATACCATGATCCTCAGTTCAAATAAAAAATATGGAGAGGATTTCATGACAAATTTGGAAATAATTTGTGTTAAGTTATTGGGTTTCACCTTTATACAAAAGTCTAGATAGTGTGGAACATAGTGGTTTTGGAGGAAATTAATTAATATTGAATGTTTTATTTATTCCATTGTTGGTAGGATCACCTTTCCTTGGTGGAGTTTTTGTAAAGAAATAATTACCAGTCCACCATCGGTATGAATCCATTTTATTCCATGTGTGAGAGATAGTTTAGGTCACCACTATACTGGATTGATCTAATGGAGTCAATACTCATGGGACCAATGTTTATGGTAATGAAAAATTATAAGTTGTAAATCATCTAAGAGTGGATGAGGAATACCCAAATCAATCAGAAGACTTATGTAGAAATAAAACAGGGGCCTTTGGTGTTTGAAAGATGGACCATATGTTCTTGAATGTCTCACGTAAGTGAGGAATGCAGATATTTGACCAGGGTAGCATGTTATCTCTAAGATTAATTATCCATTTTTAGATAATATGTAGGGTTAAAAATTTTGTATATTTCTTAGTCGTACCACTGTAGTTAGACCATGTATCACCCTCAGTTTCTTGAAATTAACACTTTTCGAATAATTTTTGAGTATATAAATTATATTGGTGTTGTTTGGGAGAGTTTGGAGAAAATTTTGAGTGCTTTGGGGATTCTATAAAGGTTCATAATTAGTGAATGTTTTGGGAAAACCATGAATAATCTAATGAAAATCGTGCATTGTGATACATGGGTAAAATATAAGGTACACCGTCAGTGCATGTTTTCTCCAAACAATGCGGCTACCTTGTAGAAGTCATGAAAATTAAAAAATGACTTTTAACTTTTTAAGGCAGTGGCTTCGACATAGTTGGTTCATGGTATGAAAACCATGTATGGAAAACATGTGAGGTTTATCCTCAAGATACTGTCTAGATCACAATTAGTTTTAATTTTGGATAACCATGAAACTAAACCATGAGCAGTTAAAAAACTAGATCCTAAAGAAGTTTATTTAGGTATGAATTATGTTTTAATGGCTCATTTCTTCCATAATGGCCCTAAATTAGAATTTTTCTCTTTCAAAGGTTAGGTAAGGTTCTCCCAAGGATTCATAGATGATCTAAATGGATTCCATGGTGATTATAGTAAGATCACTGATATTAAGTTATCGTTCTTGGTCATTCATGGTGATTTTTCTTAGATCGACCTCACCATCTCTATTGGTTTCTTAGAACTATGCCAAATTTGGTAAATATATGGATGTGGATGTCATATATGATCATATTTTTCTTTTTATATGGTATGGGAATATATATACTACCGGTTCGTGGAGTCTTCAACAAGTTTTTATAACGTATTTTGTGTTGTTCATCGCTTTGGCCAAAATATCAAGGTAGGTGGCTTCACTCTCGACTCATATTGATATAATTGATTAAATTAGTTAAAAATTAGTTTAATTATTTGAGTTTTATATTGAAATTGCAAATAAAATCATTATACAAATCTACTTTATTAGTGATTTAATGTTTTTTTGAGATTTCATAATCGCAGTATTTTGTCATGAAAAGTACCATGGTTTCTTGATTTGAAACCAATTATTCTAAATTATAGATATTTTTTTATTTTTTCTAGGGCTTTATAGATAAAGGTTTTCAAAAAAAAAGTGTGTTTTATTGAAATGGGTTTTCCATGGATTTTAGGCATACTCAGTGGTGTGTGTTAATATTTTATTTTGAGGCATAGTTGAAATATGATCTTCTACTCAGTGCCAAAGTTTTAACAACACATGGGATAAAATTACATTGTTATGAATGGAGTGATCATTGAGAAACCACCGATGATTATTGGATTTTAATTAAAAAATCAAGCATGGTTGGTTTTGTGTATATGTGGGGTGAATTGGTTATGCCAAACAGGTAATGTGAAATGATTTTAAGAATTTTTCAGTTTCTTTAGGTAGTAATTGGTGTTATTTAAGAAAATTGTTTTATATTGGAACAGGTTTATATTTAGTTATAAAATATTTCATAGATTATTTTATATAAATAATTTTATATCAATGTATCTAACCATTATATCCTAGTTTCGTGAGTAAGAAATTCATTTGGGGAAAACTACTAAGTTTTAGTACTCACCCATGTTTTTTTAATTTTGTACTTTTTAAGATTTCATCTATCGGGACATGGAAAATAGTAAAGAATCACACATCATTATCACTACATAATTATATATGTGATGTTTTTTATAGTTGGAGAATGGACTATATGGGGCTTTGGAGTCCTCTGGTTATCTTCAAGTTTCAATAGTTTGTATTCTGCTATTTACATTGATGTTATTTTTGTCATTCGTAGTGGTACTTGGTTTTAGGTTGATTGTGATAAATGAAATTATTAGTTCTCTTTAATTTATATCATGAATTATATAATAGTTTATTTTATTATGGCTTGGATGGTTTGATTTTTTATTTTCAAAGGATAAATCATCCCCCATGCTTATTTAATCCATTCAGCATTTATTTCCAGCCATTGGCACCTTGGGGATGTCGCTTAAGAAAAAGTAACTTCTCACCACTCTCTCAAGACAACGATATAGGGTGGGATTTTATAAGTGGTATCAGTTTTATTTATCAATATTCCATTTAGGACAAGTGGTATCAGCTTGTTCCTTACTTTTTAGAACAATTGTTCATTAGTTTTCATGGTCCTGAAGTACAAATTCAATTGGGTCTACCCTAATAATTCAGATCATAGAATGGAGTGGGACTGCTTGGACATGAAATATAGAGTATATAAATTAATGGAAAACATTTTTATGATGAAATTCATGTTACCTATGAGTTGGGTACATAATTGTTTTATAAAAACATATTGGTTTTTGAAATCTCAAGGTAATGGGTTCTGCCAATGAGAACATGGAATGAATTAGAGGAATGAATTGTCTCTAAAATTTCATACATCATTTTGAGTAATTATATATGAGTTAGTTCAATGTGTTGATTTTTTTTAAAATGATGAAATTGTTTTAAAATGAAGGATTTTGTGAAAAATAGAATCATTGAGGAATTTTTAAAATGATTTGAATTTCAAAAGCATGTTGACATTCTTCAAAAATGGTTGAATGTAGAGAAATGTTGATTTTGGAAAGAATTATTGTGATAGTTGATGTGGTAGAATTTGAAATTATAAGCCTTCAGTTTCTATATAGTGTGACTTATGGAATTTTCATTTCATATAGAAAATTTCACATGTTGGGTATTGGAGAAACCAAACAGTAGAAGCTATCGATAATGTTGTTGCACCTGACCCATAGGTAAACCAACACCTGGTTCAGAGTATTGTCCACAAATTTTAGTATATGGTCATAGGTAACAAGATTCACAATCCAAGACAAGTGGATCATTTTCTCTTGTTCTAGAAGTATAATCCACCCATCATTTGGGATGATTCTGAACCAGAAATAGTAGAGGAATACTTGAACAAGATGAATCGTATCTTTGATTTCATCAGTACACTATTAGATATGAAGGTCAAGATGTAGATGTACATTCTCTAGGGTATTTCATGCTAGTGTTGGGAACAATTGGTGCATGCTAAATTTTATCAAATCCCCAGTTTTGAGGATTTTGAGGAATTGTTCGACAAATAATTTTTTCCCCAAACATTCAAGATCCAAAGATTGATGATCTTCTTCAACTTGAAGAAATAAAATCTCTATATCATATGAAATGTTTAAAATTTCAAGAATTTAGTGTGATTTTCACCAAATGTTGTGAGTAGTGTTTACCTAATGAAACTCATATTTTAATCATGGCTATGGAAAAAAAATTCCCTTGAATATTTTTGTGCTCTATATTACAGATTAAACATATATGGTAAACAACGAAATAGTGGTTGAGCGGGACATCATAGGAGCAATGCGAGGAGGAATTATATTGATACCAATGGTAAATAGTGGGAAAACTAATTCAGGGGAATGTGGAAGAGGGAAACCAATTTCCAAGGTGGTATCATGAATTAGAACTAAACGGTAGGGTCGGTGAATCTTCTTCAGAGACCCACAAGTAATGGTGTATATTTCCAACATGGTTCCATTGACAATATGAAATTATAGTGTAAAAACACCAACTTCATTCCATAATTAAAACAATATGCGACATCTTCAGTGAAATTATCACAGTGATTAAAGTTTAGGTGCTTGAGACAGTTTTCTGGTACCACAGGCATCGTATAATTTGATGGACTGGGGGAAGAAGAATCAATCTCTACATTAGAAAAAATCTATCCATAGTTATTCTAGGAATACCATGACTCCTTGGTAAGGGTAATATCATCAAGGAAACATGGAGAAAACTGCAAGAATGAAGAAATTATATAGAGATGAGAAGGTGATTATAGATGGTCATAGTAGACCATCTATGATGATAGGTGAAATTATTTTGAATTCAACCCTTATGCAAGTGTTGTTGATATTAGAGAATAAAATTTCTTTATTTCTTCTTGTGTTTTTTATTTGATGAGTTTAAAACTAGAGATGATGCCTTCTATGATAAAACATCAAACTCCTCTGGGTCAATGAGAATTTCTATCCTTCCTGTGTAGAGAATTTTCAATAACTGTTGATGGATCCTATCTAAAATTGAATTTCTCTATACAATATCTGGATTCTTATGAAACAATCATGGGTATAGATTCATAGAAAACATTTAAGTCTCACATTGACTATTATAGATGAATAGTTGGGTTCGATATGATGGATGGAATCATTTATATCTATAGAGAAGAAACGAGTTTAATGGTAGGTGAAATGGGATTTTTGGAACCATAATTTTGAAGCATATCATACCACATGTTATCTTTGAATTTGGCATCGATGGAAGAGGTCAAAACTAAAATTTTCCAACAGTGGTTGACAAGTTTCATGATGTATTTTTCAAATATTTCTCAGTTATACCACTTATAATGGAGTGAAGTTAATGATTGATCTCCTCCTAGGAAATTGTATTAATTTCCTTACATATTGTAGGATGGAACCAATAGGATTAAGGGAGATCAATGTATAGTTGGATGAGTTGTAAAGCAAAGTTTTCATTTGGATGATCATGTCTCTCTGGGAATCATCGGTCTTTTTTGTAAAAAGGGTGTATGAAACTCTAATTATTTGTGTAGACTATCAAAATATTAACCATGTTATGATAATGAATAGGTATCCAGTTCCACTCCTTGATGATATATTTTATAATTTTAGAAGATCTTAGTGGTTCTCGAATATTTTCTTGCTATCAGGATATCACCAATTACAGGTTCAAAAGGAGGATATTCTAAAGATAGATTTTACAATAAGATATCACTATTATGAATATATGGTAATGCCTTTTCATCTTATGAATACACCAGTGGTATTTATAGAATTGATGGTTCATATATTTTATTGATATATAGATTATTTTATTTTGGTGAATGTCGATGAAATATTGGTGTATTATATAATAAGGGATGAGCATGAGAAACACTTGGTGTTAGTGTTGGAAATTTTGAGTGACCATTGTTCGTATGAAAAATTATAAAATTGAGATTTTTTTGATATAATAGGTACCTTTTATTTTCCATGAAATTCTAGAAATAGGTGTTTTAGTGGATATTGAAAAGATAGATTTTTTTATCTCTTGGAAACCGCCAATGAAAGTATCTAAGATACATAGTTTTCTTCATCTATATAGTTTTTACCAATTCTTTTTTCATGAATTCTCAAGAATAGATTCACCTATGATAAGCTCAAAAAATATAAATTTTCAAGTAAAATGGACTAAGGAATTCCATAAATATTTCCCTAATATAAAACAGCTCCTTACATCTAAACCTATCTTTATCTTTTCAGAATCAAAACAAGGGTATGTGGTGTATTGTGATGCTGATGCATCATGACTGGGATATGTTCTCATGAAAAGATACCATTTTCTTGTATATGAATCAAGTTATTGCAAGGATAATAAAATTAACTACCCAACACATGATTTGGAGTTATTTATAGTCATCAATTCATTGAACACATGGTGTCATTTCCTGTTTACTGGGAAATTTATTGTGTTTACGAATCCTAAGAGCTTAAAATGTATTTTATCACAAAGAAATTTGATTTTTTGGGAAATAATATTTATGGAGTGTCTTATAATATGTAACCTTGGACTTTATTTATACAAAAAGAAAAGGTAATATTGTGGCCAATGAATTAAGTTGAAATTCATATGCTCAGTTGAAATAATAGGCTTTAGATTAGTGGATACTGATGTTATTCCTAGTCATCATGCATGTGGAATGTTTATATTAAGGTGATGATTTATATTTCCTTGTAGTTTCAATTGTTCTTTATTTGGTAAAGATGGAAATAGAGGCATATACATATGATGAAGAATGTGTTCCTATGATTTCAAAAAACAATTGTGGGGAGATATTTGAGGTCTAGAAATTGAATGAGAGCTATGTTTTTTTGGTTTTGAGATCGTTTGGTTGTACTTATAGATTTTCTAGAAAATTTATTTATACTTCCAACATTCATGTTGGATTTTTTATCTTGGAATATTGAAAATGTATAATGCATTGAAATCCTAGTTTTGGTGGGTCAACATGATAAGTAAAGTGGTTAAGTTTTTCTCAAGATTCATAAGTTATAAAAAAGTTAAGGGAAAACATCACTAATTGTTAGGTAAGTTATCGTATTTACATATTCCTGTATGGAAAATGGGATAAAATAGCTATGGATTTTGTAACAATTCACCCATGAATGGTTCAAAATCATGATTCTATATGGGCTATAGTGGATACTCTTACTAAGTCACTCCATTTCATCCATATTTGTGAAACTCATACGATGGAGGATGTGTTTAAAATCTATATCTGATAATTGGTATATTGACATAGAATACCAGTTTCAATAGTGTCAAATAGAGATATGAGGTTTACTTATCAGTTTTTAAATCCTTATAGAAGTCCATTGGGACTCAGTGGAAAATGATTATAGAGTATAATAATTGGATGGATGGTCAACCAAAATGGATGATTCCAATTTGGGAAGATATGTTTTGGGCTTGTGTAATAGATTTTGTGGCCCATGGGAAGAGAATATTCTATAAGTTGAGTTCTTTTATAACAACACCTAAAAGGCCTCGATAAATATAGTTCTATCGGAAGCATTGTATGGGATTCTTTTTCATTATCCACCCTATTGGGTGGGAAAAAGTGAGACTTCACTACTTGGGACGAGCCCTGTCCATGAAACATATAGAATATTCAATTGATCAGGAAACAGATGGAGAAAACTTAGAGTCATCATAAATCTTATGTTGATCATCAACAATGACCATTATCATTCATAGTGAGTGATCATGTGTTCTTGAGGATATCTCCAAATCTAGGAAATCGTCTTTTTGGGAATTAGGGCAAGTTATATCCTCTATATATAGGCCCATTTTTTAAACATGAATAGGTTAGTGAGGTGGCATATCATTTGACATTTTTTCTATGGTTTAGTGCAGTGCGAAATGTGTTCCATGTATCTCAATTTAAAAGGTATTATCCTAACATTACCATGTGATCATATGGAATCATATTGACCTTGATACAGATGCGTCATTGGTATATATCCTAGTGTGAATTGTGGATAAGAAAGAGAATGTCTTGCATGAAAAAACTATCAGTCTAGTACGGGTTTTTTGGAAACATGGTATGATCAGAAAGATAGCTAATAACACAAGATGTAAATGAAAGATCGATTTCCGGAACTATTTCAGTAAAATAGTTGTTTTTAAATTTCTAGGGATTGAAAAACCAATGGTGGGGAGAATGTACCACCATCAGTTTCTATTATGTAACCATTTCGTGATGTTTTTTAGGTATATAAATTATATGGGTGATGTTTGGGAGAGTTTGGAGAACTTTTGGAGTATATTTTTGTATTTCCTATAGAATACTATTTAGTGCATGATTTGGAAAAATAGTGAAACACATACAAGAAACTATGGGAAGTGGTTGTTGGGAAAAAGAAAAGGCCCAGAGTTAGCGCATGGTTCCTTCAAATTGTACGACTTCCTAGTAGCACTGTGCACATTGAAAAATTGTTTTGGTATTTTTGACATTGTGGATTCACCATGTTTGGGCCCGGTTTGGAGACCATGTGATGGAGACATGTGAGACCGATCGGACCCTATCCATTGGGGACTGTCAGTAAGGATTAAAGTGTTGGTTGAGGTTGAAAACCTCTTATGAGAGGCACCTTCTTGTCACTTGATGGATTGAAATATTGGATATCCTTTGAATATGAAAGGCTGCGAACTTTTTGCTTTTTTGTGGTTGCCTCAGATATTTAGAAAAAGAATGTGCTGAAAAAGTGACAAACATATATGATTTTCCTAAGAGTGCAACAAAACCATCTGTGATTAAAAAACATGATCCTAAAAAAGTGGATCCAATTTGATCTTATGTTGTAATTCATATAATTTTCCCTAAAACATGAATTCCTCATGATTTTTCTCTCTCAAAGTTAAATGAAGTTTCTCTCATTGATTCAATAAATATCTAAAGGCTTCCCTTGGTGATTTGAAGATAATTCTTTATAGTGAGTGATCGTTCTTGGATGCCCTTGGTGTATTTCTTAGATATACTTGGACCTCTCTCTCAATTTCATAGATCTAAACCCATTATAACTATATATATAAATTATTTTTTCCAAATAAGATGATATGTGGCTTTTTATCACATAGTAAGAGATAATAGGTGGGTTTATGCAGTTTTCAGCCCA
Source organism: Viscum album (assembly GCA_963277665.1). NCBI lineage: Eukaryota > Viridiplantae > Streptophyta > Magnoliopsida > Santalales > Viscaceae > Viscum > Viscum album. Next base: position 838,621,828 of record OY728166.1, on the reverse strand, counting down.
GTTTTGTGACTTTTTTCATGTCATTGATCATTTTAACCAAAACTCCTGAGGTAGGTGGATTCACACTCAACACTTATTCTTAGAACATATTAAATTAGTTTCAAATTAGTTTAAAAACTATGATTTTTATTATGAAATTGTGGTGGAAATGCTGATATATATTCTATTTAGTGAGGATTTATGGTTTTTGTTGAAATTGGAGAATTTTAGTATTTGGATGTGCAAAGTACCTCAGTTTCTTGATTTGAGAATAATTATTTTAATATGTTTCCCAATACATAGTTGAAAAAAAGATTTTAAATAAAGGTTGTTTTACCGAAATGGTTTTGTCATGGTTTTTCGGAACAATTGGTGGTGTGTGTTCATATTTCATTATGAGGATTGGTTGAAATATGACCACATTCTCGGTCCCAAAAGTGTAATGACACATGGGATATAATTACCTAGTGATGACTTGGAATATCGATGAGAATATGTTAATTTGTATGGAACTATCATAATCAATCATACATGGTTGGTTGTGTGGATAGGTGTAGTGTACTGGTTATGCCAAAAAGGTAATGTTAAATGATTTAATGAATTGTTTCGTTGTTTTCCTTGGAAATTTTATTTCAAAAAACAGTTTTATGTAGGCAATTGAATTTATTTAGTTATAAACTATATTATAATTTTTTTAATATGAAACATTTTATATCAATGATTGTAAACATTTTATCCTAGTGGCATGAGTTTAGAATTCATTAGAGAAATCCAATTGAGTTTTCGTACTCAGCCCTTCTTTACAACATTGGTTCTCTTATAGATTCTATCTACCAGGACACTGAAAAAGGTAATATATCACACATATTTAGAAATAAATTGTGATACATGGGTTGTTTAGGGGATTTGTATTTGGGAGTATGTGTACATTTGGAATCTTAATGTTTTATAGTAATTTTATTTATTTTTTCCATTTTTTATTTTGATGTTAGTTTGGTCCTCTACTGGGGAAAGCTAGACATCAATCATTGAGATACCATCATATAGTACCAAAAATATATCTAGGTTCTTCATTAGATGATTTCCCATGGGCGATAAATTCCATTGATGTATATCCAATTTTATCACGTGAATCATCATGATAGAACTACTGAGTTTAAAAAAATATATATTTATCCTGATCATTTTATGATGGATTTTCATTTTTTATTCAAAAATACATGCTGTTGGGAAATTTTGACCAATAAATATTTTCCTTTTTACCTCTTTATAAAAATTCAAATAATATTTTTTGAAGATAGGTGTAAAGTTTTCATGGGATTAAAAGACTCATAGAAACTCAAAGTTGGTATAATAATAACAATAAATATATTTTATCACAAACATTTATATTTTCTAAAATAATCAAATATTTCATGAATTTTTTTTTTTATGATAAATAAAATAACTCTATTAAATATAATATTAGAGATTTAACCAAGGTGTGACATAAAAATTTTATATTTTAGGTGTTTGGTTGAGAGAAATCATTAGTAGTAATCACATAAAATAATTTAAAAATTAATTATATATTATTTGGAAGTGATATAAACCTCTCTTATTTAAACATAGTTATGGAGAAGTCATAGGGTTATCCACATAACCCTAGTTATTATAGATTATTATGGAGGATCTCCATGGAGAATGTGAGTAGGATCACAGATCAAAAAGGGATTTTTTTAGGATTTCCCCATTGCCAATGGAGTTATTGTTTTACATCATTGAAAAATATAAAATATTCATTATTAATTAGTGATTGATCTAATATTGAGGTATGATTTTTTAAATGAAATAATCGTTGTTTTGATATATTCATACAAGACACAACGTAATTCCTTGGAAAATAATTCATGTATTGATTTTTTTTCAGTTACATATTTATATTCCTATGATTAAAAACTCTTTATAAATTTTATTATCCTTATTAATTCCTTGATTTTTTAAATTTTCCATATGAATGGATCAAGGCCAACTAAAAATAATTGATAACGTACCTATAGAAATCCCCACTTTTCATACATATACATTACATAAATTTTAAAAAATTCTAAAAACATTATAAAAATAGACACCCAAATACCATATTAGTCTTGTGACTTTGGAAACATAGAAACATAACAACTGGTATATAAATGAGCTACATTATCTCATACTATGTGGTTCTTAACTAGAACCCTTCTTAGACACAAAAAATATAATACATATCTTCATAACTTAGGGAAGGAAAATAAAAAAGGGGTTACCTCAAATGCTCAATAAGGGTAAATAATGGATATTTGTAAGCATAGTTAGGGGCATAATGGTATGAGAACATGATCACGAAAATAAAATATCATACCATGCATATCAAAGATCATATACATTAATCATTGCATAAAACATGTTAGTTCATATGACATGAATCATAAGGAAATAAAGAACATAATGCATGAAAGAATAACAAATGAATAAAACATGGAATTATGGACGATACATAAGCATATATACTAATTCCCATAGTATTTAATGCATTTTTTCCATTTACATATTAGGGAAAAATTCCTTTATTGAACCGGGTTCATACCCTATTTGAGCCCAATATTACTGAACCAAGTTCACTACTCATTCCATTCTTATATTAATGATTCGAGTTCACTCCTTATTATATCCTTGTATTAGTGAACCATGTTCATTTCTTGTTCCATATTTTTAATATTGAACTATTTTCATTTCTCATTCCATCCATGTATATCTCATTAGATATAAATCTTACCTAATGCATTAGAGGGAGATATAGGTCCCACCAATCTCATAATGAGAGTATATATACATATGCCACAAAATCAAAAATAAAAAAATCATAACACATGAAATTAAATGGGAATTATAAACATTTAATCATATTATAACATATAGAAAGAGATAAAGGTTTTATAAAAATTTAATCAAAATTATAGCTTTTGAAAGAGAAATATAATTCATAAACATATAACCCAGGAAAAGGAAACAGATTTCAAAAACATATAAGAATTGAAAGATAACAGACTGTATTAAAAACCATGAAATTAATAATAACCCAATCATATAAATAATATAAATGGGACCTTTGGATAATTTTCAATAAGGGAATGAGTTAAATCAACAGATTTCATATTAAAAGGAAAACAATTTTGAAATATCTTTAAAAAATGTTTCATGAAAAAAATAACTTTTTTTCATAGAAAAAACCCTTTTTTATACATAAAACTATTCATAGAAAATAACTTGAAAACTTTTAAAGTAGAATTAAAATCACTTGAATACACCTTTTCCTTAAAAACATAAAAAAAAGATTTGAATCAATTTAAACACATTCTTCATTGAAAAAAATATTAAAAACTTATAAATAAATCTTTATTTTTTTTTAAATACATTTTATTAAATATATATTGAAAACTTATAAAAATGTCTAGAAAATATTTAGGAATCAGTTTTCCTTTAAAAAATATAAATTATGAATTAACAAAATTTAAAATAATTATGAACGAAAATTAATTTTAAAAAAATTTCTTAAAAATTTTCCATTAAAAATTGAAATGGATGCTTTAATGAAATGATGGTGGGTAAATCCGTACATGTTGTATAAGGTAAAAAGAAAATTTATTTTGAATAGTAACAAGATAACAAAAAATACTTATTGGGAGTGTGAAAATAATGTTCCTTTTAAGATATTGGAAATAGAAAACCATGGTAAAAAATATTTTAAATATCATTGAAAAATGGTATAATATTCTTTGAAACCAATTTTTTAGAAAACATGGTTTTTGAAGAATATAAATTTTCAACTGAAGAGAGGGTAAAGTATAGCTTTATTAAAAACACTTTCTTAACTATATTATATACTAAAGAGTAGAAATGTGGTACCAAATACAAGAATATATCAAGAATAACTATACAGTAAGCAAATTCTTGAAATTTTCTTGAGATATGAGTTATAATATTTCATCCAATAAATCATAAACACTAACAATCTTGAAAAGCAATGAGATTGTTTCAATAAACACTTATCACTTGGTAAACTGGGATCAAATAATCCAAGTAAGAAAAAAAATTCCTGAAGCATTGAATATAATTAAAATATGTAAATTGATGATATATCCCATAAAATCAATGTATGTACACCTCAAATTGATTTTAGGTGCATAATAAAACATGAGTCTCAAAGAAGGAAAACAGAGACAAACCTATTTTACTGATTTAGAAACATTTGAAACTTAAAACCCGTGACATAAAGGACATAGAATGTATATGTAAATAAACAAAAAATTAACTATAATAATTATTTATTACATCTATAGTATTCATACAAATCACAAAATAGTAATGAGTTTTGTATAAGGCATGTAACTCATGGAAATACAAAATGGCATGAGTCCCCTTACCTTGTGTCTTGACTCTTATCATACATCTCCAAATATATTTTTAAATTAATATAAATTTTTATGAATCAACCATAAAAATGTATTCTTAATTATAATATCATATATGGTTTGATTTTGAATTTATACTAGCCACTTGTTAACAATTCTATATTTAGGATTAGCATTAGGTAATATTCTTTTTATTTCTCGCATGCGTCTAAATTTGTAATATCTCTGGTCCTTATACTTATATATAATTATTTAAAGAATGTAAATAAAAATAAAAATATAATTTAAATTTATTATATGTGTATTATAATAATCTATAGATTATAGAAGTATGAAACGTAATGCACAATTCATGGATATGGTAAGTCGAACGTACGTATGGACACTATTTCCATTTAATATTGTCTCAAATGAAAAAAGTAAAAGACATATATGTATGTATATATGTATATATAATTATTAAATTAGTTTTATGATATTATATATATCATATGTATTCACTAAACCCATCCTTAATACATTCTATGTAGTGTATAAATGAAACACATTGCTTTGAGGGGCAGTAGTCGACAATTCATCAAACGAAAATATTGTATTTTCACCAAATAGAAAGTAAAAGGGAATTTTTTATAAAACAAATAAAAAGAATAAATAAATAATAAATATGATATATGATATATATAAAGTGTTTCAATCATAATTTTTACCATGATATAAGGTGAATGAAAAATAAATAATCATTATGTAATGAAGCAGTAGTTCATCATATACATAAACAGTATGTTCCTTACCCATTAGATAGAGGAGTTTATAAGCGTAGGTAAAAACATTAGCCTAAAAATATCATATTATATTTAATATAATATTGTTTTTATTATATAATATAATAAATATAGTTGAAGGGTTATAGAACAAAAATAATATATAGGAGTTTGAGAGAAGACTTTACCTATAAATCGGGTAGATCCTTTTGGTTTGTGCCCGAAAGATTTATTGGATTGGTTTCGTCACCAAGGGAGGATAATATGGGTATTTTTTTTATTTATTTATGGTAATTGGGTAGATATTTTCCAATCCTAAGTTGTTTTATGGTTATGAATAAGAGGAAGAGATGGTGGACTTTATAGGAAAGGGAAAGGACACACATGGCATTTTTTGAAACAAGTTAGGTGTACCCATGTTTTAACCTAAAAACATAACCAAACTAAAGAAATAAAGAATTAAAGTATAGTAGACAAAAAATTTCCACAAAATTAGTGTTGGGTTAGTTTTTAAGTTGTTTGGGACTTAAATATAAGGTTTAGTCCTTAGTTACACTTAATTATACCTTAATAGATGTATTTGATTTTAATTACATTCACTAATAATATTGGTAAAAATTTATTTTTAAATTATTATACATTATAAATAATACTTATAAAAAATATGGAATCCATTTTCCCAAAATATAATCACAAAATTGGTAGAAATTAATTTAATATTAATCTCGCTGATGGAACGACACTACAGGTTTTTAAAGTAAAACGTCCAAACATTTGTTAAGTTTGTATAACAAATTTCTATTTTAATTTGATTCCAATGAAAAAAATTGGATTAATTGATAAAGATATGATCTATTTATACTTTAAAAAATATATATATAATTTCACCTTAAAAATAAACTAGATGAAAACGTTTGTTTTGATTTAAAATCTGACATTTTACACTATTCACCGTAAAATCAAGTTTCTCTAAAAAATCCTCAAATTTCACCTAAGATAATTTATAAATCCTAAAATAAAACATGATGTATATTTTATAAAATTCAATTTTTAAATTTTTCTAAAATTAATTATATTGTTTTCAATAGAAGGGCATGAAACATTGTTTTATTTATAAAATATTATTTTTAATCATATCAGGACTTTACAAAAAATTATATCTTTCTTTATTTATATGTTTTATTTATATAAAACCATTTGAAAAAATATCTTAAAATTATTCATTAAAATTCATATTACTATGTTTAACATCTCGTTTATAATTATCTGATTTAAATAATTGTACTAATAAAAATATGTTTCATAGAAAATCAGTTTTGTGTGTAATGTATGCCAAGTTAGTGTGGTGTGTTGTGTATTCCAAGTAGATTTTGCATGTAATGTACTCCATGTCACAATCTAAACTCACTGTTCCATATATATCAAGCTAAAATTTATGTCATTTGAATAGTACGATTAACATGTTGTTGTGTATAACGCAAGCTAAACATATTGATTTAATATAAAATAGACTATTTTTACCGTTACATGAAATAAAAAATATCAAAATAGTTAAATTAATTATAAAAATTAATAATTCATAAAATCTATATTTGTTACATTCATACCCCATTAAAATTACTTTCTCCAAAAAATTCATCTGGGTTATCAAAATCTTGATACTTGAAAGTTTCATTTATAGAAACCCACATTTTAAGAAAGATATTAAAACTACCCTTAAAAAGGGAAATTTTGAACCATAACGGTTACCCAAAGGAACATATAAATAGGCTTCCACATAGAATAACATAGTTTGGGAGTAAATATTGCACATGGAGGAAAATCCTAAATATATATAGGGAGTGATTGAGGTCATCAATTAAAAATATGTGAATGATGAAGAAAATTTCAGGGCCTCAAATTCATAAATATGTGATGAATTATAAGGCCATCAGATCAATAAAAATTAAGGTATTAAGAGAATTGTTTTATCATTAACCTATATTTGAGTAATTTATTTATTGATCAAGAATATTAAAAATTATATTTACTTGAAATATTTCAATAATAAATATTTCATTATTTGGTTTTTATTTTAACTATTTCCTATTCATCCATTTCATTATGAAATGGATGTCTAGAAATTAACTAGGATTCCCAAATCACTAAAATACACTTTTAGCAGATAGTAAGGCCCATAATGGAATTAAAAGTATAACTATTTATCTATAACAATTCATAAAAATAAATATGGATAATAAAATAATCTTTAAACTTAAAAAATATAAAGTACTCTTTCATAATAAATAAATATTCATAAAAAATAATTATATCTTAAAATGGAAATCATGTAGGCTAGTGGTAGGAATAAAACCCTTATATTCCTTCAGTCATGGGTAAAATACACATATCCTTACAATAATTTATTGGTTTTCACCCAAAATACATGATTCCTATTTATAAAACCACACTAATATAATTTCAAAAATATATGGACATCCTTGAAATAAGGTTAATGGATAAATAATCTTTTATCCAAGGTTTTCAATAGAATAATGATGCATGAATAATTCATCTGAATTTTATCTTAAACTTCTCATTTATGGTTAACCTTATAACTGTTACGAAAGTTGATAGTCCAAAACCCTAAAAAAATCAAGAAATTACCTTAACATTGATCCCCCATTTATCACAAGGTAGCTCATGGTTGTCACATTCCATCCTAGTGAATAAATTGGTTGTAAATTCTCTTGGAACATGGTAACAAACTAAATTACCATAAAACCTTATAGAAAACTTCAATTCTGAGTTATTCCATAGATTACATGATCAATTTCATAAATCTAATAAGTTATAAACTTTATCCATGATATCCATAACTACTTGTCAACATGTTCTTATTTTGATCTAAGGTAATCAGTACCATCCAATTTACTTATAGATATCCCACATATCTTTATCCAAACACATTATCAAAACTTAAGTAACATATTAATTTTTATCATTCCCCTAATCATGTGATTTACAAGTACATATTATTCCCATTATATCAATTTTTTATTCCATTAGAACCATTCAATGTGTTCTTGTAAATCCGTAGTGAAAAACATAAAGTGAACAATCCTTACATATTTCACCATTCATATAACATAATTCTTGAATCCAATTATATAAAATCTATTATTATTCCACTTTATCCTTATGAAATTATCAAATCTACCTCATCGTATTAAAAAATACCTCTTTACTTTCACATTTCATATTTATTCTATTCATCATCAGAAATTTAATCATTACTCATACCACGATGTTCATCCTATTTAATAGATTTCCTCATGCGAAATTGAGTTGTATAATGACAATTTATTCCACTCTTAAAACACTTAAACTTAAATTATGTCTTTGGGATGCCCACATTCTTATCTATTTCATTTACTAAAGTCAATATTTTTTCCTTCCACTCAATTACTTTGTGTCATTCATTTCCACAATCAAAACATATTATTGTTCCTATAATACATTAGCATTGTTGATTCTTTCAACATTCTTGACACAAAGGAATCAAAATCATATATCCTCCATGGTCTCTATTACCTAGAGTCTCAATGACCTCCTTATTCTTCTTACTTGGTGAGTATGAGAGTTGGTTAAGGTACACACTATTAATAATGTTCCATGAAAACTGATGAGGCATGATCACAACATATTTGACTCTAGTTATCATCCTACTTGACTGCTCATCATAAAATTTCCCATCACATTCAATACTGATCTAGTTCCCCCCATTTAGCAATTTTTACTAAATGTAGGAGAATAGTCTGATCATTACTTATCATAAAATTAAACCACATAGACATAAATGAATAATTTATAGGATTTCAAATTTATAAAACCTTCCTTAATCTATAATACCCAAGGTTCTTAATAGTTCATTCATATCCAACATATATTTAAACATTTCATGATGGTTCGTGAAGAGTTTGGGAATTCCAAAAGCATATCCCCTAAGATTGTGAAACCATGTGTGAAACAAGGAATTTTTTCATGTACCATATTACCCCGAGTTAGGCCCAAAACATCTTTTCATTCTTATTACTCCTAGGTATGATTGTGCCAAATCCACACCCATTTGAAGTTTCATGATATGGATTTATTTCTAGGAAACCACTCACTCTATCCATTATGAAAATTCCTAGACATTTTTTTATTCTTTTTATTATACTTAGACATATCCTTATAAATTTTCTTAGGGTTATCACTAAAGTTTTCTCATCGTGGAATCCAAAGGTTAACTAATCCTTTTATCTGATACCAACTATAGAGACCCTCCCTTTTCATACATAGGAATTATATAATATTTGTGTAATATTAAGAAAATTATACAAATTGATACTTAAATTCTGTATTAGTATAATGCCTTTGGAAACATGGAAACATAAACAATAGTATATAAATGAGGTACATTATTTATTACTAGGTTCTTCTTGATGAGAAGCATTTTTAGACACATCAATCATAATACATATATTCATAATCTGGGGAGGAATCACAAAAATGGGTGATCCAAAATTCTTAGTGAGGTTAAATATGGGATATGTTTTACATATAATTATCCGCCTAAGGGTATGATAACATGATCATGAAAATAAGAGACTATACCCTTCATATAAATGATCATATACATGAATAAAGGGATAAATCGGGGCTATTTGTAAGACATGAATAATTATGGAAAAAAGAAAACAATCCACGAATGCATAATAGAGGAATATAACATATAATTGTAGAACACATATAAGAATATATAATGATTCCCATAGTACTCAAGGCACCACTAAAAAATCCATCTTAGTGAAAAACATCCATTACTAAACCAGGATCACACCACATTCTAGCTCTGTATTCTTGATCTGAGTTCAATCCTTGTTCTAGCCCTATATTATTGAACTGATTTCACTTCTCATTCCAACTATGTATTAATGAACCAATTCCATTTCTCTTTCTATCCCTGTAATATTGAACCGAGTTCATTTCTCATCTCATCAATGTTTGACTCATGAGATTTAAATCTTCACCCAATGCATTAGATGTTTATATTATTCCCACTCATCTCATAATTAAATCGGACATATATTTTCCACAAAATCAAAAGCTTCCATATCATATCCCATGAAATAAATTTGTTATAATAAACATGTAATTTTCCATAACCCATGGAAAAAGATACAAGTTTCCTAATCATTTCACCAAAGCCAAATCCCAAGACAGAGAAATTGAGTTCATAATCATATAACTCGTGAAAGGGGAATATATTTCATAAACATATAACATGTAAAATATAATCGGGTTTCATAAATACCAAGACACTAATCATAAACCATTCAGAAAAAAATGCGAATGGGTCCTTAAGACCATTTTTTTATGGTAATGACTAAAACCAACTTATTTCATCTTTGTTGGGAAATAATTTTGAAATATCTATCAAAAACGTTTATTGGAGAAATTATCATTTATTTTTTGAAAAATGATTATTAATCTATAAAACCATCTGAAAATCATATTATATAATATACCATCAAAACTTATAATGAATACATGAAATCATTTGAAAAATGTATTCCTCAGAATATTATAAAAACAGCTTTAAAAAATTCTAAAAACCATTTTCATTGAAAAAAATTTGAAACCATATATAAAAATACTAAAAACAATTAAAATTATTTCTTTGAAAATAATTTTAAAACATATAAACTAGGATTGAATACATTTTGGAAACAATTATCCTTGAAAATATATAAAAAAGATTAAAAAAATTGAAAACAATTTTCCGTGAAAATTATTTTTAACAAAATTTTCATAAATATTACCCTTCTTAAAATTAAAAGGAAGATTCAATGAAATTACATAGGGTAAATCTAAAAATGTTATACGAGGTAAAAAAGAACATTCCTTTTTCACGGTAAAAGGTTTAGAAATATTCTTTATTCAAAAAGAAACAAAAATATTGCTATAAATATATTGGTAATGTTAAAATTTGTAAAAATGCCTTTAATGGTTATTGGATAATAGTAAAATATCTTTGCAATCCCTTTTTTTAATACATGGTTTTGAACGAACATAGATTTATGACCATGGAGAGGGTAATTTCGGGCTTTGTTAAAGACACTTTATTAATTATCTTTTGTACCAAAGAGTAGAAAATTTGTATAAAATAAATGAAAATATCATGAATAACCAGATTATAAGAAATTTCATAAATTTTCATGAGATATGGGTAAAAATATTTCCTTAAAGGAAGGATAAACATAAGGAATCTTGAAAATGGATGATATTATTTCAATAAAAAAATCACATGGTAAATTGGGATCATACTCTTCAATTAAGGAAATGAAATTATATAAAGCTTATAATATCATGAAAATATGTAGAATATTTATTTATCTTGTGAAATAGAATTATATATACATCAAAATTAATTTAGGCACATAACAACACATGAGTCTCAAAGAAGAAATATTGAGAAATAATTATTTTATCAATTTTATATATTTAGAAACCTAAACCCCTTGAAATAAATTTAAATGAATCGATATGTAAATACCCATAACTTATACTATATGAATAATTTATTACATCCATGGGTATAATAAAAACCACACCAAAGTAATTGGTGGCGAATAATGATTGTATCTCACGAAAGTTAAAATTGACAAGAAATACCTGGTATTGACTATCATCATACTCATTTATACATACTATATTATAAATATAAATTTATTATAAATCTATCAAAGAACCATATTATTACTTATAATATCATATATGTTTTGATTATGACTTTATATTACCTCATTGTTAACAATTATTTGTTAAGCTTTCACTTCGGGTAATATGTGCTTTGTTCTTCACATGTGTATTAGTTTGTTATACCATGGGTCCTTAAAATTATGTAATGATTTATAGAATTTAATACATGATATAAATTTATTTTATATTCATTATATGTTTATTATAATAATCTATTGATTATATAAATATGAAACAAAATACACTATTTATAGAGACAGTAAGTTGTACGTATGCATGAATGTTATTTCCATTTAATTACTGTGTTGAATGAAATTAAAATACACACACACACACATATATATATATTTAATTATAAATTTATATTTATTATAACATATATATTCACTAAACCCATCCTTAATACATTCCATGTAGCGTATGAACGAATCACATTGCTTTGAGAGGGTGGTAGTCCACACTACATCAAATGAAATTATCGTACATACACAAAATAGAATGTAAAAATGTTAAGTGTTTTAAAAGTAATGAAGAATATTAAAGTTGTAATAAATGTAAAATATGACACATATAAACATACTATACATCATAATTTTCACCATGAGTAGTGGTAAAGGAATATTGAATAATCATCGTTTAGTGAGGTGCTACTTCGTCGTATACAAAAACAGTATGTTCTTTACCCATTAGATGGAGGTGTGTTTCAGTGTAGGTAAAATCCGTAGAATAAAAATATCCTAGTATATTGAATATACTTTCATTTTTATACATTAATGGAAGAAATGGAGTGGGTGTAGAGGAGACATAAAATAAAAAAAGGAGTTTGAGAGAAGATTTTACCTCATAATCGGGTAAATTATTTTGGTTTGGTTCAAAAGGATTCCTTGGATTGATTTATTCAAAATAGGTGGCTTGTTAGAGGATTTGAGGTATTTTGGGAAGTGTATTGGGCATTAATTTTTTGAACCTATGTATTTTTAATTGTTTCAAGAAGAGGGAGAGGTTGTGGCCTTTTATAGGGAAGGGAAATGGCACACTTGAAATTTTATAAAACAAGTTATGTGTACCCATGTTTTTACCTAACAAAAGTCATACCAAACAAACCATACTCAATAATAGAAGGTTAGATATTCCACATAATCCCTAGTTGTGATCCCATATCCTTGAATATAAATATTATGTGATTCAGTTTATACCCATTATTGGAGAGTCATAAAGGACATGACCCCTCATATTAGCACCATCAATGTTAGAAACACCCGAGGAGTCAGTTCTCTTAGACAATCATTACATTTAATCCACAACTGGAATCCTAATCTATTTTTATGTAGGTGGCTTTACGTTGATACATTTTGTCTAACTTGTGTATATATATTTTGTTGTTATCATTTCTTTTAATATTTATCACTTTTATTGTTTATATTTGGTGATTTTGGGGTTTCCAACTAGGTGTGATTATATGTCACGACCCGTCCCTCAGGGGTCATGCCATGACTACCCCAAGCCTGCCTTCCATAGTCTTGGGGATAGAGACTATAACCAAAGATGTAATCCCTTAAATATGGGAAGGAATTGCCTTTATAACCTATAAACACACATAATAGAGCACATAGCTGGATACAAAACACTAAGTAAACTGTATAACAAAAGAGTGTTGAAAAGTAAAAGAGGCCAGAAATACAAGCCCAACAGTAAAGTACAAGGAACTAGAAGTACAAGTACAACTGAAGAAAGGAAAAACAATTGCTGGGTTGTCCTATAGGATTCCTACCTGAAGGGTAGGTATATATAGCCTCCTCAGTACTCCACATCTGTTAGTCTCCTTCGTGTATCGACTCGTCGTAAGGTCCTCTGCCGGTTACCGTCCAGTCCTGGTACTCTCAGCCTCAGTCAGTGTTGTCCGTCATGTACATCTAACACAGCAAGTTGTGGGCACAGCCCATGCAGTGGTGAGTATAACGATACTCAGTAGGGACCCTGAGACCCTCAAGGTCTCACAAATCCATCATGGATAAACGACAAGGTAATAAATCAGCAGATAACGCTACATAGGTATATGCCCATACATATATCTAAGTTATTAAGTAATTTGTCTCAATCATGAGGAAAAACACAAAATTACTGACTCAGCTCCAAACATGATTTTATTCACATTATCAAAACCTCAGCTACTAGAAAACTCCTTATCAATCGTGTACAGTGGAATTTCTGTGACACCAAGAGCGCTTCCCACTAACCTTGGACTGTTGAGGTACTCCTCTTGTTGAGTACCATGGGTCTGATAAGTCAAACAGAGGTGCTCCCCACCGTGGGTCTAACGCCACACCCAGGCGCTCCCCCTTGTAGCCTGCTGAGGTACTCCTCCTATCGAATACCATGGGTCTGCCGCCACAACCAGGCACTCCTCCACCATGGGTCTTCCGCCACAACACTGGGCAAGTAGAATCACTCCGAGTCAAACGGTCTGCAGTCATCAGGTCTTAGCCACTTACTAGGTCTCCACACTCTGTTTGCTTGTCACTGGAAGGATCCTATCCACAAGCTGCTGGTCAATATTCCAACTATCACGAAGTCCCAAGAAGAAGTATCTCAAAGGTCTGCCACGTCATAGAGGTATCAACGCAATACACGGCCTGTCAATTAGATGCTCGGTCTGTGAGTTATTAGTCATTTAGTCTCGGGGGCCCGGCTGGATTTACGCTTGATACAAACTGAAAGTTTCTCAACATAAACCAAAACATCAGTGGAGTATACTCGAAGAGACCATCTCACTCCAAGATTTTCAACACCGCTTACGGTTCGTCAAACGGACGTTCGGTGCCAAAGATATAGCCAAAAGAAAGTAAAGGTTCGTAGTTGGCCCGGGTCCGGTCCGACCCTGTCGGACCGAGCCGACCAGACCCAATCTAGGCAGACCCGGTTCGGGTCAACCTGGAAAAACCCATTGGGTCTGGCCCGGTCGGTTTGTCGGGCCAGTTCGTTAGGTTCGGCCTGGCCCTCTGGGTCCAACCCAGCTGGCCGCGAGGGGTCATGGAGAGAGGCGAGGGCGCAAACCGGTCATGGGTCGGCACATGGGTGGTTCATCCCGGAGGGCACCGCGAGGGGGCGTGGCTTGGGGTGGCTCGTCCCAGAGGCTGGGGATGGTTCGTTCGGGGTGCCACGAGGGCACGGTCTTGTTCAGCCAACAGCGGTGTGGGGTGTGTGGACGGCGGAGTCGCGAGGTGCACCGGGCGAGCAGGGCGCGCTGACGGCATAGCCGCGGGGTGTGTGGAGCTCGCGGGGCGGTTTGGGCGTGTGGAGCCGCGGGGTGCACGGGGCGCATGGACGGTGGACCGCGTGATGCATGGGGTGCACGGATGGCGGCGCCGCGGGGTGCGCGGGGCGTGCGGAGCGGCTGGGAGTGTGGGGCGAGCGGGGAACGCAGAGCCATGGGGCTTATGTGGGGGAGGGTGGCTTGGCCGGGGTCTGCCTTGAGGGTGCGGGCGGCTCGGTCGGGGCTACCACGAGGGCCCGACAGAGCGGTGGTGCCACAGAGCAGTGTCATGCGTTGTTTCCTTTGTCGCGGCCGACAATGGTGTCGGCCACTGTTTCTTGTTCTCCTCCACATTGGTTGTCGTCCTTCTCCATAACAAAGACAACCAAAGGAGATCAACAGATCGATCGGGCCATGTTAGTTTGGCTCGCACCCTCTTCGTTTAGAGTGGTCGCAAGTGGCTCCACTATAACCATGAATCAAGAATGAGGATAATAATCGAAAAGATTCAATAATTCAATAATAACCTCATACCTTGTTCGTTGTTTTTAGATGGTGCCACAGGGTAGAAGATAGATCTTTTAGAAAATATGGGTGTCGGTGTCGTTGGCATTTTCCTCAATCGTCAGTTTGTGTGTCGGATCGTCGTAGTTGAAGACATCCTACATCGAAAACAGATCTGAGGAAGAAAGTCAGAGTTGTGGTCGGCGTTCTTCGTCGGTGGAGCGCATTCTTCAATGGAGAGGCTTTCTCCCAAGAACTCCTCCCAATTATCTAAATCCAAACATTTCCCCAAATCCACCATGAAGAAAAAGAAATATCCAACATCAAACAATTGATAGGATTTAATTTTATGTTGACACATAAAATTAATTGTAAGCATTTTATTTTACGTTGACACATAAAATTAAAATGATATATTTTAACTTTATGTTGACACATAAAGTGTATTGATAGCATTCAATTTTATGTTGACACATAAAATTAATTGAAAGAATTTAATTTTACATTGACATATATAATTAAATTGATTACTATTAATTTTATGTTGACACATAAAATTAATTTATAGGATTCAATATTATGTTGACACATAAAATTAATTGAAATCATTTAATTTTACACTGACACATAAAATTAAATTGAGGGAGATGAGAGGTTTCCTCCCCCCTATTATGAGGGATAAACCTCGGGTGGTCCCCACCACCATAACCTCTCATGGGAGGTTAAGGTATGGTAGTCCCCACTTCTAACTTCCACATGGATGGTTACAACAGATAAAATAAAATAACACATGTGTTTATTTTACTTTATTGTTTCCATGAAAAACCCAAAAACCAACTTTTCCCCTCGACCAAGTGTCGTCGAGGTGAAAGTCTATTTAAGCGAATACCGGTGTTGCGTGTTCAGAAGTGCCCTCAGATTTCAATTCCGAGAACCGGTTCAAAAGTTAAAAAAACCCGCTCATAATTTTTTTGAACGTACCCAAACAAAACTATATAAATAGATTCCGGGGAGACTGGGCCTCGGAATCATGCGCCATCAATTTTTTCGGACTCATAAAATTCCCATTTATTTTTAAAAATACTACATGGAAATAATTGTTTTTTACATTCGCCCCACCTCAGGATTTTTGTCCCTATAATCCACAACTCAAATTAAGGGAAGAAGTGGGGGTACTGAGCACGCATCTGAGTCTCCCGCTCCCAGGTGCTCCCCTGGAGGTTCCCGTGCTACCAGCGAACGCGAACTAGAGGTATCGACCATCCTTGAAGGACCCACTTCTGTCGATCCTCAATCTCCACTAGAACCTCCGTAAAAGTCACCCCATTGTCGAAGTTCAATCTCAATGGTCGATGATGTGGGAAGGGTTGTGCACGTATCTCCTCAGCTAGGATACATGGAAGACATCATGCACATGGTGCAACTGTGGTGGAAGATCCAAGCGGTATGCCACCTCGCCAACTCTGTTGAGGACCTAAAAAGGTTCGATGAATCTCAGAGATAAATTGCCTCATTGGCCAAATATCCATAGACCTCGTCGGGGTGAGACCCGTAGAAAGATGTGGTCGCCATCCTCTAACTCTAGAGGTCTCCATCTCCTATCGGCATACGACTTCTATCTACTCTATGCAATCTTCATCCACTCTTTGATGATCTGCACCTTCTCTATGGTATCCCATACCATCTCTGGTCCCACTAGTACTGACTCCCCGAGGTCATTCTAGCATAAAGGTGATCTACAAGGTCGCTTGTATAATGCCTCAAAAGGTGTCATCCCAATGGTGGAGTGGTAGTTGTTATTTTATTAAAACTCCACCAAAGGTAAGTGATCCTCCCAATTGTGACTGAAGTCAAGGACACAAGCACACAACATGTCCTCGAGGGTCTGAATGGTCCGCTTAGTCTGACCATCCGTCTGAGGATGGAAGGCGGTGCTCAAATGAAGTTGCGTCCCGAAAGCCTCCTACAACCCCTTATATAGGTGGGAAGTGAAACGTTCATCACGATCAGATACAATAGAAGAAGGTACTCCTTGTATCCACATAATATCTTGTACATAGAGTTGTCCCAAGCTCTCCACTAAACCCTGTTCTCCGATCATTAGGAAGTGGGATGACATGGTGAGTCGGTCGACGATCACCAAAATCGAGTCATGACATCTAGATATATGTGGAAGTCCAGTCACGAAGTCCATGGATACCCCATCTCACTTACACTCTAGAACCTCTAAAGGATGAACCAAGCCTGCAGGTACCTGATGCTCTGCCTTCACTTGTTGACAAGTGAGGCATCGAGAGACAAACTAGTCAAATGCTTTATTCATTCTTGACCACTAGTGCTAACATCAAAGATCCTGGAACATATTCGCCACACCTTGATGTACCGCTAGAGGGGATTTGTGGAACTCCCTCAACACTTCCTCTTAAAGTGCCACTGGTACCGTAGTACTTCCTCTGAAGAGGATGACGTGCTCCCCACCTTTAGAAAATTCATCAAGTGCCTGCCCTGTGGATATCTGAACACGTCGTGTCTCGTAGTCAGTTTCCCCACACTGTGCCTCCATGACTTCCTGAATAAATGTGGGAGTGACTGTAAGAGACTGAACAAAAGATACTCCATCCCAATTGACAAAGGATATCTAGAAAGTGGCTAGTTGATCTGTCGCCTCGCCTAGTAGTTGTATACCAAATATCATGCTGAGTGCATCTAAAACAACATTCCCCTTCCCATGAGTATAGACTATCTCAAATTCATAGACCTGGAGGAACTCAATACACCATCGCTATCTTAGGTTCAGGTCCTTCTAAGAAAAGATATACCTAAGACTCTAGTGATCAGAGTACACGGTAAAACGTTCGCCCATCAGATAGTGTCACCACATCTTCAATGCGAACACCACTGCTGTTAACTCTAGGTCATGGGTAGTGTAATTATGCTCATGTTGTCTTAGTTTTTGTGAACCATATGTGATCACTGTTCGCTCCTACATTAGGACACATCTGAGTCTGGTCCCTGATGCATCGTAGTAAACAACGTACCCTACGCCCTCCTCTGGAAGACTCAAGATGTGGGCACTATTCAGCCATTGCCTCATCTCCTGAAATCTCTGATGGCATCTCTCTGACCACACAAAGGGTTTCTAGTTATTTTTCAAAGATGATAGTGGTTCTGTAACTATGGAGAAGTCTAGCACAAACCTCCGGTAGTAACCAGAAAAACCCTAAAAACTCCATACCTCCGTCACACTCCTGGGTGGCTCCCATGCAAGCATCTCCACAACCTTTGTTGGATCCACTGCAACACCAGCCTCTGAGATGACATGTCCCAAAAAGTGAACCTCTCTGATCTAGAATTGGCACCTTGAGAGCTTACCATAAAGTTGGTGCTCTTGGAGTGTGTCCAGTACTACCTGTAAATGATAGGCATGCTCCTCCTCAGTAGTCAAGTAGATCAGAATTTCATCAATGAAGACTACAAAAAAATGATCAAGGTATGGTTGAAATATCATATTCATGAGTCCCATGAACACTGCTGGAGCGTTGGTTACGCTGAACAGAATAACCAAGAACTCATAATGGTCGTACCAACATCTGAAATTCGTTTTCTGCACATCCTCGTCTTGAAATATGAGCTGGTGACAACCTGATCTAAGGTTTATCTTCGAGAACCATCGTGCACCCTTCAGTTGATCAAATAGGTCATCAATCCTCGGGAGTGGGTACTTGTGCTTCATGGTCACCTGGTTCAAGCGTCGATAGTCAAAACAAAGCCCCAATCTCCCATATACCTTCTTGGCGAACAGAATTGGGGCTTCCTAGGGAGAAACACTGGTCATGATGAATCCCTTCCCCTACAAGTCCTCTAGCTATACCCACAACTCAAGAAGCTCTGCGAGAGCCATCTGATATGCTGGTGTAGATATCGGTGTTGTCCCGGGGTACAAGTCAATGTAAAATTCTACCTCTCTACGAAGTTGTAGACCTAGAAAATCATCAGAGAAGAAATTTGTGTAGTGTTCCACCACTACAGGATAGCTCAGACTCTCCACATCAACTGCTCTGAAGGTAATGCTTGCCAACTTATGAGTGGTCAGTTGTACTCTCCTTTGAGCTAGTCCATCATATGCTTCAAAGGCTCCTTTCTCGCCAATGAAGGTAAACCTGGTCCCATCCGTGCGGAAACACTACACATTGTGCCTAATACAGTCAATCTGAGCATGAAAGGTAGATAACTAGTCCATACCCAAGATGACGTCGTAAGGCCTTGACGCCACTACTAGGAGATCACAGCCGAAGCTCCCGCCTCCTAGAGTAATCTCACACTGCTGGCACTAGTGTGTAATCATCGAATCCACTCCCGTAGGAGTCTCTAGCCACAAGGATCGAGAAAACATCTCTGTAAGAATCTTCGAGCTCCGAATGAGGGTAGTGGCAATGAAAGAATGACTGGAACCCATGTCTATAAGTACTGCAGCTAAGGTGGAGTAGACACAGATCGTACCTCGAATCATCTCTAGAGCACCATGATAATATGACTCAGCATTCTGGAGTTGAGCTCTCCCTTTTCCACCTACTCCCTGAGGTCAGGGTGGACCTCCCGGTGGTGGTGGTGGTAACACCTCGAATCATTGTCCACCACCAGCTCCTCTGCCATGTCCACCTGCTCCCTACGTACCACCTCGATCGAACCACTATCTCTACCTGGTTGGTCCTTCGACTGTCTGCTGATCATCCGAATGGCAGGTCGGACAGTCATTAGCCATGTGACCCTGCTCGCCCCATGCATGACACTGCCTACTCCTGGAATATATTTCTCTGCTTCTGGTACCCCACAAAACTGATCCTGAGTCATGCGGTCGTCCACCTGTAGTTCTTGTCCTCTTGGACCTCTGTGACATATGTCTGATGCCAGCTGAAAAAGACTCAACTACGTGTCGACTGGTGGTGGATCTCACTGCTTGAGAATGCTCAGAAAGGAAATTCTCCACTAGTAGGGCTCTCTCTAACACCCCATCCTGCATCAGGATGCTAAGTGAGACCACCAAAGCTCTGATCTCCTGCCTGAGTCCCTACATGAAGGTCCGAGCCCTGAAGAATGGGTCTCACACCATATCGGTAGAGTAGCGTGAGAGGTCGATGAACCTTGCTAAGTACTGAGCCACTGTCATGTTTCCCTATTGCAGATGAAGAATCTCCTGAATGCGCACTGCACGGAGAGTCGCTGGGAAAAACCCTACCCGAAACAAGCTCTCAAAGTCTTCCCAGAGGTTATTCAACTCGTCGTGAACCTGGAGCATCAAGCTCCACCATCTTCCTGTCACTTCCTGTAGAAGGCTAACAGCATGTATCACCATCAGGTCTACTGGAGTCCCTACCAGTCGGAAAACTCTCACCACAACCTCTTTCCAATCCTCAGCCGCCTGTGGGTCCGTCTCATTCCTGAACCTAGGTGGCCTATGGCAGTGGAACTAGTGAAACGTGCTCAACCAGCATGCACTATCTGTAGCTGGGGCTGTTGGCATCGGTCGCCCAACCGGGAGTGGTACTGTTGGTTCCTCCGCTGGTGACTCTACTGGAAGAGGGCCCTGCACCAAGGCCTCCTCACTCGGTGGGATATCAGGTTGTATGACTCTCGGAACTCAATCCGGTTGTCTGTGTGGAGGCATACAGAAAAGAAACAGGTTTTCCACGGTCAAAAGTTATACCTAGTGAGCTGAAATTTATACCTGGTGAGGTGACTCAAAAGATCACAAAGACAACTCTTGAAAACACACACACAGTCAGTGTTTTGTGCACTGAGTCGGGAATCCAAAGTCAGGGTCCTGGTGTATGGATATGTCGGTCGTCGTACCAACACTAGACTCCATAAACCGAAAACCCCACTCACTACACATAACACTATTACTTCACAGAAAAGATCAGAGTCCTACTTCTACGGTAGAACCGAATCCTCTGATACCAATTTGTCATGACTCGTCCCCCAAGGCCCGTGCTGTGACCACTCCATGACCGCCTTCCATAGGTCAAGGGCTAGCGACTAGCACTATAGGTGTAATCCCATAAATATGGGAAGGTATTGCCCTTATAACCTGTAAACACACACAACAAAACACACAGCTGGATTCAAAACACTAAGTAAACTGTATAACAAAAGAGTGCTGAAAACTAAAAGGGGAAGAAAATTCAAGCCCAACTGTAAAGTACAAGGAACTAGAAGTACAAGTACAACTAAAGAAAGGAAAAACATCTTTTGGGTTGTCCTCCGGGATTCCTACCTGAAGGGTAGGTACATATAGCCTCCTCAGCACTCCATGCCCATCCTTATCCTCCATGTACTGACTTGTCGTAAGGTCCTCCTCTGGTTACCGTCCAGTCCTCGTACACTCAGCCTCAGTCAACGCTGTCTGTCGTCTGCATCCAACACAACAAGGTGTGGGCATAGCCCGAGTAGGGGTGAGTATAATGATACTCAGTAGGGACCCCAAGATCCTCAAGGTATCACAACTCCACCAAGGATAAACCACAACGTAAGGAATCAATAGATAACCCTACTTAGGTATATATCCATACAAATACCTAAGTTATTAAGTAATTCATCTCAATCATGAGGAAAAACACAAAATTACTGACTCCGCTCAAACTAGGATTTTATTCACATTATTGAAACCTTCGATGTTGTAGAACACATACTCAATCGAGTAAATTGGACCTTCCACGATACCAAGCACGCTTCCCACTAACCTTGGACTACTAAGGTACTCCTCCTGTCGAGTATTGTGGATCTGCTGCATCACACAGAGGCGCTCCCCACCGCGGTGCTGCTGCCACACCCATGCTCTGCCCCTCATCGCCTACTGAGGTACTCCACTTGTCAAGTACCATGGGTAGGCCGCCACAACTAGGCATTCCTCCACCATGGGTCTACCTCCACAACCAGGCACTCGCCACTAGGCTAGTAGAATTACTCTTTGTCAAATGGTTAGCAGTCGTCAGGTCTCAGCCAGCTACTAGGTCTCTGCACTCTGTACGCTCGTCACTAGAAGGATATGCTCCAAGAGATGCTAGTTGATACTCCAACTATCACCAAATCACACTAAGAAGTATCTCAATGTTCTTCCACTTCATAAGGGTCTCAACGCAATAGATGGCGCGTCAATCAGATGCTCGTTCTGTGAGTTATTAGCCATTTAGTCCCAGGGGCCCGGTTGGATTCGTACTCGATCCAACCTGACCATTTCCCATCACAAACCAAAACTCCAGTGGAGTATACTCAGAGGTACTGTCTCGCTCTAGGATTTCTAGGGCCGCTGACGGTTCGTCAAATGAATTTCTAGTGCCAAAGATGTGGCCAAAAGAAAGTAAAGGTTCATAGTGGGCCTGGGTCTGGTCCGACCCGGTTGGACCGACCGGGCCCGACCCAGTCTGGGCCAACCCAGTTTGGGTCAACTCAGCCTAACCTTTTGGGTCTGGCTCGGACATCTGGGTCTAGCCCAGCTGGCCGCGAGGGGTCGCAGAGATCCGTGAGGGGTCGTGGAGAGCCGCGAGGGCAAGGACCAGTCGCAGGTCAGCGCAAGGGCGGTTCGGCCCGGAGGGCACCATGAGGGGGTGCGGCTCGGGGCGGATCTTCCCAGAGGCCGGGGCCGGTTCGGCTTGGGCACTGTGAGGTAACGGGCTGGTTCGGCCAGCAGCAGTGCGGGGGGTGTGGGGCGCACGAACTAAGGAGCTATGGGGTGCACGGGGTGTGTGGAACCATGGGGTGCGCGGAGCGCATGGTGTGCTTGGCGCGCATGGGGTACGAGGAGACGGGGGCACACGGGGCCGCGGGGCATGTGGGCGCATAGAGTTGCTGGGTATACGGGGCATGCAGGGGCACGGGGGTGGCTTCGCCGGAGGCTGCCACGAGGGTGCGGGCGGCTCGGCCGGGGCTGGCTCGAGGGCGCGGTGGGGCGGCGGTGCCGCGGAGTGAGGTCGTGCGTCGTTTCCTTTGTCGTTGTTGGCGGTGGTGACAACCACCATTTCTTGTGCTCCTCCATGTAGGTTGTCATCCTTCTCCATCGCGAAGAACACCAAAGGAGATCAGTGAAGGGGTTGGGTCATGCTATTTTGTCATGTACCCTCCGCGTTTAGAGTGGTAGAAAGCGACTCTACTATTATCATGAATCAAGAATGAGGATAATAATCGAAAAGATTCAAGAATTTTATAATAACCCCTACCTAGTTCATTGTTCATCGACGGTGCCATGAGGAAGAAGATAGATCATTGGGAATAGACGGACATCGGTGTCGTCGGCAATTTCCTCGATCGTCGGTTTGTTTGTCGGCTCGTAGTAGTCAAAGACGTCCTACATCGGAGAATGTCTTGAGGAATAAGGTCTAAGTCTGGGTCGACGTTCTTCATCGGTGGAGCGTGTTCTTCGTTGGAGAATCTTTCTCCCAAGAGATCCTCCCAATTCTCTAAAGCCAAACCATTCCCCAAATCCACCATGAAGGAAATGAAATAGCCAACATCGAACAATTGACAGGATTTAATTTTATGTTGACACATAAAATTAATTGAAAGCATTTAATTTTGCGTTGACACATAAAATTAAAATGATATCTTCTAATTTTATGTTGACGCTAAAATTAATTGATAGCATTCAATTTTATGTTGACACATAAAATTAATTGAAAGCATTTAATTTAACGTTGATATATAAAATTAAATTGATAGCTGTTAATTTTATGTAAACACATAAAATTAATTGATAGCATTCAATTTTATATTGAAACATAAAATTAATTAAAATCATTTAATTTTATGTTGACGTATAAAATTAAATTGAGGGAGTTGAGAGGTTTCCTCCCCCCCCCCATTATGAGGGCTAAACCTTAGGTGGTCCCCACCACCATAACTAATGGGAGGTTAAGGTGTGGTGGTCCCCACTTCTAACTTCCACATGGGTGGTTACTACAGAAAAAATAAAATAAAACATGTGTTTATTTTACTTTATTGTTTCCACAAAAAAACCCAAAAAACTTACTTCCACCCTCGACCAACTACCGTCGAGGTGAAAGTCTCTTTGAGCGAATACCGACGCAGCGAGTTCAATGGTGACCTCAGATTTCAATTCCGAGCACCGGTTCAAAAGCTATAAAAAACCCGCTCCTATGTTTACTGAACGTACCCAAACAAAACTTCAGAGATTGATTTCGGGCACACCGGGCCTCAGAATCATGCTCCATCAATTTTCACGGACTCATAATATTCCCATTTATTTTAAAAAAAAATACATGGAAATTCTAGATTTTTACCTTATACTCACCCCTGAATCAACTCTTCCTACTCATGTCATGTAATATGTAGACAGTTGACCATTCAACAGAGCCTTTATAGCTCTAAGATTAGTTGTATCTTAGTCGATCAAGATGGATCATATTTAGTTTTATAGTTTTATCTCAATAGTTTTACCCTTATTACTAGAATTATTGTTTTGGTTTTTAGTTTTGGTGGGCATGTATTTGGACCTTTTATTTATTGTACATGTCTCATAATCTAATGTAGAAATAGATATAGGCATGCATTTGGTTTCAGTTTTTTATTTACATTTTTATATATATTTGTGTTTAGAGATGTGTGTGTGTACAACTACCTTATAATAATTACTCCCATGTGTCTTATGCACTTACTTGTCACCAGTATCCAGAATCTGGACTATTAGAAGTGGTCTTGAGGTTTCATACTTATTTTATCACCAACGAGGTGAACCCCACTAGAATGGCCCATATTATAATTAATGTAATATACGCATCCCATATTAAAATGTTTATAAATTTTTTTATTAACATTATATTTTTTATAACCCTAATATATATTAAAATCATTAACAAAACCATACATAAGAACTCATCTTGTCAAATCCTATATGATATTCAACTAAATAGACCTTATTTTTGTTACACATTGATGATTTTTTTGAACTCAATGAATCTCTACATAATTTGTAGAACATATATATGTTACCATTGGATAAAACCTTACGACTAAAATTGGTGTCAGCAACATCTATGATGTATGTATGTTTGAATAATTTCTAGACCTAGTAATATTATTCCTAATGTAAAGTTCATTGAATATTGTATTCAAACCCCTTAATATCACAACATCAAATGTTATGATGTTAATAACATCTATTTTAAACTTATAACACTATATATGTTCATCACCATGAGCATACTTTGAACCCTTTCCATTAAAAACATTCTTTAAAGTTATTTGTAACTAATTTAAATCTTTATAATATTTCTTTTACCATTATAATTTTTACATTTTAGGATCTAAAGTTACCTTCATTTGGAAATTTTGGTTTTTTAATCCTTCATTTTTAACATTGAACTTATCTAAGTCTAAACATACTCCCACTAACCTATTATACACTAAATTCTTTTCAAAATATCATCCTATGAAACACAAAACCCTATGTGATATGGAATAAATCTTAATACCTTTAAGTAGGATTATTTAACAAAAAAATATAATTAATATTCAAATATTATATGCTATTCAATTTTTTGGAGTATTAATATAAACAACATTATTATGTTAATATTCCACTAATTATTGGATTGAATTCCTCATATTTTAACACATATATAGATAAAATCTTTTAGACCATATAAACATCCTTTTTTCATTATTCTTTTTTTAAACATGTTATAGTATCTAATGAATCACGAATAATTTTGTTCAATTCCATCATCTCATATTTTTCATAACAAACCTTTTGTAATAAACAACTTAGCTTAAGATATAAAATAAATAAGATGAAAATATACATATTTTTATTTGATCAATCTATGGTTGATATATATTAATTCATTGTAATCAATAATTTAGAAACTATTTTATTCCTATATTAAATAAAATTACTTGATTCATCAATTCATTCATTGATTTTAAAATCTATTAAATTTAAAAAAAACTTATAAAATATATAGTTGATATCATATATCATATAAAATCATAAAATTGGGTTCTATAACACCAAAACCTAATAAGAAAATTCCCTAAGTGTTTTCATACTCTTTCAAGTATCTTGAAAAATTCATTCATATGTAAAGATCTCCCCATTTGTGAATATTCTTTTAGGATTCAATGAAATTTGTTGAATACATTAGGAAACATTTTTGGCTTCCCCAACTCATTTTCTCGACTATTTAAAACTATTACCATGTTTTTGTATAGTTTTAAAAAAAATAAATTGGACATATCATTCCTAGATTATAGATCCTCAATACCTGGAGAAAATAGCATAAAATTTTTCTAAAATCATTAAGATTTTTGGAATGCTTAAAATAATGATTTCATAATTGATTCTAAAACTGGTAAATGATAATGAGGTGATATTTAGTCTCACCAATTCGTTAGAATACTCAATCACATTGAGAATAAGAATATTTTAAAAAGTTCCTTTTCTAAATTTTAATTTAATAACTTTGAAACCTCAAGTGAATCATTCTATACTTCTCATAATAATTTAGATTCATGTGTTGAAAAATTTCAATATTTTTTACTTAGGAAAGTATTTTTTAACACCTTTAATTTTTTTCATTCTCCTAAAACCTAATTCATATGTTTTTATAGTAGTCTAAGAAGTTTCTAAAATAAAAATTCTCATTTTTTAAACTAATCACACTATCATATTTGGATAATGATGATGTCATTTATCTATAATAAAATCACTTATCATATATGTATCATGTTGTAATTTCATTTATATAAGGGCTTTTATTAAATGTTATCCCACTGAAAATATTACCTATTTTAAATTTATCATATCCATTACTGGAAAAATATAAATATTTCACCAAAAAATGAGTCTGTTTTGGCATTCCCCTAACCCCATATCTATTTAGGTAGGCTATTATGCCAATAAAATCATATATGACACATAGATGGTTGAGAGGACAACAGTTAGTATAATCTATAATATGGATAGACTTAACACCATTCCTATAGTATCATTCATAACGGATTCCTATTAAATTATAACCTAAAGATCAATTTGGTATTTGGTTAACTAATTCTTAGGGTAATCCATTTCCACCATGCCTTATATATGATAATCCCTAGTCACCATAATTTTACAACATATTACTTGATGAAAGATAGAGTTATTGACATGTAATTATTTTGGAAGGAATCTCACACTTAGTATTATTAAAGGGTTTTAATCATAGAATAGTATCTCATTTGTTCCCTTTATATGTATTCATTATTCTAAATTATTTAATTTGTAATTCTCTATTATCATATTGTGCATGTAACTCTTGGAAAGCATGTATGAACATTTATATAAGTAGATAAACACATTTAACTACACCCTATTACTATTCATAAATAAAAATTAATAATTATTAATAAAATATGGAAAATTTTAATTAAAGAACAATTAATATATATTTAAAAATCATATAAAAAATTCATTATCAATTAATAAAAAAATACACTATAATCATAATATAATTTAAACACAAATAATCATAAAAATTTTACTTTTAACCAATATAGAAATTTTTATATTATTGATTTAAACGAAATTATTATGAACTACTTCATATTTCAAATATGAGATATTTTATGAAGACTTATTATACAAAAATAAATATTTTATATATTTTGTAAAGAAATTAAATAAATCAAATATCACATGAATGATTTTTTAAAATCATTAATCATTTCATCATCCTAAACGAATTTTAAAAATGATTATATAATTTTATAAATAAGGAAATATAGTAATAATTTTATATTTACATTTTAAAAAAATAAAAATTAAATATATACTTTTATTTTTTACCTTATTTAATATTTATAAGTTCCTTATGAATTGTTCATGCATTATCGTCATTCTATAATCAAATAAATATAAAAACATTATACTTATTCCCAAAATGAAATATTTAATATTTTCCTTCTATATATAATTTAATTTAAATATTTTATATTGAATGAAATATTAATCTTTAATATTAAAATTATATTATACAAATAGAATACATAATCTACATATCATATATTTAATATTTTTTAATTTATGATCATATTAATTTTTAAAAATTCTTTTGATATGGTTTTAATAATTTCTCAAATAAGAACTTTAATTTTAACAATTCAAATTAAATATTTAGAACAATTCATGATATAAAATACAATCTAATAATTTTACCCTATTTTATAATTTCTAAAAAAATTCTAAATTACTCCTATAATTTAGACATAAATATATTACATCC
The DNA here is from genome assembly GCA_963277665.1 of Viscum album. Classification (NCBI taxonomy): domain Eukaryota; kingdom Viridiplantae; phylum Streptophyta; class Magnoliopsida; order Santalales; family Viscaceae; genus Viscum; species Viscum album. The sequence goes on along the minus strand of OY728166.1, from coordinate 838,592,844 downwards.
AAATTACAAGTTATTCCATATAAATTTAAAAATATATTTTAATATTAACAATTAATGTTTTGTATACTTATTTCATAAATGTCTCATATTCATTTAATTATTTAATTGTAATCACATTATTATTAATTAATTTAAATGGTTTTTTTATAATTTAAGAAATATCCCAAAACACATTGTGCCATATTTTATAAAAAAATTTATAAACCATATAATAAAACTCTAAATTGAAAGTAAGGGAAAAGAAAATGTATGTGGATATCCTATTTAACAAGTTATTGATACTGTAAACAATGAAAGTTTTCAAAATAAAATGACATCATATAAAACTTATTATATGAATTCTGATTGATATATATGAATGATATATAAGAATAAATTTATTAAGGTGCTATCTATCATAATCAATTATAGATATTTATGAAAGTTATACTCCCTTCAACAATTATAGTTGTATCTTATTATGTTATAGAGCGTGTAAGATTATAATGATGCAATAGTTACTTATTTAGGATTAACCCATGCTTATCTTAATTTGTGTAATAGTAACCCCTCTATGGTTTGGAATCTAGTTTTATGATATATCCTATATCATCATAGTATTAAACTTCACTCTTTTCATCAAATTATACTACATTATCATATCATACACCTCCTTATATCAAAAACAATGATATTTCACGAAATAGAAGAATTAATAATTGATCATCACTTATGATAACACATAACATATAAAATCACCAAATCATAGATTATATTTCATATATATTATAATGTTCTAATATTTAATAATTATATCATATTTAATGATGCATAGTACTATATCTATTTTCAAATGGAAAAACAATAGTATATTTAACAATTAAAATATAATTTTCCCAATTTATTCATTTTAAACATGATTTCATGAATAATGAGGCATATTGAATTTCTAATACCATATGATAGGTTTCTAAAGATCAAAGAACACTAATTATTGGAAGTAAAAAAATAGAAACCACATTCCCAAGATAAAACATGCATGAATCCCAAACCATGTATATATATAATGAATAAAATTCATGTTCCATTAACTGTAGATGGGCACAAAAACAAATTTCCATCATGTTATTTATTATTATACCTTAGAGGATTCTATTTAATTCCCTCATCAATGGTGGATCCAAGAATTAATATGAATCACCTGATAGTTTGGTGAGATAATTCTCTAGAGTTTTCTAGTGCCTCTGAAAGTAAAATGGGAAGATGAAAAGAGATTTGCAATGAAATAATTATTAGCATCTTAGTTAGTCCTGGAATCAACCATATCATTGTTAAAACCTCCTTTTTTAGGCTTCATGTAAACACTTAGTGTGATCATGAAAGTAGTCATACATTATGACTCAATTCCATTAATAACTATAGTTCTAATCTTCAGGCAATGTATTCTCCCAAGATTTCATTATATTAATCAAATTATCGATGATAGCCTATGATTATGGGAAAATAAATACTAATGTATAGTAACCATCTTCATCACTATCAAAAGATACCATATAACTTTCAAATTATGATTATATACTTTATGATACACCCAATTCATATAATATAACTGATTGGAAGGGACATATAGTATTCCAATATCATACATTATGACGTAGCCATCAAAAGGATTGGGAAAATATTTCCAACATGGTCACACCATTTTTTGACTACCAAAAATCCTTATAAAATAGAAGAGGTGTCTATGAGTGTCATAAAATTATAATACATTGAAATAGTGAATATTCAAAATTATATATAGGAATCTTGACATTGACTAATAATTATTACTCTCAGTATGAGTAGAGAATCCCAATTTAATGATATAAATACATAGTTCATCAATGTAATCTACCAAAGATCTGATTGGTCTCCATAGATGATGTTTTCCAACTCTTCATATATATAACATAGTAATATGTTTTTTATTGATTCAATATAGTGAAAAAAATTTGCTAATCAATTATTATAATGAATCTAATGGTTCTATACTATAAAAACTCCTCAATTGGTTCAATGGTGTATAAATCATTCATAGGAACATGTAAGGACACAAAAATACTCATTCTTATATAATAGATTAAAAATTTGAAATTGAAAAATAATATAAAATGTTATCAACCAAGAAATTATTACTATAATTTAGTCAAGAATCATTAAAATAATTTCCAAAAAAATTAAAATCATGAGTTTCCCCTAAGTGTCATAAAATCCAGTGGGCATTGGTTAATATTTAAAATATACATGCATGAAACCTTTTTTAATAAACTACTAAATTTGTAGTATATACTCAAATCATGTTAGATATAACTGGTTGTGACATATCTTAAATACTATAATTATTAATTATTATGATACCGATTTTGAATTGGATAAAAATGAAAAGGTTTTTGAACATTTTTTTACTAGAAGGACCAATTTTGATAAAGAGCATCACAAATTAATTATGAGAGTTGAAACACTTGTAGGTGATTTTTTTGGGGCTTGGGTAAAGGCTGGATAATTTTCCTGGTTGTATTGAGTAGTTTTGAGACAGTTGGACCTAGAAAATTATGGTTTTGAAAGGTTGTAAAGGGTGTATTGTTTATCTGAAACAGTGTGGAACATAGTAGGAAATTGTGAATCCTTGTCCAAGTGGACAAAGGGTGTCACATGGACTATTCCCGATGTACCAAACTATGCACCTAGATCGCACAATTAATGGCATGGTAAGTAGCTCAACATTGTTCACCACACAGTTGGTGCACGGTTTTCAAACCCTGAAGCTAGCCCTTGCGGGATGCACCGGGTTTCCAGAAGGGGGCACACAGTTTTTCAGACCATGTGGCCCAAAACGTATGTTTTTACATTATTTAAAAAATAATTAAATTATAATTATAATTAAAAGAAATTAAATTATAATTAAATTGGAAAATAATAATAATGAAATGTTTTGACAATGATAATAATATTAGTATTATTATTATTAGATCAGGTTTTTTTAGAAAGTATTGGATACCATCTCTTCCCCATGCCCTGCATCATGAGAGACCCAATTCCTCTTCCTCCACAAGTATCATAACACCCTCCTATTAGGATCCTCTCTAATGGTGGCTCCGACTGGATTTCCACCATTTCTTGGTCTGATCCTTCATGCAATGAATCCTCCTCCATTATCCTTCTTATTTCCATCCTATTTCAGGCCTCTTTATCACCCCTCCTATTCAGCCAAAAACCCTAGATTTAGGATTGATCGTGATTTTCTAATTCCACCTTCAATAGGGCATGTGAATGGCCTCTCGTTCCGTGTTCATGATTATTCTGACAACTACCATAGAAGGTGAAGTGGTTTGGGTTGATTTGGTTCACCAACATTAGCCAAGGTAATGGATTATACCCAATTCTTGGATTCCCCCTTATTATATGGCGTCCTTTGGGTGTTTTAATGTTAATTGTAACTATTTTAGAGTGCATTGGACCTTAACATGTTGTTTTGAGTCGTCGGGTCTAAGGAAAGATTCTTGAGTATGCATAGGTGTGTGTGTGTGTGTGTGTGTTTCTGTGTGTGAATAGGTTCCACCTTTATGTGTATATTCATCCATGGTAGCGAGTATATAGGTATGGTCCAAGGTATTCCAATTTATATATAATGAAATTCATGCACAGGTGAGTGGATACGAGTATATGCATATAAACATATATGTAAGGATCACCTTCCATGTATTCATGGCCATAATAATGTGTGCATATGAGTTAGGTTTCCATATGTATTTTCTAATTTTTATATGATCAGGGGGTGGCACCTATATTGAGTTTGAAACCTTAAAGATATAAAGTGTCTGTCTTGGTCCCACCATAAGGTAGGATTCATTTATATAACATTTAATTTTATTAATGCATTAATTAAGTGATTATCACACTCCTCATAGATTTTAATTAATACCATATAGATTAGATTAAATTATGTCATTGATAGATTTAATGAAATTCATAAATGTGAAAAATGACTGTTTGATAAGAAACATGATGATTTTATAATAAAACCCATCCAATAGAGGTCAACTACCATTAAGTCAAAAAGTAGTGAGTGGACATTTATGTTTTCTAGTTTTTCTTAATTGATTTTAGCTTTATATGTGAAGATACTATTGATAATTTTCATGTTAAAGTGATTTAACATTTTTGTTTTTAAGTATAATATGTTTTATTTCTATAACACTTGTACCATAAATCAATTTTCCATATTTAAGAATATTGATTGGGATGCCCTTGAATAGAATGGATTAAACAAAATGGCATGTTTCCCTTGAAATTTATTAAATGTGTTAAGCCTGAAGGCGGTTTCCTTTTTAGATAAATGGTTCCTGGGGATATTAAGACTAATAAATTTCTTTCATGCCTTATGAAATGCCTCTTTTGGAATTTAATTTTTAAATGAAATTTAACATGGTTAAAGGAACACTGGATAGGTTGCACCTAATGGGTCATGTTATGTGCATGCCAATGCCACAGTTATTCTGAAAGATTGATGATTTGACCTAAGAGGTAATACTTTATTCTCAAATTATCAATTGTATAGAAGCTCATATTGTATATTGAACTATATGAATGTTTATGGGTGGGAGGAAGTTTTTTCCCATGTTAGTTATATATGCTTATGGGTAGGAGGTAGTTTTACATTTAAAAATTATATATCTATAAGGGTGGCAGGGATTCTTACCCAATTCCAATTATACTTGTTATGGGTGGGAGAAATAATTACTTCATTCTAGTTATAATTGTCAAGGGTGGGAGATATCATTTCCCCATTCCATTTATGATTTTGATATATAATGATGCTTGGAGGCCAAGAGACTAAGTGCTCTCAGAACTATGCTAGGGGAATATATTGAGAGATTCCCTTGAATTGGATGGTTGTGGTTTATACTGATCCACCCAAACATAAATCTAATGCATGGATTCTACAATACTAATAGGTAATGGAACTGGGTTAGGGGAAGACCGTGAGATCTCTCCTTGAAGTTGATGGTGGAGGTATATCCTGATCCACCACAACATATGTCTATCTATTTACACACACACACACACACACATATATATATATACTATTATATATATATGTATATTAATTTAAATGATTATAGATACCAACCATCAGCTAAAACAGGTATCACCATCAGTTGTCCCTTATGAACATAAATATGTATTTTTTAATTTTTGAAGTTAGGTTTTTAAATTCTCTATACATGAACACTATTTAATCTACATTGAACTATCTGGATTCGTATTGACCCCATGAGTTCCTTCCTACATATATTTCATCCCTGACCCTTCTTGGGTAGCCTTGTTACCCAATTAGAACATATATTTTTAGGAACTAGGATGATTGTTGTTTGTTTGTACCTGAGGAGTTATGAGAAAAGGAATGAGTTGATGCTCAGGATGCTTTTGGAGATCACCTTCGAACTTCAATTTATTTTATTTATTTTGTATTTTATTAAAAATATTGATGTATTGTTTACTAATTTCATATATGTATCACTATCATGGCATGCATTCATCTATTGTATAAACAATCATTGGGAACTTTTTTTAAATTGATATCATTTTTCATCTGATGTTTATCTTGTCATTATAGTGCTTCCCCTATTTGTATTTTCATTATAATAATTTGACTATTAATTATTATTTAACATGGAATACCATTTTGTAGTTATTATATGAGGGTATAGTCTCCCTATTATCATATCCCAAGACCGTCGCTGTTACTCAGCAGCCTCTGGTGTACGGGGAGAATTTCTTGAGGCCATGTGACCCATCGATCCGGCTACCAGTTTAATGGTAAGTCAGTTTGGGACATTAAAAATTAGTATCAGAGCTAAATTTTTCAATTATATTATACTTATTGGTTGGAAAAAAAATAATAGTAATGTGATCTTACTTGTTTAGTAGTCTTTCTTGGGACTGGTCACCCTACATACGAGAAATGGCCATGTGGCTAGGGCTGGAATTATTGTTCCTTTTGTTTGATGTTACATTTGATATGATTTCAACTAGATTGATTAGTGTACTTTATGATTATTATGATTTGTGGACATTGTGTAATTTTTCCCTTTTCATGGAATGGAAAATATGAATCATAGTAGGCAACAAAATAGCTATATAGGAGTTAACATGTCATGCATATACCAAGCCATGTAGTTGTATCTATAAAGATGTTTTATGAGTTGTTTGTGTTCCTTGATCGATATGACATTCATAGATTTATAAATATTTAGTTAATACATTACCATGAATTCTATGGTTACTGTTCATTATAATATGATTCTATGATTAATATTCCATGATTATGTGAAAATAACCTTCCCCTATGTCTTATATCGTTTATTGATATGTCATTTGTCAGTCTGAAATTGGTTTCATGGGCTAAGATCATTGGTTGTGATTACTATGGGAGATGTTCTTAATTTTTATGATGTAAGGGTGCATTATAACTGAGAAAAGGTAACTTGTGTATTTGATCCATTATAAAAGTATATTGAAATTAAAATTACAATGTAAATTGGTTTGATTAATGGGAGTGAAATTCCAAACTATAAAGATTATAGGAACTTTACAGGTGGGTAGGTGGCCACCCATATGACATGACCATTCCTTTTAAGTAGGTTATATTCTGAAATGTAATTTTTTTTAGAAAATTGGATCTATGTTTTAATTTATGGGGCATATGGGAGCTTTATTAATTGGGAAATCACAACCCGTATTAAATGTAGTGACCATGTTATTTTTGAAAATAATATAAATTTGAATAGAGTTTGGTTTTTAATATTTGATGAAATTAGTTACCTAATAAAATGTGAAACGGGATCCAAGTAGGTTAGTTGAGAAATTTAACATATGGTATGTCCCATTTGGGTGTTTATAATTTTTGAAAATGAAGAATCTTTTATTGGGTTGCATAATAATGAACCCATGTTGTCTTATTTTTACCCTTGTAGGTTTACATTTCTATTAAATAGGATTTACCTATTAAATTTAATATTTATGATGGGATGTATAAAAATTTAATTTTTTTAAAAAGTATCATTTATATAATTTTCCTTTTTCCCTTAGGGTATTGGTAAAAAATCATGTACCATTTGTTTCATTTGAAAAATAAAACATGATGTTTTGATCAAATCTTTTAACGATTAATGATAAAATGTGAATGAATATAAAGGGCTTGGAAATGGAACCTATAGTTGTGTATTCTATTTAGACCATCATTTATGAGTATTTTGAGTTTCTCTTTTGAGTTTCCTTGGGACGAAAGCATGATTATTTTCCATAGGTGATCTTTTCTTTAGAAAGGACTAAGATGATCAGTTTTTGAGCCAATGACTTCTATTCAACATGACCTAATTATGGTTTGATGGCTTTTTCTATTGTAAGGGTCATGTATATGGTAGGTGGAACCCTTATAATGTCAATGCTTTTCTTATACTATGTGTTTTCTGACGGCTCACGTCGTTCATGTGTTTTCTCCCTTGTTGGACAAATGAATTCTAAATGAATCTTATGTTCATATAGGTGGTAATTATAACCTTATATTTTTTATGGTCTTGATCATTTGGAAATTCTTATTTTTTTTAGTTTAGACTCTCTTAGGGAATGGTTGCCTGTTTTGTAGGTCATTTGACACTTTTCTCTATGGTAGTGGATGACTTTCCATGTCATTGTCCAAGTGAATGGTTATATGGGGAAATACGACTTTGTAATAAATCTATTGCAATGTTGAGTATGGTCTTGGTTTATATCCATGTATAGTGACCTTATCATTAAAGAATCAATTTTTTCAAATGCTCAGGATGGAGTTTCTGAAGGCATATGTGTTTTGAAATTCTAAAATCATTGGTTTGGATTTCAATTAATGTTTTGAAATTATGATCTTGGATCATAGGAGTATCACATCGGTTTTAGTTTTTACATGTCCTTCCAATTAGAAATAACTCCTAAGAGGGCCCATTTAATGATATTCGGTTCAGTTAGAAAACCATTGTGTCTTACAAATCTTGAATTGTGTCATTTCTTACCAAGAGACCTGACGTTTTTATGGTTGTGGTGTATGTTAAGCTTGTGAAGAACAATCGGTATTCTATGGAATTAAGTTTTAATCTGAACGATCATGGAATTCCTTAAGTTATAAAGAAATGTTTTCCGTTAAATGTTGACATGTTGGCAAGTGAATCTAATTTTCCTCTTTGAATTCCACCATTTGTGCTTCGACTGCTCTTATTTATAGTAGTCGGGTATGATTGACTATAAGATATTAAAATAATTTTTGTTCACTCGTGTTTCTAAATTTTAACTTCCTTGATGCAGTAAGAGATAATCAGTCTTATGTATTGATGAAGCATTAAAAGATATTGATCTTGTTGTGTGGTTCTCATTTGGTGTTGCAAACTGGATTCCTGGTTTCCATTATAGTATAATCAAGAATGTAACTAGTGGTATTATGTGTAATTTGGTGTACGTGTTTATGGTGGATGTAGCATTCTTTTAGATGAGGCATCATAGTCTTCCTTATAATACATTGGACATGTAAGGCAGTTATTTTTTAGAATGGTAAGTCGGCTGGAGTGGCTTGACTCGTTATCCCTCATTCCAAAGTGTCAACTCAGTGAAGGACCATCATTGGAACGCTGTCAAATGGAGATGAGTGTGGTTTGTGTCAGATAATTCTTTTCATTAATAGATGTTTTGACATGGATCTAAGGTCGATGGGGATCAATCATTTTATCCATTTCGGGAATCACATGAGAAGATTCATTATAACACTTAGAGGCATGTTGATAAAGAAATTCCAACGGTGGGTTGAGCCATGGTTTGGAATTGTCCTCTTATTGTTAAAGCCTAAGGTAAGAAGTACCTTTGGCCAGTTTCATATCAAGAAATTATTTGATATTAACTTTATCTAAACATGCTTGGGTATGAGCCATATTGGTGTTTTGGTAGGGAAAAAAAGCATTGGATCGAGTCTTCGTGGTTAAGGTGCCTTGTGTTTAAAGGAAATATCAGTGGTGTATTAGGAATTTGGAAATGCCTCACAACCGTTTGAATGTTGATTCTTGACCATTTTAGGACTATATATTTTGAATTAGTTCCCAAATTATTCTCAAGGATGAGAAGTTATATAGTGGGAAGGTTGTAAAGATTTGTAATTTGAATCGAAAGAAAATTCAATGGTTTTTTAGCTTTTTTGTTTACTAAAAAAAAATTTTAAAAATGATCTTTAGAACATAATTTTGTGAGTTAGAACCCTTCAAGGTCCCATTTTTTGGACTTTGGTAAAGTCCTAAGAAGATTCCAAGGTGGATCGAGGGGTTTTTGGGGAACTATTCCCAAAAACCATAGTTATGAATGGTTTTATAGGGTATGAAATTTTTCTGAGACTATGCGGCCCCTAGCAAGAAACCATGAAGCATTTTCCAAGTGGACAGAGGCTATCAAACGGGCTACACATAGTTTAGAAAATAGTGTGCCTCGTTGAGATTCTTAGTGTTATGGGTAGTAGCTCAACACCATTCACCACATGGTTGGTACAATATTTCCAAACTGTGCAACCAACCCTTTCCCTTCATCACACAAGACCCATGCCCCCACTTTTCCCCTGGTCATGTGACGTCTTCCTACCGACCCACTACATTAGAGATTCCATCCAGATTTCAACTAGTTCCTTGTATAATTTTTTCAAGTATGACTCATCCTCCCTTATCCTTCCTATTTTCATCAGATTTCTGCCTTTCCAAAATACCTCATGCTCATCCCAAATTTCTTGGTTTATGGATGATCTTTTTTTGTGTTTCTTCCTTCGATAGGGCATGTGAATAGCCTCTTTGTTCCTATTTATGTGTATTTTGACAACCTCTGTTTATGGATATGTGGTTTGGGTTGATTTAATTCACCACCATCCGAGGTAAGGAATTATAACCACTTATTTCTTTATCCCTTACTATATGGTTTCATTTAGATATTTTATGTTTTTTAGTAAGTCTTTTGTTGTGAATTGGACCCTACATTGTGGTTTTAAGTCATTGGGTCAAGGGACACTTTCCTACAAATGCATAGTTATGTATATTTATATGTAGGTTCCCCCGTTATGTGTATATTCATCTATGGAAGTAAATACATATCAATGGGGAAGGTTGTTCTTATGTATATATATATATCTGTGTGTGTGTGTGTAGGTTAGTGGAGATGAGTATATTCATATAAACATATATGTAAGGATCCCTTATCACATGTTCATTTTCATTCATATGTGTCCCTAGGGCTTAGGTTCTCTTATATATGTGTAAAGGTTCATATGATCAAAGGGGGTAAAAATATCTGTGAGTTAGAAAGCGTCAAGAGACGAAGTGTACATCTTAGTTCCACCCTAAGGCAGGATTATTTTCCATGCCCTTTTAAATAATAATGGATTAATTTATTGATTGTCACACTGCTCTTCAATTTTAATTTATGTATTATGGATTAGATTACATGCTTCTTTTTATATTGTTAATGACTTTCTTAAATGTGATAAAATACTGTTTGATAATAAATGTAATGATTTTATAATCAATCCCCTTCAATGAAGGTATGAATCCTTCAAGATAAAAATATAGTGACAAGACATTTATGTTTGATTGGTTTGCTGCATTCACTGTCTATTTATGATTGTAGTTGTGACAGATAAAGGTTATATTGAGGTTAAGATCCCCTTTTCTTCAATTTCCCAAGTAGTCTACTCTTTATTTACATGAAACTTGTGACTTAAAACAATTTTTCATGTTTAGGGAAATTGAGTGGAATGACCTTGAATAGGATGTCTTATACAAAATGGAATGTTTTTCTTGAAATGTATTAGACAGTTAGGGCCAGATGGTGGTTTCCTTTTTAGATAAATGGACCATGTGGATAATAAGACTATTACCTTTTACTCATGCCTTATCAAAGGCTTCTTTTGGAATGTAATGTTTAAATGGAATTGAACATGGTTAAATGAACACATTAGAGGTTGTACCTAATGTGTCATATTGTGTGCTTGACTATGCCTTGGTTATTTTTTAAGGCTTGAGGATATGAAATAAGAGGTAATTAAATATGATTAAAATATGAATTATGGACTTACTTATATTTTATATTAAACTATATTGATGTTTATCAGTGGGAGTTAGTTTTACCCCATGCCAGTTATATGTGTTTATGGGTTGGAGGTAGTTTTACCACATGCTAGTTATATACGATTATGGGTGTGAGGAATTCTGAGCCCAGACAAATTATAAATTTCATGGGTGGAAGGAATTATTATCCCATTCCAGTTATAAATATCCTGGGTGGGAGGCATTATTACTCCTACAGCATTTATGATTTCCATATATAAATATTCTTGGAGGGAAAGAGGATATGGCCTCTTGTACATGGGTTAGGGGAAGACCGTGAGGGCTCCCATAGAATTGTATAGTGGTGTTATGTCCTGATCCACCCCAACATTAATCTAATACATGGAGTCCAAGAGACTGATGGACCTTGGACCTAGGTTAGGGGAATACCGTGCAAGATCCCTTTGAATTGGATAGCAGAAGTATGTCCCGATCCACCCCAACATATAATTATCAATTTAAATATATATATATATATATATATATATATAATTTGATAAGATCATACATAACATCCATGGGATGAAGTACATATCATTTTTAGGTACCCCTTAGGAACTTGGACAAGTGTCTATTAATTTAGACAGTTCTGTTATTAAATTATGAATACATGCACACTGTTTAATTAACATTGCAATGTTTGGATTGGGATTTACATCATTGTTGCCAGCCTACTCAGATTTCATCTTAGACCCTACTCAGGTGCCCTTGGTACCTCAGTAGACCTTATATTTACAGGACCTAGGTTAATGGTAATATGTTTATACTTGGGGAGTTCGGAGTAAAGGACTAAGTTGAAGCTTAGGCTATTCTTGGAGATGCCCTTAGGGCATTTCTATCTTATCCATATTTTTTTATTGTATTGAAAATCATGTTGTACTATTTACTATGTCCAAATATGTATCACTATTATAACATTCGTTCATCTATTTTATAAACTTGCATTGGCCACTATTTATAAATTATCCTCAATTATCTTATGTTGTTTGTCTGGGCTTTGCATGGATTCCACTTTTGATTGTTTCTTACCATATAATATCATTGGGAACTTCTAATATTTATGTATAGTATCTTCACTATCACCTTTTGAGACCCTCAAGGCTAGTCACGATCCTCTAGCATGTGGGGTGACTGTCTTTAAGCCATCTGATGAACCGGGTCGGCTACTTGTTTGATGGTAAGTTAGGACGATATGCTGCATTATTTTTTCAACAAACAAATTTCAAAATTTTTGTGTAGAGAAAAAAGATAAAATTAGATTAAAATAAATATTAAAAAACATTCCAATGAAATTTTCATATTAAGAACTGTGATAGTGAACAAATTTTAGAGTATTTTTTTCCAAAAAGTCCGAACTTCATTAACATATGGAATGAATTGAATTTTTTAGTAATGAGATTTCCTAAAGGTTATTAATATACACTACTTAAATTTCAATTAATACTACCTTAATTCATTCAATCATTTATGGACAGGAATCATATATTATTGAAGTCATATTAACAAAAAATATTATTTGAAAAATTAAATTACTGACCATTGTCCCATCCTTCCATATAACATTAGGGATAATATAGTAGTTTTCCATTTCCATAAAGAACCATTAACTACTGATATAAGTGTAAATATTAATATGATACTAAATTAATAGATTCATTCCACAGTAAAAAATCAATCACTCACATTAAATCACCATTCTCTTACTCTAGATTCACCATCACTAAATAAACCACCAAATGATAATAATGTAGTAATCAATAATGGTGGAAGAAGTAATCCTATGGGATGGAATAGACTTGAACATTGATTTAGAATTATAAATTATCACACAATAGAATTAAAAACACTCAACAGGAAATCTACACTACAATTGAAAAATCCACAAAATGAATTAACGCATCAAAGTTTTCTCTAAATGTTTCATAATTATAAAAATGGAAAAACCATGAAAAAAATTAAAAATATAGAGTACTGATAAACATAATATAGTTTACAACATAAAAGTTTATGTTATGAAATGATAGTTAAAATCAATTATTTTTCCTTCACAACTTGATTCCATCATTTCAGAAGAATAATAAAAATGGAAAGATTGAAAATATCTCCTCAAAAGATATCTGAATTTCCAATAGATCCTAACATGAACATTGATATTTTTAAAAAAAATTAATCTCCCTCTTATCAACCCCTATCAATGTTATGAAACAATAGGTTTCTAATCTGTGACATGAGATTTGTGTGGTCCATTTTACATTTTTATTCTCATGGTTGTTGTGTGATGGTCATCACTATAGAATAGTGAATTTTTATCTATATTAACTTATTATCATTTAGTAACTATTCAATATGGTTCTTCGTATCACATTAGAAACAAATATCACTATTAACAAATTGAACAAATCACTTTTCTTATATCGAACATCAACATAATCCACGACGCTCATCATAATCCTAGGTTCTTTACGATTGTATGAGTATATGGTTCCACACCATTCAAAAATTCTCCAACTTTTCACCACTTTACCATTATGACTTTCATTTATTGTGTTCTATCTCTATCAAGATATAAAACACCTTTATTTACATAGATAACTTAATATATTATTACACTATGTAATTGTTTTATTTTTTTTCATTTATTTCTTACCAAAATAGAACTATTTAATAATTACTTGGTTGAGGGTTGACTTAATTACTTTTATTAACATATTTCTCCATGAAAGCATAATTATATATAGAGGGGTTCAATTGAACAATGTTTTCTTTTTCATCATCAATTATACCTTTTTTAATTTTGATCACAATATAATGTTAATAGACATTATTTAATTTTATCTATAATTAAATGAAGTTTTTTTATATACTTTCAAAGTGAGATCACATCTATTTAAATGATAAATATTTCAAAAAATAATTAGGGAATATTTTATCAATTTGAGCATTAAAATAATTAAAAATTAGTATACAAAATTATTGGTTTATCAGTTTCATTGAACATGCCATGTTTTTGTATAGCTAAAAAAATTAATTTTTATTAATGAAATCTTTCAGTGTAGTGGGATACCAAAAATACGTATGATGACAGAAGTCTGAAGTACAAATATTCCCTCTCAATTTTAGTAAAAACCAAAACACCAAACATGATAATTATATTTTATCCTATATAGGATCCATTATATCAATGATAAACTTGAAAATAATATAATTTCATTATAAAAAAATTTAAAATAGGCCATTCCATAGAGAAATAGAAAAAAATATAATGAGTCCCACTCACCTAACTAAATGAAACTAAGACATAAATTAAAATTCACTTATATATCTAATTCCCAACTATAGACTTTTGGCAGGGATACATTCTTCATATGGATATCAATTCACACATTCATTAATTGGAAAAATTAATCATGAATAAAATAACCAAAGATATCAAACATATTATTTTTACCTCAAGAAATCACCCATGAAAATTAGGTGGGGTTACTACAAAAAATTATAAAAATGTGAAAATCAACACAATTTTTTCATTAGTCTATACTTTAATAAAACATTGGGTGATAATCATAAATGAATGGAAAAAATAAACTCAGTGTATTATTAGTTAAATTACCAATAAAAAATTTTCACACTATATTTACATGTAATGATTTCTAGAAGAACACTAGAGAAACCACAAAATAAATACAGAAATATTATTTAAAAATTGTGACATTAATCTCAAGCACTATAGAATGAGAAAAGAATAAGTAATGGTTGTTATATACAAAAAATAAAAAAAAATATGCTCAAACATCTCCAATGTTGTGAGTCTAAGAGAGATTATGATAACACCCAAAATATTATGTGGTACAAAATTATATAAATATGTACGAACATTCATGGAAACCACCATTTTTAGAGAATAGTTATTTTTATATAAAACAATATATTCCAAGCAGGAGAATAGTGGCCACTATTATACTAAAATTAAAAACTGAAATATTTAGAACATGGGGATGACTAGTGAGTTTATAGAATGATGAAGATATTACATGAATTAGGATTTGGAATATAGTGTAAAATATATCATTAGGATATTTATATTCAATATACAATATTTTTTGTGTTGGTGTACTAATCTATAGACCACATTGACCTATATATTGAACCTCTAAAGTTATCAATATTATCTCATCATCCTGAGATATCTATATAGGGAGTTGCATTAAAAGTTATACAAAAAAATATTTAGGTGGCTAAATTCCTAGAATGAGTTATTGAGGTATTATTCAATGAAGCAATCACTAGGGAGATTCCATCAATATCCTTAAAGAACAAGTAGTTTGGGTGAAAAATCTAGTTTTTCTTTACCCCCATAACCTGGTTTAGAGAAATATATAAAAATATAAAAAACATTCTTGGTGGAATAAGAGATATCTTCCAAAAGTTTTATAAAAAAATTTTTAAGAGGGAAAATATTTTTATTGTTTTATGAATGAGTACTCACTTATATATCAGATCAATGGAAATTGTGAAAAAATAATATGACCATTCATGTTTAATTTTTAATTTTTTTCCCATTATTTATATGTATTTTAATTTCATATTATGGAACATGTCAAGGATTGATTAAATTTAGAAATAATTAATAATATAAGGTTTTAAGGATTTTATCTACATTTAGAACTACTCATTGATAAAAAAACAAAATATAATCATGTGATGTAATATAATACACACTGATCCTCATGGACTGACCACTCATAAAGATTAAATAAACCTTTTAAATATACCTATGTATTTGTGTTGGTTTTATACCTTTTTTATTTATTATAATTAAAATAGTTTAGAAGAATATATTATGAGCTAAACAGAAATAAAATTCATAGAGATTTATGGGAACTAATGTATGACACCTCAAGCTTCATATAAATTTAGTATGAATAAGAGTATTTACTATGTTAATACATGAGGTTCAATGATATTTCCCTAATATAGGATTCATATTGTGAAATATGAATTCTATAAGTTAAAGATAAAAATTATTCTCGCCTACCCTTGAAACTCATTATCATCAAATCTGTTCAATAATAAAATCCCATAATTGGTGGAATTCCAATATAGACATCTTTATCAACCACTATCAAACATATTAAACTATATTCATCCTTTCAACAATCTCTTGGATTTTCATATTCATTATAATAACATCCCAACCACATCCATTTAAATTTATAATTTCATAATATGTTGAATTCTTTGCATCAAGATAGATACATTTATAATAATTTTGACAGTTGATTCCTTCTTGTAATTGAAAAGTGATTCATACCCTATAAGTGATTTATGCCATGAATTTATCCAATTTTGGTCTTAGTAGACTCATAGTAATTCAATTTATATATGAGATCTTTTCTAGATCATAACGTAGCTACTACCATTTGAAAATCTCTATAAAATGTTTTTTCCTAATTTTAAGAGACTTCATTACCATATTAAATAATATAACGAACATAATTAATTTCATTTCATATTAATAAAACCACAAAAAACAACACTAAAACCAATATATTGAATTAGTTAAAACTATCAACCCTCTAGGAATGATCCACCCTCAATTAGTGTTGATACAATTAATACATTCCCAAAAGTCCCACTTTTTAATGTTTGAAGTTCCATAAATATTATTTTATTTTATATTGTTTCTTTTCATGAGAAACCATTCACCATTAATTCATTATAAATGTATGAATAGAGTCAATAAATCATTTTTCATCATTCTATTTATTCACTTGTAAGACAAATACAATAAAAAAATATCATACCTATAATATTACCTATAATTATAAATGGTCTATACCAGAAACATTCCATTAATCATTCCATCTTTGAGAATCCCATGTTAGACCAAACATTAGTTGAAAAATCTAAATCTATGGGAAAACCATCAAAACAGCTCTAACACTCAATCCTACATAATTTCTCTAACATTCCAAAATCCTTCAAATATGATGAATTCAATGATTTATCTATAACAAAATTGATATTGAGTAGAAACTAAAAACCACTAGACAATAGAGTGGTGCATGTAGAATTATAATAACAATAATAATTCGAAATGAATCAATGCATTAGTTGTTAACCCTACTCGAAATCCCTATTATTTATTAAAAGAAAATAAGGTGACATATTTTTTTAAAAATTACAATGAATTAACACCAACATAGAATTAAAATTATCGGTTATGTATACTTTTAAAAAAACATATCAAAATCTATATCAAATCATTAAAATAAAATAATCATGCAAAATAATAAATAAATATGTTACACTACCACATTATTAACTATATTTGAATGATAATGTTTTGATCAATTATAATGCTTGATTTTATGTGACCGTATCTATTTATATATTTATATATTATTTTTATTATAATATATACTTTAATTTTTTTTCTGACTAATATATATATATATACTTATATATACATATCCAATTTCTCATTATAGTGGTTATGGTCCAATTATTCAACACAAATATTAGCACTACTAACTCTAAGAAATTTTTAAAATACTTTTTCCTATATATATTCAATTGACACGAGTCATGTGAAATCAAATTATCATTTGTTATCATTGAACATTGAAGATTCTTAAACATTATAAACATTAATATTTCATAAATATAGATCAATTTATAATATATCATAACAATACAGTCCTTCTAATAATAAATTATAAATATTAAGAAGACCAGATATAAAATTGACATCTTTCATTGAGAGACGCTAAATAGCTCCTACAATGTTCTTCTAATGTGTTATATATTTTATAAATGCCCTAAATAATACCATTCTTCATAACCTGGGGAAGGGTAATATATGGGAGGCTTAGATCAAATTCTTCATAATGGTAAAAATGGGAGATATAAATCAGTAATCATATGTTACCTTTTAATGATTATAATTGTTTGAGAATATCTGAATAAATTATAAAATTTATGACAAAACATTTATAGATCATAATCATAACCTAAGGATATGGTAGGTCAAAAGAACTGAATTATATAAGAATCATATTTCATGATCCATGATGTCTTATCATATGAATAAGGATATCTCATAGAGATAGGAATAAAATGTCTATAATAATCATAATCATATAAATATTAAGTCAATGCTACTCACCAAGACTTTCATAACATTTTAGGATTGGTATAACAACATTTGCACCTACTTTGAGATTTAGATAACCTCCTTTGTACTATATTCCAGGCTTGTGATAACCTCCCATGTAACTACTTCATGGTCGAGGAAAACATATCATGTACCCTTTTATCCTGTAAACATAAATAATTATCTAATGCAATGGATTTCTATAACTGAACCACAATCACATAATCAATTCAAATATATGACACGTTATCATTAAAACATTTATCATTTCATCATAGCTTAATCTGTTGAAATGATAATGGATTTAATGAATATTTAATATTAATAATTATAACCATATATAAGTTTAATAGATGTTATTTTATTGGACTATATCACAAGTGAATCCAAATTATCTTCAAAGTATTTTTTCATAAATGAATATTTATTCAAAATATCATTGGAACACTTCTTGAGAAAGACACAATTTTCATTTTCAAATCAATTATTTTAAATATAAAATTTTCAAAATATTATGTATATTTTTTCTTTAGATATAAATATGGTAATTGGTAAACAATTACTCAAAGTAATGAGTATGCATGATTGTGAGAAAATATGTTTGTGCATCAAATGTTAGATCAATGATTCCATTTACTTTTTTGACAAAAAGTCAAAAGTACTTCATATAGAAAATGAAAAGATAACTCTTTTAAACCACATTAATAAATAGTAAAACATTAGTAAAAAATAATTTAATAAATCATTTTGTTGTTGTAAAATCATTCATGAAAATAATTTATAAATCTAGGACAATGAGTAGAAAATATTCCTTACCGAAGAGAAAAATAGTATCTTTTCCCAAGAAAACATTTTTCATAGAATTTGGAATATATAGATAATTAAAAATTAAAGGAATACATTTAATATATTAAAATAACATCTGAGAAAAAACTTAATGATATTTATGATATATAGATCATAAAAATTTCATCATAATAAATTTCTTACAAAAAAATCATGATAAATAGTTGGATTGTAACATAAACCCCATAATACTTTATTAATTTTTAGGTCATGCAACCAATAAAATAAATAAAATAAATGTAATTTTAAATAATATTAATAAAAAGATATTAATGACATAAAATATAAAATTATCAATAGATACATCACACAAAATTATATTTTTTTAGTATACTATACATCCAAAGAATATAATTTAAGACAATAAACACTTTTCACATTGGTAAATTTGGAATCAAAGCCCCTTGAATGAAATAATTTGAATAATAATCTTTAATACCATTAATTAATAAGGGATAATGATATAACATTTCAAATGATCATTATATACATCTCATTATCAAAAATATGTTCATAACATTAAACATGTCGCAATGAAATAATACTGTAATGAAGAACCCTTACCTCAATTATAACTTGTTTTATTAGCACTATAAACTATGTTATAATAAATATAAATTTATTATAAATATTTAAAATAACTTTATTCGAAGTTATAATACCATTAATTATTTAATTATATATTCTTATCCCCACCTTAGTAAAAAGTTTTATTTAAAATCAATGTTTTGAGTGAAAATTGTATCATTTTTATGGATGTTTCAGTTGGGCTGCTATTGAACATGCATATTGGTAATGGATTAATCATATAAATAAAGATAATAATGTCATAAATTTCATAATATTATATTATATCATCAGTATATAAAAATAATTAGTCATTCATTTCTTAAGCATTTTTACATCACTCATATATGTGGTGAAACTAACCTAAATAAAATCTTGTTATGATGACATAATGAGTATGAAAAATCAAAAAAGAATAATCTTAATAAAAAATTTAAGATGTATTTTTCCTTATATAAGTATAATATATATTAATTATTTATAATTTCATGACCTTCCAAACAAAGTGGATATCTAAAAACAAATATATTGTTGTTGTAGATAGTAGTTTGTATGCACGTATAAATGATACTTTAATTTTTTGATTTTAAAATGGAAAAAAATTAATAGTATATTATAATTATATAATCAATATTAAATATTTAATATAATATAAATTTATTAAATCCATCATTATAACTTTTTATTTTTGGTGGTGATGGAAAAAATCATATCACTATGTGAAGCTGGTAGTCTGAACATACGTACAAACAACACTTTAATTTTCAATTCGATGGATAGTGGAAGATAATTATTACCCCATAATCATAGTAACATATAATTATATTTATTATATATTATGAATAATTTTAATATGAAAAATATTTATTTATAGGATGAAGAATAAAAAATAAACATTGAAATAGGTGGGTAAAATGACTACATCATCTTTGAGATACCTTCTTGGATTACACATTTAGCCTTAGAACATTGGTATTAAACAAAAAATCTATTGGGTGTGGGAATGTAATATTGCAAGGTATTAATATAGTTATTGTATGATCTATAGGGCTAAAAATTATTAATAAAGTAGATGTGGAGGTTCAATTTTATAATTGAGGGTAATGGAACACTTGAAATTACATAAAATATTTATGTATAATATATATCATAATCATGTCATATAGAACCAAATAGAAATAATTAATATGTTAGGACATAACATGTTATAAATTTTACTATCAAATAAGTTTTAAATATGTTTCTATTTCATTTTAAACATTATCATTTAGTATAGTGCTATAGTTAACCCATTTTAACATTAATGGTGGTAAATCATTTTTAGAGATTAAGGGTCAGAAATTTAATTATAGGTATAACAGTGGATTGAAAATAACTACTAAAAAATAGGCCTTTAACAGCACTAGTTGTTATCAGTACTAGAAAATTACATTGATAGATGGAATCTTTAGCAAATATAAAAAAAGATATGGTAAATTTAACCTTCTATCATCATCTTTTTTACCACGGATAAAATACACCATTTATCTGTGCTTTATTTTTAGCACTGATAAGGGGAACCATTCATCAATGCTTTATTTTTAGCACTGATAAAGGTTACCTTTTATTAGCACTATTTTTTATCACTCATAAATCTACTATTTATATGCTTTTTTTATAACTTATACAGGTCCGAATAATTGAAATTAAATAATTAATTTAATTAAAAATATTTGTTTACAAAAAAATTATGAAATTTATTAATTAAATAATTATTTATAAATATGTATAAATTTAATGCACTATGTATAAATTATAATTACTAATAAATAGTATATATTAAATATATAGATATATTAAAAATTAAAATTAGGCAAATAAAAATTAAAAGAAAGTAAATAAAAAAAATATGAACCATTTTATTAATTATATAATTATTAACAAGGTTAATAAATATTATGCATCAAATATATAGATATATATGAATGTATATAAATATGATTTATATATAACAATTTATTTATGTTCTTTACATTAAATATTCATATATTTAGTGATTACTGGTTTATAATTAAAAATTAATAAGAGTTAAAATTACTCACCAATTACATAGAGTAATGGACATAAAATTTAATGTCGATTATTTTTCAATTTAACGTTGATCAAATGTGGGTTATATTGATTTCACGTATACTTAATTAATGAATTTTTATATTCAATACACACATAGAAAAATAAACCATTTTTTAATATCGTTAAAGTGTAAATATTTTTCATTTATTCAGTTTCACTCATTTTTAGCATGCATTCACTTAAAATTAGATATTCATTAATAATCTTAAAATTATATTTATAAAAAATATTTTAAACAAAAAATATTTATAAATGTACATTAAATATATTTATACAATTATATATTTATGATTATAAATAAATAAATATTTATCAAATTATTTATATAATTATAAATAAATAGTTATATATTTTTAAATTATTATAAAATTTGTTATAAATTTAATTAAATAATGAATATATTTACTATATTTATATTTATATATATTTATTAAGTATATATAAAACTATATAAATATATATAATGATATAGATATTATTTTTTAAAAATATTTATACAATTATAAATAAATAATTATGTATTTAAGGAAATATAAAATTATATTAAATATATTAAAAAGATGAATATATTTACTATATGTATATTTTTATTTATATTTATTTATTATATATATATATATTTGTTTATTAACAACTATAATTATAAATCCATTAGCATTCCTAAAGTAATAATCATAGATAAATAATACTTTTATCTGCACTTATTAATTAAGCACTAATAAACGATATTTTTATCATGGTTTTTTTGAAGAATTGATTAAAGTGTCTTGAAAAATTAAAAATACTCTAAATTGATTCCAACCTATCAAGATATCAGAATCTTGCAATGGAATCCAACCATTGTAGATTCTCCTCCTCAGTGAATCAAAGCTCAAATCGGGGCTCGAATCAAGGATCAAATAAATCTCAGTCTAAAATTAATGGCTGGAATGATTCAAGGGTTGAAGGAATCCAATGCTCAAATGTATTTTTTATACTTTCTCCTGAATGTATTCCCTTCTCTACTTTCTCTTAGGGAACTCAGGGTGTAAAAAATCAGTGGTTTTGGAAATAGTGAAGCCTATTTTGCAACGATGAGTGTTGCGAGTTTCTAATTTTGGTGATTTTTCATGGATTCCATCAATATCTATTCTTGGAAATTTGATAGTGTGAAACATTGATATTATGAGCCTGCCAAGATTATCTCCCAGATCATATGAGCATCTCCTTCATCCTCAATTGCAGTTGTGAATTAATGTAAGGAATTTCTGAGTTATACGTTTATTTATGTGCAAGTGTGTATGAATCAGGCTTTATTTTTATTGGATAAATATTGGAATTAACTATATAGAAGAAGTCCTAACCCATTTTTTATAATATATATAATTTTGTATATATCGATTTCAATGATAGTGGTTGGGATGCCTATGAGACTTCTTCCTAGCATATTATACAGACTAGTTTGTATTTGTGTGGTAGAGACTTACATGGGGAGTGATGTTTGATAAACTTGTTAATTTTTTGATTCCACATAGATCTATGACTAAAGTAAGGGTACTTCAGTATGAAAATGTGACATCATGGGAGTTTTTTCAGTCTCGGTAGAGGCTAGTGTGTATGGGATACACGTTGCAAGAGTTTTGGTGTTTTTGTCTTTTGTATTTGATATATATTATTGATGTGTATTATTTCTTTATGCTAACTTCATTATGGACCTCCCTAGAATCCCATGGATTGGTCAATGTATATTATATGGCCTCCCTAGAATCATTTAGATGGGTAGATCTTATGTGATGACCCCCCCAATAATCATGGGATGGGTCAGTGTAGTGATATAAAATCCTAAGAGTCTTAAGATATTTTCAAATATTTGAGATATGATTAATTTGAAATGATATAATTCCTTAGGTTCCAATAACAATTTTTCCAAAAAAACTAGAATGGAAGTTATCAAATTCTATATATTATAAATTATTATTAAGTAATCTTCATTTTAGGTCTACATGTATTGGTTCTACAACTAGGAATCTCTGATCACTATCCATGTATATGAAATAACTCTTTATTTATTAAAATGTTTTATCAATGAATATTTATATCAAATTTTTTATTGATGATATTTTATTAATCTTATTTATCATATTTTTTTATTATTACTTTTTAATTTCCTCTACTATATTTAACTTTTTGGGGATTTAAGACACACATGATGCATTTCAAATAGTTATTATTGAAATTTTTTGATTGAGATTCATCTCCCATATCTTTTATATAAAATTTTCTTCCTCATCAACATAATCTCACAAATAGTTATTATTGAAATTTGTTTCTTGAAACTCATCCCCCATCTCTTTTTTGTTTCTTGTACTACCCTGATCACTATTCATCTCATGGATGAATATTTCATAAAGTATTTCAAGTATCATAACTGCATGTTCACAAGAGATATATTATGTGTTTCAAACAAAAAAAACTAAATGATAAATGTAACACCCCAAGATTTTATAGTATGTTATTTCTTCAAAGGCGTTTAATAACTTGCGTTACACGCAACAATGAGTTCGAGCGCACCCCGGCTTACCAAACTAGTTTCTCGAAAGCAGTTACGAATAGTATTATCTGCATTTTGAATTTTATATGTTACATATAAGTTTTAACATCCATATTATGTGTTTCTTAGACATAATATAATAACAAATCCATTTTTTTCAGATAAAGAAAGTATTTTTCAAAAAATGTAATTTTACTGCCTTTTAATGGAGAACCCTTTTTTAATAAAATATTTTACACTTTTATATATTCAATTTGACAAAATAAACTTCTCCTTTGGAATTGGGACATAAAAATTTAGTTTTGATAAATTTTTGGTGTTTTTCTGATAACTTTCATATTTCGGTGAATAATGAAAAATAATAAATTTTAATTGAAAACAACTTTTTTTACCAAAATAATTTATAGTGTTGAATTATACATTTGAATAGTTTATAAGTATAATTAGATTATATTTTTATCATTTAATACAATTTAGGTCATGATAAGTAATTTCACATTTAAATTTGACATAAACACATGTCAATCTTTTGATTGTTTTTTACTTTTTTAAAAAGACCGCTTTTTGGTTTCTACAATAGGAGTTAATTTTAAATTAATAAATTAAACTTATATGTTTGGAATTTGGTAAAATATACATCATTTTTGAATTCTAAATATCAAAATTACCATTGGGTGAATTTTTGGAATTTTTCTAAAAACAGTCAATTTTTGATGAATGGTGAAAAACACTGCATTATTGTTTAAAACTGACTTTTTATTTAAATAATTATTTATTTTATTTAAATTTATTTAAATTAAATATATATATATATAATACCTATATAATTTCACTTTAATTAAATGGATTCATTTTATAATAAAATTAGATGTATAAAATTTTATTGAACATTTTACCGTCTTTTACCCACCTCCTAGGAGTATTTGCAAATTTGCAAAAAACATAATTTTTTCGTTTCTATGAGTTGAATTTCAAAACTCTCAAAGACACGACTAACATCAAAAATTAAAATTTGAATCAATGCGATGAAAATAATTTTTGTTGAATTTTAAATTTTGACATTTATTTACCATGGTTAAAAGTAAATATGGTAATTAAATGTAAAAATGATATTATGATTACCTAACACAAGTAGTAATTCTATTGGATTAGTTTAATTCAACCAAAAACAATCTTATTAATAAAATATGATCCTTCTGGTCCACTTTAATTAGATTGGAACATTTATTACTATTTTTTAATGAAGAGTAAAAAGTGTTAAATTCAAAGTTTATTAAATAAACCATTTTTAATATAGGGTTATACATAAGATAAATTCAACTATAGTTATTAATTATAAAGATAAAAATATTTCCTACATTGTGGAATTTTATTTATAATTTTCAGACATTAAATATGTAAATTTATTTATGACACAATGATGATGCAGTAATTACCTTATTAATGAACAAATCAAATAAATGGTATTATAATTATAAAAATAAATATAATTTAAAAGTTTTGATTACATAAACAAATTTTATTGGTTAATATGAAATGTTAGGTTTGATTATATAAATTTTTTTGAAGTTATAAGGTTGTTATAACTTTCAAAAAAACAAAATAACAAATAGTATGAGAATTGACATAAATTAAATTTTAAAACAAATACTATATTATTGGTTGATATAATATTCTTAAAACTTTAAGGTACAGAAAAAGGTCATAAATAATATTATATATGTCATTAATGATCTACTAGAGGTTCTCTTATAATTTTAGAGAATGTTTATTAACCATATAGTGTAATAATACAAGAAGACATAGTAAAAGTTAAACTATTTAACTAAGAGTTAAATATAAATGAGAAGGTTAAAATGGTGACCTAAACATGTATAAAACCTATTGGTTGAGCGGATTTTTACCCATAACAACCTGAGGCTCGAAATAAATTCATTCATAGCCATTATAATCCGAATATTATTGTATAATAAATTAAAAGTTTAATCTTTTCCTAAAGTTACCCTCGCCCCTCTTATAAATGTGCACTTCCCATTCTCTCAAAATCACACCTCCAAAGCCGTTTGCCTTGGTCAAACCCTGACCAAATATCCTCCCAACTTTCCTCAAATCAACCTAGAGTCCTTACGTTGATCATAAATCCAATCTAAGGATCCATTTTGATCAACTCAAACGAAAACACCCGAAGAAGAGATAATAATTTCACCACCCTCTTTCATGTTCTTTTCTACATTCACTTCCTCTTTATTTGTTTTTTCCATACCAAAATAATAACTCCTGTACCTTATACATTCTATGATGTTATTATAAATATGGTACAACCATATTAATTATTCTATCCATCTTATAAATTACAAAGTCACCATACGTGTGTACGTACGGCTTACCATATCCAATTTGTGGTGTAGTTTATTATTCAACAACTTCATTATTTGGATTGGTATAATAATGAGTATAACTAATGTAAATAATAAATATAACATATTTATGATTCTTTATATATGATATACCATCCAATTACATACTATTTCACCATCAATATAATGATATTTTTGCATATGCGTACGTACGGATTAACGTCTCCATAAATGCGATGAGATTCATTCCCCATCATAATCATTCAAGAATAATTTTCATTTTATGATTAAAAATAATGTTTAAGAACTAAATATCATTCTATATATGAATCAAATAAATCCTATTTTTAACAAACATGGCTTATGTAACAGAGCATATAAAGTAAAACGAATCAGTTAATAACCAAAACGATGATACTACTAAAATATTATTAACAAAGTAATATTAGAAGATCATAGGTGATATTATATTTATGTATGTGGTTCTTGTATAATTTAATAAAAATTATTTAACTATTATACTGGAGGTTAACATACCCTATACTAAAGAAAAGTACAAGGTCAGGGTTAATTCTACAATCTCTTTAATTATCCGAGGTTGTTAATATTTAAGTATCTACTAGGACCTATTTATCATCCACATCTGTGTTTTCTTAAAAATGAAATTCACAATGTTTTTACTATTTACTAGACAATGTGTTAAATTCATTTTTACCCTATTTTGATCACATATTTTTTGAAATGAATCTTTATGTCATTTCCCAAACATGGTACTTTATAACCTTTTCGACAAAATTAAGTTAAGAATGTCTTTTTCCAACTTATATGGCGGGTGTGGCTATTTTTCACCATTATAACATCGTTAAAGCTTCCCATACAAGATTATAGTGATATTTTTAAAATAAATGTTTTCTTTTATAACTATGTGACTTTTAAATGATTTTTAAATAGAAAGAGGTATTTATTTCAAATAGTTTTCATTTCAACTATGTCAACATCCTTTGATGGATTTTAAACTTGTTTTAAGTTGATTTATTATGATACAAATATTTCATATTTTATTGAATGTTTTGTGATATTCTTGACTGTGGATGTGTTATTTTAATACCATTCATGGTTTATGGTTAAATTATTAACATTTCGTATGATAGTTTTAATATGAATGTTTTTGTTATGTTTAAACCTTTTCATATGAGGAATGAATTAGACTTAGTAAGTGATGGGTGGACACCTCTATAGCTCCTCGATGCATTCGTAGGTCTCATGAGACAAACTAGTGTCTTGGCATAAGGCCTTGACAAAATTTTATTTGTAGTCTTGGAACAAGGCCTTGACTATGTGGTTATGAAGTTGGACATTATGCATTCCATCATTATGAAATTGGATATTGATATTACATGTGATTATTCGACTAGTAGAATATCCATGTGAATAAGTAAATAGATCTATTTGATTTATATTGGCCATATTATGTAGAATATTATGTTAAAAAGGATTAGGTTTTAGTCTTATACATTTCCTTAAATGTTTATTCTTATTTATGAAAGGTTCCGCTATATTGTTATCTTTAATATGCATCTGAGCTCTCCCCTTTATTATGTTTTATTTTCCCATGATTCCAAGAAGTGTATTATGATTGATAAGCAGGGTTAAGCTAGGGGATTAATTGAATTCTCAAAGAATCATTTATGTTGTTTTTTATTTTATAATGTGTTATGTAATGTCCATTATTGTAATCTATTTTCCAGGACTGATAAACTGATCGGTCATTTGGGACTTGATTCCTTGTAATCATGCCAATGTATTAATATAATGCACTGACTCTGGGCTTCTCGGGTGGGTGTGAAACGCACGGCCGATTGTCGCCTATCAACCGGTCAAAGTTCTGGTGCTCTGCTAATGTGTATAGCAACACTCGGGTCGAATCCTCGGCGATGATACTTTGTAATAGTCGTTTGTTTTTAGTTGATTGTATTTTGATTAGGGGGGTATGTTGTAGAGCATAATTGAAATATTTAATGAATGATGTTCAATTTAAAAAGTTGATAAAGATTGGGGTGAGTTCATCATTGGGGAGTTAAGCATGTGATATCCTTGATCCTTACTTTGTATTGCATTAAATTAACACCCATGTCATAAGTTGACGTTGATTGGAATTACTAAGTGTGAAGGCTTTAATCCAAGCCTTAACTTAACATAGGGTTCTAATCTCAATCAAAACTTATTTATGGTAGTGTATTTATGGTTCCAATAATCCATGGAAACCACTCATTAAACAAAACATATCATTAATCCATGACATATTAAGTTTGACATACACAATATTAATGTAACACCCCAAGATTTCATAGTGTGTTATTTCTTCAAAATAATTCAATAACTTGCACTACACGCAACACCGAGTTCAATTGAACCATGACTTACCCAAAAAAAGCCATTAAAAGATGTCATGAATAGCATTAACTACATTTTTAACTTTATATAATCCTTATAATTTTAGAATCCATATTATGAGTTTCTTAGTCATAATGCAAGAACAGATTCATTTTCAGTATTGCACTTTTATCAACTTTTGATAGTGAAACCTTTTTGAATATAATATTTTAAACTTTTTGACTAAAAGGAGACATCAAAAAATTTAAAATGAAACATCCCAAGCTTCCACGTTACGCTTTCCTTTGAATAAAACAGTAGCGTGTGTTGTACGCAACCTCGAGTTCTAACACACACCACAACTAATTAAACTAGCCGTTGTGATTAGTTATACCTACTTTTTGAAATCATATATATTTTATATTTCAAAATGGACTTCATTTTTGGATTCGGAATATCGAAATTATCCTAGGGTGAAATTTTGGTACTTTTCGGATAACTTTCATATTTTGATGAATAGTGAAAATTACTAAATTTTAATTAAAAACAACTTTTTTAATCAAAATAATTAATAGTGATAAATTATGAATTTGAGTGGTTTTAAAGTATATTTAGAATATATTTTTACAATTTAATATAATGTTGGTCATTAGACATAATTTTACAATTAAAACAAACATAAACAAGTGTCAATCTTTTGATAGTTATTATCTCTTAAAAACACGCTTTTTGTTTTGACAGCGGGAATTAATTTTAAATTAATTTCTGCCACTTCTGTGTTTTGAATTTAGAAAAATGGATTCCATATTTGGAATCAGGATGTTCAAATTGTGTAAATAGGTAACTTTTATTTTTAGACATTTTGAATAATTACTGCGGTAAATATTTTATTTACCATGGTTAAGGGTAAATCCGGTAAATAAGGGTTAAAAAATAATATTATAATAATACTAAATTACCCTAAAACGTGTCTTAACCCTATTGGTTGATACATGGTCGACCATGGGAATCTTTGGGTCGATTTTGGGACCCCATGTATCCACTTGTAAGTGATAATGACACTTTATTTTAATTAAGTCAAAATGAATACAAAAATGACACAAGCATATATCTTTTAGCAAAACAATTGTTACATAGGGTTATATAAGTTTGATTTTAGATTATAAATATTCATTAGAAAGATAAAAAGATTTCCTACATAATGATATTTTATTTATAATTTTTAGACATTAAATAAGTTATTTTATTTATGACACAATGATGATGCAGTAATTACTATAATAGTGAAAAATTAAAATAATTGATATTATAAATACCCAAATAAATATAATATGAAACTTTTAATGAATTAAACTAATTTTCTAGGATAATATGATATATTAGGATTGATTTAATTGACTTTGTTCGAAGTAATAAATCTGTTATGAGTTTCACAAAAATCAACTATTGAATAGTGTCAAAATTGACATAAAAGAGTTCTTAAAACAAATATTATATTATTAATTGATATTAAATTCCTAAAAATCTAAGGTTCGGCCAAGAGACTTATATTATGATAGGTTCCTCATTAATGGACCACTTGGGGGTCGCTTGGATGTATATAGTAAGTTTATTAATCAAAAATACAAAGAGACATTGTAAAAGTGAAACTAATTAACTTAGAGTTAATACTTAAAGATAAGGTTAATATAAGTACCCAAACCTGTCTAAATTCTATTGGATGAGTTGTTTTCGACCTATCCACACCTCATCCTTTGAATAGTCAACTTTGGAGCCTTTGTAAACCGAATATGAATTTATTATAAATTAATATTTCTAACTTTTCCAAAGGTGCCCCTCACCCCTCTTATAAAAGGGCACTCCTCCTTCTCATTTCTTCACACCTTCAAAGCCTTTTGGTTCGGCCAAACTCTGCCCAAATACTCTCCCAACATCCCTCAATACAACCTAGAGGCCTTAGTTTGATCAGAAATCCAACCTAAGGAGCCCTTTTGATCAAATCAAAAGGAAGGACCCGAAGAAGAGGTAATGATTTCACCACCCTTTTCTAAGTTCATTTCTTCTTCCACTTCTTCTTCCTTTGTTCTTACCATTCTGAAATAATAACTCCAGTATCTCACATATACTGTGATGTTATTATAAATATGGTACAATCATATTCAGTATTCTATCCACCCTTTGAATAACATGTCACCATACGTGCGTACGTACGGCTTACCGTCTCCACGTCGTGGTGTAATTGTTATTCAATATAATATTATTTGGATGGGTATAATAATGATATGTAACTCATGTAAATAATAAATATAACATGTTAATGATTCTGTATATATGATATACCATCCATTTATTAATTATTTTAATATCAAAAGAATGATATTGTCGCTCGTGCGTACGTACGGACTACCGTCTCCACGAACGCGATGAGATTCATTCTCCATCGTATCCATTCAAGTATAATTATCATTTTATGATTTAAAAATGATGTTTAAGGACTTGATATCATTCTGGATATGAATAAGATACAACAAACATGGCTTATGTAACAAAACATATAAAAGAAAATGAGTAAGTTAACACCCGAAACGATGATAATTCTAAGATATTATTAATAAATCAATGTTAAAAGATCATATATGATATCATATTAATATATATGATTCTTGTATAATTTAATAACAATTATTTCACCATTATACAGGAGTTTAACCTACCCCAACCAAGGAAAAGTACAAGGTAAGGGTTATTTCACAATCTCTTCATTATCCGAGGTTGTTTATACGTAATAATCTACTGGGATATCTTTATCATCCACATCCATGTTTCTTAAAAATGTATTTCAAAACATTTTTACTATTTACAAGAATATGGGTTAAAGTCATTTATACCCGTGTTTGACTTTTTATAAGAGGTTTATAAAGGAATCTTTCCGTCATTTTCAAAACAAGGTCCATTTTAACCTTTTCGACAGAATTGAGGTAAGAATGTTTTTTTTAACTTATACGGCGGGTGCGGTTATTTTACGCCGTTATAAAATCTTCAAATCTTCCCTTACAAGCTTATAAGAATATTTTCAAAGAAAATGTTTTATTTTATATGGATCTTAAATGATTTCAAAATAAAAGGAGATATTTCTTTTAAAAGAATTTTGATTTCATCTATGTCAACATCCTTTGATGGATTTTAAGATTATTTGAAGTTGATTTATTATGATACAAAACTTCTATATTGTATTGAAGGTTTTGTGATATGTTTGACTGTGGATGTGCTATTTTTATACCATTCATAGTTTATGGTGAAAGTATTGACATTTCATATGCTAGTTTTAATACGAATGTTTATGTTATGTTTAAACCTTTTCATATGGGAATGCATTGGACTTAATAAGTGACGAGTGGAGCCCGCTATAGCTCCTCGATGCATCGGTAGGTCTCATGAGACAAACTAGTGTCTTGGCACAAGGCCTTGACAAAATCTTATTTGTAGTCTTGGCACGAGGCCTTGGCTATGTGGTTATGATAGTCTGGCATTATGCATTCCAACATTATGAAAGTGGTTATTGATATTGCATGTGATTATTCGATTAGTAGAATATCCATGTGAACAAGTAAATGGCATTATTTCATTTTACTTTTGCCATACTATGTTGAAGTTCAATTTTAAAAAGGCTTTTGTTTTAGTAATTCATTGCCTTAAATGTTTATGCTTATTTTGAATGTTCCGCTATATTGTTATCCTTACTGGGCATTTGAGCTCACCCCTTTTCTATGTTTTATTTTTCCCAGGATGTGAAGAAGTAAGTTATGAATGACCTGCAGGGATTTTATGAGGGGTTAATAGTGTGGATTGAGGAAACATTATGTTGTTGTAGTAGTTTTTCATTTTATGATGTAATGTAAAACTTATGAATATATCTAGTGTTTCCAAGGCTACTAAACCAATCGGTCTTTCGAGATTTGATCTTTCTTGTGATCATGCCAATGTTACGAAGTAATGCACCGACTCTGGGTAGCTGGGGTCGGGGCGTTACAGTTGGTATCAGAGGAAGTTTAGTACAAACCTTGGAAGCTAGATTTAGATAAACTCTGATTAGAGCACGTAGACCTAAGATGAACTTTGAGGATTAGTATAGAAGAACTTCCTAGAATTTTGGTATTGTAGAGATTTTGTGAGTTTTCCGAGCAATACATCCCTGTCTGGATACGAGCAGGTAGAGGCGGCTCTGGCACAGATGTACCTAGGGGTAAAACCCGAAAACACCGCTTTGAGCTAGACTCGAACGGGAACTGGTGCACGACAACGGGCCTTGCTGCACTCTTGGTTACGACACTCCCGGGGGATATGCTTAAGATAACTCTCATTTTCTTTACAAATCATTATGAAGGGTTTATGTGTATATACATCCTCAAAGGAGACATTCTTATG
Organism: Viscum album; assembly: GCA_963277665.1. NCBI lineage: Eukaryota > Viridiplantae > Streptophyta > Magnoliopsida > Santalales > Viscaceae > Viscum > Viscum album. The sequence goes on along the minus strand of OY728166.1, from coordinate 838,559,298 downwards.
ATTATGGATTATATCCATAAATAGTTCAATTTATGTTAAGTGTTTTATAAGTATGGGATTATGTATTTTGATTCATAAACTGATCTAGTTTATGCCATTGTTTAGAAATGGCGCCCAGTAGAAGGAATGAGAACTCCAGAAATGCACATGATACAAAGAGAAGGAAGGATCATATCTTTCATGGTATTAAGCTAGAATTTATAAGAGAAATAGTATCCCATGTATTATCATCATATGAAGAAATAATATCATGTATTGATAAGATAAATAAAGAGATTACTAAGTCCTATGGCTTTGAAGGGAAGCAAGAGAAGAAAAGGATAGAAGAGAGAAAGATGGATAAAGGGAAGAGGGAAAAGAAGAATTTTCCCATATGTGGTAACTGTGGAAAGAAACACCCTGGAACTTGCCTGAAAGGAATGGGAGTTTTTTATAAGTGTGGAGAAAAAGGGCACAAAGTACATGACTGCAAGGGTAAGAAAATGGTTTCAAATGTACAATGCTTCATTTGCAAGGAGTTTGGACACTACGCGAACCTATGTCCCAGTCATCAGACTATGATGCAAATGATGCTATTGGATAATAATCAAGTTATGATACTACCACAGATGAAGAGGAATGATTAGAGTTCTTATGTTGATTATGTCAATTGAGTGTTGTATCAACAATGTACTTGTTATAATAATTATGGAGTATATAAGGATTGTACTGCAGTACTATTTCATTAAGGACTTGAGATTGTGTGGAACAAAGAAAAGTGACTCATTAGCAGGATTGATTTTTGGAAAATATATGGTTGAGAGAATGATAAACCATAATATAGTTCTGATACCGAGGTAGTGATTTTCGAATAATACATGATTATTTTGGAAAAAAATATATTGGATATTCTTGACTACCTTGGAACTGATTAATGATTTGTATATTCCATCATTTTTGGGGTTTAAAACATTTTTGGATTGATGAAGTATATCCAGTATTCTATATGGAGTAAGGGAGCATGAATGTAATCAATAAGGAATATGGTAATACATGATGAAGGTATTCATATGCTATTACGGGGTAAAAAGGATCTATATTATGTTTACCTTCCTTATAAATGTTAGACTGTGAGTTTGGATAGAAGTATTTTGGATAGTTCTAGTTTGGATTATTTTGGATTGCCATAAAAGGACAACCCGGAGGTCGGGCGGCAACCCGTCGCGTCCGGCAAGGCTGCGAGACTTGAACCCGCAACCGAAGGGCGACAAGGGTGTATCACCTACCACTGTCCCACGAGATGTCCTGAATTAAATAATGTAGTTTTTTTAAAAGATCTGGTAGATGAATTATAATTCATTTATTTTGGAACCCTGTACGAATAGTATAAATAGAAAAAAAAAATTACGTTCTATTATCTTTTAGAATGAAAGATGAGTTTGTGGTAGAAATTTATTAATGGGTAAAATTCTAATTATAAAGTAAGTATATCTCCTTATTACCTTATCCAATCTCATAAATAAATTCCTCAACATTAATAATAGAAACATAGAACAAAAATGTTGTCCTAGATGGTACCTTAAATCATCACTAATTTATGGCTTTGGGATTGTTGGCCTTTTCATAGCCATGTTCTCTACCACTCTCCATCAGATAATTGATGGTTAGATTTTTCTTCCATATCCATATTTTCCTACATGGAACCCTAGTATGTGTTATTTTCGGTAATCTTCATATTTTCGACTCTTTATTTTAAATAGAGGCCTCGTTAATTCATTTTTCGATGTGGGATTTCAACTAAGATATTTTGAAATGTCAAAAATGTGTTATCCCAATACCCTATATTTTGTTGAACCGATGGTACTTCAAATCATCATAGATTGATAAGTTTAAGGACCTCAATTATACACTTGTTTGTGATTGATGACCTCAATCACTACCTATAAATATTTACGTTTTTCCTCCGATTATATGTCTCTAATTGCCACCAATGTTCTCCTAATCAAGATCATAATTTGGTGGTGACCCTTTCATTTCTCTTTTCCTCATATTAAGACTAAATTTTAGTAACCCAATTTCCGATGTGGGTTTTCCCACAAATATATTATCTATTTTCAACCTTTTATTTTCGATGAACAATTTCAAATTGCGAGGACGCAATTTATTGAAGGAGGGGAGAATGTAACACCCCAAGATTTCATAGTGTGTTATTTCTTCAAAATAATTCAATAACTTGCACTACACGCAACACCGAGTTCAATTGAACCATGACTTACCCAAAAAAAAGCCATTAAAAGATGTCATGAATAGCATTAACTACATTTTTATCTTTATATAATCCTTATAATTTTAGAATCCATATTATGAGTTTCTTAGTCATAATGCAAGAACAGATTCATTTTCAGTATTGCACTTTTATCAACTTTTGATAGTGAAACCTTTTTGAATATAATATTTTAAACTTTTTGACTAAAAGGAGACATCAAAAAATTTAAAATGAAACATCCCAAGCTTCCACGGTACGCTTTCCTTTGAATAAAACAGTAGCGTGTGTTGTACGCAACCTCGAGTTCTAACACACACCACAACTAATTAAACTAGCCGTTGTGATTAGTTATACCTACTTTTTGAAATCATATATATTTTATATTTCAAAATGGACTTCATTTTTGGATTCGGAATATCGAAATTATCCTAGGGTGAAATTTTGTTACTTTTCGGATAACTTTCATATTTTGATGAATAGTGAAAATTACTAAATTTTAATTAAAAACAACTTTTTTAATCAAAATAATTAATAGTGATAAATTATGAATTTGAGTGGTTTTAAAGTATATTTAGAATATATTTTTACAATTTAATATAATGTTGGTCATTAGACATAATTTTACAATTAAAACAAACATAAACAAGTGTCAATCTTTTGATAGTTATTATCTCTTAAAAACACGCTTTTTGTTTTGACAGCGGGAATTAATTTTAAATTAATTTCTGCCACTTCTGTGTTTTGAATTTAGAAAAATGGATTCCATATTTGGAATCAGGATGTTCAAATTGTGTAAATAGGTAACTTTTATTTTTAGACATTTTGAATAATTACTGCGGTAAATATTTTATTTACCATGGTTAAGGGTAAATCCGGTAAATAAGGGTTAAAAAATAATATTATAATAATACTAAATTACCCTAAAACGTGTCTTAACCCTATTGTTTGATACATGGTCGACCATGGGAATCTTTGGGTCGATTTTGGGACCCCATGTATCCACTTGTAAGTGATAATGACACTTTATTTTAATTAAGTCAAAATGAATACAAAAATGACACAAGCATATATCTTTTAGAAAAACAATTGTTACATAGGGTTATATAAGTTTGATTTTAGATTATAAATATTCATTAGAAAGATAAAAAGATTTCCTACATAATGATATTTTATTTATAATTTTTAGACATTAAATAAGTTATTTTATTTATGACACAATGATGATGCAGTAATTACTATAATAGTGAAAAATTAAAATAATTGATATTATAAATACCCAAATAAATATAATATGAAACTTTTAATGAATTAAACTAATTTTCTAGGATAATATGATATATTAGGATTGATTTAATTGACTTTGTTCGAAGTAATAAATCTGTTATGAGTTTCACAAAAATCAACTATTGAATAGTGTCAAAATTGACATAAAAGAGTTCTTAAAACAAATATTATATTATTAATTGATATTAAATTCCTAAAAATCTAAGGTTCGGCCAAGAGACTTATATTATGATAGGTTCCTCATTAATGGACCACTTGGGGGTCGCTTGGATGTATATAGTAAGTTTATTAATCAAAAATACAAAGAGACATTGTAAAAGTGAAACTAATTAACTTAGAGTTAATACTTAAAGATAAGGTTAATATAAGTACCCAAACCTGTCTAAATTCTATTGGATGAGTTGTTTTCGACCTATCCACACCTCATCCTTTGAATAGTCAACTTTGGAGCCTTTGTAAACCGAATATGAATTTATTATAAATTAATATTTCTAACTTTTCCAAAGGTGCCCCTCACCCCTCTTATAAAAGGGCACTCCTCCTTCTCATTTCTTCACACCTTCAAAGCCTTTTGGTTCGGCCAAACTCTGCCCAAATACTCTCCCAACATCCCTCAATACAACCTAGAGGCCTTAGTTTGATCAGAAAGCCAACCTAAGGAGCCCTTTTGATCAAATCAAAAGGAAGGACCCGAAGAAGAGGTAATGATTTCACCACCCTTTTCTAAGTTCATTTCTTCTTCCACTTCTTCTTCCTTTGTTCTTACCATTCTGAAATAATAACTCCAGTATCTCACATATACTGTGATGTTATTATAAATATGGTACAATCATATTCAGTATTCTATCCACCCTTTGAATAACATGTCACCATACGTGCGTACGTACGGCTTACCGTCTCCACGTCGTGGTGTAATTGTTATTCAATATAATATTATTTGGATGGGTATAATAATGATGTGTAACTCATGTAAATAATAAATATAACATGTTAATGATTCTGTATATATGATATACCATCCATTTATATATTATTTTAATATCAAAAGAATGATATTGTCGCTCGTGCGTACGTACGGACTACCGTCTCCACGAACGCGATGAGATTCATTCTCCATCGTATCCATTCAAGTATAATTATCATTTTATGATTTAAAAATGATGTTTAAGGACTTGATATCATTCTGGATATGAATAAGATACAACAAACATGGCTTATGTAACAAAACATATAAAAGAAAATGAGTAAGTTAACACCCGAAACGATGATAATTCTAAGATATTATTAATAAATCAATGTTAAAAGATCATATATGATATCATATTAATATATATGATTCTTGTATAATTTAATAACAATTATTTCACCATTATACAGGAGTTTAACCTACCCCAACCAAGGAAAAGTACAAGGTAAGGGTTATTTCACAATCTCTTCATTATCCGAGGTTGTTTATACATAATAATCTACTGGGATATCTTTATCATCCACATCCATGTTTCTTAAAAATGTATTTCAAAACATTTTTACTATTTACAAGAATATGGGTTAAAGTCATTTATACCCTTGTTTGACTTTTTATAAGAGGTTTATAAAGGAATCTTTCCGTCGTTTTCAAAACAAGGTCCATTTTAACCTTTTCGACAGAATTGAGGTAAGAATGTTTTTTTTAACTTATACGGCGGGTGCGGTTATTTTACGCCGTTATAAAATCTTCAAAGCTTCCCTTACAAGCTTATAAGAATATTTTCAAAGAAAATGTTTTATTTTATATGGATATTAAATGATTTCAAAATAAAAGGAGATATTTCTTTTAAAAGAATTTTGATTTCATCTATGTCAACATCCTTTGATGGATTTTAAGATTATTTGAAGTTGATTTATTATGATACAAAACTTCTATATTGTATTGAAGGTTTTGTGATATGTTTGACTGTGGATGTGCTATTTTTATACCATTCATAGATTATGGTGAAAGTATTGACATTTCATATGCTAGTTTTAATACGAATGTTTATGTTATGTTTAAACCTTTTCATATGGGAATGCATTGGACTTAATAAGTGACGGGTGGAGCCCGCTATAGCTCCTCGATGCATCGGTAGGTCTCATGAGACAAACTAGTGTCTTGGCACAAGGCCTTGACAAAATCTTATTTGTAGTCTTGGCACGAGGCCTTGGCTATGTGGTTATGATAGTCTGGCATTATGCATTCCAACATTATGAAAGTGGTTATTGATATTGCATGTGATTATTCGATTAGTAGAATATCCATGTGAACAAGTAAATGGCATTATTTCATTTTACTTTTGCCATACTATGTTGAAGTTCAATTTTAAAAAGGCTTTTGTTTTAGTAATTCATTGCCTTAAATGTTTATGCTTATTTTGAATGTTCCGCTATATTGTTATCCTTACTGGGCATTTGAGCTCACCCCTTTTCTATGTTTTATTTTTCCCAGGATGTGAAGAAGTAAGTTATGAATGACCTGCAGGGATTTTATGAGGGGTTAATAGTGTGGATTGAGGAAACATTATGTTGTTGTAGTAGTTTTTCATTTTATGATGTAATGTAAAACTTATGAATATATCTAGTGTTTCCAAGGCTACTAAACCAATCGGTCTTTCGAGATTTGATCTTTCTTGTGATCATGCCAATGTTACGAAGTAATGCACCGACTCTGGGTAGCTGGGGTCGGGGCGTTACAATTAATTTAAAGAATACTCATCGAGCAAAACTCTCAATCACTTAACATCCCCGAATTATAACTCACCCCAATGATATATTTACTCAGAAATTTGGATGTTTAATATTCTGGTTAAAATAATTATGATGATAAATTAAGAATAGAAGAAAAAGAAAGGGATTAGAAAAGAGTGGTACGTTGACACACACACACGAATGGTGATAATAATTAAAAACGGATTTTTGATTGAATGAGGAAGAAAAAGAAGGTAAGGGGATTCAACTGAATTTAAACTATTTTAGGAACATAAATATTAAACTACAGAAGGTTCATGAGAATAAGAGATATTGAAGAAGTAACTTGCATTAAAACAGAATTACAAAGAAAGAGAATTACAAGATTACAAAAATGAAGAACACAAAAGTAAGTGAAAACAAAGAGAGGAAGAAAGGTCTATCAAGTGAAAACTTGAGTATGGCAGGTCCTCCCAAGGCTTTGGTCGTGCCAATATGATATCCTCTCTTCTGAAATGCCAACCCCTCTCAAGGAGAGAAGGGGAGAGTATTTATAGCCCAAGGAGTAGACTGTTTGCATTCCCAATCTGTCCCTCCACTTGCATCGCCAATTGAACTATTCAAACAGCCTAATATTCAAATATCTCCTTCTTCAAAGTTGTAGACAATAATTTTTTCCGACTACTCTCAAATTTGGAGTCAGTTGGACTTAAGGATAAAAAGTTATGGCCGGTTGATTAAACAAAGTTAAACTGTCCATTTCAATCCAGTCTTTTTGCAATCCATAATGTGAAAGGGTTTTTGAATATGAATATGCCTTCAAATCCGAATTGTTTCTTCAACAAAGTCGGCCACCTATATCTCCTCTTTCACACTGCAAAATCTCAGCTCTATTTTAATCTTACATCAGGAGATATGTCGTGCATACTATACATATTTTAATTCTCTGCCAGAATGGTGGGCTGGACTTCAAAGATTTATTTGGGCCCATTGTACTTAGATTTTGGCCTTGTAATTTTTATAAAAGATGACATGTAGTGTCCCCCTAATTATGGTGGAGAGTTAAGGTTTTTTGACTTCTGGATTTAACCCAGTAAATCAATCTTCAAGGCTGGTCCAGTTTCTTCACAGATTCTTTGGTCTTGTTTGTGAGGACCATATGACCCTTCAAATGGTAGAATTGGCTCATGGTACCTTCTAATGAAATGTTTTAAATTGAAAGGAGAATCCTACAAAACAAGAACCACACAATTTGGATCAGTATAGGGACAGTTATTATTAAAACATTAAACTGACTCAATTGGACTACTTCTAAAAATGCTCAAATATTATACTTAATATTAAAACATTAATATTTCACAAAAATTATGCACATTTCATATAAAATAAGTAAAGGGAGAATATAATAAGTCATGAAAATATTAATAAAATCAACTCCCCCACACTTAGATTTGTGCGTGTCCTCATGTGCAACAAATATAAAAACATGGAAAAATCATTTTCACTCACCAACAAATATTAAAATTTTGTTTTCTCCAATCAGGGAAGGTTTAGACTATTTCACTCATCCATATTGAATTCCATCACAAATTTGGTTCACAATAATGCATCAGAAACAATTCATTTTTTCATGATCAAGGCTTGAATTAGAAAATGTAGGCACTCAAAACTTACTCCTCTCAAGATGATAAAAATGTATTTTAGGAGGTTCACTCATTCACCAACAAAAAGTGAAAATCAAGAGTTTGTAAGAGATCTCAGCTTCCATTCCCAAATCTAATGTGTACAAGAATCAAGAGGTCTTTTAAGGGGTTTTTCAGTGGCTATGGGACGGTAGGTATATAATGTCCAAAGGAAAAGAGGGGTTAAAAACACCAACATGGAGAAATCAATGCACATTTTTTTTGAAATTTGATTTGAAAGGAAATAGAAACACATATTTACAAGGGCATGAATGTGTGATGAATTAAAAGTGAGGGAGATAGAAAATGGAATAGGGTGAGATGATGGAATATGTACAACATGGAAGACTTCCAATAATGACACAATACAAGATGATTCAAGTGTTCTTTTTTTTCTCTTTTTGCTCTTTTTTTTTGAAAGTTGTGCTTGAAACAAGTCTCACAGTCATCTCCCAACCCATGCTTGATCTCCTCATGGAACTAATTTTAGTAGTTATAACACGATAAAAGGTTGATGATGAATGATTTTTGACCCACCCAAGACACAACCCATTCCTTTTTTTTCATTTTTTTTAATATAATTTTTTTCATTTTCTTGAACACTTTTCAATGACTTTTGTACAAATGAAAATTACACATATACACCCCAAAGCTCACAGAATTACAACCTCTCCCCCACACTTGAATGGATGCTTTCCCTCAAGCATATGATGAAACATTGGAAATCAATGAAAATACGCCCAAAAATGAAGTCCATTCCCCCCACACTTAAATTTCAATAAATTGTACAATGAAAATCCATGAAGATGTTGGGTGGGACAAGGTATTAGGCTTGTAATGTGGCTATCAAAAGAAAGGTTTTCATAGGCTCAAAGGGGCTTTCAAAAGTAGGATCAATGTAAGGTTAACGGGAGGCTATTTGGCTATTCTAATTCTCATGTGGCTTAGAAAATGCCTCTATCATATTAATGCACACAAAAGATGGAAATTCAGCTTGAAGGTCCACAAACTCAAGACTCACAATCAGTGGTGAAGACACACAATGAAAAAGATGGCCATAGATGACATTGGCATGAAGGCTAATGTTATTCCTCATGGTAGGGGAGAATCATTTTCCACCAAAAATTGTTCATTCAAAATGTTTGTTATTGACACAAAATTGTTTACCCAAGTTTGAGATAAAAATTCAATATATTTGAGTTGAAAACAAGCCTTTTGACTCCCCAAAATGGTTGGACAGAATTTCAATATTGGATGATGAGTAATTATGACACCCCTTTTGTTTTAATTTTCATTTTTTTAATTTTTTGTAATTATTTTATTTTTAATGACACATCCACACAAAAGAGAAAATAGAAAAAAGGTTGTGGAAGAATGTTGTAAAAAAATGAGAGGGAGAGAGGAAGAAAAAGAAATTGAGAGAAGAAGAGAGGGAAGAGATATTGAGAGAGAGAGAGTTAAAGGGAAAGAGGTTCCCCCTGGTTTGGATTTGGAGGGTCGCCGTTTCCATATAGTGGTGGGTCGGCTAGAGAATTTTGGGATTCGGTGGAAGTCGAGGTGGTTCCAGGACAGTGGGAAGTTACCTGAAAAATAAAATTCATTATTCATCTAATGAAAATCTAAAAAGAAATTGCAATTTCATAAAAGTAAATGAAAACATGGGTTGCCTCCCAAGAAGCGCTGCATTTATTTGTCTACAACTGGACAATTGCAGTGGACTACCAATAGTCTGACGATGGCAATCGTATTTTCTCAACTCCAGTGTGCTTCCAGAAAATCTTTTTCTTTGGGAGGCCTGATGATTCATTGGATAATTTCTTCCCATCCTTGTTGGTGTGCTTGCAATTCAATGGGGTTGGAAAGAGAATATTTCTATCCTCACTTTTGTCTTCAACCTGAGGAATGATTTTATCCACAAAGTGATGGTTTTCTATTCTTGTAAATTCAGGAAGATGGCTCAATTCTGATGGTTCATTTATGTAAGGTTCGGATAACACAAAAGTAGAGTATGAGATCCCAATTGTTTTTGACTCATTTATTTCATCACTTACCGATGTAGTGTAATGAGGATTAGTGGAGTCATAAGACTGAATAAAATTTTCAATATCCTTTACTTCAATGTTGTTCGCCAAAGAATGGTCAATTTCAACCTCACCAGTGATCACTTTATTAATTAGGGTACAAATATCACAAGCATCACTACCATCAGGACAATATAAACACATTGGTTCAAGGCTCACTTCACATATAACAGAATTTTTAGAATCATGGATAGGAAAGGATGAATGTGGGATAATCTGATCTGAATCAACAAATGAGCATTCTAGTTCATTTTTCTCATTACCATCCATGTTGGAGAATTGGAGGTCAGAGGTGAGATGATATTCCAAAGAGTTTTCAAGATCCTTTAGATCAATGGAGTTTGCATTTGTAATGTCAACATCAATTTCATCATTAATCACTTGGTTAATGAGGATATAATATTCACAAACTCTTCTATTAGTAGAACAGGAAGAACATGATGGATTAGGATTCAACACACTCTCAGAGGGAGTTTCAGAAACATGGATAGAGAATACAGATTGATTCTCTAATGGGTATCGCATGGATTGAAAAATATTGAACTTGACCAGTTGGTCACGGAATTCCATGGATAAGATGCCTGAATGGACATCAATCTTGGTTCTCGCAGTCATGAGGAATGGTATTCCTAGAATTAGGGGAGATTTGCAAGAAGTTGTCTCACCTTCCATGTCAAGGACATAGAAATCAGCAGGGAAGATAAGATCATTGACTCGGACAAGGACATCCTCAATTATTCCCTCAGGACTGGCTGTGCTTCGATTGGCTAATTGAATGAAAACACCCGTTGGGTGAAAGGGACCTAGACCAAGGTTGGAGAAAATGGATTTGGGCATGACATTTATTGAGGCTCCAAGGTCTATGAGTGCATCATCAAAGTTGGAACTCCCTATTTGACATGGAACCGTGAAGGTCCCTGGATCTTTGCACTTCATGGGAATGGACTGTTGGGTTGAAACATTTTCAATGTTCCTAAGTTGCCTCTTATGGGTGCACAATTCTTCAAGAAACTTGGCATACTTAGGGATTTGTTTGATGGCATCTAAGAGGGGGATGTTCACTTCAACACATCTAAACATGTCAAGTATTTCAGGATCAGGTTCAAAGGACTTCTTAGGCTTGGAGATGGCTTGAGGAAAAGGAATTGGGTTCCTTAGAGGAATGGAAGGAGGTGAAGGAGTGGATTCAAGTTCCTTTTCCAGCTTTTTGTTCTTTTCATTTTCTAGATCAACATCGAAAGGGGGGTTTGAGGATTTATCTTGAGGCATAGCAAGTTTCTTTCCTGATCTAAGTGCAATTGCACTTACATTACCCTTGGGGTTGTGTAATGGTTGAGCTGGGAGTTGGGAAGAATTTGATTGTTGTTGCTGGCTCAGGTGGGATGCAAGTTGACCTATTTGGGTTTCAATGTTCTTGAGTCTAGAACGGGTGAAGGAAGAAAGATCCTCTACAGCACTTTCCCATGGTTGTTTAGAAGAAGAGGCTTGTCCCAAATTGGGTTGGCCTTGATTTTGGTTCTTGGGAAAGCGATTGTATTGGGTGGGGAATTGGGAAGGCTCGTTAGGATAGTGGAATCTAGGAGGAGGATTGTTCCTTTGGGGTTGAGGAACAAAAGGATAAGGTTGATGGATGTTACCACCACTTTGACCATATTGGAACTGGTTTGGATTTTGATGAGGGAACTGCGGAGGATGAGAAATGGGATTACCATACCTCAAAGGTGGGTTAAAGGTAGAAGAGAAGGGCTCAGAGTGGGGTTGGTTGAAGTTTCTAACAAACTGACCTGATTGTTGAGGGTTGATGTTTCGCTGAGCAAATTCCGCATTGAGCTCCATTGGACTAGATGAATCAGATGGATCATCTCGGAGTTGTGGACACGTGTCATTCGGATGAGATGGAGAGTTGCAGATTCCACAATTCTTGATAGGTCCAGGGAATAGTGACTATGGAGAAGATAAGGTTGGGGCTTTGGTAGCCACCGCTAGTTGACGCACAAGACCTGTAAGTTCGCTCATCCACTCAGTCATCTTTTTGGGTTCTATGGATTGATTCTCTTGGGATTGTTTCACTTGAGCATGTGCTCGAGTATGGAATTGTTGCGTGTTTGCAGCCATGTTGCTTATGAGTTCTCATGCAGCTGTAGGAGTTTTTTCAACAAGAGCACCGCCACTTGCGGCATCAATGAGAGTTCGCTCCATAGCCAATAACCCCTCATAGAAGTATTAGATCAGGAGTTGGTCAGGGATTTGATGGTGTGTACATGTTGCCACAAGCTTTTTGAACCTCTCCCAATACTCATGGAGTGATTCATTAGGGAATTGATGGATGCCGCTTATTTCCTTTCGGATAGAAGCTGTTCGGGAAGAGGGAAAGAACTTCTCAAGGAAAAGTCGCTTCATGTCAACCCATGAGTTTATGGAACCAGGTGGGAGGTAGTAGAGCCAAGACTTGGCAGAATCCTCTAGGGAAAAGGGGAAAGATCTAAGATTCATTTGTTCTTCAGAAACCCCTTGAGGTTTCATGGTTGAGCAGACCACTTGGAACTCTTTGAGGTGAAGATGAGGATCCTCACCAGCTAGCCCGTGAAAATGAGGGAGAAGATGAATCCAACCCGATTTGAGTTCGAAGTCAGCTTCAATGTTTGGATATTGAATACCAAGATGTTGGTAATTCGTATCAGGGGCAGAAAGTTCTTTCAATGTTTGTTCCCTAGGATTGGCCACATCTAATTCAATTGGTAGGGCAATGATTGGTTCTTGGGTGATTTGGTTATCCCTAATGGTCCTCCTATGTCGATGAAGAGTTCTATCAATTTCAGGGTCAAACAAATCCGAGGGATTGTTTGGAAGGCTACGGGGCATTCAGAGAGATTTTGGAAGAAAGAGGAAGATGGGTTTTTCTTTGTATTTTTTTCAGTTTATGATTTTTATGAGAAGATGGGTTTTTCTTTGTGATTTTTTTCAATTTTTTTTTTAAAAAATTTTGTATTTTTTTTTGGTTTTTTTTTACAATAACCAGAAACTAACGACTACTTAAAGCACCATCCCCGGCAACGACTCCATTTGAAACGCACGGCCGATTGTCGCCTATCGACCGGTCAAAGTTCCGGTGCTCTGCTAATGTGTATAGTAGCACTCGGGTCGAATCCTCAGTGATGATACTTTGTAATAGTCGTTTGTTTTTAGTTGATTGTATTTTGATTAGGGGGGTTTGTTACATAGCTTAATTGAAATTTTTAATGAATGATGTTCAATTTAACAAGTTGATAAAGATTGGGCTGAGTTCATCATTGGGGAGTTAATCATGTGATATCCTTGAGCCTTACTTTGTATTGCATTAAATTAACACCCATGTCATAAGTTGACGTTGATTGAAATTCCTAAGTGTGGAGGCTTTAATCCAAGCCTTAACTTAATTTAGGGTTCTAATCTCAATCAAAAATTATTTATGGTAGTGTATTTATGGTTCCAATAATCCATGGAAACCACTCATTAAACAAAACATATCATTAATCCATGACATATTAAGTTTAACATACACAATATTAATTTAAAGAATACTCATCGAGCAAAACTCTCAATCACTTAACATCCCCGAATTATAACTCACCCCAATGAGATATTTACTCATCCATTTGGATGTTTAATATTTTGGTTAAAATAATTATGATGATAAATTAAGAATAGAAGAAAAATAAAGGGATTAGAAAAGAGTGGTACGTTGACACACACACACGAACGGTGATGATAATTAAAAACGGATTTTTGATTGAATGAGGAAGCAAAAGAAGGGAAGGGGATTCAAATTAATTTAAAATATTTTAGGAACATAAATATTAAACTACAGAAGGTGGATGAGAATAAGAGATATTGAAGAAGTAACTTGCATTAAAACAGAATTACAAAGAAAGAGAATTACAAGATTACAAAAATGAAGAACACAAAAGTAAGTGAAAACAAAGAGAGGAGGAAAGGTCTCTCAAGTGAAAACTTGAGTATGGCAGGTCCTCCCAAGTCTTTGTCAAGGATTTGGTCGTGCCAATATGATATACTCTCTTCTGAAATGCCAACCCCTCTCAAGGAGAGAAGGGGAGAGTATTTATAGCCCAAGGAGTGGACTGTTTGCATTCCCAATCTGTCCTCCACTTTCATCGCCAATTGAACTATTCAGACAGCCGAATCTTAAAATATCTCCTTCTTCAACGTTGTAGACAATATTGTTTTCCGACTACTCTCAAAATTTGGAGTCAGTTGGACTTAAGGATCAAACGTTATGGCCGGTTGATTAAACAAAGTTAAACTGTCCATTTCAATCCAGTCTTTTTGAAGTCCATAATGTGAAAGGGTTTTGTAATATGAAGATGCCTTCAAATCCGAATTGTTTCTTCAACAAAGTCGGCCTGCTATATCTCTTATTTCACACTACAAAATCTCAGCTCTATTTGAGTCTTACATCAGGAGATATGTCATGCATACTATACTTCTTTTAATTCTCGGCCAGAATGGTGGGCTGGACTTCAAAGATTTATTTGGGCCCCTTGTTCTTGGATTTGGGCCTTGTAATTTTTATCCAAGATGACATGTAGTGTCCCCCGAATTATGGTGGAGAGTTAAGGTTTTTTGAAATCTGTATTGAACCCAGTAAATCAATCTTCAAGGCTGGTCCAGTTTCTTCACAGATTCTTTGGTCTTGTTTGTGAGGACCATATGACCCTTAAAATGGTAGAATTGGCTCATGGTACCTTCTAATGAAATGTTTTAAATTGAAATGAGAATACTAAAAAATACGAACCACGCAATTGGGATAAGTATAGTGACAGTTATTATTAAAACATTAAACTTACTCAATTGGACTACTTCTAAAAATGCTCAAATATTATACTTAATATTAAAACATTAATATTTCACACAAATTATGCACATTTCATATAAAATAAGTAAAGGGGGAATATAATAAGTCGTGAAAATATTAATAACATCAGGGTGCGTTACAGTTGGTATTAGAGGAATTTTAGCAACAACCTTGGAAATATATTTAGATAAGATTTGATTATAGAACATTATCCTAAGATAGAATTTGTGGATTAGTATAGAAGAACTTCTTAGAATTTTGGTAATGTAGAGATTTTGTGTATTTTATTAGAAAAATATCCTCGTCTAGATATGAGCAGGTAGAGGTGTATCTGGCACAGATTTACCTAGGAGTGAAAACTTTGACAAGGAGTTTTGGGCTTGACTTGGGTATCCTGGAATACGACAACGGGCATTGTTGCACTCTTGGTTGTGAAACTCCTAGGGGATATTCTTAGGATAATTCACATTTCCATTACAAGCCATTATGAAGGATTTATGAGTAAATAATTCCTCAAAGAAAAAATTTTATGATTATAGATTATATGCATATTATTTTCAATTTACATTAGGTATTTTACAAGTATTTAATTATGCATTGCGATTCATAAACTAACCTAGTGTATGCCATTGTTTAGAAATGGAAACTAGTAGAAGGAATGAGAATTCTAGCAATACACATGATTGAAAGATTAAGAAGGATCATATATTTCAGGGTATTAAGCCAACATGTAAAACAGAAATATTCTCCCATGTATTCTCATCATATGATGAAATGGTATCATGTGTTAATAAGATATGTAAATAATTCTCTAAGTCCTATGGATTTTAAGGGAATTAAGAGAAGAAAAGTATGGAGGAGAGAAAGAAAGATAAAGGGAACATGGGAAAGAAATATTTTCTCATATGTGATAACTGTGGAAAGAATCACCTTGGTAAATGATTGAAGGAAATGTGAGTTTATTACATGGAAAATGGGGGTTCAAAACCCATGGGGCGCAGGTACTGTAGCATTACTGTAGCGGGACTGTAGCAGCAGCGGCAATATTCATCAGCGGGTACTGTAGCGGCGGCAGGACACTGTAGCGGCGGCGATACTGTGCGGTACTATAGCAGCATGTTACTATTCACAGCATGTGAATTGGCCTTAGAATTTGGGCCTACGGGCTATGTAATGGGCTACAATCCCACTGGGCCTTCGGGATATGTAATGGGTTTCCCTCTACCATGTTAAAAGAGGTCTTCTCTTTGATTTAATAATAAAAATGAGGCTTCGGCCCCAACCTTAAAAAAAACTGAGTACTTGATTTCAAGGGTTAGAAAAAGGTTTCAATTGTACAATTTTTCATCTGCAAGGAGTTGAGACACTACGTGAATCAATGTCTAAATCATCAGAGTATACCCCAAATGCTGTTATTTGATAATATTCAAGTTATGATACTACTGAAGATAAAGAGGAATGATTAGAGTTCTTATATTTTTATTAAAAAATTTTGTCATTTTATTATTGTATTAATGACGTACATGTTATACAAATTATAGAGTATATAAAGATTATAATACAGTACTATTTCATTAAGGACTTGAGATTGTGTGGAACCAAGAAAAGTGACTCAATAAGAGGTTAATTTTTTGGGAAAATATATGGTTGAGAGAAAGATAAACCATAATATACTTCTGATACTGAGGTAGTGATTTTGGAATAATATATGTTTGATTTGAATAAATTATATTGGATATTCTTGACTACCCTAAAACTGATTAATGATTTGTATATTCCACCACTATTGGAGTTTACAACATTTTTGGATATAAGGAGTATATCCAGTATTCTATAAGGAATAAGGGAGCATGAATTTAATCAATAAGGATTTATGGTAATTCTGGGTGTTACTGTGTTCTAAAAGAATACATGATGAATGTATTCACATGTTGTTCCATGGAAAAAAAGATCTTCATTGTTTTTACCTTTCATATAAATTTTGGACTTTGAGTTTGGACATTAGTATTTTGGATAAGTATAAAGGTTGTAATAGATTATGTTTGAAATTGGATACAAATATTAAGGATAAATAATTTCTTGAGATTATTTTTGGATTTTCATAAAAAAGGAAATCTAGATGTCAGGCGACAACATGTCGCGTCCGGCAAGGCCTCAAGACATGAACCCGCAACCGAAGAGTGACAAGGGTGGATCACCTACCACTAGCCTAAGTGATGTCATGGCTTGTATAATATAGTTTTTTTTAATATTTTGACAAATTAATTATAAATTCATTATTTTTGGAACCCTGTACGATTAGGATAAATTGAATATTTTTGAATTCTATTATTTTTTGGAGTGAAAGATGAGTTTGTGGAAGGAATTAGTTGAAAGATGAAAATCTACATGTCAAGTATATTTTTTCCTCTTATTCTATGAATTAGATATTTCTTAAAAATTAAAGAAGGGATCTTAAACACAAAAATATATTATCCTAATACCTTATGTTTTGTTGAACTGACAGTATTTTAAATCATCGTAGATTGATGGCTTTGAGGACCTCAATTTTACACTTGTTTGTGATTGATGACCACAATCACTTCCTATAAATATTTACATGTTCCCTCTAATTATGTGTCTCTAATTACAACCAATGTTCTGCTAATAGAGATCATAATTTGGTGGTGACTTTTTCATTTCTCTTTCCCTCTTATTAAGACTAAATTTTATTAACCCAATTTCCGATGTGGGTTCCACAAAAGTTTTTTTTTAACCTTTTATTTTTGAAAAACAATTTCAAATTGAAAGGATGCAATTTATTGAAGGAGGGTATAATATAACACCACAAGATTTCATAGTACATTATTTCTTCAAAGAAATTCAATAACTTGCGCTACATGAAACACCGAGTTCGAGCACACCCTGACTTACCAAACTAGCTATTCAAAAGAAATTATGAATAATATTATCTGCATTTTGAGTTTTATATATTCCATATAAATTTTAACATCCATATTATGTGTTTTTTAGATATAATATAAGAACAAATTAATTTTTTCTGATAAAGGACGTATTTTTCAGAAAATGCAATTTTACCGCCTTTTAATGGCGAGCCCTATTCAAATCCAGTATTTTACACTTTTATATATTCAATTTGACAAAATAAACTTCTTATTTCGAATCGGGACATAGAAATTTAGTTTCGATAATTTTTTGGTGTTTTTCTGATAACTTTCATATTTCGGTGAATAGTGAAAAATAATAAATTTTAATTAAAATCAACTTTTTTAATCAAAAAAATTCATAGTGTTCAATTATATATTTGAATGGTTTGGAAAAATAGTTAGACTATATTTTTATCATTTAACACAATTTAGGTCATTATAAGTAATTTTACATTTAAATTTGACATAAACGCATGTCAATCTTATGATACTTTTTACCAGCAAGATTAGCCAGAAGCTAAACTTCTGAATAATAAAAAACACTGCCTTATTGTTTAAAACCGAATTTTTATTTAAATAATTATTTATTTTATTTAAATTTATTTTATGTAAAAATAGATATATAATACCTATATAAGTTAAATGTAATTAATTGGAGTCATTTAATAATAAAATTAGATGTATTAAATTTTCTTTAACTTTTTACCTTCTTTTACCAACCTTCTAGGAACATTTGAAAATTTGCATAAAACTTAATTTTACTGCATCTCTGAGTTGAATTTAAAAAATCCGAGAGACATGGTTGACATCAGTAAGTAAAATGTGATTCAATAAGATGAAAATAATTTTTGGTGAATAGTAACTTTTGACTTTTATTTACCACGGTTAAAAGTAAATATGGTAATTAAAGGTAAAAATGATATTATAATTACCCTAAAACATGTCCTGATTCTATTGGATAAGTTTAATTCAACAAAAAACAACCTTAGTAATAAAATATGATCCTTTTGGTACACTGTGATTGTAACACCCCGACCCCAGTGACCGAGAGTCGGTGCATTAATTTAATACATTGGCATGATTACAAGGAACCAAGTCCCAAAGAACTGATCAGTTTAGCAGTCTTGGAAAATATATTACATACATGAATGTTACATTACACTTCATAATATACAAAACAACATAAATAATCCTTTATGAATGCCATTATTCCCTTGTCTTAACCCTGCATATCAATCACATTACACTTCTTGGAATCCTGGGAAAAATAAAACATAGAAAAGGGTGAGCTCAAATGCTCAGTAAGGGTAAGAAATATAACGGAAACTTTCAAAAATAAGCATAAACATTTAAGGAAATGTATAAAACTAAAACAAAATCCTTTTAAACATGAACTTCAGCATAATATGGCAGAAATAAAATGAAATAATTCCATTTACTTATTCACGTGGATATTCTACTAATCGAATAATCACATGAAATATCACTAACCACTTTCATAATGATGTAATGCATAATGCTGAACTTTAATTTCTTTATCAAGGCCCCGTGCCAAGGCCTAGGGGCTAACTATAACCGGAACCCAACCCGGAGTGCATCTAATAACCGGACACCAACCCGGAGTGCCTCTAATAACCGGACACCAACCCGAAGTGCCTCTAATAACCAGACACCAACCCGGAGTGCCTCTAATAACCGGACACCAACCCGGAGGGCTTACTTTTACCGGTCCCCAACCTGGAACATACTAGTCCAACACATTCATCTTTAGAAAATGATGAAATATAACATAAACATTTGTATTAAAACATGCATGAGAAATGTCAATACTTTACCCATAAACCATGAATGGTATAAAAATAACACATCCACAGTCAAATATATCACAAAACCTTTAACACAATATGGAAGATTTGTATCATGATAAATCAACTTCAAAACAAGTTTAAAATCCATTAAAGGATTTTGACATAGAAGAGATTGATTTGTAAAACTCTTAGAGAGAAATACCCCCTTTTCATGAAAACATTTCAAAGTCACACAATTTAGAAAACAAGTTATTTAAATACATTTTTGAATCAAAGTGTCCCATACCACTTTGAAACTTTTGAAAGGAATTAACATTTAAAAAAACATTCATGTCCATATAAATAAATCCTTTAAAGCCATTTTGAAGACATGGACATTAATGAGAAAGATTTAGAAGAATAAATATTTAAAACATTTGAAATGATGTTTTAGTAAAAAGTACCTTAAAATAATCCCTTTGAAAACTCTTTCATAAAACATTTACATGGATAATAAATATGTCCCAGTAGATACTTATGTAAAAACAACCTCGGATAATAAAGAGATTGTGAAATTAACCCTTACCAGTTTGGTAACTTACGAAACATACAACCCATTAAAGAGGTATCATACAATGAATATGTAAATACACATAAATTAAAGTTTATTAAAAAATAATATAAATATGGGTAGTACATACACCACACAAAAGGTAATAGTGGCAATATGGCATGAATCTCACGGGAATAAGGAGTGAGATGAAAACCCCTTACCTTGCACTTTCCTTTAGTCGAGGGTACGTTTAACCTCCTGTACGAAGATCGTAGTATGTTATTGAATTATACCAGAACAATATTAATATTTATGATATCATACCTGATTCATTTATGACTTTATATTACCCATTTAATAATAATTTCCATGTTAATTTAACATTTTAGGTAATAATCACTTTCTTTATTGTACGTGTTTTAGCTTGTCACTCTTGGTTGTATCACTTAGATCATGATTTAAATACTTCCAGAATATAAAACATGATAAATATATCATATATATTTAGAATATAAATATGTATAATAGACATATATATGAAATAGAAAACACCATTTATGGAGACCGTAGTCCGTACGTACGCACAAACGTTGTTTCTGTTTTCATGTAGTATTGAACGGAAGTAAATGAATAAGATATATGTAAGTACATAAATCCTTATATATATATATATCCAGTAGAATTATTATTTCATATATTACATACTTATTAGTAATATATATATTTATAATCGTCAATTAATGGTGAACATGGAAATGAATCTCATCGCGTCGTGGAGACGGTAATTCGTACGTATGCACGAGCAAAAATATCATTCTTTTGATATTAAAATAATATATAATTGGATGGTATATCATATATACAGAATCATTATCATGTTATATTTATTATTTACATGAATTACATATCATTATTATACCCATACAAATAATAATATATTGAATAACAATTACACCACGACGTGGAGACGGTACACCGTACGTACACACGTATGGTGACATGTCATTCAAAGGATGGATAGAATACTGAATATGGTTGTACCATATTTATAATAAAATTATAGTATATAGGAGATATTGGATTCATTATTTTATAATGGTAATAACAAAGAAAGAAGAAGTGAAAGAATAAAAGAACTTGAAAAAGGGTGGTGAAATCATTACCTCTTCTTCGGGTTCTTCCTTTTGATTTGATCAAAAGGGATCCTTAAGATGGCTTTCTGACTAAAGGAAGGACTCTAGGATGAAGTGAGGGACGTTTAGAGAGTATTTTTTCAGAGGTTTTCCGAACCAAAAGGCTTTGAAGGTGTGAGTTAATGAGAATGGAGAGTTCTCTTTTATAAGAGGGGTGAGGGGCACCTTTGGAAAAACTAGAAATATTATTTTATAATAAATTCATATTCGGTTTCTAATGGCTCCAAAGTATTTTATTTAAAGGTTAAGGTGTAGATGGGTCGAAAACCACTCAACCAATAGAATTTATACAGGTGTGGGTCATTATATTAACCTTATCTTTAAGTATTAACTCTTAGTTAATTAGTTTCACTTTTACAATGTCTCTTTGTATTTTTATATTATATGGTTAATAAACATACTATATACATCCAACCGACCCCCACGTGTTCCATTAATGATACACCTATCATGATATAAGTCTCTTGGCCAGACCTTATATTTTTAGGAATTTAATATCAATTAATAATATAATATTTGTTTTAAAAACTCTTTTATGTCAATTTTGACACTATTCAATAATTGATTTTTTTAAAATTTATAACAGAATGATTACTTCAAAAAAAGTTAATTAAATCAATACTAACATGTCATATTATCCTAGAAAATTATTGGTATTTATAAAAAGTATAAAATTACATTTATTTGGGTATTTATAATATCAATTATTCCAATTTTTCATCAATTAGGTAATTACTGCATCATCATTGTGTCATAAATAAATTAAATTTTTTAATGTCTAAAAATTATAAATAAAATATAATTATATAGGAAATCTTTTTATATTTTTAATGAATATTTAAAATCGAATTTATCTTATGCATAACCCTATATTAAAAAAAATTTAGTAAATAAACTTTGATTTTAACTCTTTTAACTCATCTTTGAATTAAATAATAATAAATGTCCTAATCTAATCCAAGTGGACCTAAATGATAATATTTTATTCCTAATATTGTTTTTGGTCGAGATAAACTTGTCCAATAGAATTGGGACATGTGTTATGGTAATATTAATATCATCTTTACCCTTAATTACCCTATTTACTTTTAACCGTGGTAAATAAAAGTAAAAAGTTACTATTCACCAAAAATTATTTTCATCTCATTGAAACATATTTTACTCCTTGATATTAATCGTGTCTCTTGGATTTTCGAAATTCCAATCACAGAAGCGGTAAAATTAAGTTTTATGAAAAATTCAGTTTTTTAACTACCACTTAGTAGTTTCACTATTCATCAAAAATTGATGTTTTTCAGAACAATGCCAAAATTTCACCCTAAGCTATAATTGATATTCCGAATTCAAAAATGATTTCTATTTTACAAAATTCCAAACATATAAGTTGCATTAATTAATTTTATAATTAATTCCTGCTGTCAAAACAAAAAGCGTGTTTTTAAGAAACATTATATATCAAAAGATTGACAATTGTTTATGTCCAATTTCAAAGTGAAATTAATTCTAACGAACACCATTGGATAAAATGGTAAAAATATATTCTAATTATACTTTAAAACCACTCAAATTCATAATTTCTCACTATTAATTATTTTTATTAAAAAAGTTGTTTTTAATTAAAATTAATAATTTTCACTATTCATCAAAATATTAAAGTTATCCGAAAAGTACCATATTTTCACCTTAGGCTAAATTTGATACTCTGAATCCAAAAATGAAGTCCATTTTGAGAGATAAAATTTATAAAATTTTAAAAAGTAGGTATTAATATTCATTACGGCTAGTTTGATTAGTTGTAGTGTGTGTTAGAACTCGAAGTTGCGTACAACACACGCTACTGTATTATTCAAAGGGAAGCATATCGTGGAAGCTTGGGGTGTTACATTGTAAATTTTTTTTTATGTCCCCATTCTAAAGAATAAATTTATTTAGTCAAATTGAATATATAAAAGTTTAAAATAATTGATTTAAAAAGGGTTCACTATTAAAGTTGGTAAAAGTGCATTTTTTAAAAATACTTCTTTTATCTGAAAAAAAAGGAATTTGTTCTTACATTATGTCTAAGAAACTCATAATATGAATTCTAAAATTATAAGGATTATATAAAGTTTAAAATATAGTTAATACTATTCACAACCTCTTTTGAACGGCTTGTTTGTTAAGTCATGGTGCACTTTAACTCGGTGTTGCGTGTAGTTCAAGTTATTGAATTATTTTGAAGAAATAACACACTATGAAATCATGGGGTGTTACCGTGATTAGATTAGGGCATTTATTATTATTTTCTTTAAATAAGAGTTTAAAGTGTTAAATTCAATGTTTATTAACTAAACCATTTTTAATATAGGGTTATACATAAGATAAATTCTACTATAATTATTCATTTTACATCTAAAAATATATCCAAACTCATGTTATTTTATTTATAATTTTTAGATATTAAATATGTAAATTTATTTATGACACAATGGTGAGGCAGTAATTACGATATTAATGAAAGAATCAAATAAATGGTATTATAAATATTAAAATAAATAAACTTTAAACGTTTTAATGTTTTCCATGAATTTTCTAGGTTATTATTGCATGTTAGGGTTTATTAGATAAATTTCGTTCGAAGTGATAAGGTTGTTATGACTTTCACAAAAACAAAATAACAAATATTGTCAAAATTTACATAAATATATTTTTAAAACAAATACTATATTATTGGTTGATAGAATATTCCTAAAAATATAAGGATTGGAAAAAGGTCTTAAATAATATTATATATGTCATCAACGAACCACTTTAGGTTCTTTTGAAAGTTTAGTGTAAGTTTATTAACCATATATTGTAAGAATACAAGAAGACATGGTAAAAGTGAAACTATTTAACTAAGAGTTAAATCTAAAAGATAAGGTCCAAATGGTAACCTAAACATGTCTAAAACTCATTGGTTAAAATTATTTATACCCATAACCACCTAAGGATCAAAAAAAATTATTTTGAGAAATTATAAACCGAATATGATTGTATTATAAATTAATATTTTTATCTTTTCCAAACGTGACCCTCACCCCTCCTATAAAAGGGCACTTCCCCTTCTCTCAAAATCACTCCTCCATAGTTATTTGGTTTGGCCAAAACCTACCCAAATATCCACCCAACATCCTTCACATCAACCTAGAGTCTGTAATTTTATCATAAAGCCAACCTAATGATCCATTTTGATCAACTAAAAAGGAAACACCCGAAGAAGAGGTAATAATTTCACAACCCACATTCAAGTTCTTTTCTTCTTACACTTCCTATTTATCTTTTGTTTCCATAAAAAAATAATAAATCCAGTACCTTATACATACTTTTATGTTATTATAAATATTGTACAACCATATTCGTTATTCTATCCGTCCTATAAATGAAAAATTCACTATACATGCGTACGTACGGCTTACCGTCTCCACGTTGTGGTGTAGTTTGTTATTCAAACACATCATTATTTGTATGGGTATAATAACGAGTATAACTAATGTAAATAATAAATATAACATGTTCATTATTCTTTATAAATGATATACCATCAAATTATATACTATTTCACCTTCAATATAATGATATTGTCACTCGTGCTTACGTACGGATTACCGTCTCCACGAACGCGATGAGATTTATTCTCCATCGTAATCAGTCAAGAATAATATTCATTTTATTATTAAAAATATTGTTTAAGAAATCAATATCATTCTATATATGAATCAAATACATCCTTTTAATATCAAACATGGCTTATGTAACCCAGCATATAAAAGGAAAACGAATCAGTTAACACCTGAAATGATGATACTACTAAAATATTATTAACAAAGCAATATTAGAAGATCATATATGATATTATATTTATGCATGAAGTTATTTTATACTTAAATAACGAATATTTAACTATTATATAAGAGGTTAGCATACCCACGACCACGAAAAAGTACAAGGTAAGGTTTAATTCTACAATCTCTTTACATATCTGAGGTTGTTAGTATGTAAGTATCTAGTGGGACCTCCTTATCATCCACATCCATGTTTCTTAAAAATGTAATTCAAAACATTTTTAATATTTACTAGAATATTGGTTAAAGTCATTTGTACCCTCATTTTACCATATATTTTTTGAAAGGAATCTTTCCTTCGTTTTCCAAACAAGGTACTTTATGACCTTTTCGACAAAATTAAGGTAAGAATGCCTTATTTTAACTTATACAGTGGGTGTGGCTATTTTGCACCTTTATAACGTCATTGAATCTTCCCATACAAGATTATAATAATATTTTCAAAATAAATGTTTTCTTTTATAACTACGTGACTTTTAAATGATTTCAAAATAGAAAGATGTATTTATTTCAAATAGTTTTCATTTCATATTTGTCAACATCCTTTGATTGATTTTAAACTTGTTTAAAGTTGATTTATTATGATACAAATCTTTAATATTGTATTGGATATTTTTCGATATTCTTGATTTTGGATGTGTTATTTTTATAACTTTAATTTCTTATGGTTAAAGTATTAACATTTCATATTATGGTTTCAATATGAATGTTTATGGTATGTTTAAACCTTTTCATATGAGGAATGCATTAGACTTATTAAGTGACAGGTGGAGCCCGCTATAGCTCCTCGATGCATCGGTAGGTATCATGATACAAACTAGTGTCTTGGAACAAGGCCTTGACAAAATTCTATTTTTAGTCTTGGAATAAGGCCTTGACTATGTGGTTATGAAGTCTGGCATTAGGCATTCCATCAATATGAAATTTACTATTGATATTACATGTGATTATTCGACTAGTAGAATATCCATGTGAATAAGTAAATGGAATTATTTGATTTATATTCACCATATTATGTAGAAGTTTATGTTTAAAATTATTCTACTTTAGTCTTATACATTTCCTTAAATGTGTATTCTTATTTATGAAAGTTTCCGCTATATTTTTATCCTTACTGAGCATCTGAGCTCACCCCTTTCTTATGTTTTATTTTCCCAAGATTCTAAGAAGTGTATTATTATTGATAAGTAGGGTTAAGTTAGGGGAATAATGGAAATCTCAAAGGATCATTTATGTTGTGTTTTATTTTCTAATGTGTAATGTAACGTTCATGTATGTAATCTATTTTCCAATATTGTTAAACTGGTCGGTCTTTTGGGACTTGATTCCTTGTAATCATGCCAATGTATTAAAATAATTCACCGACTCTGGGCTTATGGGTTCAGGGCGTTACAACAAATGTTTTGTAGATGAGTGGATGCGGATGATGGTTTTCTATAACATTCACCTTTTAAAGAATTCATAGTATAAAGTCTTCCATAGTTGAGTGATTCTTTTATTAAATTCAATTACCCATTTTCTTCAACATATTGAAATTCATTGAAATAATAAAATGTTGTGTTTCCCTTATTATAATTTTCTATAACATTCTCATTTCATAATTAATATATTATGTATATTTAATTATATATTTTAATAAACTAATCTTTTATGAACCCATTAGGATGGGTATGAGTTGAAAATGGATGCATGCTAACTGTTTTACAAAGTAGTATAGATATTGAGTGAATGGGTTTATAAATATCATAAGAGAGAATGCATATGACCTTTATAAAATCCTCTATACACGTTTACATTGTTGATATTCAATAAAAATAGTCAGGAGTAATTGGGAGAACATTTTACTTATCAAAAAATAGACCAGTGCAAAAAATGTTGGACAAAACATGGGGAAACACTGAATATGGACATCGATAGAGATAATACCATGTTTTATAGATCAATTGATATGAATACCTATGTAAATGATGGTGGAAATCACATTAAAGAATTTCCAATAGAAATTGAAGATGAACTTTATGATTTTCCAAAGTTTATTAAGGATATAAATAGTTCCTCCAAGAAATCATTGTATATTTGTTTTACTACATACACAACAATGATAGTATTATTGAAGTAATATAATTTAAAATATGTTAGTAGATGGAGTGACCCCAGCTTCACAGAACTACTAGGTTTCATAAATGATATGCTACAAGAAGAAAATGAACTACCATATCGAATATCTGATGCTAAATGAATTATACATTCAATGATGATGATCTCTAATATAATACATGATTTTACAAATGATTGTGTATTCTTTCACAAGGATAATGACTCACCAATAAAATTACCTATGTGTGTTGTATATCAATACAATAAAATTGAATCAAGTCCTTCTAAATATGTGTGGTACATTCCTATCATTCCATAGCTTAGAAGAAAACGTGGATTTTGGGAAAACATGAGAAAATTGACATTGATTGCTGGTAGAATAAATAAATATGGTAATCTCATCCACTAAAAAAATATCCTCAATGGAAGAATATTGATTACAAGTATCCTGAATTTGGAAATCAGATAAGGAAATTCTATCTTGTGTTATCTACATATGGAATAAATCCATTTGTCGTATATATTAATAATCATAGTATAGAGACATTCATTTTGGTAAATTATATTTCTCCTCTATGGTTATTCTTGAAACACAAATACATTATGTTGTCTCTTATTATATATTAATAAAAAACCAGAAATTATATTGATGTCAATTTGTATGCATTGATTGAAATTCTAAAATTGATGTTGGATACATGTTTGATAATGTACAATGATCATATAAATGAAGAATTCACTTTGAGTTCCATGTTGTTTGGGATGATAAATGACTTCCCCACTTATGGAAATTTATCAAGATATGGCATTAATGGAATATTCTGGAGTCTCATTTGATATAATGTACATACTTAGTTCTTTTGAGACATTCCTTGAATACTTTATTGTTGGTTCTTTGGAAATGTTTTACCTCAATGACATAAATACCGATCTAGCATGATAGAATTTTATGGGAATATCATGAAACGTAAATCACCATCACTAGTAATGAGTAATCTACTATAAAATTATGTAAAAGGTATTGACACTGTTTTCAGTAAACCATTTTCAAAAACCCTTACAAAATCAGGTTGGAAAAAGAGATAAATTTTACTTGAATTACTGTATTGGAAATATTATTATGTCAAAACAAATTATTGATGTCCTTCATGTAGAAAAATATTATTTGATTATGTTACTGGAAGGTTACTAAACATTTTTGAAAAAATGAAAGATGGCATGAAGGCTAGTTTGGAGTTGATTGAAATGGGGATAAGGGAAGAGTTTGAACCTATGGAGGGTAAAACGTGGAATTTTATTCTTCTAGTATCTAACACACTATCTAGATTGAAATTTTTTAAATTTAACATTTATCTTAATAGTTCAAGAGTTCCAAAATGATATTCATAAAATATCAAGAATGTCATGTCAATTATTAATTTAAAGTTACCAATAATAAAATGACATGACTATCATGTTTTAATGAATGATTTAATGTATGTATCTTTATAGTTCATTATGCCTAAAAATGTATAATATACATTAACCAAACTTTTATTCTTTTTCAAATCCATATTATATAATGTTATAGACCCATCGAAGTTTACCATAATGAACATAGAGGTTGTAGTTATATTATATGATTTAGATATTTTCTTCCCACTACCATTCTTTAATATAATGGTCTATAAGATGGTTCATTTGGTTAGAGAGGTTCACCAATGTGTTCATGTCCATTACATATGGATATACCCCATTGAACGGTATATAACAATTTGGAAAGTGTATGTCATGAATTGAAGTTGGACATAAGGTCTTACTGAGTAATGATATATTGTTGAAGAAGCTATTGACTTTTTTACTGATTACGTATCATATGATGATATCATTGGTATCCAAAAGATAGATCACAATGAACCCCTTTTAGGGAAATGGATTTTCAGAAGATATTTTGTTACAATTACCATGACATAGTGAGATAAATAACTCCTTTATATTTAACATAATAGTGAATATATTCATCCATACATTTAATTCAACAAATAAATTCTTAGAGTTTTCAATCCATCAATGGATGAAGTATGGATATCAAATACACATAGTCAAAAGTTTATAGGATGGTCTATAGATTTAATTTATATGGATTTATTTGAAAATCCAAATTTTATTTCCAAACGAATTCAATGGATAGTCAAGGGACTAAATGGAAATGTAATATCTTACTTTGGTTTTTTAATCAATGGTTATACATTATATACAAAAGAACATGATGATTGTATTATGATACAAAATAGCAGTGTTATGATTTTGGATAAAGTGAATCACATATATGGTTCTAAGGATATAAATATAATTTATGAAAATATATTATATTTTTTCACTATCGAATACATATATGAGTTGGATTATTCAACATTTCAAGTAAAAAAATTTCCATTGCAAATGGGTTGACAATATCAGTGCAGTGAAATTTGATGAAATGGGATTCATGAAGGAGAATTTTGGTGTGTAAGTTTAACAAGATGATCCATTCAAAATGTAATCACAAGAGGTTCAAGTATTTTATTTCTCTAATCGAACATACATGAATTTTTGGATTCCACAGCTTGCGACAAAAAAAAGTTGTGTCAGATGAATATTAAATCAAGGATGACCCTTTCAATGGCTAATCACAATCAGTTCATGCCAGACCCAAGGTATGAAATATCTTGTATGTTATAGGATACCAAAAATATGGGATTTAGATTCTAAATAGACAAACCAAATCCCTAATAAATTTAATGAAAATAAAGAGAGTTCAATAAAAAGGTAAATGTGTTTTTAATATAATATGTTTTTCCTCATAATTTTATATGTTCTGTACTGAATTATCATAATATAAATAAAAAATGTTACTACTCATTCATATGTTTTTGATACTTTATGAAAAATGATCCATAATTCATTTGAGATATGTTGGAATTCACCGCACCTCAATTTGATGCACAGTGCGATTAGTATGACACCAAGTGCATATTTTTATTTAAATTTGACATTAATTTTATTAAAAAGAACAAATTACATACTCAAAAATGATAAAACACATTCAATATATTTAAATAAATTAGAAATAGGATTCATATGTCATTTTTTATGTGTATCAATCATCCTTAGATTAATCTGTTACACAATGTTCCCAGTATGACTGAATATGTTCGTTATCATTTTGAAATCGACATCTTGGTTCAAAAAGTGTCACTGACTAAAAACTAAGTAAATAGCCTCATGTTTAATGGAAAAATTAAAACTTCAACTCATAAGTCATTTATGTCATTTATGAATTAGTCTCACATAAAACTGATACATGATGTGATCGGTATGAGTCAAAGTGTGTGTTTCAAATTTAAAAATAAATTTTATTAAAAAGGACAAGTGATGTACTAGTAATTGATAAAAGACAATAATTTTTTTTATAATTTATTAAAATATTCCATAAGTCATTTTAGATATATATAAATCATCCTTATCTCAATCTGACCCAAGGTGTGACTGGTACGACTTCAATAGTGTCTTTTTATTTATAATTAACATCAATTTTAGTAAAATGGACAACTGATCTATTCAAAACAAATAAAATGAATTCTAATTGTTTTTATACATTATTTATATGATCCATAAGTCAATTTTTATGTATAGGGATCAACCTCACCTCAATCTGATACATGATGTTCCACGTATGACTCAATATCTCTATTATCAGTTTAAAATCGACATTTTAGTTTAAAAAAGTTCCACTCAATAAAATCTTATTTAACAAGCTCAATATTTCCTTATAATTTATTAAAATGATTCAATAGTTATTTTTTATTGTAGGAATTGGTCTCATGTCAAACCATAACAAGATGTGATTGGAATGAGTCAAAGTGCATGTTTCTGGTTTAAAATTACATTTTATTTAAAATGAAACAGTCATGATCAAAACTGAGAAAAAATTTATTATTTTTATGCTTTAGTAAAACTATCCATATGCCACTTTCGATGTTTTAAAATTATACACACCTCAATATGACCCATGGTGTGACCTATACGACTCAAAGTGTGTATTTTTTTAAATTGACATCAATTTTAGTTAAATGGACAACTAACATACTCAAAACTGATCAAACGCATTTGGATTGTTTTTATACATTAGGAAAACAATCCATTAGTAATTTTATGACATGTAATAATCATCCACACCTTAATTATACATACTATGTTCCCAGTATGACTCAATATGTTTGTTATAAGATTAAAATTGGCATTTTAGTTGAAAAAGTGTTGCTCACTGAAAACCAATCAAACACACTCATATTTTTATGAAAATTCTGGATAATTATTTGTAAGTAATTTTTGATGTTTAAGAATCATTTTTATGTCAATATGATACACTATATGATCAAAATGAGTCAATGTGCGTGTAAAATGACATTTTAAAAAAAATACTACTGATGTAATCAAAACCAAGCAATAAAATTTAGATTGTTGTGATGTAATAGGAAACCAATCCAAAAGTATTTTGAGACATATTGGAATCAGTCTCACCACAATATAATTCATGGTGGTATTGTTATGACTCTAATTGTGTCTTTTTATTTAAACATACATCAATTTTTGTAAAATTAACAATTTATATTAATTTATTTCTTTATATTATTTTTAATATAAAAATTATTTTATTATAAAGGTTTGTTATTTATTCGATTAGGGGTGGCTTGTACACCAATAACATGACTCAAGGATGGGATTAAAAGAAAACAAAAAATTGTTATTTTTGAGTGTATGTATTAATTTTTTTTGTGTAATTGTATAAACCAATGTTTGAAATGTCTATAATATATTGGATTATTATAGTATTTGTGTTGCAATTTTTTCATTTAAATTATGTATTGGTACTAGGTATTGAATATATTTTTTGTGTTTCTAGTTTTACGGTGTGGTGATACATCACATTTCACTGGTGCAGTAGTGTGTTGTTGCAGAACACTATAGTAAGGCCCTTTATCAACACTTTTAAATGTTTTGATAAATAGAGCCTTTAACAGTGCTAAATAAAAGCACTAATAAATGTGGTCCTTTATTACCACTTCTAAATGTGTTGATATAGGATCCATTTATCCATTCCTTCTTAGGGTAGATAAAGTACACATTTATTAGTGCGTGTTTAACATGATAAAAGACTACTGATTTTAGTCACACTCAGGTTGTGAGCACATCTCTAGTGATGATAAAGAACATTTCTATCACTATAAAAGGCTAATTTTGTTGTATTTAACGTTCATAGAATGAATTTTCTGACCATATCCCGTTACAGTTGAACTCTTTAAATATTATATTATTTATAGATCATTTAATAAAATATTAGATAACCTAAAAAATCATTAGAGTCAGTTTTAGTACTATTCATTTAATTTGACATCCAAGACATGAAGAAGAAAAAGAATTTGACTCTAAAAAGTTTTCACAAAATTTATAATTTATTTTTCTCTATTTAATTCTTGAAATATAATAACTCATCAAAAACATATTAATTTTATTTTCTAAAATAATTTACCATGATTTTTTTATGGCTAGAATAAGCACTAGATCGGTGTTGTGTAAGCATTTTAAGTAATTATATCATCACTAAAAAAAATCATAAAAAATTTAGTTATATTAAAAATAAACCTTATTATTTATTCATAAATTCCATTTATACCTACAAAAACATATAATAGAAATTAAAATCAATAATGTGACATTTTGTATTTATCATTTCCTAAATATAATATAATGTTTAAAATCAATGGAAAGATCTAATAAATTGACATATTTTTATAATATTGGATGTATTTTTTCTAGAAACACTAGTAAAATAGTATAATGTAATGTGTTTACTAGATTTATAGGTCGTATCATGTACTTTTAACCAAGTTTTACCAAGTTTACCCATACTAAGGTGATAAATATTTACCATGGAAACTATTCATAATGACAAAAAAGGGACCTATATAAAAACTTATAACCTCCTAATTCCAAATATGGAATAATTTTTCAATATTCAATTTCATGAAGTTTCAATGATCAATTTTAATATAAATCCATAAAACGCAATGAAAAAACACATTTTAGAAAAATGTGTTTTTAAGATTAAAAATGAACTTATACCAAAGACATGTATAATTTTGATTCATATGTAATTAATTATATTACTTATTTTTTTTAATTTATGATAAAATTAAAATAAAATACATTTAAATTTCTTTATTTTCTGAAAAAAAAACGACAATATCATAGAAATTGGTATTTTCACAATTTACATGAAAATAAATATTTTCAGAAAAAATCAAAAATCAAGACCATAAAATAATATTGAAATCCTATTTAGAAATTTATATTTATTTCCGAAAATAAAATTACTATAAAATGGTATTAATTAATTATAATTTATATGAAAAAACATTAAAAAGTTCCATTTTTTGAAGAAAGAAATATTTTTAAGAAGAAGACAAATTTTCTAAAAATGCAGTACTTATTTACTATATATTAATAAATAAATTTAAATTACATAAAATCAATTTGTATTTTTTCATATAACAATTATTCCTACTCATACTCCTAATTTAATTTCTATGTTATAATATATCATGGTTCATTTTAATATCGGTTTTGCGTGTCACAAAATCAATAAATCACATTCAATTTAGTCAAAGATAAATATATTCTAAAATCTATAGGTGATAAAACATCCAAATACCGTTAGTATATAATAATTTTATATAAAAAACCCTTTCCACTTGAGGTTAGAGTGAGTACGTGTTCAATTACTGAACTCTTGTTAAGCCTCTAAAGCTCTATTCACATTTATAGGACTAATTAGACAATAGTTCCTTATATATTAACATGTAAAGTGGTTTTTAAAATCATGAAAAATTTATCATAAAATACTAATAATACTTATCTAATTTGAGAAAACCACTGAAATCCATAAAAAAATATATTTTTAGTAATTATTTACTAAAAATGTTCTTTAGAGGATATATATGTATCCCTTTTCTTATAATTACATTTCCTAAGATTGTGACATTCGTTATGTTGAAGTATTATTTATATAATTTCGCATAAAAATTATTCTTTTGAAGTCTATAACTTAATAAAAAATTACATGTACAATATTATAATCATTTAGAATATTTGATAATATTAGTTATATGAAAAAGTTTAACACCCTAATCCGAGAAGCCCGGAGATGATGCATTATTCTAATACATTATCTTCATTACAACGTATCAAATCCCAAAGAACCTATCAGTTTAACTGTCATGGAATATAAATTACATACATAATCTATACATTACAATTCAAAACATATTATGTAATATAGATAATTCTTTGATAACGCCATTATTCTTAAATCTTAACCCTGCATGTCAATCATAAAACACATCTTGGAATCCAGGGAAAATAAAACATAACAAATGGGTGTGATCAGATGCTCAAATAGGGTAAATAATACAGTATAAGCTATCATAAATAAGCATAATTTTTTAATTCCATGTATAAAAATGAAACACATGACTTTTAAACATAAAATTGAGAATAATATGGAAATATTAAATCAAATAATTATATTTAAACATTCACATGGTTATTCTACTAGTCGACTAATCACATGTAATACTAATAACTATTCTCATAATGAGGGAATGCATAATGTTGACATCTGAAGATTACCATTGATGTTTCAGGCCAAGAATCTAATACACTAAAGTATTAATTCGCTACTGGAATTTAATGTTTTCCCAATGGACATATACCAACGGTTTCATCAAACTATTGCAATATTGTAAAAAGGGCACATTTTCCAATGGGTTTTTCAAACCTTTGGAAATTTGTAAGTATACTTAATATTTCCCAATGGTTTGACAAAATTATTGGGAAATATTTAGATTCTCTAAGATAGATCAACAGTTTTAATAAAGCATTGGTAAAGAGAGGCTTTCCCCCAAATACCTAGAACCCCAACTCCCACTCGCCCGATTGTATAACCTAATCGAGAGCTCCTCTAGAAATTTTCTCAGCAGCGAAACCATATTCAATAAAAAAAATGTTTTTTCTACACTTCAAATTAGTAATTTTTACATTAGTTTTAATGTTATCCATCTATTTTTTTCTATTTAGTGTTTGTATTTCAGCTAAATTAGAGTTTGTGTTGGCTGTGATGTACCAAACCCTTTGATTTATTTTTTGTTTCTTTTTCTACACTTCAAACATGGTAAATGTTTTATTTAGTGGGGTGATATGTTAGTCTATGTGGACTTTCATTTAGTTTAAAATTGGATTTGGATTTTATATTTATAGGTATTGATATTGAGTATGAATTCGGGTTGGCTGGGTGACGGATTGGAATTGTGAACACCCCCCACCCCACCCCCTGGACACCTCCCACCCTCCTGGACACCCCCCATTGAATATACCCCAACCCCTACACCCCCCCACCCCTTGGACACCCCCACCCCTTGGACAGCTCCCTCCCCCCCACCCCCCTAGACACCCCCACCCTCCCTGGACACCCCTCACCTCCCATGAACAGCCACCGAACCCCCATGGACACCACCCACCATTTGGAAAACCCCCTCCCCCCACCCCTTGGACACCCCCACCCCTTGGACACCCCCACCCTTTGGATAGACCCCTCCCCCCACCCCCGTGGACACCCCCACCCCCACCCTCCCTGGACACCCCTCACCACCCATGGACACACCCCACCCCCCTGGACACCCACCCACCACCCTTAGACACCCCCACCCCTCTGGACACCCTCCACCCCTTGGAAACCCCCCCCCCCCACCCCACCCCCTTAGACAACCCCCCTGGACACCACCACACCTTCGAGACACAACCACACCTCCTAAATGTTTGGCCCAATTTTTTAATTGGAATTAACAACGTAGTTTATTTCCACTTTCCCCAATGACATTTTCTAAGTGACCCATAGAGCCTTATAAATTGGATTTTTCATATTGTGATAAATTAAATTTTTCATGTTTTGATCAATTGAATGGGTTTTTTGGAATAAAATAGATAATTCATGATGGTTTTCCTTTCTTAATGAATAAAATGATTTTAAATAAAATTACCCTAAGGGGCTGCTGGAAGGGTAGGGGGTTGTACAGGTGTGGGGAGCTATCAAGGTGGGGGTGGGTTGTCCAGGGGGTAGGGGCTGCAGGGGGGTAGGGGCTATAAGGGGGTATGGGGCTATAGAGGTGTGGGGAGGGGGGT
Source organism: Viscum album (assembly GCA_963277665.1). Taxonomy (NCBI): domain Eukaryota; kingdom Viridiplantae; phylum Streptophyta; class Magnoliopsida; order Santalales; family Viscaceae; genus Viscum; species Viscum album. The sequence continues at coordinate 838,522,776 of OY728166.1, read as the reverse complement.
ATGGGATGCCCAAGGGGGGGTTTGGGCTGTCCAGGGGGTCAGGGTGGGGTGTCCAGGTTGGGGAGGGGGTGGGCGGTTTGGGGGGGGGGGGGTTGTCCAGTATGGGGTGGGGCTTGGGATGTTCAGGTGGTGGGGGGGTGGGGGGTAGGGGCTGTAGTGGAGGGGGTGTGGGCTGTCCAGGGAGGGGGTGGGCTGCCCTGGGATGGTGGTGGGTGGGCTATCCAGGTGGGGGAGGGTGTGGGCTATCAAGGTGGGGTGCCCTGTCCAAGGGGGGGTGGGGTGGGTTGTCAAGGTGTGGGAGGGGGTGTTGGTTGTCTAGGGAGGAGGGGGTGGGCTGTCCAAGTGTGGTGGTGGGTGTCCAGGTGGGGTGGGGGGATATCCCGATGGGGGTGTAGGGGGTAGGGGGCTATAGGGGTGGAAGGTGTGGGATGTCCAGGGAGGGGGTGGGTTGTCCACTCTGATAGTCTTCAAAAAAATAGGAATCAAATATAACCATTGTATAGTTGCTTTCACATGTTAACACTTTTCTTGAAGTTCCATACCAACACTCACTCTTACCCATCCAAGAAGAAGTGATCTCTAAAATGAAATCTCAATCAAGTTCTTATCAAATATCCATATTGATCTCATAAAAATTTAACCTTCGTACAACTCCATATCACCTAATGATATAGCAAGGATAATACTCCTTAGAGTAGAGTCCCATTGAAACATGGCTCATAAAATCTGATCCATGTATGATATTTGGTGGTGTGTTTACAATTGGGAGTGGTGTGATTTATATGTATGATATTCCTGGTTTACACCAACAGTCTTCTCGGTTATCTATAATAGGCTTGAAATCATGCTATAATAGGATAAACATTAGATTTTTGGACCCTAGTTTTGGGGGGGACACCCCTACCCCCTTGGAAAGTCCCCCACCCCCTTCGACACCCCCCACCCCTAGACACACCCACCCCCTAGACAGCCCTACCACCCTCATGGACATCCCTTCCTCCCCTATGGACAACCCCCCCCCCCCCCCCGTCGACAGACTTCCCACCCCATGAACTCCCCGTACCCCCTGGAAACCCCCACCACACCCGTGGACAGTCCTCCCCAAACCCCATAACCCCCTGGACAGTGCTGCCACACCCCAGGATAGCTCGCCCATCCCTAGACACCCTGACCCCCCCGGGATAGCCCTACCACCCCTGTGGATAGCTTGCCCCCCACTGGACCGCCCAACGCCTCTAGACAGCCCCGCCACCCCGGTGGAAAACCGCTCATCCCTGGGAAATCTCGTACCCCCTGGACCCCCCCCCCCCACCACTTTGCATAGCCCTCCCACCCCCATGGACTCCTCATACCCCCTAGACAGCCCCTCCACCCTTGTGGACAGCCCGCCCACCCACCTCGTACCCCCCCTGGACAGCCTGCCACCCCCTAGATAGCCCTCCCACCCCCTGGACACTTCGAACCCCATGAACAGCCCCCCCCCCCCACCACCACCCCTTGGACACCTCCGACACCCCTAGATAGCCCCCCACCCACCCACCCATCCCTGTGGACAGCCTGCCCACCCCATGGACACCCCCCACCCCCGTGGACAGCCCACCCCCCCCCCCCCCCCGAGACACTCGCCCACCATCCCCCGAACAACCCCCATCCCCCCGGACACCCCCCATGGACAGCCCGCCCACCCCCTAGACACCTGTACCCCCTGGAAAATTCTCCTCCACAAGTGTACATGATCTTGTGCACTCATTTATAGATCTTTAAAGATTTTTTTTATAAATATAGTATTTTGTTGTCTTTTTTATTATGATTATCATATAGATTAGTGTGTCAGTTATGGATTCATATAATGTGAAAAATTCTCGTTTACAAAAATATATTTTTGATGAAACTTCAATCTAATTGAATTGCTTTTGACAAAATGACTTATATCAATTTTTTTACAGAATGGATAGAAGTTGGATGTATGAAACTGATCGGATCTCATGCGATTTTCAAAACAATTTGGGGATATTTTTAGATTTTTCATTTCACAATGCATCATATAGTGGTCACATACACTGCCCCAGTTACTATTTTGTTAGAAGGCCTTGGTTGAACCGTGAAGAAATAATCTACCACATAACCAAATATGGTTGTTAAGCAAACAACTTTGTGTGGTATAACAATGGGTATAAAATGACTTCTCAAATTTCTGATGATCCAAATGAGAGGACAGGATTGGAGAATTTGTTATATGACCGGTTTCTGTTTATTCATCATCACGAAAAATAAAGGATTTCGGCCTAAGAAGATTTTTATATAAGCACACATGATGTGTCTAATGAAAATTATAATGTTTTCAGGGTGAAAAAATTGACTGATGTTTCCATGACTCCAGTATATCAACAACATGGTAAAATGAAAAATCTAGAATTTTTAATCCGATTTTTTCATGGGAAAACTTTGTATGGGTTTTCTAATACTACCATTTATTACATTCTTACCTTCCTAAAGGACTTATTTCTAGATGATGTTGATATTCCCTAAAACCACTATACGGAATGGAAGTTATTTGGGGAACTTGGATTTTCAAGCTACAAAATTCATGATTTCCCAAAAGATTTCAGTTTATTCTGGGACGAAAATGTTGAACGAAATTATTGAATAAAATGTGGCACATCTCACAGGAAGCCAAAAGCTGATGGAAAACCATCCTATGGGCCACAATAACCAATTTAGAACTTTTCATTGATCCCCAGACTCCAGAATATTTTTATGTCTGATGAAATATCAATAAAAATGTGATGGCATGATACCAAGAGAAAGAAGACTAATGATGAGTTGGTTCACCCTGCAGATGGATTTCCATGGCAGTGATTTGATGCTCGATATCCTGATTTTGCAGCTGACGTGCATAATGTGAGGTTGGGTCTTTCATTTGATGGTTTTAATCCATTTGGGCATATGCATACGTCGCACAACACATGGAATGTTTTTATACACATTTATAATCTTCCCCCTTGGTTTTGTATGAAAAAACCTTTCACTTTCATGAGTATACCCATATCTGGCCCTTCTGATCCCACCAATGATATAGATGTAACGCCCTGACCCCAGTTACCTAGAGTCGGTGCATTATTACATAACATTTTCATGATCACAAGAAAGATCAAATCTCGAAAGACCAATTGGTTTAGTATCCTTGGAAACACTAGATATATTCATAAAGTTTTACATTACATCATAAAGTGAAAAACTACTACAACAACATATTTTCTCCATGGTCCACACTATTATCCCCTCATAATATCCCTGCAGGTCATTCATAATTTACTTCTTCACATCCTGGAAAAAATAAAACATAGAAAAGGGGTGAGCTCAAATGCCCAGTAAGGATAACAATATAGCGGAAACTTTCATAAATAAGAATAAACATTTAAGGCAGTTTATAACTAAAACAAAAGCCTTTTAAACTTGAACTTCAACATAGTATGGAAAAAATAAAATGAAATAATGCCATTTACTTATTCCCATGGATATTCTATTAATCTAATAATCACATGCAATATCAATAACCACTTTCATAATGATGGAATGCATAATGCTAGACTATCATAACCACATAGCCAAGGCCTCATGCCAAGACTACAAATAAGATTTTTCTAAGGCCTTTTTCCAAGACACTAGTTTGTATCAGGAGACCTACCGATGCATTTTTTTTAGAAGATACTTACGTTTAAAATTGCTAAAATATACTCCAGTGTTTTTCTGAAAACATTATGCAAGCTTCTGAAAACAAAATAACTAATTCTGAGACTGCTCGACTAATTACATGCCATGATGGGTCTACGCCCAATCCCTTCCTGTCTACCACACTCGAGAGTCAATTTTTCTGAAAACATTTTTAAGCTTGCGTTAAATACGTATACATTTCCACTAGATTTTCATATATTTGAGGGAAATATCTCTTTTTTTAAATCATTTAAAAATCATACAATTATAAAATAAAACATTTACTTTGAAAATATTCTTCTATGCTTGTAAGGGAAGCTTTGAAGATTTTATAATGGCAAAAAATATCCACACCCGCCGTATAAGTTAAGAAAAACATTTAAAAAGGACCTTGTTTGGAAAACAATGGAAAGATTCCTTTATAAACCACATATAAAAGTCAACAAGGGTATAAATGACTTTAAACCATATTCTAGTAAATAGTAAAAATGTTTTTAAACACATTTTTAAGAAACATGGATGTGGATGATAAAGAAGTCCCAGTAGATTATTACGTATAAACAACCTCAGATAATGATGAGATTGAGAAATAAACCCTTACCTTGTATATTTCCTTGGTTGGGGTAGGTTAACCTCCTGTATAATGGTGAAATAATTGTTATTAAATTATACAAGAATCATATACATTAATATGATATCATATATGATCTTTTAACATTGATTTGTTAATAATATCTTAGTATTATTGTTGTTTCGGGTGTTAACTTACTCGTTTTCTTTTATATGTTTTGTTATGTAAGCCATGTTTGTTATGGATAGGTTGTGACTTATTCATATCCAGAATTATATCAATTCCTTGAAAATTATTTTTAAATCATCAAATGACAATTATACTTTAATGGATACGATGGAGAATGAATCTCATCGCGTTCGTGGAGACGGTAGTCTGTACGTACGCACGAGCGACAATATCATTCTTTTGATATTAAAATAATATATAATTGGATGGTATATCATATATACAGAATTATTATCATGTTATATTTATTATTTACATGAATTATAAATCATTATTATACCCATCCAAATAATAATTTATTGAATAACAATTACACCACGACGTGGAGACAGTAAGTCGTACGTACGCATGTATGGTGACATGTTATTCAAAGGATGGATAGAATACTGAATATGGTTGTACCATATTTATAATAACATCACATTATATATAAGATACTGAAGTTATTATTTTATAATGGTAATAACAAAGGAAGAAGAAGTGGAAGAAGAAATGAACTTGGAAAAGGGTGGTGAAATCATTATCTCTTCTTCGGGTTCTTCCTTTTGATTTGATCAAAAGGGCTCTTAAGTTGGATTTATGACTAAAGGAAGACCTATAGGATAAAGTGAGGGAATTTTATAGAGTATTTGGGCAGATTTTGGCCGAGCCAAATGGCTTTGAAGGTGTGAATTAAAGATAAGGGGGAGTTCCCTTTTATAAGAGGGGTGTGGGGCACCTTTGGAAAATCTAGAAATATTATTTTATAATAAATTCATATTCGGTTTATAATGGCTCCAAAGTGGATTCTTTAACTTTTAAGGTGGGGATAGGTCGCAAACCACTCAACCAATAGAATTTAGACAGGTTTGGGTCATTATACTAACCTTATCTTTAAGTATTGACTCTTAGTTAATTAGTTTCACTTTTACAATGTCTCTTTGTATTTTTATATTATATTGTTAATAAACATACTATATAAATACAAGAGACCCCCAAGTGGTCCATTAATGATACACCTATCATTATATAAGTCTCTTGGCCGAACCTTATATTTTTTGGAATTTAATATCAATTAATAATATAATATGTTTTTTAAAACCACTTTTATGTCAATTTTGACACTATTCAATAATTGATTTTTGTAAAAATAATAACAGAATTATTACTTCAAAAAAAGTTAATTAAATAATTTCTAACATGTCATATTAACCTATAAAATTAGTTTAATTCATAAAAAGTTTCAAATTATATTTATTTGGGTATCTACAATATCAATCATTTTTATTTTTCACTATTATGGTAATTACTGTATCACCGTTGTTTCATAAATAAATTAACTTAGTTAAGGTAAAAAAATTATAAATAAAATACCATTATATAGGAAATCTTGATATATTTCTAATTAATATTTATAGTCGAAAATCCAACATAAATAACCCTATGTAAAAATTGTTTTTCTAAAAGATATATGTTTGTGTCATTTTTGTATTCATTTTAACTTAATTAAAATAAAGTGTCCCTATCACTTATAAGTGGCACCATGGGGTCCCAAAATCGACCCAAATATGCCCATGGTCGGAAATGTATCAACCAATAAGGTTAGGACACGTTTTAGGGCAATTTGTTATTATTATAATATTATTTTTTAACCCTTATTTATCGGATTTACCCTTTAACCATGGTAAATAAAATATTTACCGAGGTAATTATTCAAAATGTCTAAAAATAAATGTTACCTATTTACACAATTTAAACATACTGATTCAAAATATGGAATCCATTTTTCCAAATTCAAAACACAGAAGTGGCAGAAATTAATTTAAAATTAATTCCCACTGTCAAAACAAAAAAGCGTGTTTTTAAGATATAATAACTACCAAAAGATTGACACTTGTTTATGTTCGGTTTAATTGTGAAATTATGTCCATTGACCAACATTGTATTAAATGGTAAAAATATATTCTAAATATAATTTAAAACCACTCAAATTCACAATTTATCACTATTAATTATTTTGATTAAAAAAGTTGTTTTTAATTAAAATTTAGTAATTTTCACTATTCATCAAAATATTAAAGTTATCCGAAAAGTACCAAAATTTCACCTTAGGCTAAATTTGATACTCCAAATCCAAAAATGAAGTCCATTTTGAGAGATAAAATTTCTAAAATTTTAAAAAGTAGGTATTACTATTTATAACGGCTAGTTTGATCGGTTGTGGTGTGTGTTAGAACTCGATGTTGCGTACAACACATGCTATTACATTATTCAAAGAGAAGCGTACCGTATAAGCTTGGGGTGTTACATTCTCCCCTCCTTCAAATAATTTCATCCTCAAAATTTCTAGAATCCTACCGCATGAAAAGACTCGGGTGGTTCTTCATCATAAGTTCCTCGGGTTCCCACGTTGCCTCTTCCATCTTATGGTTTCTCCACAAGACTTTTACCAGACGAGTCGTCTGGTTTCTCAGTACTTGTTCTCTCGTATCAAGAATCTTGATAGGTTCTTCGCAATAAGACAGATTGGGTTCCAGTTATAATTCCTCATAAGTGAGTACATGAATTGGGTCAGGCATTTATTTTCTTAACAGAGATACGTGGAACACATCGTGAACTTTGGAGAGACTTGCGGCATTGCCAATCGGTAAGCTACATCCCCAATTCGTTCTAGAATTTTGAAAGGTACGATGTACCTAGGACTCAATTTACCTTTCTTACCAAAACGTATGACTCCCTTCCATGGAGATACCTTCAGGAAAACATGATCACCGACTTGAAATTCCAAATCCTTCCTTCGATTATCAGCATAGCTCTTCTGCCTACTTTGAGCTGCTTTGATGTGATTTTGGATTACCTTCACCTTTTCCATTGTTTCCTCCACCAGTTCTAGGCCTACTAGTTTTCTTTCACCAACTTCTTCCCAACAGGTTGGTGTACGACATCTCTTTCTGTATAACGCTTCATATGGTGCCATCTGAATACTCGAATGGAAGCTATTGTTATAGGAAAATTCTACCATAGGTAAATATTTATCCCACATTACCTGAAAGTCAAGTGAGTAGGATCTAAACATGTCTTATAAGGTTTAAATAGGTCGTTCTGATTGTCCATCTGTTTGAGGGTGGTAGGCAGTGCTCAAATGAAGTTCAATATCCAAGGCTTTCTGAAGACTTTTCCAGAATTTTGAAGTAAAATGGGGATCATGATCAGAAAAAATCGATATGGGTACTCCATTAAGTCTCCCAACTTCATCAATATATAGTCTTGCTAGACATTCCAGTGGTAGATCATCTCTTATAGCAATAAAATGTGCTGACTTGGTAAGACGATCAACAATGACTCATATTGCATCGTTCCTTGTTGGAGTCTTTGGTAGCCCCATGACCAAGTCCATAGTAATATTGTCTCATTTCCACTCCGGTATGGGAAGAGGTTGCATGACTCCTCCAGGCTGTTACCTTCTATATTTCACTTGTTGACAAACCATATATCTTGACACAAAATCAGCAATCTCCCTCTTCATGTTGTCCCACAAAAAATGTTCCTTCAAATCTCTATACATTTTGGTGCTCCCATGGTGTATAGAGAAATTGGAACTATAAGCATCATCCAGCAATTCCCTTTTTAGATCAGGTATATCGGGAACACAAAGTCTCTTCCCGAATTTCAAAATTTCATCTTCGTACACAAAGTCTCTTAATCTCCCATCATTCGCAGCTTTAATATTCTTTTGAAATTCTTCATCATCGGTCTGAGAACTATTAATCCTTTCTAGTAAGGATGGTTCGGCAACCATTTGAAAAAGAATTGATGTTTCACCTTCCCTGGTTATTCCCATGTCCATCTTCACTAGATCCATGAAAATTGGATCCCTTTCAATTCTCATATTGTTCAAAACTCCATGGCCTTTTCTGCTCAAAGCATCTGCCACATTGTTTGCCTTCCCCGGGTGGTAGTGTATCGTGCAATCATAATCCTTGAGTAATTCAAGCCATCTCCTTTGCCTCATGTTGAGTTCTTTTTGTGAGAAAATATACTTCAAACTCTTGTGATCAGTATAAATCTCACATTTTTCACTATAGAGGTAGTGCCTCCACATCTTCAAAGAAAAGATCACAGCTGCTAACTTGAGATCATGAGTAGGATAGTTTTGTTCATGAATTTTCAACTATCGTGATGCATAGGCAATAACCCTATCATTCTGCATAAGGACACAACCAAGTCCTTTCTTCGATGCATCACTATAAATAATGAACCCATCATTCCCCGACGGTAGAGTCAATATAGGAGAATTTACTAATCTTCTCTTCAGTTCTTCGAAACATTCTTCACACTCTTTTGTCCAAAAAAATTTAACCCCTTTATGTGTGAGCTTCATTAATGGGTTAGCCAATCGGGAAAAATTCTGGATGAAACGTCAATAATAACCTACCAAACCAATAAAACTGCGTACCTCAGTTATACTCGTAGGTGCTGGCCATTCTTGGATTGCCTTGGTCTTAGAAGGATCAACAGAGATTCCATCTTTAGAGACAATATGGCCAAGAAAAGAAATCTCATGAAGCCAGAATTCACACTTGCTAAACTTCCCATATAATTCATGTCTTCTCAGAGTCTTTAGGATAATGCACAAGTGATTTTCATGATCCTCATAGATTTTGGAGTATACAAAGATATCATCAACAAAAACCACCACAAATTCATCTAGATATTCCTAGAAAACTCTATTCATCAGATCCATGAATACAGAGGGTGCATTAGTCAATCCAAAAGGCATTACAGTAAACTCGTAATGCCCGTACCTGGTTCGAAATGCTATCTTTGGAATGTCTTCCTTCCTTACACACAACTGATGGTATCCATATCGAAGGTCAGTCATTGAAAAGTATTGAGCTCCATGCAGTTGGTCAAATAAATCATCAATGCGGGGTAGGGGATACTTGTTCTTTATTGTTATAGCATTGATCTCCCTATAGTCGATACATAACCTCATAGATCCATATTTCTTTTTAACAAAAAGAACAGGGGCTCTCCATGGAGAAACACTAGGGAGAATAAATCCCTTATTACACAATTCCTCTAGTTGTTTCTTTAGTTCAACTAATTCTACAATGTCCATTCTATAAGGGGTCTTTGATATAGGCCTTGATCCAGGAATTAAATCAATGGAAAACTCAACTTCTCGTTCTGGAGGATGTCCAGGTAAATCTTCCGGAAATACATCTACATATTCTTTCACAATAGGTACATCCTCTATTTGAACATTCATTTACTCACCAACAGTCATTTCATTCTCTTCCTCCCCAATAATTGAATTTAGTTGAGCTACTAGGGGTTGATCTAGATAAGAAATAGGTGGTGACGATTATTCTCTAAAGATAAGGTGTTCCTTGTCATCATCATCAAAAATAGTAACCTCCTTCTTCTTACAATTAATCTCCGTATCATAGTCTGAAATCCAATCCATACCGAGGATTATATCAAACTCAATCATAGGTATGACGATGAGATTAGTAGATAAAGAACATTTATGTGATCTAATGGGGACTGATTCACAAAACTTTTTTTCAATGATACATCCCTTAGGAGTTTTAACTGACAACTCCCTTGTTAAATCAAATTGAAAATATCTAATTTTCTTAGCAAACTAGGAAGATATGAAATAATGGGATGATCCAGAATCAAATAATGCTTTTGCTAAACTTGAGGAAACCATTAAATTACCTGCCACCACGTCTTTTGGATATTCTACCTCGGCAGTAGTGATAGAAAAAGCTTGGCCTTGATCCCTTGGCCTTTTCTGAGGTGATTTCCCCTGACGATTAGGACATTCATTTGTATAATTTCCTATCTCCCTACAATTTTAGAACTGAACATTGGTAGCTTCCTTCTGCCCTTTGCAATCACGATCTTGGTGGCCTTTTTCACCACACTTGTAACAGACACCCATTCCCTTCAAGAAAGTACTGAGGTGTTTCTTTCCACATTTACCACAGGATGGATATTCAACCTTTCCCTTCTTCCCCTTATTTCCATTCCCATATTGATCAGTAGATCTCTTTTTCTCTTACTTTGCTTTAAAGTCATAAGACTTAGAGAATTCCTTTTCTGTCTTGATAACACATGAGACAATGTCTTTGAACGACGAGAAGGATTGTGGTACTAATTCTCGACTGAGAAATGGTTTTAACCCATCAAAGAAACAATCAATCTTACTTCTTGGGTTACGTATATAATCTCCAGCATACCTTTCTAACCTTGTAAAGTTAGCCTCATACTTTGCGACATTATCATCCTCCTTTTGTCTCAGACTCAGAAATTGCCTTTCCATATCTTCTCGATGGTCACGAGGAAAGTATTTTTCTAAAAACAGATCTTTGAACTCCCTCCATTCCATATTTGATACTTCATCATCTTCATTTTTGTTTTGAATCAATGACCACCATTGATCAGCATCTCCAGTGAGGTGGTAGACTACCATGATAACTTTTTCCCTTTCACTACTCCCCAAAGCCTGAAATATTTTCTCTGGGGAATTTATCCATTTCTCAGCTTCTAAGGAATTTGTACTCCCATTGAACGTTGGTGGTTCTTGCCTCATGAATCGATCTAACATTGATCCTCTACGCTGCAGATCGGGGTGCTCCATACGGGTAAGGTTATTATTCATAACCTGAGTGATTTGTCCCAGTATGGTGATTAGTTGATCGGCACCAGTTGCATCACCAGCTCCACTATAATTATCTTGAGCAGTAGGGCAATCCCTACATGGAGTGCGTGCATTGATACGGTTTCCATTTCTTCCACTAGGCGCCATTTCTAAACAATGGCATAAACTAGATCAGTTTATGAATCAAAATACATAATTCCATACTTATAAAACACTTAACATAAATTGAACTATTTATGGATATAATCAATAATAATAAAAATGTTTTCTTTGAGGAAGTATATACTCATAAACCCTTCATAATGATTTGTAAAGAAAATGAGAGTTATCCTAAGCATATCCCCTGGGAGTGTCGTAACCAAGAGTGCAGCAAGGCCCTTTGTCGTGCACCAGTTCCCATTCAAGTCTAGCTCAAAGTGGTGTTTTTGGGATTTACCCCTAGGTACATTTGGGCCAGAGCCGCCTCTACCTGCTCGTATCCAGACAGGGATGTATTTCTTGGGAAACTCACAAAATCTCTACAATACCAAAATTCTTGGAAGTTCTTCTATACTAATCCTCAAACTCCATCTTAGGTCTATATGCTCTAATCAGAGTTTATCTAAATCTAGCTTCCAAGGTTTGCACTAAACTTCCTCTGATACCAACTGTAATGCCCCAACCCCAGTTACCTAGAGTCGGTGCATTATTGCATAACATTGGCATGATCAGAAGAAAGATCAAATCTCGAAAGACCGATTGGTTTAATAGCCTTGGAAACACTAGATATATTCATAAAGTTTTACATTACATCATAAAGTAAAAAACTACTACAAAAACATATTTTCTCTGTAGTCCACACTATTATCCCCTCATAATATCCATGCAGGTCATTCATAATTTACTTCTTCACATCCTGGGAAAAATAAAACATAGAAAAGGGGTGAGTTCAATTGCACAGTAAGGATAACAATATAGCAGAAACTTTCATAAATAAGAATAAACATTTAAGGCAGTGTATAACTAAAACAAAAGCCTTTTAAACTTGAACTTCAACATAGTATAGCAAAAATAAAATGAAATAATGCCATTTACTTATTCACATGGATATTCTACTAATATAATAATCACATGCAATATCAATAAGCACTTTCATAATTATGGAATGCATAATGCCAAACTTTCAAAACCACATATCCAAGGCCTCGTGCCAAGACTACAAATAATATTTTTCCAAGGCATTGTGCCAAAACACTAGTTTGTCTCATAAGACCTACCGATGCAATTTTTTTAGAAGATACTTACATTTAAAATTGCTAAAATATACTCCAGTGTTTTTATGAAAACATTATGCAAGATTTTGAAAACAAAATAACTAATTCTGAGACTGCTCGACTAATTACAGGCCATGATGGGTCCACGCCCAATCCCTTCCTGTCTACCACACTCGAGAGTCGGGTTTTCTGAAAACATTTTTAAGCTTGCGTTAAATACGTATACATTTCCACTGTATTTTCATATATTTGAGAGAAATATCTCTTTTTGAAATCATTTGAAAATCACACAATTATAAAATAAAACATTTACATTGAAAATATTTTTCTAAGCTTGTAAGGGAAGCTTAGAAGATTTTATAACTGCAGAAAATAGCCGCACCTGCCATATAAGTTAAAAAACATTCTTACCTTAATTCTATCGAAAAGGTTAAAAAGGACCTTGTTTGGAAAACAACGGAAAGATTCCTTTATAAACCACTTATAAAAGTCAACCAGGGTATAAATGACTTTAACCCCTATATTAGTAAATAGTAAAAATGTTTTGAAATACATTTTTAAGAAACATGGATTTGGATGATAAATAAGTCACAGTAGATTATTACGTATAAACAACCTCGGATAATGAAGAGATTGCGAAATAAACCCTTACCTTGTACTTTTCCTTGGTTGGGGTAGGTTAACCTCCTGTATAATGGTGAAATAATTGTTATTAAATTATACAAGAATCATATACATTAATATGATATCATATATGATCTTTTAACATTGATTTTTTAATAATATCTTAGTATTATCCTTGTTTCGGGTGTTAACATACTCATTTTCTTTTATATGTTTTGTTACGTAAGACAATTTATCATGGATAGGTTGTATCTTATTCATATCCAAGATGATATAAAGTCCTTAAACATTATTTTTAAATCATCAAATGACAATTATACTTGAATGGATACGATGGAGAATGAATCTCATCGTGTTCGAGGAGACGGTAGTCCGTACGTACGCACGAGCGACAATATCATTATTTTGATATTAAAATAATATATAATTGGATGGTATATCATATATAAAAAATTATTATCATGTTATATTTATTATATACATGAATTATAAATCATTATTATACCCATCCAAATAATAATTTATTGAATAACAATTACACCACGACATGGAGACGGTAAGCCGTACGTACGCACGTATGGTGACATGTTATTCAAAGGATGGATAGAATACTGAATATGGTTGTACCATATTTATAATAACATCACAGTATATATAAGATACTGGAGTTATTATTTTATAATGGTAATAGCAAAGTAAGAAGAAGTGGAAGAAGAAAGGAACTTGTAAAAGGGTGGTGAAATCATTACCTCTTCTTCGGGTTCTTCCTTTTGATTTAATCAAAAGGGCTCTTAGGTTGGATTTATGACTAAAGTAAGGCCTCTATGATGAAGTTAGGGAATTTTAGAGATTATTTGGGCACATTTTGGCTGATAAAAAAGGCTTTGAAGGTGTGAATTAATGAGAAGGGGGAGTGCCCTTTTATAAGAGGGGTGAGGGGCACCTTTGGAAAAGCTAGAAATATTATTTTATAATAAATTCATATTCAGTTTATAATATCTCCAAAGTGGATTATTTAAATTTTAAGGAGCAGATAGGTCTCAAATCACTCAACCAATATAATTTATATAGGTTTTGGTCATCATACTAACCTTATCTTTAAGTATTAACTCTTAGTTAATTAGTTTCAATTTTACAATGTCTCTTTGTATTTTTATATTATATGGTTAATAAACATACTATATACATCCAAGAAACCCCCAAGTGGGACATTAATGACACACCTATCATGATATAAGTCTCTTGGACGAACCTAAGATTTTTAGGAATTTAATATCAATTAATAATATAATATATTTTTAAAAAACCCTTTTATGTCAATTTAGACACTATTCCATAATTGATTTTTGTAAAAATCATAACAGAATTATTATATCACAAAAGGTTAATTAAATCTTTTATAACATGTTATATTAACCTATAAAATTAGTGTAATTCATAAAAAGTATCAAATTATATTTATTTGGGTATCTACAATACCAATCATTTTAATTTTTTACTATTATTGTAATTACTGCATCACAATTGTATCATATATAAATTAAATTATTTATTGTCTAAAAATTATAAATAAATTACCATTATGTAGTAAATCGTGTTAGCTTTCTAATGAATATTTATAGTCTAAAATCCATCATATATAACCCTATGTAAAAATTGTTTTTCTAAAAGATATATGCTTGTGTCATTTTTGTATTCATTTTAACTTAATTAAAATAAAGTGTCCATATCACTTACAAGTGGCACCATGGGGTCCCAAAATCGACCCAAATAAGCCCATGGTCGGACATGTGTCAACAAATAAGTTTAGGACACGTTTTAGGGTAATTTGTTATTATTATAATATTATTTTTTTAACCCTTATTTACCGGATTTACCCTTTAACCATGGTAAATAAAATATTTACCGAGTTAATTATTCAAAATGTCTAAAAATAAAAGTTACTTATTTACACAACTTGAAAATACTGATTCCAAATATGGAATAAATTTTTCCAAATTCAAAACACAGAAGTGGCAGAAATTAATTTAAAATTAATTCCCACTGTCAAAACAAAAAGCGTGTTTCTAAGATATAATAACTATCAAAAGATTGATACTTGTTTATGTTTGGTTTAATTGTGAAATTATTTCCAATGACCAACATTGTATTAAATGGTAGAAAAATATTCTAAATATACTTTAAAAACAATCAAATTCATAATTTATCACTATTAATTATTTTGATTAAAAAAGTTGTTTTTAATTAAAATTTAGTAATTTTCACTATTCATCAAAATATTAAAGTTATCCGAAAAGTACCAAAATTTCACCTTAGTCTAAATTCGATACTCCAAATCCAAAAATGACGTCCATTTTGAGAGATAAAATTTCTAAAATTTTAAAAAGTAGGTATTACTATTCATAACGGCTAGTTTGATCGGTTGTGGTGTGTGTTAGAACTCGATGTTGCGTACAACACACGATATTGCATTATTCAAAGAGAAGTGTACCATAGAATCTTGGGGTGTTACATAGATGTATACATGCAACCTTTAATAAAAGAGTTGAAACTTCTTTGGTATGTGGGTGTGTTCACATGCGATGCATGTTCGAAAGACATATTTCAGATGCATGCTATGATTATGTGGACGATCAATGATTTTCCTTCTTATACAATGATGTCCGGATGGAGCATGAAGGGAAAACAATCATGTCCTATTTGTATGAATAATACACAATCCAGAAGACTAAAACATCATTCTAGTTTCAGTTTTATGGGACATCGACGATTCCGGCCAAAGGACCCACCATATAAAAAAATATTTGAAGATTTGACAATATCATGGAGACTGATGATCCACCTCATTTTATGTCTAGAACTGATGTGCTTAATGAATTGAAAGATTTCAGATTTTCATTCGGGAAGGGTCAAATTAAATCTGGAAAGAGAAAAAATGTTTCTACTGAAACCTATACCAATTGGAAGAGGAGAAGTATCTTCTTTTATTTTCCTTATTGGCCAACAAATTTTTATGTCATTTATTTGACGTAATGCACATTGAAAAAAATATATGTGAAATTTTTCTTTTGATTATTATAAATGTTAAGGGAAATAAAAAAGATGATTTACGGTCTTGGAGTGACTTGGTTGATTGGGGAATCATACCAGAATTGCATCTTCTGAGTATTAGTGAAAATAAATGGCAAGTTCCATGTGCTTCTTATGTGATTACACCTATAGAAAAAAAATTCTGGAACTACTAGAGACTATTAAAGTTCTTGATTGAAATTCAAGAAACATATTCAATCGGGTCAATAGAAGAGAGTTGAAGCTAAAATATTTGAAGACTCATGATTATCACATCATTCTACATGAGTTGATTCCAATAGCAATTCGTCATTTTTTCAATAATGTAAGGGTGGTTGTTATTCAGTTGTGCCATTTGTTTAGAGATCTTTGTGCGAAGAATTTTTCCAAGTCTTTCTTGCAAAATCTTTTGGTAGATGCCCCATTAATTTTGTGTGAGTTAGAGAAAATATTTCCTCCATCATTTTTCACATGCATGTTGCATCTAACTGTCTATATTCCAACTAAAATACTTCTCATAGGACCTATTTATTTTCATTGGATGTATCCTACTGAAAGAAATATGTACACATTAAAGTCTTATGTTTGTAACAGGAATCATCTTGAAGGTTCTATTGTCAATGGTTACTTGGATCAAGAATCTATGGATTCCTACTATATGTATTTGTCTGATTTTACTATAAGAATGAACAGTCCAATGAAAAATGAAGAAGAAAATTATGAGAAAATTGGACCTAGTTTTCCATAATTTCCTCAAATATGAGGAATTTCTGGAACATATACATTAATTCCATTAAGACTTGAAGAGCGGAAGATGGCACATCGCCCAGTTTTATCAACTGTGATTTTATCGATGACTACATCTTATAAGTAAATTTAATATGTATATCTTATATATATACTCATATCTGTTAGTCTATTCCTATTTTTATTTACAGGGAACATAAAGCAATGATAAGTAGAAATCATCATTATTTATCTTTGAGAAGGACGGAGACTTTACATAGTAAAGAGTTTTTTACTTGGTTAAAACTGAACGTAATAATATTACTTTTTAAAATAATTAAAACAATATTTAATTAAGTTTAATATTTATATTATTTCAGGTATTGAGTTTTCCTGCTGACTCAGTCTCAGAGGAAATAAGAGCTTTGGCTTTTGGTCCTAATACCGTGTTTTGTGACTAAAAAAATGGTTATCAATGGGTACATATTTATTATCACAGAACGAGAAAATAACATGAGAACACAACATGATGGTGTTATGGTTACTGTGACAATAGACTGTTATTCTAGTGTATCAGACAGTAGACCATGATTTGAAAATATAGGTTATTATAGAGTCATTGAAAAAAAAATATATTATTATTCTCATGGATGAGTCACGATGATGAAATGAAAGTGGTTTGATTCGATAACAAGGAATGGAACATTTATTGATGATTTTGGATTTCGAGTAATTGATATAACTCGCACTCTTGCTACTGATGAACCATATGCATTGGCATCAATGGTGAAACAAGTTTTTTATGTCAATGTCCATCTTCAACCTGAATTTGGTTTCATTATTGAAGTAATTAAAAGACATATTTTTTAGGACGGTGATGATGGAATTGACACCATCCCTGCTGCCATTGGAAACAATCCATTTATTACTTTTGATGATTCTAATATTTTAATTGTCAGAGTTGACTGTGAACCTGAAGTTATGGTGGGTAATATATAAAATCATTTACTCATGTTCTCAATTCATTTGGTTTACCTCAACTTGGTTTGTTAAGGTTGGTACTATTCAAATTGATTTAATATTGATTAAAAATATGTTGTATCCGACTAGAAAAATATGTGAATTTTTATTTGTTATTAGTTTCAATTTTATTTGTATTGAATTTTCTAATTTAGAATTGAACTTTATTAAAACATAAAAAACCAACATTTTAAACTTGGTGAACATTTCAATGTTTCAACTGTGATTTTTATAAAAATTTTAAAACTCTAAGACCTCTCTTTAACATTTTACTAGGTAATGAACATGATAGTTTGTATTCTTCTGAAAAACATGTATTAAAACCTGCATCATCTACCTAGGCTAAAGAAATTAAAATTTTCATTAATTTTGACAACTGCTTCATGCCTTATGAATCCAGTAGAATCAATGTTCCATGATTTTAATAGACTAATGACACATAGTAAATAACCAACCTACTAAAAATTAAATTTCTTTATTGCATCTTGTAAGATTTATTAACTTCATTATATATTTTCTCATGCTCACCTAAAATAATGGATAGTTAAATTATCCCTAAATGCCCATATTCCATCTCATTTATTTTGTTTTTTGGGTTACACATTAGTTATCCTTTTCTATTTACTTCTATATTTATTTTCAAATTCATGAAATGAAACCAATTGAAGAGCGGTGATGAAAACGAATAATGGACAACAATCGTCACATGACTGAGCTCAGTATTCCACCACTAGTGACTGTAGTGAGTATTTTATTTCAAATATATTTATTTAAATAATATATAATGTCATGTAATTAATTTTTTATTAAACCTTTTTTCCAGATCCATCTATTAGGTGAAATTTATTTGATGAGCAGCCTTGCAATGGTCCCAGTACTCAAGGTGTTCATACGAGGGGTGTGGTACGAGAGCTAGACGATCTGGTCAGCGTACCCGATTAGACCCTACCCCTCCCACTGACATACCATCCATCCCACATTCTGATATTGGTGTATCATTAGGTACACACAGGATATTTAGGCCTTGAATGCTTTCACCAACATTTACATCTGAGCCTCCTCACCCATATGTACCATATCTGATATTGATTCCCACTCCCCATCCAGCATTCGGCCAGCCATCCATGTCATATTCTTTTACTTCTACTTCCATCTCTCAGAGAATTTATATTCCATCTTCTTAGAATCATGCTCTGCCAAATTCTATCCCTACGGAGCATACATTTGGACCCACTCCATCTGTACAGGGTGTTCCTTCAGTTTCTATGGATCCAGTGACGCCCATTGATCAGACTACCGCACGTATACTTATACAACCCGAACAAATTTTTACACATTTATTTATTTTCATTAAAACATGTATTGATAAAATATTTGTTTTTCATTCATAATAGATGAAAATACTAATAGGAGGAGGGGTGGGGGTGTATATGCATGTATGCGGTGTGGAACTGCCCAACGCAGTTGATGGTGGACTACAATGAAGATAGTCAAATGATTGAAAAATAAGGGCAACAATGTCAGAGTATTTTGGCGACACTTGTCAAATACTCTAACATCCTTCATGTCAGCCTGCTCTCATGGAGACACCTACCAAATGAATTCAAGGAAAAAATATTGGGTAGAGATATGGGTAAAAAAAATATGTTGTATTTAATGCAATATATTACTTTTTGTTTTTATATGAATTAATATTTTGGTGTCAGCTACGGTTTAATTTCCACAATGGTGAGGGTGCACGGCCAGCACGTCTAAAGGATTTAGGCGAGCTTTAGAGAGATTATAAGCACGATCTATAAATTGGATGGCATGCTAGAGTGGGCACAGAGTTAGAGGCAGTCTCTGTTGTGGATGATAGTCCATTAAAATAGTACCGATAGATGATTACTCATTGGATGACTATCCAATTTAAGGTATTAATCACATTAAAGGTATTTAAATGAAAATTCTCATGTTTTTTGTTAATATTAATTATTTAATTTTATTTAGGATTAATATGGAAGAAATAAAAAAAATATTTATGTTAAAAAATACATCCATACATTGGGATGTACTATGATGCCAGATCATGATAGGCAGCAGGTATGACAGTTTAAAATTTTTCATTACAATTTGCACTTTTTATTGATACCTATATAATTTATTTGATTAATAAAGTTTTTGTATAATTTTATTTATGAAATTAATTATGGGTATCCTATTTTTAATTATGGTTTCCTACTTTGAGTTTCATTTTAAAGGCAAGAATTGAATATAGAAGGACGTGTTCCTCGAGAAATACTGTTTTTCTCGATTTGAAGTAAGAATGTTGGAAGTGTGGTTAATGAACCGACACCATAGAAGATTTTAAGTTTTAAATTGTAATTTTAAAATTTTAATATCTATTTTTTAACTTAATAATTTTTTATATTTGTAATAGGATGATTTAGAGGCCCTTGATGCCCAGTAACCTGACAATTTTGTGCCGAATGATCACTTACATCAGGTGTTGGGAGATGAGCACCCTAGGAGAGTACGTTGTTGACCTAGGATGAGTATAGTTCCTACAAGGTATTGGACCTACTCAGGTATGAGTGGTAGATCCACTGAGTTCCCGTAAGTTAAGGCATAGGCAAAACAGGCTGATAAAAGGTCCACAGAGATGCCAGAACAGTCTGCTAGGGAAAACACTGCATTTATGAAACTGATGGAAGTTATACGTCCAACACTTCCACCATAGTTCATCACAACTTGTGATGAATATATGTAATCTATGAATTCTATATATGGTGCACTATGTGGTAGTTCTAGTGGAGGTTGATACAATGGTGAGAAGGAGGCCGAGGTGAAGAAGGAGGAGGGTGAGAAGGAGACTGAGGCAGTGGAGGAGGGCGAGGAGGAGTGTGAGGAGGAGGAGGAGGAGGGTGATGAGGAGGCTGAGGCTGAGTATGAGGGATAGTATGAGGGAATTGAGGAGGGCATTGATGACGATGAGGATTAATATGATAATGAGGGTGAGGCTGATGATGACAGTGATGAGTGACCGATTAATCCGTTACATTTTTTACTGATATTACTGACCTTTGGTGCTTATTGATTTTTTGTTCCTGAATACATGTGTTATTAGGTAGGTCACATTATCTTTATTATTTTGTCAATAAATAATAAAACATGACTTTATGATTTGTTGTTACTGATTCACCTCTCCCCTAGACATCCCCCCACCCTCATGGATAGCATGTCCACCACCCTTGACACCCCGTACCCCCCTAGACAGCCCTGCCACCCCCGTGGACAGCCCGCCCACCACCCTGGACAGCCCCTCCCCTCATGGATAGCCACCCACTCCCGTGGATAGTGTACCCACCCCCTGGACAACCCCACCCCTTGTGGATAGCCCTGCCACCCCCGTGGATAGCACCCCCCCCCCACCCCCGTGGACAGCCCGCCCACCCCTGTGGATAGCCCCCCCCCCACCCCACCACCGTGGACAGCACACCCAACCCCCTAGACCCCTCGTACCCCATGGACATCCATGCCTGTAAATACCTGAAAATTCCATGAAATTTTTTTCCTTAAATACATGGAAATTTTACGAGTCCGCAGTTTCTGACGGCGCCTGATTCCGAGGCCCGGTGTGCCCAGAATCAATTTCTAATGTTTTGTTTGGGTACGTTCAGTAAACGTACATGCGAGATTTTGTATCTTTTGAACCGGTGCTCGGAATTGAAATCGGATGACACCGTTGAACTCCCAACGTCGATATTCGCTAAAGGAGACCTTTACCGCAGTTGCGTTTTATCAAGAGCAGAAGTTTATTTTTGGGGGTTTTCTAAATATATTAAATAAATATGTGTGTGACATATTTTTATGTGTGGTAGTTAAAACTTCCAAGGGGAAGTTGGAGGTGGGGGCCACCCGCACATCAACTCCCTTGGGAGGATATTATGTGGTGGGGTCCACACGAGCTCAAACCCGCTTAACCCCCCTTTAACCCCTTGAGTTCCCCATTAATGGGGGAAACTCTTAAACTACCCCTTAATGGTACCAACACACTTAAAAGATAATTAATGCCTAAATTAATTATCTTTTGAAAACATTTGAATCCTTTCCAACCCATTTAATTTAATGAGTTGTTTAATTTAATTAAACACATCTCTTGAGTGTTGTGGTGCCAAAAAATAATAGACTCCTCCTCTATTATTTTTGGTTGGTGACTTGGTGGAGCCATTCCTCTTCAATGAATAATGGCATCCTCTTCAATGACGAACGACATCCTCTCCAACGAAGAACGCACCATCTCCGACGAAGAATGAGGATGACGCTCGAGCCCGGGATCAGCGGCGTGTGATGGGTGCAACGTACCATGACATATTTAAATTCTTTTCTTGTGCCTTCTTCAACTTTCATCTAATTGAGGTAGGGGGATTTGATTTAATTTTAAATGTGAGATTAAACCACCCTTCTTCATCGTACAAACTTTCTGGTTTGGTAAGTCAAATGATATCGTATGACGAAGAGGGTTCAGGCCGCACAAACACAGCCCGTCCATCCCCCCTTTGTTTGTTCTCATTTGACGATGAAGGAGGTGGACCGTAAAAAGGATCTGGAAGCGCAAGACCACCGAGTCGCCGCAAGGGCGCGATACCACCATGCCGTGCAGAGAAACTGATCCACGGCCAGGCGGGCCATGGTGGTGCCGAAGGGGCATGGTGTCGTCGCACCATGAAGAAGAGGAACTGCGGCTGGGAGGGCCACATCGGATGAAGAAGCACGGCGTCGTCGCATCGTGCAAAGGGGACAAAGGCCGCGGCCAGCTCGGGTCGTGGTGGTGATGGTGTGGCGCTGTCGTGTCGCACGGAGAGCAGGAGGACCGCGGTGTCGTCGCGCCGCGGTGGGGGTGCGGTGGCGGCCGTCCGGGGCAGCCGTCGTGGAGCCAGACAAGCGGGATCACCCAGGGTTCCACGGCTCCTCAACTAGCACAATGCACTGGTTCCGTTCGTCAACCCTGGGGGGAACCCTCCTCCCATGTGTGGCCGGCCCGGCTGCCACGGTCGGGGCCCCCCTCAGTCGGACCGCCCCTCGGCCGGGCCGTCACGAGCCTGGCCGCCCTCGATACAGGCCACCTTCAGGCTGGGCTATTTCTTCGGACCGAGTCGGACCCTCAGACTAGGTTGGTCCGGGTCGCTCCGACTGGGTCCGACCAGACCCGGACCCGCTATAGTCAGTTATCCCCTTTTCGCCCCTATTCTGGGCTTCAGGTGTCTGATTGATGAACTGCTTGTGGCGATGGAATTCTTGGAGAGAGGCGATTATTTTGGCATATCCTACTTGAGGCTTGGACACAATTGGGATATGGTTGGGTTGGATTAAACCAAAAAACCTACCGGGCCCCTGAAATGGAAATACCAATAACTCTTAGACCGGGCGTCCGATTGACGCACCACCTATTACGTTGGGTTCCTTATGATGATATGGAACTACGAGATACATCAACTCAGGACTTCATGATAGTTGATTTATTAACACTTTCCTCGAGAAGCGGACCCTCCCGGAATCGAGCGTGCTATGTGTGGGAACCCTAGAGCTGGCTGTAACTGAGATGACAGGATCCTCCGTGGGTTGGACGATGATGATACAGTTCCAGGATCCTTCATGGGTTCGATAGCAATGACTTCTGTACCGGGATCCTCTGTGGGTTCGACAGCGGTAACTTCTATCCCAAGATCCTCTGTGGGTTCGATAGTAACGACTTCTATATCGGGATCCTCCGTGGGTTCGACAGTGATGACTTCTGTACCAGGATCCTATGTGGGTTCGACGACGCTGATATTGTTCTAGGATCCTATGTGGTTTTGACATAGGAGATGATTCATTGGCTACAAATAATCATCTCCACCTCTCTTAATGAGTTGTATACCTATGTGAGCTAAGTCATGACGTTCAACCATTATCATCATGGTGATTTACTTTACTTCTTTTGTGGACTGGGTTGTGCATGGGCTCAAGATTTGGAGCCGGACTGTGATTGGTAACTTAAGTATATGTATGGGAATATACCTATGTAAGGTTGTTTGGTACTTCGTGATTGTATCTTACTTCTGTGGCTTATCCTTAGTGGATTCTGGGAGACCATTGGGGGTCTCTGGGTCCCCTACTCAGTATTGTTATACTCAACCCTGCACAGGCTTCGCCTGCACCTTGTTGTGTTCTGTGCAGACGACGGTCAACAGAGATTGAGGCTAAGGGTGATGGACGGAAGGCTGCTCGGAGCTGGACTAGATGGGACGTACCTCAGGGACGAGTGTTCGAGTTTTGTACCTACCCTTCAGTTAGGATTCCCCGTTGGATGATCCAGGAGCTGTTTTCTTTATACTTGTACTTGTACTTGTTGTTCAGTTGGGTTTGTATACAGACCCACTTACTTTCAGAAGAATTTTCTTTTCTATTTCAGTACTTTTTTCCTCTACTGCTTGTGTTCAGACTATGTATGTTATAGTTTTAAAGGCAATTTCTTCCCTTTATATAAAGGATTCACCTTTGGTGTTAGTCACCAGCCCTTGGCCTATGGAAGGCGGGCTTGGGGTAGTCACGGCATGGGCCCCAATGATGGGTCGTGACAAATTGGTATCATAGGAGTTGGTTCTGTCGCAGAACTTGGACTCTGATTCTTTTAACAACAATAGTGTTAATTGTTTTGGGTATGTTTATCAGTTTATGGAAATCGGCGTTGGTGTGGCGGCCGACATATCCATACACTAGGACTGTAACTTCTGATTTCTAACTTAGTGCACGAAAAAACTAATTGCGTGTGTGTTTCCTTTGAAAAGTTTTCCTCATGAATACTTTGTGTCAGCTCATCAGGTATACTATTTTAACCGTGGAACACCTATTTATTTTCAGGATTTCCCAACAAAGGCATCCAGCTAGGGTTCTGAGTTTCATATGAGATGGTAGCCCACTGACCGACGAGGCCTCGGTGCAGGGCCCCATCACAGCGGAGGTAACAGCGGTACCACTACCCACAGGGCCACTGATACCACTAGATCCAGTAGTAGAGAGTGCACACCGTCTGAGTGCATTTCATGAGTTCCAGTGCCAGAGGCTGCCTAGGTTCAAGGGAGAGATGGACCCACAGGCAGCTGAGGATTGGATGGAGGCTGTCGTGAGAGTTTTCATATTGGTAGGGACACCAGCCGACCTCATGGTGATCCTCGTCACGAGTCTCCTACATGCAACTATAAGAAGATGGTGGAGCCTGATGCTCTAGGTGCATAACAAGGCATCACTACTCTTGTCAGACTTCGTGAGCTTGTTCCGGGCGGAGTTTTTTCCAGCCACCCTTTTTGCGGTGCAGACTCAGTAGTTACTTCATCTACAGTATGGCAGCATGACAGTAGCTTATTACTCAGCGAGGTTCACCGACCTCTCGCGTTACTCCATGGATATAGAATGGGACCTATTATTCAGGGCCCGGACTTTCGAGCAGGGACTCAGACATGAGATCGGGGCTTCGATGATCTCCCTCAGCATCCCAACGCATGAGGGGGTTCTAGAGAGATCCCTTCTTGTAGAGAGTTTTCTTTCTGAGTAGACATCAGCAGTGAGACCCACCACAGGGTGACACGTAGTGGAGTCTTCTGCAGTCGGCATTAGACAGATGTCGCAGAGGTCCAAGCTGACCCGGAAGTCAGGTGGGCAACAATAGGATACGGTTGTGTGGGGCACACGATACAGAGCCAGTCATATGAGGAACAGGCAGTGCTATGCATGCGGCGGGCAGGGCCACATGGCTCGAGACTACCCGACCCACCATACAGATGAGTAGCAGACAGTATAGGGACCTCCCATGTAGAGGCAGAGGTTTGACCGTGGTGGTCTGTCAGGAGCTAGCGGACATGGCAGAGAAGTTGGTCGAGTAGCGAGTGGTGGACGACGTTTCAAGGCTCTACCACCACCACCACCATGAGGTCCACCCCGACCACAGGGATCTGGCAGATAGGGGCGGGCTCAGCTCCAGGTAGTTGATTGCTACAACCACGGCTCACTTGAGATGATTTGAGGTACTATCTGTGTCTACTCCACCTTTGTTTCAGTACTTATAGACACAAATGTGAGTCATTTTTTTATTTCCATTGCCCTCGTTCGGAGCTTGGAGATTTCGACGGAGCTGTTGGCTCAATCCTTACGACTATAGACTCCTATGGGAGTAGACTCGATGATTACACACTGGTTCCAGTAGTGTGAGCTTACTCTAGGAGGCGAGAGCTTTGGCTAGGATCTCCTCGTAGTGGCGTCGAGGCCTTACGAAGTCATCTTGGGCATGGAGTTGTTATCCACAGTTCATGCCCAGATTTATTGTATTAGCCGCAAAGTGTGGTGTGTCCGCATAGATGGGACTAGGTTCACCTTCACTGGTGATAAGGGAGCCTTTTCAGCGCAGGATGGACTTACATAGAGGAGGGACAACCGATCACACATCAGTTGGCTAGTCTCGTCCTCAGAGCGGTTGATGTGCGGAGTCCGAGTTTTCTTATTGTGGTGGATCAGTACGCGGATGTTTTCCCTAACGACGTTCCAGAAATACCTCCTCACAGAGAGGTAGACTTCTACATTGAACTGTACCCCGGTATGGTACTGATATCTACTCCAGCATATCGGATGGCTCCCATCGAGCTTCGTGAGCTACAGGTACAGTTGGAGGACTTGTAGGGGAAGGGATTTATCCAACCTAGTGTTTCACCCTGTGCATCTCGGATTTTGTTCACCAAGAAGGTGGATGGGAGCCTGCGACTGTGTGTTGACTATTTTCACCTGAACTAGGTGACCGTGAAGAAAAATTACCCACTCCCAAGGACTGACGACCTCTTTGATCAGCTCAAGGGAGCATGATGGTTCTCGGAGATAGACCTTAGGCCTTGCTATAACCATCTCAGATTTAGAGACAAGGATGTGTAGAAGACAGCCTTCAAGTGTTGGTATGGCCAGTACGAGTTCTTGGTTATTCCCTTCAGTGTAACCAACACTCCATCAGTGTTCATGAGTCTCATGAACATGATCTTCCAGCCTTACCTCGATCATTTTGTCGTAGTCTTCATCGATGACATACTGATTTACTCGACTACTGAGGAGGAGCATGCCTACCATTTGCGGGTAGTACTGGACACACTCTGAGAGAACCAGCTTTATAGTAAGCTCTCGAAGTTCCAGTTTTGGATTTGAGAGGTTCACTTCTTGGGACACGGCATATCGGAGGTTGGATTTGCAGATGATCCAGAAAATATTTAGTCAGTACTTTCTTGGGAGCCACCCAAGAGTGTGACAGAGGTATGATGTTTTCTGGGACTGGCTAGGTACTATCTGAGATTTGTGCCAGATTTCTCCATAGTTGCAGCACCACTTTCAGTATTGACGAAGAAGGGGAAACCCTACGTGTGGTCAGAGAGATGTCATCAACGCTTTCAAGATCTGAGGCGGAGGTTGACTAGTGTTCCCATCTTGAGGCTACCAGAGGAGGGAGTTGGGTATGTAGTATACTGCGACGCATTAGGGACCTAACTCGGGTGTGTCCTGATGAATGAGCGAGCCGTGATCACGTATGGTTCTCAGAAGTTGAGATAGCATGAGCAGAACTATGCTACCCATGACCTGAAGTTATCAGTAGTGGTCTTCACCTTGAAGATGTGGTGGAACTATCTGATTGGCGGGTGTTTTACAGTCTACTTTGACCACCGGAGTCTCAGGTACATCTTCTCACAGAAGTACCTGAACCTGAGACAATGATGTTGGCTTGAGTTCCTCCAGGACTATGACTTCAATATAGTCTATACTTCTGTGAAGGGTAACATTGTAGAAGATGCTCTCACCAGGACATCAGGCATTCAGCTGCTAGGAGAGGAAATGGAGCGGTTGGCCGCGTTACAGTTATCCTTTGTGGATAGATATGGAGTAGCCTTTCTACAGTCTCTCATATCCACTCCTCCACTTCTTCAGTGAGTTAGAGAGGCATAATGTGGGGAAGTTGACTGCGAGATGTGACATGATCAGATATCCTCAAGGCAGGCACCTGGTGGATTTTCTAAAGGTAGGGAGCATGTCGTTCTCTTCAGAGGACGTACCATGGTACCAGTTTCACTTAAGGAGGAAGTGTGGAGGGATTTCCACACATCTCCTTTAGCGGTATATCTAGGAGTAAATAAGATGTATTAGGACCTCCGACGATAGCACTGGTGGCTAGGTATAAAGAAGGCAGTTGCAGAGTTTGTCTCTCGATGCCTCACTTGTCAGCAAGTGAAGGCGGAGCACCCAGTTCCAGCAGGCTTGGTTCAGCCCTTAGAGGTCCCATAGTGGAAGTTGGATGGTATATCCATTGATTTCATGATGCGAATTCCACATACATCCATAGGACACGACTCTATCTGGGTGATTGTAGACTGACTCACCAAGATGGCCCACTTCCTACCGATCAGAGAACAGGGCTCAGTAGAGAGCTTGGGATGCCTCTACATACAATATATCATAAAGATTCATGGAGTGCCATCAATGATCGTCTCTGATCGAGATGATTGTTTCACTTCCCGGTTATGGGAGGGGTTGCATAAGGCTTTCAAGAAGCAGCTTCTCTTGAGAACCGCCTTCCAACCTCAGAAAAATGGTCAGACTGAGAAGACCATTCAGACTCTCGGGGACATGCTCTGTGCATTCATCCTCGACTTCGGTCGTAGCTGAGAGGATCACTTACCCTTGGTGGAGTTTATGTATAACAATAGCTACCACTCCACCATCGGGATGGAATCTTACGAGGCAATGTATAGCAGACCTTGTAGATCACCTCTATGCTGGACTGACCTAGGGGAGTCAGCACTTGTAGGACTAGAGATGGTGCAGGCTACGACGGAGAAGGTGTAGATCATCTAGGAGTGGATGAAGACTGCATAGAGCATGTAGAAGTCTTATGCTGATTGGAGACGGAGACCACTGGAGTTCGAGGATAGCGACCACGTCTTTCTACATGTCTCACCTCAACAAGGTCTACGATGATTTGGCCGAGGCAGAAAGTTATCTTCACGATTCATCGGACCTTTTCAGGTCCTCAGCAGGGTAGGTGAGGTGGCTTACCACTTGGCTCTTCCACCTCAATTGCACCAGGTGCACGATGTCTTCCACATATCTTAGTTGAGGAGATACATGTACGACCCATCCCACATCATCGACCACGGAGAGCTGGACATCGATGATGGGGCAACATTCACAGAGGTTTCAGTAGAGATTGAGTATGGACATGAGTGAGTCCTGCATGTACGGTCGATACCTATGTTGCACATTCATTGGCAACACGGGAACCTCTAGGAGAGAACATGGGAGCGGGATGCTCATATGCATGCTCAGTACCCCCATTTGTTCCCTTAGTCTGTGTTGTAGCTTATGGGGATGTAAAAAACTAAGGTGGCAAGAATGTAAAGACCCTAATATTCTGTAAAAAAAATTCCTTAAATACATGAGAATTTTACAAGTCCGCAGTTTCTAACGGAACCTGATTCCGAGGCCCGGTGTGCCCGGAATCAATTTTTGAAGTTTTGTATGGGTAACTTGAGTAAACGTACGTGCGGGATTTTATGTCTTTTGAATCGATGCTCGGAATTGAAATCCGTGTACACTGTTGAACTCATAGCGCCGGTATTATCTTAAGGATACCTTTACCGCAGTTGCGTTTTATCAAGAGTGGAAGTTAATGTATGGGGGTTTTCTAAATAAATTATATAAAAATATGTGTGACATATTTTTATGTGTGGTAGTTAAAACCTCCAAGGGGATGTTGGAGGTACGGCCCACCCGCGCATAACCTCCCTTGGGAGGATATTATGTGGTGGGGCCCACATGAGCTCAAACCCCCTTACCCCCCCCCCCCCTAACCCCTTGAGTTCCCCATTAATGGGGGAAACTCTTGAACTACCCCTTAATGGTGACAACACACCTAAAAGATAATTAATTCCTCAATTAATTATCTTTTAAAAACTTTTGAATCCTTTCCACCCCATTTAATTTAGTGAGTTGTTAATTTTAATTAAACACAACTCTTGAGTGATGGGGCGCCAACAAATAATAGAATCCTCCTCTATTATTTTTGGTTGGCGACTTGGTGGAGCCTTTACTCTTCAATGAAGAATGAAATCCTCTTCAATGAAGAATGACATCCTCTCCAACTAAGAACGGACCGTCTCCGACGAAGAACAAGGACGATGCTCGAGCCTGGGATCGGTGGCGTGTGACGGGTGCAACGTACGGTGACATCTTCGAATTCTTTTCCCACTCCTCCGTCAAAATTCATCGAATTGAGGTAGGGGGATTTGATTTAATTTTAAATGTGAGATTAAACCACCATTCTTCGTCGAACAAATTTTCTGGTTTGGTAAGACAAATGATATTGCATGATGAGGAGGGTTCAGACCACACGAACATGGCCCAACCCTTTCTCCTTTGTTTGTTCCTGTTTGATGACAATGGAGGTGGACCGCAAAAATTATCCGGCGGCACAAGACCACCAATTTTCTACAAGGGCGCGACACCGCCATACCGTGTAGAGAAACTGAGTCGTGGCCAGGGGGGCTGCGGTGGTGCCGAAGGGGATGGTACTGTCGCATCGCGTCGGAGAGGAGCCACGACCGGGAGTGCCTCGGTGGATGAAGAAGTGTGGCACCATTGTTCCACATGGTGGAGCCAAAAGTCGGGGCGAGGTTGGGCCGTGGCAGTGATGGCGCGATGCCAGTGCGCTGCACAGAGAGCAGGAGGACCGCGGTGTCGTCACGCCGCAGTGGAGGTGTGGCGGCAACCGGCTGGGCCGGCCGCCTTGGAGCTGGACAAGCATGATCACCTGAGTCCCGTGGCTCCTGAACTAGTGACATGCACTGGTTATGTTCGTCAACCCAGGGGGGGCACCCTCCTCCTACGCATGGTTGGCTGGGCCACCACAGCTGGGCCTCCCCTCTACAGGGCCGCCCCTCGGCCGGGCCGCCACGGGCCGAGCCACCATGGTCAGGCCTCCCCTCGGTCGGGCCTCCACGGGCTGGGCCAGCCTCAGCCGGGCAGTTTCCTCAGACCAAGTCAGACCCTCAAATCAGGTCGGACTCTGGTTTGGACCGGGTCAGGCCGGGTCACTCCGACTGGGTCAGACCAGACCTGGACCTTCTATACTCAGTTATCTCCTTTTCACCCCTATTCTGGGCTTTGGCTGTCCGATTGATTAATCGCCTGTGGCGCTGGAATTCTTGGAGAGAGGTGATTCTTTTGGAATATCCTACTTGAGGTTTGTACACTGTTGTGATATGGTCGAGTTGGATTGATCCTAAAAACCAACCGAGCCCCTAGAACAGAAATGTCAATAACTCGCAGACCGAGCGTCTGATTGACGCACCGCCTGTCGCATTGGGTTCCTTATGATCAGACAAAACTGCAGGATACATCAACTCAGTACATCATGATAGTTGATGTATCAAAACTTGGCTCGAGGAGAAGACCCTCTTGGAATCGAGCATGCTGTGTGCGGGAACCCTAGAGCTGGCTATGACTGAGATGACAGGATCCTATGTGGGTTAGATAGCGATGATACTATACTAGGATCCTCCGTGGGTTCGACAGCGATGACTTCTATATCAGGATCCTCCGCGGGTTCAACAACAGTAAATTCTATATCGGGATCCTCTGTGGGTTTGACAATGATGACTTCTTTACTGGGATCCTCCATGGGTTCGACAGTGACAACTTCTGTACCAGGATCCTATGTGGGTTCGACAGCGTTGATATTGTTCTAGGATCTTATGTGGGTTCAACAGAGGAGATGATTCAGTGGCTACAAAAAATCATCTCCACATCTCTTCATGAGTTGTATACCTATGTGAGTTGAGTCATGACTCTCAACCATTATCATCGTGGTGATTGACTTTACTTCCTTTGTGGACTGGGTTGTGAATGGGCTCGAGAGTTGGATCCAGACTGTGATTGTTAACTTAGGTATATGTATGGGCATATACCTAATTAAGGTTGGATGATACTTCTTGATTGTATCTTACTTCTGTGGTTTATCCTTAGTGGATTCTGGGAGACTGTCGGGGGTCTCGGGGTCCCCTACTGAGTATTTTTATACTCACCCCCGCCTGGGCTTCGCCCGCACCTTGTTGTGTTCTGTGCAGACGATGTTCAGTAGTAATCAAGGCTGAGGGTGACGGACGGGAGGCTGCTCAAAGCCGGTGTGGCATTGGAATTCTTGGAGAGAGGTTATTCTTTTGGAATATCCTACTTGAGGTTTGTACACTATTGTGATATGGTCGAGTTGGATTGAACCTAAAAACCAACTGAGCCCCTGGAACAGAAATGCCAATAACTCACAGACCGAGCGTCTGATTGACGCACCACTTGTCGCATTGGGTTCCTTATGATGAGACGAAACTGCGGGATACATCAACTCAGTACATCATGATATTTGATGTATCGAAACATGGCTCGAGGAGCAGACCCTCTTGGAATCGAGCATGCTGTGTGCGGGAACCCTAGAGCTGGCTACGACTGAGATGATAGGATCCTCTGTGGGTTCGACAGCGATGATACTATACAAGGATCCTCTGTGGGTTTGACAGCGATGAATTATATATCGGGATCCTTTGTGGGTTCAAGAACAGTAAATTATATATCGGGATCCTCCGTGGGTTCGACAATGATGACTTCTTTACCGGGATCCTCCATGGGTTCGATAGTGACAACTTCTGTACCAGGATCCTATGTGGGTTCGACAGCGTTGATATTGTTCTAGGATCTTATGTGGGTTCAACAGAGGAGATGATTCAGTGGCTACAAAAAATCATCTCCACATCTCTTCATGAGTTGTATACCTATGTGAGTTGAGTCATGACTTTCAACCATTATCATCGTGGTGATTGACTTTACTTCCTTTATGGACTGGGTTGTGCATGGGCTCGAGAGTTGGATCCAAACTGTGATTGGAAACTTAGGTATATGTATGGGAATATACCTAATTAATGTTGGTTGATACTTCTTGATTGTATCTTACTTCTGTGGTTTATCCTTAGTGGATTCTGGGAGACTATCGGGGGTATTGGGGTCCCCTACTGAGTATTGTTATACTCACCCCT
Organism: Viscum album; assembly: GCA_963277665.1. Taxonomy (NCBI): domain Eukaryota; kingdom Viridiplantae; phylum Streptophyta; class Magnoliopsida; order Santalales; family Viscaceae; genus Viscum; species Viscum album. Next base: position 838,489,797 of record OY728166.1, on the reverse strand, counting down.
GCCCGGGCTTTGCCCGCACCTTGTTGTGTTCTGTGCAGACGATGTTCAGTATTGATCAAGGCTGAGGGTGACGGATGGGAGGCTACTCAATGCTGGACTAGACGGGACATACCTCAGGGATGAATGTTCGAGTTTTGTACCTAGCCTTCAGGTAGGATTCCACTGTGGATGATCCAGGAGTTGTTTTCCTTTATACTTGTATTTGTACTTGTTGTTCAATTGGGTTTCTATACTGGCCCACTTAATTTCAGCACACTTTTCTTTTCTATTTTAGTACTTGTTGCCTCTACTGATTGTGTTCAGATTGTGTGTGTTATAGGTTTAAAGGAAATGTCTTCCATTTATATCAGGGATTCGCCTTTGGTGCTAGTCACCAGCCCATGGCCTATGGAAGGCAAGCTTGGGGTAGTCATGGAACAGGCCCTGAGGATGCTTCGTGACAATGCCCACCCCCTTGGACACCCCATACCGCCTGGAAAGCCCCACCCACCCACCCCGATAGCCCCACCCACCTCCTAGATAGCCCTGCCCACCACAAGGACAGCTCGCCCACCCCCTGGACAGCCCCTTTCCCTATGGACATCCCATATCCAACTAGACAGCCCATCCCACCCCCCTGGATTGCCCCTCCACCCATGGACAGCCCCCCCCCCCCCTCGTGGACAGATCTCCCACCCCCTTGGACAGCCCGCCCACCCCCTAGACACCCCGTACCCCCCTGGACAGCCCCGTCCACCCCCTTGGCAGCCCCTACCCCCTCGAAAGCCCCCCACCCCCCTGGACAGCCCCGGTCACCCTCTGGACAGCCCCGCCACCCCCGTGGATAGCCCCCACCCCCTGGATAGCCCCAACCCCCGTGGATTATAGGGTTTCTAACAACTAAACGATCATGTTAATCATAGATACCAACTTAGTTGCCTACTGGGATCCTTGATCACTAATAAAAAATAGCGGATGGTATTTTAGAAACTCCCATGCATAATAAATATTCTGAGAAGAACATGGTTATTCCACTTCCACAAGAGTTTGAGTAGAGACCAAGACTAGGAAGACAACAACTGGATCACATGAATGACTACTTGAGATATCCCCTTATGGACTTTTTGATTCATTTATAGTGGTAAAATTCTAAAGAATTATCAAAAACAAAACCTTTAGTACAATAATCAGATGTTCTAAATCAAGGGACACAAAATCACAAATCCCATAAAGGTAAATCATAAATAATTCTTTATAAAACCATTTCAAAATCACATAATAGAGACTTATTTCTATTTAAAACTCCCCAACGGTTTATAAAAATCACTTTTAAGGTTCCATATCAAAAATCATATCGTATTTTTGTCCCACAATCAAAATTTAATCCATTTCCTAATAACCAAATCCCCCTTCTGACCATACAAACCAAAAGCATTCATTTTTTCCTAAAAAACACATACTATTGAAATAAACACTATTCCAAAACCATTTTAAAAATACTAATGACCTTAGAATCCATGAAATTCATTCCATTGAAAACTTTAAATCCCTCCCATCCCCTAGACACCACCCTACCCCCCTGGACACCCCAATGGACAGCCCCCCCACACCCTGGAAACCCCCCCTGGACACCCCCCAACCCCCTAAACGGCCCCCACCCCTCCTCTAAACCACCCCACCTTCTGGACACCCCCACCCCCTGGACACCCCCACCCCTATGGACAGCCACCCCGACCGCCTTAGACATCACCCCACCCCCCTTGGACATCCCCCCCTAACCCCCTTGACCGCTCCCACCCCCTTGGACACCACCCCACCCCCTGGACACCACACCACCCCCTAGACACCCCCACCCCACCCTCTGGACACTCCCACCCCTGTAAATGTCCCCTAACCCCATAGACACCACCCCACCCCCATGGACACCCTCCCCCCCCCCCCACCACCACCCTAGAGCCCCCCCCCCAGACACCCCAGCCCCTGGGATGGCCCCCACCCCCTAGACACCACCCCACCCCCTGGAAACCACCCCACCACCTGGACACCCCCACACCCTAGACAACCCCACCCCCATGAACAGCCACCCTCACCCCTGGACATCTTCCCACCCCCCTTGGATAGCCCCCTAACCCCCTAGACCACCCCACCCCCTGGAAAACACCCCACCGCCTGGACCCCCCCCCCCCATCCCCTAGACACCCCACCCCCCAAAAACCCCCCAAACCGCTTGGACACCACCCCACCCCCAGGACACCCCCATGGACACCCCCCCCCCCACCCACCCACCACCCAGGACACCCCCCACCCCCATGGACACCCCCAACCCCCTGGACAACCCCCACCCCCTGGACACCACCCCACCCCCCGGGACAACACCCCACCACCTCAACACCCCCACCCCCTGGACCCCCTAGACACCACCCCACCTCCTGGACACCCCCAGCACCCCACCCCTGGACACCCCCACCCCTAGGAAAGCACCCCCCCAACCCCATGGACACCACCCCACCACCTATACACCCCCATGGACACCCCCACCACCACCACCCAAGACAGCCCCCCCCCCCCACCCCCAACCCTCCTGGACACCCCCATCCCTGCAGACACCCCCACCCCCTGGACACCCCCTACCCCTCTTGGACATCCACCACAAACCCTTGAACAACCCCCCCCCCCCCCCCCGTCCACCCCCCTAAATTCTGAATTGATTTCTTTATGTATTTAATTAACTTATGAATCATGTGTTAATGGTGTATGGGTATACTTGTTGTATGTGTATACTTGTTGTAATTACCTTATGAATTATGTGTTAATTTGTTATGTGTGTAAAGGGTAATTAAATACAGAATTAGTGGTATTTAGATTTATGCATGAATTATGGGTTGGATGAATTCTGTATGAATTCATACAAAATTATATATGTATTATGGAGGAATACTTGTTAATGGTCTATTATGATACTTTTTGTGTGTGCGTGTGTTATGCAGGTCTGTTGTGTATGAATTTTTATGGGATTGTTGCTGCTACACTGGGGGAATTGCTGCACCTGCACAGGGGTTGCTACACCTACACAGGGGGAGGCCAGAAATTCAGCTTGTTGTAGGTACAAAGGATATTCCAATGGTTTACAACCATTGGCACAGGTTTAAAATCAGATCTTATACCAACGATTTTATGTAAACCGTTGGTATAAGTATATGCCAACAGTTTGTAAACCGTTGGAATATATAATTTTATGTAATATTTACCAACGGTTTTTGGGAAACTCTTGGTAAAAGTCTATCCCAATGGTTCTCTAAACTGTTGTTATAGAGAGTGTTCTTCCTATTACTTATGGTTTAAAACCATTGGGAAACATTTATACCAATGTTTTACTAAAACCGTTGGTATATACTGAATTTTTCAGACATATCCCAATGGTTCTATGAGAAACATTGGGATATGTCTCTCCCTATGGCTCAAGATCCAACTGTTTGGATAACCGTTGGTATAGTTTATACCAACAGTTTTCAGGCCTTTACCAACAGTCTTAAACCATTGTTAATGATAAAATTTCCAGTATTGATTCCAAGAATATTATACTTTCAAGGTTTCATGTTGGGAATATAATAAATGGGGAAGTCATATTCCACTGCCATGTCTATTTTGATTCATAAAACATACTGATACATAGAGGGGTTATAACGGGATTCACCCGTCACTTACTATGTCTAGTGAATTCTTTATATGAAAAAATTAAATCATAACCAAAATAAACATTCTTATTAAAACATTCATATAAAATATAAATACATTATCAATAAAACATAAATTGTATAAAAATATCACATCCAAATTCAAACTATTCTTATACCCTTTAATACAATATGATAGGTTTTATCATAATAAATTAACCTCAATTAAACATAATATCCAATAAAGTATTTTGACATGGATGAAAATGTCATTAATAAAATCATTAGAAACTTCATCAAAGAAATACCAATTTTCATTGAAAGTTTTTTTTAGAATTACATATAATATAAAAAGAAAATATTTTATTTGAAAATAATATTGTATGTTTGTAAAGGAATCTTCAAAAAATTGTGGCATCACAATAGCCGAAAAAGCATCTAATTCCATATAATTCAAAATAACATTCTTATCAAACATTGCCATAAAATTCAATCAAAGTAAATTGTAATAAAAAAACAAAAATATTCCTTTTTATAAAATAAAACATGGGTAAAAATTTCTTTGAACAATTTTCAAATAATAGTGAGATGGTTTTGAAATATATTTTTAAGAAACGTGGACTTAAAATAAATCCGAGATAATTTATGATACTGTGGAATTAATCCTTACCAAAAAATATAAAATATTCTTATTGAAAACATTTAAATGATCTTAAAAATATATATATATTTTCCATTATAATCCTTTTACATCCATATAAATATTTATGTAAAATAATATCAATAATATTGAAATGGAGAAAGGATTAATTATTTAAACATTCAAAGCATCTAATACCACTATGAACATTTAAATAATAATCCTGATATCATCAAATGAATCATTAAATAACATGAAGATAATTTTATTCATAATATAAAATATAATAGGGGTATTAAATACCTCACACACAATAAATGGGTGGTGAACATGGCGTATATTTCAATAAAATTAAAAGTGTGATGGAAATTCCATTATCTTTAGTCTCAAACTTTCCACACAGGTTTGAAACTATTATATAATAGTGTTAAACATATTATTAACTTTTAACAGAATGATAATAATATTTATGATATCATATATGATTCATTTTTGTCTTTATATTACCCGTTTATTAATAATTTACAACAAAAAGCAACATTTCAGGTAATTATCGCTTTGTTTATTGTATGTGTTTTGACTTGTTATTCACGATTATATTACATACATCATGATTTAATTAATTAAATAATATAAAAATGATCTATATATCATATATATATTTTATATAAACATATATAAAATATAGATACATGAAATGGTATACACTATTCATGGAGATGGTAGGCTATAAGTACACATGGATGTTGTTTTCGTTTTCATATCCTATTTAATGGAAGAATGTAAATGAAATATATATATATATATATATATTCATGTAGCATTATTATGTCATATATTTCATAGTTAATCATTATATATATTTTTATAATCATTCTTGAAAGGATAATGTGGAGAAGAAATCTCATCGCATCGTGGAGGCGGTAAGTCATTGGTACACACGGGCGATGATATCATTCCCTTAACAGATCAATGGTATAAAATCAAATGGTATATTAATAATAAATAATCAATTACAAGTAATATTTATTATTTATAACCTATATATTCATAATTATACCCAAATAAATAATGTATATATGAAAAACATATGACACTAGGGCAAGGAGATGGTAAGCTGCATGTATGCACACATTGTGATTTTTTTCATATGATGGGTAAAAGGAGGAATATGGTTGTACCATAATCATATTAAATTCCCATCATATGTTAGATTCTGGATTTATTACTTCATAATGGAAACAACTTAGGATAAGAAAGTTGAAGAAGAAAGTAACATTGAAAGTGTTTGGAAAACAATTACCTCATCATCGAGTGTCTCCTTTTATATGAGAGCGAAGAAGAACTTTTGGAAAATCCAAAACTATTAATTTAATATAAATTTACATTAGATTTAAAATAGATATAAAGAGATTTATTTCTAATATGAGATAAAAATGGGTACAAATACTCTCAAATAGTTAATTTTAGACATGTCTAGGTCACAAAAGTATCCTTATTGTTTGGCTTTATCCCTCAGTTAAACAATTTAATTCTTACCATGACAACTTTTATTTTTTACACTATAGGGTTAATATAGTTTTATAAAAATTCAAAATAACCCCAATTGGATCCTTTATGACATATATAACTTAATAATAGTTATTTTTCTGAATTATATATTTTTATTTATTTAATATCATTTAATAAAATATTATGTATTTTAAATTTTCATTTATGTAAATTTTGACACTATTTATTCATTAGCTATTTAAAAAATAATAACAACCAGATTCCATAAAAAATTAATAAACACATTCCTAACTTGTACTTTTTATACAAAAAATTGGTTTATTCCATCAAATATTTCAAATTATATTTATTTTAATATTATTAACATGATTTATTTTATTCTACCTTTTATTAATCAATTACTGAATCATCATTGTGTCACAATTAAATTTTATTTTATAACTTCTAAAAATTATAAATAAGTTACCTTGATGTAGATAAAAGTTTTTTATATAATTTGAATATTTATATTAGATTTTATCTTTTGTATAACTCTATATTTAAAATGATTCAATTATTCAAATATGAGTACGAAAATTTTATTTTATCATAAAAAAATATAATAAATGTCATATTCTTACCCAAGTGGATTAAAAGGTAATAAAATCATCATAAGGTTTATTTTTGTTGAAACCCACTAATATAATGAAATTAGGACATGTTTTAGAGTAATTTTAAAATTTTAAAATATTGTTTTTACCATTAATTACCCAATTTACCCTCAACCAAAGTAAATTGATCATATTAGAAAAAAACTTTACTAATAATTACAACCATGTATTTATATTTTTAAAAATTCAATTCAAATAATATGTAAAAATATGTTTATTTATAATCACACAGATGTGGTGAGAAGGCTGGAAAAAGAGACGCTCAAGAGTTCAATAAATTTTTATAAATAATTCTATTATAAAAATATTTCCAATGACCTAAATTGAATTAATATATGTTTTATTTATATTTTTTTACTTTAAAATCAATTTAATGTAAAATAATTATTTAATTGAAAAATTTGGTTTTAAACAACAATGCAGTATTTTTCACTATTCACAAAAAATTGAACCTTTTCAGAAAAATACAAATAATTCATCCTAATGTATTTTCGATATTCTAACATCAAAAATTAAGAATATTTTGAAAAATAAAACATATAAACATAAAAATGTGGATAATACTAATCCGTATTTTTTTAGTGGCTAAATTAGTATATTATGGTACGCTCAATCTCGGTATTGCGTACAATATAGGATATTGAATTTATTTAAAAAGAGATGTACAATAAAATCTGGGGGGGTTACATTCAACCTTATTCAATAAATTTCATCCACTAAATTTTTTAAATGAGGTTCATTAATTAAGGTTTTATTATTCAAAATTCCTTTATTGAAATCCTATATCAAAACAAGGTTCGATAAAACTTTGACATTAAAATTCAGAAATGGAAATTTGAAGGTTTATAGAGAAAACACATAATAGGGTTCCATATTGGAAAACATGGACATGGAATATATATCTAACCATCATGTTCTAATGGAGAGTGATAGGTAACATGATTTAGATAAAGTTAACAATCAACAAGCTATAAATATGCGATGATCTAAGGGACTATTTGATTCATCTGAAAATGTACTAGGATAGAATTGTTGGTTTCAAGATCCATTTGATAGGGTTAAATAATTAATTTACTTCATATACTAAGAATATAAGGAATAACACCTACATGAAAAGTAGTGTTTCATCCTTTAACTAATTAATTTCCAAAACTCATCTTTCTCTCCAAAAGATAATAAAATTCTAAAATATTCTATTTAACTTAATCATATACGTTTCCAAAAATGAACTTATACTTCATTTATTATACCGTTTAAAAAACAGAAACTATGTTATACTAACTAGTACATCTCATAGACTTGTGGTAAGTGATGTACCCTTATCACCCTTCATTTTTGGGTTCATGTCTTGTGGCCTTACCAGATGTGATGGGTTGTTACCCAAATTGCAGGTTGTCTTTTTTCAAAAACAATATTATTATAACATTACAAAATTACCTTAAGGACTTTTTGAACCTTAAAAAATAATATCCAATGTTCAACATAGTCCATTCTTATTTTTAGATATGTCCAAAATTCTTCTGGCCAAATTAATATTACAAAAAGGTCTCGAAATTTACAAAAGAAAGATTAACATCATATATTCCTCGAAAATATAATTATTCTATTATTGTCACAAACCAAATATCAAAATACCTTGATAATATTAAAACCTTAATGAAAAAATGAATACTCCAAAATTATTAAAGAATAATCATTGCATTAAAATCATTATATATCTCATTATTCTCATAACCAAAATTTCATAAAATAATTCTTAAATAAAAAATCAAAAATACATTAATTATTCCACTTCTACTATATTTACTACATAAACATGAATTTGATCTATTTCCTTTTTCTGAGCTATATTTATTTGATGCGTGGGGACTTCATTTTCATTGTCCACCATATATGTATAATGTAACAATTTCACATTGGAAAATTATTTCTTTTCGATTAAATTATGAGAATTTTAGCCTTTTTCTCTACAAATGAAACAAAATCATTTTCTTTTTATGTAGGCATGAGGGTGTTTCCTTCAATAATTTTTACAACTGGAAAATCTTTTTTCACTTATTCCCATTATCTCTCACTTTCACCATAGTTACTTTATTCTATTGTTTTCCCTTAAATTCATATGACAATGATAATTCATTCTTTATATTGATATCACATGAGGCTATATCTTCATATGATTACAATGTATGGGAGACCCATTCCTTTCAGATAAATGGCATTAAACCGTGAAATAAAAGATCAATCTTACTCCTTTGGTTATGTTTGTTGTCTATATCAGGACTTGGTAATTTTGTGAAGTTGGATTAATATTTAGCGACATTATTAGCCTCTTATTATCCTAGATACTATAATTTTCTCTCCATATTCACTCCCTATTAATGAGGGAAATAATTTTCCAAAAAAATTTCATTAAAATACATTCAATCCATACCTTCAATTTCATACTCCTCTTTTTTAATGACCGCCATTAATCTTCATCTCTTGAGAAGTGATAAACTACCATGACAACTTTTTGAATTTCTTTACTCCATAAGAAATGAAAAATATTTTATAAAAAAACTTATACATTAATCATCTACAAATGGATTTGTAGTCCCATTGAATGGTGGAGGTTAGTGTATCATGAATCATTCTAATATTGATCTCCTGTATTGTGGATCATGATTCTCTATATAGGTAATGCTATTGTTTATAATGTGAGTCTGTTATCCCAGTATTGTTATAAGATACACATAATTATTTGTTTCTCTAGTTACAAAATCATTATCTTTCATAAGAGATAAAACCCTACATGTATATGCATTGATACAGTTGTTATTTCTTCCATTGTGCAACATTTTAAAACAATGGAATAAATTATATTATAAATCATAAGATATAACTTCAAACTAGAAAAACACTTAACATAAATTGAAAAAAATTGCATAAATAATCTTATGACCATAAAGATTTTTTCGTTGGTTAAATATTTACATTTAAATCCTTCAAAATCATTTTCATGTAAAATATGAATTATCCTATGCATATACTTCAAGAGTGTCAAACTAGGTGCATAGTAAGGCATGTTTCTATGTACCAGGTTACCCTGAGTCAATCCCAAGTCACCAAGTCAGAGTTATTACTCCTGGGTATATTTGTTAAAGAACCATGTTCGTTTGTATTATCCAGATAGGGATGTATTTATATAAATACCCACATAAACTCTATATTTCCAAAAATCCAGGACGTTCTTATATGATTGTCCTTAATGTTTATCTTAGGATTATGTTCCCTAATATATGTTTTGTAAATGTAATTTCTATGGTTGTTTCTAAACTTCATATGATAATAACTATAATGCCCCGACCTGAGAATCCAAGAGTCGGTTCACTATTTAAATACATTATCACAATTACAAGGAATCAAATACCAAAGGACTGATCATTTTAGCAGGGTTAGAAAATATATTTCATAAATTAAATTTAAATTACCATTCAGAACATAATAAAAAATTTATATAATTCTTTTAGAGTGAAATTATTCTCCTAGATTAACTAGGAATTTCAATCATGAAACACTTATTACCATTTGAGGAAAATAAAACATAAAAATGGTGTGATCTTAGATGCCTGGAAAGGTTAAACAATAAACTAGAAGCTAATATAAATAAGCCTAAACATTTAAGGAAAGGTATACAACTAAACAAATCCTTTTAAAAATAATTATTAGCATAATATGGAATGAATAAATCAAATAATTCTTTTTAAACATACACACTGATATTCTACATGCTTTATAATCACATGTAAAAATAATAACTAATCTCATAATGAGGGATTTCATAATGTTGGACATCTGAAACATACCATCTAGGATTCATAAAAATAATATAATACTCTCAATTTTTCATGCCAAGAATCTAATACTTTGAAGGCCTCATGCCAAGAATATAATAAATTGATAAGGCCTTATCCAAAAGCTGTATATTTTCTTCATTAAACCTATTGATGCATCGATGGGATATAGCAGGCCCCACCCTTCATGTACTTATTCCAATGCATTCCTAATATGAAAATAGGAAATCATAACTAACACAAAAAATCATATTAAAACAAATATATGAAATCATAATACATTATCCATTAACCAATAATGGTATCAAAATAGAACTTTCTTTGTCAAAAAATTTATAAACCCTTCAACAAAAATGATAGGTTGTATCATAAGAAATCAACCTCAGTTAATCTTAGTATCCAATAAAGGATTTTATCATAGATAAAAATGTTCTTAACAAAATCCTTGGAAACTTATTTAGAGAAATACCCCTTTTTTAAAACAGTTTTTTAAAATTACATAAAATTTAAAAATAGAATAATTTCATTGAAAATAATCTTGTAAAATTGTAATTGAAGCTTCAAAATGTTATGGCACCATGAAAGTTGGAAAATGTACTCCGGGAATATACGTTTAAAAAACATTTTTATCATAATTTGTCAAAAAAATACGAACAAAGCTCCTCATAAGGAAAAAGAAAAAAATATTTCTTTTTATAAAATAAAACATCGATAAAAATTTATTTAAAAAATTTTATGATAATAGTAATAATGTTTCGAATTACATTTTTAAGAAGAGTGGACATAAAAGAAATCCTAGATAATAATGAGATTGTGAAATTAATCCTTTTGAAAACCATAAAAGATTCCTTTTGAAAACATATGAATGAAATTCAAAATTGAAATAAAATTCTCTTTATAATACTCTTATATCCATATAAATATTTACGTAAAATAATATTAATAATATTGAAATTGAGAAAGTATTAATTCTTTAAGCATTCAAAGTGTGTCATACCACTTTGAACATTTAAATCATAAGCCTGATATCTTCAAATTGATCATTAAATACCATGAAGATAAATTTATTCATGATATGAAATATAATAGGGGTAGTGCATACACCAAAAACAAGAAATTGGTGGTGAACATGGCTTATATCTGGTGAAAAATAAAAGTGAGACTGAAATTCCCCTACCATAGGTCTGATACTATCCATAAATGTCTGAAACTACTTTATAATGATGATAAAAATATTATTAAATTTAAACAAAATAGTAATATTATTTATTATATCATATATAGTTTATATATTAATCTATATTACCAGTTTATTAATAATTTCAAAGTTAAAGAAACATTTCGTGTAATAATCACTAGGTTTATTATATGTGTGTAGAGTTCTTAATATTGATTCTATTAATTATATCCTGATTTAATAATTTCAATAATGTAATACATGATCTATATATCATATATATATATTTTAATATATAAACATATATAAAATATTGACATATGAAATGGAATACACCATTTATGGAGATGGTATGTTGTATGTATGGATAAATGTTGTTTCTATTTTCTTATCATATTAAATAGAATAAATAAAATGAAATATGCATATATATATTATTCCAAAATAATTACTATTTCATATATTTCATAATTATTCATTATATATTTTTTTGTAATCATTCTTCAATGATTAAAGTAGAGAATGAATCTCATTATATCAGGGAGACGGTAAGCCGTATATACGCATGATCAGTAGTATCATTCTGTAAATGGTTAAATGGTATGGAATTGGATGGTATATAAATTTTAATATAAAAACTCATATCATATATGTTGAGTCAAAAGTTATCTTTTGACTTCTATATTTTGTTTTGGAAATCACAAATGTCTTTTTAATCGTATCGTACTGACCATGCTGATCATACTGACCATGCTGATCGTACTGAACATGCTGATCGTACTGACCATGCTGATCGTACTGAACATGCTGATCGTACTAAACATGCTAATCGTACTAAACATGTTGATCGTACTGAACATGTTGATCGTACTAAACTTGCTGATCGTACTGACCATGCTGATCGTACTGACCATGATGATCGTACTGAATATGGAAATTGTATTGTCTCTGCTACTCATATCCTTCATTTCATACTTGTTTGGGTACTTTTTCAAAAACACTTGCTTCATTTAAATCGTACTCATGATTATCTTATTCATATATCTTGTTCTAACCAATACGATGTCGTTGAGTTAGTTACAAACTAATCAAAATGATGTCATGCTTTCTGTTTCAATATGACCGTTATGATGCCAGGTGTCCAAGTCCCTCCGAGTTTTTTGGAGAAATATGACCGTTGGAGGTGATGTGACCGTTGGAACCCGAGGCCTATAAATAGGAGGTCATTTGAAGCTGAGAGTAACAACAGAAAACTAAGAACAAGCATGATACAATTGTGATACTTTGATTCTATCAAGTTCTAGAGAGAGATGATGTGACTTCTCTCATGCTTTTTGCTTTGTGCATCCGATCATCGTATCGAGTGCTTTCAAGTGATTGAAAGATAGTGGTGCCGATTACCTACAAAGTCGAGGGCTGCCGGGGATAGGCAGACAGACTGTCCGATCATCGTATCGAGGGCTGCCGGGGATAGGCAGACGGACGAACCGATCATCGTATCGAGGGCTCACCAAGGTGTGGGTGAGACAAACCTTTTATCCTAGGTGAAAGGATAACCCTTCTTTTTGGGTTAAAAGAATTGTAATTCTTTTACATTTCCGCTGCTAATTGTATTAGAAAGGAAATTGTTTTTGTTTCCTTTTCTATCTCTTATACATTTGTAATTATTTCAATTACATCCATTCTATTACATATTGTATTGATTGATTCTATACGCTTTAAGGTAGAATCATTCATCTTTATATTACTCAGATTATTGTGTTCATCTTGAATACAATTGTTTTACATTTCATTAGTATTACATTACATCATACCTTTTATATTCAATACAATTGTGGGTGTTTGTATTTGTGTTAGTTTAAGATCATTTAAACTAATCTCTTAAGCGCTACAACTCAAAAGGTTTTTAAACCTACAATTCACCCCCCTCTTGTATTGTTCCATCTAATAGACATACATATCTACATATTCGATCCAACAATTGGTATCAGAGGAGGTTTTCCACTAATTTTTATTTCTTATTCTATTTTTACTGATTATACTAACGTTTGGAGTGGAAAAAGTTTATTTTTTTATCCTAGATGGCAGGAATGAATATTGGGTCAATATATAATCTAAATCCTTCTAGACCACCTATCTTTGATGGAAATGATTATCTGTATTGGAGATATCGTATGAAGATGTTCGTTATCAATACTGGCATAGACAATTTTATTATGCTTACTGGAGGTTACAAAATTCCTGAAAAAGAAGTCAATACTTTCACTAACCAAGAGAAGCAAGAATATCAACTGAATTACAAGGTATGCAATACTTTATTATGCTCTATGACCAGGAATATATATAGTCAGATATCTTCATGTGAAGAAGCCAACTGTATTTGGAAGAAATTGGAAGTCACTCATTTTGGTACATCCAAGGTTATAGAAACAAGAAGAGCAATGCTTCATGCAGAGTATCATGGATTTGTTTTTCCTTATGGAGAGCCAGTATGTAAAGTGCAACAACGGTTTATGAAAATTGTAAATAGCTTACAATCCATGGGTGAAAAAGGTCATGATGATGAATCTCTAGTAGAAAAGATTACAGATATAATGCCAAATGAATGGGAGTCAACAAGTACAGCTATTGATGAAAATAGAAAAGTTTCCCAATTTACTCTTGATGAACTCTTTGGAACACTTCTACAGCACGAGACAAGAATAAAGAGAGATGCTGATTTCAACAAGAAGAAGAATGGGAATGGAAGTGTAGCCTTTGCATCTAAAGCTAAAACACCTGAAAGGCTTACAAGATCCAAATCCAAGAAAGTTGTTATATCTGATTCAAGTGATTCTAATCTTTCGGATAATGAGTTATCCAATATTTCTTGAAGGATGAACAAGATTGTGGGAAAGAAAGACTTCCAATATAGATTCAAAAATAAAGATAGGAAGGATAAGAAAGATTTAGAGGTAACTTGTTATGAATGCAATAAAGCAGGACATATAAGGCCTGATTGTCCTTTACTGAAGAGGAAAGACAAAAAGGAGAAACACTCTCAAAGAAACAAGAAATGGTTTTATAAGACAAATAAAGTATTGAAAGAAAATGATACCTGGAGTGAAAGTGGTAGTGATTCTTCAGATGATTCTTCAGAATATGAGTCCTCAGGAAAGAGAAATATTGGACTTTTAGCCAGATTACCAATTGAAGATCATTGTCTCATGGCTAAGGTACACAATGCTGAAGTTATTGAAAATGTCTCTTTGAATGCAAATTATACTGATAATAGATATTATGAATCTTCAAATGATGAACCTTCATCATCAGAAGATGATATATTACCTTCTTTTGAAGAAGTATCTAGATTCGCTAAATTACTTGAAAATGAAAATTCTAAACTCAAGAAGAATCTTGAGAAAGTAAATTCTAGAATTTCAATCTTTACTAAAGAAGTATCGGATCTTTCTAAAGATCTTGATGTGAAAAATTATGATTTTGAAATTATTTTAAAAACCCTTGAGAAAGTCAAATCTGATAAGGACAAACTTTCTAAGGATCTTGAAAATGTAATTTCAAAGAAAATTATTTTAGAGCCTAACTCTAGTTCAAATTCAAATGTTTTGGAAAATAAGATTTTGGTTTCAAAATTAAAGTCAGAAATTTTTTCCTTGAAAAAATGTTTGTCAAACTTTACTCATGGAAAGGAAAACTTTGACAAGATGTATTCTCAAATTAGACCTTTGAGAAATCGTTCTGGTCTTGGTTATACTCATTCCAAACCTGTTTTTAGTAATAACTATTTTGTTCCTCAAAAAACCTCTTTTTGTTCTAAGAGTCAATGTGGAGGACACTGGAGAAGAGATTGTTCTCTTAATAGAACTCAATCTTTAGGATTTCATAAAGCTCATTTTGCAAAACAAATGTGGATTCCTAAAATTCTTTTATCTAACCCTTCTGGATCCAAAAAAGTTTGGATTCCGAAAAACTAATTGTTTCTTTTTCAGGAAAATGAGAAGTGTATCAATAAGAATATTTGGTACATCGATAGTGGTTGTTCTCGACACATGACTGGAAACAAATATCTCTTTGAAAAGGTTATCAAAACAAAAGGTGGAAAAGTTACCTTCAGAGATAATGCTCAAGGAAAGATTGTTGGTACAGGTAATATCGTTTTTCTTGGAAAAATTATTATTTCAAATGTTTTGTTTGTTAAAGGTCTTAGGCACAATCTCATTAGCATAAGTCAATTATGTGATGAAGGTTACCTTGTAAATTTTATAAATGATAAGTGTCTAGTTCACAATTCCAAGGATGAGTTCATTCGATCTGCTCATAGGCAAGAGAATGTTTACACTATTAACTTAGAAGACCTTAGGAGATAAAACTTACCCTGCTTAAGTGCTATAGAAGACCAATCATGGTTATGGCATAGGAGACTAGAAAACTATAATCTAATAAACCTTGGTAAAATTTCAAAGAAAAGACTTGTGAAAGGACTACCGGATCTTAGATATGATTCTTCAAAAGTATGTGATCCTTGTCAATTTTGCAAGAAACATAAAACTAGCTTTAAATCAATTAATAAAGTTTCAACTTCTAATGCATTACAGCTAGTGCATATGGATCTTTTTGGTCCTACACAAACTGGAAGCATTGGAGGAAAATGCTTTGTATTTGTTTTAGTTGAGGACTTTATTATATTTACATGGGTCTACTTTCTCACAAAGAAATCTGAATCCTTTTCCTATTTCAAAACTTTTAGAGCCCAAGTTAAAAATGAGAAAAACCTACCATTGATAACTATTCATAGTGATCATGGTGGTGAATTCCAAAATTCAGATTTTGAAACTTTTTGTTGTAAGAAAGGTATTACTCACAATTTCTCAGCTCCAAGAACTCCTCAGAAAAATGGGGTTGTTGAAAGAAGAAATCATATTCTTCAAGAAATGACTCGAACCATGTTGAGTGAATACTCAATTGCTAAGCACTTCTTAGATGAAGCTGTTAGTACTGCCTGTTATACTATAAATCGTGTTTTAACTAGACCATTTCTTAATAAAGCCCCTTATGAGTTATGGACTGGCCAAAAACCTAAAGTTTCATACTTCAGAGTTTTTGGTTGCAAAGTACTCATTCTGAATACAAAAGATAATCTACACAAATTTGCACCAAAATCTGATGAAGGAATATTTCTAGGCTACTCCACAACTTCTAAGGCTTATAGAGTTTTTAATAAAAATACATGTACTATTGAGGAAACAGTACATGTGAAATTTGATGAATCTGATCCTTTTGTTTCCAACCAAACCAATCTTATTTCCTCGAATGTGCTTTCCAAAAATGTTTATCAACCGTTATTAGAATATCATTCCGATGAGGAAAATGTTCTAGAAAGTATTCCTGATGCATTTACCATGGAATATTTTCTACCATATGTTGATGAACAGGTTTTACAAAACCCAAATCAATTGTTTCTTAGAAATCATCCCAGTGATAACATCATTGGTGATGTAGATCAACCTGTAAGGACCATAAATTCCTTAAGAAATGAAATAGAACATCTTTCTTTTCTTTCCCAATTTGAACCTAAAATTCCAAGTGAGACCTTAGGTGATGATGATTGGATAAAAGAAATGCAAGATGAACTAAATGAGTTTGAGAGGAACCAAGTTTGGACTTTAGTTGATAGACTTAAAGAAACAACTGTAATTGGTGTAAAATGGGTATTCAGAAACAAATGTGATGAAAATGGAATCATTGTAAGAAATAAAGCAAGATTTGTTGCTAAATGCTATAATCAACAAGAGGGAATAGACTATGAAGAAACATATTCTCCTGTATCTATACTTGAATCTATTCATATTTTATTTTCCTTTGCAGCATATTTCAATTTCAAACTATTTCAAATGGATGTCAAATGTGCTTTTCTAAATGGTTTTGTTCAAGAAGAAGTTTTTGTCGAACAACCTCCTGGTTTACAAGACCCAAAACTACCTGATCATGTTTTCAAACTTACCAAGCCTCTATATGGTCTTAAGAAATCCCCTAGAGCATGGTACGATAGACTTACAGGATTTATTTTACAAAAAAATTATACAAAAGGTATAGCAGATCCAACCCTTTTTATAAAAATGGAAAATAAAAATGTTTTAATTGTTCAAATCTATGTTGATGACATCATATTTGGATCAACTCAGAAATCTTTAACTGATTCTTTTGCAAATTTAATGAAATACGAGTTTGAAATGAGTATGATTAGTGAGTTAACATTCTTTTTAGGTTTTCAAATTTCTCAAAAACCAGAAGGAACATATATATCTCAACACAAGTATAGAAAAGATTTACTCAAAAATTATGGTTATGATAAGACTAAAAGTATTAGCACTCCAATCGGTACCTCAAATACACTTGATCCTGACAAAACTGGGAAACCAGTAGATCAAACAATTTTCAGAGGTATGATAGGAAGTTTACTATACTTGACAGCTAGTCGACCAGACTTAATGTTTTTTGTATGCTTATGTGCAAGATATCAATCTAATCCAAAAGAGTCTCACTTAAAATACGTAAAGGGAATCTTTTGATATTTAAAAGGCACTATGGATTTAGGTCTTTTTTACTCTTCTGGGAATGATTTTGTTTTAAAAAGTTTTTCAAATGCTGGATTTGGCGGTTGTAGAATGGATAGAAAAAGTACATCTAGTATATTTCATTTCTTAGAAGATTCTCTGGTTTCTTGGTCCTGCAAGAAACAACACTCAGTAGCACTATCCACTGTTGAAGCTGAATATGTAGCAGCTGGAAGTTGTTGTGCTCAAGTATTGTAGATGCAACACACACTCACTGACTATGGATTAAGTTTTTCCAAAACTCAAATTCTTTGCGATAATACCAGTGCCATATCTCTTAGTAAGAACCCAGCACATCACTCTCGTGCAAAACACATAGATGTTAAGCATCACTTTCTTAGGGATCACACACAAAAAGGAGACATCGTTTTACAATTTATCAGAACACAAGAACAACATGCTGACATTTTTACAAAACCATTACCTTCCGATAGGTTTGAGTTTATAAAATAAAATCTAGGAATGATTACATTAAAATAATCATTCATATCCACTTCTTGTTTTACTTTTCTCCTTACAGAAAACAACTCCCTTTGAAAGGGGAAGGACATTTCTTACTATGTTTTTTTATGTTTCTTTTTATCTTATGATCTTTAATTATTTACTCTCCTGGTATGAGTTTTTGTTTTTCTGTTTATCGTATTGACAGTTTTATTTTTATACATCTTTCTTTCCATCGTACTGACTGATCATGGTAATGAATTTCTTTTCCATCGTATCGACCGATGATGGTAATGATTTTCTTTTCCATCGTATCAACTGATGATGGTAATGATTTCATTTTCCATCGTATCAACCGATGATGGTAATGATTTTCTTTTCCATCGTATCGACCGATGATGGTAATGATTTTATTTTCCATCATATCAACCGATGATGGTAATTAATTTCTTTTCCATCATATCGACCGATGATGGTAAAGATTTTGTTTTCCATCGGCTTGTTAGTTAATGGTAACGACTTTGTTTTCCATCGGTATGATGATTAATAGTTTTTTTTACTTCGTACGTTTGTGTTTTCTTTTAAACTATACTAAAACCAATGATAACCTTACGTTCTCTGGCAGGTACTTTTCATTTTTTAAATTTTTTTTCTTTCGTTTCAATCCTAACTATTGATCTGTTTTCCTCTAATACTGACCATAGAAGATCAATGGTCACCCCTGTATCGCCTATAAATACCCCCCCCTCCCCAAACCCATATTGATTTTTCAGGTTTTGAGGCGAAGCTCTGCTCCACTGTTTTAAATCATCGTACGATCTTTCATCGGCAGCATCCCTATGTCTCAGTCTTCTGCCAACACTCCTGTTGATATGTCTTCAAAGGCTTTCTCAGAAAAAGACCTTGTAAGGGAAAGGTTAGTCTCTCGCGACTTCTATGATTCATACGATCCTACTATCAAGAGGATTATCTTGTTTCAAGGATGGGAGCATTTGTGTGTTGAAAAGCCTATTTCTCAATATCCGGTTCTCTTTGATGAAGTTTGTCAATTCTATAAAACCATATCTTTTGACAAGAATATGACTATCAATTTTTCTATGTACGATAGAAAGTTATCTATGTCTATAAAACAGGCAGCTCATTTTCTGAATGTCCCAATAGGAGGGGATTCTTTTTGTCCATCTCATAAACTACCAGAGGAAGTCGGTACGTTTAATAGAGAAAGCGCTAAGAAGTCTTTGTTTTTTATAAATGAAGTGAAGAGAAAAGTGGCTCATCTTTCTCCGGACAATCGGTTTGTAACTTTATGGATGCAAGGTTTTCTTATCCCAAGGAGAGGGGATAGTGAAACTCTGAAAGTTTCTGATATCTTCATGTTGGATTATCTTGTCAACATGAGAAAAGTGAATCTCATGGGGTATGTTTTCAAAACGATTAAGAATGTAAAGTCTGGGGAAATCAAATCTCATTTGATTATGTATCCATCCATTCTTACAAAGTTTATTCTCGAGAGTATGAAGTTTTTCAACATCCCTTTCAAAGGAAACCTGATAGATCTAAAACCATCCTGGATTAGCAAAAGTACTATGAAGAAGTTGAATGTTTGTTTTGATCAGAATTCAAAACTTTTTGTTAAGGATGTCGAAGTTGAATCTCCTCAGAATCAATCGGCACCTATACCAGCCGAAGACTTTCAATCTGTTGGTATTACTCAAAAGCCTGACCCGCAAACCAGCTCAAAGCCTAAGAAGAAGCCTAAGTACGGTAAGGAAGTTGTAGCCAAGTGGAGAAAGGATAAGGAACAGAGAAAGGAAGGTGATCCAAAGTTTGGACTTGATCCAGCCGAAGCCTTTGCTGAGAGATTAAGGGTTGAGGATACCCTTCATGATAAAAAGAAGAATAAGGTTCTTTTGAATAGAAAATCGCAGGTATTTGATGCTTCAAATCTCTTGAAATTAGTTGAGGAAGCTAGTGCTCAACTTACCACAGAAGTACATCAAGAGCCTATTATACAAAGCCTTACTCATAAAGAAAAAGGAAAACAAATGATGGAAGAGATAGAAGAAGTGGAAGAGGAGGAAGGAGATTTTCTTTTAGAATTCCTTCAGAGTTCGAAGAAAAGTAGGGAGGAATCGGTTCAAAATCTGAGTGAAGGTGTTCAACAAATCCCTCATGCCGATCAAGCACGAACTCCAGATAGAATTTCATCCCAAGAAAAGCAAGGTGCTCAATCCTCTCAAACTAATAAAGTTGTTGTAATTAGTGATAAAGTGGAAGAAGAAAGAAATCAGAAATAAAAATCGAATAGAAAATAGCCAGTTGTAGATTCAAGCCGATCAAATGAACTGGCTTCATACGATGAAGATACTGATTCAGAACATACAATCTCTCTCAATAAGAGTGATTACATTGTCCATTTTTTGAGAAGGGTTGAGAAGACCATTCCATATTTCCCTAGGATAGAAGGGAAGATTGATTTTATTACTGATAATCAGAAGAAGAAGTTTGGCTCTGTAAAAGAATTCAGAAAGAAAGTTTTGTCAGTCGAAGCCGATTTGAAAGTCCTTTCAGAAAGTTTGGCTGCCCATAAGAAGGACTGCAACAAGATGACCAAGTGGTCATACAAAACAGAGAGCTCAGTCAATGATCATGAGTTAGCAATTGAAGATATAAGAAGGTTGTAGAATGAGCTTGAAATTGCTTTCAATAAGCTGGACAAAGAAACAGTTGAAAGGTTGAATCTTTTATCTTCTCAACGAGCTGATGTTCCTTTAGTAAAAGACTTGCAGGAGAGAATGAATGCTTTTCAATCTTAATTCTCAAAGGTTTCATCTTTCAAGGATGAAATGGTTTTGTTGAAGAAACAAAATTCTGTGTTATCCAAAGATAACAAGAATTTTCAAAATAGAATTGATACTCTTGAAGAAGTAATCAATGTTTAGGAAGAGACAATCAGAAATCAGGATCAACTCTTTGCCGATCAACAAGACCCTCTCAGGTCTCAGGGTGATGCTATTTCTGAAGACAAGAAGGAGATAAAAAAGATGAAGGCAATTCTTCATGAGTTGAGAAAAAATGAGAAGGAAAGAGAAAACAAGTGACTTGTATTTGTTTTCAAGTATGATCTTGATTGATATTGTAATGAAATTTCTTTTATCCATTGTCTTGTATTCTTTTTCTAACTCTTTCAGATAATTCAAGTTTACCCCTTTCTTTTTGTAAATCACAAAGGGGGAGAATGTTTTATAAAAGGGGAAAATTCTTTACAACACTTAAGGGAAATCTATGAATTCAATCCTTAGGAAAGTACACTTAAGTGGGAGTTAGTTGTATTCAAATTTCTTATTCAGAAGAGTTTCCAATAACTCAGGGGGAGATAAGTATTCCTTGTTATATTTACATTGTGGGTTGTGCTTTCCAAAAAGGGGGAGATTATTGAGTCAAAAGTTATCTTTTGACTTATATATTTTGTTTTGGAAATCACAAATGTCTTTTTAATCGTATCGTACTGACCATATTGATTGTACTGACCATGCTGGTCGTACTGAACATGCTGATCGTACTGACCATGTTGATCATACTGAACATATTGATTGTACTAAACATGATGATCGTACTAAACATGCTGATCGTACTGAACATACTAATCATACTAAACATGCTGATCGTACTGACCATGCTGATCCTACTAACCATGCTGATCGTACTGACCATGATGATCGTACTGAATATGGAAATTGTATTGTCTCTACTACTCATATCCTTCATTTCATACTTGTTTTGGTACTTTTTCAAAAACACTTGCTTCATTTAAATCGTACTCATGATTATCTTATTCATATATCTTGTTCTAACCAATAAGATGTCATTGAGTTAGTTACAAACTAATCAAAACGATGTCAGGCTTTCTGTTTCAATATGACCGTTATGATGCTAGGTGTCCAAGTCCCTCTGAGTTTTTCGGAGAAATATGACCATTGGAGGAGATGTGACCGTTAAAACCTGAGGCCTATAAATAGGAGTTCATTTGAAGCTGAGAGTAACAACAGACAACTAAGAACAAGTGTGATACAACTGTGATACTTTGCTTCTATCAAGTTCTAGAGAGAGATGTTGTGACTTCACTCATTCTTTGTGCTTTTTGCATCCGATCATCATATAGAGGGATTTCAAGTGATTGAAAGACAGAGGTTTTGATTACCTACAAAATCGAGGGCTGCCGGGGATAGGCAGACAAACGGTCTGATCATCGTATCGAGGGCTGTCGGGGATAGGTAGACGGACGAACCGATCATCGTATCGAGGGCTCACCAAGGTGTTGGTGAGACAGACCTTTTATCTTAGGTGAAAGGATAACACTTCTCTTTGGGTTAAATGAATTGTAATTCTTTTACATTTCCGCTGCTAATTGTATTAGAAAGGAAATTGTTTTTTTCCTTTTCTATCTCTTATACATTTGTAATTGTTTCAATTACATCCATTCTATTACATATTGTATTGATTGATTCTATATGATTTAAGGTAGAATCATTCATCTTTATATTACTCTGATTATTGTGTTCATCTTGAATACAATTGTTTTACATTTCATTAGTATTACATTACATCATACCTTTTATATTCAATACAATTGTGGGTGTTTGTATTTTTCTTAGTTTAAGATCATTTAAACTAATCTCTTAAGCGCTAAAACTCAAAAGGTTTTTAAACCTACAATTCACCCCCCCCTATTGTATTGTTCCATATAATAGACATACATATCTACATATTCGATCCAACAATATATATTATTTAAATAATTTATATTCATCATTATACCCTTTGAAATAATGTATAGATTAAAAATACTCCACACCACGGAGTGGAGACGGTTAGTCGTACGTATGTAGAAATGATGATATTGTTTTTCACAGGATGGGTAAAATAAGGAATATGGTTATTCCAAAATCCTAAAAAAATATACACATATATTATATACTATATATATTACTTTATTGTGGAAAAAAACTTAGGAAAAGAAATTAGAATAAGAACATAAATTTGAACGAGTTGGTAAAACAATTATATATTATTTTAGTGTCTCATTTTGATTTGCGCAAAATGTCTCCATAGGATAGATTTTTTCAAAAATGTATGGCCAATAGGATGATTTGAGGGATTGTTGAAGGAGAAATCGGAAGGGTTTAGCAGATAAAATGGTCTTTTTAGGTGTAAATAAAAGATAATGAGATGTTTCTTTTATAAGAGAGGGGTGGGGCATGTTTGGAAACTCAAAAACTATTAATTTAATTTAAATTTATTTTTGATTTCAGATAGCTAAAAAATTATTTATTTATAATATAATATGTTTATGTGTCAAAATACTCTTATCCAATAAATTTTAGACATGTTTTGGGCACGAAAGTATGCTTATCATTTGTCTTTAACCATCAGTTAAACAATTTATCTATTTTTGTGACAAATTTTCTTTTAACACTTTAATGTTAATATATTTACTATAAATTCCCCCAAAAACCCCAATTGGATAATTTATTAAATATTTAATATTATCCTCATTAATTTTTAAAATTCTTGATTTTTATGAATTTTATATCATTTAATAAATATTATATATTTTAAAATCACTTTTATGCCAATTTTGACACTATTTATTAACTTATATTTTCAAAAATAAAAGAAACATGATTCCTTTGAAAAAGAACTAAATTAACTCATTACTAACATGTCAATATAATCCAAAAAAAATTTTAAGACAAAAAATACTTCAGATTATATTTATTTTAATATTATTAACATCATTTGTCTGATTCTACATCTTACATTTCAGATACTGCATTGTCATTAGGTCACAATTGAATTTAATTATATAATATGTAAAATTTATAAATAAATTATCATGATTTGGATAAACATTTTATCTTTTAGATTACTTTTTATAGTCAAATTTATCTTTTATATAACACTATATTTAAAATGAATTACTTATAATAATATGAGTATGATAATTTAAATTTATCTAAAACTAAAATAAAATAAATGTCATATTCTTAACCAATTAGAAAAAAAAGTTATAATTTCTGCCTAATTTTTATTTTAGTTAAAACTCGTTCATCCACTGAAATTGAGAAAAGTGCTAGTGAAATTTTATAATATTATTATACAATTTTTTACCTTTAATTACCTGATTTACCCATAACTTTGGAAAATAAATAAAAAATTACTACAGTCACTATTCACCAAAAAAATTAAGATGATCCTATTAGACCAAAAAATTCATACTTATTACACCATATATGTCCATTATTATCAATTCATTAAATATACACTGGAAAATTAAGTTTAATGTGAATCTTGTAGATGTGGTGAGAGGGCTATTAAAAGAAAGGTTCAGGAGTTAAATAAGTTTTATATGTAATTATATTATAAAAAGAGTTTCAATTACATATAATGGATTAATATATGTATTATTTATCTATTTTTACTATAAAATAAATTTAAAGAAAAATAATTATAAAATGAAAACGTATGTTTTTTAAAACAGTGCAGCATTTTCACTATTCTTCAAAATTGAAACTTTTCATAAAAATAGAAAAAAATGTGGTTAATAATATTCATAACAGCTTATTTTTTAATATCAAATTTAATATATCTTGATTTGGTCAAACAAGGTGTTTCATAAAACAAAGTTTATTGAATTTATATAAAAATTAATGTATTGTAAAATTTGGGGGTGTTTCACAAAGGAGGTGGTCAATGTGTCATATCAACTATCAGTACTTGAATGATCTGAATCATTTTTTATTAAATATGTTGTTTTATTTTATCTTAAACATTGAAATTAAATTCATATCATAGTTGATGTCACATTATTAAAATAAATACTATTTCTAAAGGTCTAAAGGTTTTTTTCAATATATAAAAGTATTGAATAATATTTTCATTAACTTTTTGACTAATTATAATAAATCACATCATAATTTTATTCATTTCAACATAATATGTTTTAGGTGTATTTGTAAAAATATTACAGTTAAATATTATATCATAATATATAGATAATTATTTGTGAATCCATATACGTATGTGAAATTCATGATATATTTCTTATGACATATATATTTTTATGTAATTGAGGAGTTCATGGTTTATATGTGTTCACACTGGTTGTTACAAGGACCAATTTTATCCAATACTGGATTCCATGATTTGGTTTCAAATATTATGATATTATGTTATTGTGAAATATAATGGATATTCAAAGTGTTTTTTATCTATTCATTAATAGATATTTATTGTTCTCTGATTGAAAATATTGTGTCATGAGTATAAATATTATTGTGCAATGAGTTTGAATTGAGCATCTATTTCAATGGTTATTATGTTTGAATATTTTATAACTACAAATATTATACCAAAATTAATTCCACTACTTGTTATTTATATATATTTTTATATTTCACGGTTTTTAATGGATTCTAATGGTGTCCTCCTCGTGGGATTTCATCAATATTACCATAAACATTCTGTAGTCAAATTTATGGTGGTTGGATGTTCTAATAATATCTAATGGATGTAATTAAATAAAATATATGTAAAATTAGATGTTGAATTATGATTTATTGACTATGAATTTTAAAATTCATATTATAAAGGTTAGTTAGATGTTATAGAAGAGTGACTCTTGAAATTATGAGAGGAATATTAGAAAAATATATAGATTATTAAATATAATACACCATAAAAAATTCTAGTTATTCATCAACATAATTCATGAAGTACAAGTTCTTAGATAGTGAAGATTAATAATTAATGATAATGGAATGATTGGTTTTTGGTTTTATAAACTATGAATATAATTAGTGGTATGCAATTTAAGATTCATCTACGCATCAATACATCTCAGTAGATATTGAAAGAAGATGTTAGGTGATTAATGAGAGATGTGTATTTTTTAAATTTCCATGTTTTCCTTATTAAGTAGGAATAAGATAATTTTTTACCTCTTGGAAGGAGTTTAGAAAATTTTATTAGGGGTGAAGAATTTAGGTTATATATCATCTATGACCATTATTTTTTTGGGTATTGAATTTGTTGGAGACATTTTTATTTTATGAGCTCAAGAAAAAATATACTTATTATAAAAATTTATAAAACCTGTAGATCATTTTTATGTAGATGATACTATTCAATGTCCATTATTAGTTCATTTATTTGGAATGATGAATCCTTTATATACCTATATTGATTGTGTTTGTGTGTATAACTAAAGGGATTATTTTTTTGAATAAAATTTCTTTATAAAATTTATTGTTGAATACAAAAGGTTAGAAGATAGCAAGATCTTCATTGATCCTAATAGTTTGTTATAGATGTATTTTTAATGTAATTATAGAATATGTCCATTCAATAATTCATGACCACCCAATCAATTCTATTGGTAATTAAATAAAATTAATAATAGTCAATCCTAAATTTGAATTCGAGTACATTTAGGGGTTTCCTTAAAAGTTGATAATTATTTTTAATGTTAAAGGTATTAATTCCTCTTTTATTTTGAAATTAATGTTGAGTACATTATTTTATATACATCAAGGGTCATATTAATTTAGGTGTTTTAAAAAAATTTCCCATATTTGAAAGGAAATATTATAATGTATGCAAATAGTGGTAGATGATAAATTTATTATCCTTAGGTATGGATGTTGTGGGAATTGTAATTGATGGTTTCACTTGTGTTACAATGTGGGTTGTGATGAATTATGCTCATATGAGAATATCAATATTGATTTTCACTCATGGAAATTATCATATCAATACTTTTAGATAATGAACTCATAATTGTTTTGTGGGTTATGATAATGAATGTTATATGGGAAATGTTATGAAATATTCATTATATGAATGTTACACCGAAATAAGAAATGGTTTCAATATATCATTCCCTATTTAAATAATTTAGTTCTTGTAGGAATAATAGTAGATAATTTCATTCTCGATTGAACAATTTTATGTGTTATATTTGAGGATTTAGATAAAGTCTATAAGATTCATTGATTTTCATTATGTTACATAATATATTTTTGAATAATTTAAATGAGAATTATTATACGTTGAAAAAAATAATTTTAATTCATTCCAATTTGATGAATTTAATGGATTGTATATTTAAAATGATATGTAAAAATGGTATTCTATTGAGGAAGATAACCAATAGAATGAAATAAATTTATTTTAATGCTTTAATGAATGAGAAGAATCCATATGGGTTAATAATGATGATTATAATTAACATTCATATATAGATGTAGACATACTATTTGATAATATCAATTGACATATCTAATAAATTATTCATTGGAGAAAAAATTAAATTTAATAGAAAATTTTTCATTTAGTTGTTTTAGCTGTGGCGGTGTTGGTTATTTTTCTAAAACCCGTTTGAAGCTCAAGGAATAGTATTGTGATGAGGATGATGAGTCATAAAAGAGTTTCTCTATAGATAATAATTAAAAATTATGTAATAATAAGTCACATTATAAGATAAATGAAAATAAATTATCAAAATTTAAAAATATATATAATTTTTTGGTGATGGTTGATGAATATTGTGAGGGTAGTAAAATAAAAGATTATTTATCACATAGTGACCATGATGAGAAATTGTTAATAGAAAAGGTGAATGAAGAGAAGGCATTTAATGGAGAATAAAATTATGAAATTTATTTATATTCATGATAAATTTATAATTAGTTGAATACATGTTTTTATATCATTTATATAATTTCAAAGAAGAATAATTAGTTTTGAAAAAGTACCATAATTATCAAATACTAATGAAAATTTTTAAATAGAAAGGGTGTTTCACATGGTGAATGAAGTTGAGATTTTGAATGTATCACTTAATGATGGGAATGCGATGAATTATTAACAGATTAAAAAAATAAAAAAAATATCAAAAAATATTGGGTGATTAGTCAAATATGTTCATGTTTGATTTCTAATAATCAAGTTAAGAAGTTGGTGGGGGTTCCAAAGGTACTAAAAAGACATCTGAATCATCTAATAATTATTATGATCACTGTAATAATAAAATAAATCATTAAATAAAATAAAAATATAATTTACTTAAGTAGAATATTTTAAAAATTAAATAAATGAATATAGGATTAATAATCTAAACAAAAAAGGAAGAATCTAAAAAATTGAAATATATATATATATATATATTAGAAGAAGATATTTGTGATAAATAGAAAATTGGAAAAATCAATGATTATTTAAAACATATAAAGAAAATATCTATAATAATATATATATAAATTATTCTAAAATTATATCTAATATTAATGTTCAAATATCTAATATAAAAAATAATTCAAAATTCATAAGGAAAGAAATTTTTTCTATAAGACTCTCATTTTATGGTTCTTATTTCTACCCTGAAGGATATAGTCACAAGGAAATTACTTATTGGTATAATATTAGATACTCTAATAATTTAGTAAGATTATTTGGGTGAATTTTGGGGGTTAATAATCCTTTTATGGAAGATATGATCGAAGATAGATTTACAATTCATAAGCTCAAATAAAGGACCAGTTTCAAGTATTGAATAGTGTTTATAGAAGATGTGATTAACTAAATATATTGAATTAGAATAAACTTATAATTTGTATAATAGATTTTATTATTAATAATAAACAATATTCTTAAAAAAAATTTAACGGATAAGGAACTTATAGTTGACATAATATTTTTAAAATATCAAAAAAAACTATCCATAGATAATTAATAGTGGGTGTCCATACTAGATAATGAGAGATATGATGCTTTATAAATTCTTTTAGAAGTATCAGAAATCATCCACCACATTTTTTAATTATGTATAACTTGAAATCAAAGGTATTGGATTAACTAATATTTTTTTTGGAATACTAAAATGAAGGATTACCTCGTTTGTTGATGGTTCAAAACATAACATGCTTACTATTTTGTAATGACACAAAATAGTATAAATAAAATTCCCTTTTTAAATTAATTAAATTTCTTATAGTTATAGAAAACACATGCACTTATTTTGTTTTATTATATCCAATTTTATTTAAATGATCGTCATTTATCTTTACCATTGATAATATAGCAATTGAATAGTGATCGCATGACTTGTATAAATATAGGGCTTTAACAAATCCTTTAGGAACAGATAAAGGAAGTAAGGGAATCAACCATTAGGATCATACCATATGAATCCAATTAATCAGAGATTCCAAGGGAGATAGAATTTCCTAGATTTTCCCTAAACCTATCCCAAGTAGAGATCCAGCAACTTAGTCTTGAATGAAACTGTTTATGAGAGAAGATCAATCTTATCAAGATTATGACCCAAACCATGTTCACAGAGTGGCCCCATAAAAGAAACATCATCATGATCTTTACACATAGGGTGTATTATAGTGTATTAATTGGATATGTATCAAGAACATATCAATACGAATGTGTTCATTATTTTCTATAAAATATTGTATATATTTTAATCAAATTATTTTTACTTTATAAATGATTTTTGTTTTTTATTCAATACGACACAGTTTGTTTTTTGGTTAATATTTGAATTAATTTAATTTATTTATTTATTTTTGAAATAAATAAAATTTTATTTAAATATTATCATTAAATAAATTTTATTGAATATAAATAATCATATAATTTTTATCAATTCAAATCCAGTTTTTATAAGGGATCAAAGAAATGTGATTTTCATAAACTCTTCATTTTTAATAAATGTCAGTTTTTATTTAAAAATCGAATATTCAAAAACATATAAAATTATTTTTCTAAAATAAATATTATTTTTTTAATCATCATGTTGAATTTATCTAGTGGTAAATTTTTCAAATTTTTTGAGACTGTTGAATTATTGGGTAAAAATTAAATACCTTATAAATATACAATACATTTTTGGACATCATAATGGTAAAATAGAAAAGTAATATATACTATAAAAAATAATTGGCCAAATATATGTTTTCATTTTAAAATAATGTAATACAATATTTAATTGATTTATTTTTTTAAAGCCTCAATGAATCATCAAAGACTTATAATATATTTTATGATTTTAAAATCATTTCTTTGAGACTGTGACTCACTACCACATAATCAATGGAGTTATTTAATTATATTTGAAACTATGACAAAAAAATAATTGAAACAACTTCCATTATCCAGAAAAAATTGGAAAAAATCATGGTATGGTTTGTGGTTTTGAATATTTTATTATGCAGTGTCCAAAACAAATCTAATCAATAAATCCATTTCGTTTCCAATATAAACACTCCCAAGATTCCATTTTCCTTCACTAAAACACCTTTTATCATAAAAAAAATCTACCCTATATTTTCTAGAGTCCTCCCAAGGCACCCCCAATCATTAATGAAGCCCCTCCCAAGCCTTTCAAGTCACACACTCAAGTAAGAGATCCTAACCTTCCTCAACTTCATTCAAGTCAAGAATCATCCTTTAAATTAGGATTTATAATTTTAGTTGGTTATATTGTTATTAATATATTATGATTACATTAATATGAAATTGATATTATTTTAATGAGATAAAATATACTCTCTCTCATTTTTACCTTCCCCTAAGCCTTTATTATGCCGAAATTTTTTATGAGATCTTCCACTCTGTTCTTTTATCAAGAACTCATTTTATGTTGTGTCTTTTTGTTTTCATTTTATTATGTTGTGATATTCTCTCCAACACCCCACTTACATTCCTTTTAATTTATAAATTATTATATCCCCTTTAACACTCATTTTTACTTCTTATGAACCCTTATGTGCACCTGTTACCTTGTAGAAATTTTGGAAGGGTTCTTTCCTTTATTTTATTTCTTAAAGTTTCCTTATTATGTTACACCATCTATATCAAATTACTAATTCTAAAATATGTCTTTCCATTTAACCCATATTTTCTATTTCATGTATAAATTATTAGAGACCCCTTTTTCTCTAATTAACCAATTTTATTAATTTTTATGTGATGTCATTATACTGCCGAAATTAAACCACTATTTTTCATTCCATAAAAATTGTGTAGTGAATACCATGCCCATTTTTGATCATGGGTATTCTCATTTAAACTAAAATAATTCTTTGGTTATGGAGTTAAATTTCTTTACTCGAAACCCCTTGATTGTGGAATAAATTATCATGATGAATGAATCCATTTTGACGGATCTATGTGGTACACTTAGGCATGATAATGAAATGAATGTGACGGGTGTGCCCATAATTATTACACTACAATGCATTGGGTAGTGGTTAGTATCATGATATTTCATATTGTGTCAAGGGGTTTACCTAATTACTTTATGATACTTTTCCCACCATGATGTATTAACAGAGTTAACCTTCACCTATGTTTATGATGCCATGTTTTAAGTTGTTCCCACATTTCCCATGTTATGAGTATCATTCTATATCATACCATATTATTCATGTTCCTTTTATTATCCAATGATATGCCTATTTTATAATAAGTATTTTCTTCCTTATGTTATTCCTTCTTTATTCCCTTACTAAGCTTTATAGGTCACCCATTTCTTATATATGTCCTCAAGTTATCCCGTGTAGTGTTAATTACGAAGGAAAATTTTGGCCATATCAATGAAGTTTTCAAAAAAGATATTGTTTTTCATATTTTAAGTTATTATTTAATGTACCTAATTCTCTAAATACAGAAGACCTCTCAATATAATGGGTAGTAATATGTTTAAAAAAACATGTATTAATGTGTAATAAAGAGCAGGGTTGTTATAGTTGGTATCAGAGGATATATTTAGTTATTTATGGGATTAACATCACAAAACTCTAGAAAAAGCATTAGGATTAGAGAACTCCAGATATTTCTTTAGGGATAATACTAGGTATAATAAATCATCCCTAAATTTTGGTAAGTATATATTAAGTGTTATATTAAAAATATAAACTCCTATCTAGATTATACAACTGGACGTAATTCTTTAATAGTTAATAGGGGTAACAACTCTGACAGAATGTTCTGATCTTGAGTTAGGGTAATCTGGTACACAACAACAAGCCTTACTATGCACTTGGTTTGACACTCCTACGATATATTATTTGGTAACTTCATAATATTATTACCAACCTTTATCAAGGGAATAAAAAAATTCCATAAGAATATATATTAGGTAATAGATCATGGATAACATATATTGAATCCTTGAAACTAATATGTTAAGGAGATAAAAATAATTAATAATTTAACCCTTTCATTTCATTGGATTCTTCTTTAAATGTTTAATTTCTTAATATACTCATCCCCAATTTCCTTTTGTATTCTAGCCAATGGATATAAATATGAATAATCATATTAACAACTGATGTGAATGGAAATGTGACAACTTCCCCAAAGAGATGCCCAATATGATGAGATCGTGAATCAAAAACATTGTCATGATACTCTCTCAGCTGACTAAATTTTTGAATAGAAACCCAGATCAAGAGGAGTGACCATGCCCCCATAAGAGAGAACAAAACCCAATCGATAGCTTTATGCGTCAAGGTCTCCTACCTTTAATGGAACATCTAACCCCTTAATTAGGAACAATGGATCAACTTCATTGAGAAGATCTTCTACATCCTTAAATGTTCCAAAATAGAGATGTTTATTCTGGTTGTTAATCTTATGGATGTTGAATATGATTGGAGGTGTACATTGATCAAGAATACACACACTACAAGAAAATTACCTCATAGTGGCTATTTAAACCACATCCATATGATTTTGTGACTGTTTCATTAAACCACTGCTAAATTGGCTGTCAGCATCCAACATGAAATGAATTATTTAATTTAGAAGTGGTTTATGGTAAGTGTAGTATTAAACATATTTAGAGGCAATTTGGTGGTTTTATCAGTGGTTACATGTGACCAATATGGTGTATTTAGCAGCAGTTAAAACTACCACTAAATTTTTTCCATTTTTTACATTAAAACCACCATAACCGCCATTAAAAAATAATGAGAATTTATTTATCAGTATATTAACCATCATTGATAAGATAATTTCAAACTATAATAGTGGTTTTAACCATCTCTAAATATGGTCTCTTTTTTTAGTGGTGATTTTAACCGCCGATAAATGTAGATTTATAGATAAAAAAATGCAGCAGATTCTTCAGCCCCAGTACCTGTACCCTAGAAAAAAACCATGTGCAGGGAACATATAATAGAATCATATAAACCATATAACAATTTTCAGTATTCAACAATCTAAAAATGTTTCCTAAAAAACCATGTATAGAGAACTTATAACAGAATAATTTAAACCATAGCATCTAAACCATCTAACAATGTTTCATAGATCTAAATCTATGAATTAAAACTATATATAACCAATGTATGAGCTGTAAGCCTTAAAGATACATAGTAAGAACTTATAATATGTATCCCAGATCTATCCTAATAAGAATGATGTATCCCAGTTCTCAATATAACATTGTAAAAACACTTGGGTTCGTCAACACTATTGATTAGTTTTAGTTTGGACATTATATTCGATACATATGATGTTCTTAAACTTGACTCAGTAAGATCATAATACATCCATCAACATGAATACCTATACTATTAAACATCATAGAGGATGGTTTTTTTTTCAATTCAGGTTGATGATTTATATTTGCGTGTTATCATGGTTTTGGAACCATGTTCATTAGTGGATGAAGCATGTAACCTAGAAATTTTTTTATTTCAATAAAAAAATTTCCCAATAAATTCCTAAGGTGGGGAGAATTATGAGTATTATGGAAACTATGTCCTTTCATGTATATGGATAAAATTGTTATGGACTAATTGGAAATTTTCAGAATGACCTCTTGACGCCGATGAGTTGGTATATTCAATATTTCATATCTCAAACATGACGATGACTTTTAAAACATACGATTGATTTTAAACTAATTATATAAAATAGCTTCAAGGTCAAGATAAATAAGTGATCCATGAGTTTTACCAATCAGTAATGTGTCTATGAAATCATGCTTACATGATGGAAAGGTGGTTGGTTGATAACCCAACCATTGATGAATGATGAAATTTATTATAATAATTTTTTGGTTATTCATGAAATAACATGGTATCGTTGGGATCTAAGGTTGTGTGATTAATACCTTAATTAAAACTCCAACGATTAATATGGAAATATATTATACATTTTAGTCCATATTGGATTGATTAATGATTTAGTGATAAAATTTTTCAGGGGAGATGAGACATCCATCTATGCATCATGTTAAATATGATGTGAAATTTTGGGGTTGTAACCCTTTAACGATATACCATAGATGTACAATGATGTTTTTAGGGTGTGTTGAGGTGGTTGAACCATTATTGGACCTAGTCATATAACATCTAGAGACAAGTAATTAAGGGTTGGTTCAAGAAAATTATAACATGTTTTGATGGAGCATGTATCGGATGATTAAAAAAGGCCTATAAATATTGTTTTTCAATAATGTCTAGATGTTTTTGTTTTGTGGACCAGGAATGGGTAATTTTTAGAAACTTCGTGGACTCATATTATTAATTCATTTGTTCCCAATATATTGGCACCATCTTATGTATGTTGTAAGAGTGTCTATGTACCAAGATAATGAATTAAAACCAATGCCTTTTTGGGATGTAAGGAATCCATGTGAGGTTTACACAAGGATTTATTTATAGAAATCCCTAAGATATGGATTAAAAATATAAAATATTGTCGAGTAACACTCATGTGAGAGTAAGAATGGTCGTTGGATGTTTTATTAGTTTCTTGATAATTTGGATTGGGTACTATTGTACTCCACAGTTAATGCTAGGTATTGGTTCAAATACATAATTTAGAGAAGCCCAAGTTAAGGAATTAGACATGGGATATATTTTGATTATCTAGATGCATTGGATCAGGAATAAAATAGAATGTTTTTTTGGAATGGTGAAATAAATGAGTAATATTTGGTAAGATCAAGGGACGTCACCATAATTTGGTTACAAGCAATGGAGAGCATTCTCAAAGTGATATTGGGGTACCTTCGATAAAAGGTTTCTGAATATAGAATTAGAGATGTCGACAATTAAAGTTGAGTGTTCTTGAAAAATACTCAACCAAAATCATTTTAATATGATTTATTTTTAAAATTAGTATGATGTCAGTGTGGAACCGCTTTAGGGAAATAGTGGGTCGACACGGGTTCATTTCAATGGTTTTTGAGTGCTTTTAATGGAAAGTATAGTGTCAACAGTGTGATATTGGTCAATTGGATTTCAACCATTTAAAAAAATGGGGACTAGGGGTAATATCTTAGTATGTAACATATTAATTGTGTTGGGAGCACTGTTAGGACATTAAGGTCTTGTATAAATAGGAAATTGTGATATTTGGAGTACCACAACTCAGAATTGACCATTAGAAATTAAAATTTATTTTGGAGACATATATATTCTAGTAGATAATAGGATTATTACATGATCATTTATCAATATATGTGGGATTTTGTATGAACCGTTTTAGTTATGTTTTTGTTGGGTACAAACATTTCCTCATGTTTTTTTAGTTCATGGGTCGTATGATATATGTTTTATTTAAAGGATCATTGGGTGGGTGGAAATGAAATGTGGAATTTTGTGTTGGAATTACCAACCCATATAGGTTGGTTCTTTTTTATAATTTCCTCTTGGGATTATTGTTTATAAGAATTTCTATAGTGGTAATGTTGTAAAATAACATGGTTAGGAAGAGTTGAAATTTTCAAATGAATCTAGGTTTTTTGTTCAGTGTATGGGGTAAATATATAATTGAGTTTCAGAATGAAATTATGAGAGTTAGAAAACATAAATTTTTATTTTTATATATTATTTGAGTCTTGATAGATGTCTTGGATGTCTTTTGAGAGCATCATAATTTGAAATATCATTTTTGGGTGAGATATCCTTAGGCACGCTATTGGAGCATGGTAAGTACTTAAAATGTAATATATTCATAAAACCAATTTTAATGAAGCACGTGATTTGTAAATAACATGAAAAATTTCCTAGAAAATCATATAGTGCTTAATATTTTTTCACACAGTTAGTCGATCCATGTCCCCATTATCAAATGACCATGAGAGAACTTTCCTTTTTATTGTAGAGGTGTGCACATGAGCTCTGCAAATTTTTGTAAAACTGTGTGCCCAACCCATATTGGGTTTGTGGATGAGATAGTTCCAAAGTCACAATTAGCACATAACACACATAACCATTTTAACAACATATGTGGGATGTGGATATTATTTATTGGGAGATGCATGGTTTTTGCATGGTTTGGTAAACTCTGTAGCCAAGATGTGCACCCCTTAAAATGTGCTGAAAATATATTTTTTTCCTCTAGACATTATGATTATTTCCACACAGTTAACAATGATTCATAGATCTAAATCTAAGATGTTAAACTTCATAGAACCTAAGTATGAGTTGTAATCCTTCAAACTACATAGCATGAACTTATGATCTATAATACTTTAAACTACCTAGCCTTACATTGACCATCTTGGACTAGTATGTAACAAATATTATATTTTTTCCCTTTCTTGATAGGACTTTCCATTATACTGATGGTCATCTACCACACTGTTTTTTATTAGAGTCTAATTTTGATGGTATACAAAGAGATTTCAAATATCATATCCGGGTATCATACCAAAAAAGGACCAACCTTGGGGCCTTACCCTTGGTAATGGGGTTGAATCTCTCTTATATATAGGCCCACTCAATATACTCAAGAACATAGTGGTGTAGCTCCCAATTTGGATCTCAACCATCTTCCAAGTATTATTCTCTTTTATAGTTATGGAACGTGACGGAAATAGGATCCCCTAGCATCTAGGGCACACGCCTCAAAGGATATCTAGTGAGAAGTGATCATTACTATGTTTTGAATGTGGTCAATGCTAGACCCGAAATTTGTGGGGGCCATCCTTGAATGACTGGGATGTGGGGATTGTGTCTCCAACATAAATATTATGAATAAAAAAACAACATAATAGTTAGTCCAAAATACTAATATAAACATCCTAACATAACTCAAATCAAACTATTAAATATCTACATCTTCCATATGGAACTTATATTACTTCATACTCCATCAACTTCATACTTCACCAATTCTAGAATCACTACCTTATTAAATCATCAAGACATATCAAATTTCAATTCCTTTATTAGTCATGGAAAATCTTGAAAATGTTATATGACTACTCTGTGACACACATTATACATGATACATGATATATAAACAAACCCACTATTTTCATATTTATCCAACATATCAACAAATCCACTAATAAATTTCTAATGATGAGCACTTCTTGTCACCATCTCCACCTCCTTCTCTAATTCCTACTACCAGCACTTGAATAACAATTATATTGAAAATTAAATAATTTTGAATATTTATATTTAATTTTAAACCCAATAAATGTTGGAAAAATAAATTCTTCTGATGTAGTGTGAGTTACTATCTCACCACCCGTCATCGATGTAATATCACAAGGGACAAATCTTATCATCTTCTAATATAAATTAACCAACGCTTTCTGCAAAGTAGATATCTAAGCTCATGTTCCTAACTATTTTTTTTCATTGAAACATATTATCTCTAAGTATCTCAAATATAACCAATATTAGAAGCAGCTTCAATCCCCAATGGCCTGCTAAATTCCTCATATGGTAAGGGTCCCAAACCCATCCCACACACTATATGAGGATGCCCATTCCCATGTACTTTACCAATTGGGTCATCCTAGGAGACTAAGTAGGACTACTCAGGATTAGCATCTGAGAGTTATTTAATTTTTACCTATAAATAAAATATCATTCATATTATAAGCAATATATATTAACATAGTGACAAGTAATAATATTTTATTATAATGAATAATTAATTCATACCACATTTTCATTGGTAGGCTCATTGAAAAAACTCCAATCAGATTTTTTAGGAACATTCAACCACACTTCTATTCGGGATGCTTGGTTCCCTAAACACTATGGTTTCATTAAACAAAGATAAATAAACAATTTAATATATTAAATAGATAATATTTTCATATAAATATTTAAACTAATGAAAATATTACCAGGTTTGATCAAATTCTAGAAAAAAATCATTTATCTCACAGTGTGACGGGTGATATGCTTAGCTTGGATCTATTCATTCTTCCCTGAATGATCATAAAATAATTAAAATGTAATTTAATAATAATGTATAAAATT
Source organism: Viscum album (assembly GCA_963277665.1). NCBI lineage: Eukaryota > Viridiplantae > Streptophyta > Magnoliopsida > Santalales > Viscaceae > Viscum > Viscum album. Next base: position 838,450,959 of record OY728166.1, on the reverse strand, counting down.
TCATATTATTTTCATATACATGTATAAATGTAAAAGGATAATAATATAATAATATATAATTAAATACCATGTTCTTCTCATCAAGATCTCTATCAATAAAAACTTTTCATTTCCCTCAAGGTACCCTATTGGGTACCTTGTCATACATATGTTTGGATCTCAATGAAGTATCGTTGACATCGCCCCAAAATATCCATTTAATATATTTCCATTTCTTACCATGATTTTTCAATGTCCACTTTCATGCTTCCACATCAGCAACCATAAAATGTAAAAACTTCTGTATATAGAAAATCATTTCGAAAATATTAAAATTTAATAACACACTGACCCTCAATTAAAACACAATGTAATAAAATTATTTTATTTTTTAATAAAAAACATCATTTTTCCAAGATGAAGGCATATGCCTCTAATCATCATATGTAATCTGAAGGTAAATAGGCTTTGTGACCAGCTGACCTATAATGTGTCCAAGCAATCATCCGCCATCATCCGTAGGGACCCCATAAGAATCAAATGGGGAAACTATCTTTAGTTTGATCAGATTTCATACATTTGATATTTTCATAATTTTCTCCATAGTTTCATTATTTCTATATTTTATGAATAAACAGTTATTATAAAAAAAGTTTCATAAATTTATTCATATTAAAATTTCTACCTATAATAGTACCCCTCTAGAATCCCCGTGAAGAACAAGAAGTGGCACCCTTCTCCCTTGATATTGAGGCTACTGAATGGGAAGGCATCAACAGAGCTTCTGATAGGATGCTCATAAAGGGTGTGATAGATAGTGTAGGGGGAAAAAAGACGGTGTCTAATATTCTGTATGGAGGGAGATAGATGGATCATCATATGTCAATATGGTCGATGGAATAGTATAACACTTCCTCCTTGGAATTGTTGTCATTTAATCAAGTAAAATTAAATTCAGAACATATATTTCAAAAATAATATGGAGTAAAAAATTGTAATGGTAAAATATGCATAATATTAACAAACAAAATATACATAATAATGATAAATAATGAATAATTTTAAATAAGGTTTTCTATTACCTTATTAATATAACCGATTTTATAGAATTCTCTTGAGGATGTCATTCATATATTTTTTGTATTTATAAAATTTCCACAAATGATATAAAATGTTTTCTAGGACTAATATGAAGCATCAAATATGGTTGTCTTCAAAATTTTGATATATAGTTGAAAAAGATTAAAAAACATGACACCCATGGTAAATGAAGAAATGGATGATAGTTCGAGTAACATATAAAAATGTTAAAATCCAAAACGACTATGCCCATGGTGTGAGAAAAGTTGAAGGCCTAACCGTCAGCTAGGTTATATAGTGTATACATAATGGTGTGAGTGTTTCATGCTTCGGTGGGGAGGTTTGAGAGTTTATTAGTGGATATTCAACAAGGTAAGTGTTATTTATAATTTCTTAAATGGCACCAAATTTGTCTGGGATTGTGGAATGAGTTCTTTTGGAATTTTTTTTAACCATAGTAAGTTACATGAATGGATTCTATGGGTTAATCCTTGAGAAATATACTAATTAGTGTTGGGACATATGAATTATAAAGGATATGATATAAAAATACTCGTAGAATCTTGAAACTTCTTGAGAGAGAATATTGGGATGTTATAATGGGTATAATGGCCCCAGATAAGTCATTGGTCTTGGGTTATCTATGTTTGAGGATCATAGATGAGAATAGTCACACTTTTTGGGTGTGTTTAGTGTAACTAGGTTATTATAATTTGGGGAATAGTCTCTTTTGAGTGTGGGGGTCCTAAGGGAGTGAGGAGAAATCAAGATATAAGTAATATTTCCTAGTCAAAGATCATGTAAGGCATAGATAGTGTTTAAAAGAGTACACCTTGGAGGAACTGAGTGGATTTTTCTTAGTTCATATATGGACTTGGTTGTTCAAAAATTCATCATTATTCACTTGGTTCTCTATTTTAATGGGTTGTTATTTAAACTAAAATTTTTTATTTATACCCATAATATTTCAATCATCATCTCTTCAATAGGTAATAAATTTATTTATCTAAACTATTTCAAAATTATCTTTAATTCAATATTTTATTAGATGTTATAGTTTTTTTACTAATAAAAATGAGGAAAATATTCCATTTAACATTTTTTATGTTTTTTTAGGAATTTTTGATTTCATTAGGATGGAATCATAGTATATTACTTTAGTATTTACTAATTTTTGTAGGGTGAAAATGGCGCTATAAATTTTGTTCTCCAACTCAAACTCCCAAAGTGAGAAAAATTCCCTATTCTTATCATGTTTTTTGGAACCATCATTTAAATTTTGTAATTTTTTTTATATTATACGTGTGTGAAATTATTTTATTTTTTGTGTTAATAAATCTTCAAAAACATTCAATTTCAGTAGTTTTTATCTCAGTTATATTGTTTAATCTATCTTTCTTTTATAATCTAGAATCTTTATGACTCATGTTCAAATTCTATGATAGTATTTATAATTTAAAGTAAATTTTTTTCATAAAAATGAAAATAAAAAATGTATAAAATATTTATAACATATCGATAACCTTTAATAATATGTTTCAAAACCTTTTTATGATCAAGAATTTATATTTTCTACCAACTATTTTTTTAGAAAGTGTACAAAAATTAAAATATGTGTATAATTTTTTTTACAATTTCTAATCTTTGTATGCAATGAAATCAATGTATAACCAATGTTTCCTAATATTCAATATAAATATGATAAACCATTATTTTAATTTAAAATAAATATATAAAATATGTATTATTTTATTTTGTTAACCTTCAATCTCTATAATCTTAGTTGATGATTCAGTAATATATCATAACACATGAGTTCATATCTAATATAAACCATAAACATTGACCAAAACTAGAGAAAAAATAGTATCTTGTATATTATCCAGTGTATCATAAATATAGAACATTTTCATATACAATATTTACTATGAATTAAAACATCCATAGGCGAGAAATAAATAGAATCATATAAGAAAACAACATTTTAAATAATTATCACCTAACATATAAATCCCTAAAAAAACTACTCTGATTTTATTATTCAAAGTAAAATAATAATATATATCCAAATCATGGATCAAAAACCATGAAAATAATTACAACCAATGTAGGATTCGCTGGTTAGAATGTCCCATGTGAGGGTTATTCACATGGTTTCCATTAATAAATGCAACATTATCCCCAATGATGTGTGCTACCAATGAAAACATATCATGTTTGTATAAAAAAACTAGACCCCCCCCTCAAAATATGGTAACCCACTTAGTTTGTAATAAACCATTTTATTAAAACATAAATACCATATAATTTTAGAAACAAACTAAAAAATAAAATTGTTTAGTGTGTTACCTTCACTTACCACTCGACCTTTGAGGGGCAGCGAGATGGGGGTCGTGATCAGTAAGGAGGTACGGTGAGGCAAGGTGTGGAGAGGTGAGTTGTAGTGATTGATAGTGTTTTGAGGTGATGTGCAGATAGGAAATGTACGAGGAGGGATAAGGATGGGCAGTAACTGGTGGCAAAGAGGCTAGGGCTTCGGGGAGTTACAAGGGTTAGGGGGTGGGGCGTTAGGGGTCATGGGTTAGTGGTGTTGGGGAGTGGGAAAGTGTCACGGGTGATAAATTTTTTATCTATTTAGTGGTGGTTTATATAAAACCACCAAGAAATTATTTTATAAACATTTAACAGCGGTTTAGTAATCTGTAGCTAAATGTTCATTTTTTATAGTGAAATCCTGAAGAAGCAATCGAAAAAATGGATTGGAAGGAATTTCAAAAAATATTTTTCAATAAATATTTTATTATCACTATCCATCTTAAAATAGAAATGATTTATTTTTACTCAAGAAAAAATATAATGAATCTATTGGTTCTTACAAGGAAAAAATCACAAGCATATCATGATACACCTAGGTTTTTTATTACCCCTCAATTGAAAGGTTGATCACTTCTTTTGTGGGATGAATCCTAGTTTGTGAAAATCCTTGGCGATCTGTGGCATTGATAGCTATGAGGGAATTATCTGATTTTCCCTAAAATTTGAAATATAGATTAGAGAATATAAAGGGTATTATGTGGAAAATTATAATAATGTGGAGTTTAATTTTAGTGGTCGAATGGATAAATACCATGGTGCTATGAAATTTCATCATCCCACTTGTTAAAGTTGGGGAAAGAAACACCCTTGAAATTGACAAAGGGGAATAGAAAAATTCATTAAGCCTGGATGAGAAGGGAATATGTCCAATGGTTTTTGATAGGGGAAACCCACCAATGTTATAGAGGAAATGAATTCACCAGTCAACCCTCAAGGCATTGTTCACTACTTCTACTCCCAGAAACCATGTCACATTTTGAACTGATGAACTAAGAAAATGGTTTTTAGATAAAACCAACAACTACCAAGGCAGAATGGAAAAGTTTTTTCCATCACTTCCACCAAATTGAATCCCGGAAATAAAGTGGGGACAGGTATGTGAGTTATTAATTCAAGAATAGTGAACATACTATTTTATTCTGTTTCTATGCATTCCTTCATATCCATATTTTTTTGTATATATATTAAAACACCTATAAAAATAATGTGAATATAGATGTTATTGAAGATAAAAATGGGAAAATTATTGAATTCCATTTATATAACACCTCCCATGTCAATGTTTTTGGGATGGACATTTCAAAAAACTATGGCATACTCCCTTTGGAGGAATTTTATCAAATTCCATCAATAGGTTGGATTTCCCTATATAGATCCAACATAAATAGCCTTGAGTAAAAAATGACTCTCTGTATGGAGAATTGAACCTCAGTTAGATATATGTTCATAGAGGAGTATGAATATTGTATATCTCCATTATCTCAAGAATTGATATTATTTCCTAATGGGAATGAGTATATAGCTCAAATGATTAAGTCTAAGGAATGATACTTCCTTTAAAACATTCTTATTGTGTGGGAATATATCGATGTATTTCCAGATGAATTTTCTGGTATTCTTCCTAGACAGGAGATTGAATATTCAATTGAACATATACATGGTGCATTTCCAATATCATATACTCCATATAGTATGGTTATTGTGTAATTTGAGGAAGTAAAGAAATAACTTTAGGGGAATCTAGATAATAGATTCATACACCCGAGTGATTCAACATGGGGTGCACTAGTCTTTTACATCAACAAGAAGGATGGGTCAATGCACCTTTGCATTTATTATCGTGAGCCCAAAATGATCATGATAAAAATATATCATTTTCCAAATATTGATGAATTGTTAAATATACTACGTGTTTCACAGTACTTATCCAAGTTATATCATCAGTGGGGATATTACCATGTTTAGTGAAGAATTAGGATACCCCAAAGATATATTTTCATATGAGGTATGGGAACTATGAGTTTATATTTATGCCATATAGACTCCATAATTCTCCAAAAGTCATGATGGACCTAATTAATATATTCTTTAGAGATTATATCATAAAAATCATCTTAATCTTTATAGATGATATTCAAATATATTCTAAAACCAAGAAGGACTATGAGGATAATCAGAACATTATGATAAAGAACATACGAAATGAGAAGATCTATGTAAAGTATATAAAGTCTGACTTTTTTTTTGAAGGAAGATTCATTCATGGGGAATATCATCACACGCCATGCGATATATGTGGATCCTTCAAACAAAAATTCAATTGAAAAATGGATGAGGACAACATATGTGATAGATATCTATATTTTCCTTGGGTTAGATTGAAATTATCACTAATTTGTGATAAATTTATCACAATTGTGAAACGCTCTCACCAAGATAACTCAAAATGGAGTCAAATTTTATTGTAATAATGAATGATAATAAATCTTCATGGAGTTAAAAAGGAGTCTTATCACTACCCCTATACTCACACAGCCCACAAGTGGGAAACTTTTCATAATTTTTAGCGATACATCGAAGGTATAGGGATGTGTGTTGAAGAGAAATGAAAAATACATACCCTATTCTTAAAGAAAGTAGAAATTTCAGGAGAAAAACTATCCCACAAATGACCTAGAGTTGGAAATGGTGATATTTTCATTGATTTTTTTGCGGAATTATCTCTTTGGGGAGAAGCATGAAATATATATGGATTATAAATGTTATAAAAATATAATCAAATATAAATATATGAATATTTACCAATGAATATGGTTATATATCTTAATGGATTATTACTACTCAATCCACTACCATCCTGTGAAAGCGAATAAAGTTACAGATTTTCTACGTAAAAAGAACCCATCAATTCTATCATCAATGAGAATTGAGAAGGATACATTATTCTTATATTTTAAAAGGATGGACAAGGGAATCATAAAGAAAATAACATCATAAATCATTTCATAAATAACTCCTCAACCATCTCTTCATGAAAGGTAAAAGGAGGCTCAAAAACATGATGTTAAAATTCATAAGAAAGTGGATACTATAAGAAAATATAAATCCTCAGAGTTTAATGATAATAAAAAATGAATTTTGAGATTTGGGTAAATACAATGTGTTCTATAAAGTCCTAAGTTAAAGAGGAAAATATTGGATGATTCACTTAGTTTGACTTTCTCCAATCTCCCATGAATTACAAAGATGTATCAAGATCTCAGAAATCAGTATTGGTTGAATATAATGAAGGAGGATATCATTGATTACACATCAAAGTGTATGGTATTCCAGTAAGTGAAGGTTAAAAGGAAGATTTCAAATGGGATGATGAAACCATTACCCATACCAACATGGGGATGAGAATACATCACCATGGAATTTTTCACTGGACATCCAAATAAATCCAAGGAAAACTATACTATATCGGTTTTTGTGGATCATTTCACAAAGACAGTGCACTTAATTGCAATTTGAGAATACTTATCACTGGATCAACTGATACATATACACATCAATGAACTCTTAAGTCTTCATAGAGTACAACTATCGATTATGACTGATCAATATCCAAGAATCACCTCTATGTTTTGGAAAAGTATCCAACATGGTAAAACACTAAGGTGAACATCAATACGGTATATCTCCATCAAACTAATAGCCAATATGAGCGAACAATAAAAACACTATAGGAAATGTTGATATAATGATCGATTTATGTTAAAGGATGGTGGTAACAACATCTTCCTATTTTTAGAGTTCTCTAACAATAACAGTTTCCACTTGAGTATCCAAATGGCTCTCTATAAAGCCCTCTATGGGAGGAGGTGTTGAACACCAATATATTTGGATGAAGTTGGAGAACAAAAGCTTATAGGTAGTGAAATTATTGAGGAAATAATGGAGAAGGTTAAGAACATTCATAAGTACATCAAGGCTAACCATATTCGAATAAATAGCTATGCTGAAAATCATTGATGTGACCTAGAGTTTGATGTTAGCGACATCATATTTATTCACATATCTCCCTAGAAGTGAGTGATAATATTTGGTAATAAGGGGAAACTTACCCCAACTTACATTGAAACTTTTTATATCATTGATCACATTAGAGCAATGACCTATTAACTAGAACTCCCACCATACCTATCATAAGTAAATAATGTATTTTTTGTATCCCTATTGAGAAGATACATACCAGGCCCCTCACATGTACTCAATCCTGTGGTGGTACCATTGGAAAATGATCTTTCCTACGAGGAGAAACTAGTGAAGATCGAAGATCATATAGAAAAAGTTCTATGAAATTAGAAGATTCCCCAAGTCATTGTATTATGGAGAAACCACATGTTTGAATAAGCATCATGGGAATCAGAGAATGTTATGAAGAAGAGTTATCCTTATATGTTTTAAGTGTGGGAAAAGGAAATTTTGAGGGTGAAATTTCTAAAGGGAGGATGATTGTACTGACATGAACTAGTATGAATAAAATTCCACTTTTTTATTAAATTAAATGTCTTATGGTTATAGAAAACAAATGAATATCTTTTGTTTTTTATATCCAATTGGATTTAGATGACCGTTAAGTATCTTTACTATTGATAGTATAGTCTTTGAATAGTGATCATATGAATAGTAAAAATATAGGGTTTCAAAAAATTCATTTATCATAGAAAAAATAAGTGATTACCTCAAATAGTAGGATCAAACCTTATGAAGTCCATTTATTAGTGATTCTAAAGGAGATAGAATTCCTGGAATTTTTTCTAGGCTAACCCCAATCTGAGATCCAACAACTTAAAAATGGGTAAAATTGTTTATAAGAAAAGTACAAGCTTATCGAGATCAATACCCAAACCATGTTCACAGAACGACCCCATAAAAGCCCCACCATCATGAAACATACTCATAGGGTATATGTTGGTGTATTAAAGGGATATGTATCAAGACACTATAAATCGGAAAATGTAAATTATTTTTTATAGAGTAATGAATTTATTTTCATCCAATTATTGTAACATTATAAATTATTGTTGATATTTATTCAATAAAGAAAAAATTGAATTTTTTGTTAATATTCAAATTCAATTAAATAATTAATGTATATATGAATATTATAATATTTTAATAAAATAATATCATTAAAAAAATTATTCAATATAAATGATATTATAATTTTTATAACGTAAAATGTAATTATTATAAGGGTCCAAAAAATGTTATTACCAAAGACTCGTCATTTTCAATCAATATCATTTTTTATTTTAAAATCTAAAATTCAAATACTTATAAAATTATTTAGATATTTTTAATATTATTTTTGGAATATGGATTTTAAATTTCTCTAATAGTTATTTTTTTATAATTTTTTAAGTTAGTCAATTTTTCATGTAAAAATTAAAAACCGTATAAAAATATGGTGAGATTTATGACATCATAATGGACCAATGGTGATGTAATATATACTATAAAAAGTTTAATCAGAAAAATATATGATTTAAATTTAAATTAATTTTATATTATATTTATTTTCTTCATTTTATAAATCCTCAATGGTTCCTCAAATACTTATAATATATTTTATGATTTTAAAATAATTTCTTTGAGAGTGTGATTCACCTTCACATAAAAAAGGGAATTATTTTATTATCTTCAGCCATGGGAGATATATAATAATTTAAACCATTCCTCTTTTATAGAAAAAATCTGAAAAAATAGTGGGTTGGTTTTTGGTTTAGAATATTTTATTATGTAGTGTTCAAAACAAAAATAATTACAAAATCCCCATGTTTTCCTATATAAACCCACCCAAGATTACATTTCTCTCCATTAAAACTACTTGGATCACAAAAACACTCTTATTAATACTCCCTATAGTCCTCCCAAGGTGCCCCCAATCTTATAATAAACCCCTCCAAAGCCTTTAGATTCACTTTCTCGAGTAAGGGATCTTCACCTTCCTCTCATTCTTTCAATTCAAAAATCTTCCATGAAATTAGAATTTAAAATTTCAATTGGTTATAATTAAATTAATTTACTTTGATTACATAAATTTACAATTAATATTATTTTAATATGATACCATTTATACTCTCTCATTTGTACCTTTACCTATGTTTTTATTATGCCGAAATTTCAAAAGGGGTCATCCACTCTCCTCTTTTATCAAGCAATATTTTTATGTTATGTCTTTTAATTTACATTTTACTATGTTGGGATATGTTCTTCCATATTTCTCATTACATTACATTTAATTTATAAATTATTATATCACCTTTAAGTCTTGTTTTTACCTCATATAAACCATTATGTACACAGGTTACCATGTCCAAATTTTTTAAGTCTTATTTCCTTTCTCCATTTTATTTATGTTTCATTATTTTATTACACCTTATATATTAAATTAATTATGATGGAATATGTATTTAAATTTCCCCCTTACTTATTATTTCATTTATAAATGATTATATCCCCCTTTATCTCTCCTAAATCCATTTTAAGAATTTTTATTTGACGTCGTTATGTTGCTAAAATTGCACAGTGATTTTCCATTAATAAAAAAGTTTGTATTGAATACCATGAACATTTTATATCATAGGTATTCACCTTTATACCTATATACTTATTTTTATGGTGAAATACATGTATTTATTCCACTTTCCATGATCATGGAATAAATTATGATTATAATTGAATCCATACTGATTGATCTATATGGCACACAAAAGCATGATAATTAAATGAATGTCACTGGTGTTCCTAGAATTATATATAACTCCAATGAATTGGGTAATGGTTAGTGTCATGATACATCATGTTGGGACTGGGGGTTTACCTTATTATTTTATAGTACTTTTTCCACCATGATGTCTTAGCGAGTTTATCGATGATCTATATTAATGATGTAGTTTTTCAAGTTGTTGCCACATTTCCCATATTATGATTATCATGTTATGTCATTCCATTTTATTCATGATCCTTTTATACTCCATTTATATTCCTATATTCTAACATGTATTGTATTCCTCATGTTATTCATTGTATATTCCATTATTGGGATTTATAGATCACCACTTTCTTATGTATTTCTTCAAGTAATCCAATGAATTTTTATGTATGAAGAAATGTTTTTGGTCATGTAAAAGAAGTTTTAAATAAAGATTCTTATTTTAATGTTTAAATTTGTTATGTAATGTACCTAATTTCTCAAATACACAAGACCAATAAATCTTCTAGGTCTTATTAAGTGTAATAAAACATGTATTAATGTGTTATAATGACCAGGGTTTTTATGTATTTGGAAACATTAAGATAATGAAAATAAAGAAATATTTTTTGAAATATGGATATTTTTTGAAGTAGTAGAATTATATATTTGTTTTCAAATGTTGAAAATATAATTTAGGTAATCCATTAATATTTTAGAAGTTGAAAATCCATGTTACATTAGTATAAAGGAGGGGGATTATTTGTTAAATAAAATGATAGGATACATTAGCTTAAAAGCATATATATGTTGAATAAGGATACAAATGTTCAAGATATACCATTACTATGTAGAGTTTATGTGAAATTTGTTGTGTTCTACACATAGAAGCGTAATTATTTTGAATTTATTTTCACAATTGGGTGGATATTCATTTTGGGTCAATATATAGAAATATAATAATTCAGATCATAAGAATACTCTTATAATGGTAAATATAAAAGACTTGGTGAATTTTAGTTTTAAAAACATAGTTCAAAAGAATTTAACTAAACAATACCTAATCCTCATTATGTTGATTTATCAGGCATGACCCTTAGTCCAATCATAGAATCATAATAAAATCCAATACCAATAAATCAGAGTAGAAATCAAAATCACTATGGATCTGATTTATCATATTACAGGAATCATAGTCATAATGAATGTGATTAATTAAAATGTATGGTTATTAACGTAATTAGTTTAACATAGATATTAAAAATAAAATAGAAAGACGAATATGATGTTTCTAATTTTATTAAAAGTGAAACGGAATATAAAAAAAATTGTAAGAAACAAGTAATACAATATCTAAAAAAAATAAATAATGACTTTCAAGATATTAAAATGATAACTCCATTAACCTTAAGAGAAAGGTAGTATATAACCTAGACTAAAAGAACAACTTGTCTTATACTTTCAAGAAAGTAAGTCTTTCCTTGCAAGGGAATCCCTTGATATGATGATCGAAATTCCTCAATGTTCCTTTTCTTGGAATCCCTTGATACGAATATATAATTATATTTCTACCTATCCTTGGTATCCATCGATCTGATATATTAGATTATCTATCTTCCTATCCACCAAATCCCTCGAAAAGTGCGATGATCAGATTCCTATTACAATGGAAATGTTTGTAAGGATACAACTTTACATGGTTTCCATATAACTACAAAACTATAAACAATTAAATATAGTAAGATCAATAAATTAATTATATTAAATCTTCAGAACTCTTGCATGATGAGAAAATACCATAATTAATTTTCAACAGCTCTAAACTCTTCGAATGACTGGGTATTTACCAGTATCTTCCGAATATATACATTTCTATATGATTTCTGCAACAAATTTGATAACTAGAACTTAATGGAACTCAATACCTCTATTATAACTAATTTCTCAATTTCATGTTGATTTAGACCATTACAGTCTAAAAGATATTACTTATACTAGAAATAAGCCTTTTGAATATGATTATAAAATTAATTCATCCTGATGAATGTTTTTCTAGGATTCATTATGATAACCATTATGAGTATCAATCTGATGTTAGTCGGTACTAGTATCAGTCTAATTGTAATGACTATTTCTTTAAGATAGTCGTGGAAAAAATTATAACATCAGGTATAGATAAAGGTGAGTATGATTAAATAGACACAAAGTCATTATAATAATTGTAATAAAGAATATATAGTTTATAATTGTAATATGTAATAACTTATTATATGTATGGTAAAAAATAATGTTTTCTAAAAAGACATCTTAAATAATTTAGACATAAAAGTTATTAAACATGTTTTGAAGTTGGTTTTTTATTTTCAAAAAAAATTTATTAGAAAACTAATAAGAAAACTTTCTTACTAAAAATTCTCTCCCTTTTTAGAAATAAAAATGCACAAGTATTAAATGACAAATAACATTAAAAAACATACAATCAATTTCATTCAAGAATATTATATTCAGAGTTATTCATTTAACCATAAATCCTTATGAGTTTATAAGTAATCTGAATATGATGGTGAGAATGTAGTTGAATATTATTAACTCCGCCTTATGATAACATCTTCCCCAAAAGATCGTATTCTCCCCCTTAATTCAACATTCCCCTATATAAACATTTTCTCCCCCTTTATACAAAAAAATTTCCACTAAATATTTTTCCAGTTATCGATAAAATTGTCCCCATTTATGATCTTGAAGAAGAAATTGGGAGAAAAATGAAGTTTCTAAAAAATTTAGATAAACAAAAATAAGAAACAAGATAATAAATTAATTAAGAGTCCACAAAATTATGAAAGAACATTCTTCCAATCGGAATTATAAAATATTTAGACAAATTTTAATTGGATGAAAAGATATTCATTAATATATTAAAAAAATAAAAAGTTTTACAACAAAATATACAATAAGAGTTCAAAAATAATTTCTACATTTCTCCATCATGGTTTTTGAAAAATAATTTATCTTTTTGAACTCATGTATATCCTTCTACAATATATTTTCCTTAACTTCTTAAATATGAACTTTTTCATTATGTTATTTGTTCAGATCCATGTGTCTGAAAACTTCATCTTCATCTAATTTGAGCCTGGATAAATCCAACTTTATATATCACATCTTACTTTTTAGATAATTTATTTCCGTAGTATTATTATCGATTCAATCTATAAAATATTCAAAAAAACATTACCCTTTATTCGATGTCTTTAGTAAAATAATTAAAATATTTAGTGGATTCATTAATAAGCTTCTTCAAATGATCAAAATTCTCATCTTATAATATGATATCAGCATCATCTTGATGAGGCTACTTTACCATTTGATTACATGAAATTCTATGAGATTGTATAAATTGTTGATACACAATCAATTAAGTGTCGAGATGAATAAAATTCTTATTTAACATCATGATCAATTAAAAATATTCATTATTATTTTCTTGAATGATCTTGAATTTAGGTTCAAGGGTTGGGAAACAAGGAATTATTCTTTCTAACCTCTTCCATGCTTTGATATTATAATCAAATCCTTCACAATATATGGTTCTAGATGAATCTAATTGATAAGGATGAATCTATGAAGGTTTGATTTATCATGTTTCGACTTCATATTTCTATTTTTTTCATTTTTCTTTCTATAAAACAGGTTTATCATATTTATTGGGAACTAAATTTTCATAAACATCCTTATTATTATATAATTCCATTATAGAAATATTGGTGTTTGTTTTATCATCATTTAATGTCTTTAAATTCTGATTTTCCTCATCATCCTTAAATAATGATTATGCTTCTCCTTAAAATTACACTTATTCTTCCAAACATTATAGATTATCTTCTCTATTGTTCTTAGAGGTTATTTCTGATAATGATGATGATAATGACTATGATTCTAATAAAGACTTTCTAGATTGAGATTTCTCATTTGCATCTTCTTCTCGATTCTCATCCTCTTTATTTTTATAATTTTCATTGTCTTCCTTTTCTACTACTTATTCAACTAACTCTTAAATTTCATAATATTCAATAAAATTTTCATATTTATTATTTCCTTCTTTATCATTACCATAATCCTATTTATCAACTGTAATTTCAAGATCCTGATCAAGTTGTTGGTCTATTCTTAAATATGTGTTTCTTTATTTGGGTTCTGATTTTTTTCTTGAACATCGAGTGTTGAATCATCATTAGTTAATTTTTTTTCCCTTTTTTAGCTATAGAACAAATTTGATCATATAAAAAAGAATATACATGAAATAATAACTTGGTATCTAGGTTAATTTGATCAATCTGGGAGTTTGGTAGAACAACATTCCCTAAATCTCTCTCAACTCCCTTCAATAAATTTTCACAAATTTGAGAATCTAAAAAATATATTGTTTTGTTTTATTTTCATTCCTTATTATCTATAAAATATTTGCAGCATGAGCTCTTAATAACTTAGGCTCATCAGGTTCAAGTCTAATATGTTGATCCCCTTATATCATATCTACTTTCTTCTTTATCCACTCATCATAAACGTCATAAAATAATTCCATTTCTTCTATTTGTTAGGTGCAGATGTCTCAAAATTCATTTCTTTATTTTTATCAAAATTCACATATTTTCTTAATGCTTCAGCTTTAGAATTATCATCATCGGGTTTCTCAACATAATTTTTAGTTATATCATCAAATACCAACTTCATTCTTTCCAACTTATCATCAATAGTATAGGTAAAAATTTCTCTCATAAAAATCAAATTTTTTCCCACTCAAAAAACATTTATTAATTCCACTACCATATTTCTTATTAATATAGGGAACATGATGATCATAGATTTTATTATAGAGAATTTTATATTATTAATTATAAGAATAAATGTTTTTATTAAGTCAATTATCCTCATATAGACTGGGTAATCCAATATGAAATCATATGAACCTTTCAAGGTATCGCAATCTCCATTCTTTGGTATGAGTAATCCTAACATCCTTAATGTGACTACATGTTTTTCCAGCGTAAGATGAGAATATTTTCTAATTTTATCAAATTTATCTAATAAGGAATCTTATAATTTTCTTTTATCAAACTAACCATGATTAACTAGTAGTCTATGATATGGAAAATGTTCTTCTCCCTTAAAAGACAATATCATAAAGTATGAATGTTTATTATAATTTATATTATATCCCTCTCCATACATAACATGAAAAATTTTATCCTTAATTACTTCCTTAAAAACATAATAGATTCATAAAACTCATGTATGGTATAAAGAAAAAGCAAACTGAAATATTTTTCAACTGTGTGAACACATATGGACTCCCAAACTTGGAATTATATAATCATCTAAAAATTGGAATTTCATTTATCAATTTAATACATTCCTATCAACCATTACATAAAGAATACCATATAAAAAATATTCCATAGTTTCCATCATACTAAGTCTGATGCCGAAGGATCAGATGAAACAGAAATTTATCTTATCGGTGAACTAAAAGGTATTAGTAAATAAAAGAGAATCTCTAGAGAAAACTAATATGGGATGGGTTTTTCCCTCATTATATAATAACTCAATGTGTTGGTTCAAATTACAAAATAAATACAATAGTTGAGAATAAGACCAATCTAATATGACAGATTATAGTGATTCGAAAGAATGTTTTATTAAAAAAATGAACTCTTGAGGTTTTAAATTTTTTATCATATTCAGAAATAAGAAAAAAAATTAAAAATTTTAATTAAATAAAAACTTATAAAACAATATTTATTACAAATAGAATGAAACAAATAATGTAATGAGATAGTAAAAAAATTAAAATGAATAGAGCAATAAATTTTAGAGTGAATAGTTTCATCGGTAAGAATAACGTATACTTTTTGGTTTTTATAAAGAAAATATATTATGATTTTTTTTATTAAAAATATCATTATTTTTTATAGAAAACATATTAAAAATATTTTTTGTAGAAATATAATTATGATTCTTTCATTTAATAGTACTATTTTAAATTGTTTTATTAAAAAAATTATTACAATGTTTTTTATTTTGAAAACATTGCAAGGAAATTGGAGCCTATAAATTTTGTAAAGTTTTCATAGTCTGAGAATATTTTTATTAATTTTGAGTCTAAAAATATTATAAATAAATATGGGTCTAGAAAACTCATTATTATAGAATTTCTAATAAAACTAAAGATTTTTTAAAAATAAATATTTATGAAAATAATTAATATATGTACCCACTATGAAAAGGAGAAACTTAATATATATATTTGGTTAAAAAATAAATATATATTAAATATCGTTTGACATTGATCATTCCTTGATTCTATTTAACATATTCAAATCTATCAAAAGGAATAGGTTTTTTAAAAATGGCAGCAAGTTGATCTAACATTCGGATGAATTATAAAATGATATGTCCTTTATGTATGTGATCTTGAAGAAAATATTGTCTTATGTATATGTTCTTAGAATGTGAGTGATGTTTTAGTTTTTTTATTAATAAATTTTCAATTTTTTTGTCATAAAGTTTTTGAGTTTTATTGAAAATAATTCCATAGTCTATGAGTGTGTGTTTCATCCACAACACTTGAGCACAATAACTTCTATATACAACTTATTCGGCTAAAAAATGAGAAATTCATACTATTTTTTGTTTCTTAATAGGGAAAGAAACTAATTAATCTCCTAAGGAATTACATTTTTTGGATGTTCTTTTAATATCAATTCTAAAGCCACTAACGTCTATATCCGAATAAAGTTTTAGTTTAAAAGCATTTCCATACAA
Source organism: Viscum album (assembly GCA_963277665.1). Taxonomy (NCBI): domain Eukaryota; kingdom Viridiplantae; phylum Streptophyta; class Magnoliopsida; order Santalales; family Viscaceae; genus Viscum; species Viscum album. The sequence continues at coordinate 838,433,957 of OY728166.1, read as the reverse complement.
ATATAAAAGTCATAAATCCATATTTCAATTAAGATAATGAAAAAAATTACATATTTTAAATTTATTTAATTTTTATTTTCTTGATACCGTGTGCATAAGCATATGGAAAACATTAAATCTGGATGACTAGTGGTTAAGTAATGTAAACTTCATAGCATACCATTAAAATTAATTGGATCAACTATCTACCCAAACTCATAAAGATCAATGGTATTTGAGGTTCCAATGGGAGTACTAATAAATTTAAAATTTAAGTATCCAATTTTCTTAATAATATATTATATAGAATTATATTGAGATATAAATTTTTCTTCTAGTTTCTGGGAAATTGGAAAAGTAATAAAATATGTTAACTCACCCATCATACTCATTTCAAACTCATATTTCAAAATATCCTCAAAATATGAATCTCTATGTGAATATAGTGATTCATTAAAGGCGGTGACTACCCCTACGGCGGGTGAACCCTAGTTCCCCATGGAGGTGATGGCCATTGTGGCAGTCCCTCCACCATTTTCTGGGGAGGGAGCCTCGTTTCCCACCAAAGGAGATTCTTCCTCCTTCATCCCATTCTCGAACCCTGACTTTCTTCCACCGTTTCCTCCTGTCTTTCTATACCCGAAGGTTTTGGAGCTATTCATTAGGTTTCCAAATCGTCATTTATCGACTACGGAGTTCTCAGCCTTTTCGGATTTGTTGAAACACACCCTGGTTTCTAGGTTTCATGGATGTCGTCCTTCGGTTGATTCATTCGATAGGCATGTCTTTGATGCTTGGGGTTTACAGGACAGGGCGACGGTGGGCCTCCTAGATAATCGACAGATCATGGTTTTTTTTGCTTCTAAGTCAGATCTAATCAAATCCCGGGAAAATGCACTACGTTTCTTCAATGGGTTTAGATTTTACCTACTTTTTTGGACCTTTGATTTTCATATGAAGCGAGATCCTTCTACAATAGCGATTTGGGTAAGCTTCCCAAATCTTCCACTTCTATTCCAAAATCCATCTGTTACGCGCATGTTAGGGAATCTAATAGGTAGATATCTATGTTTGTATAGCCACACGGAGGCACTATGTAACCCAATTAATCCACGTATCTGTGTGGAAATGGATATGTCAAAGGATCCTTTTGAGTATGTGTGGGTCACTGTGGGTGAAGAGTATAGGTGTAAACAGCGAGTGGTCTATGAATCATGGACTGATTTTTGCTCTAGTTGCAAGCGGTTGGGGAATACACTAGGATACTGTCATAAGAAACTTCGGGGGAAGAATATGAGAAGGGTATTTGTTTAGAGGCAGGAGGAGGAGTGCCTGGTTGAGGTAGAGGGAGCGTTGTAGAGATCTTCTCCTTTGTTTGCTAGCAAGGGGAAGGAAGTTGCTTATGGTAACCTATGTAGGGGGGAGGTACAAGTTGGTAGTGATTAAGGAAATGGAGTCCTAGTTATGGAATAAGAGTCTAGTATGAGGGAGGAAGGTTTGTTTCAGTAGGATTCGGATGGTGGAGAAAACCAGGTGGTTGGTGGCAGTAGGGAGGAAAAGGGGTGGGATGGCGCGGGGGCTTTGGAGCAGATTTCCACCGTGTTGGAAGAGTTGGGAGAGGCAACGGCTATTTTGATGGCCCAAAAAGATAGTGGGAGGGACGAAGGCTCGATTCAGCTTGATGTAGTAGGTGTGGAGATCATGGTTCGGTTGGCGGATGGTGAGGATGACTTACCACTTCAGGGTGCAGGTTCGGGCAGTAGTGAATCAAGGAGGTGATTGCTGGGTCAATATTCAACAAAGGTTTATCTTGACAGCCATGGGAAGACCCCTATACTCCTAGGCAATAGTTCTAAAGGATTGGTTGAGGAGGATTTAGGTACCGCTCAGGATATTCCACTTGACCCGGAGGGAGGGTATATGAATTCATGTAATGGGGATGAACCTAATCACTTGGCAATTGAAACACCAATCCAGGAAAATAGAAGTCATTCAAGGAGGAGGAGAAGGAGGGACTACTCATCCTTGCCTCCTTTCCCTTTGGAGACTAGATTGTCTAGGAAGACAAATGCTAAAAAGGAGTCCTTGGAGGAGGTGGGAACACAGAAAACAAGGGGCCAGGGTGGGCAACCATTGGATTTATTGATTAGTAGTGAGGAGGAGGTGATCGAGCCGGTGTTATTTCTCAATGCTGCAGTGGAAGGGAGAGAACACAAGGACTGCTCCTTTTTACCGAAGCCTGTGGAAACATGGTCAGGTAAAAAATCTAATCTATGTGAGAAATAAATGACATCTTCCATGGTTGTCATGTAGGAGGATTCTCAGGTTCTGGTCAAGGAGAATAACAATGAAATGGGAAGAGCTACTAAAACGAAAAAGAACATAAAAGAACTTATCATTTGCTCCAAAGAGGACATGGTAGAGGAATTTATGTATGTTAACATCCCACAAGAAGAGGTTGATATGATGGGAAGATCTATCAGAGTGGAGGTCAACAGGGAGCCGGCTAAGTGCATTAACAAACAGGATTTGATCCTGATGAGAGGATTCAATGATCGAAAAATCAGAAAAGAAGAATATATCCGAACATGGGACAAAATGGTGGACAGATTTGAAGATGTTATTAGGGAAGATCTTGATGCTAAGGTATGGCTAATGAATTGGAATCCTTATAGGTAGGAAATCACTAATAGGCTAAGGCTATTTTTTGGTAACTTTTCTTTTTCTTATGAGGCTTTCCCTCCAGACTGATTTGGTTTGTCTCTCACTTTGCCTTTAAAGTACTTTGGTGGGACTTTTGGGTTGTCTTTGGGTTAGGGTGATAATGGCACATGATATGTTCATCTTCATTCTGGTTTTCTATGATGTCCTCGGGGGTGGATCCTGGGGGTCCATTCCATCGCTTGAAGTCTGGGTGAATTCCTTTGGAGTTTGCCAATGGGAGGATTTGGGTCGGTGTTGATGGTCGCGTCGGGGGATGCTCAAGGTAATCATGGGTGGGTTTAGCTATCCTCTATGATGTTCTTATGCCCTGGTTCGTGGTTTCTTGAACATAGTTAGTGGTTTTTGGTGTTTGTTTGTTTTGGTGAAAGTGGTTGTACTGGACTCATGTAGTAGGGTACCGAGAACCCATAAACCGGCTTTTGAAAATGAAAAAAAAATTACTAGCTAAAATATCCTCAATAGAATGTATTAAATATTATTAAGATGATCCTAATATAATTTCAAAAACAAAAATTTGAAAAATCATAATATTTTTATTAACTTCTTTTATAAAAAGAGTGGGATATGCAATTTCCTTAAGAAAATTGTTTTGTAACCAAAATTTTGTTACTTTATCATACTAATCTATGGGGGCTTATTTAAGTCCATATAAAGCTCCGTTATGTTTATAAACATATTTATGATGTTTTATATTTTCAAAACAAGGGTTTCATCCACATAAAATTTCTCTTGAAAATATCCATTAATAAAATTACACTTCAAATCCATTTGAAAAATATTGAAATTAGCTAATTCTATAAGGTCTAGAAGAATATGACTAGATTAATTTATAGCTATTGGGTCATAAGTTTCTTCATATACTATGCCTTCTTATTTATTATTACTATTAACAATAATTCTATATTTATTTCTAACAATTATTCTATTTTCTTCACATTATCTTCCAAAAACCCATTTTAATCTAATTATATACGTTACATGAGGTCATTCAACTAATGTCCAAATGTTATTCCTCTAAAATTCAATGAACTCATATTTTATTATGTTTATCTAATCCTCATTATTTAAAACCTCGTTGGTATTATTAGTTTCAAATTGATATTTGAAATTAATATATTCAATTTCATTCCATAAGTAGCTTCTAGTCATAACTAGTTGATCAAAATATCTAATGATACTATCACTTGGATGATTCCTAAGAAAAAATTGTCTTAATGGGTTTTAAAAAGTATATTATTCAACAAAAGGTAGAAAATGTTCTAGATAAATAACATCTGAAACAATTTCTTGAGTTACATCCTTATAAGAATAAATTTCAAAACCTGATAGAAAATTAGTTTTAGAAATCACACCTGAAGATATTAGTTGATTTTTTTTGAAAACCAAAGGGTTGGTTTTATCAAACTCAACATGTAATTATTACTAAATACTATAATAAATTTTAATAAAAACTATAAGTTTTTTATTAGTAGTGTAATAAACTAAAAAAATATTCCTTCATCAGATTTTGGTGAAAATTTATGTAAGTAATCTTTCATATTTCATATGTATGATTCGAATCTGAAAACATTGAAATAAGAAACTTTTGGTTTTCTTCCTATCCACAACTCATAATTGGTTTTATTAATAAAAGTACTAATTAAAAGTCAATTTATCATAAAGCATACAATACTAACCACTTCAACCCAAATATTTTTTATAATTATTATTCACTCGACATGGTTCTTGTTATTTCTTGAAGAATTCTATTTCTTCTTTCAACAGAACAATTTTTATCAAGGATTGTAAGTTCTAAAAGGTTATGTTCAATTTTGTTATTACTACCAAAAGTTTCAAAATAATAATTTATAAATTCAACACCATGATCAATATGAATAGTTAACAAGGGATGTTTTCTTTATTTTTAACTTTGGCTTCAACAATTTTAAAATAAAAAAGGCATTATATTTCTTTATAAGAAAATAAACCCATGTATATCTACTGCAATCATAAAAAATGACATATAAATAGTATTTCACAATAATACTCTTATTTTTTGTAGGACCAAATAAATACATGGGAACTAAATATAAATCATAATAATTTGATACTTCACTAATATATTTAAAATTTTACTTGTTTTTTTTACCGCGTTGACAAGATTTAGAAGCATTTGAGTAATCAAACCGAAGTTCTAGTAGATCCTTAGAAAGTATTTTCTTAGTTAACATTGATAGGTTTTCATGGTTTTAGTGTCTTATCCTTATATACCAAAATGATTATTGATATTATATTACATAAGGGATATGTAATTCATGGATCATAAGGTCTTTTAAGATTTGTGTATTAACATTCTCATACTAATAAGAAGAAAAAAATACATCCGTAGAATTATGTACTAAGAATTTATCATTCCTATTGTTTTTAAGGTATCATTCATCAAAAAAATGAATTATTATTTTGTTTTTGGGATTAATACTTTATAAAAAGGTATTTGAAATTAAGCCTTCACTCGGAAGAATGATATTACTTATACCGATAACCTCTTCTTTATCATTATGTCCAAAATTATCTTTTACACCATTATCTTATGATAATTTCAAAATAATATTTGTTACCATTCATATTACTTGACCAGCCACTATACATGTACCATGTATTCTTATTTTAGTTACTTTTATCATTTTCTAGAAAACAAAAACATTATATTTTTAGAACACAAACCTTCTCAGGTCAGACATTTATAGTAAACAAAATCTTGGGTAACCACATACAACTGATTTTATTTTAAGAATATGCTATTGATTTTAAAAATATTCTTTATAAAAATATAAGGATTTAATTTTATTTAAGTAGCAATTATTTTTCTAATGGACACCAATTTGAACATTGTACAAAAATGGGTACTTATTGTAACAAAACAAATGTTAACAATACTAGTTTTTTATAAATATAAACCATTCCAAAACCATTACCATGAGGAAATATTTTTTTATACATTTTATCACAATATTCATTTCCTATGGTAAAGTTAGATAAAAGATTTCTAAAACTAGATATTATCAATTTTAGTTTTATATCTATATCATTACTCTTATTAATATTAGTTTTAGAATTGAGTATAGTTTTTAGAAATCTTTCTCAAAAATTTATTTTTAATAATCTTTAGAAATATTTTCCCTATCATAAATAGTATCATCAAGATCATTTGAAAGATCTGATATTTCTTTTTTCAAAACATATATCCTTGATTTAACTTTAGCATGTTTTGTTTTAACGTAATAATGTTTTTAAAAAAAATTACAATTCTTGTTTTCAAGAAATTTAGAAAAATGATAATCTTCATCATAAGTAGGAAGAGAATTATTTTAGCTGGATGAGGAAGATTCTCCATCTGAAGATGTTAAATTTTTATCAACAGGATTGTTTTCACTCAAATACATATTGGTAATGTTTCCAGCAGTTCATACATTATCAATTATATTACGATTATAATGGGGTATGTCAGAAAAATCACCCCAGATCCTATATTCAGAACATTCATTATCTAATGAACTCATAAAGTAATCACCTCCACTATAAATAAAGGTGTCAGTTTCTTTCATAACATTATTTTCAGGATATTTGTAACATTTATTATCATTTCATTATTAATTCTTATCTTTTCTATCTTTCCTTTTCAACTTTGGACAGTCTGGTCTAATGTGTCTAGCTCTCTTTTATTCATAACATCTAACTTTATATTTCATATCATTGCTACCCTTATTACGTTTTTTATAACAATATTGAAAATCATTATTTCCAATAATCTTTTTTATCCTTCTAGTGAATTTTATTAATTCATTTTATGAATGATTTGAAACACTGGATTCAGATTGAATAAAAAATTTATTCTTTCTAGAAGACTTAAAATCTATTTTATGGAGTTTGGGATTTATTAGGAATAATAGTTTGGGTGAATGTAAAACCTCTATTTTTTTCTTTTTCTCAGCATCTTTTTCCAGCCTACCCTTAAACTACATAAGGGTTCCAATAAAATCATAAAGTGTAAGATTTTCTATATTTATATTCTCATAACCATATTTATCTTAGATTATCATTAATTAGTAATGATATCAATAATTTACTCAATAAAAATCTCATCATCAAAACCTTTCTCACCAATATCTTGTAAACAATTAATAATAGTCATGAACCACTCATTCATCTTGGAAACTGAATCTCTAGGAAGGAAATTTAATGTTTCACGGTCTTCTCTTGACATAGATCTCCTAGTTTCAAAACCCTTATATGTTTCTAAATGTCTGACTTCTATCCTTTTTTAGATACTATTAGAATATGAACATGATGATATTTGACAATATATGCTTCTTTTCATTGTACATAATAATTTATTCCTTACTCTATAGATTAATTAATATTCCCCCTCATATTGATATGTAAAATTTGTAAAATCCTAATCAGTTATATAATATTCTCAAGTCAACATATCAAAATTATCAACCCCATTATTGAACACAAAATCCTTCATCCAATCCCTCCAGTACTCATAGTCAGCACCATAAATTATATGTGGTTTGTTAGGATTGAAATTTTCCATGGATCTGAAAATTATTCCTACCAACATTAAAACAAAATAAATTCTTCTCCCACAATAAAAATTAATGTAAACAATGTTTTATAAATATAAATTAAAAAAACATGCAATAGATAAAATAAGTAAAAAAACACTATGATGTCAATTGATTGATCAGTATAAAAAAATATACTAATTAGGATTATAATAATATGATTATAATTGAAAAAATATAATAGGGTGAGTGAATTTTACTTTTAAAAACATAGTTTAAAATAATTAAACTAAATAAATTCTAAGACTCTTTAAGTTTATTTATTGGACTTGGACCTTAGTCTGATCACATATTCATAATCAGAAACAATTGGATCAAAAAAATAAATAAATCATTATCATTATGGATCCAATTTATCAGATTAAAAGAATATTAAACTTAAGGGATGTTATTGATTCAAATGTATGAGTATTATCATAATCATATTAATATAGATAATACAAAAAAAATGAAATATGAATAAAATGTTTCACCTTCTATTAATAGTGAATTGGAATGTAAAAACTTATAAGAAACAAGTAATAAAATAGATAAAAAAATAAATAATTACTTAGATCTCTTAAAATTATTTCTATTTAAACATTAAGAGAATGTTTGTCTATAACCTATACTAAAGGAAATCATTTCTTTATAATTTCAATAACGTTTGTCTTCCCTTTCCATGTAATCACCCAATATGATGATCAAAATGGAATGGTCTTCCTATAATCAAATGAACTTGGTTCAATGATATAGTTATCTATTTACCTTGCCCTAGTATCCCTTCATATGATGGATTAGATTCTATGTCTTCTTATTCCCAAAATCCCTTGATCAATATAAATATCTGAAGCAAATTACAATAAAAAATTTCATAAGGAGACAATCATAAAAGGTTTCCTTATAACTACAAAACTTTAAACAATTAAAAATAATAATAATAAGACTTTCATGCTATGAAATCATCAGATCTCTTAAAAATGAGAAAATGAAAAAAAAAATGAATTTTCAAAAGCTCCGGGATCTAAAAATGACTTGTCAATTATATGTATCTTCCTGAATATCATATTAACCTCAAAAATGTTATATTTCTCCAAGATTTCTACAATATCTTTGACACCTAGAACTTAGTGAATCTATTATAGTTTATTTCATCATGTCGTATTGTTTTACACCATTATATTTTAAAATATAATCCTTACATTAGAAATAAGCTTTCCAAATATGATAATATACTTTATTTCGGTATAATGAGTTTCATTATGACTTTCATTACTATAACCTTAATGAGTATATTTCTAATGTATATTAATACAGGTATAAGTTCCATTATATGGAAATTTTAATTATGATATTCATAACAGAGAGTCTAACTTTTGCTATCGATAAATGTAAGTCTGAATAATCGTACACAAACTCATTATGTTAATCTAAATGAAGAATATAATTTTTATAATAATAATACCTAATAACTTATTATATTAATGGGAAAATATAATGTTCTCTACAAAAACATCTAAAACACTTTGGATAAAAATGTTAATAAAAATGTTTTAAGAAAGAGTTTTTTATTTCTAAAAGAAAAGTAATGGAAAAGTATTAAGCAAAACTTACGAATCAAAAATTAAGACAAATCGTACATTAAAACCTATTCATTTTTCATATGAGGACTAGTGAAGAAGAAATCAATCAAAAAAGAAAAATATTCTACCATATATAGTCCTAAATTTACATAGATCATATGTATTAAATTAATGAGATATATGTTTCTAAAAGTAAATAGTCTTTTGATTTTCAAATGAAGTGAAAAATAATATGTGTTTATTTAATACACAAATTCCATTTATTTAATGTGTTTGAATATAGTTTTCATCATTATAAATAGTATTTGGACAATAATTTAGTTTTTCAAGAGTATATTCTATCATATACCCTTCAATAGAATGGTGTATCTGGGAGTAAGAATAAATTTTTTATTTAGAATTTATTGACTCAAGTTAGAGGAAAATGGTGCTTCTTATTTAATTCTCCAATAAGTCTTTCTAGAAAAAATTCCCAATAAATAATATTTAATGTATGATATGAAGTCTTATGGGGTCTTTATATAATTTTTTATAATTAAATCACAAGTCCAAAGTATTTTAGGGTTCTATGAAGCCCTAGAATCATTAATGTGAATATTACCAATATAATCAAATTTATGTAAATATATATGAACTTGATTTTCCATTAATATATCAAAAATTATAGGTTATGTCACTTCTATAATAAGGAATTGAGAAAAAATTATTGGCACCAAACAATCCACCAAGACCTTACATGGGTTTGTAGTAAGTTGAGTATGCCACACTAAACCTACCTCTAATAGTTAAATAACCACTGAATAACATTGAGTATGCATAAGAAGTGATGGGATACCCTGGAATAATAAAATTTTACATAAAAAAAATCTCAAAAAAACATATTAATATAGGATAGATAAATAAAACCTAATGAAATATAAAATTCAAGTAAAAATGATAAGACTAACAATGTAATAACTAATTAATAATTAATAATGTATTGGGAGAAAAAAATACCAATAATTCAAAAATAAAAAACCTATTATGATTTATGATAAGTTATGTCCATAAGGAATTTTTTTTATAGATAAAAAATATGAATAAACTATCACATCTGGATACAACTACCCTCCACTAACAATATTCCTAATAAATTCATCAAACTTTTCACATAATCTATATAAGATAGGAAATATGCATGATAAATACAGATAAAGTTGTGGATATATATATATATATCCAATAGGTCTCCTTGAATAATAAAAAGATAAGATAAGATGAATGGGAAACTAAAAACCACTATAGTAACAGGGTAAGAGAATATGAAGACCCATATATTTTTAAAGGAGAGAAATGGAGTCAATAAAGTGATTCCAAATCAATATAAACCAACTATATAATATTCATCTAAGTTTAAATATTAATAATTCAAATAACCCAACATCATTACAGAAGTCACCTCTTATAATATATTGTTGGGTATCCACACTTTTCCATAGGGTAACTATCAGAAGAGTGAGTAACCAACACTATTGGAGGACCCAGGCCTGGCTAGATCTATTTAGATGATGGAGTACCCAAATCTATTGATATAGGAACCATGCTCCATGATTTTGTGTGATCCAAACAATATTTTTTGTAAATAATAGAAATATGTTGTCATAAAAAATTTATCATGGGATTTACTAATCTCATGTGTACTTCAATCATAAAGAGTGATCCCCTTCATTCGACATTAGAGGATAAACATATTAAACCACTGACCTAATCTTTCATATCACCTATGATTATAATGAGAAGTACACTATCACATTTAAAATGAAAAAAATATAGATGGACTACTCATGTTCTAATAACTGAGCTCAAACAAAGGATAAATGAAAACATTCTAAGGCTTAAAAAGAAAATTACATGTATTATAGGGGTGAATATATTGTAGCCCATCACCTAATATTTGGTTGTGTACTTACACCCTCATGGATAGAATTGGTGGACATATATGGAATATGTGACTGGATATGTTACATTGAATATATTGTTGAATCTTGAGTCATGTAGTAGATAAAGTTTATAGCATGTTCTGATAGGGTACACATTGTGTAGGCCTAGAAAAGTTTCTGGGTGTGTATCCTGGATACATGGGACATATCCATCCAATAATACATGACATGTTCATAATAGTACATGGTTTGTGAAGTATCTGAGATACAAAACATAATATCAAGCGTTAAAAAGTTACTCTAAGTTATTCATTCGTAGACTACATGATATGTGACACTATATCAAATGAAATGTGAATATTATTCTTTCATATGCCCAAAACCCTAGAGGGAGGTATATAATGTTGGTTATAAGGACTACATTTAATGTAATTAATGAATCCAAACCCAAAAAACCTAGATGATGTGGAATCATTCCATGTTATCATTTCTCATCTCTGTTTTAAATTGAATCATTACTAGAGGCCTCATCCATCACTTACATGCCTCCAATAATCACATTATAAACATCCTGTACATTGAAAAATATTTTAATCACTTCACAATCAACCATGATGTTGTGTTATCATGGAAAATAGACCCACAAAACCCAAATAATCATGAATCATACTCTTGTCGGCATTCTATATCATGTTTGGAACTAAATCACAAAAAGGTATCATCCATAATTTCTATACCAATCATTGTTTTTTTCAATCCTTTACTAGAACCAATTTAAAAAATCATTCATTATCATTGATTTCATTCTAAAATCCATGGTTTATAATCTAGGATTCTATTTATTCATTGATATAGGACAAGTTCCATCAAACCACTCACCATGGTGATGGATAAAATAGAATATGAAATACATGAGTAAACAATAGAGGGGGAAAGAAGGGTTTGATTCCTGGTATAATTTCATTGTCACCAATTTTTTTGAATGAGATTTCAATAATGAAGAATATAGATAAAAAATAAATATCCAATAAGACTAATAATAATATATGTATATAAATTATAGGCTCATGATTTTGGAATATAATAATCAATAATAAATCTCTATAGATTAGGATAATCAAATAATAGTGTAGGAAAAATTAAATAGAATGCATTAACACTTGTCTTTATCACTCATTAGAAAAGATCATATTAGTGTTAGGATCCATAAGAGATTACTCAAAAAACACATTCACGAGAATCCTTGGATAATTTATTATCAACCCAACATACTCACTCTCTATATTTGTTTTTCTATGAGTATCCCTTATTATAGAGGTTATGGATGATTAAATATTTAATTTAATTATTATAAAAATACTAATTAATCAATAAATTAATTAAATTAACTAACTCAAATGATGATCCAATCACGGGAACCTTGGGTGATAAAAAATAATATACTACTACTAGTGTAAACCCCCTATTTCAGTTACAACTGATGTGCCATTTTTTATCCATGACTCCATTTAAGATCATATGGGAATTTTACACAAAGACACACATGGAGTAGAAATAATATATCATCATTTGGTTAAGTGATTATAAATACTTTGATGTTAATTTTTTATTAGATCTAAAAATATTATATAAAATACAATAAGGGTTTAAAGTACAAAAAATATCAGTTTTTAAAACCTCCCCAACATCATTGATTTTCATCACAAATTGTATGATCTACTAAAAATCATGATATTACTAATATTATATCCAACTTTTGTTCTCCCAAGAGTTTTTTCATATTTCTAAAAAACACATAGTAGTTGTATAACCACTCCTTAAAGATTCCTCTCCCACTGATCCTTCATCACAATTAGGTACTCCATCAAGGTATACCTATCCACAAAGTTCATATATCCCCAATTTATAATGTTTGATTTATTTTACACACATATTCATAGATGTGATATGTGGAATGAATTTTGTTATTTATCTAACTATTGTGGAATGAATAAACAATAAGAATCAATAGTAACTATGTATGGAATTTGAAATGGTCTGATGACCGTAGTGACAAATTACTCCCCCAACCAAGCCATAGAAATCCATATTTTAGTGCGACTTTTAAAAATTCAAGATCTAAATCCACGAACCCCAAGGGGTACTATATTTAGTCCTTGTAGTACTTCTAATGTCTCTGAGATATCCACATTATCTTCTGTCTCATCAACTCTATCACCACCATCAACTATACTATATTTAATCCCTTCAATATTTTCTCTTAAACCACTATGTAGTATAGGGGTGATCAGCACAGTCACCCATATAGATATTTGAAAGGTTTAATTCCAACTGTAAAATGTTAGGTATTGTTATACAAAAAATCCACTAAAGATATGTGATCCTCCCAATTTCCTCCATAATATATCGTAAAATCCCTTAATTTATCGAGAATAACCTAAATGGTTCACTCTTTATAAAAAACAGTCTAAGGATTGAATTTTTTCCTCATATGTATTTGATCCTTGAACTACTTCTAAATTATACTCTATAATTAGTATATAAATTGAGATTCTCTATTGGAAATTAGAATGATGTATAAAGACCCGCAAATTTCAAGGAAATTTTTTTCTTAATTTTCTTTGGAATTTTACAAGAGCGCAGCTTCAGACGGCACCTGATTCCGAGGCCCGGTGTGCCCGGAATCAATTTCCGAAGTTTGGCTCGGGTACGTTCAGTGAACGGACGAGCGGGTTTTTCTATCTTTTGAACCGGTGCCCGGAATCAAATTCTGAGGGCACCGATGAAATCGTAGCGCCGGTATTTGCTTAGAAACGCCTCTTCCGGAGTTGTGTTTGCTCAACCGTGGTTTTTAAAATTTTGGGCTTTAAGTCGGAAATAAAATAAAAGTTTGTGCGACAACTTTATTTTATTTCACTTAAGCTGCTTGGAAGCCGCTTGGAAGCCACTTGAACTGAGTTAAAGCGGATAGGGTGCTATCCGGAAATATCCTACCCCTTGTTAGGATATTTGTGCGGTGGGGCCCGCACGAGCCCCGCCGTTTCTTTCGCTAAGTAACGCACCCGCGAAAACCCGTCAAAGTAACTGAAAAGTCAACCGACGCGTTTTCTTTAATTTCTTAACAGACCATTTAATTGGGCGGTTTATTTCGTGAATTAAATGGGCTGTTTCATTCGTTGAATTAATTCAACGAATTTAATGGGTCGTTACTTACGCGTTTTGTGTTTGTTGGCAAAATAATAAAATAGACAAACTTGTCTATTTTGGAGGATTGCTTTTGTTGTGCAATTCCCCTGAGCCTCCACCCTCTCCGCGAAGAACGCGAAGAACGCGAAGAATGCGAAGAACGCCGGCGACCGGAATTCGACGACGCACACCGTGATCTGCGACGTCGACGAGCTCTACCCGCGACGTTCTTCGGCAACGCCTCTTCTTCCGCGGCCGATCCTCGTTCGGCAACTAAGGTGAGAAACGGATCGTTTAATTCTCCTTTTTTTTATTTCAATAACAACAGATTTAATTAATTAAATCCGTTTGTTCTAGATCCGGAGATCGTCGGCACGACGCTTTTCCCGCGGTGCGACGAATGTCTCTTCCGCGAACGACGTGATGATCCCCTCCTTTCGCGACGAGCGATTCCGCGACGACCTCACGTTCGACGGCAACTTCGAGGTAAGGGTTGTTGGAATATTTTAATTTTACTTCCCATGTTTATTCTTTTAAAATAAACCCGATCACGGAACAATTTTAATTTATTTAAAATTGTTGATTGGTTATATCTTTTTCTCCCGTTGTTTATGACTAACGCGGAGGGTGCGGATATAACGAACAAGACCCGGCAAACCTCCGCCGATCTTTTGTTGTGCGGATTTGGCGGACGACGATGAACCGTGCGGCAAGGGCGATCCGTTGATTCCGCAGTGAAGATCGGCCCCCGGGAGGAGCAATGGCGCAGACGGGAGGCAAAACGGGCCACCGGAGCAACTCCGGCGGCCCGCGGAAGGCGGCGGCGCCCGGCGCGCTGCCGGGAATTCCGCCGCGGCCGAGCCGCGGCGGCGGCGAACCGCCGGACCGCGTCCGCGGTCCGGCCACCCAGCACGCGGCCCGCGCGGGCCGCGTTCCTCCAAGCCGCGGGTCAAACCCGCGGCAGTTTCTTCGGCCGCTCGGCCGAAGCCGAGCCGGCCGGTCCGGTCGGCCGGGCCGCGCCCAGGCCGGACCGGACCCGGCCTAGCCGGGTCGGGCCGGGTCGGGCCGACCCGGTTCGGCCGACCCAGGGGGGGTTCGGGCCGGGTCGCCCCGGGCCCAGAACCCCGTTTTCGGGCCCTCTTCGGTCTTTTGCCCATATCTTGGGCCTGGGACCTCCGATTGACGAACCGTCAGCGTCTACGCGATCCTTGGATCGATACGGTCGTTTCGGTATATTACACTAAAGGTTTCTGAAGACTTTGGTTCGGCCGGGTTGGTTCGTACACGAAACCAACCGGGCCCTCGGAGCGGAAACGCTCATAACTTGAGCTACGGACGTCCGATCGACGTACCGTCAGCTGTGGTAGTTTCCTCTAAGTGAGACGGAACTTTTGGCATACTCCGCCCGAGGATCGGACACAGGCAGAGTACGGTCGGGTTGGTTTTGCCCTAAAAACCAACCGGGCCCCTGGGACGAAAATGCCAATAACTCTCAGACCGGGCGTCCGATTGACGCGCCGTCTGTTGCGTTGAGATCCTGTTGTCGATACGGAACTTTTGGATACATCAACTTCGGACTACGTGTCAGTTGATGTATCAGCCTCTCAGCTCGTGGAGCGGACCCTCCTAAACGAGCTCGCTGTGTGCGGGAACCCTAGCGCTGGCTGTGACTTCGACGACAGAGCAGAGATCCTCCGTGGACTGCGGCGACGGCAGAGCAGAGATCCTCCGTGGACTGCGGCGACGACTGTGCAGAGATCCTCAGTGGACTGCGTCGACTACTGTACTCAGCGATCCTACATGGATCAGTGCTACAGGTTCTGTGTGAGCCCGATCCTATGTGGGTCCTTACTACCGGTTCTGTGTGAGCCACTGCCTACAGGTTCTGTGTGAGCCTGATCCTGTGTGGGTCTTTTGCGGGGGTTAGTACCTATCGATCCTTCGTGGGTCCGACGACTTAGATGGATCAGTGATCATCTTTGACGTCATCTGAAAAAGTATACCTGGTTGAGCTGAATCTTATGTTACTCTCCTTCGTGGTTTGTGTTGAACTATCCTTTGTGGATTTACTGTTTACTCTCCTTGTGGATTTGAGTCTTGCTTTCCTGCGTGGATTGAGTTGTTCTTGAGCTCGTGAGCAGAGCTAGAATTGGGGACTTAGGTATATGTATGGGCATATACCTAAGTCGAGTCAGATGTTACTTCGTGATTGCATCTTTCTTTTGTGCTATATCCTTTGTGGATTTCGGGAGACCTTCGGGGGTCTCGGGGTCCTTACTGAGTAGCTTATACTCACCCCTGCACGGGCTATGCCCGCACCTTGTTGTGTTGGATGCAGACGACGGACAGCGCTGATCACGGTTGGGGCGTGGAGCAGGACGGTACCTGGAGGTGGACCACTGGGCGGGACGTGCTCGGAGCGGACGTGGGACCCGAGGAGCCTGGAGGCTATCTGTACCCACCCTTCAGGTGGGATTGCCAGTGGACGACACGAGGCCGCCGTCTTTTCTTCAGTTGTTGTTCTTTACTTTTTCAGTTGTACTTTCAGTTGGGCTTGTATTCCGGCCCCCTTTACTTTTCTGCACTTGTAGTTACTTTTCGCTTGCTGACTCTGTGGTGGTTGTTGCTTATAAAGGCAATGCCTTCCCTGTTTACCGGGATTTTACGCCTTGGTGCTAGTCGCCAGCCCCTGGCCTATGGAAGGCGGGCTTGGGGTAGTCACGGCACGGGCCCCGAGGTCGGGTCGTGACAAATTGGTATCAGAGGTGGTCGGTTCTACCGCAGACTCTGATCGTCTTTTCTTTCTATATGAAGCAATAGTGTTTAGTGTATTGAGTGTGGTTATCAGTTCAGGGAGCCCAGTGTTGGTGCGGCGGCCGACGTATCCGTACACCAGGACCCTGACTCCTGATTTCCGACTTAATGCATGAAAACATTGATTGCGTGTGTGTTTCAAGTTTTCTTCGTGATTACTTGTGTCAGCTCACCGGGTATACTGATCTGCTTTATGAAAGTCTCATGTTTTCCTTGTGATTACTTGTGCCAGCTCACCAGGTATACTGTTCTGACTGTGGTGCTCTTGTTCTCCTTTTCAGGATGGCCCCGCGACGACAGCCAGCTAGGGTTCCGAGTGTAGGGCGTGACGGCAGCCCACCGAGCGACGAGGCCTCGGTGCAGGGCCCTTTGCCAGCAGTGGCACCGGCGGTAGCTTTACCCGCCGAGCCACCGATGCTACCAGTACCAGACGCTGACGATGCACGTCGCCTCAGGGCACTGCATGAGTTTCAGAGCCAGCGACCGCCCAGGTTTCGCGGTGAGGCGGACCCCCAGGCCGCCGAGGACTGGCTAGAGGCGGTGGTACAGATCTTTAGGCTAGTGAGGACACCAGCGGATCTCATGGTGATTCTCGCGGCGAGCCTCCTGCAGGCGGCGGCAGGACGATGGTGGAGCTTGATGCTCCAGGTTCATGATGAGGCATCCTTGCTCTGGACGGACTTCGAGAGCCTCTTCCGCTCTGAGTTCGTCCCGGCCACCCTCAGAGCGGTGCGCATCCAGGAGCTTCTCCAGCTGCGCCAGGGCAGCATGACAGTCGCTCAGTACGCGGAGAGGTTCACTGACCTATCTCGCTACTCGACCGACATGGTACGGGACCCCTTCTTCCGGGCCCGGACCTTCGAGCAGGGCTTGTGGCAGGAGATTCGGGCGTCGCTGATCTCCCTCAGCATTCCGACCCAGGCGGGAGTGCTGGAGCGAGCCCTCCTGATCGAGAGCTTCCTGGCAGAGCCTTCTTCAGCGGCGAGACCTAGCGCAGGGCGGCAGGTAGCTGAGTCTTCGGCAGCAGGTAGCCGACGGATGACTCTCGGGTCCAGGCAGACCAGACCCCCATGCAGACGGCCTCAGGACACCGGCTCAGCAGTGCGGGGCACACAGCGGAGTGCCAGCCTTCCGAGAGGCAGGCTGTGCTACTCCTGCGGCGGGCAGGGTCACATGGCTCGTGACTGCCCGACTCGCCGATCAGAGGAGCAGCAGACGGTGGAGGGGCCACCCAGGCAGAGGCAGAGGGTCGACCGTGGCGGTCTGCAGGGAGGAGGCGGACGAGGCAGAGGAGCTGGCCGAGCAGCGGGTGGTGGCCGACGCTTCCAGGCTCTACCCCCACCACCACCAGGAGGGCCACCTCGACCACAGGGAGCTGGTGGGCAGGGACAGGCCCAGCTCCAGGCAATGGAGGCCTACGACCCCGACATGCTAGATATGATTCGAGGTACGATCTGTGTTTATTCCACCCTTGCTGCAGTACTTATAGACACAGGAGCGAGTCACTCTTTCATAACCTCTGCCCTTGTTCGGAGCTCGGAGATTCCGACTGAGCCGTTGGCTCGATCCTTACGGCTAGAGACTCCTACGGGAGCAGACTCGACGATTACGCACTGGTGCCGGCAGTGTGAGCTTACTCTAGGAGGCGAGAGCTTCGGCTGGGATCTCCTTGTAGCGGCGTCGAGGCCTTACGACGTCATCTTGGGCATGGATTGGCTATCCACAGTTCATGCCCAGATCGACTGTTTTAGGTGCAAGGTGCGATGTGTTCGTACCGATGGGAGCAGGTTTACCTTCACCGGCGAGAAGGGAACCTTTGCAGCACAGGATGGACTTCCGCGGAGGAGAGTGCAGCCCATCTCTCATCAGTTGGCTAGCCTCATCCTAGGAGCAGTGGACGTGCGGAGTCCAGTTTTTCCTGCAGTGGTGGACCAGTACGTGGACGTCTTTCCCGACGACGTTCCAGGGCTACCTCCTCGTAGAGAGGTAGACTTTTACATCGACTTGTACCCCGGGACAGCCCCGATATCTACTCCAGCATATCGGATGGCCCCCGCCGAGCTTTGGGAGCTGCGGGTACAGTTGGAGGACTTGCAGAGCAAGGGGTTTATCCGACCCAGTGTTTCACCCTGGGCTTCCCCGATTTTGTTCGCCAAGAAGGCGGACGGGAGCTTGCAACTGTGTGTCGACTATCGTCGCCTGAACCAGGTGACAGTGAGGAACAAGTATCCACTGCCACGGATTGATGACCTCTTCGATCAGCTCAAGGGAGCGCGGTGGTTCTCGAAGATAGACCTCCGGTCAGGCTATCATCAGCTCAGAGTTCGAGACGAGGACGTGCAGAAGACGGCCTTCAGGTGTCGGTATGGCCATTATGAGTTCTTGGTTATGCCGTTCGGCGTAACCAATGCTCCAGCAGTGTTCATGAGCCTCATGAACAGGATCTTCCAGCCATACCTCGACCGATTTGTCGTGGTCTTTATTGAAGACATTTTGGTATACTCGACGACTGAGGAGGAGCATGCCTACCACCTGCGAGTTGTTCTAGACACGCTCCGAGAGCACCAGCTTTATGG
This sequence comes from Viscum album, assembly GCA_963277665.1. Lineage (NCBI taxonomy): Eukaryota > Viridiplantae > Streptophyta > Magnoliopsida > Santalales > Viscaceae > Viscum > Viscum album. The sequence goes on along the minus strand of OY728166.1, from coordinate 838,414,587 downwards.
CAAGCTCTCAAAGTGCCAGTTCTGGTTACGTGAGGTCCACTTCTTGGGGCACGTCATCTCTGAGGCGGGAGTTGCAGTGGATCCCGCGAAGATCGAGGCAGTGCTAGCTTGGGAGCCACCCAGGAGCGTAACGGAGGTGCGGAGCTTCTTGGTCCTAGCCGGATACTATCGGAGATTCGTGCCAGACTTCTCCAGAGTTGCGGCACCACTCTCAGCGTTGACGAAGAAGGGGAAACCCTTCGTGTGGTCAGACAGATGTCAGCAGAGCTTCCAGGAGCTGAGGCAGAGGTTGACCAGCGCACCTATCTTGAGTTTTCCTGAGGAGAGAGTTGGATACGTAGTTTACTGTGATGCGTCAGGGACTGGACTCGGGTGCGTCCTGATGCAGGAGCGGGCCGTGATCACCTACGGATCACGTCAGTTGAGGTCGCATGAGCAGAACTACGCCACTCATGACCTGGAGTTAGCAGCAGTGGTCTTCGCTCTGAAGACTTGGCGGCACTATCTGATGGGCGAGCGCTTCACAATCTTTTCTGACCACCAGAGTCTCAGGTATATCTTCTCTCAGAAGGACCTGAACCTGAGACAGCGGAGATGGCTTGAGTTCCTCCAGGACTATGACTTTGAGATAGTCTATACTCCTGGGAAGGGGAACGTGGTAGCCGATGCCCTCAGCGGGAGGACGGGCATTCAGCTACTTGAGGAGGCGACGGAGCAGCTAGCCTCCTTACATATATCCTTTGTGGATAGAGACGGAGCAGCCTTTCTTCAGTCTCTCACAGTCTCTCCTCCACTTCTACAGCGGGTCAGAGAGGCTCAGCGTGGGGACGCTGACTGTGAGACCCGACGTGCACTGATATCCTCAGGTCAGGCACCTGATGGTTTCTCCCTTGGAGCAGAGCACGACATCCTTTTTAGAGGACGTACCTTCGTACCAGTCGCTTTACGAGAGGAGGTGCTGAGAGAGTTTCACACTTCTCCCTTGGCGGTGCATCCCGGAGTGGCGAAGATGTACCAGGATCTCAGACGACAGCACTGGTGGCCGGGCATGAAGAAATCTATGGCAGAGTTCGTTTCACGATGCCTCACCTGCCAGCAGGTGAAGGCAGAGCATCAGGTACCAGCAGGCTTGGTACAACCCTTGGAGGTCCCGGAGTGGAAGTGGGATGGCATATCTATGGACTTCGTGACTGGACTTCCACGCACTTCCAGAGGTCACGACTCCATTTGGGTGATTGTCGACCGACTCACCAAGTCGGCACACTTCTTACCCATCAGAGAGCAGGGCTCAGTGGAGAGCTTGGGACGTCTTTACATCCAGGAGATCGTACAGCTTCACGGTGTGCCATCGTCTATCGTCTCCGATCGAGATGCTCGTTTCACTTCCCGGCTTTGGAAGGGGTTGCAGGAGGCGTTCGGGATGCGGCTCCATCTGAGCACAGCCTTCCACCCTCAGACGGATGGTCAGACGGAGAGGACCATACAGACACTCGAGGACATGCTCCGTGCATGTGTTCTCGACTTTGGTCGCAGCTGGGAGGACCACCTACCCTTGGTGGAGTTCGCGTACAACAACAGCTACCACTCCACCATCGGGATGTCACCATACGAGGCGTTGTACGGCAGACACTGCAGATCACCATTGTGCTGGACAGACCCTGGGGAGTCAGCACTCGTGGGACCAGAGATGGTCCGAGCCACGACAGAGAAGGTCCAGATCATCCAGGAGAGGATGAGGACAGCTCAGAGCCGGCAGAAGTCATATGCTGACAGGAGGCGGAGGCCACTAGAGTTCGAGGATGGCGACCACGTCTTTTTGCGTGTCTCACCTCGACGTGGTTTACGGGGATTTGGCCGAGGCGGCAAGTTGTCTCCACGCTTCATCAGGCCTTTCCAGGTCCTCAGTAAGATAGGAGAGGTGGCTTATCGCCTGGCTCTACCACCTCAGTTGCACCGGGTGCACGACATCTTCCACGTGTCTCAGCTGAGGAGATACGTGCACGACCCGACGCACATCATCGACTTTGGGGAGCTGGACGTGGACGATGGGGCGACTTTTGCGGAGGTCCCAGTGAAGATCGAGGATCGACAGGAGCGGGTCCTACGTGGGCGGTCGATTCCTCTTGTGCGCATTAGATGGCAGCACGGGAACCTCCAGGAGAGCACTTGGGAGCGGGAGGCTCAGATGCATGCTCAGTACCCCAATTTGTTCCCCTAGTTTTTGATGTATCTTTACGAGGACGTAAATACCTGAGGTGGGAGTAATGTAAAGACCCGCAAATTTCAAGGAAATTTTTTTCTTAATTTTCTTTGGAATTTTACAAGAGCGCAGCTTCAGACGGCACCTGATTCCGAGGCCCGGTGTGCCCGGAATCAATTTCCGAAGTTTGGCTCGGGTACGTTCAGTGAACGGACGAGCGGGTTTTTCTATCTTTTGAACCGGTGCCCGGAATCAAATTCTGAGGGCACCGATGAAATCACAGCGCCGTTATTTGCTTAGAAACGCCTCTTCCGGAGTTGCGTTTGCTCAACCGTGGTTTTTAAAATTTTGGGCTTTAAGTCGGAAATAAAATAAAAGTTTGTGCGACAACTTTATTTTATTTCACTTAAGCTTCTTGGAAGCCGCTTGGAAGCCACTTGAACTGAGTTAAAGCGGATAGGGTGCTATCCGGAAATATCCTACCCCTTGTTAGGATATTTGTGCGGTGGGGCCCGCACGAGCCCCGCCGTTTCTTTCGCTAAGTAACGCACCCGCGAAAACCCGTCAAAATAACTGAAAAGTCAACCGACGCGTTTTCTTTAATTTCTTAACAGACCATTTAATTGGGCGGTTTATTTTGTGAATTAAATGGGCTGTTTCATTCGTTGAATTAATTCAACGAATTTAATGGGTCGTTACTTACGCGTTTTGCGTTTGTTGGCAAAATAATAAAATAGACAAACTTGTCTATTTTGGAGGATTGCTTTTGTTGTGCAATTCCTCTGAGCCTCCACCCTCTCCACGAAGAACGCGAAGAACGCGAATAACGCGAAGAACGCGAAGAACGCCGGTGACCGGAATTCGATGATGCACACCGTGATCTGCGACGTCGACGAGCTCTACCCGCGACGTTCTTCGGCGACGCCTCTTCTTCCGCGGCCGATCCTCGTTCGGCAACTAAGGTGAGAAACGGATCGTTTAATTCTCCTTTTTTTTATTTCAATAACAACGGATTTAATTAATTAAATCCGTTTGTTCTAGATCCGGAGATCGTCGGCGCGACGCTTTTCCCACGGTGCGACGAACGTCTCTTCCGCGAACGACGTGACGATCCCCTCCTTTCGCGACGAGCGATTCAGCGACGACCTCACGTCCGACGGCAACTTCGAGGTAAGGGTTGTTGGAATATTTTAATTTTACTTCCCGTGTTTATTCTTTTAAAATAAAGAACCTGATCACGAAACAATTTTAATTTATTTAAAATTGTTGATTGGTTATATCTTTTTCTCCCGTTGTTTATGACTAACGCGGAGGGTGCGGATCTAACGAACAAGACCCGGCAACCCTCCGCCGATCTTTTGTTGTGCGGATTTGGCGGACGACGACGAACCGTGCGGCAAGGGCGATCCGTTGATTCCGCAGTGAAGATCGGCCCCCGGGAGGAGCAATGGCGCAGACGGGAGGCAAAACGGGCCACCGGAGCAACTCCGGCGGCCCGCGGAAGGCGGCGGCGCCCGGCGCGCCGCCGGGAATTCCGCCGCGGCCGAGCCGCGGCGGCGGCGAACCGCCGGACCGCGTCCGCGGTCCGGCCACCCAGCAGGCGGCCCGCGCGGGCCGCGTTCCTCCAAGCCGCGGTTCAAACCCGCGGCAGTTTCTTCGGCCGCTCGGCCGAAGCCGAGCCGGCCGGTCCGGTCGGCCGGGCCGCGCCCAGGCCGGACCGGACCCGGCCTAGCCGGGTCGGGCCGGGTCGGGCCGGCCCGGTTCGGCCGACCCAGGGGGGGTTCGGGCCGGGTCGCCCCGGGCCCAGAACCCCGTTTTCGGGCCCTCTTCGGTCTTTTGCCCATATCTTGGGCCTGGGACCTCCGATTGACGAACCGTCAGCGGCTACGCGATTCTTGGATCGATACGGTCGTTTCGGTATATTACACTCAAGGTTTCGGAAGACTTTGGGTTCGGCCGGGTTGGTTCGTACACGAAACCAACCGGGCCCTCGGAGCGGAAACGCTCATAACTTGAGCTACGGACGTCTGATCGACGTACCGTCAGCTGTGGTAGTTTCCTCTAAGTGAGACGGAACTTTTGGCATACTCCGCCCGAGGATCGGACACAGGTGGAGTACGGTCGGGTTGGTTTTGCCCTAAAAACCAACCGGGCCCCTGGGACGAAAATGCCAATAACTCTCAGACCGGGCGTCCGATTGACGCGCCGTCTGTTGCGTTGAGATCCTGTTGTCGATACGGAACTTTTGGATACATCAACTTCGGACTACGTGTCAGTTGATGTATCAGCCTCTCGGCTCGTGGAGCGGACCCTCCTAAACGAGCTCGCTGTGTGCGGGAACCCTAGCGCTGGCTGTGACTTCGACGACAGAGCAGAGATCCTCTGTGGACTGCGATGACGGCAGAGCAGAGATCCTCCGTGGACTGCGGCGACGACTGTGCAGAGATCCTCAGTGGACTGCGTCGACTACTGCACTCAGCGATCCTACGTGGATCAGTGCTACAGGTTCTGTGTGAGCCTGATCCTATGTGGGTCCTTACTACCAGTTCTGTGTGAGCCACTGCCTACAGGTTCTGTGTGAGCCCGATCCTCTGTGGGTCTTTTGCGGGGGTTAGTACCTATCGATCCTTCGTGGGTCTGACGACTTAGATGGATCAGTGATCATCTTTGACGTCATCTGAAAAAGTATACCTGGTTGAGCTGAATCTTATGTTACTCTCCTTCGTGGTTTGTGTTGAACTATCCTTTGTGGATTTACTGTTTACTCTCCTTGTGGATTTGAGTCTTGCTTTCCTGCGTGGATTGAGTTGTTCTTGAGCTCGTGAGCAGAGCTAGAATTGGGGACTTAGGTATATGTATTGGCATATACCTAAGTCGAGTCAAATGTTACTTCGTGATTGCATCTTTCTTTTGTGCTATATCCTTTGTGGATTTCAGGAGACCTTTGGGGGTCTCGGGGTCCTTACTGAGTAGCTTATACTCACCCCTGCACGGGCTATGCCCGCACCTTGTTGTGTTGGATGTAGACGACGGACAGCGCTGATCACGGTTGGGGCGTGGAGCAGGACGGTACCTGGAGGTGGACCACTGGGCGGGACGTGCTCGGAGCGGACGTGGGACCCGAGGAGCCTGGAGGCTATCTGTACCCACCCTTCAGGTGGGATTGCCAGTGGACGACACGAGGCCGCCGTCTTTTCTTCAGTTGCTGTTCTTTACTTTTTCAGTTGTACTTTCAGTTGGGCTTGTATTCCGGCCCCCTTTACTTTTCTGCACTTGTAGTTACTTTCCGCTTGCTGACTCTGTGGTGGTTGTTACTTATAAAGGCAATGCCTTCCCTGTTTACTGGGATTTTACGCCTTGGTGCTAGTCGCCAGCCCCTGGCCTATGGAAGGCGGGCTTGGGGTAGTCACGGCACGGGCCCCGAGGTCGGGTCGTGACATGATGGGTATCCGAGAAAAATAGAACATTATCTATATCTAAAAGTATCTCATGTTGTCCATAAAATTTTTTACTTGTTTGTGATGTAAGTAGGCCAACATGGTTATTGGTTTGATTATCATCTGCATAGTGTGATGTTATCTAGAAAAATGTTGATGCCCAAATAATCACTCTGTTTTTCATCCCACTTCCATATCATAACCTCTTAGTGATTTGAAAATCATTTTAGTACTTGATTCAAAACATTCACCTATTGAAAAGTGAGGCATCATAAAATTAACTCAGAAACACTCTACTTTATACCCAAAAACAAAAAATAATGCATGATTTTAAGGTACTTTTTATCACATAATGATGAGATACTAAGGGTAAAGTATGGGAATCTTATAGATCTCTTAATATTGTATGAATAGAGCCATTTTCGATCCTCAAAAGTGTTTAATTATATCCCCACCAATAGATAATTTATCTAGTACACTATCTAAGGATATCTAATCATGAAAAACCTCAATATCTATATCTCCAAACTATACCTCCTTAATACAATAAAGAAGATGAGGGGCTATAACTATAGATCGATGATATGCCACATCAAATTCATCCACTCGTGATAGTTACATCCTGACCAACTACTCGGATTCCTCTCTCAACAATGAAGCTCTATATTCCCTACTAATGGAATCAACTGCCTCACTTCTATTCCCCATATTATAGATGACATCAATGTCATAGTCTTATAGAAACTGCTATCAATGCCTCTATTTTTAGTTAAGATACATCTTAATGAATATGTATCTAAGAATATTATATTATATATTGACTACCAAACACTAATTATGAATTTAATGTCTCTATGAAATCAAGGGAAAACCAATCTCTAATAGATAAAAATATTATGCCACACATATTTTCTCATTAGGTCTCAATTTTATAGACACATAAGTAATCACTATCTTCCTTTAAATAAAAAAATAAAAAATAAAAAATCCAATGGCATTGGAAAACACCATGTAACCAAATCCTTCATCTAAGATCCTTATTATAGGATAAGTTATCAATATCTTCCTTAGCACCTCAAAATATTTCAGACATAGATCATAATAAATAATGGGAGTCCCTTTTAATTAAGGAAATTTACTAGATCTACAATCCTAGAGAATTTTAATTTGATTAATTTTTAGTACCTTCAAAAACCTAAGAAACTCCACCCTTTAAACGCATTCTAGGGTGAATCCTGGATAAGAAGTACAATGACCATTATTAGGTCTACAACTAATTTAACCTCTAAGATAGCATGCCCCATGATTTGGGCCTATTGATGCCAAAACTGATACTTTGATATATTTCTTTTCAATTTATACTACCAAATAATGTCATGGAAAATACATAGATATTTATCATTATTGTAATAAAATGAAAAAAAATTGATTTCATTAATGAAGACCACTAAGATCTTGTTAATAAATGGATGAAGACTTCTATTTCTTAGGCACATGAATATAGCTTGGGAAGTTGTTATATTGAAGTTCATCACCTAAAACTCACAATTACTATAGTGAAATGATAATTACAACATTAATATATCCTCTTAATGAACTAAAACATGGTAATAACATGACTAAGTATTATTATATGATAACCAATTCACTAATTTAGTTTATTGAAAAAAAATTATCTGGGATAAATGGGAATTTTTTTGAATTTCACTAGATTCAAGTGGTTATTGTCGATACATAGACTCATGATCCCATATTCCTTGATATGATTAAAATCAACTAAAACAGTATAGGGTACACAATGGTTCTGATAAAACCCTTATCCATAAGGCCTTATATCTTCACCTTAGACTTTTTATCTTAGTTGAGGGCATTGAATAGTTTGTAGAAAATATTAAAGTTTCCTTGAGGTGGAGAACAATGCATAATTCTATCACACAATGAGTGGTAAATTCCTAATAATCCTTAATAAATATGTCCATATACTATGACACATTAGTAGTTAGATTATAAAAAAATATTTTATTATATGTTGATCCAATCTCCATAACTTATGGGTGATTTACTATAATAGTCTATCTATAGGCGTAGGTTTCCTCGATTATTGTATGACATACACACAAAGGAAAATATCCAGCCATACACTTTGAAACATAGAAATCCACAATATTATAATTATATCAATGAAAGGATTTAAGATATCTAGTTTATACCATGGATAATATCATAGTTCCTTATCAGTTCCACTATGAATTCCCAAATAACCTCCCTATACTAAACACAATCAATCATTGTTAGAAGATGTGAGTGAGTATGTAATTTCATCTAGTGGGAGTCTATGGACACATAAGTCGGTATATAAGTGCTACCAAAATCAATAAATTTCAAACTAAGGATGAATATATAACGGAATTCTTTTCACCAATTTTTATGAGTATGAGTTTTAACATAGAGAAGACATAGATTGTAACTCAACCCACATAGGCTCCTACAATGGTGTATCCCTCCATAGCCTACAACTGGTTGGGTATCTTACAGCTAGCTCCCATATCCTAGCATATAAAACCTTGGGGTGGTAGTGGTGTAATTGTATCATATTAATTTTCACATAGAGTTCATGCACCTGTGATACCTCCAACTCCTCTTATATAGCCTCCCCATTAGGGATACCCTACCCACCTTATAGATGTAACTAATCATATGGATTCCTTTAGTCCATAGTTCCATCTACTATATGAATGACTACTATAATAAATTATATCATGAATTAATGATCTAAATGACCTCATAACTTATAGGTATATAAATTCATATCTCTCAGATGGATGTATGATGTAATACAAGATAAACTGAATATGAATAATACATTGATTACATGATTTAAATAATACATCAGATAATATACACATGATCCAAGGACTAACATGATTAGTTTCTTGGAAATTATCTATATAAATATCTTATTTTATTACCCTTGAAAATATTTCTATATAATAATTCTCTTCTAGACTCCCTTTTACACTTCCAAAAAATTTAACTTATCTTAAAAACCTAGGTAATAGAAAACATAATAAATTGGAAAGATTAAATTCAATGTAAGGGAAAAAATATCAACATTTCAACATGGTTTATATGGTAAGAATGTAACAAAACATGTGTAGTGAAGGAATTACTTTCTAAAAAGAATATCCACCAATATGATTTTTCTATAAATCATAATAAAATTGAAAATAATCTCAAATGAGATAAACATTTACCATATAAATTTTTTTTGAATCATAAGGTAGAAAATATTACTTAAGGATCATAATAATAATAATATAGAATTACTGAATTTCATATAAAAATGAATTATGTTTAAATCAAAATCATATATAAATTTTAGTGCTATAAACAAACAAAATGTCCACAAATAATATTATGAATAAACAATGTGCTCATACTTTATATTATGAAAAAAAATTACCATGATTTACATTATGTACTAGAAATATTCCCATGATTCAAACTGTGAATAAAAAAATGCACATTCATCATTTTGTAAACAAAGAAAATTACTAATCATATTCTAAAAAAATGCCCACCCTACATGTTGTGAATTAAAAAATTTCCCATACTAAATATTGTGGAAAAACTAAATGAACATTATTAACATCCCTTATCATGAGATTTAAATACTTAAACAATGAATTATATAGTGATATAGGACCCCACCCTTTTCTATTCATATGTATGAGTACCGTAATAAAATCAAACATTCAAAATATCATAAATAACACATGGAAAAAGAGTAGGTTTTTTAAACATAAAAAACATCACTTAACATTGAAATACGAAATCATAGAGTACCAAAATTTTAATTTTTAAAAACAAATCCTTTAATAATAACATATAAATAGTGATCAAAACATCACTACATGAATTATAAACCATTTATGGTAAATAGAAGCGAAAATAAAAATGGATTCCAGCAAAACATTTAAAACAATAAACTAAAAATTTCCTTTAAAAACATTTTTGTAAAAGTAAAGAGAATAATTATGAAAAAATTATTTCAAAATAAATATCCTACAAAATGCAAAATGTTTTCAAAAATTATAAGCTAAAATATATTGAATTATTATAATTTTAAAAATAATCATTACTAATTTTTCCTTGAAAAATAATTATTTTTTTGAAAAATATAAGTGAAAATAATTTGAATTATTTTATTTTGAAAAATAATATTTTATAATATAACCCTGGAAAAGAAATAGAGGTAATAAAAATTTTGGATTGGATGATCAATTATTTGGTTTTTAAATGATTGATTTTTTTAAAAAAAAATCAAAATTTCATTATAGAAAAGTTCACATCCTTAAAACGATAATGAAAAATACTATATAAAATGAACAAATGGGAGTAAAAGGGTAAATTTATTTTAAAAATTGAGTTCTCATTAGGAAAATTTAATAATTTGTGAGAAGTAAAATCATGGACAGGGAAGAAAAATCCATTAAAATAAAGGGGATTTATTCATAACAAAAATAAATTTTCATAAAAAATTTAATTATGATGGAAGAATTCATTGTACTGAAAAATTATTGTCCCCATAAAATAATGTTTAAATATAACATAACATCCTCTTATGTTATAATAGGTTAATCTAGAAAAGAATATTCAATAAAAAGTGATAATGACCTAATTAAGTGATTCAAGTCATGAAAACCCCTTGTCGCCAATATAAATTTATAATATAAAAACCCATAGTGGTAGAGAATAAAATACAAAATTTAATATCAATAAATATAAGCTAATAATGATAAAAGGTGAAATAGTTTTAGTATTTAAAAAAAATAAAATAAATAGGTTTTTTAATATAAACTATCCTTAAGGGATTCAAATTTAGGACAAAGAAACCCTTATAACTAGAAAAGTGAATATATTGAAAGAAAATATACGAGGGGTTTTGATAAAAAATCTACTTAATGAATAAATTTTATTTACGATGAATTAATTCATTTTTTCAGTAGTTATATCAAATCCAATTCTAATAGGTATAAAATATTAAATCATGCCTCAATTAAAGTGAAAATTAAACAAAAAAACCTTATATTACTTCCTTTATTAGTTTATGACAATCTATCAACTTATTAAAAAAAATATCTTAATGACCCATTTAATAACATTTATCACAAATATAACCCATTTATAATTCTTATTAAAATTATTTATCATGATTCTATTAATTATTCATCACATATTATGACCATGAGTTTTTAATACCTTTATCTATTTAGTCCTTGGTTAATAATTTTTGTATCATTACCCATAATTTGAAACCAATTTCATTATTGATATATTATCTAATTTCATATAATATATAATATATATTGATATAAAATATTATTTTTTATTCTATATGTGTATTGGTTATGTTATGTTAAAATTGAATTGATTTCGGCTAATTTTAGCATTTTTTATGAAGAAAAATTATATATAATTATAAAAAAATATAATTAATATAATATTTATATAACCATATAAAAATAATAATTTTATTATTATTTTATAATAGTATTATTTTTCATTTTCTCATAGTCATCCATTATCATATGTTAATGAATCATTCATGTAGTTGGTTAAACAAACCCAATCATGATCCCACTTTAACTCAATTAGTGACTATGGTTACGGAGGTGTTTGTTTTGAAATAATATCATTAAAAAAGATGAATAATTATTATTTTTTATGACATTGAACCATATTTTAATATAAAAAATAATTAAATTAAAAAACAATGATTCTTTGTAGTGATGGTAGTCCGCACACATGCATGAGTGATGTTTCTTTATTTTTTCTAAATGGTTAAAAATGAATAAATAAAGGTCATACCATTAATATAATGAAATAAAATTATAATCATGATAATTAATTCATCATATAATTTTTGTGACAAAATATTTGGAATAGTATTACTAATATGAAAAACATAGGAAGGAGATAATAATTATGTTTGTAACGCCCTAACCCTAGTTACTCAGAGTTAGTGCATTATTACGTATCATTGGCATGATCACAAAAGATCAAGTCTCTAAAGACTTATTAGTTTAGTATCCTTGGAATCACTCGATACATTCATAAGGTTGACATTACATCATAAAGGTGGAAAACTACCACAACATCTTGTCTCCATAGACCACACTCATATCCCCTCATATTATCCCTGCAGTTGTTCATAAAATACTTCTTCACATCCTGGAAAAAATAAAACATAGAAAGGGGTGAGCTTAGATGCTCAGTAAGGATAACAATATAGAAGAAACTTTCATAAATAAACATAAACATTTAAGGCAGTGTATAACTAAAACAAAAGCCTTTTAAACTTAAACTTCAGCATAATATGGAAAAGATAAAATGAAATAATGTCATTTACTTATTCACATGGATATTCTACTAGTCGAATAATCACATGTGATATCAATAACCACTTTCATAATAATGGAATGCATAATGCCAAACTATCATAACCACATAGTCAACGCCTTGTGCCAAGACTACAAATAAGATTTTTCCAAGGCCTTGTGCCAAGAAACTAGTTTGTCTCATGAGACCTACTGATGCATCGAGGAGCTATAGCGGGCTCCACCTATCACTTACTAAGTCCAATGCATTCCTCATATGAAAAGTTGAAACATAACATAACAATTTGTACTAAAACTAGCATACGAAATGTCAATGATTTCTCCACAAACAATGAATGGTAAAAAAAAATTTCACATCCACAGTCAAACATAACTCCTTCGAAACAACATGGAAGATTGTATTGTAACATATTAACTTTAATCGAGAATAATGAAGGATGCTGACAAAGAGGAAAATAATAATCAAAACTATTAAAGAGAAATATCCCCCTTTTTCTTGAAATTTTTTAAAAGTCACACTATTTGTCAAGAAGACATTTAAAAATAGATTTTTGAATCAAAGTGTCCCATACCACTTTGAAACTTTTAAAATTAATTTTAATTTTAAAACATTTATGTCCATAAAAATAAATCCTTAAAACCATTTTGAAAACATGGACATTAATGAGAAATATTTAGAATAATAAATATTTAAAACATTTAAAATGATATTTTAGTTAGAGTTCCTAACCAAAATAGAGACACTTGAATAAAAATAATTGAGGTAGTCAAAACCTTGTAATATCATGAGAATAAAGGGATTCATGATATACTATGTCAAAGTACATTATATACACCATATAAAAGTGATTTGGTGTATAACAACAAAGAAGTCTCAATAGAATGTAAATTGAGATGAAATCTCTTATAAAGACAGTATCCTTAGGTTAAGGATAAATCAATGACATAATTATGTGTGAAAAATATAAATACAGTCAATATGATTGGATATTTAGTGTAAATAAATAATAGGACATTCACACATATTCTTGTAAAAACAACACTAATGAATTGGATGTTTAACTCGATAAATGGAGATTGAGATAAAATTACTCTTATAAAGTTCATATAGATGACTTGAGAGTTTATCAATGGAGTGATTATGTGTATAAAAAGTATATCCACAGAAAGGGGAGTGTAAATTCTGACATAATAAAATGAGTAGTGATTCCACACATAATCTTGGAGTAAAATAATCAATGAAGAATGCGTAAAGCCAAATGAGTGGAAATTGAAATTTCAAATTCCCTTATCGATTTGGTAACATACGAAACATACACCCATGAAAGAAGGATCATACAATGATGATGCAAATATCCATAAATTAATTTATATTACACAATGAATACAATCATGGGTAGTACACACACCACATGCTATAAATAAGTGGTGAACAATGGAAATCTCACGGAAAAAAAAATTGAGATAAGAAACCACTTACTTTGTACTTTTTCCTTGGTCGAGGGTAGTTTACCCTCATATATAATGGTTAAATAATTTTTATTGAATTATACAAGAATAATATACATTAATATGATATCATATACGATATTTTAACATTGCTTTATTAATAATATCTTAGTATTATCGTCGTTTCGGGTGTTAACTTACTCGTTTTCTTTTATATGTTTTGTTACATAAGTCGTGTTTGTTATGAATATGTTGTATATTATTCATATCCAGAATGATATAATGTCCTGAAACATTATTTTTAATCATCAAATGAGAATTATACTTGAATGGATATGATGGGGAATGAATCTCATCGTGTTCGTGGATACAGTAGTTCGTACGTACGCACGAGTGACAATATAATTATTTTGATATTAAATTAATATATAATTGGATGGTATATCATATATACAGAATAATTATCATTTTTTATATATTATTTACATCAATTACACATCATTATCATACCCATCCAAATAATAATGTTTTGAATAACAATTACACCACAACGTGGAGACGGTAAGTCGTACGTACGCATGTATGGTGACATGTCATTCAAAGGATGAATAGAATACTGAATATGGTTTTACCATATTTATAATAACATCATAGTATATATAAGATACTGGAGTTATTATTTTAGAATGGAAATAACAAAGAAAGAATAAGTGGAAGAAGAAAGGAACTTGAAAGAGGGTGGTGAAATCATTACCTATTCTTCGGGTTATTCCTTTTGATTTGATCAAAAGGGCTCATTAGGTAGGCATTATGATCAAAATAAGGCCTCTAGGTTGAATTTAGTGAAGTTTGGAGGATATTTTGGTATGGTTTGGCCGATCCAAATGTCTTTGAAGGTGTTAATTAGAGAGAAGGGGGAGTGCCCTTTTATAAGAGGGGTGAGGGGCACCTTAAGGAAAGATAGAAATATTATTTTATAATAAATTTATATTCATTTTATAATTGCGCAAAAATGATTTATTTCATAGCTAAGGCAGGGATAGGTCAAAAACCACTCAACCAATAGGTTTTAGACAGGTTTGGGTCACTATATTAACTTTATCTTTTAGATTTAACTCTTAGTTAAATAGTTTTACATTTACCATGTCTCTTTGTATTTTTATATTATATTGTTAATAAACTTACTATATACTTCCAAAAGTCCCCCATGTGATCCATTAATGATAAAACTATCATTATATAAGTCTATTGACCGAACCTTATATTTGTATGAATATAATATAAATTTATAATAAAATATTTGTTTTAAAACCTCCTTTATGTCAATTTTGAAACTATTTAATAATTGATTTTTTTAAGTCTTAAAAACTTTATTAATTAGAAAAAAATTCATTTAAGAAATCATGATATGTAATATTAACCAATAAAATTCCTTTATGTCATCAAAACTTTCAAATTATATTTATTTTAACATTTATAATACCAATCATTTGATTCTTTCATTAATAAGGAAAATACTGCATCATTATTGTGTCATAAATAAATTTAAATATTAAATGTTTAAAAATTATAAATAAAATTAAATTATGTAGTAAATCTTTTTAGCTTTCTAATGATTATTTATAGTCGAAAATATAACATATGTAACCCTATGTAAAAATCATTTTTCTAAAAGATATATGCTTATGTCATTTTTGTATTTATTTTAACTTAATTAATATAAAGTGTCATTATCACTTACAAGTGGCTCCATGGGGTCCCAAAATCGACCCAAATATGGCCATGGTCGTAAATGTATCAAAAAATAGGGTTCGGACACGTTTTAGTGTAATTTAATGTTATTAGAATATTATTTATTACCCTTATATACCGGATTTACCCTTTAAGCATGGAAAATAAAATATTTACCGAAGCAATTATTCAAAATGTATAATAATAAAAGTTACCTATTTATTCAATTTGGACATCTTGATTCTAAATATGCAATCCATTTTTTTTAAATTAAAAACACATAAGTGGAAGAAATTAATTTAGAATTAATTCCCGTTGTCAAAACAAAAAGTGTGTTTATAAGAAATAATAACTATCAAATGATTGACACTTGCTTATGTCCAGTTTAAATGTGAAATTATGTCCAATGACCAACATTGGATTAAATGGTAAAAATATAATATAATTATACTCTAAAATCACTCAATTTCATAATTTATCACTATTAATTATTTTTATTAAAAAAGTTGTTTTTTTATTAAAATTTAGTAATCTTCACTATTCATAAAAATATGAAAGTTATCGGAAAAGTACCAAAAATTCACCCTAAGATAATTTCGATATTCAGAATCCAAAAATTAATTCGATTTTGAATGATAAAATTTATAAAATTTCAAAAAGTTGGTAATACTATTCATAACGGCTACTTTGATTGGTCGTGATGTGTTAGAATCTTAAAGTTACGTACAATGCAAGCTATTGCAATATTCAAAGGGAAACATACCGTGGAATCTTGGGGTGTTATATTCTCCCCTCATTCAATAAATTTCATCCTCGCAATTTTTAAAATTGGGCTTGAGAATATAATGTAAAGTCCCACATCGGAAAAAGAGTCAAAAAATCTATCACTTTAAAAGAAAGAAAGAGAAGTAAAAAGGTCACCCAAGATAACCCATACTAGGATTCCATAAAGGAAAACGTGGATATGGAAGATAAACTAAGTTTCAATTTCTGATGGAGAGGGATAGAAAACATGATCAGGAGAAATTTAACACCAAGAAAACCCCAAACTTATGATGGGACAAACGGTCATTAGTCTCCCAGTAGGAAAAGTAAACGAACAACATTTTTTTTAAGTTACATTACATAAAGATAAGGAATTCATTTATGAGATTGACTAGGAACATAAAGAGATATACTTACTTTTTAAGTAGAGTTTCATTCTTTAATAAATTTCTACCACTAACTCATTTTTTTAAACGATTAGTATTCAAGAAGACTTGGTCACACTGGAAGAGCTAGAATAAACATCTATAGAATCACATGATCCACGAAGGATAAACAATATATTTACCTTGTCTTTAAGGATTAATCAAAACCAAAATGGTTAGTATAATATCTTATGATCCCCTATAAGTATATTCCATTAGAGAAAGAAACACTAATCTTAATTTATAAAATTAAACCAACAATACCCCAAAGGTAAATAAATACCATTCAATAAACAATTGTCCTTAAAATCCTTCAATATAATCCAAAATAATATTTAAACCCAAAACTTAGAATAATTTGGTTATGTGGTCTTCCACGTTAAATTGTATCTCCAAATGACATCAACTACTCTTAAAGTCACATACTTAAAAGTATTTAACCTAATCACATATCCTCTATTATAGGTTAATCGTTTCCATAAATAACCCAAATCACTATAAATCCAAAATAA
The DNA here is from genome assembly GCA_963277665.1 of Viscum album. NCBI lineage: Eukaryota > Viridiplantae > Streptophyta > Magnoliopsida > Santalales > Viscaceae > Viscum > Viscum album. The sequence continues at coordinate 838,397,667 of OY728166.1, read as the reverse complement.
AAACATAGATGAAAATCCACCATTACTCCTCAAATGAAATCCCAAAGTATTCTATTTTCCTTGGGAATATAGTGTTCCCAACAAAGTGAACATCTTCTAAAAGAGCATTAATCACCAAATCATTTTCCTATACTAAGGGTATTCATTTGATAATACATAAGGTCCCAAATACACTTATTATTGATCCATAAAAACATTTAACTAAAAATAATTAGTCACACTATCCAGGGACTTCACGTAGTACAGTGGTAGGCGATAAACCCCAATCACACTTTGGTTGTGGGTTCGATTCCCACAGCTTTGTCCGACGTGACGGGTTGTCACACAGTCTATGTGTTATCCTTTTTCAAAAAATATATTTTATAACATTACCAAAATGAGATAAATTCCTCAAAATAACCATAACATAATTTAACCACAAATTTTATCTCATACATTACTTTTTCATCCCAAAATATAATAACTTGTAATTTCCTCAATCCCGATGATCATATAAAACCAAATGGTTATTTATAACTATATCCACAATAGAAAAGATAAGTATTCCTCAAATATCATTCTCATATGGAAAACTGCAGGGTTACAAATACAAGAGAAAATTATTCTAATGTAATCCCATCAACAAGGAGCACTAATACTTTTAAACATTTCTCCAACCATTTATTTCCACATAGCTTCTTCTTTGACCAAGAAAATATCCTATAGAATAGGGCATTCACTCGGGTAATGGCCAAGTCCCCTACATTTATGGAAAATGACTGTAAATGGATTCTTGGGACCATTTTTATTTTCTTCCATAGTACTCTTCATTTTTATTTAGCAATTCGTCTCTTTATGTCCTTCTTTCCCACACGTAAAGCATTTCTTTGTTCCAATGAGACACTTTACTGGGTGTCTCCTTCCACATTTCCTGCATGATGGAAATTGAGGATTCTTTTCTCCATGGTATCCACTACAGGAGATATTATCATTCATCACCTTTCTCTTCTTTGTTGAGTCCAGGAGTTGGTTAATATATATTTTGTTGATCATATTTTTAGAAAACTGATTTAGCATGAACACGATATCTCTTACGCCTATCAACATTCCATTTTTTTGTTATTTCCACCACCATTCCAACCTTATACATCATTCTCAAAGTTACTGTTACTTCCTTGAAATCCAGACATTAACTAAAACCAGAAAGCATTGTGTGAGTAACAGTAGTCATAAAATCATTTAGAGAATATCACGACACCATATTCTCAATTTGAAACACCTTAGGATTAACCAAGGTCATTTATTATCATCTTATATTAAAATACTTAAAATTGGTTTGTAAAGAAAATGTAAATTATCCTAAGCATATCCCCCGGGAGTGTCGTAACCAAGAGTGCAGCAAGGCCCGTTGTCGTGCACCAGTTTCCGTTCGAGTCTAGCTCAAAGTGGTGTTTTTGGGTTTTACCCCTAGGTACATCTGTGCCAGAGCCGCCTCTACCTGCTCGTATCCATACAGAGATGTATTTCTTAGAAAACTCACAAAATATATACAATACCAAAATTCTAGTATGTTCTTATATACTAATCCTCAAAGTCTATCTTAGGGCTATGTGCTCTAATCAGAGTTTATCTAAATATAGTTTCCAAGGTTTGTACTAAACATCCTCTGATACCAACTGTAACGCCCCGACCCCAGTTCCTCAGAGTTGGTGCATTATTACATATCATTGGCATGATCACAAAAGATCAAGTCTCTAAATACTGATTAGTTTAGTAGCCTTGGAATCACTAGATACATTTATAAGGTTTACATTACATCATAAAGTGAAAAAAATACAACAAAATCTTGTCTACATAGACCACACTCATAACCCCTCATAATATCCCTACAGGTCATTCATAAAATACTTCTTCACATCCTGGGAAAAATAAAACATAGAAAGGGGTGAGCTCAGATTCTTAGTATGGATACCAATATAGCAGAAACTTTCCTAAATAAACATAAACATTTAAGACAGTGTATAACTAAAACAAAATCCTTTTAAACTTAAACTTCATCATAATATGGAAAAGATAAAATGGAATAATTCCATTTAATTATTCATATTGATATTCTACTAGTCTAATAATCACATACAATATCAATAACCACTTTCATAATAATGGAATGCATAATGCCAGACTATCATAACCACATAGTCAATCCCTTATGCCAAGACTACAAATAAGATTTTGTCAAGGCCTTGTGCCAAGACACTAGTTTGTCTCATGAGACCTATCGATGAATCGAGGAGCTATAGAGGGCTTCACTCATCACTTACAAAGTCTAATGCATTCTTTATATGAAAAGTTGAAACATAACATAAACATTCGTATTAAAACTAGCATACTAAATGTCAATACTTTATCCACAAACCATGAATGGTATAAAAATTGCTCATCCACAATCAAACATAACTCATTATATACAACAAGGAATATTTTATTGTAACAGATTAACCTCAATCGAGAATAATGAAGGATACTGACATAGATGAAAATAATCATCAAAACTATTATAGAGAAGTAACCCCCTTTTTCTTGAAAACATTTAAAATTCACACTATTTTCCAAGAATCCATTTAAAAATATATTTTTGAATCAAAGTGTCCCATACCACTTTGAAACTTTAATAAGAAATTTTAATTTTAAATCTTTAATGTCCATATAAATAAATCCTTAAAACCTTTTTCAAAACATGGATATTAATGAGAAATATTTAGAATAATAAATCTTTAAAACATTTAAAATGATATTTTAGTTAGAGTTCCTAACCAAAAGAGAGACACATGAATACAAATAATTAAGGTAATCAAAACATTTTAATATCATGAGAATAAAGGGATTCATGATATATTATGTCAAAGTACATTATATACACCATATAAAAGTGATTTGGTGTATAACAACAAAGAAGTCTCAATAGAATGTAAATTGAGATGAAATCAATTATAAAGATCGTATCCTTAGGTTAAGGATAAATCAACTACATAATTATGTGTGAAAAATATAAATACACTCAATATGATTGGATATTAAGTGTAAATCAACCAGAGGACATTCACACATATTCTTGTAAAAACAACACCAATGAATTGGATACTTAACTCAATAAATGGAGATTGAGTTAAAATTACTCTTATCAAGTTCATATCGATGACTTGAGAATTTATCAAAGGAGTGATTATGTGTATCAAAATTATATCCATATAAATGGGAGTGGAAATTATGAAATAAGAAAATGAATAGTGATTCCACACATAATCTTGGAGTAAAATAATCAATGAAGTATGCGTAAAGCCGAATGAGTGGAAATTAAAATTTCAAATTCCATTATCGATTTGGTAACTTACGAAACATACACCCATGAAAGAAGAATCATACAATGATGATGTAAATATCCATAAATTAAAGTATATCACACAATGAATACAATCATGGGTAGTACACACACCACATGCAATAAATAAGTGGTGAACAATGTAAATCTCACAGATATAAAAGTGAGATAAGAAACCCCTTAATTTGTACTTTTTCCTTAGTCGAGGGTAGGTTAACCTCCTGTATAATGGTTAAATAATTGTTATTTAATTATAAAATAATCATATACATTAATATGATATCATATATGATCTTTTAACATTGTTTTGTTAATAATATCTTAGTATTATCGTCGTCTCGGGTGTTAACTTACTTGTTTTCTTTTATATGTTTCGTTACATAAGCCCTATTTCTTATGGATAGGTTGTATCTTATTCATATACAGAATTATATCAAGTCCTTAAACATTATTTTTTATCATCAAGTGAGAATTAGACTTGAATGGATATGATGGGGAATGAATCTCATTGCATTCGTGGAGACGGTAGTCTGTACGTACGCATGAGCGACAATATCATTATTTTGATATTAAAATAATATATAATTGGATGGTATATCATACATACAGAATAATTATCATGTTATATATATTATTTACATCAATTACACATCATTATTAAACCCATCCAAATAATAATGGTTTGAATAACAATTACACCACGACGTGGAGACAGTAAGCCGTACGTACACACGTATGGTGACAGGTCATTCAAAGGATGGATAAAATACTGAATATGGTTGAACCATATTTGTAATAACATCACAGTATATAGAATATACTAGAGTTATTATTTTAGAATGGAAATAAAAAATAAAGAAGAAGTGGAAGAAGAAAAGAACTTGAAAGAGGGTGGTGAAATCATTACCTCTTCTTCGGGTTCTTCCTTTTGATTTGATCAAAAGGGATCATTAGGTTGGATTTAGGAACCAAATAAGGCCTCTATGTTAAAGTGAGAGAATTTGGGAGTATATTTTGGCAGGGGTTGTCTGAGAAAAATGGCTTTGAAGGTGTGAATTAGAGAGAAGGGGGAGTACCCTTTTATAAGAGGGGTGAGGGGCACCTTAGGAAGAGATAGAAATAATATTTTATAATAAATTCATATTTGGTTTCTAATGGCTCAAAACTGATTTATTTAGAGGATAAGGTGTGGATAGGTCTAAAACCACTCAACCAATAGGTTTTAGAGAGGTTTGGGTCACTATATTAACTTTATCATTTTTATTTAACTCTTAGTTAAATAGTTTTACATTTACCATGTCTCTTTGTATTTTTATATTATATAGTTAATAAATTTACTATATACTTCCAAGAGACTCCCAAGTGGTCGATTAATGATACACCTATTCTTATATAAGTCTCTTGGCCGAACCTTATATTTTTAAGAATAGAATATCAATTTATAATATAATATTTGTTTTAAAAACTCATTTTTGTCAATTTTAAAACTATTTAATAATTTATTTTCGTTAAAGTCTTAAAAACATTATTAATTCGAAAAAAATTCATTTAAGAAATCCTAACATGTCATATTGACCAATAAAATTCGTGTCTGTAATCAAAACTTTAAAATTATATTGATTTTAACATTTATATTACCAATCATTTGATTCTTTCATTAATAAGGAAAATACTACATCATTATTTTTTATCAATAAATTTAATTATTCAATGTCTAAAAATTATAAATAAAATACCTTTATGTAGGAAATATTTTCAGTTTTATAATTAATATTTATAGTTGAAACTATAACATATATAACTCTATGTAAAAATTGTTTTTATAAAAGATATATGCTTATGTCATTTTTGTATTTAATTTAACTTAATTAATATAAAGTATCATTATCACTTACAAGTGGCTCCATGGGGTCCCAAAATCGTCCCAAAGATGCCCATGGTCGGACATGTATCAACCAATCAGGTTAGGAGACGTTTTAGGGTAATTTAATATTATTATAACTAATTTTATACTAAGTTATTTTATGTTAATTAAAAATATAAAATGACAAGTATAATCAATTTTTGGGGTTATGGGACTAAATTTAACATCTATTTAATATATCTTAGTTTCTAAATATTTTATAATTATGCTTTATATTAAAACAGATAATGTGTAGAAAACAATGTTAGTATAAAAATGGCATTTTGACAATTATGGATTCATAATCTTATTTAGTGCTGATTATTAATTAAATATTTGATAAGATATTTAATTAGGTATTTATAAATAATATTATATTCGCTAATTATTTTATTTATGTTTTACTGATTTTTTATAAATTCCTTGATAATAACAATACAATAGTTTTAAAATAATAGTTTCACCAATACATTGGGAAGTAGCATTAATCCTAATAATCTATATTTTATACAAAAATAAAATAAAATTTAGATATTATATAATATTTAAATTAATATCTAAAATATAAGAATAATTTAATAAAATTAAAATTAAATGTGAAAGTAAATTAACATCAACGTTAGCGCATGTAATATTTAAAAATCTGTTTTTTTAAGAATATTATTTTTTAAAAAGAGAAATATATAACATATATGATTATCAATTCCATTTATTTAAATGAACTTAAATAATTATAATTATTAAAATAGTATTTCTTTTACACTATAAGAAACCTAAACCTTCTGTTCATCATTTTATGATTAATTAAAAAATAGTAAAAATGGTTTCATTATATCACTATATAAACATTTGAAATGTCGATCATAAGTGTATAAATTTAACAAAATATTTTTAAATGATTTAAAATAATTTATAATATATAATTTTAAAAGAATTTTGTTTTTTAAATATTTTAATGTATTCATATAATAAAATAGTTTTTTAAAAAAATGTAAACAATATTAAAAGAAGTAATTTAACTATTCACCAGAAAATTAATTATTTCCATAAATCGAAAAAAATTACACAGTCTAATTTTGTTGTGAGGAATTAAAAAATGAGATTAGAATTATCAAATTTAAATTCATAATAATATTAAATTTTGGTTTTTAAAAATATATAATATTTTAAAAAAATTCTTATTTTAAATACCTTTTTCAATATCAACTCACATTTTGTATTTATCATCTAAAGGAAATAAAAATTAATGGATTGGAAATTTTTTTTATTATTGATTTATTATAATTATCATCATAATAAATTGTTTTTTTAAGGTTATAATACCATGTGACATTAGTTATTGTACATAATATGTATTTTGAAGGATCCAAAATATGGGTTCGTTACATTCTACCACCACATACCTATTTTTTTATAAAAATTTTAATTATTTTTCACTCATGAAGGTGTAAAAGGGTATTCAAATCATATTTATTATTATAGATACAAATTCCAATTTGACATCCACCTTATTTTTTTATGCTATATCTATATTCTCATCTTTCCTAAGATAATGTTAATTATTTATACCATAAACGTATAATTTCTACAGTAAAACATTACCAAAACTCCTAAATTCTTATATAACATTACCCAAGTCATATTTCATATTCTTCCAAAAATTAATTTGTTCTTTAATAATCAAATTGTATTATCTAGTACATTATAAAATGACATAGTAGAAAATAAATTCCATAATCTTACAAATGTGATAAACTTCACCAAAATGAATTATAAAAAATCCCAAGGATAGAAACACTATATAACATACATTCATAAAACGACCTAGCTGTATATTACCTATATATTAATCATTTACTAAACCCAAAACATATCCCTCTATTAATCATGTTTTCTTCAATAATTTTCTCAAAAAATTGGACCTTTCCATTAAATCATTTCTCAAGGATATTGAACGCATTTAATAGATTATTTAAAACCACTAATGAAAACTAGTGAAGACAAATTGATATATGTTTCATGTAACCCTAAATAAATTTTAGATCATACCAAAATATCATATATATATATATATATATCAAAATGCTAATTAAAATATATATGAGAATATATATTTAATTTTTATTATAGTATCAACCTCCTTAACTTGTGTACGAATAGAGAATTAACCATTCCATTATAACATGAATATACTATGATTAATATATTTATGTATACTCTCTTATTTGGATAAAACAAACTGTGGTTATTGGATACATACCTTTCACAACTTCGTCCTCATTATCTGATTTCAATCAAATATTAAAAAATATTATGATAATATTGTAATCAATCTGAGTATGTGAATACAAAATTAAAATAATAATCTATCTTATACAATGACACTTTAAGTTAAACCAATGAATCTTTGATTTGAATTTTGTCATATTTGGTCAATTTAATTACTCTCTTGGATCAACCTTAGTTACTTTAAGTATTTTTCACTCATACTTAAAAAATACATCATAATTATTCATGAATAGTATTATGTAAACCAAAGTATATCACATGTGAGTGTCTATCCAGGTGTACAGTCTTAGGACCACTCATAATGAATTTAGGTGATGATCCATTCAATACTCAACCAACCATTTTTGGTGTTATTACCCCAAGGTGAATCTATACCACATCCAAATGCACATACCAATAACCAAGAATAGATTTATTTTAACAAAAACCACTTACTCGGTGCACAAACATTTTTTTAGGATATCATCCCTTACGTAGACTCATCTATAGGGTTTTTACTAAGGTTCTCTAAACTAATCACCAAAAATAAAAAAACTAATTTAAAAAATAACTAAACCATCCTCTAATATCAATTAGAGCTTCCCAAGATAAATATAAATTGATAATATTTTTATAACATGATTGAAATAATATACCTCACAACTGTTTCGAAATATAAGGATTGAATGGTTTAGTTTCATTGAAATAATATATATAAATTCTTTTATTACATTAGAAAATTATTTTCCATAATCATGCTACGATAGAATCCCTTCTAGTACTCCTAGGAATTAAACTTATCATATAAACCATGGGAATAGAAAATATTAGAAAATATAGAGAATAAATCCTCAATAATGGAAAATGTATCAACATGTCATCAAGAGATAGATCATAAAAATATGATAAAATAGGGTCAGTAATGGAATTTATAATTAAAAAGAACAAAAAAATAATTATATTTCTATAAATCATGACAAAATAAAGTATAATCAGAATTAAAAAAAATAGTCTATGGTAAATGTTTGTAGAATATTGAGACAATAAACACTACTATGGGAGAATTAGATTTTTTTTATATAGAAATATTGCATGTCATATAATAATATATTATTTACCAAATATAAGAAAATATAAATTATTTAATTTTTAATTAAAAAATGAGCAGAATACATTTTATGTATACAACTAAAAATTCTATATATTTTGAACAATAGAATACTCATGCTTAGTGTTGTAAACAAACATAATTCCCATTATTTATATTTTGAAAAAACAAAATGCACATGATTCATGTTGTGAACTAAAACAATTTCCATTATAATGAGCATGTAGTTGAGTGTTATATGATCCCTCTTTTAATCCAAGATTCATGTGTTAAAAATTAAAAAGTATTTAAATTTTATTTATTATGGAAGATAATATAGTAGTAAAACTATTCACACAAACATGGAAAAGGTGCCACATATTTAGGATTTCGGGATACTGATCCTTTTTTCCATTATAGGACTATGGGATATAGGGAATTTTGGACACTATAGTGTTCTATTTGACTAAGAGAGATAGTTTTATCAGTGTAGTACATCATATATGATGTGCATCTTGGCTGCACAATTCATTGAAATGTGGGAATCTAGAAAGAGTATTAGGTGCACTGGAACCTGTCAATCAGACATCGAACCACTTGGGATAGAGGAGTTACCTTCCACAAAAATTACATTGGAAGAAAAACATGGTGGTTCTTGGAAAAGGGGGAACCACATCACGTGAACGGTGATAAAAAGACAGGTAAAGTGACACATCATGGTAGGCAATGTGGCATTGAGACATATAGGTGTTGCTGGGTGGGCAGCTCAAAATAGAGATTTGTGCATTAACACTTATCATTTGTTCCTCTACCTATATGTAAATAAATGATGTGTGATTTTAGATGATTCCATTATGGAAATTTTAAATTCAATGGTTTCTTGTAAGGGGGTTTCATAGTGATAATACTAGGATCATGTTCCAAATTTTGGCTACTTTTCTTTGGAATTCATGGCAACACTATTGTCTTTTATTCCATTGGGCCTTTGTGAAATCAAATTATAATGGGACTTCACGCCAATAGACCTTCAGGACATGTAAGGGTTACCTATCAACCCAGTTGAAATTAGGGATTTATTTCATTAATAAAAACATTAGGACCATAGACTATTAATAATAACAAATAAAATTCCCATGCTTTATATTGGCATCAATTAATTCCAAATAATAATGTTATGAATAAATGGAATTCCAATTATTAAAGTTGTGAAAATAATTTTCCAACCTTAACATCAAATTCTCATGATATATAAATCCTTAACCAATTAATTGGATAGTGATATAGCACCCCAAAAATTCATCATTTATAAATTTGAGTTTTATAATAAAATAAAACATTCTACATCTTATAAAGAATCTATAAAAGAATAATGGGTTTATTAATAATCTCAAAAAAATCCTGGAAAACGAAGCTAAAAAATCATATAATTTTAAAACTCTCATTTTAAGAAATAAATGTTACCATAATACCATATAAAGGGTGATTAAAATATCACTTCATGAAAGATAAGCCTTGGAGGGATAATATAACTAAAAATAAAAAAAATCTCAAAAAACATTTCAAAACATTGAAGTATAATTTATTTTCAATAATCATTTTTATGACTTTAACGGATAATAATATTAAATACCATATTTTTAAATAAAATACCCATGAAAATACCTAACTTTTTTAAAATGGATACAAAAATATACTATGAAAAATTTTAAATCAAAAATGAATGTTTAATATTACAACCATGAAAAATATATAATTTTTCCAAAAATGTAAGTGAAAATATTTTCGCAAATACTTTATTTTAAAATTAATATTTAAAAATTTAACCCTGAGAAATACATATAGTTCATCAAAATTATATAGTGGATGATAAAACATTTGATATTAAAAGAAGATAAATCCTTTTGAATATTTTGATATGCCTTTATTGAAAGACCTACATCATAAAAAAAATAAAAAAATATAATTTAAAATTAATAAAGTTGAGTAAAAGGATTATTAGAGATATAAAGAAATTTCGTTTTCATTTGGGAAAGGATAATATTGGTTGTATCTAAAAAAATGTTAATTAAATAGGAATTATTCGTAACATAAATGTATTATCACAACATTATATAATCATTAAGGAATAAAAATTTTATATAAAACCTGATTTACCTAGAAACTATGGTGGATATACAACATAACGTCATCGTAGATTTTAATATGTCAATAATTAAAGACAAATTCATCAAATGGTGATTATGACATAGTGTAGATATTCAAGTTTGGAATATACCTTACTGGAATTGTAAAATTGAATAGAAAAACCATGAGAGTTAGAATATAAAATAAAATATTCAATTTCATAAAATATTATATAATCATGATACATAATTCCAATATGGTATTATTTACACCATTAAAAATGATACATGGGTTTTAGTATAAACATGTCTAAACCGTTTCAAATTATAGACAAATAGACACTTATAACTTCTGAGTGGATTGGATTGAAATAAAATATTAGTAAAACTATGAAATAAATATTCCTATTTCATTAAAAGGGTGATTTTTAAAGAATTAATTCATTTATATTTTTTTATAACACCTCAAAGTGAAATAGATTCAAAATATTAAATCATGCCTATACAAAAGTAAACATGAGACAATAATCCATTACCTTACTTCATTATTAACTTAATATTACTATAACATACTCTAAATTATTAATAGATAACTAAATAACCTATTTAAAATCCATGATCATAAATATTACCCTTTTATACTCTTTATTATATTTCTTTATCTAGAGTACTTTAATTAGTAACATCATTTTATGACCACTATATGTTAGTAAGTTTAATAGTTATTTCCATGTTTATTAATTTGGATATCATTACCCATAATTTTATACCAAGTAAATTATTTATTTATAATTTAATATTATTTAATATATAACATATTTGGATTTAATATTTTATTATTTCATTTTATACATGTTGTTTTGTGTTATGTGCAAATAAAATTGGTAGTGACTTCTTTTTTAATTTTAGAAAATGATAATTTTATTTTAATAAAAAAATATAAATAATTAATATAATATTTTATGAACCATATAAAATTAATTAATTTTATATTACATTATATTAATATTTTTTCCCCATTGTAATCTATATTCATATATTAATTCATTGTTCATTTAAGTGGTTAAACTGACCGAAACATGAACTCCCTTTAGCTCGATTAGTGAGTATTGTTAGAAAATAGTTTATTTAAAATAATATCACTATAATATATGAATAATTATATTATATTATATTAATTTATTATTTTTAATGACATTTATAGATAGTGTAAATGAAAAATGAAAAAAATTATTCTTCATGGGGGAGGTAGTCTGCAAACACACATGATTTACTTTCCTTTTTTAAAAAAGAGGATATAAATGAATAAATAAGAGTTAAATAATTATTATAAAAACATATAAGTATAGTAATGAAACATAATTCCTAATATAATAATATTTTTATGATATTTTTAGGATTTATAGTAATAAGTAAAACTTAGGATGAAGATATTACTTGTTTTAGAGAGTTGGTTTTTAATTAGATGTTCCCTGGGAATTGAAGGGATTAAGATAAATATGGGTTAGTATGGGACTACTTTTTTGGATCGGGTTATACGTAGGTAAAAAATTACAATTTAAAAGGATACTTTTGTAGGGTAGGTGTGTATTTGAAAGTTTTTAAGTGACCCATTTTGTAAGAGATAAAAAAGACACTACTAGAAACTCCCTTAATATTTTAATAATTTCATGATAATATTCCAAGGTTAATGAAATCAATATATTGAAATAATGAAATATCATATATTTTGAGGTGTATCTGGTATTAACCATGTTTATTATCACATGTTTTAAAAACTTTATAAGGGTTTTATAATTATTTCTTTTTACTTTTCATCTTTTACATTAGAACTAGTTACCTACTTTTTAACTAAGAGATTTTTTGTTTAATTAAACAAATAACATAAAAAATATAAATGAATTTGGTTGTTATGGAAATAAATTTCACATTAGTTAAATATAATTAGATTTATAAATATAATAAATTTTACTTTCAAAATAAAACATCTAATGTAAAGGAAACAATTTTTAATAAAAAACATTAATTTTGACTAATATGGATTATTAATTCTATTTAGTATTGAAGAAAATATAGGTGAGTGTTAATTTATTTAATAATGTTTTGATATATTATATTTTATTCATTATTTAAAGTAGTTATATTTAATTTATTCTGCTGAAATTCCTTGATATTAAAAAAATAATAATATTAAATTTATATTTCACCATTATAATTGTAATTAACAATAATTCTAAGAGTCTAAATTTGTTACTGAAAAATTAAATTGGGTATATTAAATTATATAATAATTACTTTTTAGATATAAGAATCATTATATATAACTATCATTCAGTGTTTATAAATATTCATCTTAACTTTAGTGCATATAATGCGTAAAAAATGTTTTTTATGTTCATTTTAAATAAAAAAAACATTATACGAATAATATTAAATTTGAAATCCCATTGATTCCAAGGAATTTAAAAATAATTATTATAATTATAATGGTATTTATTCCATAATAAAATTTACTAGATATTTAATATCATCATATTATTATTAACTAAAAAACTATAAAAAATAAAGTTTTTATTAAATCTATATATATACATTCATTGTATTGAGCATAGTTCGTGAAATTTAACATACTATTTTAAAATGAATTATCATAATTTTTTATATATAATTTATTAACAAAATTTATTAAAACATTTCAATGTAGTTATATAATGAAATAATTTTCAAAAAAATGATGATATTAATAAAATCATTATTTCCACTATTCACCTGAAAATTAATTATCTTTGAAAATGTTCAGAAATCTAGCTTAAGAATAGTTTTTCTGAGGAATTTAATAATTAATTTTTCATAAAAAATTAAAAATAAAAAAAAATAAAAAAAAAATTATTTTAGAATAAAATATGTAATATGAATAAAATGACTGCTATTTTAGATAACTTTTTCAATATTAACTCATGTTAATTATTTAACTCTGTTAAATAATTATTTTACAATAATTATTATCCAATATTAATTATTTACCCTCTAAATGTAATACATATTAATAGAATAAAATCATTGTGTTTATTATAAATTTATTAATAATGTATTCTTAATAGACTGTGGTTTTTTAAAATTTGGTGTGGTCTATGATAAAAGTTATAGAACACATACATTGTTGTAAAGATAGAAACTATCAGGTCATTACACTAAATCTCATAAAAGACTCTTATGATACTGATCCAAAGGAATGGGACGACACATGCATATACCTCTTACCCTATGATCCTAACACCTACCATTATCTGATAGCTACTGATGGCTCTTCCCAAAGATGATCTCAACAGGTACCTACAATCTGATATCTCTTTTACAAGGAATGTTTGATCACATAATATTTCTCAAAAAACATGACATAGTTGAGGATCTTTAGAGGAACATTGTCTTACTCAATGACTCTGTAGTGGCCTCACTTAGACTTCCATGCTCAAAATAACTATTCATGAATTATATTGAGAAAGTTCTCCATTATATCTATGAATCTTCATGTATACTCTAAAAAAATTACCTACCGTATTATAGCTATAACAGATATTGGATGCACATATACCTAAACATATATTGGTAGTACTCCATGTGTAATATTTTATTAAACCTTTATCATGTTAGAGTCACCATATGAAGGGTATAAATAATTACACATCACTAGTGACTTACTAATCCATGGAAAATTCTAGATAATAGCACTCCAATCTGATTGGTTGGCCAATAAACATGGTGGAAAACCTAAATTACTTCCTAAAGAAAGTAAAAACCCCAATGTAGTGTAATATTTTCCTTATAACTAGGATGGAATCTATTTCTAGAACATGTATATTCACAAATCCTATAAAAATAATCATCATATCCCACTAGAAAAATCTCTTACTCGGAAGGTGGAAGTGAATCAACAAAATTTCGAGTTGTGGGTCTACTAAGTACAAGATGATCAGAAGAACTACACCCCATAATCCAATAGAGATAATATTTTGATATGGTCCCTATATAGAATCAACATCTCAAATTTGTTTGATAATGGGGGATTTAATCACTATAATATGCTTCTTATAACACCACCTCAAGACTCCAGCTGTATTTCTTTATGATGGAATAATATAGTTAAAAAGATCATACATTCTAAGTATAGTATATCTAGGGATTTGACTTAAGAAGGACATGGAAATCATTTACGCATTCTTATATGATGTATTAATTTTTTTCTTGGTCCCTGTAAGTGGTGACTTAGAGCTCTATGTTATCATGAAGGTTATCAATGTCTTAGTAAATGGATATATCATTCACCACAAAAAAAATATTTTACCTAAAAGAAAATATGATCACAAAACCCTTTAAACTTATCCCCTAAAATCACAAACCAATATCACATGACACCTAATAAGAAACTCCAACCCTAAGATAGGACCACTTTGACACTAAACTGACACTAATTAATCCACTGATTCCCCACCTAGGCCGACTAGAAGCTGAGTGTTCCACTATAATCCTACCTCTAATAAGATAAGGGATACTAACCAGAACTTGGTAGGCCCAAAAGAAATGATGGGTTTCTTCATAATAATGGAACTAAATATAACACACAACACCACAAATGACATAATAATGAAGGATAAAATAATAAAATAAACTACAAAATAAAATTTGTATAAAAAACATTGATATTAAGAAATAAATAACAAGTTCATAAACCATAATGTTATGGGGGGAAATAAACACGCATAAAACCTAATGAAAATTGACCAAAAAATACTAATGTTAATGGATCATTATAATTTACAATCTAAACACATGAATGTGTAATGTTATCATCATATTTAGGAACCACTATGATCTATCAACAATATTCCAACATAATTTTCTGCCAAAATATCCATTATCTATATAAGAAATGACACATGTGGGAAAAATACCCATGAAAGGGTGAGTATATAAATACCCAGAATGAATCTCTAAAAACCAAAAATAAATAATGATATGATATGTCTAAAACTACTTATATAATAGGTAAAGATAATATAAATCCATAGATATACATAAAGTAAATAACCTGATACATAAAATAGTGCCCCACCCTATATGACACAACTATCGAAGAATCATCCCAGTAAACATCCCAAGAATATAAATAACCATGATTCATAAACCACATAACCAGTTATAAACATTACCATAGGACACACAAATCACTAAAAGATAAATGATGGTCAAGTTAGTAACTAACCTTAGTGAAGGAAAACACACCACACCAGTGCTTATTAGACAAGGTACTACCTACACCTTAGCTAATGGACATGAAACCAATTTTTGGCAGAGTTCCTAAATATATAAGTCATTTGGGTGACTTGTGACCTTCCATAAACACACTACAAGGGGTGTTCCTAACCTCATACATGATCTGATCATTATTATCAATCCCTATAGTTTAGCATACATATTTAATAGGGATAAAATTATCACATCACATTACATCTCAAATTTGATGTTGAAGAGAAGTCAAAATTCCATATGGAAATACAATTTGGTGGGGATATTCGTATATAAAAAACTAATCCCTTGGTAAGGGTAAATAAATGGGTACTAAGGATGTAAAATTACATGGCATGCACAATAGCGGTAAACTATGCGTATCCTCTCAACAGTTATTTGATCATGTACTACCAATAACATTAATTGTATAGATCTAATTACAAGAATTAAATACTTTATAAATAGTTCTTGAAACCATTTGTTGAACATTTATTTTAATTCCAAAAATTGAGTCTTGTAGGTTCAAGGTCATATGACTTTTTTGATGGTGTACACACTATATAGTAATGATTGGATAAGTGTGTGTGTATCCATGATACAGGATCCGTGTCCATATCAACATATAGTATATTTCAACGATTTCCCATGGAATATAGATACTCTGATATATAGAACTTATTCTTATATATACACAAGTATCGTTAATTTATTTATATATATTCCACATAAAATTTGAATCCATGTCTCAAAATGATTTATTCTTATTCTTATATATCCCCAACAGTATAGAGGGTGATACACTATGCACGTTCTAAATACTACACACATATTAACATGAAAACCAGACCCAGTAATCCAATCTTCTCCCGAATAATACTTTAATCATTGTTCTCACATCCATTTAGTAATAAATCATAGACAAATCCCTCATTCATCCCTGTTTTTCCTCTAGATATGGATTTTTGGCCATCCTTCTTCAGAAATAGTTTTAAAATAACATTGCATGAATCCTTGATAATTAGTCTATCGTTGCATATTGGGAAACCAAAACAACATTCCTCAAACAATCCTACACTAGACTTCATTGATCCAAAATTCTCAGATAATTTATTTCTCATACAAATCTATTGATTATAGTTCCAAATTTTTTTCAGTCATTTATCATGGACAAGTCTTATTGAACAACCCACCATATATATGATAGGTACCTAATTCATGATGAATGAGGTATAATATTGAGAAAAACCCTAGGATTGATGTATAGTATGATTTAATGGAAAATTTATAGTTTTTCATGTGATTCATAAACATAAAATATATATACACAACATAGATCCAAAAAATCTTTATAGAATAAATTTAAACAAATTATTGGGAAATGATTTTGGTATTTAATAATAAACCATAAATATTCCTTTCTCAGAATTCAAAAATAATATAGTAGATAAAATTTTATATAAATTCCTACCTCAAATATGGAATGTTTATTAATTTTGTTCATATCCATTTTGGTTTACATAATAGATTATTAAAAGAACTCATTTTTTGGAATATCTTTATATTTCTCAATCTCCTATTATTACTCTCACCAAAGATAGAGTTGATGTTGACTAATCATAGTAAGAGAGAATATGGTTCATAACCTAGGGGATTTATGAAACATTGATATAATAAGAAATAATTTAATTAATTAATTAATTAATTCCACCCATGATTGTACGATCAAATGAACTCCATGTGAAACTAAATATTATAACGCCTGGGTAAACCCAAAATTCTAGATAAAACCATGAAAAAACTTTTTCTATCAGAGAATTTATTTAGGATAGAATGATAATTTTATAATAATGTGAATTTATTTACAAAAAATAATATAATATTAACCATATTTTCAATGATAAAAACATTGAAATGGGTTAAAAATACCTACAAACTATTTTTTATATTATTTTAAAGGATCAAAAATTTAAATGTTAGGTCACTAAAATTATTGATCATTTTGAAGTGAGGGTGTTATATTATTTATTTCTTGTGTGCAAATAAATAGCAACTATTGTTAATGTTAATTAAGATGATGAAGAGATTTATGAATAATGTGCTATAATTCCAAGAAATAGAAATGGTCATGTGATGGGAATGAATAAAACGAAGATTCGACCTTAATAAATGATGAAGAAGAAATAAATTCAATCTAACCAAGGATAAGATAGTATGTGGAAGTAAAAAACACAATTTTTTATCATGGAAAATATTTTTTAGAAGTGATATTAATTTGTAAAATTTAATACATCTCATTGATTTGACAAGATGAACTAGTTAGTGTAAATGAACAATTTGAATTTCAATATTGAATTCATTAGACAAATAAATAATTGGATTAAATTTTATAGAATATCACTTTTATGTTATTTCCTATGAAAATAAATAATTTTTCTATTTAAAATATGGTGTTATTAAATTTGATTGATTAAAAGTGATAAGTGATATCAAAAAAAGGGTTATATAAAAAGTGCATTATTATGTTATAAAAATTTACTTATATGAGATTATTTCTTCTAATTATGACTGTAAAACCATTAGAACATTTCTTTTTATCGCTAATAAAATAATATATAAGATATTACCAATGGATTTCAACTCATCATTCCAAAATATTTTACATGAATATGAAGTGTAATTTGAGTAACCTGGATCTTTTACTATTAGAGGTGATTAAATATATTTAATAATATTTAATAAGTATCTTATAGGTTAAATAAATATCAAAGATCTAGGTATACAAATTATTTATCAATTTTGAATAATTTAAACATCATAAATGTTAGAGTAGGAAAAAAATTATATATCAATGAAATCATAAATAAATATCTCATTATTATCATCAATGTAAATGATATTATATTTTCTGGAAATAAATAAGGTTTTTAAAATATATTTTACACCCAAATAATGGATTATTTTATGATATTTGTTCTCATAGATATTAAGTAATTTCTGGGATGTCATATATCTAAATATAAAGATGACATTTTTCTTTATGAAGATAAATATAAATGAAATATCATGAAGAGTTTAGAAAGGTGAATCAAAAAAAAATCCACCATAATTTTAGTAGGATGTAAACTATCTGTGAATGAATATGTAAAGTATATTGATACAAATATGATTATGAATCTTATTTTTATTCTTATCAATTTTCCATCATTAATATAATATGATATAAAATTTATTAAATTATCTACAAGATATCAATTTATACACATAGAGTCTCATTTCAATATTGTTAAAAGAATACTAAGTTGAATTGGTGTAACTAAAAATGATGATTTTTTTTACAAAAAAAAATAAATGATTGATGTTTATGGATATAAAAATATTGATTGGTCCAAAAGTGCTGATGATTATAAGTCCACATCAGATCGAGTATTTTTTAGCATGATAAGTTTGTTTCATCGAACATAAAAATAAAAATTATATTTCCTTGAGTACAAATAAATATATATTTTTCTTCACAATAAAATAAATGACTTGATTTATGTGGATAAATAAAAAAATGAGGATGTTAAGGTGGAAAAAAATTCCTTAGTTAAACATTCTTGATCAATGAATATTAGAAACATGAACCATATTTTCACAGAAATTATTGATGAAGGATATTTTAATATGGATTTTGTTAGAAAAGGGTATTATGAAGGGGATGTGTTTACCAACCCATTATCATATTATGCATTTATGAAATCTATGTTGACAATGTGAGTTCAACATTAATACACATTATTATATGTTATTATATTATTCCCCTCTCTCAATTGTTAATTAGATTATTTTTCATCAAATGTAATAGTATTTAAATATAAATATTATGATATACATTTTTTATTGGGGTTAAATATCTTATTAAGAGGGATTTTTTTATTAAGGGGGTGTTTTTATGAGGGGTTGCTATGATTTTATTGAACACACATGTTTGCGTATATGTCTTTATATGAATATGTGAGGTAAATTTACATGTATATCTATTTGTGTGTCCGATGTTATGATTTCAACAAACACATACATATTTGTGTGGTCTAAACTATAGATTTAGACTACACAAGTTTTCTTGTGTATAAAGCTATCATTTTAACATGAATGAATTTCATTACCTATGTTTTTGTGTGTGAATCAATTATTTTAGTCTATGATTATAAAAATTTTCAAACTATTTTGATGTGTCTGTTGAGTATTTGTTAAATAATGGATTTAACACATATACTCATCGAATTATTATGCGAAGAGAATATTTATATATAATTTACGATTCTTTTATGGAAAACATTGTGATTATTATTCATTATTTTCATTTCCTACATCGATTATGCTCATATATGAATACAATTATTCATTAAATAATCATTTCAATGATTTCATATGGTTGAAACGAATTTATTTAGATTGAAGAAGATTTATTTATGATTGGAAGTTTAAAAAATAAAAAGGTTGATATTACTATGAACAAGGGCTGATTGATGCATCATCTGTAAAGGCGGTGTTATTGATGATATGTTTCAATTTTATATTATAAAAATAAATGACATTAAATCCATAGGTGATATAATGAGATTGAGTGTATTCAAATTTTCTGATGCTTCAATCAATGTTTGGGACTGATTATGTGTATAAAAGTTGGTTTTCATGATGTTTTTAGTTATGAAAAATTAATCATGTCATTATTTTATTCATTATATTTCAACACATTAGCATTTATTCTAGTAAATTAGTGTGTTAAATATTATGACAAAATTCATAAATATTATGTTATTATTCTATGGTTAGAGGAGAATATTATTGAGTTATTCTTCATGAAATATGTATCTTGAGGTAATAAATAAGGTCATAATTATTACGCATTCTTGTTATTAATTACATGAAGAATATTGCACTGTGATTGGAGACCATGATTTAGTGATAGTAATTATGGAAATTTTTTACATAAAAATTATATAACAAAAATTGTGTTTTCTTGATCATTAAAGATAATTAATCACACTCTGGTTGAAAATATTGAATCATAAGAAAATTCTATAATAATTTTTTTTGGAATTGAGAATCAGTTTCAAAGGTAGTAGATTTTTAATATTTTTACACCATCTATATTACCCCATAATTGAGGCCATTACATAGTGATTTCTGTTATTATTTATCTAATAGTTTTTAATAATGTATATCAGTGTTTTCCACATGGGATTAATTTAAGTTATAATGTTCCTCAATCAAATCTAATAATATTAGAATGTCAAATGTTATCTAATAAATAATATAGAAGTATCATCTAGTAGAATTTGTGGTTGAAGTTGTATTTTTTATTAATTTTTATTTAAAAATACAAATAAAATGAGTGATTAGAGGTTATGAAGGAGTCCAGTATGAGATTATCAGTGGATGAAGTGAATAATCTAATGAAGGAAATGTAGAAAACACCCAATAAAAACTTATTTCTCTATCAAAGTAATTTTTGAAGGATTATTACGAGATAGTGATGATTTAAATTAAATTTTAAATAATATTTTTTATTTCATTATTTATGTATTGTAAACTATCATTCGATGTTAGTTGATGATAAAAGATGAATTTACATGTCAAAACATATTAGTGGAAGTTAATGAAATTTATTGGATGATTACAAAATATATGTTTATTCGTTTAATTTATGATTTTATATTATTTTATCATATCCATGGTTATTAATCCTCTAGATAGTAAAAAAACAAGGGCTTAACTTCCCTCTTATTGAGTTTATAAGTATCATGTTGTGACCCTGACATTTCATTCCTAGGTACCTGAGGTCCCATGTGTATTGAGGGGTGTTCTATGTGATTTTATATATATCGTAAGGGAATTATTCCCCCACACAATATTTTTAACATTGGTAGGTGGTATTCTAAAGTATAGTTTAATGAACTGTGGTGCATAAGGAGATGAATCTAGAATCAAATATTATGGAGTAGGTTCTAACTAATTAGGTTTCCCTCCCGATATTCTTATCATATCTAAAATTGTCCAAAACATTCCATGGTCTCAACTACCATCCTATATAGATTCTAATAACCACACCAAGTCCTTGATAAGACACATTGTGAATCTTAATCTCAAGTCCCAAAAGGGTCATGGTGTGTTCCATGTACATATATATATCTATCATAAGTAAATTACCCCACTTCATGACACCTTCTAAGTCTCCCTCTATAGGAAATGAATTATTATGTACAGTAATACCAAGATAGATATATTATAGGAAGTATTATTTAAATTTGGTGATTGTTATGTTAGTTTATTATGATTGATAGAAATGTGTTATTGGTTATGAGTGAAATTATCAAATTCTAGAATAGGATTTATGCAAATTGAGTTAGATAGCTAGATTCGATAGCATGAAGTAATGACCTATTGTTAAAATAAAAAATATATGTGCTAAAGTAGTAAAAATCAATCACTATATTATCAATAATATTTTACAATTAAATATACATAAAATATATATTGGAAAAAGTATGATAATGTATGTGTGAATTCTGAATTCGTTAAAAAAATTGGTAATATTATGATATTTTTCAATGTCATCAAATATTTCTTAATATTTATTATAGTGGTTAGAGGATTACCTATAGATTATTTGAAGGAATATAAACTAGATCAGTGATAATGTATAATATAAAAAAAATTGTAATTTTTCTAAGGATTTTCATGTTTAAAGGTGCATTTAGTGACGTGTAAATGTAATATTGAATTTTGGATTGAGATATCGAAAAAGGAAGGAGAAGTGTAAATGTAAGAAGGATCATTATAAAAATCCATTTTGAAAATTTTTAAATATACCTTATTAGTGAAGTTAATAATAAAGGGTTATTTATATGAGTTTAATTATTATAAGAACTATACCAATGTTATGTAAAAGTAAATAATGATGAATAGGGGATATTCAGTTAGCATAATTTTATGACTATGATAATATTCTCGAAGATAATTTCAGAAGATAAATTAGTCACTGATTAAGATGTTATTAATTGAAATAAGAATAATAATTATTCAAAGTAACTTTGACAAAATTATATAAGATTATTATCATGTCCTAGAGAAAAATATCACACAATAAATGAAGACTGAGGATTGAAAATAGAATTTGGTTTTGAGAATGGAGTTACAACCATGCCATAGAGAAGAGGGACACACATTGTCACTATGAAACAGGAATATGTCAGTGGCTATGTTGTGGAAGAAATTTTTTCAATAAGGTATTTCCATATGATAAATGGAGAGACTCAAGAATGACATGTTTGAAGTCTTTGTGTCTCATGTGCAAGTATTCTGGATAATGTCACATAATAATATGAGGTAACATGCTTCGATAATTTTAAATCTTATTGATGAGCATTGAAATGTCAATGATTTTCATTAATAAGTTGAAATCAGGTTATTTATGATACCTTATGTAGTATGATAGTATATAGTATTAATAATTATATTAAATAAAAATTTAGTAGATAATTGCAATGATTAGAGTCATGGATTATGTCCAAATTTAAGATATGAAAAAAAGAATCACAAGAATATAAAAAAATAAATTATAGTGAATATTTATATAAATAAATAAATAATATAAATGAATAATATTATATTATTTATAACCCAATATATATTAAAAGGGAAGATTATAAAATTGTCTATTTCAGAAGATGATGACATTAAAAAAGAGTGGAAAGCATGTGTCAAAGTAGAATAAGATTAAATAGTCCTATAATATTCTTAACCCAAATATTATGGTTGAGAAGATTATGAAAGATATAACTCTTTATGTTTTATTGATGTCATATAAAAAATTTAGATTAAAATGATTCATATCCTAAGATATATTTATATCATTTTAAGGAAAAGTGAGAAGAAGGATGGGGTTCATGTATTATTGTAGATCACTCTATGGAAGTTGAAGTCCTTGAATATAGATTTGAATATATAAAGATGAGATGGATTATATACTACGAGATAAAATTAGTAGAAGACCAGATGAATGGTGAATATTATCTTATTTGGGAGATGAATTTAATTCTTTACCAGTATTGAAGATCTTATTGAGAGTGTAAAATATGACCCATTGCATGCTTATGGGATAAAGTATAAAGAACAACTA
The DNA here is from genome assembly GCA_963277665.1 of Viscum album. Lineage (NCBI taxonomy): Eukaryota > Viridiplantae > Streptophyta > Magnoliopsida > Santalales > Viscaceae > Viscum > Viscum album. The sequence goes on along the minus strand of OY728166.1, from coordinate 838,373,478 downwards.
AAGAGACAATAAACTGGTGAGATATAGTATAAAGAACCTACGAGAGGATAATAAGGTGTTTTTGGAAGATATACCTTTGTATTCACTTGTTTTATATAATATATATACATATTGAACATTACTTAGAAGTAGTAAGGGTTAGGAACCAACATTAGCACAAAACATGGTAAAAATTTATTTATTTAACAATTTATTACTTTTTATCAAATATTTTTTGTAAATGTGGGGAGGTAAATCATGACTAAAACCTTATATTGTATTAAATGATAAAATAGTATTGAATATTGAGAAAGGATAGTTTAATATTATAAAAATAATTTAGTAAAAAAATTCCCCAAAATTTACACCCTCTCACGTGACTATACATTCATATTAGGAAATATAATTGGTATCATAGATAGCCATGTTACTTATAATTGGATATAATAATTATTTCTTATTTAATCTTATTATATATAAATGAAGTTTTGACTTGATGAATTTTTAAAAGAACCTCTAATGATAAATCCAATTCTCATTCAAGTTAATATAAAGAAGTATGTTTCATCTAAAACCATGAAGAACCAAAATAAAATAGAGGACGAAAAGATGATGATGAATTCCAAATGAAAATAGGATCCACCAAAACATAAAAGTAAAAAAGTGGAAATACTTATATGAAATATGTTTATTATTATCCTCGGGAAAATTTAAATACAATATGTGATGAATATGATGAGAATGATTCAATCAAATCAACTAAAACCCTATATTTCAAGGATATATAAAATAAGAAGAAGCCTTACACTACGGTATTAATATACTAATATATATATATATATATATATATATATATATATATATATATTAATTTATTAAAAAATTATTTTAAGAGAAATAATAGCTAGAAGTTTGTAAAAAATATTATTAATAAAGCTGTTAAAATAAAACATTCTCACAAAGGAATTGAATTAAAAGGATAAATCCCTATAATATATATAAAAAAAATATCAATTCATGGTGATTCATCGAAATTAATTATTAATGATAATGTTAATACTAAAAAAATTAGTGAATAGAAGATTCATTTATTATAGGAATATTATAATTCATTCATGGACATTAAAAGTTTCTCAAATATAGATAAATGCAAGAAGATTAAATGAATTTGGTAACTATCTAAAAGAATAAAACACGGCGTATGAAGAACAAATGGATATAATAAGAAATTAATATAAATGTGGTGGAAAATGTTTAATTATGAGATTAAAATTCTAAATATAAAATATCTCGAGTTAGTGGATAAGTTGATAAATATAGAAAACACCAAAGTAGAATCTTCACAAACTATTGAGATGAAAATTTATAATGAACTTATTTATAATAAGATCCTTATTAAAAAAATAGTAATATTAGTATAAATAAGGCATTAAGATCATAGAGTGGTCTAACCACTATAAAATCACGGAAATAAGAAACATATGTTCTAGTTAATTCTGTTCATACTAATATTACTTTACTGTATAGTATAGGTTTCTATTCAAAAATAGAAAAAAAAATTGGAATAAAATACTAAAAAATCGGTATTACTTCAAGTTGATAATTATATAAAGTAATAATACCTCCCTAAAATTTCATCAAATTATAGTGAGTACATATCTAAAAATGGATAATTAATGTATCCAGATTATGGTTTAGGGCAAGAGTAGAATACTTATTCAAGATTTTTTGTTTTTTTGGAGGTTCTATCATTGGTCCACTGAATTTTAATTCAACTTTTAAATTATTTAATATTATAAAGCTACTATATTAAATGGGATTAGTATATAACTCATATATTAATATTTGTATAAATATTAAATTTTTAATGGAAAATTTAAATATTTTCACTAAGAATATATTTTAATGTTTTCATAAGTTCAGTGAAAACTGCAACAAAAAATGTTCTTTGTGTTTATGAATATTGGTACAATTCTATTATGAATAATTCATATTATGATGATGAATAACTACCATAAAATAGAATTTATTAAAAATAAATAAATTATTTTGAGTCTTCATTGGGGTTTTTTTAGTAAATAAAAACAATATATAAGGAAATCAAAAGAAGAAGTATGAAAATAGAAATACAATAGGATAGATGAGTTTTCTCTACTATGTGAGAAATATCCATATCATAGACTACTATAAATAAGAATATTATGTTATTATTGGTGGAAGAAATATGTAATCAAATATAAATCCATCCAATAGTTGAAAAATAGTATTGTTTTGGTGTAAAAATCCCAAGATAAAGATTTTGAGATGATTCTTATAAATGGTAACTCAAATGGTGCCAAAAAAATCATTTAACTTCTCATAATGAAAAACTAAATACAATTAATAAATTAAAACATGAAATTCAACATGAAGAAGTTGAATTCCATGATATGTTGTCATGAAATTAAGACCAAATATATCTTAAGAAGCTATGTGGAATTTTTAAAGAATCCAGTCCCATTAAAAAAATCATATGTCCTGGTTACATGGACAAAAGGAATAGAAACTCTAAACCAGTACTCCTAGATCCATTTCTAAAAACACGATATTTAGATTTCTGGAATTGATACCAATATTCATGACACAATTTTACACATACCAACTATGCAACACATCGAAAAATATTGGACCACTTATTCAACCAACTAACAGTTAGGTTTTGTGTTATGAATAATTTGGAAGAACTCTCACATAAAATTTCCAATGTCATTAAGGAAGAATTTTTACCTCTATTCTAAAAATTTATTATTAAACATTATTTCTTAGTTATCTCCCACATGAAACCCTTGTATACATATATTATAGAAAATATTACTTTATAACTTGGCGAAAAGAAAACATAAGAAATGGTTGAGCTCAAATTCTCATTTTTGGAAAATATAGGCATTGCAAATTGAATTTAGTTTGTGACTATGAGATGACCACATTGGTATTAAAAAGGTTTTACATGAAAATGATAATTTTTACCAATAAAAACCTAGATCATAAAAAATAATATATAACATAAATCCTTATAATAGTCAAGAATCAGATGAGTCCTTAATCCTGAACCATGTGACTCCAATCTTGATCAAAGGAATAATTATAAACTAATTCATATAGAGAATGTGTTTCTATCTTGGAATTTTATATTCATCAATGATGTTCCCTCATGTCAGAAATAACTAGATCTGATTTAAATTCATAGGATAAACCTCATCTCTTAACACCCTCCTTTTTTCTATTAATGAAAAATAATATTTCCCAATGCATTGGAGTGCTATATCGGTCACACCCATAGTATAATTTGTATCATGCTAAAGATTCATCATCAATAATGTAAAAGTATTATAAATGAATATAACTTGGAGAATATTTATTTTTTATTATCAAAAATTCAAAAACAACTTGCATTCATTTAAATATTTATTTACCCATGGAAAAAATGAATGTCATTTTAATATATTTAAAAAATTGATTATAAGATATATTGTGAAGGAATATTTATTGAATCATTAGATAATATTCATAGTGAAGAAGATAATTCATTAGATGATATTTTTTTAGATTAAAATACTTTTAAAATATTATTTATAATATTTATTTGAATGGAGGGGAAATAGGATTTTTAATCAATGCCTTTAGAAACTAAAATATCAAAAAAATTAAATAAAAATTATTCTATAATAAAATAAATATGAAAATTGGTAAGGAGTATATAATGAAATTAATAGATATGATATTTTTAAAACTAGTTCATTGATTATTTTTTTAAAACAATGATAATGTCTATAGACTTGGTGAAAAGTACCTTGATTGGAAAAAAAAAGAAACTTCATTTCAAAAAAATGTATTTGAAAGTCATGCATGGGTAAAAATTAATTTAATAAATCATATCATATTATTAAAAACATTATCTAATATATTATGATGAAAATGTGGATATAAAAGAAAGATATTATTGACCTAATAACAAAACAATGTTGGTTTAACTTAAAAACTGTCTGTTAGAATTTTTTATCAACATATAGTGGAAATTGAAAGTGAAATTTCTAATTTATAGAAATAACTAGAGGAAAAAACTAAATTATTTGTGAGAGATTAATCATATAACATCATCATCACAAATTTAAGCATAAATAATCCTAGTAAAAAGTCAGATTGAAACAAATAACCCTTACACTCTAGTAACTTATGTATCCTAAAACCAATGAAATAAATAGCATCAAATAAAACATTTAATAACATTATTATAAAAATATTCATGATATAAAATATAAAATTTTCATTATATACCCCACATGAATGAAAAAACTATAAATATGGAATATGTATCAAAAAAACAAAAGTGAGATGAGAAACCCTTACCGCTTTGGTAACATTCAAATAAATTACCGTTGGAAGAATGAATGTGATATGGATTTATAAATCACATAAATTTTATGAATTAATATTTAAAAATTCATTTATATAAAATTAATTAAACTATAAAAGTTATACATGGTGCACAATATTGAAGATATTTGAAGAAAATGAGATAAATATAATGAAACCCCAAACAAAGCTCATAACATTTAAAGTGATAATTAATACATTAAGTTATTATTTAAAAATTTATAAATTTAAATAGTTGTTTTGAAAATATATCATAAAAAATTTCAAAGATAAATTTATCTCATAATCATGGCGTAGAAAAATCATAGAATAAGTGTAATAACCCAATAAATAGAAAATGAGTTAAAACCCCTTACTTTGAATCCCTGATTTATACATATGTTCATTAAACACTTTATAATATAATTATATTAATTATTTAAATGTATAAAAACATATTATAGTCTTATTACCCTATCATTAAACTATTTATTTATATGATATATATTATTACATAATTGATAAGTCCATTTTAGGTTCTTTTCAATGTTCATTTTATAATTGAAAAATGAATTTGGTAGGTTGTCCACCATTAAATAGGACATTATTTCCTATAATATAAAATATGATTCATTGAATAATTATAATATTTTTTTCATCATATAAAATTATAGTGTCATACAATCAAATCAATCATGAAAAAATACATCAACTCGCGAGGTGGTAGTTTTTATGTACACACGAGTGATGTTATCTATTTTTATTGGATGGAAAATTAAGAAATAAAACTAAATACTAACATTATACATGTAATTGTAATTTTATAAAAAACAAATAAATTTTTAAATACATTCCCATTTCCATTCATGATAGGTGCTATTAAAAAATGATGTTTACTTATATGTGCACATGATTATCCAAACATATAGATGTGTGATAGTCTGCACGAACACACAAATGACGGTTTTGTTTCTCATTTGACAGAAAAATAGATGTATAAAGGCCATTACATCAATATAATAAAAATTTATTTTATGTTATATGATTTTTTTAATTAAATTGTAATGGTATGGATAAATATTAACGATGTAGAAAATGACAAAAAAAATCAATGAACATGATTTAGAGTTATACATCCTCTTTAGAAGACCACCTTCATCATATATTATAAGACTTTTCGGATGGTATATTGTGTGATTCCATTACCTATAGGTTGTGGGTATTGAAGATGGAATGGTTTTTTGGTAGATAACTACCAATATTAATGGTTAAAAAGGTGTATTTAATATAGAAGGTGTGGTGTCCTTATATAAGATAATAGAGGGGAACAATTTGATTTGCTTAATGTATTAAATTAATATAAATTAATTATCATACTAAAGTAATTAAAAAATAATAAATTTATAACACTTGAAAAATTTAAATCAAAATAATCCAATAAAATATAATTTAGACATGATTTTATGTTGTTTTAATCCTTATCTCATAGTATTAATCTGTTGTTAACCCCTTTTATCATCATTATGATATCAATGTTTTTACTATTAATAATCCTTTAATGTTAATATAAATGAAAAAAGGGGGAAAATAGTTGAAAATGATTGATATTATAGACCATAAATCATTTACTATGGAAAATTTAATATTTCCATAAATTTAATTTATTTTATAAAATATTATTTAACATAAAATACCATTAAAGTCATTTTCAAAAATATTCAAAAAGTTTTGACATTGAATACATCCAGATAGTAATTAATATAAAATAGTAAATTCTAGTTAAACAATAATATTTTATATTTATGTTAAATTTTCATGTTACAAAATAATTCATTCAAATGGTATATCTTTTATTTTTTAAAATCATTTATTTTATTTTTCTTTTATTTGAACAAGCAATTTTTTAGTATTGCTGAAACATTTTAGGTAATTATTCTATCAATACAAATAGAAAATAAATTTTCATGATTAGAAAAATTAATTAGTATTTCATAAATATATTTATAACCAAGCAACACATTTTTTTATTCTAATGAAAAAAATATTTCAGATATTACAACCAAGAAGGTGATGTTTTGTGCGTATTCCTTACATAAAAAATATTAATGTAATTATCAAATAAAATTAGAAATAAATTACCAAATTTCATAATTTGGTATGATTATGGTTTAAAAACACTCATCAAATGAAATAAATGTAGGTGATTGGTTGATTTTAATGTCTTATCCCATAGTTTTAGTCTTATTTTACCCATTTTTTCCTTACCTTAGGGACAACATTTTTACCAAGGTTTCCATTCATAATGAAAAAATAAGATTTAAAATTTATCAGATTATAATTTCATGATTCAAAATATGAAATCCATGTAATAAAATTCAATTACTAAATGTTTTAGAAACTATTTTTAAAAAACCTATGAAACAGTATAAGAATGGTTTTCCAAAACTATATTTTAAGTATGAAAATATTTTTATATAAAAATTAAGTCAAATATATATTCAAATTAAATTAATTTTATTAATTTTATTCAAATTGAATGAATGAAATTTTAATGAAAAATTAAAAATGGGACTTTGTAAATACGTTAAAAAAATCCCTATAAAATCAAAATTCTTCACTATTCATTTAAAAAATCATATATTCCTATAAATGCTTAATATTCCAAAAATTATAATTTTTACATGTTTATTTCAAAACTATTAACATATTTATAAAATAAAACCACTAAATATTTAAGAAATTAATTTATAATATATGCATAAAAAAAGTATCAAAATGTTTTTTTATGGTAATGTATTTTTCAAGACCAAATTGAATTTAATAAAAACTTTGAACATATATTCTAAGAATTATTCAATAAATATTTATTGATTGGGTAATTATACATTAATTTTATAATTTATTTACTCTTATGCATACCTGGTAATTCAATAACTAGGTTATATTGGTCATATTTAAGACAATATTATCTTATTAGTCATTTAAGCTCTATGTTTCATGTCATATAAGCTATCAAACACATCCTGATTTTAAAATAACAAGGAAATAAAATCAACCCTTATATAAATTTCTTCATCAATATTTTTATATTTATATTGGTATTTCAAAGGTTTAATATTTGAAGATCCTTTTTTGAAAAAATAATCTAAAAATGGTCAATAAAACATCTTTTGAAATGGGAAAGTGGGAAATATTTAGGTTATATAAAATAAAACATAGTTGGGTTACCAAATATGTAAAAAAATAATTCAAATTTAAAACATATATATGGAGGAGAAATAAAAAAAATTAAGGACATATATAGATTGTTAGATACCATGATCATGATAAAGTTAACGACCTTAAAATCACAACTCAATATGTGATTAATAAAACTATACATTAATCATATATGAAGTTAATATTATAAATTTTATATTTTAATATCCTTTACATAGAGATAATGAATTAATTTACTATGTTGAAAAATAAAATAAATCAATATACATACAAAATTTTATTTAAATTCATAAGTGAAATTTCATTCTTTAGTTGTGTGTTTCAATCAACTTCCAACTATATCCCCTATTTTACTCCAAATGATGAGTATGAATATTTAATATTTGAAGAACTATAATCAACTTATTATTGAATATGAGTTATATTAAATGATGACAAACTATTGTTCCTTTCATTACTGAAACAATAATGGTTGTCACGGGATAAAATAATAACAAAATAAACCTATATATGAAAATGTAGAACATTAATATCTAATACATAAATAATTACAACTAAAGTTTAACATATCTTTTTCCATAAATATATCAACTATAAAAATATTCAAATTAAATTTTTCCTAAAATAACATGAATCACTGCATAATCATATAATGTACTAAAATTGGACAAAATAACAAGAATTATCTTTATATACTATGCTAAAATTTTATCCTATGCTTGATCACAAAATCTCAAAAAAATAATATCTTGAAACAAAATATCATCTATACCATTGAGGTTAACCCAATATCCAATATTCCCTAATTAACTCAATGTAGTATCCACACTAAAACCCAGCAAAATGTTCAAATCGCATTACGGTATAAATACCTTAGATCCCAAAAATCAATTTTATTCCATTAAACATATTATCATTATTAATCTTATAAACCCATGAAATTATACATAACTCTTAAGTAAAACTTATAAAAAATGATTCTTTAAAGTTGTCTATATATTTATCAACTACCAACTATGACATCCCTAAACCCACAATCTCACATACAGTTATAAAAAATAATATTTACATTACTAGATTTGTAAAAATAGTCAAGACCTAATTTTCATCATTTAACATTTAAAAAACATCCAAAAATATTGGATCACATATATTCCCATGAACCTTTTAGTTTTAAAATTTATTAGAATTTGAAAAAAAAAATCTTACATCTCATTCATTATTCATTATATGAACATTATTCCCAATTTACCTATCTTTCCTTATTTCACATTATGTCTTCATCATCCCCCATAATATACCCTTCTAAAAATATACTACATAACATCACTATTAATAAGTTAGGAAAAATGTATCATAAGAACAGGGTGAGTTCAAATTCACAGTAAGGATAAATATATGTGTTAACAATTGGAAATCATAATGAGTATGACATGAACATATGGGTATGAATACAGTGATAATAAAACAGTATAATTTCCACATATAAAATACTAGATAGTAAATCATATTACATGGAATTAAAAATTATGAAATTAAAGAAATTAAAGATTCATTAATCCCAAGCCATGTAAAATCAATCTTGATCAGAGGAATCATTATAAACTCAAGCATAGAGAACCCATATTGGCATCATGGAACATTATCATCGTCACTTATGTCCACTCATGTTAGAAATAATTATTTAATAGTTAAATCCATAATAGATACATTCACTTTAAATATCTTTCTTTATTACATTAATGATAAGGAACATTACCCAAGTAATTTAAGATCTATATTGGGCTCACTGATCATATATGTTGTATTGGGCTCACCCATCATATAAGATATATATTGGTTTCCAATTGTATAAGTTGTACCAGTCTCACCTTAAATCATTGGTATTATCAAAGTATCATACATGTGTATAACATATAATAGATTTAATTTTTATTATCAATATTCTAAAAACTACATTCATTTATTTATATATTGATTTGCCCGTGGAAAAGATATAGATTTCATGATAATATTTTTGAAACAGTCATCATAATCCATCTAGAGAAAGTAGATGGGTCATGTCATAAGATCATATTTTTATTGAAGTATATGAATAATTACCTAATGATGACATATATAAACATACCTATTAATGAACATTTAAATAATTTCACTGAAAATAGTGGAAAATAATAGAATTTTCATTTGATACTATTAGAATCTTAAAATTAAGAAAAATACTTAGAAAATGATGTTCATTAAAAATAAACTTGGAAAATTTAAATGGATTATTTAATGTAAGTAATAATTATAAATTTGGAAAAAACATTTGTGCATTATATGTTAAAATAAATATTCTACTCAAAAAATTGTAAAAATAAGCTCATTCAGAAAAAGAAAATAAAATTCCTTAAAGATATTTCTATAGAAATTAAAACATGGGAAAAGTAAAATTTATGAATCATTTTAGAATATTAATAACATTATTGAAAAAAAAAATTAAGAAAATGTGGATATGAAATAAAAATATTCTGATCGAAACTAATAAAATGTCAATTTTCCATAAGAACATCATTTAATACTATTGAGTACTTAATGATATGAAAGAAGAATGGAAAACATGTAATTTCTAGAAATAACCATATGATAAAAATATATATAATATTTTTGATAGCTATATCATATAATTTTGTTATCATAAATTTAATAATAAAAAATCCAAGTAAAAAAGGTGAGATTGTATCCTAAAACCCTTACCGCTTTGGTAACTTTTTTATGATAACCTCCACCAAAGAAATATTAAAAAATTAAACATTAAATTCCATAATAATAATGATATTCAAGATATAATATATCAAATTGAGTATTAGATTCACCACAAGAAAGAAAAAAATTATGACATTGTCATATGTATCCTGCAAACAAAACACTGATTATAAACAGTTGAAAATTTAAATAATTTTCAGTCAAAATACATTAGAAGAAAGAATGTGATATGGAATTATAAATACAATAAATTTCATGCATTAATTTTCAAAATTAATATATGGGGTAGTAATTACACTATATAAATAAATAATGGTTCATGAAATAAAACATTTCTCAAAAAAATGAGATTCCATAATCCTTATTGTTTATTTTCTAATAACACTTTTAAGGGTAACTGTGAACCAAAGACATGTCCAACTAGTTACAAGTCCGAACAAGTAAACCAAAAAAACCCAAAAACTATAATTGTCCCAATCATAATTAAATCCAAAAATCAAATGACCGCTAAGGGTTTTACATTTAAAATTTCAAATTTTAAAAAATAACTTGGACTAGGAGCCTACCCACATCACACATACATCATTAGATGCATCTCATCCAACAACCTTCATCAACATCATTGGAACTGTACCATACCTAATTGTTGCTGATTAAACATCATCACCATCTAACTCTAGAAGTCACCCACTGAAACGGATGTCCCAATGAACCTTGAATACCACCACATAGCTCCACCATAGAGAGAACGATGGAAGACTCGATATAGAATACCTAAAAAATGGGTATTTTAAAGGAGAAACAGTTTCAAGACCATCACCATCTGAGACCTATAACTAGGGAATGTGATAACTAGAAAAGAGATCTGAAAAAAACAACCATGGAATTGACCTCCCCAAGAGCCATGCTGATGTGACCATCAACCCCAGTCCCAAACCATAAAAATTCCGGCAAACTCCAAATGGAATCCACTAACCCCACCAACACTATGAAATAATGTCCATAAACTAGATCCACCAAAGAATCTAAAGTGAGTGAGGAATTGACAAAAAAGCCTCCAGTCAATTCTCACCTTCTCTACTTCCATTCTCTTCACATCACAAAACCGCCCTATGTTGACACTACACTGGAAACACTCCAATGTCAACCCGAAAATAAAATATCAAAACCCACAATAAAAAGCAACCCAAACTCACCAAAAATCAATGTGAACAAGAAATAAACCTAGGGATTGGATCCCAAGGAGGAAAAAATTGAAATTCCTTAAATGTAAATGATATACAGGGGATGAAACCCTATAGAGAACAAGGGGGATGAAACCATGAATGAAGAAGACCAGAGACACTGATAGGATCCTCAATCGCCAAACCCCAATCCCAAAACCCTTTTAATGATTATAAAATATGAATTGATAAATGAACCATTAATTTATTATGTGAAAATAGTTAAATAAAATTGAAAAATATTAAATATAGTAAAAAAATTAATATTGATTTATAAATTAAAATTACAGATAAATTTCAATGAAGAAGTGTTACAACTCAATAAAATGAAATTGAGTAAAGAAATATATTTCATAGGGTATCAACTTTATACATATATTTTTTAAATCCAATATAATATAATTTAATTTATTAGTTACTTTTTAGAAAATTTTTTATAGGTTTATTCCCTTATCATTGGTCGATTAATTTCAATGACATATTTTATTACATTATCTGTTAAGTCCACATCGGATGATTTGAGGATGTTATCTTCTCAATTGAAAAAAAAAATGGTATGATTACCATGATATAAGGGGTAATTTTTTCATCATATACAAGATATTATTCATGAAAAATTTTATTTTTATAAATAAACTACAATTTTAGTTTCTTCCAGTAAAGAAAAAATTAAAAACAAATACACCATCTCATGAGGCAGTAGTCCACACAAACATGAAGGTGGTGTTTTTACCTATCATTGGATGGAAAATAAATAAATTAAAAAAATATTATAATTATTGATTCATTGTAATATTAAAATATCAAATGCATTCATTAAATCCATCCCTATAAAAATTCATGAGAGGTTGTGTTTAAAAACAAAGTACATCACTACGTGGAGACAGCCATCCATACTTACACACATGGGGTGATGTTTTTCTTAATTATTGGAATGATATGAATATTCATGATATATAATATTTAAATATTCATAATTATTAATTTAATATCATATATATACATTAAATACGTCATAATAACCATCCATGAAAGGATGTGATGATAAATTAAATACATATTTTTACGATGTGATAGTCTGTACCTATACACAAATGATGGTTGTGTTAACCATTTAATGAAAAAAAGATTTATAAAGGTTATTACATATGAAAAATAACATCTCAATATATAGTAAATACTTATTTTTTTTATTTTTAAATGGTTGTTATAGAATAAATGGTTGTAGAAGAACAAATAAAATGAATGAATGTGATTTAGAGTTATACATACTCTTTGGAAGAACACCTTTGGGTAGCACCATAGGAATTCTATTATGGTATTTTGGTTAGACCAGGACCGTTAGGATGTGGGTTTGAATTTTATGTTTTTTTTTAATAGATATTGGTTGAGATACATTTCTCAAGAAGTGTGAGGAATAATGGATCGGTGATGTCCTTATTGAAGAGATGAAAGGGGAACTCCTGTATTTACATAATGTGTTAAATTAACAAAACATAATTTTCATTTTCATGTGGAAAAACTATAATATATTTATAATATAGGACTTATATATGTAGAAAACCTTTTGTAAAGTAAAATTTAAAAATTTTTAGATGATGGTTTAACACTTATCTCTTAGTTTTGACCTCACACTAACTCTTTAGATGATTACCACAATGTCAAATAGTTTTTACTATTTATGGGTTAAAAAATTTACTATAATAGGAAAATTTAGACATAATTGGAAAATTATTGATATGATACATCATGTTTAATTCAATTAGAAAATTTTAATATTTTTTGTAATTTTCAAACATTTAATAAGATATTATTTAATATAAAATATCATTAATTTAATTTTCAATACTATTCACATAGTTTGATATTAAAGACACAAAGATATTAATGGAATTTGAATATATAAATTTAACACGTCACAAATATTTTATATTTTTTTTTGTTTTCATAAAAAAAATTCATCCAAATTTTAATACAATTAATGTTCAAAATATCAATTACTTGATTTTTCTATTACATGAATAAGAATAGTGTTGGTGTTGAATAAAGGTTATTATTCCATCACTAAAAATTAAATATAAATGATCATGTTAAATAAAATTCATTAGTATTACAGTTAACCATTTATAATTTAACATGACCTATTTTTATCTCCATGATAAAATATTAGAGATATTAAAACAAAGAGAGTGGAATTTTGAATTTTTTTTATTTTTATAAAGTATAATTATCACCGTTGTCAAGGTAAAGTGGAAATAAATTTCCATATTTCAAAATTTTGGATGATTATGGTTGAGAAAAGATAATATAGGGAAATAAATTAATGTATTTCATGATTTTAATGTCTAATCCCATAGTTTGAATCTTATTTTACCCATTTTACCATTACCATGATGAAAACATTTTTTAAAATGTTACTATTTATAATGAAAAAAAAGAAAAAAAGGACATATTTTCAATATTGTAACATAATTTTTTAAAATATGGAATAAATTTTATGAAAATAAATTCCTATTTTGAGAAGAAATTAAATTTAAAATAAACATGTGGAAGGTGATGAAAAAAAGTTTTCCATAAAAATCATTTTATGTATAAAAATATTTTTATATCAAAATGAATATTATTTCTATTTATAATAAAATTAACTTCACTATTTTATTTAATATAAAGTAATTAAATTTTAAAACAAATTCAAAACAAAATTGTAATTTGTAAATACTTTGATGTAAAAGAAATTTTTCTATAAAATCGTTATTTTTCATTATTCATTGAAAAAATTCATTATTTTTAGAAAAAACCCAAATATCACCATATTATGGTTTTTGATCTTCTTATTTAAAAAATTATATCCTATTTATAAAATATATATTATAAAGTGGTATAAATTAATTTATTATACTTGAAAACATAATGTAATAAAAATGGTTTTTTAGAAAATGATTTTTTGAAGACTAAAATGAATTTACTAAAAATTGAGTTCTTAGGTTCTAATAATAAATCAATAAATTTTTATTAAGTTTTAACATTATACATTTATTTAATAATTCAGTTACTTTTATTATTACTCACAATTATAGTGAATGTGTTATTATAGTCAAATATTAAAATTTATTATTTCATGGTTTCATTAAGATCAATGTTTTCTGTCTTGTATTCTATCAAATATAAAATTTGTTTTAAATTAATAGTATTTTATAAATGAGTTTTCAGAAGAAAAAAATAAATCCCCATTGAATCCATGTGAGAACAATGTTGGCATAATGAATAAGACTCCACATAAGTGGTAATATGAGCAAGTTACTAAGGAATTATTGACAATATGGAATCATATTCTATAATTTCAAAGAAGATGAGTTAAATAAAAATAGGTTATGTGCCTTGCTCGATAAGGTGAAAAATCAAATTATATCTAATAACAATTTAGACTAATGTAAGAAGAAAATGTTGACCAATGAGGTGAAAATATAGAACATTAAAAGGGGTTCAAGCATGAAGAGTCCTCATTAGGCTAGATCTATAGATAAATTAGTTTCCCTGTTGGGAAATAAATATTAGCCATGTTTATGTAATTAAAAATAAAAGCAGGATCCCACCTTATGCATGTAATTTTTGATTTATACATCATTTTATGGGGAAAAAATATGATTTTTAAGACTGAGAAATTGATCAATGTTGTAGTCACTGTATAAAATGAAAATATTCCCACTATGGTGAACTTTAACTACTATCTATTTAAAAAAATTCATCATAGTATATTATAGAATGATATTGGAATTAAATTTGAATTAGTTAAACAATTATGAAGAGTAGTTGATGTATACCCCTCTAGAAGAGTATAATACATAAAAAACTAGCATTAAATGTTTTTGGTAAATATTTAATTTTGAATAGTTCTTATAGAATATGATACAGTGCTGTAATAATTAATCTTTTCTTATCCTTGTTTTGGACTATATAAAATCTAATTATTAAGAAGTTGTGCTTATTAAGTTATAAGATAACTTGATGGGGTAAAAACTACTTACACTAGAATACATTTACTATGTTTATCGAACAAAAGTGCATGTGTTTATATGTAAAATATCATGTATATCCCTTAAGAATATATATTTGATATTGTTATCACATATTGTATAGTTTATGGAAAACATTAAGGTTTTACTTAATTAATCTTATTTTCTATAATGAAAACTTCTCATATATAATTAGAGTTAGTTGATTTAAGGATAATTTCATTGTGAGATGTGATGACATTCTTCTATCAACTATTGAATAAGGATGTAATTATTGAATGAAATTAAAGTAAATAGGATAAAATTTTCAAAAAAATGATTAAAACATAAATATATAATGGTATCCTATCACAGGTTGCTCAACCACACAATTTTTGAACTTGATAAAATAACATGGTAAATAGGGGATTAGGCTTCTTGGGTGAAAAAAGTGGTGTACCTCTGTTAAAATCATGTTTATTGGGTTATAATTGTTATAAAAAATAGATGTAATTTATTGGTTTTAATATAAATTTAATGAGTAGTGGTCTATCCTTAGATCATTCCCCAATTCTCTAATTAAAACATTATTCAAATTGTTCCCTTAATCTATCTCTAAATTTTTTATACCTCATTTATTAATCCTATCTAGGTATTTGAGTTGGGATAGAGAAATAAATTGATTATTGTATCCCCTATCCTTACATATTCTGGCAATTGGATATATATGATCACCTTTAGTTTATCCCTCTACTAGATATCACATGCTATGATTTAAGTCTAAGTACTTGTGTGTGAAATCTTGATAATGGGAGTAGAAGAAATAAAAAACTAAAAAATGAATAAATATTTACCTAATTAAAACAACTAAAATCCAAAGAGGGTGTAACATGAGAATTGACTTATCAAAGTTCATCAATAGGGGGAATGAGAGAATTCTACTTGGTGTGACCACAAATAGATTAGTGTGCCATCATTATATTTATTAAAAAATAAATTAAAGGATGCCCAAAAAGAAATATTGAGAGATCCTATGAGGATGATAAACCACAATTGAGAATTATCTAGAATCAACATTGTGAAGAAATGATATATTTACAGAATAATATTGAGGTTTCCTTGGTGGGTGTCAAAATTATCCCCATGAGCAAAACACGACATCTTCAGCTTCTTAAAAAATGTTCAGGTATTTTGTTAGTAAGTTTTGTATTTGGTTTCATGACATGTTTCCACATGAGGTTAGTGATGATTTTTATATTTCATTGAGAAGATTACTTGACTAATTCACACTCCTCCCGTGATTATTGTCCAAAATTTTGGGAGGTAAAGCAGTTTATTGATACAAAAAATAGTGTATGTTGAAATCTATTGGTAGGAAGACATTGGACATAATGGACTTAGATTTGGATATTTGAACTTTAAAATGGGTCATGGATATCATTTTTCCCTTTCGAATTAGGATGTATCTTCGAACTTGAAAGTAGAAAAAAAATTAATTTTATTTATTTTTGTTTTCTTATATCTCTTGAGTATTTATATTTTAAAACATTTTTAATTTTTTATTAATTATCATTTAATATTTTTTCCATTATTTTTTGAGTCACTCTTATTGTTCCTTAATTGGTGGCTCCTTCAACCATAATAGGTTATCTATCATGGAACTTCCATTATGGAGTAACATTAACTTGTAGTAGTGGTATTCATCCCCCCTAACATCACATGAGAGTTTGGAAGTATCCACATTCTCACTCATAGTATTCAGATAAGTTGTATTTAAAGAAGGTGTCCATCTTGTGGAATTTTTAGTAGATTTTATGGGGAGTGGTTAGCTCTGGTTTCATATAACTCATAGAAAGGATTGTTTTGGGAATCTATTAGTAGTGATCTCGATAAAGTGGTACTTCATCTCTCCATCATGGAATCACATGCAAGCCTATGGCGTTGCCCATCCACCCTCACCACTGCCTCTCCCCTATGTCCCTCAGTAATCCAACTCTTCCTATACATTCACTTGTTTTTGGATTTTTCACACTTTTAGGTAATACCTAATTTAAGTTTAAGTGTTTTGATTTTGTGAACATCCATCACTCAGATTGGAAACTAGGTTAATAGGGGTTGGTTTGCGATGTCTCTCTAAAATTATGATGGTTTTTTTAATATATATATATATATATCATCATTTTTTGGGTGATTACTACAGTGATATTGGGAAAATAATTCATAATGGGCATGATTTTGAATAAAGGTGCATATATTTTTTTCAAATATGAACTAGGGTTATTAATAATGACACATAGAATTTTATAAATTAGTATTATTCTATATAGTACCAGATCATACTTGTGGATATGATAATTTACAAGCATACCTTTGAAGTTGTTTATCTTGTAATATATTTTTTTGTTAGTGAAGATGTAACTAGGTACTAAAAATTTTGTGATTATTTGTTAAGTATGTTTGGTGTTTACTTGCTTGTTCGCCTTTTGGGGATAACAAACTATGCATAGTATTTTTTTCACACTCTGTTCCATCTAATGGTTTATAGAATTATTATTTTTTTGATTTATTGGAATGCATTAGCTTAGTAACTAAAGTTTATATTCAAAGATTGGTATCTGATTATTTTTTAATTTAACACATTGTCATACAAGTTAGTACGTTTTGTTTCATTTTCTTAGTTAGCATTTTTCATTCTATAGATATAGTTTCCTTATATGTTTTGATTATAGTGTATCAAAATTTATGAATTTCACATTTTTGGGTGATATTAGTGGATCCCATATTCCTTATTTTTCAGGATGGCTCACTATGTTATAGTATACCCAATAAAATATATTTTTTTATTAAGAGATCGACTCCTCTACCCATCTGATCAAACAAATGAAGTAATCCTATTATATAAGGACTATGATATATCAAACTCAATATTATGAAGAAAAATATTGTGAAGGTACCCAATGATCATGCATACATGAGGAGGATATGAAAAGTGTTTAAGGTAAGAGGATCCATCAACACACCCAACTAGTTTACCATCAGAATTAAACTACTTAGAATGAAAATAGATTAAAATGAAGAAAGATATATTCAAATATCATGGGAAATATTAATGGAAAACTACACATTAAATCAACATTGAGGTTTTGTCTCCATTAGATTGTGTAAAGATATTTCCATGGAGGAAAACATAGGAAAACAATAAAAATAAAATTAGAATCAATGGAATATAATTAGTCATAATTTATAAAATATTTCTTTTTATAAGGGTTTATCTTTCATTTATATGATTGATCATCTACATCTATAAATATGGGATTTAGGACCCTTATCACCTCCTTATGTTTTATCAATCATCCCCTATGTAACTTTTATATTATGCCTTTACCTAATTTAGTTATGAAACTTTCATGAAGACTAATTTTATATCATGGGTGTGTACACTTAATAAACATTATGAACATACCACAAAAATGGCCTAAAAATAATTCTTAAAATGCATCAATCAGACATATTTGAGAACCCTTCCTTTTATAGAATCATCAGTGAGGCACTGGAGTCTTTTGTTAAAGTATTTATGATATAAATGATATATTTTATAGGAATTGTGTAAATTTTATGATATATGAAATCATATTAGAGATATGGGTTATGTTTAATTTAATTACCCCATTATCATTATTAATTAGTATATATCATATGTTGTGTTACATATTTATTGAACATCATCAGAAATAATATATTTATATCCAATGCATGTCAATAGCACTATAAGATTAAATGACATCACTATTTACTATATAATGAATTACTTATCTGAATCCTTGAATGAAGAGATGCATTAATGATAAATCGAGCCACTGTTTTTTTTTTGCACAAGAGCCTTAGCCCGGTTGGTAAGGAATCTGTAAGTGCACCCGGGAGACCCGGGATCAAATCCAGGAGGAGACATTATTTCCAGGAACTGTAGTACTACTGTAGCAGTACTGTAGTTTTACTGTAGCAGGAACTGTGCAGTACTGTAGCGAGAACTATAGAAGGTACTGTTTGGCACTGTAGCAGCCGGGAATATGACCCTATTTGGGCCTTCGGGCCACCGATTTGGTCCCTAAGTCCTTTAAGGCCTTCGGGCCACCCAGGCCTTCAGGTCAGTTAGGCCTTCGGGCCACCTTAAGGCCTTAAGGCCACCTTAAGTGTAGATGAAAACCAGACGACCTACGAGGAACAAGATCTACAAGGAGGATGAGCAAGGAGCTTTCACCATAGTAGAAGCTAAACGGATTACAAGAATGAGAGGGTATGGAACCTTCCATCGGGATAAGCCCATGCATGCACGGGAATGCCTAGTCGAACAGCTATGCGAAGGTGGAGAGCTGATTTTATAATGAAGATGCTGGGGAGGAGCAGTTCCAAGTAGTGAGTCTGGGTTGTATGTAATATTTGAAGCCTATAGGAAAATGAATTCTTCTAAGGCCTACGAGCCATGGAATACTTATGCCTACGGGCCTTGTATGGGTTTAACCTCACCCCTTGAAAGGTATACTATCAAAATTAATAAAAATATGAAGGCCTTTGTGCCATTAGATGGATGGAATAATTACAATTTTTCAAAAATTATGATCCTATTAAAAAATATGTGTACAATTATTAAAGGACAATAATGTGAGAAATAAAATAACATATAAAAGTTTTTTCCATAAATAATAAATAAATATTTTATTATGATTAACCACAATAAAAATAATAAGAAATAAAAATTATTATATTATAATATAATATTAAATAATAATGATATCATTCGATCATATTAACAGTACATAAAAAAAAGAACAACAAGTAAAAATAATCATGGTGATCTTGATTTGGGAATCACAAAGTGGGTATTCACCAATAATACGGATGACTATAAATATCATAATACTGATAAAAAATTTAGAATTCATCTAATAATTATGATAAGAAATTAAAATAATTAAAATAAAGAAATGGAATGAAAATCATGGTTTCATAGATTTTATTTTAGATAATTTAATTGAATTTATGATTTAAGGTTATTCATGACACAACTATTAATATTGGATAATGTATTCGTTATATAACTATTTAGTGTATTTATTAGGTAAATATTAGGAATCCACTAAATTTGATTATTAAGTACATTATATAGAGAGTTTTTAACATATAAATAAATTTTATTAATCATAAAATAATAATATAATGTAATGTGTTACTCTAAAAATGATAGAAATTATTTATTGTTTTGATAAATCCTCTTACCTGGAACTACATTTATTATTAATGAAATTGGAAAATGTGTTTCTATTATATAAGTGGATTTATTATGAAATTTATATGAAATTTGTATGAAACTATTCTTTAGAAATAAATCAGTTTTTAGGCTCTATTTGGTCGTACATCTTAAAAACCACTTAGATCACATATTCATTTAGATAAATTATTTTCTCTGAGTGTTTTAAAATTTATTAAATTAATTTTTTTCATAAATATTTGTTTCTAGAAAATGTTTTTATTCATATATTATAATTGAAACTAAATTTTTTTTTATATTTACATGTCCTTTAACTGTTTATTCTAATTTCCTTAAATATTAAAAAGTGTAAAAAAATCTAATTTCGTAACCAAAATTTATATTATTTTAGTTTTATTTTATAAAAAATAAAATTTATAATTAATTAAATATAATTCAATGATTATATCATTTGTGAATTTTTTTTACGAGTATAAATTGAAGTCGATATGCGATTGGTATATCTTTATTTTAAATATATTTTGTGATATCAAATTCTAAGAATGCATGTAATTTGAAGTCTTGTGTAAATGTTACTTGTTTTTTACATATATGAGTAGGGATTAGAGTTGGATTGATATTAAAAATAGAATGTATTGAGAATATTTTGAAGGAATATGTAGTTTATTGATTTCACTAGAGAATTTCTAAGTGATTATATCAGTTTTCTATAATGAAAATGTAAAAATCAAAATCAATTTATATGAGATACCATGAGGGAGTGTATATTCTTGAATGGGTTTATGAAATATTATATGATTTGGACTCATTGTGGATAAGAACATATTCATGGTCATCATACAAAAACAGTTTAGATGGATGTTGATGCGAGGAATACTGATCTTATGCATGAAATGCATACTAAAATGGTATGTTGGATGGATCCCATAGGAATTAACATCTTAAATGTTGAGACCAGTGAGACCAATATTCCCTCTCATAGAGATTGTGATTGTTAGAAGTTTTTTCAAATACAAGATGTTGAAAAAACAGAATAACATTCTAGTTGTATGACTTATAGTAATTTTTAATTTATCATGGAGTTATTTCACTTGAAGATTTTGAATTATTGGTCTGATACATCACTTGACATGTAGTTAGTGTTATTGAAAAAACTACTTCCTACTAAGGTTAAGATTCACGAGCCATATTATCTTGCTCTTAAGTTGACAGAGACCTTTAGTTTAACATATGAGATAGTAGATGCATGTGAAAAAAAATATATTTTATTTATAAAGGAAACTATTTATTTGGATAATTATGTGTTTTGTTACACTAATAGGTGCAAATATAATAAGGAAAATCAGACTAATTAAATTCATACTGTGAAATAATGGAATCCTATTGTTGTAATGAAAAAGTGTTACATTCCACTTATGCTGAGGTTGAAAATATTGTTTATATCATCAAAAGTTTCACAATTATTGAGTTGGCATGTTGAAAAATAACAAATGTGATATGATAACACACCCGGTATATTCTCTTGAATGGAAAGATTTTGATCAGAGACACCATGACATTTCTAAATATCTTTGTAATGTCTAATTGGGATTGGCAATAGGCTGTTTCAATCCATTGAGGTATATGGTTGTTACAACTCAAAGAACTTGTCATGCAGTGTTGGTTTCATATAATCTTCCTATGTGGGTTTGTATGAATCAAAAAAAATATTACTTTACACTCTACTTGATGGATCTAGAAGTTTAGGGGATAAGATTGATGTTTGTAACGACTCAGGTTTTGGACCTGTCAGAATTTATAATATTACTATGAATAATTCTAGAGCTAGGCTCGAAGACGGCACGTGATTCTGAGTCCTGGTGTGCTCGGGATTAATTTTATAAAAATATTAAGTATTTTTGTACTATGCGCATGTTGGGGTTCTGTTTTCTACTTAACGGTAGCACAGATCAGAAATCTGAGGGCACAGTTGCGTCTGGGGGGTGTCGTTTACCATAGGCAGGGTGTAAACTTTGTGGGTGCAGGCTTGTTGTGGAAAAAGCCACTAGGGGAATTTTTATAAATAAATGGACAAGTTTCTTTATGAGTGTCAGCTCGAATAACTCTGGAATGAAGTCTCAAATCAAAATTCTGAGATCACGGTTGAGTTTGGAACATTGTGTTTACCTTAAGTGCATCATAATTTTAGTCGGTGCTGGGTTTCGGGACGGAGGCATATTGGTAGGGAGTTAAAATGATGTTTTTATAAAAAAGAAAAAAAAATCAATCTAATTCCCCACCCCCCCCCCCCACCTCTTTCCTCCTCGGTGCGTATGGCGAACCCCTCCACCCTCCTCCTTCAACAAATCAAGGTTTTGAGGGCATCCGATTTTGGCGTCGATCATTAGCCTAGAGAGCTTTAGCATGTTGCGGGCATCGTTCTACACCCGAAGCTTCGGCGTTTCTCTCGCGAGGTAGGCGGTTTGAGTTTTAAAATCTCATATCTCGTTTATACGTTGTTTTTCTTCAAATAATCATAAGGGTTGTGTAGTTTGGGTCCCGAGATTTTCGAAACTTGTTTTGGATCTGAATTAAGAGCACTGGGGTGATCCCAGTGGCTCCCGAAAGTTTTCCAGTAGAAAACCCATTCTCCAGTGGCGGAATAGTGGATTCCGGCGGTGACATGGTGGTTTCCAGCGAGGCAGGCGGTGGTCCGGCCAGAATTTTCCAGGGGTTATTTAAACCCCAGTAACTTGCAAATCGTAAGTTCGATTTGCGAGCCGTTTGTGGAGACACATTCCTTGCATCGAGATGGATCTTTTGAATTCAATTTGGGAATTTTATGAGTCGGGTTTCTGGCACAGGACCATGAAACGTAAAAATTAATAATATTATTTTATTATTTTCAACTTCGACCCGCCGTAACTTTTACATGGATCTTCTGATTGACGTGCCATCAATGACGTTGTGACCCTAATATTAAGTCGGGATTTTTTGGATAGTTTCCGGGTGTTGTTACAAAGATCAATATGTGGTCTCCATGATGCTGCTTTTGGGCATTTACGGAGAAACGTGACTTTTTCATCAGGTGTCTGTTCTGGACGAACGAGTAGTCGATCTCATGCGTTTTTTTGAGTGGATCGCAATGGTGCAGTCCGCTTGATGTGTTTAGGGATTGAGGCATGGGACCCACCCTAGCTAGCTATGGTGAATAGTACCTTTTTCACTGGTTTTCTGTTTCGGGCGAGTAAATAGCCAATCTTGTGTGCTTTTTCCACATATATCACGGTGGTAGCCTCGATGTAGGCCTAGGAGGTGTGTAGTGTGGCAATGTAGTGGGTCACTCGGGTTAGCAACATTTGGACCAGTAGTGGTTGTGTGTACTCCCTTGGTTCATTCCTATGAGGGTTTTTGTGGCATTACAACCCTATTATAGGTTTTTGATCCCCTCGATAGGATGTTTTCCTGATAAAGTTGTGGCATTCCTCCGGTGGGTCGGGAGTGGGATCCTCTAGCTTCGCTCCCCTAGATCGGGTACTTGGTATCGCTGTGACCAATTATACATGGACGGTGATCCGCTATCTAGTAGGTCAACTCCATAGGGTTTGAGGCATCATTGGGAATATGATACCCTATGCGTAGGGTCATTTAGTAGGGTTGTGGTATTGTTGGATATACGATCCCCTACTCAATGTGTGGTTTCATTAGGGTTGCAGAATCATTGGTTATACAATCCCCTACTCAGTGCATGGCTTCTGTAGGGTTGGTGCATTGTCATTTCAATCCCCTACATCGCGAGTTATACCAGATAGGGTTCCGGAATCGTCGTTACCACCTATACACAGGAGATGATCCTCTATCTTAGTGATGTGATCTGTAGAACATCATATTAGTTTCTCGTATTCCCCAGTGGATCCAGGGAGTGATCCCATATCTGTGAGATCTTCGAGATACCGAAGTGGGTTCTTGTATCCCCTAGTGGACCCTAGGAGTGATCCCCTATTCGAGAAGTTTAGTGTTTCCATTGTTTCAGCGTGATGTTCTCAGTGACAATATCCGATGAGCATGATCTCTCAGATGGTCATCTAGGATGTTGGTGTGAGACCCGATGGAGTTTATCTCTTGGACGAGTGTCATCTGGGATGACAGAGCTTGTGGAGTGTGTTCTCCTAGTTATGTACTAGTTGCAGGAGATGGGACGGAACCTCATGAGACTTGGTTCGTGAATGAGTATATCTAGTTTATCATGGTATATGTATGGTAATATACCTAAGTGTATGTTCAGGGTGTATGTATTGTCATACACCTGAGCTGAGATGAATAGTTTTGTTAGCTGAGGATGGTCTCAAGATGGAGTTTCTCTCTCATTTGGGTTACCTCTGGCTGGGATGAGCTGACTGTTCTCTTTCAGTTTCTCCCTTTTATTTTGGGGCTTTTGGGGTGCCTACTGAGTATTTTATATACTCACCACTGAACGGGATTTTCCCACACAAGTTTGTGTATTATGAAAGCCACAAGCCATTCGATGGAGTTCTAGGAGGACCCAGACTAGGTGGAGCTTAGTGAGCGATACTGACCGGGGTGCTTACCAGAGCTATGCCGAGGAGCTTACTGGTGGGTGTTTTTGGTAGTGTTTTCCCTCCTTCAGAGTGGGTTAGACGCTTTTGTAGTTTTCCTTTAGTGGGACCCGTTTTCCCCTTTTGTAATTATGTTGCACTCTGTTTTGGGATATATGTATGCATGCATTTCCTTTTCAGATTATATATATATATATATATATATATATATATATATATACTGTTTAATGGAGGTGTATGTGGGTGCGTGTGTACAGGTACCTTAGGCTAATGCCTCCCAAGTGTGTGATAGCATACTCGGTGCTAGTAGCCAGCCCCTGGCCCATTGGACGTAGGCTTGGGGAGTTGTGGCTCGAGCCTCATTGGGTCAGGTCATGATAGAGTAGTATCAGAGGAGGTTCCACCTTTGGGATCTATGAGTGTAGGTGTTCTATCTAAGAGTTTGGTTTGGGTTGCATCCTATCAGTGTTAGGATATTTTGAGTTCGACTTTCAGTATGGGGACTCCAATTTTGGTGTGGAAGCTGACGTATCCATTCACCAGGACTCTGATAACCCTCCTTTCGACTCGGGACATTAGAACACTAGTCGTAGGGACATAATGGTACATGCATCATATAGGACTGGGTTTTGGGTTTCCCTTGTTCTTTTATAGTCATATCCCTAGATATACTCTTTGACCATGGTGCGCAATGATTGTATTTCCAAATTCCTCCACGACGACAGTCAGTGAGAGTTACATAGTAGGATTTTTGTGATGATATTCCCTGTGTAGAGGTTGTGGACCAGGTCACAGGTTCTGTGGCTAGACCTCTCAGTGGTCCTCCAGTTGAGCCACCACCTGTCGAGCAGCTGGTTGTGTCAGTAGTGTAGGACGAGGTTTCCCATAGGCTGAGTGCGCTATATGAGTTCCAAAGGTAGTGACCTCTAAGGTTCTAGGGTGATCCAGACCCTCAGGTAGTTGATGACTAGCTTGAAGCAGTCACCCAGGTTTTCTTCCTAGTGAGGAAACCTCCATATTAGATGGTGGTTCTAGCGGCGAGCCTTCTTCATGGTTCAGTCGGGAGATGGTGGAGTTTCATGATGCAGTCCCACGATGAGGAAGTGATTACATGGATAGATTTTGAGTGACTCTTCTGAGAAGAGTTCTATCTGTCGATGCTGAGATCAGTGTGGATTTAGAAGCTTCTGCAACTTTGACAGGAGGGCATGACTGTGTTGGATTACTCATCAAGGTTTACTGTCATGTTGCGCTACTCCCTGGATATGGTTCGAGACCCATTCTTTAGGGCTCAGACCTTTGAGCAGGGGCTGTGTAGGGACATCCGGGCTAGTGTGGTTTCGTTGTGCCTACCCACCTATGCTGGAGTACTGGAGCAAGCCATAGTGGTGGAGAGATTTCTAGATGAGTAGATTCAACTCATCAGTGTTGGTCACATGGCAGCTGAGAAGTCGGCAGCTGGTAGCTGGCGGTAGGTGTAGGGGTCTAGATGTGGCCAACGTTTCAGGAGGCGACCCAAAGATGAAGAATCTGAGGCTTAGGGCTCTCAGGTTAGTTTTGGTCAGTCGCAGGATAGGCAGTGTTACGCTTTCAATGGTCATGAACATCTTGCTAGATATTGTCCGAACCTCTATGATGTTGAGAGGGAGCCAGTCGATAGGATACCTTGGCAGCGGCAACATCTTGAGTTTGGAGGTTCGCAGGGTAGTCGACGTGGCGACGGAGCTAGTGCAGCAGCGGGAGGTGGTAGGCGGTATCAGATGCCACCACAACCACCCCTAGGTGGTCTGCATCAAGCTCAGGGAGCTAGAAAGCGAGGGTGAGGAAAACTATAGGCCTTAGAGGCTGTTGACCCAGAGGCTTCATGGATGGATAGAGGAATGACTTATGTCCTTTCTACTTTCTATAGTAGTTTTAATAGACACTATTTATTGGTACTCTTTCCTTTCGGTTTCTTGCTCGAGTTTTGTTCAAGACATTGGTAAGACCCTGTGTAGGTTTTGTTTGGCGTGCTTCAAATGCATGAGGAAGATGTATCCTTCCCCCACCGAGTTTTGTTTTTGTGATGCGATTAAAACCATGCGGGTGAGTCAGTGCCGCCCAAAGAGGATAGTGTTCAGGTGTGGTGGATGAGTCCCTCTGACTTATGCCTTCGGGCAGGGGTGTGTGTTGGCAAACTCGCTGGTGTGGGATACCCAGTTGAGAGTTCAATTGATTTCTTTATGCTTATGTATTTTTGGGGACGAAAAGTTCTAAGGTGGGGAGGATATAGAAACTCAATTTTTGGACCTGCCAAAATTTGGAATATTCCTATGAATAATTCCAGAGCTAGGTGTGAAGAAGGCGTGTAATTTTGAGTCTCGGTGTGCCTGAGATTAATTTTATAAAAATATTAAGTATTTTTGTATTATGTGCATGGAAGATTTGTTTTTTCTCCTAAACGGTAGCTCGGATCAAAAATATGAGGGCACGGTTGCGTCCGGGGTGTGCCGTTAACCCTAGGCAGGGTGTAAACTTTGTGGGAAGGGGCCTGCTGTGGAAAAAGCCACCAGGGGCGTTTTCGTAAATAAATGGACATGTTTCTTTATGAGCATCGGGTCAAATAACTCTTGAATGGAGTCAAAGATAAAAATTTTGAGATCACGGTAGAGTTCGGAACACCGTGTTTACCCTAGGAGCAACAAAATTATAGTCGGCGCTGGGTGCCGAGACGGAGGCGTGTTGGCGGGGAGTTAAAATGAAGTTTTTATAAAAAAATAAAAAAAATAATCAATCTAATTTTCTCCCCCCCCCCCCTTTTCCTTCTTCCCCGCTGCGTATGGCGAATAACCCTCCACCCTCCTCCTTCAACGAATTAAGGTGTTATGGGTGTCTGATTTTGGCGTCGATCGTTAGTCGATCGAGCTTTACCGCGTCGTGGGCGTCATTCTGCACCTGAAGCATCGGCGCTTCACCTGTAAGGTAGGTAGTTTGAGTTTTAAAATCTTAGATCATGTTTATGTGTTTCTTTTCTTCAAATCTTCATATGTTTTGTCTAGTTCATCCCCCGATCTTTCTGAAACTTGTTTCGGATCTGAATTTGGAGCATCGGAGTGCTCCCGGTGGCTGTCGGAAGATTTCGGGCAGAAAACTCAGTCTCCGGCGGTGGGCATGGCAGATTCCGATGATGGCATGGTGTATTCCAGCGAGGGATGTGGTGGTTCAGAAAATTTCGGTGAGGGCGGCGGCGGCGCGGTGGATTCCAGCAGTGGCACAGTGGTTTCCGGCGAGGCAGGCGGTGGTCCAACTAGAATTTTCTAGGGGTTCTTTAAACCCCAATAACTCGCAAATCGTAAGTTCGATTTGCAAGCTGTTTATGGAAACACATTCCTTTCATCAAGTAGGCCCTTTTAAACCCACTTTGGAAATTTTTTGAGTTGGGTTATTGTTCAGGGGCCAAGAAAAGTTTAAAATAACAATAATATTTTATTATTTTAAACTTCGACCCGCCGTAACTTTTACATGGAGCGTCTGATTGATGTGATGTCAGTGACGTTTTGATCCTGATAGTAAGGCAGACTTTTCAGAATAGTTTCCAGGTCCTGGGATGGAAATTAGTATGTGGGACCCACGATGCTGCTTTTGGGCATTTATGGAGAAACGTGACTTTTTCATCGGGTGTCCGTTTTGGATGAACGAGTAGTCGATCTGGTGCATTTTTTCAAGAGGATCGCAATGGTGTAGTCCTCTTGATGAGTTTTGAGATCGAGGCATGGGCCCCACCCAGGCTAGCTATATTGAATAGTACCTTTTTCACCGGTTGTCTATTTTGGGTGAGTAAATACCCTATCCTGTGTGTTTTTTCACATAGATCGCGGTGGTGGCCTCGTCGTAGGCCTTGGAGGTGCGTAGTGTGGCGATGTTGCAGGCCGCTCGAGTTAGCGATGTTTGGACCAGCAGTGGTTGAGTGTACTCCCTTGGTTTTTTCCTATTAGGGTTTATGTGGCATTACAACCCTATTATAGGTTTGTTATCCCCTTGATAGGATGTTTTCCTGATAGATTTATGGCATCCCTTTAGTGGGTCCGGAGTGGGATCCTCTAGCTTCGCTTCCCTAGATCAGGTTCTTGGTATCGCTGTGACCGCTTATACACGGGAGGTGATCCCCTATCTAGCAGGTCAACTCCATAGGGTTTGAGGAATCATCGGGAATATGATCCCTTGCATGGAGGGTTGTTTAGTAGGGTTGTGGTATCGTTGGTTATACGATCCCCTACTCAATGTGTGGTTTCAGTAGGGTTGTGAAATTGTTGGTTATACGATCCCATACTCAGCGTGTGGTTTTGGTAGGGTTGGTGCATCGTCTATTCTATCCCCTACATCGCGAGTTATTCCATATAGGGTTTCGGTATCGTCGTGAACACCTTTACATGGGAAACGATCCTCTATCTAAGTGACGTGGTCTGTAGAATGTCAGATTGGGTTCTGGTATTCCCCAGCAAATACTGGGAGTGATCCCATATCTGTGAGATCTTCGAGATACCAGAGTTGGTTTTTGTATCCCCTAGCAGACCCTAGGAGTCATCCCTTATCCGAGAAGTTTAGTGTTTCTACTGTTTCAGTGTGATGTTCTCAGTGATGATATCTGATTAGCGTGATATCTCATATGGGCATCTGGGATGTTGGTGTGAGACCCGATGGAGTGTATATTTCAGACGAGTGTCATCTGGGATGACAGAGCTCATGGAGTGTGTTCTCCTAGATATATACCAGTTGTAGGATATGGGACGGAACCTCATCAGACTTGGTTCATGAATGAGTATATCTGATTTCTCATGGTATATGTATGGGCATATACCTGAGCGGATGTTCATGGTGTATGTATGGACATACACCTGAGCTGAGCTGACTATTCAAGTTAGTCGAGGATGGACTTGAGATGGAGTTTCTCTCTCGTTTGGGTTCCCTCTGGCTAGGATGAGCTGACTGTTGTCTTTTAGTTGCTCCCTTTTATTTTGGGGTTTTTTGGGTGCCTACTGAGTATTTTATATACTCACCCCTTCATGGGATTTTCCCACACATGTTTGAGTCTTGTGCAGACCACAGGTCTTTCGACGGAGTTCCAGGAGGACACAGAGCAGGTGTAGCTTTGTGAGTGATACTAACCAGGGTGTTTACTAGAGTTGTGATGAGGAGCTTATCGGTGGGTGTATTTGGAAGTGTTTTCCCTCATTCTGAGCGAGTTGGACACTTTTGTAGTTTTCCTTTGGTGGGCCCTATTTTTTCCTTTTGTACTACTGTTTCACTATGGTTTGGGATAGTTGTATGCATGCATTTCCTTTTCAGCTTATATATATATATATATATATATATATTTATATATATACACTATTTCTTGGAGGTGTATGTTGGTGTGTGTGTACAGGTACCTTAGTCTAATGCCTCTCATGTGTGTGATAGCCTACTCGGCGCTAGTCGCTAGCCCCAGGCCTATTGGAGGCGGGCTTGGGGATTTGTAGATCGAGCCCTATTGGGTCAGGTCATGATAATGTTTACCTACAGCAATTGATTGATGAGTTGAATGAATTTTGGGGAAATGGTTGGATGACATATGTGTATGAAACAAATGAAGTGCTCAAACTATAAGTTGATTTATTGGGGACAATCAATGATACCCATCTTATGAAAAAAAAATTAGGTTGGATTTCGAAATGAGAATTTACTTTCCCTTTTTACAATAAAAGTAAAAACTCTATGTGGATTAAGAATTGTGAAATGTTTACATACACGGGTCATATATGTTTTCTTCCCCCTCACTACAGGTTCATAAATGTAAGAGTAGCATTTTATGGTCTAAGAGAATTCACCTCACCACTAAAGTTCATGACTAGAGTATAAATATTATTAAATTTTGAGGAATAAAACATCCTCATATTATATGACTTTCAGGATTTTTTAGCTCATCCATTACACAATATTTGGGGTGAAGGTAGGTAGAAAAGTCACAATTGTAAGAAGAAAATTATGTTTTCAATATCTATTATTATAAAACTAACATTCTAAGGCATAGTATGTTTTTCAAGCACATTGAAAAAAAATTGTGATAATTTACTGTGGACCATTTTATATGTCAGGGGAAAATGAAAGGACCATGATAATGAATATTTTGATTTAGAATAAATGTGTTTAAGGAAATACTTTACCTTATAGTTTGGTGAGGGAAACACGGAATATGTTCCAGATGCACTATATACGATGAGAAAAAAATATAGAGACCTTTCATTCCATTTTGAAGATGCTCAAGGTGCCTCATGGTTACTCTTTTAATATTTCCCAGCATGTGAATTTGATAAAAAATACATTTCAAGGGTTTAAATTTCATAATAGTCAAATACTGCTTCAATTGTTGATTACAATAAAAATTCTTGATTGTTTATCACCCAATATTGTTCAACTGTTTAT
This sequence comes from Viscum album, assembly GCA_963277665.1. Classification (NCBI taxonomy): domain Eukaryota; kingdom Viridiplantae; phylum Streptophyta; class Magnoliopsida; order Santalales; family Viscaceae; genus Viscum; species Viscum album. The sequence continues at coordinate 838,341,662 of OY728166.1, read as the reverse complement.
TGAGATGAGTAATTTTTTTAGACAGATTTGTTTAAGAAATCAATGAATAGGTGATTTAAAAATTTAAGAGGATAGAATTATAGTTACACTTATTCACATGGAAAAATTACTTCCACCCTTGTTTTTAGATTTTATGGTTCACTTGAAAGTGAACCAAACTAATGAAGTATTTACTGCTAGTCTAGTGAAATTTAAGTTGACGTATACTATTGAGTGGTATCTAAATACATTGAAATGGTTTGTTCATAATAGAGCTAATCTAGAGGCATCAATATCTAATGGTCTTTTGGTGGATGAATATAAAAATATTTGTGTATAATATCGTAAATATGATAGAATTAAATTATATAAGCCATATTGTATTAATGATGGTCCAGTGGGTGAAGGAACAATATTTGATATGGAAAACATTGAGTGGATTCAAGATAATCAGTATATATTGTTTGATACTCCATTAGTTTCACCATTTGCGTAGTAAGTGTCTTATCTATTTTATTTTTTAACATTTACTTGATTTTTTATATATAAAGTTGATCAGTTAAACATGACATTATCATTTTTTTAGAAACACATTAATGTGCTGAAAGAAGAGATGTATCGTGTGGGTGACTATCAAATTCAATAGGCCTATTATATATTATTTCATGATTGGTTCAATTATTTTTTACATATAAATGTATTTTCATTATAATTGGTGTATAATACAAATTTTTTTGGCATAAATATTTGTTGAAATCCATGAAATATATAGGTCCATATCCTGGGAAAGATAGGTGACCCTACACTAACTAAAGAATTTAACCAACTAGCTGAGGGTCAATCTATAATGGAACATTTTTACAAAGAAATATATTTTAATGGATTTTTGTTTCAAATTAAGTATGTTAATGAAAAATGAGAAAAACAAAAGCCTAATTGGTTGACCATCTGTCAATTTTGGTTATTACTATGGTCAATTGAAAGTAATCATTGAAGTTTTATATGCACATGGGTTGAAATACCAATTGTTAAAATGTAATTTGGTTGATCCTATAACTAGATGTAAAGTTAATACATATCAGTTTATTTTGGTGAATTTTAACAATATGATATATAGAGATGAAAGATTTAATAATGAACCTTTGATTTTGACATCACAAGAAGAACAAGTTTTCTTCAATACGTTTCCATCTAATCAGAATTGGAATGTTGCTATTAAAAATTAAAGGAGAGGATTGTTTTTAATTGAATGCGATGAACCTGACACCAATTACTTTTTTAAACAAAAACTTGATCAACACGCTATAATTCAATGTAATGAAGATATTCATTGTTTTAGAGAGACCATTGATGGAGAAACTTTCGATTTTCATGTTTATGGAAATGTATGATTGCCTTTTTACTCTTTAGTTTAAATTTTTTTATTTGTTTACCTTTTTATGTACCATTTATTTTTTTGTATATTTATTGAATCTATGTTTGATATATACATGCATGAAAAATGACATGAATTAGAGTAAAATAGTTTGATAAATTATTTTTCAGAAAAATATAAAAAAAATCATATAATATTTATATAATAAAACACATAGAACAATAAAATATATGTAAATTATGACAAAAAATAGTAACAACAATATGTTGATTGTATCCCCCATATAGTGTAAATGATTAATTTCTTATCTATGATACCACATTAATTTGTATTCATGGTTATGGTTTTCCATTAATGAATGATGCCATTTCAATATCTATTTGATCCAAATGAATGGAATCATAATTGGAAGATCGTTATTATCCCTTAGTTATCCATAAAGGTGAGGAATCATTTGATGGATTATTTTTTCAACCCATATGGCATCTCCATAAATTATTTTTCAATATCCCTATAAGGGTGTACTATCATAACTATAGGCATTTTAATGCCTTAAGTTCTTAAAGAACTATACATATGACTTGATCTCCACTTATATCTATAATTCATAGATATTCAGAACCTTATCACCATGATTTCTTATTCAAATAATCTTGTGTAATCCTTCTAAGTCTAGTAGCTCCTTTTATCTTGAAAGGATCAACAAAAAATATCAAAATCTAATCCAAAAGGTGGATCTATAATTCAACTCTTCTTTATTCTTTTATTATTCCTAACCAAGAAGGTTTTATAGTCCAATAATACCCTTATTCATTACTTCCCACATGTATAAAAATTATAATTTTAAATCTAAGGAAACATTGATTTTTTTCTAAGTGTTTATGGTTATGTAAGTTGTTCTAAAGATTTCACTATAATATCCACTAGATAGATAATTCTTACACTAATGGAAATTTAGGATTAAACATCTAACATCATATTGGTTGTATGTGGTTTTCACCTATAATTCATGATGTTCCTTGAGGAAAATAATGGATACCTCTTGTTGATTCATTATTTCCATAAAATATTTCCATTATTGAATTGTTTCTTCAATAAAATCACATTTTTTCTTCATTATCAGATTATTAGATTATTATGAGTATACTGTGAGTGAAAAATACACTCTCCTACAATCATTGGGAGGTTCAATTCATCTTTGAAACCTTGAATGTCATCTTATTGGTTTCACTAATTTCCTTTGGAATTATTACATGACGATTTTAATTCATTCTCAACAGAACAGATGATATAAAATCAAAATCTTCATATTTATACAGGGTATACTCTATAGATTCAGAGTCAGATGTATTCATATGGAATCACATTTATTTATTTGGGGAAGAGTACCCAATTTTTTGATATCCATATAATGGATATTCTTCCCTTGTATTTTATACACATGAAATTATTATTTTGTTGAATACACATTCATATTTTCAATTTATTTATGCACATAATCTAGATGTTTTGATATATGTAGCTTCCTTGATTTATTTTAGAAACCAAATATTCAAAATACCCCCATGCAAGCTATCTTTTCTTCAATATAGAAATTTTTCACCCCCACAATCTCTCCAGTGGGTGAATATCCATATGAATAATTATATATTCAATTGTTTTGGTAGCCTACACTACTAGGTGGTTTATATTATTGATGGTATCCACTTATGACTCCATAAACTCTTCATTTGGATGTGTCCATAACAATTGTTTACAACTAGAAATAAAATCATTAAAACTCTACAACAATTTATATTTGATAAAATATGTGTGCAATAAATAGAACTTAAATGATTTTATTGTAGTTTACATTATATATAATTGTAATAGGAATTTAATCCCTTTCTTACTAATTATTTATACGACTGTAGATATGTTAGGGGAATAATCCTCAGTTCCACATCATTCTATATATCCATCTATGTCTAAGGGTTTAGGTATGTATGAATGAAAATGTGTTTATATTTTAATTTAGAATTAAACATTTATATTCATATATTTCTAATTATGTAGGAAATGTTATTCAATAGGATCAGGCATGACCACATATTCCTCTCATAGGAGATTCCCAGGTAATGGGATTTCATCTTGAAATTCTGACACAACCCTTGATGAATAATTTAATGAAATATTCCATCCTTTGTAGTGGGTGACCATATATTTATTTTCTATTTGGGTCTTATGATTTGATGTCCAAACATATTTTCATTTAATACACATGATTGGGCATCATTCCCCTATGAAAAATTAGATCGGCTCTGGAGGGAAGTTTAGGTAAGAGGATCATTTTATTTTCTTATCTATGTTTAAAATATACTAACATGAGTGATAAATTATTTAATAGAATAATATTAGAGTGTGAACTAATTAGTTTCATTAATTTTTTAATGAAAAATGTTGTAAAATGTGGAAGGATCATAAATGGAGAGTTAATAGGGATCACTCGGAAACTAATGTGGGTTCCCAATACATTCTAGATAGAGTCCCAAGAGGGGTTCCTCCATTTCAATGGAGTGAGTTAGTTTCATATTGGTTTACTAATTCCACAATTGTTCATATATTTATTTTGTTTTATATATCTCTAAGAATTTGTATCATTTAACATCTATGATATTTGAATTAATTGAATGTAGGTGGTGGAATCATTTCATTCTGAGAATCGTGCATTGTAGGGACCACCTCACGGGCTTGGGACTCATCACGTGTCTCAGATTCGATGTGATGTATTTATTATTCACTTTTTGAATTTATAATTTAATATGGTTTTTTTCTATATTTATTTCTAATTGGTATATATTTATCTGAGAAAAGTGAACGGGCAAATAAAATGTTGGTGTGGATGATGACTCATAATCAAAATGATCTAGAGGTTGCAGCTTTTATATTATATTCTTATACTAATTATGAATATTTACATACATATATATATAAATGTATATTTATATTTATATATTACACATCCTTAATTTGAGATCGATCTAGTGAAACTACCTGATGACCATTGATAACTTTTCATGCGAAGGGATGACATATTCCATCGCATTATAAGTCATAATGGACATGGATGTAGTTTGACATATGGAATGAGGATTATTTATTCTATGGTTTCATGAATTGAGGTTCTGGATCCTATTTTTGCTGATATGACAAAACGAGTGACAAATTTTGCGGCACATATGCATGGTCTGAGGGGGTAAATGCACAGCTGTTAGCTGAAGTTAGAGTAATGTGGGAATATATGCATCCAAGTGATGATTTAGGGGATTCTATGGCACAAGTTTATAAAAAGTTTATTTATTTATTTTTAATTCATTTATTATTATTATATTCATAATTTTTGTTTTTTGTAGGCCCCTACCACATTGGATTGAGGTATCACCCATGGCTTTGCATGACACATCATATTCAATAGTTGTGTTTTGTTTTATCTTTCTAGTTTCTCATTCAAATTGACTATCTCTTTTTTATTTTTGTATCTTTTAGGGGTTCAACTAAATTTTTAGTAATTTCAAAAATCAAATAAATTATGTTGGAAGTATATACCATCCAATTTACATTGGTAAATTACAAACTCAACATAGTCACTAAAACACCCATCTATAATACACTATGGTGTGGTATCATCCTCATTTCTATGCTTCTTATAACAAGGTACCCATCTCAGCACCAATTTCAACTAATTTATGTTGGATAGTTATTAACACATAAAATCTATGATAAAAATCTAATTTTATTGTTTTTATTATTTATTTAGTAACAAAAATACCATAAATCATCTTTTAAATATATTCTTTATTTGAAATTAATTCTTACAACCCAATCTTACCTATATGTAGACTAGTGTAAAATTTACAGAACTCAAGATTATTTTAATGAAATCCCAAATAACCCTTTTTTAGATTTCATATCATTCTCATTACTTTTTTGTGTGTTCTACTTTTTCATAGTTACCTTTATCTATCCTTTATTTATTCATAGTTTCCTTAACATAGATCATAGTCTACCTTTACAGAGGTAATGCAACCTTTAGATGACATTTATGTAACCATTTTTAGTATAGGTTGCCTTTATAGATCCAATTAAACTCCTAAACAACCCTTATATATCCAAATTATTTCCAATGATACCATTATTTAGATATATATACAATTATGTACTATGTCAACTTCTGATAAATTGTTTTACTCTTACTCCAGCCTAACAGATGTTCCAATCTTGGAATCCCCCTAAGATCCTTGATCAACAAAAACTCAATTGAACTTCATATAATTCAAGATTAATTCCTATATTATCATTTATTAAACTCAAAATAACCAAGATTACATTGTTTCTTCATTTGGTTTGAAAAATTCTTCCTAAAATGAATACGGTTGCAACCTCGATTATCTTCTTCAGGTCAAGGTCAGGATCATCTTCCATCTAGATCAATTATTTCATTTTTCTTGACAAAAACATTAAATTATCTTGTCACTTATATAATGGGTATCACCTTGCTTTATAGATTCATTGAGACAATCTGTCTATCACCACTTGTGCACTGGTGTGTTGAATAGTGGATGCACCATTGGGCATAATTCCATTCTAAAATCTCTAATATCAAACCAAAAGAAAAGATCTAGAAAAGAAGTTTTCAAAAACTGGATCAATTTTTTACCTTCAAATATAAAAACACTCCCTTGAAATATTTCAAAATTTATTTTCATCTTCTTGGGTTTGAACGATTTATCTAGTCTGAACCCATAAAATTTGTGCACTAGATAAGAAAAGCTTCTTAGTTCATCTTTGATATCACCATTCCTTAACATTGAAGTTTAGATGAATCAAGAGACTAGATTTGGTTGAAATCTATTATTCATCATAATATAATAGTGATTCTAAGATCATTGATCCATCACAGCTCAGTATAATTCATGTTACCATTACATAGAGGCCGAAACATGGTCTCACCTTCATAGTAAACATGAATTTTTGGTTTTATAGTGTATTAGAGTTTATTTTATTTATTCTATACTATTTAAAAGATGGATAGCGACAACACTTTTGGATAAGTATATCTATATATATTCAAAATAGTGGTTATTTTCAATACTACATCAAGAAAACATCTAGTTTGAAACATCATGCACAACCAAATGACATGATTAGACATGTATAACATGTGTTTTATATTATCTAGCAGTAAATTTTGGTTTGTATTTATTTCCTTTTATGTTCATACCCTGACTCTGCTTTCTTATATTACCCATAAATATTTTATATACTTTATTTATTATTAGTTTCAATTCATTGAGTCACCCATAAATATTCTTATCTACTTATTTTTATTAAAAATAAAAGGTAATATTATGTATTTGTTAAAACATGTTAACTTTTTTGTTACATATGTGTTTTTAATTGAAATCCACTAGTTACACATTGATTTTAAATATTGTTAATTATAAATTTAATTAATAGTATACATAATTAATTATTTATTTTTAACTGATAGGTATTAGTATGAAGTTGAGAAATTTTAAACCTCTATTAATATATTTCATTATAAAAGAGTTAAGTTGGAATGATGCATTTCATATATTAAATTATTGTTTATATAATAAAATATTTTATTTTCAATTACCGTTTATAATCAAGGGGGATAACTAATCCTATAAGGAATAATAATGTTATTGGATAGATTTAAAGATATAAAATGAAATTCGTTTCCATGGTATTTCATCATAGAATGTATAGTAATTCTATTTTCCTTGTTTAATTAATTTTTTTTATTTTTTGGTATGTTTGATTGAGGTAAAGTATTGGAAGGGATTTGTAGCTGTTTTGATCAATATTTTGATCTGGATATCTATTTTTATTTGGTGTTTACAGGATTATTTTTTTATGTTTTTTTCACTAATAAACTACATTCTAGCTGTAGAACTACTGTTTTTTTTTACATTTAGTAGTATGGTAACCACTATAGAAGGTTGCAATAGGGTCCATGTTTCATAACCATTAGAGACCTTCCATGGAGGTCACTATGGGTTTTATTTTTCATACCCTTAAGAGACTACATGAGAAGTCACTATTGTCCTTCCCAGTGACTGCTGACATAGTCAGGGTGGGAAAGGCTATAGCAACTGGCATAGGTGGTCGCTAATGTTCAATATCGGCATGCCAACTATGACTACGAAACGAAGTTAGGAAAAAGTTGTTAAATACTTTTTGAAACCAATTTTAGTTATTTCTAATTGTTGATTTTCTAATAGTGAATGTATGGTTGATTTCACCTGGTAATTTTGGGAATAGCTTCGTTTAAGTTGTAGTATAAAGGGAGGTAGTTGTGGGTCAGGTAGATTGGGAAGGAGGATCCCTCAATTAGTATTCCAAACATGTAGGATTTGTGGAGTAGGTATGAAGGATGGAAGAATGGATGGTAAAGAGGGTGCTCATGGAAATTATACTGACTGTGAGATTTGTGATTAAGGGAACTAGCCATTATATCTTGGTCACTTGGAAGATGGGGATTACCTTTTCAACGTTCACAATTTTTTCATGTTCACAATAACATCCAAATTCCTTTGTGATGTCATTTTCATTAAAAGGTAATTATACTGACCATTATTCGCATAAGAAGTTGAGTTTTTCACACATGAATAGTTAATTCAATATCATCTTTCAGTTTGTATAGTGACTGTGAGTTACACCACATAGTCACTCAGATTTTACATGCATGACCACTTAAGTGATTGTGCTTCCTTCATGTGGTCACACAACATTTTCACATTTTTTTCAATTTTCAAAATCAAGAAAAGATTCAAATCATCCATTACAACATTTTTTCTGATAAATTTTCAATTAAATAATAAATCAATTAAAATCGATATTTGAACAATTATTTTGACAAATTCAAAGCACTTCAAATTCAAATAAAATAAATTTTTATTCCACTATTTTTCTTTTTCATTCCTAAATCATTTTTTCAAAACCACATTCCTTTCAAAGTGGGATATTAATATTCAGAATTTTTATATTTCAATGAATTTATATGAGGAATTTTTATTTAATTAAAAAACTTATAAAAATAAAATAAAACCCCAAAAAAATCCATTCCATAATTTAATTCTAGATTGATATCAAAAAAAATTATTTTCACCATTCAAAAATAATAATTACAAAATTACTTTCAAAAATATGTATGGAAACACAGTTAATTCCAAAAATTTATATACTTGTAAGAAATATACTTTTAATCAATTTATAAATTAATTTTTAAATTCTCAAAATAATCAAGACCACTGATTTACATAGGAAATGGATAAAATTATGGTGAAATTTAAATTAATAATAAAAAAATATTGAATATTTCAATTCACAACACTCCCCCCACATTAGTAAACTTTTACTCCTGGAAAATATTATCATTGAATTTAAATGATTTTTATTGTTCTATGTAAGTTAAATGCACATAAAATATTAGAATAAATCAGTAATATATCATCTAAATAGTGATTCCTCCTATGTTACATTCATATACTATTTTACCTCTATTAAAATTTTAATTCCTATTGCACATGTGAATTTTATTATTTTATCTGGAATAAAAATTTTAACAAGTATCACATCAATTTTTACCATGTTCCTAATGTCCCTAGTACAATTACCATTTTTACAGTTCATTGATACACCCTATATGATATTTTTATAAGTCATTTTCCACTCATGAGTTATATATTTCCCTCACATAAATGAATTCAATTTTTAAAAAAGTGAACATTATTAATAATTATTTTTGGAATTGTGAATTTATCCAAACATCCATATGTATTCCACTCTAAAAAGAATTTATTTAAATTTGTAGAGAGGGATATTCACACAAACATTTTAATTTTATCTGAAATTCATTTTGAATTATCAATATCAAATTTTTCTTCTAGGTTTACAGGACTTATATGAATTTATTTTAGGGGTCTCAATGTGGTGATATGTCATTATTAAAGCTGTGTCACTTGAGATTGTTTTTGAAATTCCAGTGACCACATTTTATAATTCTTATTCCGTAATTATCTTTTCAGTTTTCACTATATTTCCTCACTCTTAAAAATTAATTTTCATCTAATAGAGGTTGTGTTCACTCAATAATCATTCACATTTAGTAATTTATAATCAATATAATCCTCATGTCCTAGAATGGTATTTTAATTTTGAAGTACACCATTTATGTTCAATTTTCCAATTTTTATCTTATTTATTTACTAAATTATACTCTAGAAATATAAAAAATAGAAAATTAAGGAAATTATGTATAGAATCCAAAAAAACATTGGATTTTTATTGTTTTTTTATGAATGATGAAAAATTTAGAATAGAAAAATGTATTTATATACTAAAAATACTTGTTCACTCTCCTCCAAACATGGTTGAAACATACTTATAATTTAATTACATCATACATATGATAAAAATAGTTCAAAAAAGTATCCAAAAAACATAAGGGAAATTGATGACCAGGTGGTTTTCTATTTAATAGTAGTAGGGAGGAATACGGACTCGTCCAATGGTTCTTTGAAAATATCCTCATAGTATTTATTTAATTTTATTCCATTTATCATGAATGGATGCATTGAACACTCTCATTTAATCTCAAATACATCAGAAGTAAATGTTTTAGGTACAGTTAATGGCCCTGTCTACATGGAATGAAAATTACATATCAATAACTTCACCCTTGAATAAAATAAAAAAACATTTTCTCCATATTGAAATTATATTTTCTTGATCAATTTCTCATGATAAGATTTTGTTTTCTACTTGTATAATAGTAAGTTATTATATTATTACCTTCTCAACTCTTCAAAATACATCATCTTTATCTTCTTTTGTTCTCCAGCCTTACCAAACTCTCTATTTACTCTTTTTACAATCTAGTATGATTTGTGAGGCATATCAGTATAAAAAAGATAGTGTTTACTATATGAAATTATATATGTTGACATACCTAATTTGTTTTTTATTATAATGAATCATCCTCTAATTTCTTACTTCAGTCATAACAGTTGGACTACACTATTTTCTCTTTAATTATTTAGAAATCTCTTTTGGAAACCATATTTAGTCCATTCCTAACTGATTGGTCGGTAGTAGAGGTATTATTTTATACTCCATAATTAATCATGAGGCCTCTATTTTCCTGTTATATAATTGGGTTCCTTTATAAATTAGTATTTCTTGAGGTATTCCAATCTAATAAAAAATGTTTTATTTTAGAAATTCAATCACGGGTTTTGAATCATCAGTTTGAGTAGTTTTTTTAAGTCCACTTTAAAAATTTTTACACTACTAACAAAATACATGAAAATAAAAAATAAATATAAAATGGTTCCATAAAGTCAATTCCTCATATGTTTAATATCTCATAGAAAATAAATTATTTTTACGGAAACTTAGGTCTTTTATATACACCACCAATAAAAATGAATTTGGTATTTTTTCAAAATATATTTTAGTTTTTAATGATTTTGGTCCAAAACAGTCCATCCTAAAAAAAATTATAGTGATTTGTTGAGGTCCAACATAGCCTCTACCTGCAAGTGTATGGTAAAAAGGATGGAAAAACATCATATTCTATTTAGGAATAAATATTCCAATTACTTTATCATTGAAAATTTTCTATAAAAATGGGTTCATTAAGACATACTATTTTGATTTAGTTTACAATTTAGAAGAATTATGTTTTCAAAAGACAGAGGGTATGTTTTCTATGACATGAAAATCCATTATGTCATCATAGTAGGGAACTAAGTTCATGTAGTGCAGTTTCTCACTAGGGAATGAATCATCTAGATAGTTCTTTGGTATTCATTATTCCCCAACAATGTGATGCAGCTGACCCATGTGGTTTTCTACGATGTTTTCACAACCCTTGATATCCAAAATCTCCATGCCAATCTCTCAAAGAAAAAAATTTCATATCACTAGTCTAGGATTTTCATTAGCTTTATTGAGCTAATATCTCAATGATGCATGATCAAAATACATAGTTACTTTACTCTTTAATAGATAAGAAATTTTTCTAAATCAAAAATAGTAGAAAATAATATATATATATATATATATATATATTCATAGTTTTTATATGTAGTGTCTAGGGTATGTGAAGTTTATGCTATTAGTTGAGGAATTCTATCAATATTTTATGAATGAAAACCCCCTATAACTCTATTATAAGTATCATAGATAATTTCAAAGGGGGTAAAACAATATTGGTGGATATATTGTACGAGAATTGGTTAAACAGTCATTTAATTTGTCAAAATATGTTCTATATGGATCATAAAATAAACATTTTCCTTTTTGTAGTTTGTAAGTTATGGGGAAATCAATTTTTTTAAATTTCATAATAAACAATATATAAAATACAACACGGACATAATATATCTAATGTGTCTTATATTGGTGGGTCATACATTGTTGAAATAACAACAACATTTGATTTTTATATTTCAATTCATTATTTATAAATTAAATGGCCCAAATCATTTCCATTTTATGCTATAACATTGAACCATTCAATATTTAAAACCATTTTTTCTCCAAATATATTTTTAAAACATGCTATAGAATCTATATAAAGCTATTAAAACACATTATATAGGGAAATGAATAGACTGAATGCCATCATTTTGTTGAAAGATTTACCAAAGGGACATATAAAGGTGGGTTTTTAATGGATTTAAGGAGATTTTGAAACTTTAAAATATCCAGAGAATTCAACAAGGAAGAAATAATAACCCTTCGTTTAAAGACATTCTAATATTTGATACAAAAAGGGTATGTAAAAGTGGTCTTTTCTATTCCCATGGTCCATTCTCCTATAATCTTTACAGAGTCTCTAACTATTTTGAATTCTCATAAGAAGTAATTTATTATTATCATTTTTTATAATTGTATAAAAAAAATTCAGGATAATTTGGATGGAACTCACCGATTGGGTGTCCGGGAGGGGGTATATTATTCTATCTCCAAACAAATTATACCTATTTTATGAATATTTCAAGAATGTTTGAGTTGAGAAAACTTTAGGGTAGTCTAACTAGTTTGGGTTTATCATCTTAAAAAACTGTATACACATTGGTGGAATGTATAATCGCTATGATATCCCCTAATGTTCAACATATCTCCCAAGTAATATTTTTTATAATTTTAATCAATTTCTTTTATTGGATATGATATAAATTATTTGATATTATAACTAGTACTTTCTCATTTTACATTAAAAAATATATATTGTTTGATGGAAACAACAAAAGATTTAGTTCAATGAAGGGTTCAAGATATTATTTTAGTTGAGACCTCTATATTTTGTAAACATACACATAAATGGAAGAAATATTAGTAGCATATTTTTGTAACACATGAAAATAACATTCGTAGATTTCATCAAATTGTTCAACACTCAAAACTCTCTCCAAATTAAGATAATTTTTGAAAATATATTTATCATATAGGTTGAGTGTTTCTGAAGATTATATTAATCTTATTATATCATTGAACATTTTAAATTTCCTCTCTATAAGAAGAAGGTATTTCAAAATGTTTTAATTTAAAAATATAATTCTCTTCTTGTGGGGGTTTCATTGAGTTTAAAATGTTGAAATCCACTATATCATCACCATAATTCATTAAATTGGTTTCTTATTTGATATTTATTATTGTTTTATTAACCCTAATAAATTTCTATATATAATTATGAGAGATTGATCATTTCATTTCCCTTATTCAAAGTTTAGAATGTAGAATCCATTAGGGAATGGGTAACATTGTACACATATAGTGAAATATTTAAGAACACCTACTTGGTATTTAGTTATTCAATTTTTTATTTTCATAACCACATAGGTGGGTTTGAGTTATCTTATTATAAAATTATAATAAATATCATAATGTATTCCATTAAATGACTCTCTTAAATCACATAATCCATTGGAAAAAATGAGATTACCAATAGTGTAGGGGATAAAAAAATACTTGGATTATAAAATTTATGAGGGATTTGATGGGAAACAAGGTTTGAGAAATTGTTACCTAATATTAACTCTTTATTTCCTATAAATATACATCTACTAGGGAACATGTTGTTAATTATTTTTTCACACTGTTAGATATAGTAGATGGTATCCATCTTGGGGTATCATTTTTTTCTTTTTTTTTGAACACTTCATGCATCTATTATTGCAGTGATTATTCCATTTTTATTGGGATGTTTATTACCTATATAGAATGGGGTTGGGTTTTTTGTGGATATTATAACATATATTTTCCTTTTCATTTTTAATATCTTGTGTTTCCTTATCTATCTCTTTAGGTTCATTGTCTTGGGTAGTTTTAATAGGTAGATGTTATTGTTCAATTCTATATATGGTAATCAGGGGTGATGTTTACTACTTTATATATACAGGTCACTCTATAATGTTATATCATTTAAATTATCATTATGGTTAGAAATTTATTGATTAGGAAGCTTAATCGAGGCTTATTTTACCAGATTATTGAGGGTGGTCCTGAGCTGGTTGAACTATCCTTTTAATTCCTTCAACTCTGATTGGTAAGGGGTGAGAGTAGTCTGTTAACTGTTTTTAAATTCAATTATATGTCTCATATTGTACTTCATGAATATATCCTAATATTTTCCTTTATGGTAACATTTGGATGGTTCAAAACATTTTCTTTGGAATGGAGGTGTTGGAAGGACTATTGAGAAGCCACTTCCAATGCATACTGGAGTTATGACCTTTATTACTATTGGATACCAACTCAAAATTTTTTTGTTGTAAAACATATTAATACATGGATACCAATTTTTTGGTTCAATAACTTCCTCTAGAACATAGAATCATATATTTTTGTCCTTTTAACATGATGACATTCATCAATTAATTTCTCCTTATAATAGAAATATTGGTAGTGACATTGGGATTGTTGGATGATTACTCCTGCACCTCATTCACAGATTTCTTTCACAAAAATGATTTTAGATCTTCAAATTTATTTTCTGATAATGGTGAGTTTGAAATTTTTACCTTATATACTCCTTTAGTCATAATTATCATAGAAACCTTTTGGGTATTTTAAGAGATTCAATTAAGCAGTTATCTATCTTAAATAGTTCTATCAATCATTTATCCTCTTAAAGAATCATATAGTAGGTTAGAATATTTTTCATCAATACATGGTAAAGTAATACCATGAAATTATGTTCTTTATAGGGTTGGTTTGGAAAGGATTATATCGGTTTCTTGAACCATTCCCAGTATTCAAATATATTTTTTCCAGTTTCTTTTTTGATAACATAAATCTCCATTCATAGATAATCACTCCTTGAATAAGAGATGAATTTCTTAAGGATGTTTCTCTATTAAACATACCATGATGTGAATTCTTTTTTATGTAGTCTATAAATCCACTTATTATCACCCACTTCAAGAGATAAGTGGGAAAATTTCTATCTTATTTGAGCATCAAATTATCCCATTATTCTATATCCATTGAATAATTCTTTAAGATCTCTCATATACATTTTATGGTATTCACCTAATAATCCTAGAAACATAGGTAGTAGTCCAATCATTCCAGTTTTGAGTTCACAGTCTTGTTCGTTCATTTTTAATTATTAGTTATTAATGTTTCAATTTGGTGTATACATTTACCTTAGAGTCTGGATTACCAGAGAAGGATTATATTATATTTTGTATAGCCTAGTGTATCTTTAGTGGAAGAATAATATGAGGGAGGACAGTTAGACAATTAAAATTCCCATTTCCACTTTCTCAGTTATTTTTATAGTTCTAATTATCATAAGCATAGTTTGCTCATCCAAACGGATCAATGCTACCAAGGTTGGAAGAATTGGATATGGTCATTTGAAATAATTTTCAATAAAATTAAAATACTGACACCAAATTCCCTAAAAAGGATCCATATTGGATGGTCACTTGGCATGGGTTGTAAATAAAAATGATTTTTAGACTCAATAAAACAATATTGTAAAGTCAGAATAAGATTATAATCATAGAATATTATGATTTTGGTGTGTTAAAATCTCATGTAGTGGGTTATAATTTTTTGAAACAGTAGTTTTAATTAATTATTTATCATGTTAATTTGATAAAAAGTGATCCATTATTATATCATTCCCCTGTTATCGCATCCAATCATTGTTCACATAGTTCCCGTATTATTACCTTCATCAAATGATATCTCACTGATTACTCTTACCTAGTTATTTTTGTTTTTATAATTAAATAATATGATCTATATATCCCATATCATTTATTAGCATGGTAATTGGATATCTCACACACATATTATCCTAATTCATGAAATCATATAAAATTATTCAAGTTTGAGTGCTTTTATGTGTAATCCCGATAATGAGATTAGAATAAATTAAATATAAATCCAATAAAACTTATCAAAACTATTAGAAAACACATAGGGAGTAATATTAGAATTGAGAGATCATAGTTATTCATTATGGGGAATGAGGAATTATCATTGGAGAAACAAAAAATGTCTTAGGTTTCCATCATCAATGTTATTGAAAAAATAAATTAAGGGATGCAATAATATTAGCAGTAAGTTATCCTTTAAGAATTATAAAGTGTGATTGAGCCTCAACCAACCTCAATATATAGAAATAGTGAGATATTTATCAAATAATGCTCGGGCATCCACAATACATGTATAAACTCTCCATAAGATAATCACACATAATATTCAAGTTATTTAGGTATTTTCTTTTATTTTGGTGTGAGAAATTGATTTGGATTATTGAAACGTGTGAACATGAGGGATACAATGGTTTTTCTTTTTCACTGATATAATTCCCGAACTAATTCATGA
This sequence comes from Viscum album, assembly GCA_963277665.1. NCBI lineage: Eukaryota > Viridiplantae > Streptophyta > Magnoliopsida > Santalales > Viscaceae > Viscum > Viscum album. Next base: position 838,325,389 of record OY728166.1, on the reverse strand, counting down.
TCTTCCCTTAATCACACTCAATAAATTTTTTAATGTGAATTGGTGTAGTGATTTCTAGTATAGTGGATGTCAAAATATATATAGAAGAAGATGATGGACATACTATACATGGATATGTATATCAGTCCTTAGAAAGGGGTCCTTAATGTTACTCTTGTTTCCCATTTGGAATTGTTCTATATATTCGATCCATGAAATAGGGACAACAAATAGAGTAATTAAATTTTTTATTATTTATATTTATATATATCTTGTTTATTATTATTATTATTTCACTTCTATTTTTATCAATTTTATTTAATTCATTTTTTATCTTTTCTTTCATACTTTATTTGATCATTATTATTATTCTTTAGTTTTTGGATCCTTCATTTGTGGTAGTTTCTTAGTCATAAATCTTCTATGGTGGTGTTCCATCAACTTTTAGTGGTTAAATTATTCCATTCTAACTACATACAAGAGTTTGGTGAAATCCCCCTTCTCCCTCATGAAGTCCAGATTGATTAACCTCCATGGAAGGTGAAATCTCATGGATGTTACATTGATATAAATAGGGTATGTCAACTATGGATTCCTAATGATCCTTAACAGGTGTGTATGGAGCTTCCCTTAGTAGTGAGGTCGTAAAACACCAACTTGGGATATCTATCATAGTGGTATATTTTTTACTCCAATAGATATCATTGTTCTTTAGAGTTTGATCACCATTTTATATACATTTATCAGCAATTATTGGTCTCATGGATGTTCAGTAGTAAGTGGTTCCCGATAGTGAATTTCATAAAAATTGGTGTCGACATGTAGCATGGTGGTCTTATCAGTGGTTATAAGCATATTTTCTTCGCATTATGTAGTGTAATGTTTTCTTAAACAATGGTAATGCAGCTTTTCATTCAAGATTCAATATGTGCATTTCATTAAATTGACACCAACTAAGTCATGATCGGATTCTTCTTCTTCTGTGAAAAGGTACCGTTCAACTAGCTCAAATAGTATGATGTCTTCATGTAGTGGAACACGACAATAGTTAATCATGGTGGTGGAACTGCTATATTTCATCAAAAGTTTCTTTTAATCTCCCTTGTGGTGTTGTGAGATAGAGACTCACGATGGTGACTCATAGTGGTGGTATACTCAATGGATTCCAATAAAAGATATTATTTTTAAATGATCTAGATATTTATTTAACCAAACATCCTAGATTCAACTGAGTTTTGAATTCAAAGTGGATAAATGGTATCTATTGTCTTTACATAATAAGTTGAAGTGGGGTGGTTACGCTTGTGGTAGCATGGGAAGGAGGAGCCCATGGTCAGTACACTAATCAAGGATACTTCATGAAGTAGCTATAAAGGAAGGCATTATAGTAGATAAATAGTTTTATCATGATTATTATACTGAGTGTGAGATATGTGAATGAGGGAACTGGCCATTGAAGCATGTTCATTTTGATGATGGGGGATACCTTGTCCATGATAACTATTTTTTCAATCACACAATCAATTCTTAATTCCTTAATGTTGTCAGTTTCTAGGCATGGAAAGTATATGGACTATGAGGAGTACAGTCAGTTTAATTTTATTTCCACATGCTCATGGTCACTTCAATATAATCAAATATTTCTTATAGTGATCATGATTTTCCATTCATGGTCACTCAGAAATAATGCACACCGCCACTTAGGTGACTTCCCTCAAAAGGTCACTTTTGACAATTGCATTTTTTTCAACATAGAAATAAGAAAATAATTTAAATAATTTAGTAAAAATATTTATCAAATACAATCTCAATTAAAATATAAATCCATTAAAATCATTGTTCAAAAAATTAATTTTAAAAAATCAAAGTACTACAAATTCAAATAAAATCAATTCATATTATACTTTTATAGGAAATCAATTTCGAAATGTTTTTTCATAATCACATTCCTTTGGGTGATGAATATTAAAAATTAATAACTTTTTTCATAATATTTTTTATAATTACTGTAATTTTATATTATATAATTATAAAAAAAATTAAAACCCCCAAAATCAATTCATTAACGAATTCAATTCAATATTGAAATTAAAGGATTAATTTTCAATGATAAAAAATTAATAATCAAAAAACTATTGAATAAATGAATTTATGGACTTATAGTTAATTACATTAATTTATAAACAAGTAAAAATCAACATTTTAATCAATTTATCTATTTAATTTAAAATATTTAAAATCAAAAAAGAATAACTAATTTAGCCTAGAATGATGTAAAAATATTTTTTATATTCAATGAATAATAGAAACTGATATTGAAAATTCAAGTTCACATCAACTTACGTGATCTTTCTCATATGTTATCAACTTTTAATTTATTATTGTTAATGGCGAGAAAATTATTTAATTTAATATTAGAAATGGTTATTGAAAAAAATATGAAGTGTGTGATTAAATAGCCTAACTGGATGGTGTTTAATAATTGCATTGATTATTTTTTTGTCAATATATCTTGGTGTAATCAAGTCAATATACTCTGAATATGGGTGATAGTGCATGATCTTAAAGAATATATTTTCATTTTTAATGGGAAAGGAGCACTACTTTATTGGTAAACATGGATGAAAAAATTATTTTAAGAATATTTTACATGTGATGGTTAATGAGAAGTGTCTCAATTAATGAAAGACAAGTGCTATTGGTTATATGTGAAACCACCACTATCTACAAATTTTTTCATGTGCGTTGTGTAATATATCCATATTAGATAAATTGATGTGAGGATCCATGAATAATGTGAAACGTTGATGGTAGAAAGACTGATAATGCATCCCTATATTATTTATTATTTTATATTTCAAAATTGTAACATTCCTCCTACCAGAAAACTCAACTGGTTCCAAGACTTATGATTGATATTTTCCATCAGGTGTGCCTCCAAATATAGTTAAGGATCTTGAATAGAATCAAGAGTATATAGTATTTCCATGTGGAGACTATACTCCCATACCTATGGGAAAAGATTTTAAAGTAACCAAATAGTAATAAATAATAAAAGTACTTGAAAGAAAGAAATAATAAAAATATGCAATATAAAATGAATTATTGAAGCAAGAAGTCAAAAAACCAGTGGTCATTATTACTTATACAATTGATCACCCATTGACCTTACCATGTATAAAAGGTAAAAAATGAATTTAAAATACTAGAGGATCTACTAAAATCTATGACACTTATCCAATCCTAGTATACTATATAGTCTGATATATCCGAAACAATCATGTAAAACTAAGCTTATAATAATGTAAACATGAGTGTAGGGAACTCTACTCGGGTACCCAAGTTCCATGGTTACTCAAGAAAGGTATGAGAAAACACTCAGTAGGGAACTTCCAATGAGTTTTTATACATAACTAGTAATATAGTGTATGTTCTATGAGATATGATTAGAATAACTAAAAAATATTTAGATGTGTAAATAAAATAACCACTATCAATCCTTGGGTTCTAACATGACACTCCTAATTGACTATACTTGCATCAATCATTTTCAAGGTTTCTCTAAAAAAGTACCATAATAATCAGAGGAACACTTTTCCTACCCTCAAATCATATTGTAGCATTATAAATGGTAAAATCATACTAGGGTAATTCTTATGAATTACAAATTAAATATATAAAGCCAAATCCAAGTGGATTTCATATGGAATTGTAAAAAAGATAAGAATAATAACAAAATACAAGGGGATTTACATAGGTATTCAAACTAGATAAGAATAAAAACCTAATCAATGTGGATTTTCTAAGACACTATAAAAATATTAGAATCATATTTAAATAATTGGGGATTTTCCAAGTAATTGTAAATAGATAGGCATCATAACTAAATTGAGGTGTATTTTATAGGTAATTGTGTATGAGATAGGAAACTAAAAAATCCTAGGACGAATCCCATTCATTCTATCCCATCAATAATAACTATAAAATCACATGTTATAACCCATGAAATATATATAAAATAGGTCTTTATTTTAAAATATTTTAGGTTAGTAAATCCATCATTCGATTTTTCTAAAAAATAAAAATAATTAAATGAGGTGTATATCATCTCAAAGCTAACAAAGATAATCGAAGACAACATCCCATGCACATAACCTATCACCAATTCCTAATCCATTTTAGTCTCACAAAATTTATTATAGTACTAAAATGATACCCATGATAATAAGTAATCATTCCCATACATTCTATATTAGGGGTTATTATATCAAAATGGAACTCATTGGGGTCCCCTAGGTCTGATTAACCAAAAATAGCAAACATGGTTGCCCTTATCATGTTCCAATCATTCATGTCTAAGAAAATCAATTAAATGGTATCACATCCATCTACATCATTTTAAATATACCAATACATTATTGTCCTCATAAGTAAATCCTTACTAGCCTAGGTCTAAAGAGGTGGAAACCATACTATCTAACTTATAAGTCATTTCTTATTCATTCCTTACACACCCATACAAATCAAAAATCATACCCATAGCATGACCACCCATGTAATAAAATATCAATGGGAGAAAAAATAAAAAATCATGCTCAATTTGATTATCCAAAAAGCCATATGGAATTTAATAGTTTCATTGTTTCCCACCAAGTCCATTCATTCTCTTCCACCACACCCTCTTCCATAAAGTGTCTAATGGAGTATACAGTAGGGCCACTACATCACATTCACTTCATCTAATTTATAACTCTTAGGTCCTATCAACCTCAATCCATATATTTATTATTAAATCCTTGGACATGAGTGTCTGAGGAATCAACTTAGCTCCAATGGTCCTTTATGTCCCTTGACACATACATTTTTTCATAAGAAAAATCATTTAATATAACAATTCATTTAATTTAAAGGAGGTCCATTTCCCTCACTAGAGTGATCGTATTCACATGAGTACATAAATAAAATGAATTTATTAATTTTTTATTCTTAGGGTACCACCTACCTCGATTGTATTTACTCTATTAGATCACAATACAACAAACCTCACATGAGCTCTTAAAAGTAAAACCATCCACTATCAACTGACATGAGGCTTTATCCCTATAAAAAAATTCCAATAATTAATTATTTAACCCATCAATATTGATTTATAATTAATATTAAAATAATACTAAATATGAAAAACTTCCTAAAACTCACTTAGTGACCAATTTGCACTGAAACCATGACCAAACACCCACAAGAGGGAAATGAAATACTCCTAAAAACTCACCAAACAAAATACCACAAGGTTGGAACCAATTCAATCATAAATTTAGTTTAATTTACCCCAATTTTAATTAAAACATTTTATAAATTCATATGGTGATGTGCTTATAAATAAAAAAATGTGTGACCATCCTCTCGATAATCCCTATAGCCAGGCCACAGAAAATGCATACCCTATCAGGTTGATTTTAGAATTCCCTAGTGAAATCAAATCAATAAACATAATTCAAATCAACCAAAATTAGTTTTGATTAAGGTAAACCATGAAAAAAGAAATATAAAAGGAAAACCTAGCCTTTTCACTACAAAACACCACCTCGAACACCCCAAATTCACAAGGAATCAAGAGATGATTATATTAAATAACCCTTCTGGTTCAAGCATGGGTGATAGAAAAAATTGAAGAGAACATTCATAGTGGAAAATTTGTAATTTTAAATAAATTTAACACACACAAGGAGACACCATTACATGAATGATTCTATGTTTCCCCTAAATATAGAAGTTAAAAACCCGTGACATGCCTTGAAGAATGCCTAAGTCTTACACCAAATATCTTTTTATGTAGTTGATCCCATCCATTCCCCATGGGTAGATCCATAGTAGGGTGATCACTAATGTGAATCCCATTATGGGGAAGAAATTACCCCATGATCACCACAACCTAGTTCTCACTAGACATTTTTTATAAGGGATTCCACCATCACACCACACTCTTCACTAGGACATATTTCTTATTATGGTATCTTCAAATGGTCACTATAGCTATACTATGACATGGCCTCATCAATTGTTTTATATTATGTAAAATAGAAACAACCTTGTCACACACAAAAACAAATTCCATCCAAGTAGGAATTTCAACCTTCACCATAGTGATCTCTACACTATGGTTCTCCCCAAAGTGTTGAATCTATAGATAAAATGGTTTTTGTTCAAACTATCCTTACTCTGACATATACATTATCATGAGAAACACCATAAAAACATCATTTAACTTATAATAATATTTTCTCAAGATTTTTGAACTTTCAAATTTCAAATTTGAACCCCATTTCAAAAAAATAAACCATCACCATAATTAAATATCCATATACCTTCTAAATTTTCACAACACTGGAGAGATAATTATTTTCATCCTCTTCATCATATAGTTTCTCTTCCTTGACAAGCCAGAAAAGTCCTAATCAATTTATTATAACCAATCATAGTTCATAATTCATAAAGAACTCAACACATTATACCACCAAATTCAGAATGAGCTTCTATCTGGAAACTCCAAATATAATGCACACTATTCATCAAAACCTAAGACACCACTTGTAACCATACCCAAAACACTAGTACTACACTCTTCTAAAGCCACTAAGAATTTATCCATCGGATCATTATTAGACTCATGGCACTACCCACCATATGTATCTTCATATAAGGGATGATTCTAAGATGTGGTACACCTCTCTATTAGAATAACCTAAATAAACATATTTCTATGTGTCTAAACACCCACTAATTTATGTTTCTATCAAGACACCCTTCAATCAACACAAAAACACTAGTATTTCCTCATATTTCTTTCCATTGTCATAAAAAGTCAATTCTAACTTGTTGGTGCACTATCTCATCATGCAATTACAATTCCTAAATTCCCAAATTCATATGGAAGTCCTTCAAATGCAAAAAAAAATCTAAACTAGTTTAGCTTCAATGTTAGATCCTTGACCAACCAAAACAATTATCACACTCCACTCATAAGCACAGATTCATCGGGAATATAAACCAGCATTTGATTAAATCAAATCAATAATTTTCCTGATACTAACTCTTGGACTTAATACAATATCACATATGAAATTGAAATAAGTCGTTATTTATGGAACTAGATAAAATCTAGTCTAACTAATCATTGACATATCTGTGAAATCTCAGCCATCCATTATATGCCATCTTCACAATTATGACCCTACTAACATGGGGTTTTACCTCCATGTCTCATTCCTATCTCATCCAACAAATAATAACTAGTCATAACCATCCCTCCCGCACCTGAGTGGCTACATGAAACATATACCGCTTATTGGTCCCAACTCACATGGAAGATCATACTTAACATCATCTAAAATTCCATCCATATTGATGGGAATTACCTCCAATTCCCAATGGATCACTACCCATTATATATATTCCCTCATACACCACTAGTCAAGTGTAATTCAAAATGGTTTTGAAATATAATTTCACTATGATAATAATTGTCAATGACTACACTCTTTTTTGGCATTAAATGACAATATTTTCTATATTTTAAAAACTCTGCGTAAACTATGATATCTATCAATCCACTGATCTCACTGGTCCTCATATCGAACAAACCCACTCTCTAAATCGCAAAATTGTGGTACTATAAATAACCAACATTTACCATCTTGATCACATCCATATCAGTGGGTGTAGACTCTAGTATAACCTATTTAAATTACTTGAATCATTCTCCCATTTTTTACATCTAATCAACCCTATGTACATTCACTTACACTACTAACCATGAACCAAAATATATCAATACCATATAATTATAAAAACCATTTATGATCTTCTTGAGACATCCACCAATGCCAAGGTATACAAAAAAATCACCCAAATAGCCAGTTATTATTCCCAAAATAATAAGAATATACCCACACTCTATCCACCCTCGATCCAACCATATTTGATGAAAATACTCAACCTCAAATATAATATATATGAGATTAATAAATTAATCAATCCCATCAAAAACAATATTAGATACCCAAGAACATGAATTCATATAGAATCCCTGTAGCAACCCGAGCCTTTTACATATAACATAACATGATTTTAAGCATAATTATAAATCATAGTATAAGCCAAGGATCATTAATTCTAGTGTCTTTGAAGACTGGGTACATATTACATAAACATGGGACTAAAAACACTTCCTTATTTAATCTTTATAAGGAGCTTCTAACATAATTTGAGCCCTTATATCTTTATAGGATAAACTAGGGATAACATGAACAAAGGAATGAGCTAAAAAGACTAGTTAAGAGAGTATACATAAGAATAAGGCTTTAGCACATTGGTTAGAAATCATGACGTAAAGATAAAAAAATCTTGAAACATAAGGAATAATAACATATAAGCATGGGATCATAAAAACATAAAGTCATAAAAATGTGGCAGCAACATAAAACATGAATTTAGTACGAATCAAGGCTAACTTCCAAGACCGTTTCCTGTAGTAGATAAGCCAAATCTAACTACTAATACTGTTGCACATTATAGCGCAAGCCAAGGCTAACCGCCATGACAGTCTCACATAACGTCTCATGAGACTCAATTTTACCCAATGCATTGAAGTGATATCTAGGAACACCCATATTATATTTCATTAATATTTTTTTCACATATATAATCATACATAACCAATCTTACATAAACATAAGAGATATCCATGGAAATAATTGGGTACCACAATCATGACATAAAGCATAACCAATGGGTGTATCATGAAAGTTTCCTTGAAATAAAGGAATACATGGACATTCAAAAAGTACAATATGAGTATATCATTGTATTTTATTTCAAATAAAAGTGACAACATGTAAGAAATTTATTTGATAAATTTTAGCATTAAAACATTTTTATGTTGTTTTAAGGAAAATACTATAGAGATTTTAAAATAGAAAAGGGAACAATATTTTATATAAAATCAGAAGTGAACCGAGATGGTTTTAATGATAAAAAGAATGATTTTATGAAGACAATGGTGGCTTAAAATAGAGGATATAGTGCACATGGAGTTGAATAAAAAATTTGGTATGTTACCTTAAAATGAGTTTGCTTATTGGGAAGTATCAAGGAGGGAATCGCTTAAAATCATGTATATCCATGAAATAGAATGAGGTTTGGATCTTGAAACATGATTTTGGAGCATATAAACAAAATTTATAATTTATACATAAAAAAATACAACTTCATTTGGGTAAAAATAATGAAAGAGTAGCTTGAAGGACTAAAGGTGGTTCAGGTAGAATTCCTTACGGATCACCAGTATGGTATCGGGTGTACTTAAGATAGCTTAATGAGAGAGAACAGGGTTTCTCATCACATATAAATCCTGAGGGAAGTATGGGGGACGTGCATAATCATACCCCATCACTAGTAATTACACATAAAATGTTATAACATATAGGATAATCATAAATAAAAGTGAAATAAAGAGGATATCTTACCTTAATTTTCGCTTAATTTTGTCTCCTCTGCGTCTCCTGAATAATAAATTTATGTTTATCAAAAAATATATAAAATTGAATTATATTAATTTTATAAAAATATTTATCAATTATATTCATTGGATTTTATTTCTTAATTTACACTCATAAAATTGAAACATTTTGAGATCATGTTTTACTTAAAATCTTTCGTCTTGCGATGACTTCACTTTTTATTATATGTAATTTATAAATTAGTATAATTAGTTTCAGAATCATGGATTACAAGTAATTTGATATATAATTTATATATAATTTATATTTTTCAAACATGAAGTTGTTTGAAATAATTATCTTAGAAACGTCTCTGTAGATGGTTAACTGACCTTTAACGGGACGTTGTCGATAATGCGGGAATGGGAAGTATGACATTTATATTTTTCATTAATATAATAATTTTAGTAGGTTAAAATCATTGATATAATATAAACTTAATGTATAATAAATTATGTAGAATAAGTTTTTGAAAGGTATAGGTTATTTCAATAAAAAAAGGAATAAAGGAGAGAATATTTAATAGTCTTACTCTCTCCTCGGTGTATATTCTCTTGCACGAAACTATAACTCCATTAGTGATTGGAGTTTGAGTGTTCCAGAACGTCCTTAAGTATTCTATGAGGCTTGAGAGGGATAATTTGGGAAGATATTAGGGTTATAAATTGCTGAGATGAATGGTTGTCTAAGGGGATGGTAGGGGCTATTTATACTTGAGGAGGGGGTGTTTTTAGAATAAAATGTTAAATAAAATAATATATCAAATGTTAGACTTGTAAGAGTAGTTTTTTTAAAACCTAAATAATATATTAATATAATATAATTTGTTTTATACTTTAAATCGTCTTTATAATTCCAATTTATTAACTTATTAAAAGGAATGTGAAAAGAAAGAGAAAATGATATTTTAGGAAATCACTTTTTGACTTTAGGTTTTGGAAAGTTCTTTTTAGGTTTGGAAATTTAGTTTATTTTATTTTATAGAAAAATTTATGAAATTAAATAGATCATGTAAGAATATAAACTTATTTAAAGTTTATTTCATCATTACATCATGAATGATGCAATTTAAGATATACCGGTAATGTGAAAAAACTGTATTTTTACTATTCACTCGAAAATTGAAGTATTTCAAAAAATTACCCAAAAATAACCCTAACCATTTTTTGATGTGTAGAATAAAAAAATGAAATATATTTTTCAAATATAATTTTCTAAATATGATTAATTTAATATTTACTTAAAATCATAATTTTATTCTAAAAAAGAAATTTTAAAACATTTATTTATTTATTTTAAAATATAGGTACAACATACTTTAATTGAAATATTATTTATATACTATCATAGTTAATATTACTATTCATTAGGGTATATAACTATTCATAAGGTTAACTTTACTATTCATAATGGTATGTTACTATTCACTAAAAATTATGTTTGTCTTATTGGAATCCAACCATCTTACTGATCGCAACCATGAATGTCAGATTTCCAAAATTTTAAACACATAAGTTTTAAAATTATGTTTAAAGTTCACATAGTACTTATTAGTTCATTGTGTTGTAATTTTATTTGATTATATGAAATATTTATAAGAATTCATAGAAAAAAATTGGGTCATTACATTCTTCCCCCGTTAAGAAATTTCTCCCTCAAAATTTCATTTTACATTCTAGGCCATAAACAGGTTCAGTTACTTTTCCTTCATTACCTGGTACAGTTACCATGTTGCCTCTTTTTACTTATGGTTCTTCCATAGTACCTTGACCATGTGAGTAGTCTTGTTACATATAACATTATCTCTAAAATCCAAGATCTTCATTGGCTGCTCCTCATAAAAAAGATCATCCTCCAACTGTACTGCCTCTAAAGAGAGTATAGATGATGGGTCTGGTATATACTTCCTTAATAGGGATACATGAAATATGTCATGTACTTTGGTCGTGGTAGGTGGAAGTACAAGTGAATAGGCTATATCCCAGACACGATCAACAATCTCAAAGGGGTCGATGTACTTGGTACTTAACATCCCTTTATTTCCAAACCTCATAACCTTCTTCCATAGAGATATGGGTAGAAATACAATGTCTCCAACTTTTAACTCAAGGTATCATCGACGATTATCTACATAACTCTTCTATCATCTTTGGGCTTCCTTGATATATTGATGAATGGTTTTCACCTTCTCCACCATTTCTTTGACCATTTTAGGTCCACGTAACTTATGCTCACCGACTTCATCCCAACACACCGGTGTTCTGCTCCTTTTACCATAAAGGGATTCATATGGTGTCATTCAAATGATCGAGTGAAAATTTTTGTTTTAAGAGAATTCAACCAGTGGAAGATGTGGGTCCCATACTCTTTTTAATTCTATAGAATATTCTCTCAACATGTCTTCGAGTGTCTGAATAGTTCACTTAGATTGGCCATCAGTTTGAGGATGGTAGGCCATACTGAAGTTTAGTTCAGTTCTTAGAGCATGTTGGAGACTTTTCCAGAACATTGAGGTAAATATCATATCACGATCAGATACAATATAGGGTGGTACTCCATGTATCCTTACCACTTATTTGATGTATATCTGTGAAATTTGATCTAATGATAATTGCTATCGAAATGATACAAAGTGATCTTTCTTAATAATACGATCCACAACAACTCATATAGCATGATTTCCTCTTGATGTCCTCGGAAGTCCAGTGGAAAATTCCATGGTAATGTTCTATCCCTTCCATATTGGTATGGGTAGTGTTTGAATCATCCCCTTAGAATTCTATATTTTATCCTTCACTTGTTGACATACCATGCACTTTGATGTATATTTAGCAATATCTCTTTTCATATTGTTCAACCAAAATTATTCTCAGAGATCTCGATACATCTTTGTGCTCTTGGGTGGATAGAGAAGGTTGAGTTATGTGCGTCATTCAGAAGAGATTTATTTATATCTATATTGGATGGTACACATAATCGTGACCCAAATCTTACAACTCCTTCATCATTAATGTTGAACTCTGAGGATTTCCCATTTTTTATAGCTTTAAACTTTTTCAGAATTTTCACATCTTTTCGTTGGGCATCCTTTATTTTCTTCATGAGGTATGGTTGAGCAATAATTTGAGAAATGATTTATGATGTTACTCCCTTAATGATTCTTATGTTCATCCACTTCAAATCTAAGAAGATCGTATCCTTTTCAATTGTCATCATTGAAAAAGATGGAGGATCCTTTCTATTTAGAGCATCTTCCACCTTATTTGACTTACCGGGATGGTAGTAGATTGAGTAGTCATAATCCTTGATGATCTCTAACCATCATTTCTGGCCCAAATTAAGCCCTTTTTGTTTTAATATATATTTGAGACTCTTTTTGTGGGTATATATCTCACACTTCTCCCCACATAGATAATGCCTCCAAATTTTCAATGCATAGATCATAGCTGCCAACTCCATATCATGTGTGGGATAGTTTTGCTCATGGATTTTCAGCTGCCTTGGGGTGTAGGATAACACTTTATCATTTTTTATTACCACACATCCTAATACCATCATTGAAGCATCACTGTAAACCACAAATGGTTCTTCACTTGTAAAGAGTGTGAGTACTGGCACAGCGATTAGCCTCTTTTTCAACTATGTAAATAGTCTTCACATTCTGGAGTCTAGACAAACTTTACTCCATTATGTTTTATCTTTTTCATTAGGTTTGAAAATTGTGAAACTTTCTTCACAAATTTTCAATAATACCCATATAGACCCATAAATTTGTAGACTTCCATTACATATATTGTCTTGGACCACTCTTCAATTGATTATATCTTGGAAGGGTCCACATATATCCATTTTTTGGTGATGAAATTACCTAAGAATGATACTTCCTCCATATATAAATTAAATTTACTATACTTTTCATACAACTTATCCCTTCACAAATTATTTAACACCACATTCAAATTCTCCTCATGTTCCTTTATGCTCTTACAGTATATCAGAATATCTTCAATAAATACTAGTATAAATTTGTTGAGGTAATATCCAATGACTCTATTCATTAAATCCATGAATTTTTTTTTGGAGAATTAGTTAGTCTGAAGGGCATCACTATGAACTCATAGTGTCCATACCTCTTTTGAAAGGTAGTCTTGTGAATATCTTCTTTACTCACCTTTAATTGGTGATAACCCGACCGAAGGTCTACTAAGAGAAATAAGTGGCCCTGTGAAGCTGATCGAACAAGTAATATATCCATGGAAGGAGATAATTGTTATTTATCATGATTTTATTGAGATCAAAATAATCAATGTATAGGCTCAATGATCCATCCTTCTTTATGATGAGGAGGACTGGCGCACTACATGAACAAGTACTCGGGCGTATAAAACCCTTCTCCAGATTATCCTCTGACTGCTTCTTCACCTCTTCCATCTCTGTAGTGGTCATTCTATAAGGTGTTTCTGATATAGGCAGTGATCCAAGAATAAGTTCAATTGAGAAATCAAACCCTCAATTAGGAGGGATCCCAAGAAACTCTTCAGGGAATACATCAGTGTAATCCCTCATGATGGCCATATCTTCGAGCAAGATTCTCTAATTTGTCTCAATCATTTGAGCCAGAAATGTTTAATAATAAGAAATTAATAACCACACTTGAGATACTGATTCTAAAGGATATTCATCTTCCTCTGTACATTTTTAAATAATTTCAGGATGCTTCAGAATGTGAAGATTGATCTCCCTTTCCCAACAGTTGATGTTGGATTTTATAAAGATATCCAATCCATTCGCAAGATAGTGTTGAACTCCACTAAAGGAAGCATGAAAAGATTTTTTGGGAGGTTTAGTCCTCAATCATTAACCGGGGAGGAGTTATAAACCATGGACATGATAATTTCCCCATTGCCTTTTCTCACAGATAACTTATCCTCCAAATTTTGATGTTCTGTTTGAATAGTTCTAATAAACTTTCAAGATATAAAAGAATTTTTAGAAACATAGTCAAATAGTAAATTCTCTATTCTTGAATAAATAACTAGAATATTTATCACCACATTGTTGTCTGGCTCCACCTCAGTAGTAGAGATATCATAATCCCTTCCCTATAAACATGGAGGTTGTTGTTGATTGCCTCTAACAACTCTAGTCGTATGTAAATTCTTCTCATAATGCCCATGCTCCCTGCAGATATAACACTGCACCACTGGCTGAGAATTGATCATAACCTTCCATTATTCTTCAACATTAGCATGATTTTTCATATCCCTTCAATAGTTCTTAACTAGATGTCCCAGCTTTCCACATTTGAAGCAATTCCTAGTTCTCTTTAGATAGTTCCCAGGATGCTTCTTCCCACAAATTTTACAAGTGGGATATCCAATCTTCATTCCATCAGGGGATTTTTTTTGTTTAACCACACACTTTGTTCTCTATATTCCACTTCTTATCATTGGACCCATGATACTACTGAGAGTCTCTAATATTCATTTCAACCTTGAGGTCACAACAAAAAATATCTTCTTAATTGTTGAAGTATCTAATCATTAACACTTTTTGTAGACTCAACTTTAGTCCACTAAATAAGTGATCCACCTTACTTTATATTTTCATGATAAACACAGAGGTTTACCTTGAAAGACTTGTAAATTTTTCTTCATACACCCCGATTTACTCATCCTCCTTCTTCTTGAGACTGAGGAATTCTCTTTTCATATTGAGATGGAGGGTTTGAGGAAAATATTTATTGAAAAGAATCCTCTTGAATTCCTCCCAATCCAGGAAATCAATTTCCTCTTGGGACGTTGTATTGTTGATCACTTTGCACCACTGGTCATCTTCCCAATCAAAATGATAGACCACCATTAAAAGTTTATCTTCTTCCAAGCACTAGGGGATGGAGAATATATTTTCAATAGAGCTGATACACAATTCCACGAGGAGGAGATCAGAAGATCCACTAATCATAGGAGGTCTTTGTGAAATGAAAGATTCAATGGAAACTTTCTATTTCATTAGAGGAGGAGGTCTTTCCACATGATTCACGTTATTATTCATAAATTGAGCCAGCTAAGCAAGTATTGTCATTAAGTTTTAAGCACCTGTCCCCATCATATCAAGAAAATAATTAGGTAAATCTTCACATTTTCTATCACATTTTTTGTTGGAACGTGTTCTTATAATTCCCACCATTAATTAAGAAAAAGAGTGTACAATTAGAGGTATTGAATACTTATTAAATGAAACTTTTGAACATAAAAGGATAATTATATCATATATTGTGATTACTAGGGTTTAAATCTAGCTTATCCTCAATCTATTTCTTAACTTATATTCTTATGGGATTTTATTCCTTAATACTGGTTTTACTAAGCTTATGAATTTACCAAAGCATATCCCCCAGGAGTGCCAAAGAAAGAGTGCAGCAAAGCCCATTTTTGTGTACCAGGATACCTCGAGTCAATCTCAAAACTCCTTGTCGGAGTTTTCAATCCTAGCTACATCTATGCTAGAGTCACCTCTACCTATTTGTATCCAGATATGGATGTATTTTCTTGATAAACTACTTACTCTATACTTACCAAAATTTAGGGATGTTTACTTATAATTAGTCTCGTCCTAAAGGTTCTCACTAAGGTGCTCTATTCCTAATCTCTAAAAATAACGAGATCATCCTCTGATACCAACTGCACTAACCCTAGCCATTTACATATAACATTACATGATTTTAATCATAATTATACAACATATTACATTCCAAGGATCATTAAGTCTAGTGTCTAGGAACACTATGTACATATTACATAAACATGGTACTCAAAAACAATTCTTTATTTAATCTTCATAAAGATATTATATCATCTTTTGAGACCTTATATCTTCATAGGATAACCTATGGATAACATTAACAAAGGGTTGAGCTAAAAATCCTAGTAAAGGAGTATACATAAGCATAAGGCTTTATAACATGGGTTAGAAATCATGACGTAATGATAACAAAAGAATGAAACATAAGGAATCATAACATATAATCATGAGATCATAAAAACATGGATTCAAAGAAATGTGGCATCAACATAAAACCTGAATTTAGTACGAATCAAGGCTAACCATCAAGATCTTTTCCCATAGTAGCCCAATCTAAGGCTAAAGGCCAAGACCGTTTCATATAGTAGCACAAGCCAAGGCTAACCGCCAATACAGTCTCACATAACGTCTCATGAGACTCAACTTTACCCAATGCATTGTATTGATATTTGGGAAAACCCATCTTAAATTTTATGAATATGTTTTCTACATAAATAATAATACATAATAATTTTACATAAACATAAGGGTTACCCATGGAATGAATTGGGTATCACAATCATGACAAAAAGCATAACCAATGGGTGTATCATGAAAGTGTCCATGAAATAAAGGAATAAATGGGTGTTCATAAATTAAAATAGGGATATATCATGGTATTTAATGTCAAATAGAAGTTAAAACATGTAAGAAATTTATTTTATAATTTTTTTCATTAAAACATTTTTGTGCGGTTTTAAGGAAAATACCAGAGAGATTTTAAAATAGAAAAGGGAATAATATTTTATATAAAACCAAATGTGAACCAAAAATTTTTCATGATAAAAAGACTGATTTTATAAAGAAAATTTCGGCTTAAAATAGAGGATAGAGTGAACTTAAAGTTGGGTAAAAAATTTGGTAAATTCTTTTAAAACGAGTTTTCTAATTGGGAAGTATCGAGGATAGAATCACTTAAAAGCATGTATATACCTAAAAGATAAAGAGGTTTGGATTCTGAAAAATTATTTTGGAGCATATAAAAAACATGTAGAATTTTTACAAAAAAAATATAACACAACTTCATTTGGGTAAAAATAAATAGAGAGCAACCCGAAGGAATAAAGGCAGTTTGGGTAGAATTCCTTACGGATCACCAGTATGGTATCGAGTGTACTTAAGAGGGATTAATGAGAGAGAATAGGGTTTCTCATCACTTATAAATAATGAGGGAGGTGTGGGGGAGGTTATTAATAATACCCCATCACTAGTAATTACACATAAAATGGTATAACATAGAGGACATTCTTGAATAAAAGTGAAATGGAGAGGATCCCTTTTCAAAAAATTTACTTAATATTATCTCTTCTATGCCTCTTAATAATAAATTTATGTTTATTTAAAATAAGATATAAAAGTTAATTATAGTCATTTTATGAAAATATTTATCAATTATATTCATTGGATTTTATTTCATAATTTCCATTGATGAAATTAAAGAATTTTGATATAATATTTTACTAACAAATTTCCCATCTTGCGATGATTTCACTTTTTATTAAATATAATTTATAAATTAGTATAATTAGTTTTAGAATCATATAATACATGTAATTTATATATAATTTATATGTAATTTATATTTTCCATACATGACAGTGTTTATAATAATTATCTTGGAAACATATTCATAGATGGATAACCGACCTTTAATGGGACGTTGTTGATAGTGAAGGAAAGAGAAGTATGAAATTTATATTTTTCCTTAATATGATAATTATAGTAGGATAACATCATTAATATAATTTTAATTTAATCTATAATCAATTTTTTAGAAAAATATTTTGAAAGGGATGGGGTAAATGAAAAAAAAAGAGGAAGAAAAGAGAGAAGATTTAATAGAGTCTTACTCTCTCCTTGGTGTAGCTTCTCTTGCATGAAACTATAAATCCCTTTGTGATTGGATTTGGATGGCTCCATAACATTACTATGTATTATAAGTGTCTTGAAATGGATAATTTGGGCAGATATTAGGCTTAGTAATAGATGATAGGAATTGTTTTCCAAGGGTTGGGGGAGGGGTTATATATACTTGAGGAGGGGTGTTTTTAGAATAAAATATTAAATAAAATAATATATCAAATGTTAGACTAGTAATAGTAGTTTTTTTAAAACATAAATCATATATTAATAAAATATAATTAGTTTTATAATTGAAATCATATTTATAATTCTAATTCATTAACTTATTAAAATCAATGTTAAAAAAAAGAGAAAATGATATTTTAGGAAATCACTTTTTTACTTTAGGTTTTGGAAAGTTCTTTTCAGGTTTAAAAATTGAGTTTATTGTATTTTAAGGAACCATTTATGAAATTAAAAAGAAAATGGACGAATCTAACATTCTAGAAATTTTATATCATCATTACATCATGAATGATGCAATTTAAGATATACCGATTATGTGAAAAAACTATATTTTTACTATTCACCTGAAAATGGAAGTATTTCAGAAAACTACCAAAACATCACCCTGACCATTTTTTGATGTGTAGAATCTAAAAATGCACTCAATTTTTAAAAATAATTTTATAAATATTCTTAATTTAATATTTAATTATAATTATAATTTTATTCTATAAAAACAGTTTTAAAACATTTATTTACTTATTCCAAAATATAGGTACATCATACTTTCACTTGAATATTTTTTATATACTATCATAGGTAATATTACTATTCATTATGTTATATCACTATTCATAATGGTAACATTACTGTTCATAAGGTTATGATACTATTCGCCAAAAATTATGGTTGTCTTCTAGGACTCCAAACATCTTACTGATCGCAACTGTGAATGTCATATTTTAAAAATTCCAAACATAGAAGTGTCCAAATTATTTTTAATGGTCACAAAGTACATATTAGTTAATTTTTTTGTAATTTCATGTGATTATATGACATATTTATAGGAAAATAATTTCCATAGGAAAACATTTGGTCATTACAATCCATGTGATAATAACATATACTCGGTAACACCTCCAAGTCACAGATCTCATAAGTTGAGTAATATAACCTTGCTTCCAAATTATAATGAACTCAAAAGAACATAATGAACACTCTCTAGTGTTACCTTCATATATCACTTCTCATATCTACCATATGATTTGGATCACTAATCTAGTGTCACTTCTCTAGGTCATTAGGTTCAACTACCTAGCCCATAAACCACATCTCACATCAATCTTAGCTCATGGGTATCATCCCTTACACAATATTAATTTTTCAAGAAAGCACATTAAAAAATAAAAATCTCGGGTTCTCATATACATGTTAATATTAGGAACCAAATTCCAAGCCATAATACTATATGGAACTAATCATAATCAAAAAAATGTCAAATGAGACTACACTCAACAAGACCGCAACTCATCCATATACATAGATATATATATACATCTTTATTCATTTATTATATGTATCATAAAATTTATAGTAATGTGGTTTGATTATATAGAACTAAACTATGAATCTATATGGTAAATAACCATATTGGTTTTTTCTAATAATTTAAATAACCAAAACTATTTTATTTTTAGAATTAGTACCATAAAAATTCATAAGGGATTTATCCATGATTGATTAAATTCCTATAAAAACTTATTGGGGTTAACATACATCTCATACAATAAGGATTTTATAGTCATTATTATCATGGAGAATCTCCCCATATATCCACATTAACTATCACCAAAGAAAATATTTTGTGTCCCATTTGAGTTTAATCCCACAAATACATTAGGCTAAAAAATAAAATATATGTTATTATTATCACTGTAAACAAATGAACCCTTTATATTAGTGATATCAATAAAACAAAAGCATATGTTTATCATGTTAATTTGTCATTCCAAATATAATAAAAAAATATGGGACTCTTACCATTTGTTAAATATTCAATACCAAAATAAATGATCAATATCAAAATTAAAGGTCGTCTTGCAAGGTGAAATGAAACTATCATAAAAATAGAATTCAAGATAATCAATACCATATACCTCAAAACCTATAATTATAATAGAAAAATGTGTTAATGATACACAAGTTCTATACACATCACATGTTCTATCACATTCATACATAAAATATATAACCTATCCAAAATATTAAGGAAAAAAAAATCTTTTATACATGTTTTAAATTCATTCCATTCCAGACCACTCAACTAGTGTCTCGATTGGAAATCACCAAGTGACCTCAATTATGCCTCTTAGTATGAAATAGATTTCCATCTAGTAGTGAGGGTATAGGGTGTTATAATGTGTAATTATTACCTAATGTTAGAGTTCACATAGAGTAAAATAACCAAACATCATCCATAAACAATAATAATTGTATGAGAATGAAATAAATTTGAATCAATATTTATCAAATGAAATATGAAAGAAAAGTGTAATATAAAAACATAATCCTTCCAACATACAAATTATTATAACACACTAGTCAAATAATATATACCATGTAAATAATGGGGAATAAATACTATATTCTATACTACTATCCATGAGATTTGTCCCCTACCAGTATCCATTTTCATATGATATATACCACTCAATCATTAAATAATGGGGCTCTACCCAACCTGAACTTGTGAACAGTGTTTTCTAATTGGGTACCAATTTTTTATGGAATCCCGAGTAGTGTTAAAGTAAAACTTATTATGGAACCAACAATGGGATCTCATACATTACTATTAATGTACTTTGTGTGCTATGTTAATTTCAATAATAAATAAATAAAACTATAAATGAATAAATAAGATGACCACAAAAAATTCCTAGGATCAAATTTGACACCCAAGATAAATCATACCTATTTCAACTAGTGTTTGGAATCTCTAAATGTAACAGCCCAAGCTTTCATGGTATGCTTCTCTTTGAATAATGCAATAGCTAGCGTTGTATGCAACTTCGAATTCTAGCGCACCACAACCAATCAAACTAGTTGTTATGAATAGTAATACCCACTTTTTAAAATTTAATAAATTTTATTTTTCAAAATGGAATTAATTTTTGCATTCAGAATATCAAAATAAGCTTAGGTTGAATTTAGGGTATTTTTTTGAAAACTTTCAATTTTTGATGAATAGTGAAAAACACTACGTTATTGTTTAAAACTTACTTTTATTTAAATAATTATTACTTTTATTAAAATTTATTTTAAATTAAAAATAGATACATGATACCTATATTATTTTAATACAATTAATTGGAGTCATTTTATAATAATATTAGATATATAAAATTTTATTGAACTATTTAACGCATTTTACCCACCTTCTAGAAACATTTGAAAATTTGCATAAAATATAATTTTACCACCTCTGTGAATTGAATTTCAAAAATCCAAGATACATGGTTGACATCATTAAGTAAAATTTTGTTCAATAAGATGAAAATAATTTTTGGTGAATAGTAACTTTTGAATTTTATTTACCAGGGTTAAAAGTAAATAGGGTAATTAAGGGTAACAATGATATTATAATTACCCTAACACATTTCCTAATTATATTGGATAAGTTTTTTTGACCAAAATAAACCTTAGTAACAAAATATGATCTCTTTGATCCACTTGGATTAGATTAGGGCATTTATTATTATTTTATTTAAAGAAGAGTTAAATGTGTGAAATTCAAAGTTTAATAACTAAACCATTTATAATATTGGGTTATACACAAGATAAATTTGACTATACATTTTAATTAGAAATCAAAAAATATTTCATACATCATGGTATTTTATTTATAATTTTTAGACATTAAATAATTAAATTTATATATGACACAATGATGATGCAGTAATTACCTTATTAATGAAAGATTAAAATAACTGATATTATAAATATCAAAATAAATGTAAATTGAGACTTTTGATACATTAAATTAGAATTATAAGTTAATATTACATGTTAGGGTTGATTTAATGTATTTTTTTTTGAAGTAATCCAGTTTTTTAGACTTTCATAAAAACCAAATACTAAATAGTGTCGAAATTGACATAAATGTGTTTTTAAAACAAATACTATATTATTAAATGATATAATATTCCTAAAAGTATAATTATTGGAAAAATGACTTATATAATGATATATATGTAATTAATAAACCACTTTAGGTTCTCTTGTCATTTTATAGAATGTTTATTAACCATGTAATATAAAAATACAAGAAGACATTGTAAAAGTTAAACTATTTAACTAAGAGTTAAATCTTAAAGATAAGGATAATATGGTGACCTAAACTTGTCTAAAACCTATTGGTTGAGAGTTTTTTAACACATACCCACCTTATCCTATAAATAAATCCTTTTTGTGTCATTATAAACGGAAAATTATTTTATAATAAAATAATATTTCAAGCTTTTTCTAAAGTGACCCTCACCTCTCTTATAAAAGGGTACTTCCCCTTCTCTTAATTTCACACCTCCAAAGCCATTTTTCTCGGCCAAACCCTACTCAAATATCTTTCCAACTACCCTCAATTAAATCTATAGGCCTTACTTTGATCATAAATTCAACCTAAGGATCCCTTTTGATCAAATCAAAAGGAAGCACCCAAATAAGAGGTAATAACTTCATCACCTCTTTCAGAGTTCTTTTATTCTTACACTTCCTCTTTATTTGTGGATTACAGACTAAAATAATAAATATATTACCTTATATGTACTGAGAATTTATTATAAATATGGTACAACCATATTCATTATTCTATCCATCCTATGAATGACAAAGTCACTATAAGTGCGTACGTACGGCTTACCATCTCCATGTTGTGGTGTAGTTTGTTATTTCAACACATCATTATTTGGATGGGTATAATAATGATTATAATTGACATAAATAATAACTATAACATATTAATTATTATTTATATATTATATATCATCCAATTAAATACAATTCCATTATCAATATAATGATATTGTCACTCGTGCGTACGTACGGATTACTGTCTCCACAAACACGATGAGATTCATTCACCATCATAACCATTCAAGAATAATTTTCATTTTATGATTAAAATTAATGTTTAAGAACATAATATAATTTTGGATATGAATCAAATACATCCTATCAATAACAAACATTACTTATGTAACAAAACATATAAAGAAAAATGAATTTGTTAACACCTGAAACAATGATACTACTGAAATATTATTAACAAAGAAATATTATAAGATCATATATGATATCATATTTATGTATGTGGTTCTTGTATAATTTAATAAAAATAATTTATCTATTATATAGGAGTTTAAAGAACCATAGACCAAGGAAAAGTACAAGTCAAGAGTTAATTTTACAATCTCTTTATTATCCAAGGTTGTTTATACGTAAGTATCTACTGGGACCTCTTTATCATCCCTATCTGTGTTTCTTAAAAATGTATTTCATAAAATTTTTACTATTTACTATACTATGGGTTAATTTATTTTATACCCTTTTTTACTTTTTATAAAAAAAAATTTAAAGGAATCTTTCTGTCGTTTTCTAAACAAGGTATTGTATTAACTTTTTGACAAATTAAGGTGAGAATGTTTTTAACTTATACAGTGGGTGTGGATATTTTACGCCATTATAACACCTTAGAAGATTCCATTACATGATTATAATAATATTTTTAAAATAAATTTTTTCTTTTATAATTACGTGACTTTTAAATGATTTCAAAATTGAATGAGATATTTCTCTCAAATAGTTTTGAGTTCATCTATGTCAACATCCTTTGATGGATTTTACACTTGTTTGAAGTTGAGTTGTTATGATACAATCATCCATGATTTTTTTAAGGTTTTTTGATATTTTTGACTATGGATGTTATATTTTTATACCATTCATGTTTTAAGGTTAATGTATTAACATTTTGTATGTGAGTTTTAATACAAATTGTTTTGTTATGTTTCAACCTTTTCATATGAGGAATTAATTGGACTTAGTAAGTGATGGGTGGAGCCCACTATAGCTCCTCGATGCATCAGTAGGTATCATGATACAAACTAGTGTCTTGGCATAAGGACTTGACAAAATTTAAAATGTAGTCTTGGAATGAGGCCTTGACTATGTGGTTATGATGCCAAGCATTATGCATTCCATCATTATAAAATTAGTTATTGATATTACATGTGATTGTTAGACTAGTATAATATCCATGTGAATAAGTAAATGTAATTATTTGATTTATATTTTCCATATTATGCTGAAGTTTAAGTTTAAAAGGATTGTGATTTAGTCTTATACATTGACTTAAAAGTTTATGTTTATTTATGATAATTTTCGCTATATTTTTATCCTTACTGAGCATCTGAGCTCACCCATTTCTTATGTATTCTTTTTACCATGATGTGAAGAATTATATTATGATTGACCTGTAGGGATAGGCTAAGGGATATGAGTGTGTTCAAATGGGACACAATGTTGTTGTTGTTTTATTTCATAATTTAATGTAAAACTTATGTATGTATCTAGTAATTCCAAGGCTACTAAACTAATCGGTCTTTTGAGACTTGATTTCTTGTGATCATGAAAATGTTATGTAATTATGCACTAACTCGGGGTAACTAGGATCAGGGAATTATAGTTGGTATCAAATGAAGTTTAGTAAAAAACGTCAAAACTAGATTTAGGAAAAACTCTGATTAGGGAACATTACCCTACGATAGACTTTGAGGATTATTATAGAAGAACTTCCCAGAATTTTGGTAATGTAGAGATTTTGTGAATTTTTCCAAGAAGTAAATATCTATCTAGATACAAGGAGGTAGATGCAGCTCTAGCACAGATGTATCTAGGGGTAAAACCTGAAAACACCGCTTTAAGCTAGACTTAAATGGAAACCGGTGCACGACAATGGTCCTTGATTCACTCTTGGTTACAATACTCTCGAGGGATATGCTTATGATAATTAACATTTTTCTTTATAATACATTATGAAGTATTTATGAGTAAATAATTCCTCATAGAAAACATTTTTTTGATTATGGATTATATACATAAACTGTTCAATTTATGTTAGGTATTTTACTAGTTTGAAATTATGTATTGTGATTCATAAACTAATCTAGTGTATTCCATTTTTTAGAAATGGTGCCTAGTGGAAGGAATGGAAACTGTATCAATTCACATAATCCATGAAGGGATTTTCACCTTTAAAAAGATAATTATAGTGGAATTGGTGATGCAACTAGCACTGAACAGCTTATAACCATACTGGGAAAACTCACTCAGGTTATGAATAAAAAACTTACCTGTATGGAGCACCCTGATCCACAACATGGAGGATCAATTTTAGACTGCTTCATGAGGAAACAACCACCAACATTCAATGGGACTATAAATCAATTTGTAGCTAATCAATGGATAAGTTCCTTAGATAAAATATTTCATGCTTTGGGGAGTAGCGAAAGGGGAAAATTTTTTGTGGTAGTTTATCACCTCGAAGGAAATGCATATCGATAGTGGTAATTATTTAAAAACACAAAGGATGATGAAGAAGTATCAAATATGGAATGGTGGGTGTTTAAAG
The DNA here is from genome assembly GCA_963277665.1 of Viscum album. Taxonomy (NCBI): domain Eukaryota; kingdom Viridiplantae; phylum Streptophyta; class Magnoliopsida; order Santalales; family Viscaceae; genus Viscum; species Viscum album. Next base: position 838,299,481 of record OY728166.1, on the reverse strand, counting down.
AGATTTTCTTAGAAAAATATTTTCCTCGTGACCATCAAGTGGATATGGAAAGGCAATTTCTGAGTCTGGCGAAAAGGAGGATGAGAATGTCACAAAGTATAAGGCTAACTTTACAAGGATAGCAAGGCATGCTATAGATTATATACGTAACCCAAGGATTAATATTGACTGATTATTTGATGGGTTAAAACCATTTATCCATCGAGCATTAGTCTCACAATCCTTCTCATCGTACGAAGATATAGTCTCATGTGCTATCAAGACAGAAAAGAAATTCTATAAGTCTTATAACTTTAATAAAAAGAAATAGAATAAGAGATCTATTGAAAACTATAGAAATTAAAATAATGGGAATAAGGGAAAAGATGAATTTTCATCCTGCAGTAAATGTGGGAAGAAACACCCTAGTACTTTCCTAAAGGGAATGGGAGTCTGTTAAAAGTGTGTAGAAAAGGGCCATCAAGATCGTGATTGCAAGGGGAAGAAAGAAGTTTTCAATGATAAATGATATGGTTATAAATAAATGAGGCATTATGCAAATAAATTTCCTTATCAATAATGAAACATACCTCAGAAAAGGATAAGGGAGAAAGGCCAATCTTATGCGATCACTACTGCTGAGGTTGAAGCTCTGAATGACGTGGTGTCAGGTACTTTAATCGTTTCCTCAAAATTATGCAATGTTTTATTTGATTCTGGATCATTGTATTCTTTCATATCTTCCCAGTTTGCCCAGAAAATATTATATTTACAATTTGATTTAACAAGGTATTTGTCATTCAAAACACCTAAGGGAAGTATCATTGAAACAAAGTTTTGTCAATCAGTTACCATTATGGCATATAATCATGCTTTATCTGCTGATCTTATTGTCATACCCATGATTTAATTTGATATAATCCTTGGTATGGATTGGATTTCGAACCATGATGCGATAATTTATTATAAGAAGAATAAGGTTACAATTTTTTATGATGATAAGGAATCCCTTATCTTTATAGCAGAAACAACACCATCTGATTCTCATTTAAATCCACCCCTAGTAGCTCTACTAAATTTAATTAAAGGGGATTTAGAAAGATAAATAACTATGGGTGAGGAAAGTAATGTTCAAATAGAGTATTTACTGATTGTTCAATAATATGTTGATGTGTTTCCATAGGATTTACCTAGACATCCTATATAAATAGAAATTTATATTTCCATTGACATAATTCCTGGTTCAAGGCCCATATCGAAGACCCCTTATAGAATGGTCACTACGGAATTAGTGGAACTAAATAAACAACTAGATTAATCGAGTAATAAATGACTTATTCACCCTAGTGTTTCTCCATGGGAAGCCCCTGTTCTTTTTGTTAAGAAGAAATATGGATCTATGAGGTTGTGCATTCACTACAGGGAGGTCAATGCTATAAAAATAAAGAACTCATACCTCAAATTGATGATTTATTTGATCAACTTCATGTAGCTCAATATTTTTCAAAGATTGACATTCGATCTAGATATAATTAGTTGTGCGTGAAGAAGGAAGACATTCCGAAGACAAAATTTCATATCAGGTATGGGCATTATAAGTTTAGATTAATTCCTTTTGGACTGACTAATGCACCCTTTGTCTTCATGTATTTAATGAATAAAGTTTTCTAGGAATATCTTTATGAATTTGTAGTGGTATTTATTTATGTTATCTTGGTAGATTCAAAAAGCTACAAAGATCATGAAAATAACTTGAGCACTATTCTAAATACTCTTAGAAGAAATGAATTATATGGGAAGTTTAGAAAGTGTGAATTCTGGATTCAAGAGATTTATTTTCTTGGACATATTGTCTCAATGGATAGAATCTCTACTAATCCTTCTAAGATAAGAGAAATACAAGAATGGCCAGCACCGACAAGTATAACCAAGGTACGCAGTTTTATTGGTTTAGCAGGTTATTATTGGGGTTTCATCTAGAATTTTGCTCGATTTTCTAACCCATTAACCAAGCTCACACGTAAAGGGGTTAAATTTTTTTTGGACAAAAGAGCGTGATGGATGTTTTCAAGAACTAAAGATAAGATTATTTAATTCTCCTATCTTTACTCTACAATTGGGGAATGATGTTTTTGTTATTTATAGTGATTCTTCAAAGAAAGGACTTGGTTGTGTCCTTATGCAGAATGATAGAGTTATTTCCTATGCATCACGGCAGCTAAAAATTCATGAACAAAACAATCCCAGCCGTGATCTTAAGTTAGCAGCTATAATCTTTGCTTTTAATATATGAAGACATTATCTCTATGTTGAAAAATGTGAGATATATACCATCACAAGAGTTTAAAGTATATTTTCTCGTAGAAATAACACAACAAGTGGAAAAGACGATGGCTTGAACTACTCAAGGATTATAATTTCACTATACACTACCAATTGGGGAAGGCAAATATGATGACATATGCTTTGAGCATAAAGTATCATGGAGTTTTTAAAAATATGACAGCTGATAGAGATCCTATGTTCATGGATCTAGTAAATATTGATATGAGAATAATCATATAAGGTGAAACATCGATACTTTTTCAAATGGTTTCCAAACCATCTTTACTAGAGTGGATAAAAAGTTCTCAGACTGATGATGATGAGTTTCAAAAGAAAATTAATGTTTTTAATGATGGGAGATTGATTGACTTTGTATATGAAGAAGGAATTTTGAAATTTGGGAGGAGGCTTTGTGTTCTCGATATACCTGATCTAAAAAGGGAATTGTTAGATGATGCTCATAGATCCAATTTCTCTATTCACCATGGTAGCACTAAGATGTATATAGATTTTGAAGAACATTTTTTGTGGGACAATAAGAAGAGGGAGATTGTTGATTATGTGTCAAGATGTATGGTTTGTCAATAGGTTAAGGCTGGAATACAACATCCTTGATGATTCATGCAACCTATTCCAATACCTAAGTGGAAATGGGATGATATTATGATGGAATTTTTCATGGGGATACCAAAGACACTTAGAAGGAATTATGTAATATGGGTCATTATTGATCATCTTACCAAGTCAGCACATGTTCTTTCTATAAGAGAATATTTACCACTTGAACGTTTAGAAATAATATATATAATTAAAATTGTAAGACTTCATGGTGTACCCCTATCGATTTTTTTTATCGTGATTCGCATTTTACATCAAGATTATGGAAAATTCTTCAGAAATCCCTGGATATTGAACATCATTTGAGCACTGCCTACCACCCTCAAACTGATGGAAAATCAGAACCGACTATTCAAAACTTAGAATACATGTTGACATCTTTTTCACTTGACTTTCATGGTATGTGGGATCAATATTTACCTCCAGTAGAATTTTCCCATAGCAATATCTTCCATTCAAGTATTCAGATGGCACCATATGAAGCATTATATAGAAATAGATTCTGCACACCAACTTGTTTGGATTATGTTGGTGAAAGAAAACTCATAGGCCCAGAACTTGTTGAGGAAAAAATGTAAAAGGTGAAGATTATCCAAACCCAAATCAAAGCAGCTCAAAGTAGGCAAATGATCTATCGTAACAACCAAAGTAAGGATATGTAATTTAAAGTAGTTGATCATGTTTTCTTGAAGGTATCTCCATGGAAGGGTGTTATATGTTTTGGTAATAAGGGTAAATTAATTCCTAGGTACATCAGACCTTTCGAAATTCTAGAATGAATTAGAGTAGTGGCTTGCCATTTGGAAATGCCGCCAAGTCTCTCCAAAGTTCATGAGGTGTTACACATATCACTGTTGAGAAAATATATTCCTGACGCAACACATGTACTCACCTATGAAGAAATAGAACTGGAACCCAGTCTTTCTTATTGTAAAAAAAACTATCAAGATTCTTGATACCATAGAACAAGTGTTGAGAAACTGGAAGACTCGCCTGGTAAAAGTACTATAAAGAAACCATAAGATGGAAGAGGCAATGTGGGAACCCTAGGAACTTATGATTAAGAACCACCCGAATCTTTTTATGTAGTAATATTATAAAAATTTTCAGGATGAAATTATTTGAAGGAGGAAAGAATATAACACCCCAAGCTTCCATGGTACACTTCTCTTTGAATAATGTAATAGCTTATGTTGTACGCAACTTCGAGTTCTAGCACACCACGACCAATCAAATTAGCTGTTATGAATAGTAATACCCACTTTTTGAAATTTGATAAATTTATTTTTTAAAATGGACTTCATTTTTGGATTCAGAATTTCAAAATTATCTTATGGTGAATTTTTGGTATTTTTTTGAAAACTTTTAATTTTTGATGAATAGTGAAAAACATTGTATTATTGGTTAAAACCAACTTTTATTTAAATAATTACTATTTTTATTTAAATTTATTTTAAAGTAAAAAATAGATATATAATACCTATATTAGTTTAATGTATTTCATTAGATTCATTTTATAATAAGATTAGATATATAAAATTTTATTGAACTATTTAACACCTTTATCCCACCTTCTAGGAACATTTGAAAATTTGCATAAAATGTAATTTTACAGCTTCTGTGAATTAAATTTGAAAACTCTAAAACACAATGTTGACATCAGTAAGTAAAATGTGGTTAAATAGGATGAAAATAATTTTTGTTGAATTGTAACTTCTGAATTTTATTTACCACGGTTAAAAGTAAATAGGGTAATCAAAGGTAAAAATGATATTATAATTACCCTAACACGTATCCTAATTCTATTAGATAAGAGTTTTTCAACAAAAATATACCTTATGAATAAAATTTGATCCTCTTTGATCCACTTGGATTAAATTAGGACATTTATTATTATTTTATTTAAAGAAGAGTTAAAAGTGTAAAATTTAAAGTTTAATAACTAAAACATTTTTAATATTGAGTTATACATAAGAAAAATTTGACTATAAATATTCATTAGAAATATAAAATGATTTCCTATATCATGATATTTTATTTATAATTTTTAGACATTAAATAATGAAATTTATGTATGACACAATGATGATGCAGTAAATACCTTATTAATGAAAGATTAAGATAATTGATATTATAAATATCAAAATAAATGTATATTGAGATTTTTTATGAATTAAACTAACTTTATAGGTTACTATGACATGTTAGGGTTGATTTAATGTATTTTTTCGAAGTAATAAAAAAAATTTGACTTTTAAAAAAACCAAATACTAAATAGTATCAAAATTGACATAAATGAGTTTTAAAACAAATATAGTATTATTAAATGATATAATATTCCTAAAAACCTAAGTTTCATCCAAAGGAATTATATAATGATATATATGTCATTAATGAACCACTACATGTTCTCTTGGAATTTTATAGTAAGTTTATTAACCATGTAATATAAAAATACAAGAAGACATTGTAAAAGTTAAACTATTTAACTAAGAGTTAAATATAAACTATAAGGTTAATATGGTGACATAAACTTGTCTAAAACCTATTGTTTGAGTGTATTTTGACTCATACCCACCTTATCCTCTATATAAATCTTTTTTGAGCCATTAGAAACCGAAAATGATTTTATAATAAAATTATATTTCAAACTTTTCCTAAAGTGACCCTAACCTATCTTATAAAAGGATACTTCCCCTTCTCTTAAGTTCACACCTCCAAAGCCATTTGTCTCAGCCAAACCCTATTCAAATATCCTCCCAAATTAACTCACTTTAACCTAGAGTCCTTACTTTGATCATAAATCCAACCTAATGATCCCTTTTGATCAAATCAAAAGGAAGCACCTGAAGAAGAGGTAATAATTTCATCACATCTTTCAAAGTTCTTTTATTCTTCCACTTCCTCTTTCTTTGTTATTTCCATACTAAAATAATAACTCCAGTACCTTATATATAATGAGATTTTATTATAAATATGGTACAACCATATTCATTATACTATCCATCCTATAAATGACAAAGTAACCATACGTGCATGTGTACGGCTTACCGTCTCCACGTCGTGGTGTAGTTTGTTATTCAACACATATTTATTTAGATGGGTATAATAATGAGAATAATTGATGTAAATAATAAATATAACATTATAATTATTAGGTATATATTATATACCATACAATTACATATGATTTCACCATAAATAGAAATACATTTCTGGTCGTGCGTACGTATGGATTACCGCCTCCACGAACGTGATGAGATTCATTACTCATCATAACCATTCAAGAATAATTTTTATTTTTTGATTAAAAATAATTTTTAAGAACTTAATATCATTTTGTATATGAATCAAATACATCCTATCCATAACAAACATGACTTACATAACAAAATATATAAATGAAAATGAATCAGTTAACACCCGAAACAATGATACAATTGAAATATTATTAACAAAGAAATATTAAAAGATCATATATGATATCATATTTATGTATGTGATTCTTGTATAATTTAATAATTATGATTTAACTATTATAAAATAGTTTAACTTACCCACAACCAAGGATAAGTACAAGGTAAGGGTTAATTTTACAATCTCTTTATTATCTGAGGTTGTTTATATGTAATTATCTACTGGGACCTCTTTATCATCTGCATCCGTGTTTCTTAAAAATGTATTTCAAAACATCTTTACTATTTACTAGAATATGGGATAAAGTCATTTATACCCTTTTTAAACTTTTTATATAAAAAATTAAAGGAATCTTTTAGTTGTTTTCTAAACAATGTACTTTATAACCTTTTCAACAAATTAAGGTAAGAATATTTTTTTAACATATATGGTGGGTATGGATATTTTCTGCCATTATAACACCTTCAAAACTTCCCTTAAAAGATTATAAGAATATTTTAAAAATAATTTTTTTCTTTTATAATTATGTGACTTTTAAATGATTTAAAAATATAAAGATATATTTCTCTCAAATAGTTTTGATTTCATCTATGTCGTCATCCTTTGATGGATTTTAAATTTGTTTGACGTTGATTTATTATGATACAATCTTCTATATTATATTGAAGGTTTTGTGATATGTTTGACTGTGGATGTGTTATTTTTATACCATTCATGTTTTATGGTTAAAGTATTAACATTTCATATGCTAGTTTTAATACAAATTTTTATATTATGTTTTAACCTTTTGATGTGAGTAATGCATTGGACTTAGTAAGTGATGGGTGGAGCCTTCTATAGATCATCGATGCATTGTTAGGTTTCATGAGACAAACTAGTGTCTTGGTACAAGGCCTTGATAAAATCTTATTTTTAGTCTTGGCACGAGGCCTTGAATATGTGTTTATGATGTCCAGTATTATGCATTCCATCATTATGAAATTAGCTATTGATATTACATGTGATTATTCGACTAGTAGAATATCCATGTGAATAAGTAAATGGAATTATTTGATTTATCTTTTCAATATTATGTTGAAGTTTAATTTTAAATGGCTTGTGTTTTAGTCTTATAAATTTCCTTAAATTTTTATGATTATTTATGATAGTTTTCACGATATTGTTATCTTTTCTGAGCATGTGAGCTCACCCTTTTCTTATGTTTTCTTTTTTCCAGGATGTGAATAATTATATTATGATTGATCTGAAGTGATAGGATAAGGTATATGAGTGTGTTCAAAGGGGAAACAATGTTATTGTTTTTTTATTTCATGATGTAATGTAAAACTTATGTATGTATCTAGTGCTTCCAAGGCTACTAAAATATTCAGTCTTTCGAGACTTGATATCTAGTGATCAAGCCAATTTTATATAATAATGCACCAACTCTGGGTAACTAGGTTTGGGTAATTACACTAAACATGTCAAAAATCAATCAGGGGGATACTTTTTGTATCCCAGAATCATATATCTGTAGCCTCAATAGATGAGTCATGGGACAAGGATTTCCTAGTCATTGAAAATATTAGTCATAAATATGAATCTATGGAGGTTTTACAAGGTATTATAAATAGAAAGGAATAACATTCAAATCCAATTTGATTACCTCTGGAATTCAAAATAGATAATAATCAAATCCAAATACAAGGGGATTACCATAGTCATTCTAATAAAAATAGCATAAAATTAAAATCTAAGGGTATTTATCAAGTAATTATTGATTTATCAACATGAAAAATAGATTCCAAGGGGATTGACCAAGGAATCCTCAATTTGATAGGTAATTTCATACTTTGGGTACATCTTCTATGCATTATACCACTTGTGGAATAACTACTGAATCTTGTGTAACCACCCTAGAATTCAATGTAAAATATTCCATTGTTTTCAAATATTCAAGGGATGTAGATCCCCCTAATGATATCATGTACAAATAATAATAATAAATTTGGATGAAATTAATCCCAAAATCTTCTCACATCATTGTGGTTGGCCTCTCAAGATCATGACTTGTCATTTCCAACTCCTCATTAATAAGCCTATAAAAATGATTCAGGTTATAAGTTGATAGAATCAATAATTACTACCCATTCTTGTATGCACCCTCTTGGGAGTCTTATTTATTTGGAGAACCTATAAGGGTCACCTAGTTCTTATAAAACATGAATTCCCATCATGGGTTCCTTATTATATTACCATCACTTGGGTCCATTATTATTTATTAGAGGGAATCACATCCCCCATCATTGTCTGAAACATACCAAGGCTACATTTACCTCCAAGGAAATTCCTCACATGCATAGGTATAAATATATAGAAACATTTACATATCCCTTTCTAGTCAATCCTAGGATAGTCCCTATACACTCAAACTAAAAAAACATCTGTATAGATTACCAATCTAGGAATTCACATCTCAAGGGGGGAGGAACACATTCCCCCCACTCAATATGACTAGTCCAGTACCTAATATAAATCCAGTAATTCTCTAATATCAAATTCAATCCAACCATTCCCATTGATCACACTAGTATTCCAAGAGGTGTTAAATTCCACCAATACTAGGGCCACTATGTTATTCTCAATATATATAATTCATACCATTGGGGTCCCCTCTACCCAAAAAACTAAATTTATTATCATGTACCTAAACACTGGAGACTAGGGCATTAACTAATGTCAGAGGTCTAGTCATGTCCACAGACCAATAAATTTCATCAAAATGAAAAATAATTTAATAAAAAGATAAGTTATTTAATATTGGGTTTATCTCCCTTAGTAGATATAAAATATACACATATATAAATAAATAATATATATTTTATAAAGGATTATACTCAAGAGACCACCTACCTCAAATAGAGTTACACCCTTTTATCAAAGCCTGAAAACCCTCGCTTGAAATCATTCAAGTCCAAAAGATCATTACCAACCAACATGATACCCTAATTTAATTCACGAGGTCCAATACATAATTATAAGAAGTAATAATTAATTATAAAAGTTAAAAATGACAATTTATAATTAGTTGGACAAATATATTAAATAAAAATAGCTAACTAAAACTCATCCAAATACCATGTAACACAAAAAACATAACCCACAACCCCTGGATGGACCATGAAATACTCATGTTTCAAAATCAAGACAAATACATATCAATTATAACTAATTAAATAAATGAATTAATTTAATTTAATACTATTTAAATTAAAACTTTAGAAACATCCATGTAACAGTATAACACTGACCAAAATATGTAATCCAATGTGTGATCTTCCTCTCTAGTATCACTGTATCCAAGACATGCCAAAATGATTCCATTTTATGTTGATTCCAAAATGATCTAGTGTAATAATCTTAAGGAACCTATTTCCAATCACCCAAAGTTTTTACTATGTTGGTAAATTAAGAAACAATATTTATGGAGAGAGAGAATCACCTTGAATCACCAAAATATTCCATAAATAACTCCCTTATCCAAGGGGAATTGAGAGAGAGGATAGATAGAGGAAACCATCTGGTTTAGGCCATGCATGAGAGAAAAGAGAGAAGGAAGGTATTGAAAATTGATAGGGTCATAGTGATTCTTACATAAAAAATATAAAATTAGTATTAAAGCACCACAACTTGCACCATTTCATGAACCATGACATGGTCAACCTATAGGAAGCATCATAGGACCCCTCACATGTTTCAATAAATTCTCAAAGGACCATGCCCCTCTCCATTTCTCATAGGGAATCCCACCCATTCTCGATGGTATACTCCCCGAACTAGATCTCACCTCAGTTAATCTAATCCATGTGAGAAACACCCCTAAAAGTATCATGACCTGGATCTCACTACGTTCTTTAGATAATGGTTTCACATATCACTCCATGTTGTTCCACATGACATGGTGGTACCCATAGTCTCTAAAATGGTTCAACATCTCTAAATTATAGTGTACCCATCTTAGATATTTCCAATATGGGAAACTCATAGGATCCATATCCAACCAAGGGATAAAATTACCTCTCCCTAACTATTTCTCCCTCTACTGTGATAAGCTCAATTCCACTATGCTCCATGGGGTAGATCACCAGCAACCAAAATGGATTCACGTCCACATGAACATGGTTTTATATCAATATAAGAATCAAGAAAACCTATAAAGATTAATTCCATATATAAAAAATATTCACATAATGTTCAAACTCTTAAAATTATGATATGAACACTATTTTTAAAATTGATCCCATCACCAACAGTAGAAATTAAAATTCCTTTTGAATTTTGAAACATGAAGGAAAACAATTTTATGTAAATATATGGATAATATATTTTAGATTATATTTGAGTAGGAAATTTTAATAAAGGAATTTTTTAATAGTTTTGGGAACATTGTTAAATTTTATAATGGAATTAAAATTTGTATTCAATGTTTTAGGTTGTTTGGAGGATTTGCTGAGGATGATTTGAAGATTTGTTTAGCATATTCAAGATAATATGGTAATTATTTATTGTTGTAATAATTTTAGCTACATAATGATAATTTAAATGTACTAAATGTGATATGTATGGGTTATAAGGAATAATAGAATGAAATATTGGGAATAGAAAGAGATATATTATGGCTAGTTGGATCTTTATTAAAGGAAAGTATGCAAATATGTAAAGGTATCCCATACATTAAATAAAATTGTAATGGTTGTTTAAATGATTTTACAAGCCCTATGAAATATTTCTGAGTTATGTAGAGGTCAACACTGATTCATAGCAGGCATTTAGTTAGAATAATTTGTTAATATGATACTATTCTAGAATAATATTCTCAAAGAGAAATCAGCCAATGTTGAAGAAATATTTTAATAAAATAAAAAACATAATTATTTAAGAAAGATTTTATTCATGTAGAGAAAGTTATCTTTATATCATGGATTAGAAGACCATTCAATGAAGAGATATTGAGGCTAAGATTCAAGTATAAGATGGGTTTGAGAATGAATTTTGTTAGTATAGAACCTTAAACATTACAAATTCTACTTATTTTAAACTAGAATTCATTTTTTCCATTCCCAAGGATCATTAAGTCTATATTTATAGAGAATTATAAAAAAAATATTACATTTTAAGACCATATATTACAAGTGTACACTTATACTTATTAACAATTTTTTTCTGCCAAAGGAAACCCATTTAATGTAATACATGTTTTCTTTGGAGATACCAGGGCAGGGCCTCTATGCTTCTTTAAGAAATTGAAATAGGTACCCACCTAAATTTTTTCTGCCTAATCTTTCCTTGTGAAAGAATCAAATGGATAGATAATCTGAGTCTAGAATTTGTTATCTATATTTTGTTATGAATCTTTTTAATAAGAATATAATACATTTCATTGACAAATGAGAAGGAATACAATATTTTCTGTGGACGTTTTTAGGGAATGTTTTTAAAAAATATAATCTTTTATGGTTTTATTTATTAACTATATTAAAGTCCATTATACTATAAATTTAATTGTGAATTTCCCCTATGATTTTACAATGGTAATTTACACAAGTAATATCCCCATGTAATTTTGACTTTCAATTTCCAAAAAAATTTCCATGATGACAACTCGTCTAGAAATTCACACTCTAAATTTGAATTTGGATCTTCTAATTGAAATATTTTCATTCTTTTATAGGAAGTGGGTTTTGATTTCAAATTTATTTAATGTGTAAATTACATATTCTCTTTCCACATATAATTTACACAAGGAATTCCCATTTGACATATTTACTAGATATTCGCTCTATGAATTCAATGTTGGGATTCCCATGTGATATTTTCTAATGATTCAGAAGAATTTATTGGTGATTTTAATTGATTTAGAGTGTAAATTTCATATTTTATTTTGATTTTATGATTTAAAATTGAATCTTATTGAAAATTTACACTATTAGGTTCCATTGGTACTTTCCTGTGTAAATTTTAAAATGATTCAAAAGAAATCACCTCATCCAAGATAATTTATAAAAAAAGAGATCTTTATGTTTGTTCTCCTAAATTGAAAAGGATAGAATGAATGGGATCAAGCTGAATTTGTATAGTGAAAATTATGTATAACATAGAAATTCATTATATTTGAATACATTTCATAATTCATCTGACTCTTACATGAGGGATAATTATGGTGATGGCATTAAAAAATCATGTTAAAATTCATAAATATTCATCAATAGAGATAAATTTCTAGATTCCGAAAAAAAACACATACAATGGCTTTGATAAACAATGAAATACATAGAGATCATGCATTGGAATGGTTTTTAAAACACAGTCTGAAGTCTATTCAATTTATGTTTCTTATATACAATATTGTGTATTTTAGTGTACAGATGTAGTATGTTAACAAACATAAAAAGTATCATATTTTAGTAACATCAAAATTGTATAAACGTAACAAATATGGATTATAAATATCATAAAAACGTGATGTAAATGTCAAAAATCCATATTCTGAAACATAGACCAATTTTCTAGCACAAATTGGAGTTTTATTCATGTACAATAAGAAATATGAATGCTGGGAACTACATGAGAAGCATGAACCCTATTTAAATTAATTAGAGACTATACATTCGATGAGGTAACAAATACACATTAGTGATGAACAAGGATCAAAGATGGATGTAAATGATAAAGATCGTATTATGATCATTGATTCTTTTTTACTTTTAATATACACAGAAGGTGGGACCATGAGTCATGGATATACATGAGTATATTAATAGAGTTTTTTACAGTCTAAAATATTGAGATAGAGTTGAATCTAGGTAATGTTGATTGTATGTAACAATACCTAGAGAACAAATCAAGGGATGAAACATCGTTCTTTTACTTCTTTCAACTTGTCATGTTTGGTCAAATGAGTAATACATTTGGGTTTGATCCTGAAATAGATGATTATTATGATCCTTTTTGATATGTTGTCGTCTTTAACAATACCTTCAACAAAAACAAGGAGTAACACCCTTTAAAAGTGTTTATAGACATAAACAATTATAAGGGGATTGTTATTTTCAATGCATCATTGTTATATATTGAGACAATATACTCATTTATTTGGTGTTTTCAGTACATATATATATATTTAGAAGTTGGGAATAATGATGTGATGATTTTCAAAGATGAAATTGTAGCTCCTTATAATGCCATTACTCTAACCCTACCTAAAAAAAGACATGCTCTATGTGCTTGGAACTTAATAAAAAATGGAATTAAACAATTAGAACCTATAATGAATTATGGGATGAATTTTTTAGAGAAATTAAAAAAATGCATGTATAGGGTTGATGAAACTTCAAAATTTGAGGCTTTATGGAAAAAAATCTATGAAGAATGTGGTGATACATATTCAACATAGATGTAATATACTTAAAAGGTAATGGGAAATTTTATCATTGATTCATGAAGATTGCGTTTAAATTATTCGTTTTTAGAACATAATTTAGTGGGAGTTTTAATGGAGTATTAAAATATTGAATGAACTTTAAGCTCAATGTATTGTAATTCTTAAATTTGTTTGATTATGTGTTAGAGAAGAACCTATTTTGGGAAATGGTGGATGAATTTAATGTACGGTAATAACCCCCATAGAATAATTTTTCATTTAATCCAATCAAATTTCAGTCCAGTCATTTGTACACACATAAAATTTTCTATCATTTTTAGTGGGAACACCAACTATGTGGTGCTTGTTTGCCTAAGACATCTAAAGAATGAGTTTCCCCAAAAAAAATTATTGTCCAAATTAAATGTTCCTAAAATGAGTTCTCAGTTGTGGTGTACCAAATATCACCTATGTGAATGGGTTATACCAGCATGGAATTTGAGATTTATGTGTGTTTTTGTTGTCATACACTCAAAATATTAGAGATGTTGTATATACAATGATTTTTAGAGTTATATATCTGTAAAAGATGAAAGTGAAATTCTCATGAAATCTACATTGAATAAATGGATGTTAATCATGTTGAAGGGGATTTGGTAGCATGAAAATCTAAATGTAACAAATAGTTAGAAAAAATGTCAATAAATCTTATAATGGACTACTCTTAGTTTGAACAAGAATATATGGTTAGGATGTCAAATTTGAACAATTAAGTGAGTTAATTGCAAGAATCTATAAATAATTTACCCTAAAAAATAGTAAAAAAACTAATATGGAATATTGACAACATTGATAAACATAATTCATGAAAAAGATAAATTAAATGGTGGTGTTAGGTTAAAATTAGTCTATATTAGGAAACAAAAATCATAAATAATATCACAAATAAAGAGACCAAAAAACATGTATATAATTATTATTTTATGATATTATTAATGATTTAATAATTTTTTGATAGCATGGAGAAATAATGTTATATTGTATTTAAAGGGATGTGCTAAAGAATAGTCATATAATTTGTAAAATGGTTTATTATTAATTGTTCTTAAGTAATGTAATTACTATAAATTAGGTTGAATAAATTCATATTTAAACACACATCATAAGACATTATATATTATAATATTTGAATTTATCATAAAATTATATTATGGAAAAATTATTTTATTGATCTTTGTAGTTATTAATAAAAAATTAATTATGGAATTATTAGGCAGTGAAGACCACTTGTCATCCATTTAGAGTAGATAATTCCTCAACCAATGACTCCATTATTGGATTCACAAATACTGATAATAATGTTATTCAAGGGTATCTGGTTTATTGAAAAATGTCATAAACTCAAAGAAAATATGAAAATATTTTATATAGAAATGTCTGGAAAAATTGTGTAAGAAGTCAACCAAATAGAAAAATTTAGAAATAATGCAACACAAATCAGAATTATAACAGATGTTTTAGGACTATATTTTAGTGGAATCATTCTGGAAATCAGAGGATATATGGATCTAACTACATATGTCATTATAGTGTGTAAAATTTTAAGAAAACCAATTTTCATAAATATTGATGTGGGTGTATACAATGGATTCTTAAAACATTTGGTTATTTTATTTTTAGGTTAATAATGTCAATTTCAAGTTAGAGTATAAATTTTTAATTTATTTTAAATATAAATAACCACTTTAATTTTTCAATTCCATGTTTCTGTAATGTAAATTTCTATTGGAAATTTGTACAAAATCAAACTGAAAATTTTTAGTTATGGTTTACAGTGGGAGTTTTTAATGAAAATTTCTAGTGAGAATTCCCTATGGAAATTATATATTGTACATTTTTCCAATTGATTCAAATATTATAGTTCCAAGACTATAAATTCATATTATAGTTTAATAGTTAGCATAAGGTATCATATTACAAAAATATCATCTATAACAATATGTTCATCCTAATAAAAAAATAACCATTTCCACCTCATATCTACCACCCACCCAAATGATATAAATCAAAGGGGAAATTTCTACCCATGGTTTATAGTTGGAGTTTCCATTGTAATTTTTCATTGAGAATTCCCATTGGGAATTCTATGTAGTACATGATTCTAATTGATTTGAAGAATAGAGTTTTGAGAATATTGAGTCTGACTACAATTTAACAACTATAAAACAATCACATATTATATCAATAACATCTATATCAATTTGTTAAATCAAATTGTGAAATAATTGTTTCTATCCCCTATTTACCTCCCACCCAAATGATCTAAATCAAAGTTGAAATTTCTAGTCATGTTTTACAGTGCGTGTTTCTAGTGGAGATTTACATTGATAATTCCTTATGGGAATTCAATGTATTGCATGTTTTTCTAATTGATTCAAGGAATAGATTTCTAGGAGTACCAAATCATATTATATTTTAATATTTGTCATATAGTCACATATTACATCAATATCAGTTATATCAATACGTTCATCCAAATCACTGAATAATCATTTCCACCCCTATCTACCACCCACCCAAATTATCTAAATCAATGTGGAAATTTCCCATCATGGTTTATAGTGGGATATTCCTATAGAAAAATCCGATCATAATTACCAGTGGAAATTATATGTAGTACACTTTTTAAATTGATTCTAATAATAGACTTCCAAGAATACAAATTTAGATTATAGTTTAACAGTTATCTAAAAAATAGTGTAAATCTATAGGGACACTCTATTTCTTCGCATTAATAATACATCACTTTTCAAAATAAATGATATATTAAAAAATAGATTCCTAAAGACCATATTACTCTAGTTCCTCTAAAAACATAGAATATGATTACTGGTAAATAATTGAGCAACATTATCACCCACTAGGTTTGTAATTACTAGTAACCTTCTATGATAAATCACACTAATTACATTACTTCATAACTTGGTGTAAGGAAACAAATAAAAGGATGGCCTTATATGCTATGTAATAGTAAAAAAAGAAATATGAAATCATAATCATGATAATAAGTGTATCAGAACATGATCATGAAAATAAAAGATTACACCATGCATTTCAAATATCATAAACATGAATCATGGTATATAGATTATAATTTCAAGAGACGTGAATCATAAGGAAACACATAACATATGACATGCAAACATAACATAAGAATAAATCATCAATTTATGGAATAAACATTATCATATAAAATATGTTGTCAAGGATACCAACCAAGACCATCATAACATGTTAGGTTGGGACTAATCACTCAATGGCCTACATTAGTTCATGGTATAAAAACCCAAGTACCCTATTATTTCTGGTCTTGAGATACAAACCAACTTCCCTATTACTTATAGTCTTGGGATACAACCCACATACCTTCTTATTTACATGATTGGACTACATCTAGTGTACCCTCTTATTTTCGGGCTTTGGATACAACTTGTATACCCTTTGTGATCGTATTCTATTTGACATTACATAATTATTGCAGGGAGATATAGTTCCCACCCATATCATAATGATATCATACATATTCATACCACAATAACATAAAAAATCATAGCATAACCCAAGAAATTTAATGGGTATCATAAACATGTATTCATATCACAACATGGGGAGAGTCATATGTTTCATAACCATTTAATAAAATCATAACCAGTGAAAAGTAGTAGGTTTCATTAGCATATAATCCATGAAAGAGAAATAGGAATCAGAAATATCATGCCCTAGACACATAAACCATTTAGGGAAATAATATTAATGAATCCTTAAGATCATTTCCCTATAAAAGGAATGACTAAACCAAAGGATGGTATCATAGTTGTGAAATAATTGGAAAATATTTTATAAAAAAATTCAGGAGGAAACTATCCATTATTCATTGAAAATTTTCTTTTAAAAAAATAATACATTTCCTTTGAAATTAAAACTAAAAACTTATAAATAATTCTTACAAATATGTGGAATACCATTTCAATTAAAACACTTTGAAAACATATAATAAAAGCTTGAAAACATTTTGAAATGATTTACTTGAAAACACTATGAAAAATTATAAACAAATCCTTGTAAACCATAAAAAAATTTAAAATATGTTTTAATTGAAAATAATATTAAAATATAACCCTCAAAAAAAATTTAAAACATTTTTGAAATAGGGTTTTTTAAAATTCATGGCATGTGTTTAAAATAATGAAGATTGAGATAAAACTACTTTACTGATTTGGTAACATTTGCTACAAAAACCCCATTAAATGGATATAATTAAATAGATATGTAATTAATCATATATTTAATTATAATAATCTTAGAATATATTAAATAGAATTATATACAACACATATAAGGAAAAGCGGTGGATAAAATGTAAATCTCACAAAAATAAAAGTGAGTCTCGAAACCCCCTAACCTTATGTCTTTACTCTAATAATACTAATTCAAACCACATATATAATAAATATATGTTTATTATAAATATAAAACAGAACCATATTATTATATCTAATACCATATATGGATTTATATTACCCACTTATTAACTCTTCCATGTTAAGGTTACATTCCATGTAATATCCTCTCTCTTTTTATAATTTTCTTAATTTTTAATATTTTTGGTCCTTATACTTATATAGTGATTACCGGGATTTAAAAAATAATATATATATTTATTTATATTATTTATATTTATTATGTATTTATATTTATAATAATCAATGAAATATAAAAATATGAAATAGATTACACCATTTATAAAGATGGTGGTCCATATGTACGCGTGGATGCTATTTCCATTTAATTATCATATTTAAAGTAAGTTATTAAATGGAATATATGTATATATATATATATATGTATATGTATATATATTAATTATAGTGGAATTTTTATTTCAAATGTATCATAATGTTTTCTTAAACACATCATTAATTTATTTCATGTAGATGGTGAATGAATCACATCACCATGAGGATGTGATAGTCCACACTTCCACAAATGAAGTTATAATATTTACAAAAATAGATCGAATGAAGGTATTTTTTATATAAAAAATCCATAAGATTAAATAAATCATATATATAATATATATCATGCAAAAAAATAGTGTCCATCATAATTTCCAACCATGATAGGTGTTAAAGGAAAAATGAACAACATAGTTTCATGAGGTGGTAGTTGTCATACACAAGAACGATAATTGCTTTACCCATTAGATTAAAGAATGTTTATATTTTGGTATATCCATTAGAATAAAAACATATCA
This sequence comes from Viscum album, assembly GCA_963277665.1. NCBI lineage: Eukaryota > Viridiplantae > Streptophyta > Magnoliopsida > Santalales > Viscaceae > Viscum > Viscum album. The sequence continues at coordinate 838,280,429 of OY728166.1, read as the reverse complement.
GTATATTGAGAATAATATGTTTATATATATTTATATAATAAGAATAATTAAGGTGGTATAGAATGAAAATAATATAAATGAGCTTGAGGAAGGATGTGACATCTTCTTTGGGTAACTTCTATTAGTTTTTTCTAAATGGATTCCATGGATAGATTTATTCGAAAAGGGAGGTTACTAGGATGAGGGTAGGGATATTTGAATCTTATTTTAGTAGATTTTGGGTGATCAAAATTGATTTATCTGTGTGAATAAGGCTGAGGGATGAGTTATTTTTTATAGTAGAGGAGGAGTGGTATTCTTATAAATATTTGGAAAGGGAGTTCCACCCACGTTTTTTCCATATAAAGTTTGTAAAATAAAAATAAAAGTTAAAGAAAAAGGAGTATAAGGCATAAATATTTCTAGAAAATGTATTTTTGAAAATTTTCTAGTCTATTTTGGGTGTTATATTTATTTTTTAGTCATTTATTATGCTAATTGTTTCTTTAATCACCATAATTAATTTTAATCACTTTCACTTCACTTTTTTCGGAAAAAAATTAATTTTGAATTATTATAAATCATAAATACTTTTGAAAAAATATGTAATCCTTGTTTCCTAAATCTAATTATAAAATTAAATTAAATTAATTTAAATTTAATTCTATAGACGGGTCACGACCATGATTATTTTAATAAAAAATCTTAAAAAAGTATGGAATGATTTGATGTCCGATTTCATGGTGAAATTGGTTCCAATGATCTACATTGGATTAATTGATGTACAATTAATACCATTACATGTTTAAAATGTTAATATATTTTTTAACTATGTAAATAAGTTTGATGAAGAAGTAGTTTTAAATTAAGATTCAGTATTTTACACTACTCATCCAAAAAATATGGTTTTCATAAAAATCCCTACAATTCACAGTAATATAATTTTACCATATTGAAATAAAAAATTCTAATTTATTTAAAAAATTATTTTTATTAAAGTGTCAAAAAAAATTATTATTGTTCGCAAAAAGCACAAAAGAAGTAGTTCTTTTATGAAAATTGTATTTTCAAACATATAAAGAATTTAAAAAATTATGCATTATTGTTAATAAGTTTTATTTATCTAAAAAAATATTAACAATATTTAAAAATTATTTATTACTATAAATATTACTAAGTTTAATGTCTATGTTATAACTATCCTATTTAAATAATTATAACAATAAAATAATGTTCTATAGAAACTCAGTGTTGTGTCTAATAAAATCCAAGTCAGTGTTGTTTGTGTCAGAAGATTAAATTGGTGTTGTGTATAATGAATGTTTTAATTAGTGTAGCATGCAACACACAAAATATAAGAAAATTAATTTATTCAAAAAATATTTCAAAAGAACTCTGGGTGTTACTTTCTACCCTCTTAAAATGAATGCCTCCCTCAAAATTCATCATTCTCATAAAACCAAATGAGTATATTTCTACCTTATCATATCCTCAATTTCATACGTATCTTAATATAATTGGATATTTCTCAAAAAATAATTTATCGGTGACTAGTCTTGTTTTTTATAACATTATCTATATGATTCATAATTTCAACTTGTTATTCCTCATATGAAAGATCATGCTCCAAAAGAATGACTTCTAAGTTTAGTACATGTGAAGGGTCATGTATGTACTTCCCCAATAGAGATACATTGAACGAATAATGGATTTGAGAGATATTTTGAGTAAGTTCCAATTTATAGGATATCATTTTGATGTGATCAAGAATCTCAAAGGGATTGATATACCTGGGTCTAAAATTCCGTTTCTTCCCAATCCTCATAAAGTTCTCCCAGGGAGAGATTTAATAAACAAATTGTCACCAAAATCATATTATTTATCATATTTATGGTTATAAAAATAACATTTTTTTCAACATTATTCTTCCTTGATATGATGTTGACTGATTATAAACTTCTCTACTACTTCTTCACCAATCTCAAGTCCCAATGGCTTTATTTCTCCAAATTCATCCTAGAAAGTCTAATATCAATATTTTATCCAACAGAGAGATTCATAAGGATTCATATGAATGATTTATTGAAATTTATTTTGTTAATAAAACTCAATTCAATAAAGGTGTTGATCACATCCACCTTTAAAATACCAAAAAAAATCTCAACATATCCTCTAGGGTTTGAATTCTTAATTTAGAATGACCATCCAACCAAGGATGATAAGAAGTGATGAAACTCAATTCTGTATCAAGTTATTGGTGAAGGATTCACCAAAAAATTTAGGTAAACTTCATATCCATTTACAATACAATGGAAAGTGGTACTTTGTACAACCAAACCACTTCTTTAATGTAGATCCTATAAATCTGATCTAGAAATAAGTCTTCTCTGTAAGAAATCAAGTGTACTCACATAGTAAGGCAATAAACTATCATCCATTTATAATTTACCCCTTTATAGGCTTCGGGTGTTAAATGACAGAATCTATAGTGATTTTCTCCCATTATCATTCTAGTATGGGTAATGGATGAAAAATCAACTTAGAACATTTTATTTCTGTATTAACATGGTGGAATACCAAGCACTGATATACAAAAATATGACATACCTCTTTATTCTATCCCACTATAATTATTCCTTCAAATATTTATACATCTTCATCATTATTGGATGAATAGTGAATTAAGAACTATGAGCTTCCTCTAAAATATACTTCTTCAAATCCAGTATTGAAGGATCATAAACAAGGTTCCCAAACCTTACCATTTCATATTGATCAAGGCTAAAATCTAAAACATTTGTAACCTTATTCTATAGCTGTACACCATCCTTGTTTTCCTCTTAAATATTCTCATTGATATAAGGTTTAACTATAAATTTAGCAAGATAATATTATCCCCCTTATTTAATGATTTCTAGATACAACCTTTTTTAATCCAAAAATATTTTTTCTTTTTTTATCCTCAAGATTGATAAGCTAGCTTCATCCTTTCAACTCAAAGCATCAAAAACATTTTTCACTTTCCTAGGGTAGTAATGTATTGATTAGTCATAATCTAATTTCCATCTCTAACCATATTCTATAGAACATGTTCAACTCATTATGTGTGTATAATGACCCATACTTTACATTCATTGTTATTACTTCAGAATTGAATCATTCTTATTAAAACATATAACAAAACCATGATAGGACCGTATAGGTATAGTGTCTTTAGAAAATTGGAAGCATAAACAACTGGTTCATACATCAACTTCATTGTATCCCATTTATTTCATAATATCTAGAGTACCTTTTTGGAATATCCTACTTAATACCCTTCTTCCTAACCTGGGGAGAAGAAAACATACAAAGGGTGATCTCAAATGCTCAGTAAGGGCAAAAAAAGTAAATATCAATCATATCATATTCATAAGAACATAACATTTTGAAAATCTTATCCTACAAAAGAGATCATAATATCATGACATGGGATAAATCATAGTAGTTAAATGAAATTACAATATTCATAACATAAGACATTAAACTTTGTGGAATACACACATAATCATAGAAAATCATTTCATATTAGTCAAGACTCATTTCCAAGACCATCATAGCGGACAAAGTCCATTAATGAACCGAGTTCAATCCTCGTTCCAGTTCTGTATCACTGAACCAGATTAACTTTCCATTCCATCCATGTCTATCTCATGAGATATAAATCTTTACCCAATGCATTGGAGGGAGATATAGGTCCCACCCATCTCATAGTGAAACCATTCTTATGTGTGCCACAAAATCATAAATCATACATCATAGCATAACCCATGTAATAAAAATGGGATTCTTAAACATCATTCCATCATAACATAATCCATATAAGATAAAGGTACTTCATAAAAATAATTTCATCATAACATAATCAAATAAATGTAATAATAGGGATAGAAACAGAACCCTATATTATCTTATATGGAAAATAATTTTGATAAAACACTTGAACTCCATTCTTGAGGAAAATATCCTTTCTACTTCAAAAACATTTTTCCTTTCTCAAAATGTCATAAAACTTTAAACTAAAAGAAGTTAATTGAAATTAACTTGAAAACTTTTAAAGGAAGATTCATGTAAATAATCTATTCATTCCGTATAAGTTAAAAAAACATTCTTCTCGTACTTTGGCCAGAAAAGTCAAAAATTATCTCGTACTGAAAACGACAAAAGATTCCATTCATATCTTTTACTAAAAATTCACCAAAAGGTAAAATTGGATTTAAAAAATTGTAGGAGGATAGAAATAATATTACATATTGAGGAAACATGGATTTTGATGATAAATATTCCCCATTAAATTCTAAAGTATAACAAATCTCTAATAAAAATGAGATTACGAGATTTTCCATTACCTCAGATCTGATATGCTTTGTACATATCTGAACCTCCTGTATAACAATTTAAATAATGTCATTGACTTATTCCAGAATCATACTCATTGTTATGATATCATATATGGTCATATTCTTATCTTCTTATTAGTAATATTTCATTGCTACTTGTTATTCGGGTGTTCATTGCTTTATGTTCTTATGCGTGTTTTGTCGAATAAATTGTTATTCCTCTTTTAGGCTATAGCCAAAGAATTTAAAAAATGGTAGTAGTATAATATATATCAGATTTATTCATTCAATTCATTTATATAATCATGGTTTATTGAAGATCATGTAGAATGAATCACATCGCATCATGGAGATAGTAAGTCGTACGTACGCACGAGCAACGATATTGTTCCCATAATTATTGAATGGTATTGGAGTGGATGATAGAATATCTCATAATTATTATCATGTTATAATAATCATATATAGTTATTCTTTACACCATTATACCCATCCAAGTAAGGTGGTGGTGGAAAACATATTACACCACGGTGTGACGACGGTATTTCGTACGTACGCACGCGCGGTGATTTCGTTTTCCATAGGATGGATAGAAGGCGAAATAGGGTTGTTTCATATTTACAATAACATATCAGTATATTATTGATACTGATGTTATTAATTTATGATGAAAAAAAATAAATAAGAAGAATTATAAGAAAAAAATAAATTTGAATGGATCGGTAATGGATATTACCTCTTCTTCAACACGCCTTTTCTAAACCTCCTCTTAGGGAACTAAAGTTGGTCTTTGAAGAAGACCAGTACCTCTAGTATGTTTCTAAGGAAGTGTAGAAAAGAAATTTTCAGGGTTTGGCCGACATTTAAGGCTCAAAGTTGTGTTATTAGGAGAGGGAGGAGGTTCCATCTTATAAGGGAGGAGAGGGGCACCTTTGGAAACATAAGAAATATTAATTTATAATAAATTCAAACCCCACTTAAAAACCTCCAAAAATTACTACATTTGAAGATGAGATGATATAAGGTTGTAATATCATCATCAAATAAAATTTAGATATGTTGGAAATTTATTTTAAACCTTATCAAATTGATTTATCCTTATTTCATCTATTTAATTTTATTTGCGGTAATAATATTCTAAATTTTAAATTGTTATAAATAATTACTTATGTGTTTTGAATTTTCCATAATTGGATAAATTATGAACTTTTAAACCATATAAATTTATATTTATAATTTTTAAATATTTTTGTGATTTTTAAACAATTTTATAATATGTTATTTTTATAAAATAACAATAGTGTCAATTTTGACACTATTCATTTATTTGAATTTAAATAAAATCCACACAAGGGATATATTCTAAAAAAATATTTAATAGACTCCTAACATGTCATATCCATCTATAAAATTCGTGGATCACATTAAATAGTTTATATAATATTTATTTTAATATTTTTAAAACCATTTATTTGATATTTCAATTAATAAAATAATTCCAACATCACTATTGTGTCATCATTAATGATAATTATTTAGTCCCTAAAAATTCAAAATAAATTTAAATATTTTAGATACTTTTATTATATTTCTGGAGACTATTCATGTTTTAAGTTTTATGAAGTTTATCACTAAATTAAAATTATTAAACTTATAAGATATAAGAGAGTGACATGTTGTCACTTTCTTTGGTTTAAATTATAATTATATCATTTTCATGGTCAATAGTCCATGAAACGAATCTATTCCGACACTTAGGTGATATGGGTCTACTTTTATTCATCCAATAGAATTTTGGTAGGTGGTAGGGTAATTTTATAATCTTAATTTTACCCTTAATTACTCGATTTACCTTTAACTGTAGTAAATAAATATTACCGTAGTTACTATTCATAATGTCAAAAAAATAAAAGTAACCTATTATCATACTTTGGACCCACTGAATCCAAATATGGAATCAATTTTTCAAAATTCAAAACACAGAAGTTGCAGTAATTAATTTAAAATTAATCATGTTGTTAAGGAAACTGTTTTTAAAAGTTAAAACATTGTCAAAGACTGAAATGTTTTTTCCTATGAATTCAATGTAAAATTAATGGAAATGATATAAATTATATTAAATGGTAAAAAAATATTCTATTTATACTTTTTAACCATTTAATTTTATCATTTAACCATATAAATTATCTTGATGAAAAAATTTGTTTTTAAGAAAAATTAGCGTATTTTTACTATTCATCAAAATGTGAAAGTCATCAGAAATGTATCAAAATTTTATCCAATGTAAATTTTTATATCCTGATTCAAAAGAATAAGTTTATTTTTTAAAATTTAACTTATAAACTTTTCAAAAATTATATTTAAAATGGGTGCGCCATCAAAAGGCAGTAAAACTGCATTTTTTGAAAAAATACTTCTTTTATCCGAAAAATTGATTTTGTTTTCGTATATCATTATAGAAAATGTGTAAGATGAATTATAATGTTATAAAATTCAAATTTCAGTTAATATTGTTCATAACGTCTAGTTCATAATATTATAATAATATATCATTGTTTAGTGAAACTCGGTATTGCGTACAACGCAAGCTGTCGAGGAAGGTTGCCCTTGTGTGTAACGCAAGCCAAGCCATTGTTGTGTGTAGTGAAAGATTCCTTTGGTGTTTCGTATAAAATAAGAAATTAAAAACAAATCTCATAAAATCTCAAGGTGTTACATTCTACCCCCCTTAAAATGAATTTTTCCCTCGAAATTCGTCACTTTATAACAAACAGATGAGGATACCTCTCCCTCATCATATCCTCAAGTTCCCATTTAGCTTCTTCTAATTAGTGGTTCCTCTGTAAAACTTTAACCAAGCGAGTGGTATTTTTTCATATAACTTTTTTTCTATGATCCAGAATCTCTACCGGATGCTCTTCATAAGAAAGATCTTGCTCTAACGGTACAACTTATGAGCTTAGTACATGTGAAGGATCAAGTATGTACTTTCTGAGGAGAGATACATAGAACACATCATGAACTTGAGAGAGATTTGGTGGAAGTGACAATCAGTAAACTACCTTCCCAACACAATCCAGTATTTATAAAGGGCCAATATACCTAGGGATCAGCTTTCCCTTCTTTCCAAATCTCATTACTCTCTTCCAAGGAGATATTTGTAAGAACACTTTATAACCCACTTCAAACTCTAGGTCTTTTCTTCGATTGTTGGCATAACTTTTTTGTCGAATCTGAGCTACTCTTATGTTTTGATGAATAGATCTGACCTTTTCTGCCATCTCATCAACAAGATCAGGTCCTAATAGCTTTGTTTCCCCAACTTCATCCCAGCAAGTTGGAGTTCTGCATTTCTTTCCATAGAGAGCTTCATAAGGTGCTATCTGAATACTAGAGTAAAAGCTATTATTATAAGAAAATTTCACCAATGGTAGGTGTTGATCCCAACCACCATTGAAATCCTTATAGAAATCTCTCAACAGGTCTTCTAGAGTTTTAATTGTCCTCTCAGATTGACTGTCTGTCTGAGGATAATAAGTAGTGCTGAAACACAACTCTGTATCTAGAGTATACTGAAGACTTCGCCAAAACTTCGAGGTAAACCTCGGATCCTGATCAGATATAATTAAAATTGGTACTCCATGAAATCTTACCACTTCCTTTACATATATCTTGGCAAGCTGATCAAGAGATAAATCCTCTATAATAGCAATGAAGTGTGCCGACTTCATAAGATGATCAACTATAACCCAAAGAGCATTATTGCCTTTGGATGTTTTAGGAAGTCCAGTGACAAAGTCCATAGTGATGTATTCCCATTTCCATTATAGTATAGTTAATGGTTTTAACATCCCCTTAGACTTCTGTCTCTCAGCTTTAACTTTCTGACAAACCAAGAATCGAGAGACATATTCAGCAACATCTCTTTTCATTTCATCCCACTAGAAGTACTCTTTCAGGTCCCTGTACATCTTCGTTCTTCCAGGGTGAATAGAGAATGAAGAACTATGAGCCTCATCCAATATTTCCTTCTTTAATTCTAGGTTGAGAGGAACACAAACCCGATTCCTGAACATTATTATTTCATCACAATCAATGTGGAATTTGGGAACATTTCTCACCTTCTTTTGTAACTCTACATCTTATTTATGTGCCTCATTAATCTTCACATGTACAGATGGTTGAACATTCATTTGAGAAGGATACTATTTTTCCCCTTCCATTATAATTCCAAGATCCATCCTTTGTAAATCCATAAATAGTGGATCTTATGTGATCCTCATCGTGGATAAGCTAGTATGGTCTTGTTGACTTAATGTGTCTGCCACCTTGTTTGCTTTCCCAGGGTGGTAATGTATGGAGCAGTCGAAATCCTTAATCAGCTCCAACCATATTCTTTGGTTCATATTCAACTCCTTTTGTGGGAAAAGAGGCATGGCGAACAATTTATAGTAAATCATGCGGGAAGGCTACACAGTTAGAGAAAATTGTGCTGGTGGCATGTTTTTCTATAGAGACTTACTGCACGATTGGATCTTGGTTTACCTAACTATTCCACCTAACCATGTGAGTGGACCTCTTCCCTAGGTACCCATGTAGGGTTTGCGCATAGTTTTTCAAACCGTGTGGAAAAACCATGCACATGATAATTTCTGGGTAAAATGAGTATCTCTCTCTTAATGATCTAATTAAGACTCCTCCTTCTTCCATTATCTAAATCCTTGTGGGATTAACCTATTTTTCCTTGACTTTGGATATCTTTAAAGGCCTAAGGTATGGATTGAAATAAATTGCTCGTCTGAGATCCAATCAAACTTTCATTTGTCATGTTGGATGTGCAGTATTAAGTACTCGAGTCCTTTTTACCCATTCTTATCCACTATTATTTCTGACTTAGTTATCGAGGTGTGGTAATTTTTTAATTTTTCTCAGATCTACTCCATTATAAACTGAATTAGAGGGTGATATCCATGGAGGATAGTCATACAACTATAAGGTTGGTGGTCTATAATGCACCCTCAAGTTCGTTGATTTTGGAATTGTCGTGTGGGGCCACCAATTTCATCGGGTGTCATTTATTGAATTTATATGTCATGATTATTATCATTAGAACTATAAGATTATGCTATTTTCATATATGTGATTAGTTGTTGGTGGTTACACCCACAATTCCCAACATCCCATATAGAATGATATTTCATTGTTGATTTTTAGTGTTTTCACACTTTTGATCCATCGTTCGGATACGCTCGAGCTTAACCACACTAATGGTAGGAATACTTATCATAAATGATTATTGTATCATGTAATGGTGAATGGAAAGTTCCATGTCATTTCCACTTGAATCACCTAAGGTAAGTGCTTCAAATTGATAATTAAATGTGAATGGTAAATTGGAAGGTATACAGAGTATATGACTTGACCGGATTAAATGTAAATGATTAATAGGTGGAATGTCCATAGAAACCCCTTACCATGTTAATGGAAGGTATCAGAATGAACCTTGATTGTTTAATATGCTTAAATGGATTAAATGAACAGTTACATGCTACTTGGACTTATCAAACTAATGATATGGCTTGAACCAAATGATATATTATATCACTTCCTTATCAAATAGGAGTGTCCTGACTTGTTATGGCCTTAGATTATTATCGAGGAATTCCATGAGCGCTCATGAATCCCATTCTGATTCAAAGATACAGCTTTCTTAGGTTAATACCCACCTATATCCTGATCCTTTTCTATTATCTGATGCCCAGTATGACATCGTAGGGTCCCTCATATAGTATTAAAATATTCCTTGGATACACTCCTTGGAACTAGAATTGATAAGTAGGTTCCATAGTTAAATCCAATAGGGCCCAGTAACTATTTAGACCTATTTTATCTTGGATTTAGTAGGAAAATTATTATGGAAGGCCATGGAATATTCTCTTGGATTACACTCTTACCCTTAGCCAGGATACAGTTAATACTGAGTTAGTGACCCTTGAGGCCTAAGTTGCATTGGTTATTACCATGGAACTTCATTATTAAATGTCATTGCTAGTTTCCTTATCATAACTTGGAACCTTCAATATTGTTAACATGTGACTTATTTATAAACTTGTAATAATCAATTAATGGATTGGTTATCTTTAAATGCCAACTGCGGGTTAGAGCAGGTACTTGGGTATTTAGTTAAATTGCACTTCTTTACTTTATATATGCATTCTTTCACACTATTACATTTCTATTACACTAAACAGATGTTATAGACACTGTTGGTGGTGGCCCGCTGAAATTTATCTCACACCCTCTCTGGACGTCGTTTGGTACCTGAGGTAGATTACATGAATATAGGTGTTGATAAAGGGAAGCATGCGACTTCAAACACTTGATTTGTTGTTGTTTAGGATGGAGCTTGACATAAGATAAATGATTCAAATCTTGGGATGCCTGGGATAGTATTTTTATTTAATTTATTCTTTTTCTGAACATGTTATTCCTGCTGTCTTGTATTCATGTTTTCTGGTTTTCTAGATACATGACATATCATCATCAGTTGTTGTATTCTCTTCCAGTTATTTCAGTTATTCTAGTTGTTGTCACTACTGTCTCTATTTTCTATTATGCCTTATGTTTACCTATATTTATTCTACTATTTACCTATGTTATTATTTATCCACTAGTCTATACTCTGGTAATGAGGGTATAGTCTCCCCATAGACACACCCTAGGCCATCACTGCTCTTCAGCAGCCTCTGACATTTTGGGAGATGCACTTGAGGCCATGTGGCCCATTGGGCTTGGGGCACCCTTTAAGTGGAATCCGGGTATATGATGTCAGAAAGTGGTATCATATGAGGTTTATTTTCTTGATTTACTATTTGGAGGTGATATATTGATGATTAGGAACACTTGGGAGCAGTTCATAAGTTTTGCTTGGGTGTCACGAACCCATGTTCAGGGTAAAATCCAAGTTATCCAAAATATAATTATTGTTCTATTTTTTCTATTATAGTTGACATTAGTTCACCGTTGTGTGACGCACATGTTTTGTGGAGTTAATTATTATTATTCTAATTGATGGTTTCTTCATCCTTGGCCCGATGATATGAGGGAAAGGGGAATTGTTACATGCATCATATTAGGCACCCAGGATTTTCATGTCATGCATATTTCCATTACATATAGGTAAATTTCATAGTTTTGAATTACTTGATATTCATGTGATTGTTGAGTAATTATGTGATATTTATCTTGTACATGTGTTAATTTTGGTTTTGGTTGAGTGATTTCATGTCTCAATTCATGAGGTGTATGGGCCCTCATGGGTTGGGATGAGTAATTTACCAATTCGATTAATTATGATATAAATAAATGGGTGTTTCTTCTAGTGATAGGGTGATAGGCACTAATTCACCAGGAATGGATATCCATTATAAAGTGAATCATGAAATCTAAAATGAATGGGTTGCACAACCTTATCTTGCCTTATTGTGTTTATGAAAGGTAAAGGAGTGAACCTGGTAATTAAATATAAAATGAAATGAAACTTATACTTATACTTGATCACTTATTGATACCTGGCCATATAAGAGGGTAGTTGGGGTCATATTCCTTGGGTAGTGAGTTTTCTTACATTCAACTTCTGTTAGTGATGATATCTTTCCACTTAATCTTGTTTTGAATCAAGTACTTGGAATTTTTAGACCAATGCTGCCATGATGTCCTTGTATCATACGCCAGGACGGTGGAGACGACCATGCTCTAGACAAGGTGAGACCTGATTCGCCAGTATTATCTTCTGTAGTTACACTCGAGGCACCACCTGTTATACCTAATATGGGAACTAATTCCCAATTTCATGAACGTTTCCTATGTCTCATGGATTCCATGCATGGTGCACCACAACTTGCACCTATGATGGGTGATCTGACTTGAGAGTTCTAGCAACAGCATCCTCCTACCTTTTCAGGGATGGAAGACCATAGGCTATTGAGTCTTGGACAGAGGCCACCCTATCTATATTTAGGCACCTAGAGACACCTCCAGAGAGGAGGTTCAATATTTCTACATACATGTCGCATGATTCATCCAAGAACTGGTTGGATGTGATTACCCAGGACGGTTTTTATCAGGGTGTGTTATGGGTTGATTTCCATATTGCCTCTATGATCATTTATTTCTTCAGACTCTGATATCTGATAGATCCAGAAGGTTTATGCATCTCAAATAGGATTCTATGTTAGTTTTGGGTTATTCAGTATGTTTAATGTAGTTTCAACGCTTCTATACAGTGATGAGCTTTCACATACTGGACATTTCAAGGATGGGCTCCAGTATGCCTTTCATACATAGGTAAATTTATTTCTCCTACTTACATTTTTTTGTTATAGTTAATTAGGATCTTATCATTGAGCATAACCTGAGGGATAGAAATAATATCGGGCATAGAGGACTAGTGTTACATCAGGTCAGTAGTTCTACCGGTGGGAGGAAGCAATCCCTCAAGGTTTCTTGTCAGGGCAGTGATAACCAAAGTGTCTATTTTGATAGCACCAAAGTGTGTCATCAGTTTGGAAGATAAGGTAACCTGAAGCTTCATTGTGATAGAGACCCATTGAAGTGTTGAGATTGCTTCCATATGGGGTATCTTCAGCATTTCTACAGAACCTTTCCACCAACTTAGAGTGGAAAAGGATCCATACCAGCTCCACCTTCAGAAGTGGGTTCTTTTGTGCCACATCTAGTAAGGAGTTTGAATAGCACTGGAAAGACTAGCCAAGGAGGAGGTCATGCCCATGAAAGCTAGACCCCAGATCACCAGTAGTTCCAGCAAAGCAGTTTTGATCCTGGTAGTCCAATTGTTACACATGATCGTGGATCAATCCAGTTGCATGCATTAAAGCTGGTACCCGAGGATTAGGTTGCGAGACCATCAAGAGTATGAGGTATTATTCTTGTGGCATCTACTATAGTATTTTCTTTATTTGATATAGGTGCTTCAAGATATTTTATATTTTTATCTATCATGGAATGTCTTGGATTGGAGATATAGTATTACTGTGGTTTAATGAACCTAGATACTCCATTAGGGGTATGAATAGAGGGTATACTTCAGTGTAGGGACTGTCCACTTAAGGTAGGAAGTTTCTCTTTCTTATGGAACCTATGAATTCTCAAGATGATTGGATTTGATTTCATTCTTGGGATGGATTATTTGGTTTAGAATCATGCTTTTGTAGACTTCTATCCCAAAAGGTTATTGTTTACATCACTAGAGGGAATCAGTTATCTACATAATGGGGATTGGATGTCTAGGCTAGTAGAGATGGATCATAGAATCATGGTCTAGGTGGAGTGACCGCTTAGATTAAAAATATCTTCATAGAGGAAAAGGGTTTACGACATGCTGATTCATCTCTCACTAGCCTTAAAAAGAAGGGTTTCAAGTTCTTTTGGCCAGAAACATGCGATAAAGACTTTCAGGAGCTAAAAGGGAGGCTTGTCTCATCACCTATTCTAATTCATCCATATCCAGTTGTAGGTTATACTGTATTTTTTGACACATTAGGCATCGACCTAGGAGTAGTGATGATGCATGAAGATAGATTCCTTGCATATGGATCTTGGAAAATGAGGCCTCATGAGAGAAATTACTTGATGCATGACCTAGAGATAGCATCAATTATTCACACCTTGTGTTGCTAGAGACACTATCTATTAGGTGAGCACTTTGTGGTGTACATAGACCAAAAGATCCTCAAATATATCTTTAATCAGCATTAATTTAACCTTAGATAGTGAAGATGGGTCTAATATTTACAATCTTTTGATTTTGAGATTGCCAATATGCCTGGGGAAGGCATTGTGGTTGTAGATTCACTGAGTCAGAAAACTCAAGCACAAGAAGTACATGATTCCAATAGTGAATGGAAGTTAATGGACCTCTTCTCTAAGCTGCTCCTAGAGTTTCATGATAGTGATTATCAGTATTATATCTTATCTTTGTTAGTTACCACTTCCCTCCTAGAGAAGGTGAATGGTAGATAATTTTCAGATCCCAAAGGCTTCGTACTCTATGAGAGTACATCAAGATATAACCTACCTTCAGATTTGTCTATAGATAGAGAATCCATCTTGCATATTCATGAACATTTCTGGGTTCCTATAGATATGCGAAAATAGTTGATGTGTGAGTCCCATGCTTCTCAGTGGGAAGTTCATCTAGGAATCTCAAAGATATATCGAGACATGTGACACTAGTATTGGTGGCCTAGGATGAAGCGTTAAATAGTATGATTTATCACTAAGAGTTCCACCTTTTAGTAGGTAAAGGTGAATAACCAAAGACCTTCAGTCTTATTATAGCTGATTCCAGTCCTCAAACATAATTGGTAAGATGTTGTTATGGATTTTTTAGTTGTCTTACCTTGTTCGTCGAGGGGTAGAGATGATATATGGGTAGTTATTGAACGACTAATGAAATCATCCCACTTTATTCATGTTCATGAGACTTTCTCAGTTGATGGGTTTGGAAGACTATATGTCCATGAGATCATATGACTCTATGGGGTCCCTCATACTATCATTTCAAATAGGGATGCTCATTTCACATCATAGTTCTGGAAGGGATTACATAAGGGTATGGGAACACATGTTCTTATAAGAACAAATTTTCACCCACAGGCTGATGGACAATCAGAATGGATGATACAAGTTCTAGAGGATATGCTCCGAGCATGTATCCTTGATTTCAGAGGTTCATGGGAGAAACATATCCCTCTCATTGAGATCACCTATAATAACAGCTTTCAGGAGAAAAATCAGATGGATCCTTTTGTGG
This sequence comes from Viscum album, assembly GCA_963277665.1. NCBI lineage: Eukaryota > Viridiplantae > Streptophyta > Magnoliopsida > Santalales > Viscaceae > Viscum > Viscum album. The sequence goes on along the minus strand of OY728166.1, from coordinate 838,265,237 downwards.
ACTTATATGGTAGGCTATGTCGCTCACCCCTATTCTAGATAGAGGTAGGTGAGGTAGCCCTACTAGGTCCTAATCTCATTTAGTATACTTTGGACTAGGTTCAACTGATCAGAAGGTGTATGACTACTACCCAGTCTAGAAAAAAATCTTATGAATATCGCTGTTGATGACCTCTAGATTTCGAGGTCGGGGATTGTGTTTTCCTTCGGGTATCAACTAGGCTAGGTAATATATGGTTACGGAATCAAGAGAATTTTTCTCCTCATTATGTAGGTTCATTTGAGATCCTATAGAGAGTCAGAAGGTAGCTTATCAGTTGCTAATACCTCAGAGGTATTATTCCACGCATGATTTCTTCCACGTTTCACAACTTATCCAATATCATGATGACCTATCTCATACCTTTTATCCTAAGGAAGTGGAGTTAGATATTGATTCTACCTTTGAGGATTATTCAGTATGCATCATCCATTAGAGCTCAAAGGTTCTCTGAGGTCGTTCTGTCCCTCTAGTGCAAGTTATATTCCAACATGGCCGTGTATAGGAAGATACTTGGGAGTGGGAGGTTGGAATACATGCTAAGTAGCTAGAATTATTCTCAGACAGTGTTTCTATACCCTTGGAAGGTGAACTTGGGAATGAGTTCTTTTAAGGGGGTAAGACGGTAAGAACCTGGTTTCTCACTCGGGTATGGATCCTTTAAATTTTGGTCTAATTATTTATTTTGAATCTATTTTGGATGTTTAATGAGTTATTGAACGTACCAAGGGTGTCTAAGGATTGTTCGAAACCCATAAACTAGATTTTCAAGAAGAAAGGCATGGCGCATAGTTTATAGTAAACTGTGTGGGAAGGCTGCACGGTTAGAGAAAACTTTTCAGGTGGAATGTTTTTGGACATAGCCTTACCACATAGTTGGCGTATGGTTTACCTAACCATGCGGCCTAACCATGCGAGTTCCCCTCTTCCCCGGGTTCCCATGCATGGTTTGCGAACAGTTTTTCAAAATGTGCAGAAAAACCATGCACGTGATAATTTCTAGGTAAAATGACCATTTCTCCCTTAATGATCTAATTAAGCCTCCTCCTTCTTCCCTTATCTGAATCCCTGTAGGATTAACCTATTTTTCTCTCATTTTCAAGCTCTCTGAAGGCCTAAGGTAGGGATTGAATGATATCTTTCATCTGGGATCCAATAGAGCTTCTGTTCATCAAGCCAGATGTGCAATGGTAAGTACTCGAGTCATTTTTACCCATTCTTCTCCACTCTTTCTCTCGACCTAGTTATCGAGGTGTGATCATTTTTTCATTTTTCTCAGATCTCCTCCATTATAAGCTGAATCAGAGGCCAATAGCAGAGGATGAGATTTTTATGACCCTAAGGTAGGTGGTCTGTAACTCATCCCTCAAGTTTTTTTATTTTGGAATTGTCATGTGGGGCCCACTAATTTCATCAAGTATCATTTATTGAATTTTTATGTCATGATTATAATCATTAGAACCATATGATTATGCTATTTATATATATGTGATTAGTTTTTTTGGTTACACCCACAAAAACCAACATCCCATGTAGTATAATATCCCATAGTTGAGTTTTTAGAGTTTTAACACTCTTAATCCATCATTCGGATGTGATCGAGATTTACCACACTAATAGTAGGCCTCCCTATCATAAATGATTTTTGTATCATATAATGGTGAATGGAAAGTGCCATGTCATTTTCACTTGACCCACCTAAGGTAAGTGCTTCAAATTGATAATTAAATGTGAAAGGGAAATTAGTTAGTATGCTAAGTATATGACTTGACCAGACTAAATATAAATGATTAATTGGTTGTATGTCCATATCACCCACTTACCATGTTAATGGAAGGTGACAGAATGAACCATGATTATTGAATATGCTTAAATAGATTAACCTCATTCCATTATTATATAAACTATGTCTAAATAGATATTAGGGAAGATGGAGCATTCATTAATTTATTCCCTCTAAAACTTAGATATAGGAAGAAACACCTGAAACCTATGTCTTCATATAGATGTCGATCAGGATACTCGACTTGGGTGGTGATGTGTATAAAATAAAAATAAAATAAAAGAATATAATTTTCATATACATTCACAAACTATGAGTTTTTATTCAAATAAATGCCACAACATCCTGTAAGAAACACCACACTATCATCATCTCTAATGAACAAATTTTTCCATAATTATAACACAACAGGCCACATCTATCGTCATAAAACAACCATAACAACATTCTTAATTTTCCATTTGGAAAACAATTCATAAAATTATAGAATTACCATTTAATAGTATAATTAAATTCATCAATTACATTCATTTTAACTATAATAACTAATTATTGATCATTTAATTTCCTATCATTTTCTAATTCAATCCCACCACCCATTACCATATTTATTAATTCCAACCACATTCTATGTCATTTAGTAACAATAAAAAACTAAAAAACAACCAAACCCATCACCATAACAACAACCAGACATTTGATACCAACAACCACTATATTATCCACAAAACCAGCCCCTCTCTATACTTCCAACCACATCACTACTACAAAAATTACACATCATCCCATCCATCAATATTTCATTAGAAAGTACACCTAATCTCCCCAACACAAAATAAAAACTATCCATAAATACTTCAACCACAATAATAATAACTCAGAAAATAATACCACAGCAAGGAACAAATAATAGAAATTCACATTGTAGAACTTCTCATAATTTATTATTTTCATATCAAATCACAATTCATGGTTTCAACAATAAAACATGAATTATATATTTACACATATCCAATTAATTTCCAAAATAAGTGATTAACCCATTATTAAATATGATTGAAACATATCAATAGAAGCAATCATTGTCTTTCACAACACCAAGATTATATCACTTAGAAACTACATCAACAGAACCATCAACATATAATCAATATCGATGGAAAAATAAAACATATGGGAATCACTCTCTCCCCTACAATTATTAATAGTATGATTCATTATCTTATCTAGGTTAATCTATACCATAATATCATAGAAATAAAAAAATGATTAATTCACAATTTTTCATATAATTAAAGAAGGAGAACTCTGAAATCCCCCACCTCAACCAAATATTTAACAACTATTTCATGATAGGATAAGGAAAATATAACCATACTACACACAAATAATAAGGATCAAGAACCTATCCTACACATGATCATTCCCTTTTGAAACCATTACACAAAATCACCAAAACTAAATCAACACCTCTATCACAGCCTCCTTAATATTAAAGGATTGTAAGAGAATCAAGATAAAGAGAAGACATGTCACATTGGACCATAGAGATTTAATCTCTTGAATCTGAGGACTAAAACTAGTCAAAGGATATATAAATATATCCAAATATTCACCACTACCTACCCAAGGTTCAAGTGAAGTCAGGGGATTAAGAGAAAATTCCAGTAAATGTCTGAATTTATAATCATCCTGGAATATTAAGGAATCATGACTTGAAAGGGGGTTGTCATGATGAAATGAAACTAAATTGATAGCACCTCTAAAATTTACATTGTAATCTCCACTTATCTCTCCTCAAATCTCATGGTCAAAAAATCATAACTCCTTGATTTTAACAAAGTCCATGATGTAACCAAGGTGAATGTTCCAAATTCTATATCCTCTAGAAACACAATGGAAACCCAAAACTCTTACCAAAAACTCAATAAACCACAGACCAAACCACAATGAAATTGAAGAAACCATGACACAAAATTTGTTAGATAAAAATAACCAAGAAATAAATCACCCATGATTGCACGCTATAGTGGAAAAACCCATATTTCAATCCCAATCACATGAGATTAAGAAACTTATCACTTAATATTAACTCCCAAAGACACCATACAACATCCAAACTATGTAAGATAAACCTAAAACACCTCAATACCTCTACATAATGTCCTAAACATCCATGATATAACCAAAATCATATAATATTAACCAAGAATCTCTTGGGACTCTTCATTCCATAATATATACCAATCACACCCTGACCATACTGTTACTCCAGGACAAGTCAACAAGGAAACCTCATGGATCCCACCCCATGTTGTAACACAAGAAAAACTCCACATACAAACTCTTTATGAAATGAGACACCATACTACTAAAAAACTATCTCCCCTAACTAAATCTTCATAGATAAACACAAAAATTGACTTTGAAATGCTTTATTTCTAGATAACATTTCTATTATAAATTGAATTTTCTTACATTCTATAGGTTCTAGGTTATTAAGATATTAATTTTTTTGTTCCATATGATAAGTACGTAAAAAATATGGATATTTTCATGCACTAGGTCAATGTAAATTTTTACTTCCCTTTATAAAGGTAATATTGAAAAATCCTTTGTGAAAATATCTAAAAACTGATCCATCACAACCAAAAGTATAAGTTGATCTTTTCCCTATACTATTCCCAGTACTAACCTAGATAATTAGGAAGATATGAAATAAAGAGAATTGTTTGGATATAACTATCAAATTTAGGGTTACATTTACTCAATAAATATATCCTAATATCAATTCATACATTTTTATCATAAGGAAAAATAATTCTAATGATATTTCATGTTACTAATCATGATTGATAAAGATAGTAACTTAAACCCTTGTTTGTCCCTTTCAACTATTAGAGTATCAATTTTCATAGAATACAAAATCAAGTCCACTTATAACCACAATTTATTATCCAACCATATAGAGACAAATGAATATAATGCCTCAATATCAGACAATATATAAATGATCATAGAAGTAATCAGAATTGGGTTTCTCACTATAGAAGGCCCTACATTAATCTCATTCATCTCTAATGTATGTTATGATATAAAGTAATTTCCTTGATTCTTTATAAATTTAGAGATATACTATATAAAATTCCTCTATTATTTGACATGCATTCCTAACTTAGTATAATTTGATCCTTCAACCTAAATCCATGATCTCTACACTATGTGGGATTCTCCCCCACTATTTTCCAATAATAATATCCCATATTACATTATTAGATGACCCACCTTCTTACTATTAAAGCATGGATAAGGTACCATTTGGAACTTGAACATCAATTTTCCCACACCACCTCACTAGAAACACTCTAGTGAACTCTTCTCATTAGATAAGTGAGAAGATATATCTATATATTTTTCTAGAAAGTATTTTACATTCCTCTTTTAGATATCTAAGGAACTTATTCTTCAACCAAATATATGAAGAAAAGTTATAACACTCGGTTTACTCCATATATTCCTCCACTATAACTTCCCAACTAAATAACTACACATAAATAGGTAGATTAAATAATATATTAATTGGTCATATCTCTGATCACATCCACATATCAAAACTTATATCCATGAGGATCTCATTTATCACTAACTCCAATTCATACCCTAAAAGTTTATAAAAAATTGATTCGTACTCCATAACTTTCATATTGACTTTCTAAAACACTAAAAAATCTCAAACCCTAACTAGATTTGATTACTTAATAGAAATAAAAATCAATAAACATCTCCTAAAAACTCTTCTAGTAAAGATTCTTTTGAAACTTATCTTTCATCGTTATATCCAACCATTTTCAAGTTGATTTTCCAAATAGATAATATGTGAAATCTACATGTGAGGTTAATATAATTTATAAAACCATGAATATATGATTGATCCTATCCAACCATTCCTTACTTAGTTTTAGTCTAGAATCAACTCTAAATAGTTATGGAATTTTCATCTAAAATATAAATTCCCAATTCATTTCCCTTGATCCATCCTAATCAACCTTCTTATCCAATGATCAAATAGTTTGCATAATCATGATCTCTAATTCAGGATATTTATAATCTATTTTAATATCACCTCATATTTTTCCATTAAAGACTCTTCTAGGTAGTATAATTCTATATATCATAAAAGAATTAAATTAAACAAACAAACATCCCAATCGATCATCATCAAAAAAATTCCATCATGTAGTATATCTAGTTGACTTATAATCCAATTCGTTTAGATAACCATATTTCCTGAAACTTTATTATAGTAATTTAAGCGTGTTATTTATAAATACCTTTTTAAATTTATCTTTTATAAATTAAATATCATCAAGTAATTAAAACTCCTTTCCTTAAAACTATGTTCATGTAATGCAATTCTTAACCATGACTAACATGATGTAATAAATTTTTCTAGTTCTAACCTATAATTTGTTAATATGGTGAAAATAATAACATCTTACAAGGTCAAAATCAAACTTTCATTTTCTCAAACTTCCAAATACATCACTATTTTCTAAAAGGAATTCAGATTCACCCCTTTATGGGTATATTTCAAGTTCTAACCATCATATTCTTCATGCCTAACAAACTTTCCAAGACTCAAATTAATAATAATGATATGCTAATTTTTAGCACCTTAGCCAAAGAAAACAAATATCAAGACCCAAATTAGTTTTCCTCATAGTCTCAAGTACATATTCTTGATTTCTAGAGGCTAATAGCTAGTATTGAGATATGAAGTAAACCATATGGGATTGATTTTTCCTCCAATGAAATAACCAAAAAATATATTCATTCAAGTGGATATAAAATATAACTTATTGAAATAAATTAAATTAACATAGGAAACATAATAAATTATATAAAAATAACAACATGATAAATATCCAAGCCTATGTGGTGACAAAAAGGAATAAATAAATAAAACTCAATCTCATTCCACCAACTCCTCTAGTAATGCATTCAATTTAGAATTAAGGATCACCATTAATGAAGTAATAAACTTTTACTTTATTTATATATTGAAAAATATATATATATACCAAATTAAACATATTGGTGGTGATTATAAACTTTATAGGATTTCCACAATGAGTTGAGTAAATATCCAGGCATGAGAAATATAATATTTAAATGTTAGTGAACAATGATAAATAAAAATAATTGTATCTAAAAACATTGATTTTATAAAAAACCATTAAAATTGGTTTATAAATTCTATACATTTAAATTTCTTTTAAAACCCATATTTTTTACAAAAACTTCATCAAAACATACATTTATTTTGATTAAATTTTCTTACCATGTCTTCTCCAAAAAACAACCTTTTAGAAAAATCCTATTTTTCATAAATTATAATGAAAAATCTACATTTCCTCAAATTAATCATGGCTTTAACCCTTTGGGACACCACATATTCTGGTAATTATTTTGACCCATGACCCTTAAATCCTACCTTAAATAGTCCATGGGTTAGAAACTAGTATCGAGTTTAAATCACTCATGGGAGGAATTATCCTCTGGGTATAAACCACAATAATATATTATAATATTATTGTGCCATATGAGATATATAATATTGCCTATATGGGGGATTATTGGAACTTTAAAACTTATTAACCAAATTAAAATTTAGATTATATTATTACATGTAGGTTCAATAGAATAAGCATGCTTCGTAGGAATAGTGTAGTGCAGTGTTCAAAAATAAAATGCATAGGAAAATAAAAGATATGAACACCAAATTTTTATAGTAGTTTGGATCGATGTGATAAAAAATCTAGTATTCACTATATTTCTCTCCTTGAGATGAATGTAACTCACTAAAAAACATCACTTTATAAAAGTATGGATAAGATTTTACTAATACTACCTTTTGGTTACTTAGGGTAAAACATAGCCTATTTATCACTACCTTTCTTTGAACCAAGGAAAAACAAATAATTAATAAATTTTATTCAGGAGTCACAACAAAAACAATTAAATTAATTTTTGGATGTATAAGAAACACAAAAATTAATTTAGTGTGGAAAAACATAAACCTACAGTTACAAAATAAATAGGTTAGGAAAAAATAAAACTTCAAAACCCATAAATAAACTTAAGAAAATAAGAGAAAATTTTTGAATATGATGCATCTTGATATAGATTAATAAATTTATAAATAAAGGATTAAACATTTAATCTCCTTTATAGTAATCTCATGAATAAAAAAAAGTAACAGTAAAAAATTCTCAACAGGTTTTTATTCTTTACTTCCTTTTACTACAGTGATATCTTGATCAAGATTTGTAGACAAATATCCAATTGTTATCTTAAAAAATATCCATGATATTCTTCACATGGATTTACATATTTTTTATCCTCCAATTATTCATTTAAAATGAGTTTTCAAAACTCTTTACAACCTATTCAAGAAAACTAAAATCGTAAAAACAAAAAAAATAATAACAGATAAAAAATATTTCATAATTCAAATAAGTTTTTTAGAATCATGAATTATTTTTTTAAAATCACATAAGACTTTTTGGAATATCATAAAAAATTGTTTTAGAAATCTTATCTACTTATGAATTCTTAAAATCTAATATGTGTAATACTTTTAGGTTCATTCATGATATTTAAGACTCATGTACAACTTTTAGTCACGTGTACAAAATTTAGTCTAATGTATGATTTTCAGTTCCTTGTATGAATTCCAATCCCACATATGAATTTTTTACATTGATAAAATTATTAAAAATTATAAAAATTATATTTTTAAATAAAATTATATGAATTAAAAAAAATTATACAAATTTTAAAATCACATTTTATATGGCTTAGAAAAACACAAAATTAACAAAGCTATGAGAAATTTTAAATATTTTAAATAAAAACTAAACATATATGAGGCATATAAATATTTAAAACAAAAAAAAACAATCAAACTAACAATCAAAATATCCTAATCACTAACAATCTCTACATCAATAGAATTTTGCACTAAATATATTCATATCAAACAAACTTAGCACTAAAAATCTCCCCTTTTTAAATTATAAAATAGAATAATATTTTACATAAAAATTATGACCCTTTTTAAAATTTATCAAAAAATTTAAATATTAATAATTTATTCAAAAACATGTTTTCCAAAAAACTATCCTCATTTAAACTAGCATATTTAAAAAATTTCAAAACATATTTTGATAAAATTAAACTGTTAAAACAAAATTTAAACTTAAAAAATCCACCCTCAATAAATTTAAATTAACTAAAATACATCAACATAAGTATAAGAATGATACCATTGAAAATTTAGTAGAAAATTAAACAATAAACATCAATTTATAAAATCTATTCTTAAAAAAATATACTCAATATAATTTGTAAAGTATATTTATCAATAATAGTAATAAATATTAAAAAATTGAAAAAAAACTAAATATCCATCATAACAATTTCAAATTTGATCCTCACAAACTTTAATGCATCCATTGATTTAGTAAATATAAAAAAGTTGATTATTTTTGAAAAAAAATTAAAGAATGTCATCTCTTTTATTAAGGTGATCTTATAAAATGAAATCTCAAATACATTTGTCTTCCTTGAATATTATAAGGGTTTTTTGTTATTAAAATAGAATAAGTATTATAACTATAAATAGGAATTTTTATTTAAATAAATATTAAAATCAAAAGAAATAATCCAAAGTATTCGAACACAAAAACTAACAACAGTTATATACTCATCCTAAACTATGGATAATGGAACTAAAAATTGATTTTTAGAGCTCTATGTAATCATAATTTTTATAATTAAATGACACAAACCTAATCTATATTTTTTATCAAGATTATAGTCTCTAAAATTAGAATCAAAATAATATATCAAAACAAAGTAGTTCTAATTAGAGTATAATAAACTAATATTAATTATTCATTTAAAATATCTAATTAATCTATTAATAGTGTTTAAATGACTTTCTTAAGGGTTGTCTTGAAAAATAGCACAAAAAACACTAAAAATAATATCAGTTCTATAAGTATTTAAATATAACGGACTTTCTATCATAATTCTAAATATTTTAATATCTATTAGATTTCAAGATTTAACAAAATCCAATTTAGAATATGTGCTCATATGGATTCTCATACTTTTACAAGAATCAAGATTAAATGTTTTAACTAGATATTTAGAATATTTTCTTTGATTTAAAAATATACCACCAATTATTTGAAAGATTTTAAGCCCTAAAAATAATTTTAATTCACTCATTAAACTCATATCAAGTTCATTAGTCATTAATTTAGAAAAATAAACACAAATAAAATCACTAGAAGAACCAAAAAAATATTATAAACATATATTTTCATTATTATAATATCATTTTATAATTTCTTAAAACACAAATTTAGATCAACTTTGCCTTTATCAAAACCATTTTAAAAAAAATTAGTCTATTATACCAAGCTCTAAGAGATTTCTTAAGAATATAAATATATTTTGAAAAATTAAAAACATTATTTGGAGGAAAAATTATTTAAATATATTTATTTGATTAACATAAACTTCTTCAAGAATCAAAAAATTTAGAAATTTAATTTTAATATCCATTTGAAATAATTTGAAACCATGAAAGAATAAAAAGATAATAAAGTTATAATTACTAAAATTCTAGTAACTAGAGAAAAATATTCATCAAAAAAAATTCCTTCCTCTTGAAAAAAAACATGAGAAAAAATTGTGTCTTTATTTTTATCAATATTACTATATTCATAAAGTTTATTCCTTAAATTCAATTTAGTACCTATAATCTGTTTATCTTTAGAAAGTTCAACCAGATTCCAAACATTATTTGTTTCAAATTAATTATGTTTTTCATGAACAGAAATAATACCATTAGAATCATCCAAAACATAATTAAAATTATTAGAAACATAATTAGTAAAAAAATAAGAGTAAATACAAAATTTTAAAATATATTTTTTTGTTTGAATTCCATATTCAACATTTAAAATTACATTTTCAAGAGGGTGATATTTAAGAGTATTCTAACCTTCAGATTCAAATTGAGAATATATTTTATCCTGATAAAATGTTACATTATCAGTTTAAAGATTTTATTCACCAAATTTAATCCCTTTAAATTATTTTTTAACATTATCAAAATTTGAATTATACTTTACATTATTCTAATCATACATTATATGCACTGATTCTTTAGCAACTAAAGTTATTTTATTAAAAATTATATATTATTTAATAAAATTTTAATATACTTTAAATATTCCTTCACCGCATTTAGAAACAAACTTATCTATATTATATTTATTATTTAAAATAAAACTTTATAACCAAATACCCTAAAATATCCAACTTTAGGCATTCTTCCTCAAAACAATTCATAAGGGATTTTATTTCAAATTGGTTTAATTCAAAATCTATTTAAAAAAATAAAATTTTTATTAAGTGATTCATCCCAAAAATATTAGTACCACTTATATTAATTAATAATTGTTCTTTAAATTTCTTGAATAAATCTATTTTCCTTTCTACAACACCTTTTTTTGTGGTATTCGAGGAGCATAAAAACTATTTAAATAACCATTTTCCTCACAAAATATTTCAAATTACTTATTTAAAAATTCAACACCAATATCACTTCTATGATAATTAAATAAAATTTCTAATTTTGAACTAGTTTACAAAATCCAGTAAACTTAATTAATGTTTCAATTTTATGATTTAAGAAATAAGTCCAAGTGAATCTGCTAAAATAATTAATAATTTAAAATCATAATTATTTCCACCTAAACTAGAAGGTTTTAAAGGGAAAAATAAATCATGATATAATAATTAAAGGGGTATATGATATTTAACAACATTAACAGATTTAAAATCTTCCTTATACTATTTACATTATAAACATGAATCACAAAAAAAAATTTACTTACATTCAATTATGGTAAATCCAAAACATGTTTATGCTTGGATAATTTATGCTACAGTCAAAAGTTTTCATGTACATGTCTCTAACGGCATAAAATTTCATGTGTTTATATATCATTGAGAAAATTAACATTATGTTTTTTTATTTAAGATAAATTAATAGAGTAAGAATTATCTTTTCTATTTTCATAAAAAATATCTTTACTCTTAAAAACTATACACATATTATTTTCAAATTTAACATTCATTCCATCATCAATAATTTTGTATATACTAATTAAATTGTGTTTTAGACATTAAATATATAGAAATTTAAAAATAATAACTATTTTATAAAATCCTACTTCATCATGACCTTTAATTTTTTACTTTAGAATAGTCTCTAAATGTGATAGAGCCTCCTTCAAATGAATTAAATGATAGGAAGTTCGAAAGATCATTGGTCATATCTCTAGAGTAACTTTTGTTCATATTCTATAAATCCTTGAAGTTTCAAAGGCATATTTATCGAAATAAATCTATTAGAATATTATTTTGGAACCCATGCTATCATGGGTCTAATAATATTAGTAGTAAAACTCTTAGGTATTCTAATGGATTTTAAATATTTATCTGTGGGTAAAATAGAAGTTAAATTCTTAGAGAGAAAGTTTTTAATGAGATCAAAATATTGAGTAAATCTCAAAGAAAATTTATTGGAAAAATAACATTGTATTCTACACTTAAAATAATTAAAATTTTAAATTCTTCCCTTTTTACTTTTAACAAATAAGGTTTTTCTCATCCTAGGTAATTGACCGTTATAACCAAAATTGGTCCAATTTTTATTTGTTTTTATCCTTTACATAATTTTATATTATTTTTATTATCCCTAAATAAAATTATCTTAATTATCCATTAAATTAATAATTTTAACTTTTAACTTCTCAATTTACTTTATAATATATTTTAAATCATCAAAAACTTTCTAATTTGAACATGAAGTTATATTTTTTATCTTTTTACATTTTTTTAAGATTCTTACATTCTTTCCAAATTTGATTCATATCATCCAATAATAATTTAAATTTATTTTATTTATATACATTAATATTAAAAATAAAATCTTTAATTATAAAATTTTATTCTTTAATTTTGAATATTCCAGAATCAACATCTCTTAACCATTCAACTTCAAGAGATAATACATTTTTCTATTAATAACATTCTTATTTTATTTAACATGTTTTTATTTTTTATTTAATGTTTTTTTTACAATTCAGTAAGTTAAAAACAATATTTCTATAATTTTTTAACGTTTGAATTTTCAAAACCAAAATCATATCAAGAAATACAGTCAAAATTAATATTATTTTCATTTTCAGTATTTGTAGTAAAACTTAAATTATTGGGTTTAAATAATTTCTTAAAATGTGATTCAGTTACCTTAGAACATGTAGCCATAAAAGAAGGTTACTAGTATCATTTTCACTTATCGATTCACTACTTGAATCATAATCATAAGTATAGTTCCATCCACTAAAAATATATTTCTTATCCTTTTTGTTATTATTCTTTTATTTTCTTTAATGCTTTAGTTTTAGACAATATTTCCTAAAATGTATCTTTTTATATACTCATAGCAAGTTAGATATAAAAAATTATTATTTTTTCTAATGTTACCTTTATTTATTTATTTTAAATTATTCTTCGTAAACCACTTCTTGAATCCTATTTCATTGTTCATTGAGTGGTAAAATCTTTTGGTCAAGTGAGTTATCTCCCCTTTCTCACTTCCCTATGACTCGAATTTAGAAGTGTTAGAAAAAATAGTTATATTATTATTAAATAAATTCCTTTATTATTTATAGAAACAATATCTCAAATTATTGTTTAATTAAGTATCATACTACAGTCATGATCTATTGAGTTTATCCAAGGTATATCCCTTAAAATTCTTACTCTCGTTGATTGTTAACTTATTAACATGGTAGTTTTTAGGTAGTGACCACAACACTCTTTAAACTAGAACTGTATTATAAAAATATTCACCAATAATATTCATACCAATTATAATGATCATAAATTTTTGAAACATCTTGTTCAAAGATTCAACTTATCACATTTTAAATTCCTCATACACTGTATGTAGCATTCCTAGTTTTTTATGTGTAATATTTTCTAAACTATAATTTTTTACTTGATGTTTCCTCCATATATATCAGGTTGTATTATACAATGAAACATGTCTAAAAACATTTTGACTAGTAGAATAATATAATATACTTTTCAATTTCTGTTTTAGAGTATACTTTACCACATTTTTAACTACAAGTTTATCTAGATCATCATCTGGAATCTTATATGTTTTCACATTTATTTTATACTGATCATTTCTCAAATGATTAAGATATGATTGCATAATTTATTTCCAATAACTATAGTCATTTACATCAAAATATGGGAGATTATATAGAATCTATTTATTATTTTCATTCATTCTTAAGATCTCAAAATCAATCATTTCCTTAGACAATTAAGTTTCAGGAAATGTTAGCACAAATAAAAATAAACATCATAACCTAAGTCCAAAAGAAATTTTCTTAGACACCAATTGTTAGATCAGCTATGATAGTGAATATAGTCTATAGGGGAGATGAATATTCTTTAAAAAATTTAAACCAAATTAAAAATTAGAGTATATTATTACATACTAGTGCAACAGAATAAGTATTCTCAATAATAATAGTGTAGTATAGTCTTCAAAAAATAAAATATAATAAAAAATTAATTATATAAAAAACATATTTTTATAGTAGTTAAAATCAATGTGTTCATATATACTATTTTTTCCCTCTTTTCTTTAAGATTAATGAAACTCACTAAAGAAAAACCTCACTTTTGAAAGGTAGTGATAACCTTTTACAGACACTACTGTTTTTCACCTGAAGGCACAACCCATCCTATCTATCCCTACTTTTTTATAAAGTAAGGAAAAATAAAGAAACACTAACTTTTATTTGGGATTCAAAACCTAAATACATACTTTTTTTAGGGGGTATAACCAACACATAAATGATTTTTGTAGGGAAAAACATAAACTGATAGTTATATAATGAACAGATGTAAAAAAAATAATATTTTGAAACGTAGAAAGTAATATAAGAGAATAAGAGAAGAATTTAAAAGATGATGAATCTAGTTTACTTTAGAAATAAAGGATCAAATTTTAAATATCCATAATATTGATCACATGGAGAATATAATGATGTAATAAAAAAATTATCATCCCTTTCATTATTCGTTACTTCCTCATATTGCAGTTCTCTCTTCATCAAGTTTTATAGACAACTAGTAACCAACTCGTGCATTTTCACGGCATGATAATTTAATTGCACATTCACTCACACATTATTTTTATTTTTCCAATATGAATTCAAAGAAAATAAGTGCAAATAATAATGCACTTGTATTCTATATAAGTGGATACATGTGGAAAAACAGTACATACACGAATGCATATGGTAGTTATGTATCACTTATTTTCTATGTAAGTGAAAACTGGAAATGCATAGTGGAAAATAATTGCATCTATGAATATGTATACTATAAAATAAATACAAATATGAAGATATAGTGAATAAATTATGATTACATATATAAGGAGAAATCACATCCTTTAGTAATATAACTCAAAAAATCACTAAGAGAAACTACAGACAAAAACATCAACTATTTTCACATAGACCCTTGACTATAATAACTATGTCATTGGTCTCATTCAAGTATACATTTACTAGATGTGAAACAAAAATTTGAATTACCAAGAATGAATCACTAGATGAGAATCACCATATCTAAATACATCAAAGAAAAAAATCCAAAATCATTAGAGAATATGATCCCAATTCACCAAGAAGATGGTCCCAATTCATAGCCAAATATGTTAGATACAAACCACAAAATTCATGTAATCAATGAAAAAATAACATAAGAATATTATTCAAAAGATAAACCAAATCAATAAAATATACCTCTCACAAAATCTAATTTAAAACTAATCCACCAAAGATAGATAGACTGGGAAAAAACCATGAGATATGAACTATCATAGTGGATACCAAGGCAGAGGAGGAGTCAGAGACTACGATGGTGGAGGAGGCATATCCAGATGATTAGATGAGGTGGAGGTAAAGGTGGATGCCAAAACCAAATAACTTCATAGTATCATATGATATAACTAAAACTATTTTAACTACTAAGAATTCAAAGATGAGTGACCCTTCAAATTTTATACTTTCTGATCTCATCAGGTGATTGTTCATCCACCTATAAATCATCCATTTCTTCCTCTCAGTAGTTATTTTAACATCTACATCACCTACGCACTTGCTTTGTGTATCCAATGAACCCTTAAATAACAATTTCAACTTCCACAATGTTGATTCACTCTGATCATCCAAGTCAAGGTCAACTTATTCTACCAAACCTAAAAATCAAATTTATTGAGAGTTTTTATCAAAAATAATATTCTCAATCTTGATTTTATCTCTTTTTCAAGATAATGAAGTTATATGCAAGACATCAGATAAATGTTAAGGGATTGGATGGAAACTCCAACCATTGTTTTTCAAGATATCATTATCTTCAAAATTGAAAAGGTCGATAAAATTTTTCTATATAAGGAAAAATTTAAATAAATAAAATTGATATATGGTTATAGATATATCAATGAGATAGGGTATTTTATTTTAATGGAAACATGATATTAAGTTTTTAATGCTATATAATAGATATAACAATAAATTTACATATTGTAAGAGGTAGTGATGAAGATTCCATTCCACTTAACTTAGTTACATGTGAATTTTCATGATTGAAAATATACTACAAGGAAGAGAGTATTGAAATTTTAATGAGATAGAATAACTTTTTTTATTAAAACAAACAATAGTTGAAGATTAATAAAATTACAATTATAATAAAAAAATGGAGATATGTTAGATGTCGTTACCTTTGAATGTTGAATAGTGTTATGAAATTTTGAATTTTTTTAGTTGTTAGTAATGAATAGGTTTGAATTTATTATGATCACATGAACGACAACAGTTTTAAATTTAGATATTTCCAAAGTGACTAGAACTTGTTTGGATTTCCAAATATTTAAATCTGGAGAGAAACTGAAGGGATTGTTATTTTTTAAGTAATAAAGTCATATCAATTTAATCTTGTAAGTCATATCGAAATATATAAAGTAGAATGATGTTGAATAATTACCTGAATGGGTTTTTCTCTAAAGATAATATGAAGGTTTTTATATTAACTGTATAACTTATTTGTCAAATAGAAAAAAAAATATTATCTTTTATGATTTTTGAGAATCACTTGAACTCTATATTCGTAAGATCACAAAAATGAAAATTTGACTCATAAAATGTATTATAACTTCAAATTAATCTAATGTTTCAACTACTCACCAAACGTGTTCCACAATTTGCAATGGTAACACCACCACAATTGTTTTTTTTATAAAAAATAAAATTAATAAAATTAATGTACACACCATAGAATTCAATTATCAGTCTCATCCATGACAATAGTTGATCTGGTAATGAGTTATTAAGATAAGTCGATCCATATTCGCACATCCTGAGTGCACCCAGATCTTCCACCAAGGAAACCACCCACACCTGTAATGCTACATTAGAATACAATTTACCTTTCTTATCATTATTATTTTCCTACCACAGAATCTAACAGGATATAGAAAAATATATACCACACATCTTGGACACCTCTGAACATGGATCTTCCCCCTAGAACTAGAAAAAAAAATTAACTCTGCCCAGGTATCACCATGCATCGAATCTCTTATGAAACCTTCAAAAACCCTTTAAACATCATGCCCCCAGCCTCTATGGAAAAACATGTTCCATGTAGTTTCTTGAAATGTAAATTCACAATGAAAACACTAATAATCAATAGAAATACCCTTCTTATGAATATTTTCATTTATTAAAAGACCACAATTCATCATCTTCCGTACTAGAAAACTCATTTTAACTGGTATCCATTTTCACCACAATATCCCAGCCAAATCATTGTACCCATTACTAACATGAATCAACTATTGAAAATACACCCTGTTAAAACTCCCAGACAAAGAGGCAATGAAGGAACATTTATCTTCCTCATCAGTCATATTGATGCTATCAAAAACATCCCAATGATGAGCGTCCAGTATTTAACTAATTAAACATGGGAACTGTGATGCTTCACATAATGTTATTTTCTGAACTAGACAGTTGTGAAAGAAAAAAGGCACACCAACCAAGTTTTTATACCAATAATTAATATCCTCATGCCCTACCACCCAGCTAACATACTCAGATAGAACTTCTATGAGCTTAATCATTTTTCTAGTAAGGCTTGATGGACTTTTTATGGTGTCAACCCACTTCATCTAGTTGTTCTTATATTTTTTCTTCATGAACCTTTCCCATAGTTTTTTCCCATCAATAATCTACTTGTGCTAACTTTTCTTGCATGGGATGCATGGCTTCCGAGATATCACATATGCCAATATGCATCCTCTGGTTTCTATTTCTCCACATATTCACCGATTTTTTGTGATAAAAATGACTGATTACATTTATGTAATAGATGAATTTTGGGAATTAATACATAATGAGATTAAATTTCCTATACTGTAATAATTATCCCAAACAGATAATATGTAGTACTGAATCTAGAATATGATTTGAAAACACGGATTCAATGTTATCACACACCTAGAAAATTTGTGTGCTTTGGGAACTGTGTAATATAAATAATTATACAATTCATAATTTAAACAACAATGTACATCGAGGCTAACTATTCAACAATATTAAACCATTTTGATGGTTGTGTCGGTGATAGTGAGCAAACTGATCATTTCTTATTCACAAAAATCAAATGAGAAACATGCATGGGAAAACTTGTTGAATTTACAGTAACTCGATAGTGGATCTAAAAATAAAAGACTCCTTATCTTGGAAAAGTGAGAGGTAATTTGGTTCCAAAATTATATAAGGAAAAGTAAATATTGAAATTTAGGAATTGAAGAATAGGGTTTCAAATGAGAAGCTACATGGGAAGTGCAATCAAAAAAGCGTGAATAAAATATGTAATAAACTTGTAGTTTTGGAAACTACATTGGTCATGTATATAACAGGAATTAAATATGCAATTGAATCTGCAATTTCAGTTCTAAAAAAAAGTTAAGAACTTCAAGTAATGACTTGAAAACCATGAATTTTTTTATAGGAGGTCCTCACCTGAACATTAGTTGTGAACGTATGCAACAACCTTTATAGGTTGATAGGTACATGAGGTCCTCACCTGAAGGTAATAAAAATCGCATGTTTATAACCATAATCATGTGTGTGGTTTTAGTGGCATGATTAGAATGAAATAAAATATGAAATGTGATGTGGAGTAAAAAATATACTTACCAAAGTTTATATGATGATGTATATGGTAGAAGATCTAAATGGATAAAGAATTCTTTCTAGGGTGTAGTGATGTGGTCATTGTTGTGCATGATGACAATTGATTTAAGAAGTTGTTGAATTAATAAATGGTGATCATGTGTGCACTTGATGAGAAGTCAAATAATATAAATTAAGATGTTATCATATTACTAGTAACT
The DNA here is from genome assembly GCA_963277665.1 of Viscum album. Taxonomy (NCBI): domain Eukaryota; kingdom Viridiplantae; phylum Streptophyta; class Magnoliopsida; order Santalales; family Viscaceae; genus Viscum; species Viscum album. Next base: position 838,245,771 of record OY728166.1, on the reverse strand, counting down.
TTTAAGAAGCTTATACTGGTGGTAAAAATCAATTGAAGCCTGCATCATTAGTTCTTCTGCCTTCTCTAGTTCTGCCTTACTAAATTAAAATCCAGGCCTCAACCCCAGGAGGATGACTTTAACTCTGGATAATAGATTATCTAAAGTGATATTAACCTTTAAATGTTTTAATACATCTAGAGAATTGGGATTTTGGCTCAATTCATAGAAAATTTTCCTTTGACTTATCTTTACAGCATTACTTCTTGGCTCTTTCTCCCATTCTTCTTCACTGATCATCTATAATTCATTGATTGCATATAATAGTAAACCTCTTATACAGATATATCAAACATCAGAGATTCTAGACTTAAAAATTTGAATTAATATTTGTCCCATTATTCCAAATTAAGAATTTATTATTAAATTGGATAGATCATGGGAATTGAAAAGTGGTAATTTCATTGTTTTCTCCTCCAATCTGTGTAACCGCTGGTTACTCAAATTTGATCATCAATGTAATAAAAAAATCCATTTTCTTATTTAAATCTTCATCTCCATTCATCACTTCCTTTACTTTATAATCATAAATTTAAATCTTCAAATTCATTCATCACTTTATCCACTTTATAATCATAAAACATAACTTTGTTAAACTCATTGTCAATATTCTTAAAGAAAGAAATATCTTGCTTTCCTGATTCATCTGGAGGTAGAAGTATGACTATCTCATAGTACCCTTCTTTCACTTCTATGTTCCAAGCATTCATTGACCTGACTCAAAATGTTACAATTCTCATGATCACTCATGTATGAATGCAAGTTGTAAATGAAAACTTGTTATGGTGAGGTGAAAATTGAGAAAAATACTTTGTCAGAGTAAAACCTATTTGTGGAGAACAATGCGAAGGAAAATCTTCGACATACATTCATTGATTCCCTTTTACAACTAGCCACATTAATTTTTCACATTCAAGACATAGAAAGGAAGTGTCAAAGAGGGAAAATGATGTAAAACACATACCTATAGAAAATCATAAATCTTTATTGACTCCAGTAACTCCATACATACTCATAAAAGTAGGAAATATGATAGTTATCATATGTGTACTTGTATGGAATAAAATATAGACCTTTCTAAAAAAACTTTGAAAAAATTAGAAAAAAATATGAAATTGTTAAAAAAATATGAACCTCTAAAAAACAAACTCACCATTCCAACATCACTGAAACACTAGAACAACTAGAAGGGAAATATTAGACATATATGGAACCTCTCATTGATTCCCTTTTCCATCTAGATGAATTAATGTTATACATTTAGGTCTTGTAAAGGAAGTGTAAAAGAAGAAAAATGATGTGAAACACGTACCTATAGAAAAGAATAATTCTCCATTGACTCCAGTAACTCTATATATACTTATCAAAGTAGGAAATAGGACAGTAATCATGAACAGAATCTATGTACCTATCTAGAATAGAATATGAACCTATTTGAAAAAAAAATAACAAATTAGAAAAAAAATATGAAACTGTTAAAAAAATATGAACCTCAAAAAATAACCAAACTCACCATTCCAACGACACTAAAACACCAGAACAACATGAAGGTAAATCTTAGACATTCATGGTGCCTATCATCGATTATGTTTTTAGTCAGCTATATTAATGCTCTACATTCAGGGCTTAGAAAGGAAGTGTCAAAGAGGGAAAATTATGTGAACCACATACCTATAAAAAATAAGAAATCTTCATTGACTCCAATAACTCCGTACATACTCATCAAAGCATAAAATATGACAGTAATCATGAATAGAATATGGGTACCTATATAGAAAAAAATATTGACCTATTTTAAAAAAAATTATGAACAAATTATAAAAAAAATATGAACCTGTTAAAAAAATATGAACCTCTAAAAAACCAAACTCTCTAAAATTGAGCCAGTTTTGAAACACCAAACATGTAATCTAAACCAAACAAATCCCAGAAAAATCATGAAAAACATAACAATAATTGATAAAATAGTAATTGTATATGAAATAACTAGTTCGGTGAAAGATTATATTTTAGGTTCTAGACTATGATGTGAGATTTTCATAGGAACCCAATAAAAATAAAGTTCTCACCTTCATAAAAAATTCATTTTCATAAACAGATTTGCATAACAAATTGCTATAGAACTATGAGTTGAGTAATAATAAATTCAGACTTAGGTAGAAATATTCATATATCAAATTATTAGATTTGGATCTATAAATTTAGTTTCATTTGAATTCATAGACATTTAATTAAGCATAAAAATAGTGGTAGAGTAATCAAGCAATGAACTCCAAAATAAAATAGTAGAAGATATACATTTCATAATAGTAAACACTATATTTACAAAAAATAATATAAAGAACATTGTTTCAAAAATTACATGACATTTTTTGTGATAATGTTGTATTTAATCATTTTGGGAAAGATCCATTCTTTCAGCATTTCTAGTTACACCTCGATAACCATTCCCAAGTCATCATTTTTCATATAAGCATCCAACATTGAGTTAAAAGTAACTATATCCAACTTAAAACCTTTACAAAAAACCATTGACATGAATTCATGTCCTTCCTCCAATTTCCCATAACTGAAAAGATTAGTGATTATTAGTATGATGCTTGGTCATCATATCGAAGAACTCAATAGCCTCATTCAGCCTTCATTAAAGTAAGCATCAATCGACAGAGTGAATGAAAGAAAATTTGGTTTGGTTTTGGACCCATGGATAGAAGCAGAATAAGGAACTCTAATGATATTTAAAATTTATTCATTTTTTTGAGACATTTTATAATCTTATTACAAGTAATAATACCTTGGGTAAATCCTCATTCAGTGGAAATTAAATCCATGGTTGTATTTTCCTTTTTTAATAAAATCTTGCATGACATAGTCAGATATGTTTATATTAGCACACCCTTGTCTTCTTATTGCCTTTTACATTTACATAACAGAATCAATAAAATTCCAATACAAATTTAAAGGTGTTTAAACTGTATTCATAATTCATTTCCATAGTCTAAACTGGTTGTAGAGTTCATTATGCGTACACATTCATTTGAATAAAAATTGAAAGGTGGTTATTTTATTGTGCTATGAGTAATTTGAATGTAATATTAATTGTATTTTAAACAATATACACACATAGTTTATGAAATACAATAATAGAAACATAAAAAACCATGAGAAGTCGAAGAAAACACTCGTAAAAAACACATCGTAAACATCCATGTCATATGAGCATAATAATTATGAGAATGAATCTGTTAAAAGAAATATTATAAAAGATAGAGATAAAATCATCAGTACTCACTAGCTTATGAGCATCATCATCAAAGATATATGTATCTACTTCATCACTGGTCTCCTATTTTGTTTCAAGAATACTTGATAGTTTACTTTTTATCATAGTTCCAAGTTATTTCTTAGGTGATTTTTCCTACATAAAAACATCAAATTCACAAGTTGTGACCAGAATTACATAGATTATATAAAATATATCAAACTAAAAACCACTAGCACTGATTATATCATGCACAATAATCAATAAGAACCCTCACATATTCATCAAAATCACCTTATATTAACTAGAGGAATCAGTTCTCTCAGAAACCATGGTGAGAGAAAAAATGACTTTTTTAGAGAGTAGACTGCCCATTCAATGTAGGAGAAGTTTTATCAGGAGGCTCCTGAAATAGTACATAGTTTAATAATAATTAAAAAGGAAAGAAACAAAAAAAATTAAGGAAAGGTAAATAAATTGTTCTAGAAAACATACAACTTATTAAGGAAGGACCAAAAAATAGATAAGGTGATATTAGATGTGGGGTTGAAGATAGTGAAGAGTGGAGGATACATGGGTCTACATAAAGATTTTCTATAATGATTCAAAAGAAAATGATAGTATAGTTAAGGGGATAGAATTTAATAAAAATATGTGGTTGCGCTTAATGTAGGGAACCTTGAGTATTTCTATCCAAATTTTAAATTATATTCAAAATGATAAATTTTTAAAACACTGCATTCTGAATTCAAACAAGTTGGATGAATGTTTGTAAATTGTATACAAAATAAATTAGCAGTAATACTTGCATTGATCACATTGTAATACCAATAAGGAATTATTGGTCGAGTAGTGAAAAACATAGATGAAAAATAACATACATAATACTCAAATTGAAAAAACATATGATGCTATGAACATGGTGTTGAAGAACACTATTTTTGAATGAAAATATTATAGGAAGTGCAGTATTCTTTTTCTAGTTTCACTATAGTGAAAAATACCTATGAAACTACACCTAATACTTCATCCTTTTCCTCATGAAGGATCAATATTCTTGAAAATAAACTCTTATAAATATATATTAGATATCTACTCATGCCACCATATATAACACCAAGATTCTGGTATGCAATATATATGGTTCACCTACATAGTTTTTTGTATCCAAATAAGTTACATGGATTTATGCATTTATACAGTATGAAATATTCATAAAAAGGTTTTGTGCATATATTCAGGTATGATAAAGTGTTTTTTATGTAATATGTGCATATTTCACTGTATTAATATTACAAATTTAATATCACAATCTGTGCATATTACATTATAATATTTAAGAATAGAACATATTGTAGTGTTGTGAATAATATTACAAATTATAGTGCAAATATATAAGGGCATCTATAATATGAGCATGACCTATATTGAAGATTATATATGCATGCTTCATGGAAGAAATGTTAATGAATAATTTGAAAAAAAAAATAATATAGTATAAGACTATACCATAATTATTCTGGTAGATAATTAATTATTTCTGAGTTTGATACAATATGTGAAAATTGTACCTTCTCCTTCCACCAACTCAAAGACCCATTTAAAAATAACTTTATGCTAGCATACCATTGGAAGTGAAAACCCATTGATGTTTTTCATGGTCTTTCAGAATAATGGAAATTAAAAATCAACACTTTCAAGCATGTAGTAACTTCTATAGGAAACTCGATGATAGAGAAGTATCAAAACATGAAGTAAACCAAATAATTTAAGTAATTTATTTTTTGAAAATTAAATTAAAAATATCACAGTAAAAGTAACCCCTTTGTGAATTTTAACTCAACATAGACCATGCTTTACAATCCAACAACCATAATATATAAAAAAATCAAACACCAGTAAATAAATAATGCTAAAAGACTGAAACATTTATGCTTCCTAATAAGATAAGAAGGAAACATGAAGAACATGATGTGATTCAAAATTATTATATCCAACACACTGTCATTGGTTAATGGATAATCCATGTTTGATGATGAAATAAAATTAGTACCTGAAACATTGATGTGATGATTTCCTAATATAGGGGATCCAATTTGATATCCTTCTGATAAATGCCTAGAAAGGAGAGAGGTGTATGAGATTTTAAGAAAAGATGAATTGAAATAAAATGAAAAATAATCAAATAGAATATAAAACATTATAATGGAACTACAATAATTGGGTGAAAATTTTCCAGAGGAATTGGACTAGCAACAAAAAAATGGCCTCAACTCTGGAAAATTATGAAATTGATAATCTCGACTGGACATGGTGAATCACCAAGGGTTTCACTGTGAAGATTAAGCCAACATAGATATAAAACATTAAATATTTATAGAATTCTCCATCAATGATTAGACATGAATAGTGTTCTTACATAAACAGAAATGTTTCTCAATGACACAGTATGAATCATTAGGGTTTAAAATTGATATGGTAAGCGGAAGTAGAGGCTAAGGCTGAAACATGTAGGAAGAGGTAGAGTATGTGAAGAATAGGGGGGAATCATACCATGTTGTATTTGGAGGTGGAGACAGAAACTGATGCGGAGGAGGAGGCTGGGGCCGATGCAAAGTTGGAGCCATAGGCAGAGGCCGATTCGAAGGAGGAGGCATAGGAAGAGGTAGTGGAGGATTCGGAGATCGACACAGAGGTGGCAGAGGAAGAGTTGAAGGTAGAGGCATTGGTAGCGGTGGAGGCTGAGGCGAAGGTGATATCAGAGGTGGTGGAGGAGAAGGGGGTCAGGGAGCCAGATCCAGAGAGTGGAGATTGGGAATAGGGGGTGGAAATCTGGGTAGAGGTGATGTTGGAGGAGGTGGAGGAGAAGGGGAGTTGGGGTGTTGGAGGTGGAGAGGGGATATTGGGAATTGATAGGGGAGGGGGGAATAGTTTGGGAAGGCATCGAGGTAAATTTGTAAGGGGTTATAGTGGAGTTTGAGTGAAAATGAAGGATAGGGTGACATGTATGGGTGAATTTCCCTATATTTAACACGTTGAAGGGAATGTGCAAGCTATAGTATAGATAATGGATTATCCAAATGTTAGCTTCAAAGAGATCTATGGTCCTCTCTATCTAGGCTTCCATATTTTTTATCCTCTCATTGATTGTTTCAAATGAGTTTTTAAAATTATTTATAACCTACAAAGAAAATGATTTTTTTTAAATCAGGTATGACTTTATAAAATTATATTCACATGAGACTTTTTGAAATCTCATATGCATAAAACGTTTTCAAATCTCATATGTGTAAGACTATTAGGTTCAAATATGATATTTAATACTCATGTAAAAATTTTAGTATCATGTATTAATTTTAGTCCATTGTATGACTTTTAGTTCTTAATATGACATTCAATCCAACATATGACTTTGTATTTTGTTAAAATTTAAAATAACATCAAAATATAAGATTTCTAAATCAAATCAAATTAATTTAAAAACATTTTGTATGACTTTGAAAAACACATTTTGTATAACCTTGGAAAACAAAAAATTATAAAAATTTTGAGAAATTTTAAATATCCAATATAAAAACTAAACCGAAGTGAGATATTGAAATATTCAAAACAAAAAAATAATCAAACTAACAAACATAATATACCCAATCACTAACAATCCTCATATAAATCAAACATAGCACTGAAAATATCTATATCAATAAAACTTAACATTAATATATATATAAACCCAAATATAAAAAAAATGAAACCCAAATCAACATAATTATAATGGAACTAAATAAATTTCAACTAATAAATACATGACAATCCATAACATTAATATCCCAATAATGTAACTCATGATGAAAACTTCGCAACCTCTAGATAAGCACATATAGCTCTATATCTATCATCACATCAGAAAAAATCATATATACATCTCTATTATCAACTCCCGCCATGAACCCATGATAAAGATAATTTTAAAACGAGATATTCAAATAGTGGTGAGTATATACACATACTCAATAAGTTCCTGTACTAACCACTTAAGTTCCAATGTGAGAAGAGCATACTAATTCTTCCATGAGATGAAATAAATAATACAAGAAATTCATACAACAAATAGTATATCCCATATAAATTATGTTACCACACAACTCAAAATTAATCACATAATTCTTTCAATAGAAACATATAATCAACCCATTTCCTCAACAACAACATCCTATTATCATCACCATAATAATAACGTCAATGAAAAATCTCATATCATCACTCTATAAACCCTAGATTATAGGTTGATCTTTCCAACATCAAATGTTATTCCTCCTGTACCCATAAGGAGGGAGTGGAAACCTACTTTGAGGGGAATTTCATTATACAATATAAGAATATCACTTTTCCCATGGATTAATATTTCTAGCTTGGTATCTTATCCCAATTCTATACATCATTCCTCCTCTACCCATTGGGATAGAGTGGTGACTTTTTTGGCTAGGAATTTAACCTTATATCTCATTTTATGAACCCATCAACTAGACACACTACCCCAATGGCATATTCCATTCCTAATCTACCCTTAAGGATGGAATAAATGCCAATAATATAAAGTAATGTACTAACACCTAATATTATAGAACTTATTACCTAACATCACACACCATGCATCCATACCAAAAGTGAAAGATATAAATAACTAAAATATATTGTGATATACCACCTCATTATATCCTCATTATACATGTTACCATCCATGTCACTCCATCCTCACACAATATTATAGTTTATAATCCATTTTCCACTTTGCCACTTCTAATCACATCAAGTTACAAATATTATTACTTCCTACTCCACAACATTACTTCATAATATTAGTCACCACTATCTTTCCTCATTAATCCATGGTATCTTAACATTATCTCATCAGACTCAACTTTATAAAGACTTTATTCAAAACCAATCAAGATAGTTTATGCCTCGATAGAACAGTGTTTCACCACTTGATTTTATTACCATAGGGAAGGCCTTTATAAAATAGTGAGGATAAAGAAGGATATCAGGATTTTAGCACACCATTATGCTGATTTATCATGGATCCATGCTGATTTGGCATGGTTCTATGTATATTTGGAACCACCCCATATATAATTTCATGTTAGTGCTGGGAATAACATGGAAATTTTTTATAAAACTTTCCAGGACCCCTTGTGCTGTTTTGGCACCCCACTGTGCTAAATTTTAAAAACCGATAATAACATCTCCATCAGAAAAAATGAATCAAAATAATTTTATATAATAAGAACTATCCCTTTATTTTATTAAAATCACTTATAAATCAATAAAATAAATATTTTTACATTTTAAAAGAAAATTCTATCCAAAATAATAACAACCTTTCTTAAAACCCAAGTGTAATAACAATCCATGAGTATCAATGTCAATATATTCATAATTTGTTAATTTATTAATTTTCATCCTCTTAAATTATCAAAAGTTAAATATTTTACTATAAAAATAAACATACTTCACTCATAAACACTTAAAAATTAATGGTTCATAATCCCCTATGTCAAGGTATCACTATTCTTTCCACCATTCTTTGTATACCATCCTTCTGTTTGTTTATCCACTATAATGGAAAGATTGAAAACAATATTCCCCAAAGGAAATATGGGATAATAGAATAATCATCTTGGTAGAGAAATAACCCATCCATCTTCCACTATTTATATTCCACAATTCACCTCAATCATTAAATCATTATTAGTTATCACTTTTAAAAAAATTAACCAATTTTTAATAAAGTAATGATCATTCACTACCATAATAACTCATATTTATTTATTTTTACTAATAATATTTCTTTCCTTCCTATTTTTTATAATCCCTTCAACAACTCATTTAAATAAATAAATCTAAGAAAATATTTAGAAACTCTTAAATAATAACATCAATTTTACCTTCGATTTTCTTTTATAATACCTCTCATTAAATTTGATAATTGATCCATGAATTACTCATGATAATATTTTTGGATAAAGGAAACTTCCACTTAATTAGCCTCTCATAAATCCTTTTTAACTTCCATAATAAAATAAAGACATCTTCTTCTAATGTATCCACCCATCATAAAAATATTATTCTTATTATTATTACATCCAAAATATTATTCAAGTATAATAAAAGGAATAAATAATTTCATTCAAAATTAAACACATAATAATTATAATTTACATGAATGATATGATTTTAGCCCAATTTAAATTTATAAACATGATTAATTTTAAATAAATTTTATTACATAGTCAGAATAATGTAAATAAATATTTTATTAAATATTATTCATTCAAAAAAATATAAATAAATTCTTAAATTTGATCCAAATAAAATTCTTGGAAAATAAAGAACAAAAAATAGAATGTTTATAACAATTTATAATAAATTACATAACAAAAATACCCGTCAATAATTATCTTTTTAACTTATAATCTTTTTATAAATTTTTTAAATAAAATAACATGATATTAATACTTGTCAAAATATATCACATAAAATATACTTATATTTCACAAATGATATTTTATTTAATCACAAAATTAATGATTATCTTAAGTAATATAACATGCCATTATTTTCTCTTATTAAAATATAATATTAATTAATCAATAATGACATTAATATACATGTTAGATTATGATATTATAAACTTACTCACATGATTGTATAAAAATATATATTAATACATTAAAATAAAAAAGAAAAATGTGTTTTATAAAAAACTAAAATTATTAATTCAATCAGTTTATTTATAATAATATTTTCATCAATAAAATAATTATTTATCTCTATTACATTCAAAAAAAACCATTTATTATCTCATCAAATATAAAATTACCATTCTACCATTAAAATTTTAATAAAGTATGAAAAAATGAATTTTTAAGTTTGTACTTTATTAATACCTTTTAAAACTTTTCATCCTAAAAATATTAATCATAAACTTAGGAAATAATCAAAGTCACTAGTAATATAGATCTTATATATTTCCTACCATAAATACTATAATAAAAATATGAGAATAAAATTCTAAAGTCAATAACATAATAGTGGATGAATTAATTTTTTGCAAAGATAAGATAACTAAGAACAATCACCTTAAAACAAATGAAGAATTCCAATTAAAGGTATTTCCCAAATATTGAATTGAAACACCAAATAAAAAAGAAAATAAATATAATCAAACAAAATCAATGTTTTACATGCTCTATAGAATCCCTAAACTCTATCTCATTATCTTGGTTGGTAACCTCTAAACCATTTAGTTTTACCCAACCTATGCCTTATCCTTGGTGAACTTATATCTTATATCCTTTATTTCTTTAGTTTTATTGTTTTCCTTACAGTTATATAGCTCCAAAATGTTTTTTTTATTGGGGAGGTCTCAAATATTGGTGAGGAGTTCTATCAACCGTTATTGAATGATTTGGCCTCTATTTTTTGTCCAGAGATGATGGTTATAATTCTTGAACATGGACAGTACCTCAAAAAATATGACATCTAAGACTATGGTTTCTAGATGATGTCCTTGAACATTCTACTCTATATTTCATAAATAATGAAAACTTTCCTTTACGATCTCAATGAGTTCAAAATTAACCCTCAAAATCTTTACTTTTTAATCCAGTTTTACTCTTTTTAAACTTCTTGGTCCTTAATAAAACTAACCTTATTCAATCCAATAGATTCTTCTATATTTTATCCTTTTCAAAAATTTATGTAAAACTATATGATGAAAATATGCCCAACTATCCCTAAATATTTAGTTATAATTATCTCTAGAAATGATGATCATGTAAAATTTCCTTCAGATGGAAAATATTTAGAAATTCATAATAATTCCATGAATTTGACTCCAAACTCACGTATGATGGAATTTCCCATATAATAGTAAATAATTCTTGTTTCATAACTCTAAGTATCTCTGATAATAAATCCTTCATAAATTATTTAATAAATCGATCACATTATAACATAGACATATCTTTATTTCCCAAAACAAGTGTCCACCACTATCAAGAAACTTCATACAAAAAACTGATAGTAAATGATACCTAATGCTCATCCAATTCCTATATTAATTGAAATTTTTTATTTACTTATTCCGAACATCATTAGGTTTTGTGATCATAGATACTTGGGCAATTCCTGCTTTTAGAACTCATTCAATACATTCTTCTAAACCTGTATAGCCTCTAGGTCAATTCTTCGGTGTACTGCCTTGAGTCCTTATTGCACCTCTTCATGTTGAACCTTATAGTAAATATGAATTTGTGTCATAGATATAACATGAAATCAATACATTAAAAAAATATTAAACCTCAAACCTTTTCCACTCATTTTTATCATCTAACCCAAATTATCAACTAAAGGCACGCCATTCATAATTGAAAAGGAAAATTATATGATCCCGTATTATTTCATGAATAAGATAACTAGGATTTGGCTTCTATATAATGCATGATACCACACTTATTATGAACCTTGTAACAAATATAATCATCCTTTAGGTATTGTTAGTTGTAATGGCCCGGGTTTTTGGGGTCCATTACTTTGTGAAAACCTCGTGTTGAGTTTTCTAGTCTGGGAATCACGGTAGTGTAGGCCTACCAGTAGCCTTAGCCTACCAGTAGTAGGCCTACCGGTAGCTCTGTCTTCCAGTAGCTCGGCCTACCGGTAGCTGCAGCCTACCGGTAGCTCGGCCTACCGGTAGCTGCAGCCTACCGGTAGCTCGGCCTACCAGTAGCTGTAGCCTATCGGTAGCTCGGCCTACCGGTAGCTGTAGCCTACCGGTAGCTCAGCCTACCGGTCATTGCAGCCTACCGGTAGCTCAGCTACCAGTCGCTGTCACCCACCGGTAGCTCTCAGCTACCGGTGGCTCTGGCCTACCCCCGCGGGTTCTTTCCAATGGCGTTCCTTCTTGCACAATTAGGGTTTTAAACCCAATTTTGAATCATTTAAGCGCGATTTAAAGCCCGGTAACGCGCGTGAATGTTTTAATTAATTAATTAATTAATTAATGAGTCGGTTTAAACCACCTGAGCCCTTTAATAACGTGTGGGGCCGCGTGGCCAACCCACGACCCCGTGCCATACGCGGTTTCGCGTTCTTATCTCAACCGTCGGTGCCCCTTATAAACGAAAGGGTTAGGCATGGTTTCTTCTTCCTCGATCGCGGCTTTTCACGAATAGATTTTGGTGCATCGGTCAAGCTGCATCGTTATCCGTAATGTTCCGCGCCCAGCTTAAGAATCGATCGTCTATCAACAAGTAGGGAATTTTCTCCTTCGTCTCTCTCTTTTGTGTATCATGCGGGGTGGGTGTGCTTTTGTTTCCGTATAATTGGATAAACCAGACCTAAATAGAGATAATGAATGGATTCTCTAAGGAAAGAAGGGGGTTGTGATCGTTGATGTTGTTTATATTATGATCATCTTTTTGAATTATGTTGGATTACGCCTTCTGAAAATCGAGGTCGTTGGTGGTCGTTGTCTGCGCACTAATGAACCCCTCTTAGTGTTTTCTAATTGTAAACTCCTGCTGTGAAAAGTAAATCGGTTAATCACATATACCTGGCTGAATAAATTTAAAGCACCCGGATCTATCCTTCTATGATAACCCCCGGTTAAGACACACGGAAATTGAAATCATGGAGCGTGTAAAATCTTTAAATCTGAAAATACTGCATGGGCCTGTTTTGCTTGATGGTAGTGGTTGGTTTTTTCTTCTTCCACGGGCCGGTTTCTAGAGATGTGGGAGGGGATGGGATCCCCTGTTTTATGGATTTAGTATTTGCGAGTTTTAATATCGGGTGGTTACCTTGTTTATATCATGAATTGGAGTGGGATCCTCTGTTGATGAAAAACCTTTTGGGGGAGGGGACACGGGACAGTGTCCTGGGGTTGTCTGGTTCCAGTACTTCGCAGGTTCTCACTTTTCCTTTGTTGTTGTGACTTTACAAGAGAACTGGGTATGGATGCTTAGTTGATGTTTGGCTGGTTTCTTTTCCTTGGTTATACTTATGGTTTAGTTGCCCAGTAGTGAATAAACTTATTTGAACATTATTACTGAACATGAAAATGAGAATGGGACAAATGGGTATTTTTGGCGAGAGTTGTGACTCGGACTTGAGTGTCGTTGTGATCTGTAGGTTATCTGGATAAAAAATTAAACCTTGGGTGAGTGCTTGTTACCTATATCTATATTTTTAGTTTTTTGTTTCTTATTCGCGCCCCACCCAAGTTGAGCACTTAGTGCCGAATACCTCCATTTCATGGGGGAGGGTGTTTTTCCCAACACTATTCTTAGTGGCTGGTTATTAGCTCCTTTTCTACTCCCTTTCCCGGATAGCCCAAGTATCTTCAGGCAGGCTGTGATGGCCTGAGGTCCATTATTTGCCCAAGAACCTTCGGGCGGGGTAGTGTGGTGGTTGGCCAAGTGTGTGCGGCAGGTGGTTTCCCAAGTGTCTTCGGGATGAGGCCCAGGTGTCTTCGGGCATGGCAGTGGATCTTCTAGCCTAGGTGTCTTCGGTCATGGTGGTGGTTGTTCTGGCCCAGGTGTTTGCGGGCGGGATTCGGCAGTGGGACTATGTGTGGTTGTGGCCCTGGTTTGTGCGGGCGGGTGTGGCAATGGGACTGCGGGGAGAATGGCGGGATTGGTTCGATGTGTAGGATGTCTCAATAACCATAGGGAAGGTGGCACGAGGTACCCAAACATCGATCTTCTCTTATTATATATATTACTTGACTTGCGTTATTTGGGGAGTGTGTCCTAGTGAGGCTTGGGTGGATAGTTTACCTTGATAGGTGTTTGGCTTACTCCTTTTCTCACGGGACTTTAGTACGTTCCCCCACTTGTGCATGAGAGTCTTTGGTTTTCCCTACTGAGTGTACTTGTATGATCACCCTACGTATATAAAACTACTTTCAGGTTTCTAGGAGGACTTCGGGGATCGCACAGGAACATACTAGCTCGGACCTTTGGGGGTAGTTGCAGTTGCTTTTTTTCTTCCTTTGGTACTTACCTTTGTAGTCACCTTTTGTACCTTGTGGCTTTTACTTTTGAAACATGCATGTGGGAATGGTTGACTTTTGGCTTTACTTTTCTTTCAGTTTTGGAGTTGTTAGGTTCCATCATCTTATCTCCCGATCCTGTAAAACAGAAAATGGGTAATAACTTCCATTTAGTGTGTGATTCTATACCCTTGGTTCTAGTTGCTACTTCGGGACCTATTCAAGGCGGGTTTCAGGGGTCATTATCTCTCCTTCAACTTAAAGAAGGAAGGGCCTGGCAGTCTGCTGACCCTTCCCTCCTTTTGGTGAAGGCGGGTCGTGACGGAATGGTATCAGAGGCAGGTTGAGAGATAGGATGGAGTCTGGAGTTAGGCATAGTGAGGATTGCATGGGATGGTAGGGCAACAGTGTTGGGTGACCTCGGTGCATGAATTAGGCCAGGGAAGACCGGCTAGGACACGGGATTTTAGGGCCCCCCATGATCCGATGCAAGGACTCTGGACCTACCGAACGACCAAGTGAGGCCATGCTGATTGTAGGGTAGAGACCCTAGGAAAGGTACATGAATCATAATTACTTGTGTTCTCATGTTTCTGGGGTATTTTGGGAATTAAAAAAAAATAAAAGTTTAATAAGTTTTAAAGACAATATTTTTCACTACTTGGGCTTAGGCATTCCTTGTTTACCTTGCAGTTATGGCACCTGGAAGGCGACCGCGTGTGGTACAGGAGATCGAGGCCCCGCAGACTGCCTTGGTCGATCGACAGAGAGCTGACCGAGAAAAGGAGGATGACCAGTGGTAGAGGATTCTTCGGGCCTTCCAGCGACAGACCCTCGAGAAGTATGAGGGCAGCACCTCTGACATGAAGACGGAAGGATGGATAGAGGAGCTAGTGATAGCTTTCGGCCTGATTCGGGCCCCGACCGAGTACTGGGTTCCTCTGGCCGTCATCCAGATGCGGGGAGCGGCGCGTCAGTGGTGGACTCTTTACCTGGGGGAGAGGAGAGAGTCTGAGGTGGCATGGACTGATTTCGAGAGGGAGTTTCGGGCGGAATTCCTCTCTTCGACGATGAAGTCGGAAAAGAGACAGGAGCTACTCTCCCTCAAACAGGGTAGTATGTCCATGAGGGAGTTAGAGATCAAGTTCAAGGACCTCCTACGTTTTGCTCCAGACCTCTTTCCCGACGAGGGGTTTCGGGCAAGACGTTTGGAAGAGGCGCTCCGACCCTCCCTCCAGTATGTTGTTACCCCCTTTACCCTTCTGACGTACATGGAGGTACAGAAGAAGGCCAAAGTGGTGGAGAGGATGTATGCTCTAGGAGGAGTGTCACGAGAGGGGATCCAGATGGGACCATCGAAGGGGAAGGCCGTCAGCACCAGGCCTCCAGTGTCAGGACCCTCTAGGTTCCAACCAGCAGGGAGCAGACCGCAGCAGTTTCAGTTTTGATCCCTTGGTCCTCTCCCTTTTCCTTCGGGCCCGGGACCGCAGTGCTTTGTCTCTGGGAGCCCTGGACATCTCTGGAGTCAGTGCCCGGACCGGGTACAGTACGGCGGTGGTGGACAGCCCCACCACCCGCCCCAATAGCAGCTTCCAGCCAGACCTTTCCAGCATCAGCAGTAGGGACAGCGAGCTCCTACTCCCCCGAGGGCAGATGTAGGAGGAGGAGGCTGACCTCAGGGCGCACCTCAGGGACCTCGACCAGGGCATGGTCGGGGAGGTGGATGGTAGCCGAGGGGCAGAGGAGCTGGGCATGGACAGTTACACGCCGCATAGGTAGCAGTTCCAGCAGGGCCGGAGGTTGTTCGAGGTACGATTAGTTTGTTTAGCACTCTTTCTTATGCCTTGTTCGATACCGGAGCTTACCACTCCTTTATTACACCTAGTCTATCCCGTGCTTTGGGTCTAGATGTCGAGAGACTCCCAGTGAACCTAGTGTTGATCACACCAGTCGGAGGTCAGACCAACTTGTTGTTTGTTTGTCGGGGATGCAGACTGATGATAGGGCCACATCAGTCGGTTAGGGATCTTCTTCTGCTACAGATACAGCCATACGATGTCATCCTAGGCATCGACTGGCTATTCTCAGTGTGTTCCATCATCAACTGCTTCTGAATAAGGGTCGTGTTCTCAGACTTGGGCGGTCGGCGTGTTGTTTTCACCGATGAGCGGAGCAGTCAGAAGGGCGACAGGCGAGAGGAACCCCTCCTCTCCTTACTAGCTGAGCTGTCAGTAGGGTTAGTAGATGTTGAAATGGTGGAAGTTCTAGAGATCGTCTGTGGGTTTATGGAAGTCTTCCCTGAGGAGGTTATGACTCTACCCCCTCGACGTGATATCGAGTTCGGGATAGACCTGCAGCCCGACGCTCGTCCGATCACGATGGCCCCTTACCGGATGGCACCTTCAGAGCTACGGGAGTTGCGGATTCAGATTGACGATCTGATGAAGAGGGGTTATGTTCAGCTGAGTGTGTCACCGTGGGGTGCTCCAATCTTGTTCTCAAAGAAGGCAGATGGTGGCCTCAGGTTGTTCATAGACTACATAAGGCTGAATCAGGTGACGATCAAGAATTTCTACCCTCTTCCAAGTATATACGATCTTTTCGACCAGTTGAAAGGGGCAGGATGGTTCTCGAAGATCGGCCTGTGGTCTGGGTATCACCAACTGATAGTGAAGGAGGGAGACATCCCCAAGACGGTGTTCAGATGTAGATATGGACACTTCGAGTTCGTGGTTATTCCCTTCGGTGTTACAAATGCCCCGACTGTGTTCATGGGGCTTATGAACTCCATCTTCCGGGAGTACTTGGATCGGTTCGTGGTTGTGTTCATCGATGATATCATGATCTATTCGAGATCAGAGGAGGACCATGCAGAGCACCTAAGGACGGTTCTAGAGGCCCTCCGACATCATCATCTCTATGGGAAGTTGTCGAAATGCAAGTTCTGGACACGAGAAGTGCACTTCCTCGGGCACGTTGTGTCCGAGCAGGGAGTAGCGGTGGACCCGTCAAAGGTTGAGGCAGTTGTTTCTTGGGCAGCACTCAAGAATATGGCAGAGGTCCATAGTTTCCTCGGGTTGGCAGGTTACTATCGGAGGTTCGTACCCAATTTCTCCCAAGTATCAGCCCCTTTTACAACTCTGACCAAGAAAGACCAAGTTTTCGTGTGGAGTGAGTAGTGCGAGTTAGACTTCAGCTATCTGAAGGAGAAGTTGGTCAGTGCCCGGGTGCTGAGATTACCAGAAGAAGGGGTGGCTTATGAGGTGTTCTGTGATGCTTCAGGATAGGGCCTGGGATGTGGGTTGATGCAGCGAAAAGGGGTGATCTCATATGGGTCCAGGAAGCTACGCCCTCATGAGCGTAATTACGCCACCCACGACCTGGAGCTTGCAGCAGTTGTTTTTGCACTGAAGTTATGGTGGCACTACCTCATCGTAGAATGCTTTGTGGTCTTTATTGATCACAAAATCTTGAGGTATATCTTCTCTCAGCAGGACCTAAACTTGCGACAGTGGAGATGGGTGGAGTTCCTCCAGGATTACGACTTTGAGATCTCTTATACTGAGGGAAAGGGCAATGTAGTGGCTGATTCCTTGAGCAGGAGGACGCAGAAGGATGCGGTCCGAGAGTCGGCGGATTCCTGGAAGGCAATGGAGGAGTTGGATGCCTTACACCTGGATGCGAAGATGGATAGCGGTAGAGGTTGCCTATATCAGATGACAGTGCAGTCATCTCTATTTCAGAAAGTGGAGGAGTCTCAGTGGGGAGACCCAGAGTGCGAAGTAATGCGTGACCGAGTTGACCAGGGCAATGCTCCGGAAGGATGGATAGAGGATGGTTAGAACCGGATGCTTTTCCAGGGAAGGTTGTTTGTTACGGAGGCGATGCGTGGCAAGGTTCTCAGTGAGTTCCAAAACTCACCCCTCGTGGTACACCCAGGAGTTTCCAAGATGTACCAGGGACTGAATAGGCAGTTTTGGTGGCCCGGAGTTAAGCGAGCGGTGGCAGATTTTGTGGCCAAGTGCTTAGTATGTCAGCAAGTGAAGGTTGAACACCGAGTTCCAGGCGGCCTGCTGCAGCCTCTAGTTATCCCCGAGTGGAAGTGGGACGACATCTCGATGGATTTCGTCACGGTACTACCCAAGGTCCAAGGGGGATACGATGCCATCTAGGTGGTAGTGGACAGGTTGACGAAATTGGATCACTTCTGGCGATCAGGGAGTCGAGTGTAGTGGATGCTTTGGCGCGAAGGTACGTAGATGAGGTGGTACGGTTTGATGGGATTCCGAGGTCTATAGTCTCGGATAGGGATGCACGATTTACCTCACGAGTCTGGAGAGGATTGCAGCATGCTTTTGGCACCCAGCAACACCTTAGCACTGCTTTCCACCCCCAGATAGATGGGCAGATAGAACACACCATCCAAACCTTGTAAGATATGTTGGGGGCATGTGTTCTGGACTCAGGGGGATCATGGGTGTGATACTTGCCTCTGGTAGAGTTTGCCTATAATAATAGCTACCACTCTACCATCGGTATGACCCCATTTGAATCTTTGTACGGGAGGCCATGTCGTTCACCTGTGTGTTGGACCGAAGCAGGAGAGGCAGGCATCCTTGGCCTGGAAGTGGTGCAGAGCACGACAGAGAAGGTTCGGCTCATACGAGAAAGGATGAAGGTGGACCAAGACCGACAGAAGTTGTATGCGGATACCCGGAGGAGGCCCTTGGAGTTTGAGGTTGGAGACCACGTGTTCTTGAAGGTCTCCCCTCGGCGTGGGCAGCGGAGGTTCGGCAAGGGGAGTAAGCTTTATCCCAGGTTCATCGGACCCTTCAAAGTGTTTCGGTGGGTCGGATAAGTGGCTTATCAGCTTGCATTACCACCGCCGCTACTGAGGATGCATGATGTATTCCATGTGTCACAGCTCCACCGGTATCTGCACGACGATTCACACGTCCTTGATTGGGGTGAGCTGGACATCGAGGACAAAATGACTTTTGTGGAGAGACCAGTGATGATCGAGGATCGAAAAGAGAAGGTTCTTTGTGGGTGAACCATTCCCTTGGTTCGTGTGTTGTGGAGACATGGTGGGGTTGAGGAGAGTACGTGGGAGAGGGAAGCACAGATGTGTACCCAGTACCCAGAGTTGTTTTGATTTTTGTTCCTTTTTTTACTTGTTGTAGTGGAACGTTTTGTCTTTTGCGATGGAACGTACTGGTTTTCTTCCTCTATATGTGTGTGAAAATACCTGGCTATGGGGGAGGAGAGGACCCGACCCCTAATCAAGACGCATTAAGGTGGATGCGATTAAACTCGTGCAGGTGAGTCAGTGCCGCCCAAAGTGGATAATATCTTGACATGGGGGAGAAGACTCCCCAACCCACATGCCTAGGCAGTTTGGCATGGTATGTTGGTTGGTTCTTGACAGGGAAGTATTTTTGGTTAGCATGGGTTCACTCCTAAGAGGTATCTTTGGAGGTGGTTGTTCGGACTCTCTCTTTCCTTCTGGTTTGTTTTGATTCTCGAGGAAGAGAATCGTTTAAGAGGTATCTGATGTAATGGCCTGGGTTTTTGGGGTCCATTACTTTGTGAAAACCTCGTGTTGAGTTTTCTGGTTTGGGAATCACGGTGGTGTAGGATTACCGGTAGCCTTAGCCTACAGGTAGCAGGCCTACCGGTAGCTCTGTCTACCGGTAGCTCGGTCTACCAGTAGCTGTAGCCTACTGGTAGCTCGGTCTACCGGTAGCGGCAGCCTACCGCTCTAACGGTAGCTGAAGCCTACCGGTAGCTCGGTCTACCGGTAGCTGCGGCCTACCAGTAGCTCGGCCTACTGGTAGCTGCGGCCTACCGGTAGCTCGGCCTACCAGTGGCTGCAGCCTACTGGTAGCTCGTCTACCGGTAGTTGTCACCCACTGGTAGCTCTCAGCTACCGGTGGCTCTGGCCTACCCCCACGGGTTCTTTCCAATGGCACTCCTTCTTGCGCAATTAGGGTTTTAAACGCAATTTTGACTCCTTTAAGCATGTTTTAAATCCCGATAATGTGCATGAATGTTTTAATTAATTAATTAATTAATTAATGAGTCGGTTTAAACCACCTGACCCCTTTAATAACGTGTGGGTCTGCATGGCCAACCCACGACCCCACGCCTTACGCGGTTTCGCGTTCTTATCTCAACTGTCGATTCCCCTTATAAACCAAAGGGTTAGGCATGGTTTCTTCTTCCTTGATCGCGGCTTTTCACGAATAGATTTTGGTGCATCGGGAAAGCCGCATCATTATCCGTAAAGTTCTGTGCCCGGCTTAAGCGTCGATCGTCTATCAACAAGTAGGGAATTTTCTCCTTCGTCTCTCTATTGTGTGTATCATGCGGGGTGGGCGGGCTTTTGCTTCTGTAGAATTGGATAAACCAGACATAAATAAAGATAATGAATGGATTCTATAAGGAAAGAAGGGGGTTGTGATCGTTGATGTTGTTTATATTATGATCATATTTTTGAATTATGATGGCTTACGCCTTCTGAAAATCGAGGTCGTTGGTGGTCGTTGTCTGTGCACTAATGAACCCCTCGTAGTATTTTGTAATTGTAAACTCCTACTGTGAAAATTAAATAGGTTAATCACATATACCCAGCTGAATAAATTGAAAGCACCAGGATCTATCCTTCTGTGATAACCCCTGGTTAAAACACACAGAAATTGAAATCATGGAGCGTGTAAAATCTTTAAATCAAAAAATACTGCATGGGCCTGTTTTTCTTGATGGTAGTGGTTTGTTTGTTCTTCTTCCACGGGCCGGTTGCTGGAGATGTGGGAGTGGATGGGATCACCTGTTTTATGGATTTAGTATTTGTGAGTTTTAATATTGGGTGGTTACCTTGTTTATATCATGAATTGGATTGGGATATTCTGTTGATGAAAAACCTTTTTGGGGGAGGGGACACGGGGCAGTTTCCCGGGGTTGTTTGGTTCCAGTACTTCACGGGTTCTCACTTTTCCTTTGTTGTTGTGACTTTACAAGAGAACCAGGTATGGATGCTTAGTTGACATTTGGCTGGTTTCTTTTCCTTGGTTATACTTATGGTTTAGTTTCCCAGTAGTGCATAAACTTATTTGAACATTATTACTGAACATGAAAATGAGAATGGGACAAATGGGTTTTGTTGACGAGAGTTGTGACTCGGACTTGAGTGTCGTTGTGATCTATAGGCTGTCTGGATAAAAACCTAAACCTTGGGTGAGTGTTTTTTACCTATATCTATATTTTTTGTTTTGTGTTTCTTATTCGTGCCCCACCCAAGTTGATCACTTAGTGCCGAACACCCCCATTTCATGGGGGAGGGTGTTTTTCCCAACACTATTCTTAGTGGCTGGTTATTAGCTCCTTTTCTGCTCCCTTTCCCGGATATCCCAAGTATCTTCGGGCAGGCTGTGATGGCCTGAGGTCCATTATTAGCCCAAGAACCTTCGGGTGGGGTAGTGTGGTGGTTGGCCAGGTGTGTGCGGCAGTTGGTTTTCCAAGTGTCTTCGGGATGAGGCCCTGGTGTCTTTGAGCGTGGTAGTGGATCTTCTAGCCCAGGTGTCTTCGGGCGTGGTAGTGGTTGTTCTGGCCCAGGTGTTTTCGGGTGGGATTCATAAGTGTGACTGTGTGTGGTTATGGCCCAGGTGTGTGCGGGCAGGTGTGGCAGTGGGACTGCAGGGAGAATGGCGGGATTGGTTCGATGCGTAGGATGTCTCAATAACCAGAGTGAAAGTGGTGTGGGGTACCCAAACATCGATGTTCTCTTATTATATATATTACTTGACTTGCGTTATTTGGGGAGTGTGCCCTGGTGAGGCTTGGGTGGATAGTTTACCTTGATAGGTGTTTGGCTTACTCCTTTTCTCACGGGACTTTAGTACGTTCCCTCACTTATGCACGAGAGTCTTTGGTTTTCCCTACTGAGTGTACTTGTATGCTCACCCTATGTATATAAAACTGCTTTCAGGTTTCCAGGAGGACTTCGGGGATCGTGCAGGACCATACTAGCTCGGATCTTTGGGGGCAGTTGCAGTTGCTGTTTTTCTTCCTTTGGTACTTACCTTTGTAGTCACCTTTTGTACCTTGTGGCTTTTACTTTTGAAACATGCATGTGGGAATGGTTTACTTTTGGATTTACTTTTCTTTCAGTTTTGGAGTTGTTGGGTTACATCATCTTATCTCCCGATCTTGTAAAACAGAAAAAGGGTAATGCCTTCCATTTAGTGTGTGATTCTATACCCTTGGTTCTAGTCGCCACTCCGGGACCTATTGAAGGCGGGTTTCAGGGGTCATTATCTCTCTTTCAACTTAAATAAGGAAGGGCCTCTACGGACCCTTCCCTCCTTTTGGTGAAGGTGGGTCATGAAATTAGTAAACAAGCATATTTCTTGTGGAAGATCACTATGTCTAGCTGCATCTATTACTAGTTTCCTTAGATAACATCCCAACCTAATATAAAATATTTTTTTGCCTTATAAACCCAATGTAATTGTTACTTATACCTAATACAAACTCTATCCAATAAAACTCACTCTGATATCATTTTATCACAACTATCCCCATTGGTACTCTGATGTGGCCTTTTTTGTTCTCTCTTTACCACATGTATTTTATTAAATAATTTTTTTTAGTATTAAAATACTATATTTTTATTTAATAATTAACATTTGTAATCATTTTTTTATTTTATTGTTAAAATAATGTTTTTATGTTAAAATTTTGTATTTTAGTGTTTAATTATATCTTTTTTGAATAATTTTAAAATAATTAATTAATTCTGTTATAAATTTTATTTTTTTATTCTTTTTCTTTTGTTTAAATAGTAATAATTTTTTATTTTTTCAGTAATTGGTTTTTTGTTTTACTTTTTTCTATTTTATTTATTTTTAAATTAATTCATTAATTCAATTATTTCATCATTTTAATTTTCTAATAAATAAATATCATTTTAGTTTTTATATTTTGAATAATTAAGTTTTATTCATTAATTTATTGATTTTATTAATTCTATTAATTAATTAATTTGTTAATTAATTTAATAAAATCATCTTTAAATTTATATTATTTAAAAAAAATTATTTTGAATTTAATTTATTTAACTTTTTAAATGTGTTAACCAATTACAATTATAATCAATTGATTATTCATTAATTTGTTAATTAATTAGATAAATTTGCATTTAAAAATTTTTAATTGTGAATTTGAATTTTTATTTCTTTTGTAATTTTTAGTTACTTTATTATTATATTTTTGTTAAATAAATTAAATGCATTTTTTCTAAAGTTGTTAATTCATTTTGTTTATTTTTTAATTTGTTTATTTGATTTTTATTTCATGTTCTATAGCTAGAGTCACACCCACCATTGGAAATCATCCAACGGTGAGTCACAAGTCACCACTAGCATCTAACCCAATAGTGACACCTCGAGTCACCACTGGTGTCCACCTACCATCAGTCCCTCCCTTTTCCCAAAAATATCTTACACACCATTGGACCTCACCAAATGATGAGTCACTATTTAACCCATCTTTTCCATAGCAACTCACCACCAGCTTCTCTGGCGGTGACTCCCATGATCTTCCTCACACACTGCCAGCCCCTACTCATTATTGCTCTTACACTCAAAGGTGACTCAAGTCACCACTATCCCTCATCCCAACCCACCATCACTCACCATTGTCAATAGCAGCCTTTTCGTCCCACCAGTGGCACCTTGAGATACCGACAACAACACCACAACATCAGTAAGAAAACCAAATGACACACATAGATCTAAGAAAACTAAATAAAATTTTAAACTCAAAATTTATCAACCAGAAATGAGAAATCATATTACCCATCCAAGCACCACCTTGGCCACTATATTCATTAAACTTGAACCATCGTGATGATGCAAAAAAGATCTCACCATCTTTTGTGCTCCCTTTTGAATCCCTAAATTGTTGTTGCCACCTAGGTCTAATCATCCTTGTCACCAGCCACCTCTTTAAACCACTTTCACAACGGGTTGACACTACTACACCCTACCCTCCTCCTTCCTTCAAAGTTGCCTCACCATCACTGTCATTGGACCATCGAACACCATATCTGGACTTGATCTTAAGCCACTGTGCCAATTGATGAATTTTAGCACCACCTCAGTTTCCTGGATATGAGATCTTTTCGCTTCCATCTGAATCCACCCCCCCCCCCCCCCTTACCTCTCATCGATCCACTCAGTCACTTTCTCTCCACATTCCCCTACTTCACCCGAAAATACCCCCCCCCCCCCACCCCTCTTTGTTCTTCTTATTATTTTATTTTTTATTTTATTTAATTTTTATATCTATTTGTAATATAATATATATATATATATATTAATAATAACATATATGTTAATTATATTATTAACTTAACATAATAATAGT
Organism: Viscum album; assembly: GCA_963277665.1. Lineage (NCBI taxonomy): Eukaryota > Viridiplantae > Streptophyta > Magnoliopsida > Santalales > Viscaceae > Viscum > Viscum album. The sequence goes on along the minus strand of OY728166.1, from coordinate 838,220,989 downwards.
GGTAGTAGTATTAATGTGTCTAATATTATTAATAGAAATACATATTATATATAGTTACTATTATTTAATAGGTAGTTATATTTTTAATTATTTACATATATATATATATTATACCTATAATAAATTAATTTTTATAACTATATTAATTTTAATTTTATTTATTTACGTTGTGTTTGCAGGGACCAATGAACATTTTAAAGAAGTGGTACATGGGATGAAACTGGGAGCAGCGATGCATTCTGTTGGAGATGCACTTGAGTAACTGGAGTGTGAAACTATAAAGTGAAGGTAGGACAAGTGGAAGATAGAGAGATAGAAAATTATAGAACCATCCAAAGCAGACTTGAAAGATATTCTAGATCACCATTGGGGGAGTAGTAGGGGATTATGGGCTCTACAACCATTTCCAGAACCATCGAGGGGAGTAGATCATCATTCACTGTAGAATTACCCATTCAAGATCCTTCCATTCCCACTATCCATTCGATCTCCACCATCATCCAATCATTCACCAGTCACTAAGAAAATAGAGTAAGGATAACGAAAATGAGAAGGGAGAAGAATCTAGAGTTGAATTTGTAGGAAGGAACAATCTTGTGAGATATTTTTCTTCATTTATTTTCTTTTGATTTTAGTGTTTATGACTTAATTTGTATTTAAAATGATTAGTGGAATCAAGATTATATGATCTGATTTTCTTTTATCCATTTTTCTTTTGTTAATTCCTTCGTCCAGTGCATCTTTTAATTTTGATGTTCTTTTCTGTTCAATTATGAGCATCAATTAACACTACGTAAGAAACAGCGGGTAACTATAGTGAATCAATTAACCTTGGATCATTGATTGAAGTACTGCAAACTGGAAAAGGTCATCGAATCTCTTCTCCATAATGAATTAATTAATTCTAAAGTTAATATCAACTTACCTAAACTGAAGAAGGATCATTGAGCTGTGGAAATTCACTTACATGGCACCGCAATGAATCTCCACCTCTTTTTCAAGCACTAAATAATTGAATTAATTTAATTAGGATTAGTGAACATATTTTTTTAGTTGATTCAAAGAATACAAAGGACCCTAACTTCATCCATAATTTTTTGATTTATGTTTTAGTCCCAAAATTCATTCAACACAATCCATTTCACACATCCACATCACTGGTTTCATTTTAGTTTTTTTTTATTTTCTTTACTTGTTTTAGTTTGTTTGGTTTTCAAACCTTAATCCTTCTTTAAGGTTCGACCCTTCTTACCACATTATTAGTAGTAATTAAGTTTTATAAATATTAATGTTTTGTGTGATCTATGACCGCACTATAAAATTTTGGCATCATAGTTGGGGAAGGCATGTGCGATCAAGTAAAAAAACAAAAAAAATAGAAAAAAATAGAAAACATAAAATCAAAAAAACACAAAAAAAAACAAAAAACTGTAAAAAACTCAAAATTTTTACTCAACTGCATGAACACTATGACATATAAGATAGTACTTGAAAACCCAAATTTATAAATCAAGAATCATTATTCTGTATTTGAAAAATAAAGAACGTAAAAAATTGAAATCTTGGAAAACAGAGATGAAAATAAAAATGTAAATGTTCCACAACCAAGTTTTCTTACCCCTAATAGACCTAGGCTTAGAGATTTCCAAATTCCTATAATGTCAATAAATCCATATTGCATCATATTTTATCCTCAGTATATAAATTATAATATCAAACAATCTCATCTCATCCAACTCCCTGCTTTCAATGGTTTTCTAGTAGAAGACTCCCTTGATTTTATTATAAATTTCTTTGGGTCTACATAATAATTGCTTCATAAAGATCTGTGTGAAGAGGTGTTAAGGTCTAGGTTCTTTCCATTTTTTCTTAAGGGGGTATCTAGGACTCTGTTTCAAAATATATATTGTGAAATTTTCTAAACCTAGGATGAGGTGTTCACTGGCTTTATATACAAATTTTATCCCAAAAACACCACCATTGAGGTTAGGAACAAAATCACTGACATTGTCTAGGACAAAGGAGATATTTTTTATGAGGCATGGGATAAGTTCATAGGTCTTATTAGGTAAATTAACAATCATCACTTATATCCCCATCTACTCATATACACATTTTACAATTCCCTAACCCCTTAAAACCATAACTTAGTTGATCAATATTTTGGTGGTGACTTCTCAAATTCCACTACTGATGAACTTAAACAACAGTTTGATATGTTGGCTAAAAAAGTCCCAACACAATTTTCCTAGGAAGATATTCTTCCATAGGGATAAAACCAATACCCATGTTTTTGTTGTTAATGAACAAGTTCTAAGGGAGCAGAGCTGTCACTATGTGATATTTGGTCACACTTAGAGATGTTGTCCCAATTTTGACCTCCCTAACCAATTTTGATGATAATTCCTAGTTTTTTTATTATAGATCTATGAATCAAGAGGAAAATGGTTAATTCTCAAATCATTATAAATCTAGATACAAAAACAATCCAAATTTATCATGGAGAGAACTAGAGGTGATAAAAGAATCACCTACCCCAAATTATAAATCACTGCTAAGAACTTATAACTCAAACTAATGTGAGGCTGAATCTTCAACTTCTAAAAAGTAACTTAAGGGAATGATGAAATAGATTCTAGGTGAAATTAGTTCTTTTAAAAAAAGACACATATTTTAGAATTCACAGTCTGGAAATTCAAATGGGCTAAATGGATAAAGACTAAGGAGGAAGATACAAGGGAATGATGTCTGGTACAACATTTTCAAATACAAGAGATAATGTGATGACAGAAATAACTATTTTAGGACTTAAACTTCAATAACTATTTAGGGAACAATCTAGGCAAGTGGTATTTTAAATTCATTCTAAAACTAGAACAGAAAATCTAGAAAATCCCAAATATTTAACTTTGGACAAACCTAATTAAACTGAGAAAAATGTTGAAAAGTCACATGAGAAACCCTAAAAACAAAGGAAAATGAAATGAGAGTTAGTAAAAAAGGAAAAGAAGAAGGTAAGTTTTTAAGATGAGGGAAATAACCCACCTATTTTAAATAATTACCCCCTACCATCCATTTTCCACAAAGTCTAAAAAAGACTAGTGAACCTGATTACCTAAAAAAATTAGATGTTTAGGATCTTCAATGTTAACATTCCCTTTTTAGAAGCCTTGAGAAAAATTCCTTCATACTTGAAATTTATTAATATGTTCTTATCTAATAAGAGGGATTGGGGTGAGAGATCCCTAGTGAGTCTGAATGATGAGTGTAGTGCCTTCATCCAAAATAAAATTCCCCCAAAATAGAAAGACCCATGTAGTTATCATTTCCTATAAAATCAGTCAAAGTGAGGATATTTGGTGCTTGTTTGATCTAGGTGCTAGTATCAATATTATTCTCTATCCCATGTTCTAAAAATTGGGTATTGAGGAGTGAAACCAACTTTAGTGACCCTATAGCTAGCTAATAGGGCGCTTTCCTACCCTTATATGAGGGTAGATGATTTTTTGGTTCATATAGGGAAACAATATTTTCCCATTGACTTCTTTATTATTCACATGGAGTGTGATCATAATATTCCACTCATTCTTAGAAGGCAATTTTTGGCCATTTTTTAGGGTTTTCATTTATGTTTTTAAGAGTAATTTGACCCTTCAGGATGTTGAGGATCAAGAGGTATTTAAATTCTTCAAAGAGTATCCACTTTAGGAGATTTTTAAGTTGATTAATGTTGCTGATGAGGTTTTCAGATGTGAGATTAAATGGGAAAATCATCATTAATTTAATGATTTAATCACTAAATCTTTCAGTGAACATTTTCAAGAATTTTTTTTGAGTCTAAATCCACAAAAGAACTATAAAGTATAGGGAGTGTTGAGAACATAATTATGAAAAAAATTTCTTAAAACCATGAGTTAATACTTCCCTAAACAAGTTATCTTACTGATAGTTTTTCTAAAACATGCCAAAATTTTCCCTCATCCATGTTCTCAACCCTACTATTATTTAAATTTACATCACACCTAAGGGAAGTAATTCGTCTACTGGTACTTTGTCTACTAAGAGTGGAATTCTAGGTTTTGAGGATAAGTCTGGAGTCATCCCTAATCATCTTGAAGTTTAAATTCAGTCTTTTGGATCTATTCAGAGTAAAATTAAGGAGTTTCTATAATTTTTTTCAAATATGGGTAGTTGGAATAGCCCTATCTATTTGCACCACATGAATGATGAAATAATTTTCAATGATTTTTATATATTTTTAGAAAGGATTAATGATTCTCTTACCATTTCACATAAGGTTGACTCATTAGTAATTCATCTTGTTTTTTATAGCAACCCACCTACAACAACTGTTGTTTCTCTTTCTAAACATTTTAGTGACATAAGTGTGGTGGGGAATGTGAAGGATCCCATTTAGAGTTAGGTTGTTCACCTTGAATATCCTACTAAACTATTTCTTGTTCTATCTCATTCTTTTAGTGACATTTTGAGTTTTAAAGTTATTGGTGGAAGGAGGCTTAGTCCACAGGTGTTGTAATTTTTTAATAGACTTCTTTAAGCTATTAAGTTGCATGAGGTTCAATGTTAAATTACTATATTTTCCAAAGGGAACAAATAGGGGTAAGTTATAACTGAATATTACCCACTAAACGATCATGGTTAGAAAATAATAAGGGATAAAGTATGTATGGGAACTTTAAATCTAGTTTTGAATGGGAGGAAACCCATGGTTTTCTTATTTTTAGTTTTCAATTTATTATTTGAATAAATGATCCATGATTGGTTGTATGTCTCCCTACATTGATGAAACATAATTATTGAATTTCATTAACATTCTTTTTTTATCTTGATTTTTGTGTTTTGGTTGCTTATTAAAGGTTGTCTTGAGGTAAAGGTGGTTTGGTGGTCTCAGTTAGTTGTAATAATTGAATACCAGTGGAATCCTCATTTGGAATATCCATGCTAGAAGTAAGATACTATTTTAAAGAACATAGGATGACACTTCCCTTGACTTTACTCTGGTTAATTTCAATTCTGCTTTTATTTTTTTTTACTTTCTCAGTTCAATCTGTTCATTATGTAGGAACTTCAAAGTGTCAACTAGATGAAAGTTTCATTGGTTTAAAGGGGAAATTCAATTTTAATGGAATTAATTGAAAAGAGATTCTACATACCTTGGGAGTAATTGATTTAAATTATTTATATTTTATTTTATTTTTTCTATTTCTTTTATTTAATTAATTGTGCATTGCATGTTAATTCTTGTTGTTCCTTTGAAAAACATTCTTAAACTTGTCCGATGCATGCAATTTTTTAGAGAAATAAAATTATGTAATTAATTTTCTATTGGTTTCTGGTGGGGTTGTTTGTATACTGGTTTTTCTATTTTACTATTTTTTTATTTTATGGAAAATAGATTTTTGAACAATTCTATAACCCCTCCAAAACTCTTTTTCATGTGCTTCACTTCTTAAATATTTTTCAAAATTTTAAACTATCTCCCACATTGAGTGTCATCACTGGGGACTTTACTATGAATTAAGTATGGGGGGTATTCACTTAGTTTTACTTTACTTCATGGATAACACATTAAAAACCCCTTCACCTTTTTCACATTGCCTTGTGGTCAAACTGTAAATACTTTTATTTTTTTGTAAATAAAACCAAAAATACAAAAAAAAATAAAAAACACATTCTTTTTATCCTGCTTAGGTGATAAATACATTCTATGTTGAGGGGTTCAAGTAGTCTGAAATTGTTATAAATGTATGATTATTGAGTGTTTATACCTACTTTTTTATGGAAGTTCACTTTAAGAACTAGGATATGCGGTGTGATGGGAGATACCTTGGTGAAATTTTGATTTTAACCTAAGAAAACCAAAAATTTGAACTTGAACCAAGGGGACAGTCACTTTTTAAGAAAATACTTTAGAGAACCAACTCTAATGATAATCATATAAGTCTTTTAAATCTGGGGTAAAATGGGTAAATGAGATCCCATAGTGAATATCTATGACAAGGGCACTAGGTACATTTCTTTAAATAAATAAAATTCATTTTGAAATTCAATAAGTGTTATGAACAATGATTTGCATGAGAAATTTGGAAGGGAAAAATAAATAAAGTGCCTTGTAAAAAATGAGCTAATGTAGGTGAAGTAAATTTTGAACTCAAATGAAAAGGGGAAAATTGACTTATTTAATTATTATTTGAGTTTAATTAATGAAGTGACAAAAAAATGGATCTTCATTTTTTATAACATGGGGGAAATTGAAAATTAATGGTGCATTTTGTTAAAGTTTTAATTCCAATTTTATCTAACCTTTTACACCCCTGGAACTAGAACCCATTTTGAATAAGAATAAGGTAGTTGGTAACATTCACATTTGAGGCATGCTTTTTTCAATCATTTGAGGTATTTTTTATATCCTTTAACTTAGAGTCACTTAGAACTTTGGCAAGATGGTCCTTTTTTCTTTCAATTTCTATACATGAATAAAACACATTGAATTTCCCATTAGTGAAATTGATTAAGTGTGGGGTATTTTGATGTGGCCCTTTTCACTCTCTCTTTATGACATAAATTTTGTTAAATAATTTTCTTTTTAGTATTAAAATATTATATATTTATTTAATAATTAACATTTGTTGTCATTTTTGAATTTTATTGTTAAAATAAAGCTTTTGTGTAAAAATTATGTATTTTAGTGTTTAATTTTATCTTTTTTGAAAAATTTTAAATTAATTAAATAATTTTGTTTTAACTTTCATTTTTTATTGTTTTTATTTTATTTAAATAATAATAATTTTTCATTTTTTCTGTAATTAGTTTTTATTTTACTTTTTTCTATTTTATTTATTTATTAAATTAATTCATTAATTCAATTATTTCATCAATTTAATTTTTTAATAAAAAAATCTCATTTAAGTTTTTTTATTTTGAATAATTAAGTTTAATTTTTTAATTCTTTGATTTTATTAATTCTATTAATTAATTAATTAATTAGTTGATTAATTTAAGCAAATCAACTTTAAATTTGTATTATTTAAAAAAATTATTTATTTTTGAATTTAATTTATTTAAATTTTTAAATATGTTAACCAATTATAATTAGAATAAATTGATTATTCATTAATTTGTTAATTAATTTGATAAATTCTAATTTAATAATTTTTAATTGTGAATTTAAATTTTTAATTCTTTTGTAGTTTTTAGTTAATTTATTAATTATTTTTTTAGATAAATTCAATGCATTTTTTGTAAAAATTTTAATTCATTTTGTTTATTTTTTAATTTTTTTTGTTTGATTTTTGTTGCAAGTGTCACTGCTAGAGTCACACCTACCATTAGAAATCTGCCAATGGTGAGTCCCAAGTCACCACCAGCATCCAAACCAATGGTGACTCCTCGAGTCACTACTGTTGTCCACCTACCATCAATCCCTCCCTTTTCCAAAAATATCTTACCCAGCATTGGCCCTCACCCACCGATGACTCACTGTTCAACCCATTGTTTCTATAACAACTCACCGCCAGCTTCTCTGGCAGTGACTCCCGTGACCTTCCTCACTCATCACCAACCCCTTCCCATTATTGCTCTTCAAATCAATAGTGACTCAAGTCACCATTGCCCCTCATCCCAACCCATCTTCACCCACTATTTCAAATAATAGTCTTTTCATCCCATCGGTGGCACCATGAGCCACTAGAAACACCACCAAAGTAGCATCAAGAAAACCAATAGACACACATAGAATGAAGAACACTGAATCAAATTTTAAACTCAAAATTTCTCAACCATAAATCACAAATCAGATTACCCAGCTGAGCACCACTTTATCTGCCATGTTCATTGAACTTTAACCACTGTGAGGCTACACAATGATCTCACCACCGCAGATACTCCCTTATGAATCCCCGAATTGTCATCACCACCCATATATGTTCATCCTTGTCATCAACTGCCTCTTGAAGCCACTTCCACTACTGGTTGACACCAAGGTACCCCGCCCTCCTCCTTCCTTCAAAGATGCCTCAACATCATCGTCATTGCACCACCAAACACCGGATCTCAACTCAAGATTAAGTCACAGTGTCGATTGATGAAGGTTGGCACCACCATGGCTACCTAGAGACAAGATATCACTACCACCATCTGAAGATTCCCCCTACCTCTTGTTGTTACACCTGAGCACCTGCTCACCCCTTTCCCCTGCTTCACTAGAAATTCCCCTACCCCCATCTTTTTTCTTCTTCTTCTTTTATATCTAATTATAATATATATATATATATATATATTAATAATAACATATATATTAATTCTATTATTAATTTAACATAATAATATTAGTATTAACATATATAATATTAATAATAGAAATACATATTGTATATAGTTACTTTTATTTAATAGATAGTTGTATTTTTAATTATTTAATTGTTTATATATATATATATATGTTACATGTAATAAAATAATTTTTATAAATATATTAATTTTAATTTTATTTCTTTACATTATTTGTGTTGTAACTAACGAACATTTTAAAGAAGTGTTTCATGGCACAAGACTGGGAGCAGCAGTGCATTATGTTGGATCTGCACTTGAGTCACTAGAGGGGGAAACTGGAAAGTAAAGGTGGGTCGTGTGGAAGACTAGAGAGAGAGAAGATTCTACAACCATCCAGATAAGATTCGAAAGACATTCCAGATCACGTATGGGGGAGCAGCAGGGGACCATGGACTCTACGTCTATTTTCAGAACCATCTAGGGGAGTGGATCATCATTCACTGATGAATCACCCATTCGAGATCCTTTCATTGCCACCATTCATTTGATATCAACCATCATCTGATCATTCACCATTCACTTAGAAAACAAAGCAAGGAGAAGGAAACCAGATAGGGAGAAAAATATGGAGTTGAATCTGGAGGAAGGAACAGTCTCTCAAGATATGTTTCTTCATTTATTCTCTTTTTCTTTTAGTATTTATGATTTCATGTGTTGTTAAACAGATTATGGGAATTGAGTTGATATGATCTAATTTTATTTTATCCATCTTACTTCTATTAATTACTTTGTTTAGTACAACTTTTAAGTTTTATGTTCTTTTCTATTAAATTATAAGAATTAATTAACAATAGGTAAGAATCAACATGTAGCTTTATTGAATCAATTCACCTTGGATCATTGACCAAAGTACTATAAACTAGAACAGGTTATTAAATCTATTCTTCATAATGAAAAGATTAATTCTAAAGTTAATATTGATATATCTAAACTGAATAATGTTCATCAAACTGTGGAAATTCACTAAATTGGCACCTCAGTGAATCTTCTCCTTTTTTCAAGCACTGAATAATTTAATTAATTTAAGTAGGATTGGAAAAATTTCTTTTTAATCAGTTCAAAGAGGTTTGAGGACCATAAATTCATCCATCATTTTATACTTTTTTTTAGTCCCAGAATTCATTCTACACCTTCCATTTCACACATCCACTTAACTATTTTTATTTTATGTGTTGTTATTATTTTTTCTTGTTTTAGTTTGTTTGGTCTATACACCTTAGTATTTCTCTAAATTGCGACCCTTCTTACCACAGTACTAGTAGTAATTAGGTTTTATAAATATTAAATTTTCATGCACTCAAAGACTGTGTTGTCATAATCCACATAATATGATAATAAGTTTGATTCATGACCCTTGAAGATTATTTCCAATAGGCCATATATTGGAAACAGGCATTGAGGGTTTAAATCACTCATATGGGGAATTACCCTCTACGTATAAACCATAACAATAAACAATGATATGTAAACCAAAATATCTATAAATAAAACTTCTATATACATAATAATAATGGAACTATATAAATTTCAAGTAAATAATATAGGATAATCGATGACATGAGCATCCCAATAATGCAACTCCTAATGAAAATATGTTTACCTCTAACTAAGCACATCTAGCACCACATTTATTATCTCATCATGTAAACAATTACTTATCCATTTATACTATCAATTATTTCCATAAACCTACAAAAATGATAAGATGGAAACAATATATGAAAACAAGGGTGATTATATACACATACTCAGCTGGTTCCTCATCTAGACCTGCAAGTGACAATGTGAAATGAGAATACTAATATTTTTTGAGATTAAATAAATAAAACAAGATAACCGTGTAGTAAATAGTAAAACCTATATAAAAAAGTTACAACACAACTTGAAATCAATAGATTAAGCCTTTTAATTGAAACACATAATCAATTTATTGCCTCAACAAAAATACATCATTATCATCACCTTACTAATAAAGTTAATGAAAAACCTTATCACATCACTCTAAAAACTCCTCAAAATAGATTGATCCCTATAACATAGTAATAAACTATAAATTCACATGTCATGCCTCTTCTACTCATAGGGAGGGAATAATTACCTACTAGAATAGGAATTTCACCCTACACCATAAAAATATCACTTTTATCATGGTTCATTTCTATCTATTGGGTATCCTATTCTAATTTCATATTTCATGCCTCCTCTACCCATTGGGAGGGAAAAATGTCATGTTGAGATATGAATGTCACACTATATCCCATTAGGAATACCCATAAACTTATCACCCTACCCTAACGTTATATGTCATGACTCCTCTACCCTTATGTATGGAATGGTTCTTTTCTATATAAATTAAAAAAATGATATCTACAAGTTTTTCACTCCTTCCCTAATATCATTTTCATGCCACTATATCACAGGGATAGGATAGAGATGACTTGATTATGAGGGTTTATACCACCTCATTATATACACTAAATGCCATATTTATAATCCAAAAACGTTAAACCATAATTTTTAATAGATGTTATTATCCATTTCATTCCCTCCCCACACAATATTATAGTTAATAATCTATTTTACACACAATAAATTATTATTTCATCAAGATATAAATACTATCACTTCTAACTCCACAAACTTAATTTATCATATTATTCACCATTATCTCTCCTCATTAATCCATGATATACAACCATCATCTCACCAAATCAATACTATAAATCCTATATTAAAAACCAATCAATGGTGATTATACCTTAATAAAATAGAGTTTCAACACTATATTTTTCTATCATATGACAAACCCATACAAAATAGTGAATATAAATCATGATGTTAGATTTTGGAACACCATTATGTTGATTTGGAATGGTAGAATTTCCTGGTACTGTAGCAGTATTGTAGCAGGCACTGTAGCTGTACTGTAGCAGGAACTATAGCGGGAACTGTGTAGTACTATAGCAGGTACTGTAGCAGGAACTATAGCAGACACTGTTTGGCACTGTAGCAGCCAGGAATATGCCCCTGTTTGGGCCTTCGGGCCACCAATTTGGTCCCTGAGTCCTGTAAGGCCTTCGGGCCACCCAGGCCTTCGGGTCAATAAGGCCTTAGGGCCACCTTAAGGACTTTGGGACACCTTTAGTGTAGATACAAACCAGACAACCTACAAGGAACAAGCTCTACAAGGAGGATGAGCTAGGAGCTTTCACCACAGAAGAGCTAAACGGATTACAAGAATGAGAGGGTATGGCACCTGCCATCGGGACAAGCCTATGCATGAATGGGAATGCCTAGCCGAACAGCAATGCAAAGTTGGAGAGTTGATTTCACGATGAAGATGATGGGGAGGAGCAGTTCCAAGTATTTAGTCTGGGTTGTATGTAATATTTGAAGCCTACGAGCAATGAATTTCTCTAAGGCCTACGGGCTATGTAATACTTATGCCTACAGGCCTTGTAAGGGTTCCACATCACCCCTTGAAAGGTGTATTATCAAAAATCAATAAAAAATGAAGGCCTTCGGTCTATTGGAGGAATAACTTCTCCATCATAAAAAATAATTACAAACAAGTTTATATAACAATAGTATCCCCTCTATTTGATCAAAATCATATAAAAAACAATAAAATCATTATTTTCATATTTTAAAACTAGAATCCATCAAAAACCATAATAAGCTTTCTTATAACCCAATTATAATGAAAATCCAAGAATATAAATATCAATTCATTAATAATTCACTATTTTATCCATGTTAATCATTTTATTCTTATATTATCATGAATTAAATAATACACTATGAAAAATAAAACATGATTCACTCACAAGAATATAAAATTGAAATTTTAGTATCCTCTATCTTAAAGTATCACAATTATTTACCACTATTTATTATCAACCATCCTTTGGTTCATTCTCCCACCACAAAGGAAAGCATAAAAAGGATATTCAAAAAGGAAATATTATATAATAAAATAATTATCTTTGTGGATAATTAAATCACCCATACTTTATTATTTGTACACCATAATTAACCTTAATGATTAAATCTTTAATAGTCATCACCATTAAAACTTTGTTACCCATTTTTAATAAAGTTTATATCTTTTTACACCATATTAACTCATATTTATTTCCTTTTACCATTGAAATTTCTTTACCTACTTTATGTAATTCCACTCATGTTCATATAAATAAATAATTACGATAATAAATTTAAAAACATATCTAATTCTAAATAATTTGACCAATTGTGCCTTTGAATTTTCTTTATAATCCATCTCAATAAATTCCATAAGTAAGCCATGAATCTGTCATGATAATATCTTAGGATAAAGGAAACTTCCACTTAATTCCACTTTCATGACTCATTTTTTCCTTCCATAATAAAATAAATTCATCTTCCCCTAATACCTCCATTCATCATAAAAATATTATTATTATCACTACATCCAAAATATTAATCCCATACAACAAAAAGGAATAAATAGTAACTTTCCAAATTAAACACACACTAATTATAATTTATATTAATTATTTTATTTTATATTCATATTAATTCATAAACATGATCAAATTTTTAAATCACCTTTTATTATATAATAAAAAATAATTTTAATAAATATTTTAATAAATAATATTCACTCTAAAAATATAAATAACTCCATACACTAGATCCATGTCAAGTTCTTATAAATAAAGATACCAAAAATAACACATTTATAATAATCACTAATAAATTACATAACAAAAATACCTTGCATTAATTATATTTTTAACTTATAATTATTTTATACAATATTCAATAATATAATGTGATATTAATACTTATCAAAATCTCTCAAATTAAATATAATCATATTTCATAGTTGACATTTTATTTAATCACAACATTAATGATCTACTAAAGTAATATACCATTCCATTAATTTTCTTATTTAATAATATAACATTAATTAGTTAATAATATAATTTATCCAAATTTTGGATTATTATATTATAAAATTATTCACATTCTTATATAAAAATATATTTTAATATATTAAACTCAACATGACAAACAAGTTTTACATAGAACTAAAATTATTAAGTTAATTAATTTCTTCATAATAATCATTTTATAGATAAAATAATTTTTTTTCATTAACACTTTTAAAAATAAACCCTTTATTATCTCATCAAAAATAAACTTATTGTTCTTCCCTTATAAATTTTAACAAAATACAAAACGTGAATTTTTTAGTATCTAAAAAGTCTCATTAAAAACATCCCATTTCTTAAAAATTTACTCATGCTAAGTTAATATAGATTATAATCTAATAAAATGTATCTATTTATAGCTAGATACTATTGGATTTGGTTCCCTAGAACCAATTTAATTTTTACTTTCAATAACCTGTATATTCATGGTTTTAAATATTAATAAAATTCTTATCACATCATGATCATTCTTCTACAGGATATAGAATATGGAAATGTCCTAAGGGTACTTTTCACACTAAAATTTGATAGTAGTTCCCTATAATAGTGAGAACCTTCAAGTATTATGTAATTATTTTTGAATATATGTTCTATATCCATATGGAATCATCTAACTAGGCACAAATTATACAAACTATATGGGGTAGGGGGATTATAATACATTGAGACTTCTTCTCATGAATTTCTCCCTTATAAATCTTCAATAGAGGAGGTTTGTGAGAACAAACCCACCAGTTGGAAATCAATATGTTCTATATGAAATTGAATATTCCTATTTGTGATCATGTGTAATATTCCTTAGGCATTAAGATTATTATTAATACATATCATGAGTCATGTACTTTGATTCATTTTTGTAAACCATGAAAACATATATTCATAATGAAGTTGGATATGTTGGTTTCATCATGAATGATGTGTAATTAATAAATAAGTTGGGGAAGTATTTTTTTCCTTCATATATTAAATTTAAGTTGATGTCATAGGATATTTGATTGGAATGGAATAGCCTAATTTATCCCATATACATGGAAATTTATAATCGATAATTTGATTTTTTGAAAATTCAATGAAATAGATTTTGATCATATAGGTCGATGAAAAAAGTGATGCAACCTACTTCAATGAGATATCAATACAAAGATATTATATTTCATAGTAAGCATTTGTAGGATTTAGTTATAACATAGCTTGTCCTAGTCTCTTTATGGGGCATGATTTGTTACTAGATACCACTCTTGGTCTATGAGTTAAACTCATTTCTGTTGATTTGAGGTCCTAGAAGGTCACACATAAAGAGTATTCACAAGATCCACTAATTCAGATGAATTGGAGTTTAGGAAGAAGTGGGCCCCATGTTTGGGGGCCAATGAGTGTCCAAGTGAACAATATTCAGTAGATTAATTCAATTATATTATTATTATTTTGAATAATGATATTGAATTAGTTTCTTAATATATTCACAAATTTATTTAAATATTAATAGTGAATATGAGAAAGTATTATTTTTTTAATTAACTTTGCATTGTTCAAGGTTCATAAAATAATTAAGGGAGAAATGAGGTACGTAAATGGATCATAGTTCATCATGTGTTGTATATTAATGTCACTAATGTGTGGTGAAATTATCATGGAATTTATGACATGTTTACTTAGTAATTCATGTCAATTTGGGCTATTTTATGAGGTTTAACATATCCAAAGTACTAAGGGAAGTTTTAGAAATTTAGACTAAATAATTAAGATCATTTTTGAGCCATGAATAGGATGTGTGGCCTTTTTTCACGAATTTGAGAGTATCCTTATCCTCTCCTCTCTTCTCTAAAGCTTATAGAGAGAGAGAGAATAAGAATGAATTGATCTAAGTTTTAGGATCGATCCTGTGATCCTTTAGAGATCACATGAGAATTGTAAGGCCTTATAGATTCAATACTAATTCCCATAAATAGAAGAATGATATTAATGGGTTTATAGTAAAAAATTAGAAGATATAATAGGGAATCTACTTTGGTTTCTTTGATCTATGACAATCCAAATAATATCATATATCACTGGGATCATGGCGCTCTACAAAGGTACTATTTTAATTTTATATACTTATTTTAATTTCCATGTGATATTTGGAATGAATTGTGTATTTTAATAGTGAATCAAGTAATTTATTTTATATTTTGAGTTAAAAACTAAAATCACACCTTCTTTCATGCTTCAGTTGCATGCCTGGTTCCTTAAATGGTATCAAAGTGATTGTGAAATAATTTAAGTCAAACTTTTGATTAAATTTACTTGATTTTGAAAATAGTACATCTATATAATCCCAACACCGCTAACAATGCATTGATTAGATTTTTGTGGTCGAGTTAAGGCCGATAAATGTTAAAAATGATTTTTAAAGATCAAAAATGAAATTTTTGTGTTTGTGTGTGTGTGTTATCAGTGTGGGGTGTGTCACTAGAGGAGGGTCACATTTCATCAGTTTATGGTGTCTCGCTATAGTGTACATTCATAGTCATGTAACTGGATATAAATTTTGTGTGGATAAGACAACAATAATTCCAACAAAATAATATATATATATATATATATATTAGCGAGTGGCTATACCACCCGTATTGAAGAAGTGACACCCCATTTACTGGGGTTTGGTATTTAATTCCAATGTTAGGAAATGGATATTATTTTAAAAAAGGTTTTAATTTTTATTATATATTATATGTGTAATCCCAAAAGGGGAATCCCTTTTAACCTATGTGCACCCCCAGGGTGCAGGACCTGCCTCAACCCAACATCCAGCCAAGTCACTCCGACCCAGGTTGGGTCGGGTTAGTCCATATCTAAAACTTATAGCTCAATAGGGTCACTTTAGATCCTATTTAATTATTTAGGGGTATATTATGGGTCTATACATACTTTAAATATTATAAAAAAATTAAAAAAAATATTTAATTGTTTTTAATTTATTAAAATTACTTTGGGTATCACGGGACATATCGCTAACTAATTAAAATTATTTTAATATGATTTCAACACATTAAAAATTAACTCAACTTGAATTTGATAATTTTAATTTTTATTATGAAATTTTATTATATTCTAACTAATCAATAGTTTCGACCTTCCCATGCATTTTTTTATTTATTTATTTAATTTAATTATTATATTTTAGTTTTAAAATATAATAATTTTTTATCATTTTTATGATTTTAATATTTTCTATTAATATTTAAATGTATAAGGGATCGTGTGCCCAAATTTGATTAAAAAAATGTAATTATGCATCCCAAGTCTCCCCCACATGTATGTGAGTATAAAGTGTAAAGATTTTAGGCATTCTCAATAACATGGTTTGAGTAGATAGTTGGTGTAGAACCAAACACGAAAATTTCACAAAAGTTTGATAGGCATTGTAATAAGATTCTAGGTACAACTTGAGGTATTCCTAATGGTATTGTTTGATCCATTATCCAGTTTATGGATCAACAACTTGATAACAACCCATAATCATGTCTTTATTTGTTTTTTTTTCTTGCATGGTTAATTATGTGAATGTGCGGATCTCATGTAGTCACATAGAAAAGTTAAAAATAAAGTGAAGATAAAAATGAATAAATGAATGATAAATTATTTTATTGATAAATAGTTATGATATGAGTGTGATCACATAGCAATGAGCATGAAAAATATAATCGGTTTTTAGTTAACAAATGAAATAAATTGATTAAGCATAAATTATTTTATCGATATATAGTTAATTAATTATTTAAAATCCACAAAATATTAATAGGAATGAAAAAGGATACAACGAAAGATATTTATGAATAAGTTATAAAACCACTCAATGAAATATTAAACCATTATGCCCTTCCATTACTTGATTTAAAATGAAACTATAGTTTAAAGTACACTTATGAGAACGTCTGAGTGATTTCAATTATCAGGCAGTTTTGAACTTGAGTTTTGGGTTAACATAACCAAATTTTAATCAATGATTGACTTCCCAAGTAGTAATTTGTGTAACTTAGAGGCAATAATTTATAAAATATGAGTCTATGATTTTTGGATAGGGTAGTACACTCGATGGATCAAATAGTTATGAGTTAATGTAGCTGACATGTTATGTCTACCTAAACACCTTTGAATAGTTTTCCAAAACCAATTCTAGGTTATGAGATGGAAATATAGATCCTATCCACTGGAATATTCACATGATAGGATATTTTAAATCTAATGGTGAGGTATATTAGGTTTTTATGAAATATTGGGTGACTAATGAATAAAATTTATTACGTCACATGTTGGTAATCAATAAAAAGTTTAAAAAACTGATTTTAACATAATATAGAAAATTGAAAGTGAAACCCTGAGTGCACTATGATCATTAATGGATAAAGAACATGTCATCACCAGCACACATTTTCTAGAGTAGTACAGTGGTTTACATACTACACTACTACCAAAATATTTTTATTTTTTATTAGTATCCTTATTCTTGTTTAGCCGCCTCAGTAAGAAAGAAAGGGTGATAATGATTCCTATAGGAGTTACATGGGTGCATAAATAATGATAACTCATCTAATAGAACTTGAAAAGGAGAAAATATGGCTGAAGATAAAATAGATTGTCCCTAGACTATTTTAGTGTAAATTGGAAGATGGATACCAAGATAGTGATGGTGAATTTGTGCTCTCACATAGATAAATAGTTATCTAATAATATTATATTATCATCCTTATCTTATAATGTATCCATATTCATTAAGATACTTTAGATGAAAAATATAGATAGTCCTATTAAAAATATTTTTACAATACTTCATCAGGAAGATAAGTTTTTGTGATAACATAGTTCCCCGCCCCTTATGGTGAATGAAGTGAAAGACTAGGTTAAAAATCCCATGACTGGTTCATTGTCAATGGTGTCTTTACAATGGATTTTAAATATAAAAAATATTTATAGGTAGTGTAGTGAATAGGAGGCTATTACCTTCTCATGTGATATAAAGATAATTTAACAAGGAATAACAATGGATTAAAGATGAATCAAGTAATATCTGTTACTTTATTTATATTCATCACTACATGTGATATTTTTATTTCACTTATTGGGTATTAAATACATACTTTTATTCAAATAAAAAAAACCAATGAAGTTTAGAAACATTGTTATAAGTAAGTTTTTCTTCCCCCAATAGATGAGAAAGGGTCTATTTCATAAATGAGAAGTACATTACTTAGATAAGTTGATTTCTCTTAGTAATTGATAAGGGGTGATTCTTATGTTATCAGTGTGAATCACATGAACTCGGTTTAGAAAAATCACAATAAGTATGGTGAATTATCCCAATATATTAGAGAGGTTGATTCTTATGTTGGCAGTGAGAATCACATGACATTAGTTTAATAATAGGATTTATTTCTTTAATTCTATTATTTAATATTGAATGATGCTAAAATATTTATCTCAATGTCTAGTTAGACACAATGAGAATTTTTTTCTTTTGAAATTAATTTTTTAATGGTATTTCATATTTTATAGTTTAACTAATACATTAATTAGGGATAACTAATATCTGAAATGAATGATGATAAGAATCATACCTATTTGTGACAAGATATTTTTAGTTTAATAAAACTAAAGGTAATTTTCATGTATATACCTAGAAGGGTATTTAGTCTCCTTGGAGCTATAACCCCTAGGTATTATTGACATACTGACTTATTTAGTTTTATAAAAATAAACCTTTAGAAATAAATGTGATTCAAAAAGATTCTAGAGTTAGTTCATATTGACAGTGTGAACTATTATAAGGATAATATAGATTCATATACTTTATAATATTACATTAATAGACTTTAGGATTGTAAAATGGAAGTAATTAATATATTACATAAGAATGTATAATATCCTTAGGTCATGGTTTTCAGAGTATAAATAAACCAATTATCCATCAATCATTCAAATATAGAGTAAATATTTTCCTAAACTCACATTAACTTATTCACATTATAGAGATGAATATAGTATAAGGTATATTGATAAATAGTCTTATATATATTTCAAGTCTTCCATGATTCCTTTCCAAACATGTTTTGAAAGTAAAATCATAAAATATAAACTCATCCTAACTAAATTGACTAATGGGTATCATATAAGTTTTTATATGATGGGATTATATTATATAATAGCCTCAAGTGTTTTTATGGGAACCGTTTTGTAGATATTTTTTGGATTCAAATGTACATAAAGGAAACACATGGTCCATATCAATTGTTATCCTATAGCCACATATGATATTAAAAAACCCCTAAGATAAAAAGGTATTGATTATAATAAAACTATTTTTAGGAGGTAATTAAATCCCTTTGATATATTTGGAGTAATAAATACTTTAGTTTAAACTTAGCTTCAGATACACAATTTAGAATATGAACATTAAACTCTACAATTATTAGTGAGAGTAATTTTTCTAGAGACACATACTATATAGGAAGGTAAAATCACAGTGGTGGTTTTACATTCATTGTGGTGGGTGATGAACCCTATAGGAAGTAGTAATTTGAAAATATAAATGATTTAAAAAGTTATTATGAATTCAATAATATATTCCATGTAATAAAATCCAATTCCTTGTTTTGGTAATTTCTCTAGTTGATGTAAAGTAGTTAGTGGGTATTCATGAGAAACTAGAGAAGGATGGTATAATAATGGTACCAATAAGGATTTATTGGTCATACCAATTCATCATTATTAAATATATTTGAATTATACTTTTCATGGAAACTATATATGATCATTATAATGGGTTTAATATGTCGATTCCACTTTCTTTAAAGGGGTTATTATGTGTAACACCCCAAGATTTCATAGTGTGTTATTTCTTCAAAATAATTCAATAACTTGCACTACACGCAACACCGAGTTCAAGAGAACCATGAATTACCAAACAAGCCGTTCAAAAGAGGTTATGAATAGTATTAACCAAATTTTAAACTTTTTATAATCCTTATAATTTTAGAATCCATATTATGAGTTTCTTAGACATAATGTAAGAACAAATTCATTTTCAGTATTGCACTTTTACCAACTTTTAATAGTGAACCCTTTTCACTAAATGGGGACATCAAAAATTTAAAATGAAACATCCCAATCTTCCACAGTATGCTTTCCTTTGAATAATACAGTAGTGTGTGTTGTACGCAACTTCGAGTTCTAAACACACCACAACCAATCAAACTAGTCGTTATGAATAGTAATACCTACTTTTTGAAATTATATATATTTTATATTTCAAAATGGACTTCATTTTGGGATTCGTAGTATCGAATTTATCCTAAGGTGAAATTTTGGTACTTTTCGGATAACTTTCATATTTTGATGAATAGTGAAAATTACTAAATTTTAATTAAAAACAACTTTTTTAATCAAAATAATTAATAGTGATAAATTATTAATTTGAGTGGTTTTAAAGTATATTTAGAATATATTTTTACCATTTAATACAATGTTGGTCATTGTACATAATTTTACAATTAAACCGGACATAAACAAGTGTCAATCTTTTGATAGTTATTATCTCTTAAAAACACGCTTTTTGTTTTAACAACGGGAATTTATTTTAAATTAATTTCTGCCACTTCTGTGTTTTGAATTTGGAAAAATGGATTCCATATTTAGAATTAGGATGTTCAAATTTTGTAAATAGGTAACTTTTATTTTTAGACATTTTGAATAATTACTGCGGTAAATATTTTATTTACCATGGTTAAGGGTAAATCCGGTAAATAAGGGTTAAGAAAATAATATTATAATAATACTAAATTACCCTAAAACGTGTCCTAACCTTATTGGTGGATACATGTCCGACCATGGGAATCTTTGGGTCGATTTTGGGACCCCATGGTGCCACTTGTAAGTGATAGGGACACTTTATTTTAACTAAGTTAAAATAAGTACAAAAATGACATAAGCATATATCTTTTAGAAAAACAATTTTTACATAGGGTTATATATGTTGGATTTTCGACTATAAATATTCATTAGAAAGATAAAAATATTTCCTACATAATTATATTTTATTTATAATTTTTAGATATTAAATAAGTTTATTTATTTATGACACAATGATGATGCAGTAATTACCATAATAGTGAAAAATTAAAATAATTGATATTATAAATACCCAAATAAATAAAATTTGAGAATTTTAATGATTTAAACTAATTTTCTAGGATAATATGACATATTATGATTTATTTAATTGACTTTTTTTGAATTAATCATTCTGTTATAAGTTTCACAAAAATCAACTATTGAATAGTGTCAAAATTGACATAAAAGAGTTTTTAAAACAAATATTATATTATTAATTGATATTAAATTCCTAAAAATCTAAGGTTCGGCAAAGAGACTTATATCATGATAGTTGTATCATTAATGGACCACTTGGGGGTATATTGGATGTATATAGTAAGTTTATTAACTATATAATATAAAAATAAAAAGTGACATGGTAAATGTCAAAGTAATTAACTAAGAGTTAAAACTAAAAGATAAGGTTAATATAGTAACCCAAACCTGTCTAAATTCTATTGGTTGAATGGTTTTCGACCTATCCCCAACTTAACCTTTGAATAATCAACTTTGGAGCTATTAGAAACCAAATATGAATTTATTATAAATTAATATTTCTAGCTTTTCCAAAGGTGCCCCTCACCCCTCTTATAAAAGGGCACTCCTCCTTCTCATTACTTCACACCTTCAAAGCCTTTTGGTTCGGCCAAAATCTGACCAAATACTCTCCCAACTTCCCTCAATACAACCTATAGTTCTTAGTTTGATCATAAAGCCAACCTAAGGAGCCCTTTTGATCAAATCAAAAGGAAGAACCCGAAAAAGAGGTAATGATTTCACCACCCTTTTTCAAGTTCCTTTCTTCTTCCCCTTCTTCCTTCTTTGTTATTACCATTATAAAATAATAACTCCAGTATATTATATGTAATGTGATGTTATTATAAATATGGTACAACCATATTTAGTATTCTATCCATCCTTTGAATAACATGTCACCATACATGCATACGTACGGCTTACCGTCTCCACGTCGTGGTGTAATTGTTATTCAATAAATTATAATTTGGATGGGTATAATAATGATGTGTAACTAATGTAAATAATAAATATAACATGATAATGATTCTGTATATATGTTATACCATCCAATTATATATTGTTTTAATATCAAAATAATGATATTGTCGCTCGTGCGTACGTACGGTCTACCATCTCCACAAACGCGATGAGATTCATTCTCCATCATATCCATTCAAGTATAATTCTCATTTGATGATTAATAATAGTATCTAAGGACTTGATATCATTCTGGATATGATTAAGATACAACCTATCCATGAAAAACATGTCTTACATAACAAAACATATAAAAGAAAATGAGTATGTTAACACCCGAAACGATGATAATTCTAAAATATTATTAACAAAGCAATGTTAAAAGATCATATATGATATCATATTAATATATATGATTCTTGTCTAATTTAATAACAATTATTTCACCATTATACAGGAGGTTAACCTACCCCAACCAAGGAAAAGTACAAGGTAAGGATTTATTTTGCATTCTCTTCATTATCCGAGGTTGTTTATACGTAATAATCTACTGGGATTTCTTTATCATCCACATCCATGTTTCTTCGAAATGTATTTCAAAAAAAATTTACTATTTACAAAGAATATGGGTTAAATTAATTTATACCCTTATGTGTTTTTAAAGTAATCTTTCCGTCGTTTTCCAAACAAGCCACTTTTTACCTTTCGACAAATTTAAGGTAAGAATGTTTTTTTAACTTATACGGCGGGTGCGGTTATTTACCGCCGTTATAAAATCGTCAAAGTTTCCCTTACAAGCTTATAAGAATATTTTCAAAGTAAATGTTTTATTTTATAATTATGTTACTTTTAAATGATTTCAAAATGAATATTTTAAGAAATTTTGAAAGGTACTCTTTATCAAGATCATAGTTTTAAATGTTTTAAAGATTTGTCTTTCTAAATATTTTTAATTAATGTCTATGTTTTCTAAATGATTTTAAGGATTTATTTATATATACATGAAGGTTTTGAAATGATATTTCTTTTCAAAAGTTTCAGAGTGGTATTTGACACTTTGATTCAAAAATCTCTTTTAAATTACTTCCTTTATAAATGTGTGACTTTTCAATGATTTCGAGAAAAGAGATATTTCTCTCAAATAGTTTTGATTTCATCTATGTCAACATCCTTTGATGGATTTTAAGCTTATTTGAAGTTTATTTATTATGATACAAAACTTCTATATTGTATTGAAGGTTTTGTGATATGTTTGACTGTGGATGTGCTATTTTTATACCATTCATGCTTTATGGTGAAAGTATTGATATTTCGTATGCTAGTTTTAATACGAATGTTTATGTTATGTTTAAACCTTTCATATGGGAATGCATTGGACTTAATATGTGATGGGTGGAGCCCGTTATAGCTCCTCGATGCATCGGTAGGTCTCATGAGACAAACTAGTGTCTTAGCACAAGGCCTTGACAAAATCTTATTTGTAGTCTTGGCACGAGGCCTTGGATATGTGGTTATGATAGTCTGGTATTATGCATTCCATCATTATGAAAGTGGTTATTGATATTGCATGTGATTATTCGATTAGTAGAATATCCATGTGAATAAGTAAATAGCATTATTTCATTTTATTTTTTCCATACTATGTTTAAGTTCAAGTTTAAAATGCTTTTGTTTTAGTTATACATTGCCTTAAATGTTTATTCTTATTTATGAAAGTTTCCGCTATATTGTTATCCTTACTTGTCATTTGAGCTCACCCCTTTTCTATGTTTTATTTTTCCCAGGATGTGAAGAAGTAATTTATGAATGACCTGCAGGGATAGTATGTGGGAATATGAGTGTGGGATATGGAGACTATGTTATTATAGTAGTTTTTCACTTTATGATGTAATATAAAACTTTATGAATATATATAGTGTTTCCAAGGCTACTAAACCAATCGGTCTTTCGAGATGTGATCCTTCTTGTGATCATGCCAATGTTATGTAATAATGCACCAACTCTAGATAACTGGGGTTGGGGTGTTACAGTTGGTATCAGAGGAAGTTTAGTACAAACCTTGGAAGCTAGATTTAGATAAACTCTGATTAGAGCACATAGACCTAAGATGAACTTTGATGATTAGTATAGAAGAACTTCCTAGAATTTTGGTATTGTAGATATTTTGTGAGTTTTCCGAGCAATACATCCCTGTCTGGATATGAGCAGGTAGAGGAGGCTCTGGCACAGATGTACCTATGGTTAAAACCCGAAAACACCGCTTTGAGCTAGACTCGAACGGAAACTGGTGCACGACAATGGGAATTGCTGCACTCTTGGTTACGACACTCCCCGGGGATATGCTTAGGATAATTCTCATTTTCTTTACAAACCATTATAAAGGGTTTATGAGTATATACTTCCTCAAAGGAGACATTTTTATGATTATGGATTATATACATAAACTATTTAATTTATGTTATATGTTTTACAAGTTTGTGATTAGGTATTGTTATTCATAAACTAATCTAGTGTATGTCATTGTTTAGAAATGGCACCCAGTAGAAGGAATGAGAGCTCCATCAATGCACATGATCCAAAGAGAAAGAAGGATCATATCTTTCATGGTCTTAAGACAGAATTTATGAGAGAAATAGTCTCCCATTTATTATCATCATATGAAGAAATAATATGATGTGTTAATAAGATAAGTAAAGATTTTACTGAGTCCTATGGCTTTGAAGGGAAGCAAGAGAAGAAAAGGATGGAAGAGAAAAAGATGGATAAAGGGAAGAGGGAAAAGAAGAATTTTCCCATATGCGATAACTGTGGGAAGAAACAACCTGGAACTTGCCTGAAAGGAATGGGAGTTTGTTATAAGTGTGGAGGAAAAGGGCACAAAGTACGTGA
The DNA here is from genome assembly GCA_963277665.1 of Viscum album. NCBI lineage: Eukaryota > Viridiplantae > Streptophyta > Magnoliopsida > Santalales > Viscaceae > Viscum > Viscum album. The sequence continues at coordinate 838,195,640 of OY728166.1, read as the reverse complement.
CTGCAAGGGTAAGAAAATGGTTTCAAATGTACAATGCTTCATTTGCAAGGAATTTGGACACTACGTGAACCTATGTCCCAGTCATCAGACTATGCCGCAAATGATGCTATTGGATAATAATCAAGTTATGATACTACCACAGATGAAGAGGAATGATTAGAGTTCTTGTGTTGATTATGTCATTTGAGTGTTGTATCAACAATTTACTTGTTATAATAATTATGGAGTATATAAGGATTGTATTGCAGTACTATTTCATTAAGGACGTGAGATTGTGTGGAACAAAGAAAAGTGACTCAATAGCAGGATAAATTTTTGGAAAATATATGGTTGAGAGAATGATAAACCATAATATAGTTCTGATACCAAGGTAGTGATTTTGGAATAATACATGATTGATTTGGATAAATTATATTGGATATTCTTGACTATATTGAAACTGATTAATGATTTGTATATTCCATCATTGTTGGGGTTTAAAACATTTTTAGATTGAAGGAGTATATCTATTATTCTTTAAGAAATAAGGGATCATGAATGTAATCAATAAGGTTTTATGGTAATTCAGGATGTTGTAGTGTTTTAAAAGAATACATGATGAAGGTGTTCACATGTTATTACGCAGAAAAAAGGATCTTTATTGTTTTTACCTTCCTTATAAATTTTGGACTGAAGTATTTTGGATAGTTCTAGTTTGGTTTATTTTTGATTTCCATAAAAGGACAACCCGGAGGTCGGGCAACAACCCGTCGCGTCCGGCAAGGCCGCGAGACTTGAACCCACAACCAAAGGGCGACAAGGGTGTATCACCTACCACTGACCCACGTGATGTCCTGGATTGAATAATGTCATTTTTTTAATGGTTCTTCTAGATGAATTATAAATTCATTTTTTTAACCCTATACAAATAGGATAAATAGAATATTATTTTTAAGTTCTATTATCTTTTAGAGTGAAAGATGAGTCTGTGGTAGAAATTAGTTAAAGGATGGAACTCTACTTGTCAAGAATATATTTTTTCTTCTTCTCTTATTCTATGAAGAAATTAATTCTTATACTTTATTTAAGGAATCCTAAAACCAAAAATGTGTTATCCTAATACCCTATGTTTTGTTGAACCGATGGTATTTCAAATCATCATAGATTGATGAATTTAAGGACCTCAATTTTAAACTTGTTTGTGATTGATGACCTCAATCACTACCTATAAATATTTACGTTTTCCCTCCAATTATATGTCTCTAATTTCCACCAATGTTCTTCTAATCGAGATCATAATTTGGTGGTGACCCTTTCATTTCTATTTTCCTCATTTTAAGACTAAAATTTAGTAACCCAATTTCCGATGTGGGTTTTCCCACAACGATATTTTTTATTTTTAAACTTTTATTTTCTAAGAACAATTTCAAATTGTGAGGACGCAATTTATTGAAGGAGGGGAGAATGTAACACCCCAAGATTTCATAGTGTGTTATTTCTTCAAAATAATTCAATACCTTGCACTACACACAACACCGAGTTCAAGTGCACCATGACTTACCAAACAAGTCGTTCAAAAGAGGTTATGAATAGTATTAACTAAATTTTAAACTTTATATAATCCTTATAATTTTTGAATCCATATTATGAGTTTCTTAGACATAATGTAAGAATAAATTCATTTTCAATATTTCACTTTTACCAACTTTTAATAGTGAACCCTTTTGACTAAATGGGGACATCAAAAATTTAAAATGAAACATCACAAGCTTCCACGGTATGCTTTCCTTTGAATAATCTAGTAGCGTGTGTTGTACGCAACTTCGAGTTCTAACACACACCACAACCAATCAAACTAGCCATTAGGAATAGTAATACCTAATTTTTGAAATTATATATATTTTATATTTCAAAATGGACTTAATTTTTGGATTCATAGTATCGAATTTAGACTAAGGTGAAATTTTGGTACTTTTCGGATAACTTTCATATTTTGATGAATAGTGAAAATTACTAAATTTTAATTAAAAACAACTTTTTTAATCAAAATAATTAATAGTGATAAATTATTAATTTGAGTGGTTTTAAAGTATATTTAGAATATATTTTTACCATTTAATACAATGTTGGTCATTGTACATAATTTTACAATTAAACCGGACATAAACAAGTGTCAATCTTTTGATAGTTATTATCTCTTAAAAACACGCTTTTTGTTTTAACAACGGGAATTAATTTTAAATTAATTTCTACCAATTCTGTGTTTTGAATTTGGAAAAATGGATTACATATTTAGAATCAGGATGTTCAAATTGTGTAAATAGGTAACTTTTATTTTTAGACATTTTGAATAATTACTGCGGTAAATATTTTATTTACCATGGTTAAGGGTAAATCCGGTAAATAAGGGTTAAAAAAATAATATTATAATAATACTAAATTACCCTAAAACGTGTCCTAACCTTATTGGTGGATACATGTCCGACCATGTGAATCTTTGGGTCGATTTTGGGACCCCATGGTGCCACTTGTAAGTGATAGGGACACTTTATTTTAATTAAGTTAAAATAAGTACAAAAATGACATAAGCATATATCTTTTAGAAAAACAATTTTTACATAGGGTTATATATGTTGGATTTTCGACTATAAATATTCATTAGAAATATAAAAAGATTTCCTACATAATTATATTTTATTTATAATTTTTAGATATTAAATAATTTAATTTATTTATGACACGATGATGATACAGTAATTACCATAATAGTGAAAAATTAAAACAATTGATATTATAAATACCCAAATAAATATAATTTGAGAATTTTAATGATTTAAAATAATTTTTTAGGATAATATGACATATTAGTATTTATTTAATTGACTTTTTTTGAAGTAATCATTCTTTTATAAGTTTCACAAAAATCAACTATTGAATAGTGTCAAAATTGACATAAGAGTTTTTAAAACAAATATTATATTATTAATTGATATTAAATTACTAAAAACATAATTTTCGGCCAAGAGACTTATATCATGATAGGTGTACCATTAATGGACCACTTAGGGGTCTCTTGTATGTATATAGTAAGTTTATTAACTATATAATATAAAAATACAAAGTGACATGGTAAATGTCAAAATAATTAACTAAGAGTTAAAACTAAAAGATAAGGTTAATATAGTAACCCAAACCTGTCTAAATTCTATTGGTTGAATGGTTTTCAAACTATCCCCAACTTAAACTTTTAATAATCAACTTTAGAGCCATTAGAAACCAAATATGAATTTATTATAAATTAATATTTCTAGCTTTTCCAAAGGTGCCCCTCACCCCTCTTATAAAAGGGCACTCCTCCTTCTCATTACTTCACACATTCAAAGACTTTTGGTTCATCCAAACTCTACCCAAATACTCTCCCAACTTCCTTCACTACAACCTAGAGGTCTTATTTTGATCAGAAAGCCAACCTAAGGAGCCCTTTTGATCAAATCAAAAGGAAGAACCCCGAAGAAGAGGTAATGATTTCACCACCCTTTTTCAAGTTCCTTTCTTCTTTCACTTCTTCTTTATTTGTTATTACCATTCTAAAATAATAACTCCAGTATCTTATATATACTGTGATGTTATTATAAATATGGTACAACCATATTCATTATTCTATCCATCCTTTGAATAACATGTCACCATACGTGCGTACGTACGGCTTACCATCTCCACGTTGTGGTGTAATTGTTATTAAATAAATTATAATTTGGATGGGTATAATAATGACATGTAACTCATGTAAATAATAAATATAACATGATAATGATTCTGTATATATGTTATACCATCCAATTATATATTATTTTAATATCAAAATAATGATATTGTCGCTCGTGCGTATGTACGGACTACCGTCTCCACGAACGCAATGAGATTCATTCTCCATCGTATCCATTCAAGTATAATTCTCATTTGATGATTAATAATAGTATCTAAGGACTTGATATCATTCTTTATATTATTAAGATACAACCTATCCATGAAAAACATGGCTTACATAACAAAACATATAAAAGAAAATGAGTATGTTAACACCCGAAACGACGATAATTCTAAAATATTATTAACAAAGCAATGTTAAAAGATCATATATGATATCATATTAATATATATGATTCTTGTAAAATTTAATAACAATTATTTCACCATTATATAGTAGTTTAACCTACCCCAACCAAGGAAAAGTACAAGGTAAGAATTTATTTCGCAATCTCTTCATTATCCGAGGTTGTTTATACGTAATAATCTACTGGGATTTCTTTATCATCCACATCCATGTTTCTTCGAAATGTATTTCAAAAAAAAATTACTATTTAAAAAGAATATGGGTTAAAGTAATTTATACCCTTATGTGTTTTTAAAGGAATCTTTCCGTCGTTTTCCAAACAAGGCACTTTTTACCTTTCGACAAATTTAAGGTAAGAATGTTTTTTTAACTTATACGGCGGGTGCAGCTATTTACCGCCGTTATAAAATCGTCAAAGTTTCCCTTACAAGCTTATAAGATTATTTTCAAAGTAAATGTTTTATTTTATAATTATGTTACTTTTAAATGATTTCAAAATGAATATTTTAAGAATTTTTTAAAGGTACTCTTTATCAAGATCATAGTTTTAAATGTTTTAAAGATTTATCTTTCTAAATATTTTTAATTAATGTTCATGTTTTCAAAATGATTTTAAGGATTTATTTATATGGACATGAAGGTTTTGAAATGATATTTCTTTTCAAAAGTTTCAAAGTGGTATGGGACACTTTGATTCAAAAATCTCTTTTAAATTACTTCCTTTATAAATGTGTGACTTTTCAATGATTTCGAGAAAAGAGATATTTCTCTCAAATAGTTTTGATTTCATCTATGTAAGCATCCTTTGATGGATTTTAAGCTTATTTGAAGTTGATTTATTATGATACAAAACTTCTATTTTTTTTGAATCTTTTGTGATATGTTTGACTGTGGATGTTCTATTTTTATACCATTCATGTTTTATAGTGAAAGTATTGACATTTAGTATGCTAGTTTTAATACGAATGTTTATGTTATGTTTAAACCTTTCATATGGGAATGCATTGGACTTAATATTTGATGGGCGGAGCCCACTATAGCTCCTCGATGCATCGGTAGGTCTCATGAGACAAACTAGTGTCTTGGCACAAGGTCTTGACAAAATCTTATTTGTAGTCTTGGAACGAGGCCTTGGCTATGTGGTTATGATAGTCTGGCATTATGCATTCCATCATTATAAAAGTGGTTATTGATATTGAATGTGATTATTCGATTGGTAGAATATCCATGTGAATAATTAAATGGAATTATTTCATTTTATTTTTTCCATACTATGTTCAAGTTCAAGTTTAAAAGGCTTTTGTTTTAGTTATACGTTGCCTTAAATGTTTATTATTATTTATGAAAGTTTTCGCTATATTGTTATGCTTACTGGGCATTTGAGCTCACCCCTTTTCTATGTTTTATTTTTCCCAGGATGTGAAGAATTAATTTATGAATGACCTGCAGGGATAGTATGTGGGGATATGAGTGTGGGATATGGAGACTATGTTGTTGTAGTATTTTTTCACTTTATGATGTAATGTAAAACTTTATGAATATATCTAGTGTTTCCAAGGCTACTAAACCAATTGGTCTTTCAAGATGTGATCCTTCTTGTGATCATGCCAATGTTATGTAATAATGCACCGACTCTAGGTAACTGGGGTCGGGGCGTTACATTATGTAAGATGTCTATAGTACACGGCCGAAGAGGGTCAACGAGACCAATAGAAGCCAATAAAGAATGAAATGTTTCAAAGATCCATTTATGGATTGAAATAATAATTATGATCATAAGATTATTCTTTTGGAATAAATTATTTCTAGGTGTCTAGAAGCGGTTAGTGGATGGTCCATAGTTTTCTAAGATATATATGTTTGATAACATATGAAAAACATATGATTAATCCTAAAGATAATTTCTTAAAGAATGACTTAAATTTTCTACCCAAGTTATAAGGAATGTGATCTACTAATACAGATCAATGGGTTTCTTAGTGTAATAATTGTACACAAGCTTACATAGTATTGAATAATACAATATGGAATGATCCATGTGAATTATTTCCAATGTCACATGGAATTCTTGTTATGAGTAAACTAAATATTACTAAGAGTACTTTAGAAATATATCTCACATTCCTTGGAGTGTACCTAGGTTTTATATTTCTTATGTGTAAGGTGTAGAAAGTGAATATCAAATATGTAGTACCCCTGGTTTTGGGTACATAACCCCTTTCCTCACGTTTTTTTAAATTTTGTGTGTATAAAATAGAGAGTTTCCATAAAATAGAGATTTTCCATAAAATAGAGAGTTTCTATAATATAGAGAGTTTCCATTAAGTTGGGTGTTTCTATAATGTTGGTTTTTTCCATAAATTGGTGTGTTTCCATAAAGTGGGATGTATCCATAAAAAAATTTGTTTCCATAAAAAGGGTAAAGGTTAAGGATGGGACAGTTTGGGGGTTTTATAAGGAGTGTTGGGATAATAATTAAGTTCGTAAGATCCATACACGGTTGGCCCAAACTGTGTGGTCAGACCTTGCGCAGAGGTCAAATCTAGATCCTATTTTCTAGGAGCTTACTTTTTTTTCCACTATATATTTCGTTTTGTATTCAAAACGCCCCTATTTCGAGATTAATCTCCCTAGAAGGATGAAGAACCATCCCCACACGATTTAGAGCCATCCCAGAGCCTTCCCATGGTGATTTCGAGTCTAATTCTTGAGGTATGTCACCATTCTTTCTGGATTTGTCATGTTTTCTTAGATCTTCTTAGATCTACTTCTTTGATATCTATTATTTCTCATATATGAACCTATATTGGGTAGATATACATTTTTATATGCCAAATAATTCAATTTTGAGTCATTATCTTTCTAGGATAAGAGAGCTAAGGCTGTTCTTGGAGAATTGGCCCACTTTCTTGTGTGTTCTTTGTCTGTTGTCAAAGTTTCATCAAAACCTTTGAGGTTGGAGGATTCACTCTCAAACCATCTTTCTAGACTTTATTGGATTAGATTAAAAAAAATTTATTTATTATGAAATTAATGGAAAAATATTCATTTGTGGTGATTTATGCTTTTTGTGAAATTGCGTGATCTTGGTGAATAGTTGTGCAAAAGGAGGTTTAATTTAAAATTATGATTTTAAATTAATGATTTTCTAGAATTTCTAAATGTTTGATGAAAAGGGGGTTTTCAATAGAAATTTTTTTCAATAAAAATAGAGTTTTATTGAAATGCTTTGGAGTAGAAATGGTTTGTCATTAAAATGGTTTTAACTGAAATAGTTTTCAATAAAAAGGTGTTTTTATTGAAAGGTTTATTTTGGCTTGATAGTTGGGAATATGTGTTGTTTGTTCATATTGAATATACGGGGCTTGGTTAAAATATTTCCTTGTGCTCGGTGCCAAAGGTTTAATGGCACATGGGAATTTCATATATGAGGCTTGGTTGAAATATGACCTTGTGCTCGGTGCTAAAGGATTAATGGCATATGGGAAACAATTACCTTATGATGACTTGGTAGATCGATGAGAAACTTCTCATGAGTATGGAACTGTCATAACGTAGCATGAATGGTTGGTTTCATGGGTCTGAGGAATGGTTGGGTATGCTGATAAAGGGATATTGTGAAATGGTTGTAAATATTGTTTAGTTATTTTTCTGGAAAAATAACTTGCTGGAAAAATTGGTTTCAATTGCACTTGTATGATTTGGGTAATGAATGGTTTTGGAAACTTGTTTATATTTAGTTATAAACTATCTCTGAGAATTTGTTTTATATAAACATTTTTATATAATTGTTGATAACTCTTCTATCCTAGTGGCGTGAGTAGGGAAGTCATTGGGGAAAACCTACTGAGTTTTATACTCACCCTTGCTTTATCACTTTGGTGATTTTGTAGATTCTATCTTCTGACACAAGGGAAAAGGTAATGTTTCAAATTTGTTTAGCACTACCTCGTGATGTATGGTAAGTTCGTAGATTTTGGAGCTTGGAGATTTTGGAGCATGGAGTCTTGAGGTCTTTGGAGATTCATGTGTGGTTTACCTACTGTGTACTTTGATTCATGGTTATTCTTCTGTTTTTGCTTACTTTGATGTGGTTGTCAGATACATGAATTTTTTGAGTTGTCTTCCATTTTCTCAAGCATCATATAGTGAATTTTTTGTTATGGTTGGTAGGTTTATTGGTTTATTTCTTAAAGGGTAAATCGTCCCCCACGTGTATTTGAAACCCTTCAGCATTTATTTTCAGCCTGGGCATCTTGGGGATGTCGCTTAAGGGCTAGTAATGACTCGTTTTACTCTCAAGACAATGAGAATTGGTGGGTCATTACAAATGGTATCAGCTTGTTCGGTCCTTGCCTAACAAGTAGTCATCAATGTTCCTAGTTTTGGAGATAAAATCTCTTCTTGTATATTCCTTGGGTGGGAATCTTAGAAAGGTGTAAGATTTTTGGAACTTGAAATGTATATCATAAAAGGATGTAGCTAACCCTTTTGTGTTGAACTTCAAGTTACCATGGAGTTGGGTAAATAAGTGTTTGTAGACACTTCTAGAATTTTAAAATATCATTGTCATGGGTTTAGTCAATGAGATGAGCATGACATGCATTGTAGAGGAATTACTTCCCACTAAGAGTGCATACATCATTTTTGTGGAATGATTCATGTTGTGAAAAAAAGTGTTAAATTTTGAAAAAGAATGGAATTGGTTTTCAAATGAAAGATTTTGAAAAAGCTAATGCTTATCATATTTTGAAAATGGTTTAATTTTCAAAAGCGTGTGATGTGTTTTTGAAAAATGGTTGAACATGGGAAAAAGGTTGTTTTGGAAAACAATGTTGTGATAGTTGATGTGATATAATTTGAAATTCTAAGCCAATAGTTTCTAGAGAGTGATATTAATAGAGTTTGTTGTTAGGCTTAGAAAAAGGCACCTGGTAGGAATCTTCGAAACCAACCTGAAGAAGCTGCGGAGAATGTGGTTTCACCTGAACCACATGTGAACCATGAGATGGTTCAAAGTATTTTCCAAGCTTTACAAGCTATGGATATAGGGAAATGGAGGAATGAGCCATAACATGTGGATCATACAATCTAGTTCATGAAGCAGAATCTACCTAATTTTTGGGGTGATTCTGAACCTGAGAAGGCGGAGGTGTGGCTATGTAGGATGAATCGTATCTTCAACTTCATCGGCACACCAGTAGAGCTAAAGGTAAAACTAGAGACATATATGCTCGAGGATCTTGCACTTCATTGGTGGGATTTAGCAGTGCAGGATAAATTGGATGAAGAAATTACATGGGAGGATTTTGAGGAATTGTTCAACAAACAATTATATCCTCAAACGTTCAAGATCCAGAAAATGACAGACTTCTTCAACCTAAAAAAAGAGAGTCTCTATGTCATATAGTATGTGTCTAAGTTCATGAACTTAGTACGGTTTTTACCAGAAGTTATAGAAAGTGCCTCTTTGAAGGCACGCATATTCGAATTAGGGCTACGATAGGATATTCGATAAAATAATGAAGTACTTTGTATTACATATTATATAGAGATGGTGAACAGAACGATTGTGGTTGAATGTGATATCTCAGGATCTATGGGAGGAGGCATGATTATACATACAGGAAACAGTGGGAACTCAACCGCTGGGAACAAGCAGAAAAAGGACAACTATTTCCATGGTGAAAGTGGAAATCATAACTAAACAGTTGGATTAGTAAACCTTCCTCTAGGACCCCAGAGCAAATAAGGTTGTTTTCAGTGTGCTTCTCTTGACCACATAAATAGATATTGTATGGAACAACCTAGAGCGTGTCATAATTGCAACAATATGGGACATCTTCAGCACTATAGTCACAATGCTCCAAGGTCAGGTGCTCAAGTGACTTCTCAGGTGTCGCAATCATCGTATGCTTCGACTGGATGAGGACAGAAGAATCAGCATCGTCAGCAGCGCAGAGCTAGACATGGTGATTATATAAATACCATGAATTCTCAACCAGGGAAACCTCAACAAGGAAACATGGAGAACATTGTAGTGAAGAAACAATTGTATGGAGTTGAGTAGATGATTGTTGATGATCGAGATAGACCATCTACAGTGAGAGGTATGATTATTTTGAATTCTACCTTTGTGAAAATGTTGTTTGATATTGGTGCATCACATTCCTTCATTGAGTCTCATGTTGTTGACTTGATGTGTTTAAAACTTGAAATGATTCCTTATGTTTTGAAACTGAAAACTTATATTGGTGAAACAGAATGACAAGACATTGTGTGTAGAGCATGTTATATAACTGTTGATGGATCTGATCTAAAATGGGACTTCATGATATTGGATATGGATTTCTATGATGTAATCCTGGGTATGGATTGGCTGACAACGTTCAAGGATCAAATTGATTGTTATAGGAGAACTGTTAGTTTCATAACTGAGAATGGAATCAGGCATTTCTTTAGAGGAGAGAGGATTGTAAAGAAGGGTGAAAAGAGCATGTTAGCACCAATGGTGGGAATGATATTTTACCAATTGGCAATGTTGACTTTAGAATCAATGGTAGAGATAGAGGAAAATAGTTTTCCAGCTTTTTTGGATCAATTTCCAGATGTCTTTCCCAAGAACTTCTCAGGGTTACCACCTCTAAGGGAAGTGGAGTTTATGATTGATCTCCTTTTGGGGACCAGTACTATTTTCCTTACGTCTTATAGGATAGCACCAACAGAATTATGGGAATTGAAAGTGTAGTTAAAGGAGCTGGAAAGCAAGAGTTTCATTTGACCATGTACGTCTCTATGGGCATCACCGGTTTTGTTCATGAAGAAGGAAGATGGAACTCTTCAGTTGTGTGTTGATTATCGTAATCTTAACCAAGTTACAATAAAGAAAAGATATCCACTTCCACACATTGATGATCTGTTCTATCAATTAAGGGGAGCTCAGTAGATCTCCAAGATTGACTTGTGATCAGGGTATCACCAATTGAGAGTTCGGAAAGAGGATATTCCAAAGACAACTTTCAGAAGTGGATATGGACACTATGAATATATAGTAATGCCTTTCAGTCTAACGATTGCACCAGCGGTCTTTATGGAATTGATGAATCAGATATTTCAACAATATCTAGATTCTTTTGTTGTGGTGTTTGTGGATGAAATTTTGGTCTATTCAAAGATAAGGGTTGATCATGATTTGCACCAGATAATAGTGTTACAAATCCAGAGAGATCATCGTTTGTATGCCAAATTCTCAAAGTGTGATTTTTGGATACAAGAAGTACGTTTTATTGGCCATGTCATTTCTGAGAAAGGCATTTCTGTTGATCCTGAAAAGATAGAAGTCATTATCTCTTGACAACCACTGAAGACTGTTTTCGAGATACGAATCTTTCTTGGTCTAGTTGGTTACTACTGATGCTTTGTGCATGATTTTTCATGACTAGCTTCGCCAATGACAACCCTGACAAAGAATAATGCTCCATTCCAATAAATTGAAGAATGTTAGAAGTATTTCCAGGAACTGAATGTTCGGCTTACATCAGCACCTATCTTGATCTTTCCAGAATCAGGACAGGGGTATGTGGTGTATTGTGATGCTTCCGGATCAGGGTTGGGTTGTGTTCTCACACAAAGAGATCATGTGGTTGCTTATGGTTCAAGTCAGTTTAGGGTGCATGAGAAGAATTACCCAACATATGATTTGGAGTTAGCTACAATCGTTCATTCTTTGAAAACATGGAGACATTATCTCTTTGGTGAGAAATTTACTATGTTTACAAATCACAAAAGCTTGAAACAAATTTTATCTCAGCGATATTTAAATATAAGGAAAAGTATATGGATGGAGTATCTCCAAATGTTTGACTTTGAATTGATGTATACACTAGGGAAAGGAAATTCGGTGGTGGATGCATTGAGTAGATATTCATATGCTCGGTTGGAAAAAGAAACTTCATAAGAATGGCAGTTGATGTTGGTCTTAGCCGACATGCATGTGGAATGTGAAGACCAAGGTGATGTTGTGGTTTTCGTTTTAGCTATGCTTGTTTCTGATTTAGTAAAATTGATCAAAGAGGCACAAACATCTTATGTATAATGTCTGGTTATAAGTTCAAAACTCAATGGTGGGGAGACCATTGAGGGCTAGAAACTGGATGGGGGTTCAGTTTTTTGTTTCATATATCAGATGGTTGTACCTATGGTTTGTAAGGAACAACTCCTTCATTATTAACACTATTCAAGATGGGTTGTACATCCAAGTACACAGAAGATGTATCGGGTGTTGAAGGTGCAGTTTTGGTGGAGTGGCATGAAAAGGAAGGTGGTCGAGTTCATCTCATGGTGCTTAACTTTTCAGAAGGTAAATGCAGAGAATCAGAGACCAGATAGTATGTTACAATATTTTCCCATCCCAGTGTGGAAATGGGATCAGATAGCAATTTATTTTGTTACAGGTATTCCAAGAACGGTCCAAAAACACGATGTCATTTGGGTGATAGTGGATCGTCTAACCAAGTTGGCCCATTTCATCCCTATTCGTGAAACTCATATAGTGGAGGATATTTCAAAATTTTATATCCAAGAATTGGTAAAGAGGAATGGTGTACCAGTGTCAATAGTCTCAGATAGAGATCCGATGTTCACGTCTCGTTTCTAGAAATCCTTATAGCAAGCCCTCGGGACTCAGTTGACTATGAGCATGGCATATCATCCTCAGACGGATGAGAAATATGATCGGACGATACATGTAATATCCCAAGTAACTAATTAATAATATATTTTCATATCTATTCCTATTTATGAATTAGATAGTGTTTATAGGCTTAAAATGAGAATAAATCCAATCCTAAGCATAGAATACACTAATATTTTTAAAAGATTGTTTTACTGCCTTTTGATGGCAAACAATTTTTAAATCTAACTATTGACAATTTTATAAGCTCTATTTGTCAAAATAAACTTATCCTTTATAATTGGGACATTGAAATTTACTTTGGATAAATTTTTGGTATTTTTCTTACAATGTTCATTTTTTAATGAATAGTGAAAAATACTGCATTTCACTTCAAAACTGTTTTTTCATCTAATTTAATTATATGGATAGATTATATTTTTAATTGGTTTTAAAGTTTAATTAGAATATATTTTTACCATTTAATTCAATGTTGGTCATTTTAATTAATTTAACTTTGAAATTGGGCATAAACAAGTGCCAAACTTTTGATAGATATTGTTTCAAAAACAACCCGCTATTTGTTTTGACAACGGGAATTATTTTTAAATTAATTACTTCAATTTATGTGATTGGAATTTGGTAAAATGGATTCCATATTTGGAATCATAAGGTACAAATTATGTAATTAATACTCTTGTTTTTGGACATTGTGAATAGTAAGGACGGTAATTATCTTTAATTATCGTGATTAATTAGTATTCGAGTGGTTAAGGGTAATAAAATAATATCATAATAATATAAAATGACCCCAACATGTGTCATAATTCTACTAGTTGTGTCATGGCCGACCATGGGATGCCTTGTGCTAAACTTTGAGACCCCATGGAATCACTTTAGTGTGATAGTGACCTTTTATTATATTATTTTTTTAAAAGGAAAGTATAACCAAAGTATGTATCACCCAAGTAAAACACTTTTAGTTTTTTCTGTGTAAATGATATCTTGGACTATAAATAGTAATTGGAAAGCTAAAACAATATCCTACATCATGGTATTTTTTTTATAATTTTTAGACATTAAATAAATTTATTTATTTATTACACCGTGATGATGCAGCGATTACCTCATTAATGAACGATTTAAATAAAATGAAAAGATAATGTAAAATCTAATACTTACACTTTTCAAAAACCTATTGGATGGGTGAATTTAGAACTCTTATCTCCTTATCCTTGAAATATATCTTTTTGGAACCTTTAAAATTCGAAACTAATTTTAAAATAAAGTAACATTTCATGACTTTCCAAGAGTGCCCATCCTCCCTCTTATAAAAGGCCCCCACCTCTACCACCTTACCCACACCTCTCAAGCCATTGGATCGGCCGAAATCTACTCATTTTATCTCTCCACATCCCTATCTTCATCATAGAAGCCTTACCTTATGTAGAAAGCTCTTTAAGAAATCCTTTTGGTTCAAACCAAGGGGAGTTACCCGATTTAAAGGCAATGTCTTCTCTTATGTCCTTTTGTTTTATTTTTCTTCTCCAAACCCATAAACTCTTTTTATTCCTTTCTTTTGTAAAAAAACCAGTATATTAAATATACTAGGATATTTTTATGAGAATTATTCAAGCTACACTTACACACACCTCCTTCTAATGGTTAAAGAACATATTGTTTCTGTGGATGGCGAATTACTGCCTCACGAAACGATGATTGTTCAATCTTCTCCTAACACCATTCATGGTGGCCATTAAGATGTCACTATATTTATATATGATATATATTATGTTTATGTTTTCCTTATGCTTCTGTATTTTTCATTTATGGAAAACCTTTATGGTTTCCATTATGGGTAAACGCGATAATTTCATTTTAGGAAGTGCGAACTACCGCCCCCTCAAAGTGATTTGATTCGTTAATGACATATGTGGGACGTATAAAGGATGGAGTTAATGGTATTAAATATAATATCATACTTTAATTCTAATATAACTTTATATCACTATGATTTCATTCCATTAAATATGAAATAAAAATGAAAGTAGCGTTCATGCGTACGTACGGATTATCATCTCCATGAATGGTGCATTTCATTTATTACCTCTAAATGTTATGTAATATTATAAATTCATGTATATACTGGATATATATGATATATATGATATCTACCTCATGAATATAATTCTGGATATAATGGATATTTTACCACATGAACAACTTGTAATTATAAGAAGTTTATTTGTGGCTCAAGTACCAAAGATCGACAAAACGACCGTTATTAACTTAAATAATTACATAATGTTCATAACATGGTAATAAGTGATATAAAATGAATAATGAACTTGATAAAGGTTATTAAGAAAGTATAAATTAACTCTAGTTTATTATTCAGAACATTAAAGAATGATCGAGTCAAGTCGGACACGAGGTAAGGGACTTCGTCTCAATCTCCTTTCATTGAGGCATATTTTGTTTTATACACAACTTTCTTTTATACGGTGTATAAACCCCTTTGACTTTTACTCTTATTCAAAAGGAATCTTTTTTTAAAAATCATTTTACTAAATGACAAAAGGGAATGTTTTTGTCTTACGTATGCGGCGACAATGACTTCTCTGCCATCGTGACCATTATTTGAGTTTCGGCTTGCTCTACAAGCCATAACTTTTTTTAAATGAAAAATAAATACCATGTTTTAATTTTATTTTATTTTGGTATTGAAAATGGTTTTGATAATTTTTTTAGTATATCAATGTGTTGTATTGATATCTTGTGATTGAAATGCGGAAATGTCATGTTTCCTTTATGCATGTTTTATGTCATACGATTATGTTATGGTTCTTGGGAATTTTTTATGAAGATGGGTGGTTCCATGATAAACTAAGGGTGGGTGATCCCGATATAGCTCTCCAATGCATTGGGTAACATGAAGGGGTTAAACGCTAAGGTTTCTCCAAAGAGATTTAGGGAATATAATGTGATGGGTATTCCAAACGTAACCAAGAGGGTTACTACCTATGTAAGAATGTTATGAATTCCTCAAGTTACCTTTATGTCTTATGATTTCTATGGGTTATTCCTAAATCATATGATTTCATGAGTTATGTTAAAGTCCTTATGTTTTAGGAGTAAATTATGATTTCATTGATTCTTATGTATACATGGACTAATGTTTTCATTCTGTATTTTTACATCCCTTACTGAGCTTTCTTATGCTCATCCCAATTTTTTGAAATGTTTTTCACAGGTTAATGGAAAAGTACATGATGTGATCATAGTTTCAAGGAAGTGTCAAGAAAGAATCCATGTTTTATTTTAAATATGTCTCCTTTGATGGGAAAAATTAATATTGTCTTTTATGTAACCACCTTGTTTAAATGTGGAATGTAATGCATGATTTATGATCTAATTCTCTATACTCTAAACCTAAAAAGATCCTAAATGTGTATTCTTGAAATATCTCAAGATTAAATAATGTTTAAGGTTGGAGCCTTATAGTTGGTATCAAAGGGAGGTTTAGATAACTTTAGGAGTAAGAATTATATTAAATGATTATCCAAAAATATTTTTTTATGGACAAATTGAAATGATATAGCATTTGAAGATTACCATGTTTCTTCATCTAAGACATGTTTGTTCAGAATGGTTTTCCGCAGAGGAAACAGGGAAGTAGTGCTAGGAAGGCATACATAAGGAAATGACCTTCCAAATCAGCATCCTGAGATGGTCGGAATTGGAACTGAACAGTTTGTGGAACTAATGGCGCAGTTGAATCAAGCGATAAATGGTGGTGGTATCCATGCATGAGATCAGCCAGATAAACCGCAGAGGAACATGTCAGTGGTGGAACATTTCATGAGGCAACATCCCCCATCATTCAGATGATCATCTAACCCTGTGCTAGATGAAGGGTATATTAAAGCACTTAAGAATATTTTTTATGTCATGGGGTGTTCAGACAATAAAAAGGTTAGTCTTTCTGTTTACCGTTTGGAGGGTGAAGCAAATCAGTGGTGGTCTATGGTTAAAAATATTAGGGACGCTGATGAGATTGATGCTCTCAACTGGGATGAATTCAAAGGTATGTTTCTTGAGAAATATTTTCCTAAGGCTGTTCGACTTAGGATGGAAAAAAATTCTTGGAATTGAGGCAAGAGGATAACTCAGTGGCTGCTTATGAAGAAAGGTTCACTCGATTGGCAAGGTATGCTCCAAATTTTATCCGAGACCTTGATAGTAAAATCAATCATTTTTACTCAGGATTAAATCCAAAATATCAAAGGGAATTAGATTCTCGTGAGCTCAAAAGTTATTAAAGGCTTGTTTGATGTGCTAAGAAGGTGGAAATTGAGTTTTTCGATGATAAAGTGTTCTGTGACAACCAACAGAATAAGAGACCGAGGTGGAAGGAGAAAGGGAATAATCCTTTAAAAAGGTCTGATGGTAAGAAAACTAAGTTTTCAGTTTGTGATAAATGTGGTAAAAATCATGTTGGGGAATTTCTTTTGAATTCTGGAAAGTGATACCGATGTGGTAAGATGGGACATAAGTCTCGTGATTTCACTGGAAAATATCAGGGTGATGGTAAGACCAAATTTGATTTACAGTTAGTGAAATGTTTCAAGTGCAATGAGATGGGTCATTATGCAAACGAGTGTTCGACAAAGATCTCAAATGATAGAAAGTACTCAAACTACAAGTAGAAAGGTGTGGTGAAATCCTTTGAAACTACTTCAGGAGATGTTGGGCCATCAAATGAAGTGGTATCGGGTACTTTGTTTGTTTTTTCAGATTATGCCCGTGTGTTGTTTGATTCAGGGTCTACACATTCTTTCATCTTTGAAAAATTTTCTAGTAAGTTGGGAATTCCATCTCAAGAAATGACTCCTGAACTTTTGGTAAAAACACCTGGGGGAAATGTTGAGACAAAAAGAATTTATAAGAATCTTCTTATCCTTATCCATGGAAAGAACCTACTTGAAAACCTTATTGTTTTACCTTTAGTAGAGTTTGATGTTATCCTGGGTATAAATTGGCTCTCTGTTTACCATGCTAATATTGATTGTAGAGCTAAAGAAGTTTCTTTTCAGAAAGACTTTCAGTTTGTGTACAAGAATGAACCCTTACTGTTGATAACATATCAAGAGGCTGAGAAACTTGTAAAATATGGAAATGAATGTTACCATACACATATTGTTGAAAACAAAGGAACTATTCAGATTAATGATGTGCTAGTGGTAAATGAGTATCCTGATATTTTTTCTGATGAGTTTCCTGGAATAATACAAGATCCGGAAGTTGAATTTAATGTTGACTTAGTTCCTGATGCTAAGCCAATTTCAAAACCCCCTTATCGAATGGCTCAAATTGAACTTTTAGAGTTGAAGGAGCAATTTCAAGATTTATTAGATAAAGGTTTCATTCAACCTAGCACATCACCATGTGGTGCTCCTGTTTTATTTGTTAAAAATAAAGATGGTTCAATGAGACTTTTCATTGATTATAGATCCTTGAATAACATCACTATTAAGAAAAAATATCATTTTCCTCATATCGATGATTTGTTTTATCAGCTCCAGGAAGCTCAATATTTTGCAAAGATTAACCTGATATCGGGGTACCATCAGTTGAAGGTAAAGGAAGCTGATGTTCCAAAGACTGTGTTTCGTATAAGATATGGCCATTATGAATTTGTATTTATGCCTTTTGGGTTAACCAATGCACCTACTGTATTCATGGACCTTATGAATAGAATTTTCCATGAGTTCTTGGATAAGTTTGTGGTTGTTTTCATTGATGATATTTTGGTGTTTTCTAAAAGTAAGGAGGAGCATGAAAGTCATTTAAGGGTTATTTTTCAAACCTTAAAAGAAAAGAAATTGTATGGGAAATTCTGCAAGTGTGAGTTTTGGTTGCAACAAATTTCTTTTCTTTGTCACATTGTTTATAAATATGGAATAACTGTTGATCCTAAAAAAACAAAGGTTGTTGAAGAATGGCCAAGACCCACAAATGTAACCGAGATTCGTAGTTTTCTTGGTTTGGAAGGATATTACCAAAGGTTTGTTAAAAAAATTTCATGGTTATCTAGTCCAATGACTAAGCTAAATTAGAAGGGTGTTAAGTTCATCTAGACAAAAGAATGTGATGATTGTTTTTAGGAATTGAAAAGAAGATTTGTGAATGCTCCAGTTTTGGCACTACCTTCCAGGAATGGTGAGTTTGTTATCTACAGTGATGCTTCATTGAAAGGACTTGGTTGCATCCTAATGCACAATGATCAGGTAATTGCTTATGTTTCACGTCAGTTGAAAACTCATGAGGTAAATTACCCTACACATGATTTGGAATTAGCTGATGTTGTTTTCTCTTTAAAAAATTGGAGGAATCATTTGTATGGAGTAAAGTGTGAAATATATACCGATCACCAAAGTTTAAAGTATATATTCACTCAGAAAGAATTGAACATGAGATAGAGTATATGGTTAGAATTAATCAAGGATTATGATTGAACAATTCATTACCATCTGGGAAAGGCAAATAAAGTGGATGATTCTTTGAGTCAAAAAATTAATGCTTCATTAACCATGTTACGTTTGGAACGTGATCCTTTGGTTAAGGATTTGATGAAATTTGGCATAGAAGTTATTGGTTCAGGATTTTCTTCTGTTTTGTTTCAGGTATTAGTGAAATCTTCTCTATCAGACAGAATTAATCAAGCACAGAAGCAAGATAGTGAGTTGTAGAAAAAGGTAGAGCTGGTTCAGAAGGGTAAGTCGCCTGAATTAAACATTGATAATGATTGTGTTTTGATATTTTGGAAGAGATTGTGTGTGCCTTGTGATTCATAGTTGAAGAGAGAGTTTTTATGTGAAGCTCATAGTTCTCTGTTTTAGTTCATCCTGGCAGTACTAAGATGTATAGAGATCTTCGGGAGTATTACTGGTGGGATGGAATAAAAAGAGATATTGCTGATTTTACTGTAAAGTGTTTGACTTGTCAATAGGTTAATGAATAGTGGAAGTTACCGAAAGGGATGCTTCATCCTTTACCGGTGCTAGAGTGTAAATGGCAGAATATATCCATGGACTTCATTGTGGGATTTCTGAAGACACCTCGAGGTAATAATGCAATTTGGGTTATTGTTGATCGCTTGACTAAATAGGCTCATTTCCTTGCTATACGAGATACTTTTTACCTAGATCAACTTTCTCGTTTGTATCTTAAAGAGATAGTCAGATTACATGGATTTCCCCTCTCCATTGTATCTGATCGTGATCCCAGGTTTACTTCTAACTTTTGGAAAGGCCTTCAGAAATCATTGGGTACTGAATTAAATTTTAGTACAGCTTTTCATCCTCAATCAGATGGGAAGTCAGAACAAACAATTCAGACATTGGAGGATATGCTATGTGCTTGTTCGATGGATTATCAGGGAATTTAGGACCAACATATTTCTTTGTTTGAGTTTTCTTATAATAACAGTTTTCATTCCAGTATACAGATGGCACCATTTGAGGCATTATATGGGAAGTGGTTTCGAACTCTAGCTTTTTGGGATGAAGTGGGTGAAAGGAAGTTGATGGGACAATAATTGGTAGAAAAGTTGGCAGAAAAAGTTCAGTTGATACAGAAACACATGATAATAGCTCAGAGCAGGTAGAAAAGTTATGCAGACAATAGGAGGAAGGATCTCTCTTTTGAGGTAAGTGATTATGTCTTCCTCAAAGTTTCACCATGGAAAAGTGTGATGTGATTTGGTAAGAAAGGAAAGCTGAGTCCAAGGTTCATTGGACCATATGAAATTCTGGAGAGAGTTGGATCATTTTCATACTGAGTGGCTTTAACTCTGAGTTTATCTCAGGTACACAATGTTTTTCATGTTTCAATGTTAAGGAAGTACATGTCAGATCCATCTCATGTTTTGAGTCCAGAGGTAGTTCAGCTAGAAGAGAATCTATCTTATGAGGAACAGCTGGTCTAGATTCTTGACCACAGGGAGAAAGTATTTCGGAATAAGGTGATTCATCAAGTAAAGGTTTTGTGGAAAAACCACATGATTGAAGAGGCAATATGGGAATCTGAAGATGAAATGAGGGATAAATACCCCCACTTATTTGATAAGTAAATAAATTACAGGGACGCAATTTTCTAAAGGGGGAATGATGTAACATCCCAAGTAAGTAATGAATAATAGATTTTCATATCTAGGCCTATTTATGAATTAGATAGTGTTTTAGAGGCTTAAAATGAGAATAAATCCAATCTTAAGCATAGAATACACTAATATTTTTAAAAGATTGTTTTACTGCCTTTTGATGGCAAACCATTTTTAAATATAACTATTGACAATTTTAAAAGTTCTATTTGTAAAAATAAACTTATCCTTTATAATTGGGATATTGAATTTTACTTTGGATAATTTTTTGGTATTTTTCTGACAATGTTCATTTTTTAATGAATAGTGAAAAATACTGCATTTCACTTCAAAACTGCTTTTTCATCTAATTTAATTATATGGATAGATTATCTTTTTAATTTGTTTTAAAGTTTAATTAGAATATATTTTTACCATTTAATCCAATGTTGGTCATTGTGATTAATTTCACTTTGGAATTGGGCATAAACAAGTGCCAAACTTTTGATAGATATTATTTCAAAAAAAAACCCGCTATTTGTTTTGACAACGGGAATTATTTTTAAATTAATTACTGAAATTTCTGTGTTTGGAATTTGGTAAAATGGATTCCATATTTTAAATCATAATGTCCAAATTATGTAATTAAAACTCTTTTTTTTTTGACATTGTGAATAGTAACTATGGTAATTATCTTTAATTATCATGATTAATTAGTAATCGGGTGGTTAAGGATAATAAAATAATATCATAATAATATAAAATGACCCCAACATGTTTCCTAATGCTACTGGTTGTGTCATTTCCGACCATGGGATGTCTTGTGCCAAACTTTGGGACCCCATGGAATCACTTTAGTGTGATAGTGACCTTTTATTATATTATTTTTTTAAAAGAAAGGTATAACCAAAGTATGTATCACCAAAGTAAAACAATTTTATTTTTGTCTGTGTAAATGATCTCTTGGACTATAAATAGTAATTGGAAAGATAAAAATATTTCCTACATCATGGTATTTTTTTATAATTTTTAGACATTAAATAAATTAATTTATTTATGACACCATGATGATGCAGTGATTACCTCATTAATGAACAATTTAAATAAAATGAAAAGATAATGTAAAATCTAAGACTTAAACTTGTCAAAAACCTATTGTATGGGTGTATTTCGAACCCTTATCACCTTATACTCGAAATATATCTTTTTGGGACCTTTAAAATCCTAAACTCATTTTAAAATAAAGTAACATTTCATGACTTTCCAAGAGTGCCCCTCCTCCCTCTTATAAAAGGCCCCTACCTCTACCACCTTACTCACACCTCTCAAGCCATTGGATTGGCCAAACTCTGTTAATTTTATCTCTCCACATACCTCTTTTAATCATATATGTCTTACCTTAGGCATAAAGCTCTTCAAGAAACCATTTTGGTTCAAACCAAGGAGAGTTACCCGATTTAAAGGTAATGTCTTCTCTTATGTCCTTTTGTTTTATTTTGCTTCTCCAACCCCCTAAACTATTTTTATTCCTTTATTTTGTAACAACTATAGTATATTAAATATACTAGGATGTTTTTATGATATGTATTCAAGCTACACTTACACACACCTCCGTCTAATGGTTAAAGAACATACTCTTTCTGTGGATGGCGAATTATTGCCTCACGAAACGATGATTGTTCAATCTTCTCCTAACACCTTTCATGGTGACCATTAAGATGTCACTATATTTATATATGATATATATTATGTTTATGTTTTCTTTATGCTTCTGTATTTTTTATTTATTTCATACCTTTATGGTTTCCATTATGGGTAAACGCGATAATTTCATTTTAGGAAGTGCGGACAATCGCCCCCACAAAGTGATTTGATTCGCTAATGCCATATGTGGGATGTATAAAGGATGGAGTTAATGGTATTACATATTATATCATACTGGAATTCTAATATACCTTTATATCACTATGATTTCATTCCATTAAATACGAAATATAAATGAAAGTAGCGTTCATGCGTACGTACGGCTTACCGTCTCCATCAATAGTGCATTTCATTTCTTACCTCTAAATGTTATGTAATATTATAAATGCATGTATATAGTGGATATATATTATATATATGATATCTAACTCATTAATATAATTCTGGATATAATGGATATTTTACCACATGAACAACTTGTAATTATAAGAAGTTTATTTTTGGATCAAGTACCAAAGATCGACAAAACGATTGTTATTAACTTAAATAATCACATAATGTTTATAACATGGTAATAAGTGATATAAAAGGAATAATGAACTTTAAAAAGTTTCTTAAATAAGTAGAAATTAACTCTAGTTTATTATTCGGGATATTAAAGAATGATCGAGTCAAGTCAGACACGAGGTAAGGGACTTCATCTCAATCTCCTTTCATTGAGGAATATTTTGTTTTATACACAACTTTCTTTTATATGGAGTATAAAACCCTTTGACTTTTACTCTTATTCAAAAGGAATCTTTTTATACGAAGCGTTTTACTAAACGACAAAAGGGAATGTTTTTGTCTTACGTATGCGGCGACAACGACTTCTCTGCCGCCGTGACCATTATTTGAGTTTCGACTTCCTCTACAGGCCATAACTTTTTTTTAAATGAAAAATAAATACCATGTTTTAATTTTCTGTTATTTTGGTATTGAAAATGGTTTTGATAATGTTTTGATTATATCAATGTGTTTTATTGATATCTTGTGATTGAAATGTGGAAATCTTATATTTTCTTTATGCATGTTTTATGTGATACGATTATGTTATGGTTCTTGGGCATTGTTTATGAAGACGGGTGGTTCCGTGATAAACTAAGGATGGGTGAGCCCGATATAGATCTCCAATTCATTGGGAAACGCGAAGGGGTTAAACTCTAAGGTTTCTCTGAAGAGATTTAGGGAATATACTGTGATGGGTATTCCAAATGTAACCATGAGGGTTACTCCCTACGTAAGAATGTTATGAATGTCTCAAGTAACCTTTATGTCTTATGATTTCTATGGGTTATTCATAAATCTTATGATTTCATGTGGTATGTTAAAGTGCTTATGTTTTATGAGTAAAGTATGATTTCATTGATTCTTATGTATACATGTACTAATGCTTTCATTCCGTATTTTTATATCCCTTACTGAGCTTTCTTATGCTCGTCCCAAGTTTTTGAAATGTTTTTCACGGGTCAAGGTAAAAGTACATGATGTGATGATAGTTTTGAGGAAGTGTCAAGAAATAATCCATATTTTATTTTAAATGTCTCCTTTGATGGGAAAAATGAATATTGTCTTTTATGTAACCACCTTGTTTAAATATGGAATGTAATGCATGATTTATGATCTAATTCTCTAAAACTCTAAACCTAAAAAGATCCTCAATGTTTATTCTTAAAATATCTCAAGATTAAGTAATGTTTAAGGATGGGGCCTTATAATAAAAATGTTGGAAGACATGTTTCGGGCTTGAGTAATGGATTTTGGTGGCTCATGGGAGGAGCATATACCCTTAGTAGAGTTCTCATACAATAACAGCTATCAATACTTAATACACATGGATCTGTTTGAAGCATTATATGGGATCCCTTGTCGTTCAACACTATATTGGGTGGAAATGGGTGAAACTTCACTAGTTGGGGAAATCCTTGTCCAAGAAACAATAGACAAGATCCAGTTGATTAGAAAGAGGATTGATATGGCTTAGAGTCATCAAAAATCTTATGCAGATCACCTTAGAAGACCATTTTCGTTCACTGTGGGTGATCATTCCTTCTTAAGGATCACTCTAAGGCTTGGACATCATCACTTTGAGAATTAGGTCAAGTTATCTCATAGATACATTGGCCCTTTGAGATACTAGAACATTTTGGAGAGGTGGCATATCGGTTGGCATTACACCATGGTTTAGTTCAGTGCATATTGTGTTCCATGTATCACAGTTGAAAAAGTATCACCCTGATCCTGACCATGTCATCAGATGGGATCACATTGAGCTAGAACCGGATGCATCATTGATACATATCCCAGTGCAGATCATGGATAGACAAGGGAAAGTCTTACGTGGGAAAAGCATCGGCCTAGTGTGGGTTTTATGGAAACGTGGTCAGATTCAAGAAGAGGCTTGGGAACGTGATAAGGAAATGAAGGAGAAATGGTTGGAAATATTTTTGGCCAGTGAGGGTTTTCTACGTTCTGAGGATGTAAAGACCAATAGTGGGGAGAATGTAGTACCCCCTGTTTCAGGTACATAACACATTTCCTCACGTTTTTTTTAATTTGGTGTGTATAAAATAGAGTGTTTCCATAAAATAGAGAGTTTCCATAATATAGAGATTTTCCATTAAGTTGGGTGTTTCCATAATGTTGGTTTTTTCCATAAATTGGGGTGTTTCCATAAACTGGGTCATTTCCATAAAGTGGGGTGTTTCCATAAAGTGGGTTGTTTCCATAAAGTGGGGTGTTTCAATAAAGTGGGATATTTCAATAAAAAAATGTGTTTCCATAAAAATGGTAAAGGTGAAGGATGGTAGAGTTTTTGAGTTTTATAAGGAGTGTCGGGACAATAAGGAAGGTCACATGATCCATACACGGTTGGCCCAAACCGTGTGGTCAAACCATGCACAGAGGTTAAATCTAGATCCTATTTTCTAGGAGATTACTCATTTTTTCTCTATATATTTTGGTTTGGCTTAAAAAGGACCCTGTTTTGATATTACTCTCCCTAAAAGGCTAGATAACCCTCCCCACACGATTTGGAGCAATCCCAGAGCCTTCCCTTGGTGATTTCGAGTCCAATTATTGAGGTATGTCACCATTCTTTTCAGATTTGTCATGTTTTCTTAGATATGCTTAGATCTACTTCTCTGATCTCTATTATTTCTCAGATATGAACCTATAGTGGGTATATCCACATTTTTGGATTCCAAATAATTAAATTTTGATTCATTATCTTTCTAGTATAAGAGAACTAATTCCATTCTTGAAGAATTGATCTGCTTTCTTATGTGTTCTTCGTCTGCTGTCAATGTTTCGTCAAAACCTTCAAGGTAGAAGGCTTTGTCTATTGACTCCTCTTGCTAGAATTTATTGGATTAGATTCAAATTGGTGTATTGATTTTGAAATTCATGGAATATATTCATTTGTGATGATTTATGGTTTTTGTGAAATTGCGTGATCTTGGTGAATAGTTGTGCAAAAGGAGGTTTAATTTAAAATGATGATTTTAAATTAAAGAGTTTTTGGAATTGCTAAATGGTTGATGAAAAAGGAGTTTTCAATATAAATGGTTTTCAATAAAAATGGAGTTTTATTTAAATGGTTTGGAGTTGAAATGGTTTGGCATTGAAATGGTTTTGATGGAAAAAGTTTTCAATAAAAAAGTGTTTTATTGAAAGGTTTATTTTGGCTTGATTGTTGGGAATATGTGTTGTGTGTTCATATTTCATATATGGGTCTTGGTTGAAATATGACCTTTTTGTCACTTCCAAATGTTTAATAGCACATGGGAATTTCATATATGGGGATTGGTTGAAATATAAACTTGTGCTTAGTACCAAAGGATTAATGTCACATGGGAAACAATTACCTTGTGACCACTTAGTAGATCAACGATAAATCACTCATGAGTATGGAACTATCATAACGTAGAATTCATGGTTGGTTTCAAGGGTTTGAGAAATGGTTGGGTATGCTGATAAAGGTATATTGTGAAATGGTTTTAAAGATTGTTTAGTTATTTTTCTGGAAAAATAACGGTTTGGGAAAATTGGTTTCAATTGCACTTGTATGCTTTTCGTAATGAATGGTTTTGGAACCTTGTTTATATTTAGTTATAAACTATTTTTGAGAATTTTTTTTGTATAAACTATTTTATATAATTTTTTCTAACTCTTCTATCCTAGTGGCATGAGTAGGGATGTCATTGGGGAAAACCTACTGAGTTTTATACTCACACCTACTTTGGCACTTTGGTGATTTTGCAGATGTTATCTTCCGGACAAGGGAAAAGGTAATGTTTTACATGTGTTTAGCACTACCTTGTGATGTATGGGATGTTTGGAGATTTTGGAGCTTGGAGCTTGTGGATCATGGAGTCTTGAGGACTTTGGAGAGTCTTGTGTGGTTTGTCTGCTTTGTACGTTGATTCGTGGTTATTCTTCCATTGTTGCTTACTTTGATGTGGTTGTGAGATATGTGAAGTTGTTGATTTGTATTCTGTTTTATCATGCATCATATAGTGAATTTTTGGTTATGGTTGGTAGTTTTATTGGTTTATTTCTTAAAGGGTAAATCGCCCCCCACTTGTATTTAAAAGCCTTCGGCATTTATTTCCAGCCTTGGGTGTCTTGGGGGTGTCGCTTAAAGCCTAGTAATGACTCGTTGTACTCTAAAGTCAATGAGAATTGGTGAGTCATTACAAAATAAGACCAGGAGAACTGCATAATATGGAAGTCATAATTATATGAAAGTACTTGAGAAAGTAAAACTAGATAGTTTCCTTGTAATTATAGATATGGGAATGATTGTTTTCAAGGGATATAAAAAATATTATATTTCTAGATAATTTTGATTTAATATCACAGTTAAGCTTATCTAACAACCTAGTTATCCTTATTGTACCTAATGGTTTCTGTATCTACATACACTGAGTAAATTGGGTCTTATAATGTAGCTTAAGAAGTGGGTTTAGAAATTATTTTTTTCATATTTTTTATTTATAACCAGATTCTAAAATTCAATCATATTATGATGAAATTTAACTATTGTGTTATATAAGATGTTAAAAATGATAAATTGAAAAGGTATATACTCATTAATATCACCTATTGAGGGATTTTTTCAAAGGGATGATGTCATAGTAAGAAAAACATCCATTGAAGCATGGTAGGCACATCATTTGTAGTCATATTAAGTAGATAAATATTTATCAAGTGGGGTTGACCAATTGGATAGTTAGTAGTTGGATCTAGTACAAGCCGGAATCTATTAGAGTTGGTTCACTAGAACCAGCTGACTTTGTACTTTTGATTACCTGGATATTCATGGTTATTAATATTAATAAAATTATTATCACATCATCATCATTATTATACTTTAAATTTAATGTGATGATGTCCTAAGGGTAATTTTCTCACTAAAATATTATAGAAGTTACCCACTATGAGGAGAACCTTGAAGTGTTATGATGGTATTCTTGAATATATGTTCTATTTTTGGATGGAATTGTTTGACATGACACGAATGATATAGGTTATCAAGGTTATAAGGATCATAAGTCATTGAGACTTATTATCTTGAAATTCACCCTTAGAAATCTCTATGAGAGGAGGGTTGTGAGTACAGACCTATTAGTTGGAAATACACATGTTCTATATGTCATCAAATGTTCCTATTTGTGGATGTGTGTAATGATCCTTAGAATTTAAGATTATTATTAATACATAACAAGAGTTATGTAATTTTACATATTTCATAAACCATGATTAAATATGTTCATGGAGAAGTTAGATACATTGGTTTCACCATGAATGATGTGATGTTAATGAATAAGTTGATAAAGGATTTTTTTCATTTTGTTCTTTAATGGAAGTTGATACATTAGGACCTTTGATGGGAATAGAATATCCTAATTAAGTTCATGGTAATGGTAGTTTATAATAATCATTTTCATACCTAGAAATTTTAAGAAATATATTTCGAGTATATAGGTTGATGACACAAGAAATCAAACCTACTTAAATGAGATATCAATACAATGGGATTATATTACATGATAAGAGTTCATGTATGGTAATAATATATTTAAATTATCCTCATATATTTAGTATCCATGATGTTCTTCTAGATACCACTCTTGGTCTATGAGATAAACTCACTACTATAGAGATGAAGTCTTAAAGGGTCACATAAAAAGTGTATTTGTAGGATCCACCTATTCATATTAATTTGAGCTCTAGATTGAGTAGGACCCATGTATGAAGACCGAAAAGCATCCAAGTGAACAATCGAAATTAAATTAATTCAATTATATTACTCTAGTTTTGAATAATCATAATTGAATTTGTTTCTCAATTTATTCAAAATTTTATTTAAATATTTAAAAGTGAATATGAGAAAGTGTTATTTTTCAAACAAACATCGCACCACTCAAGGTATGTATAATTATTACAGGAGGAAAAAATTGAGTTAATGGACCGTATTACATCACATGATGTTTATTAATTTTACTAGTGAGTATTGAAATTATCTTGGTAGGTACAGCACATTTACTTATAAATTTGTGTTGTTTTGGGTTAGTTTAAGAGGTTTAACATATCTAGGGGCATAAGGGAATTTTTTGGAAAGTTAAACCAAACTATTTAAAATAAATTTTGAGATATGGATAGGATGTGTGTCCTTTTTCACGAATTTGAGAGTCTCACTCTCCTATCCCCATTATCTCAATATTCTAGAGGTAGAAATATCAAAAATATATTGATCCAAGTTCAAAGATCAATCATGTGATCCTTTAGAAATCATAAGAGAATTATAAGGCCTTTGATATTCCATTCTAACACCTAGAAATAAAATCACAATGTTTTTATAGCTATGGTACATATGTGGATAATCTATAGGAAATTAAATTTGGTTTCTTCAAGCTATAGTGATCTGAAGAAGAGAGGATATCACCTAGATTGTGGTGTTCTACAAAGGTATTGTTATAATATTTTTCAAATAAAAATAAATTTTAATGAGTTACTTGGAATAAATTAAGAATCACAATACCAAATAAATTAATTTATGTTATATTTGATGTTAAAAACTAAAATTTCACCTAATTTTATGATTCTATTGTGTTCCCATTTCTTTCATCTACGTCCTAGACATAAGACATCATTCATCTAACTAGAATCAAGTCTTCATTCTCTTGAATAATTTTTATAATACTAGTCATAATAAAATCATACATTAATCTCAAATCATCCACTTTGTATTAAAAAAGAGTGAGGTGTCTCTTTCCAACTCCAGCCATCTCGACCATTTCTCTCTTTAACACATGTTTTCTAAGTTTCTGTTTTATTATGGATGATGCTTTAGGTTTTAAAACTATTCCCACCAAAATCTATTTTCCACACATATATGAACACCGTGAATGAAACCCAAATAAACAATATTTAAATAATTTATCAAAACTCAATCATTTACCAATGTACTTTAATAAAAATAATTTACCATAATTTCATATTGTAAAAAATCAAGGTTTCTCACAAAACTTAAATAATAAAATAATTTCAATATTATAATAAATCAATAATTCATAAATAGATTATCCAATCTCATAGAAAATATCAAATCAAATTACCTAATGTTCATTCTTGAAGCCTTCATGAATCCCAAAATGATTATTTTTTTAAGGAAAAAATCCAAGTCATGTCAATAAAATCATATATAAATATTGATTCACAAACTAATGGTCATAACCCTTTGTATAAAATAATTTTTGATTTTTGATTTATATTTAACATATCCCCATGAAACATAATATAATATTTAGTGACCTTCAATAAATTTTGAGACCCCTATACAACTTGTAAAAACCCTTGTGTTAATCACTATTTTCAAGGAATGAAAGAGGAAGAGTTAGAGAGTAAAGTATCTAAAAAGTGGTATAGGTCTCCTATTGTTTTATCAAAACCTTTACCAAATGTCTTAAATCTCCATTATGATGTATAAATCATGAAAACATAAAAAAATATAGTGTTTAAGGAATTGGAATATCACTATACACTCTAAATAATTTAAACATTCTATATATAATAAAATATTCTATATACTATAATGTTTTAATTGATATCGAACCTCATATCACCTTACATATAACCCTTCATACAAAATTCCCCAATATCCAATGAAAAATATAAATAGAGGTGTTAAACTTATATATATTTATATAGTAATAAAAGGATACATTTTAGTTAAAATTTATGATAAGACTGACTTTTTAAATTGAAAAATTATATATATATTTAAAAAAATTATTGCAAACTTTTTTATTTCAAAATATAACTTTATTTAAAATTTTTTATTTATAAATTAATTCAATCATTAAATTTAATTTAAAAAAAATACATAATGTCATTAAAATGAAACTAAATGTTATATTGAGAACCCCAACTTCTATAACATGCCTTCTAAAACCTTACTTGAGAAACAAGGTTGGATGTTCTGAAACCATAAACCCCTAATGTAAATGTATATAGAAGGGAACTAGAATCCATTGTATCATGAAAAATCACCCATATCACCTAATTATACCTTTTTCAATACACAAAAGAGGAATATGAAAAGGATTCACACTCACATGGAATAATAAGTGGATTTACATTATTTATACTTAGTCCTACTCCATATGAGAAACACTCTTTATTTTATTAATAACAGAAGAGTTAGAAAATGATTTCATTATTAAAAATTAAATGAACAAGTTATATCACTTTTATATTTATTGATAAGTCTATTTGATTGAATAGGTTCCCCTACCAACTAATCTTTGTGGATAACCCTTATCTTAATCAAAGATATAGGTAGTTACCCAACTCATGCACCACCTCAGTATAAAATATCTATTGAAATGTTCAATAAATTTAGATTATTATTATGAATCCTCATAATTAATCTTTTATATCATTTAAAAACCTATAATTTATACACATATATCATTATAGTTATCCCTAGGTAAATCATTTTCTCCTTTCACACTTCTAATCATCTAGAACATCAGTCATCACTTATCATTGAGGCATTCCTCTAAGCATAGCGCCCCCCAAATGTGACCATCTCAAATGCATGAATTTAAATAAAATATTTTATTATATTTAATTTCCACAATATTTTAGGTTTATATTTTTAGGGAATTAAGGAAAATCATTAACCAATAAAACCCATGTCGTTTTCAACTAACAAACATTTTTTCTACTATATAAACAACTACTTAATCCAGAATGAGTCTTCAATATTTCCTAAAAATATTCACATGAGATACTCTTCTAGAAACATCATATGTATTTATTTTCTTCATAACCTAGGTATATGGAAACATAAGAAAGGGGTGACCACAAACGCTCGGTAAGGGTAAACATAAGTGATAACAATGAAATATCATAAGTGATTATAATATGGGAATATAATTATAATCAAGATACATAATAAAGTTATACCCAATAAATTATAGATCATAAATCAAGTAATCAGTATTTTAATAAAATAATGGTTTGGAATATCTTAGAAAATAGGCATAAACATAGAAATGTAGAATATTCTAAAAATAAAAATAATTATAGAATTATGGTACAATCTGAAAAACATATTGTATATATGGAAAAACCATAATCATATGAAACCTTGTGAGAAAACTCATTATGCCCATGCATATATGAATAAACTCATTATATCCACGCCTGACTATATCATGAGTTATCAGCTTAAAACAGTGCATTAGAAGGTGATATAGGACCCCACCCATCATCATCCTTACATATGTGGACTATAAGAAATAAATCATAATATAAATAACCCATGTAAATAAAATGGGTTTCATGTCCCTTTTAAATGAAATAATATATGGAAGAAATTAAAAATTCCATCAATAATCATAACATGATATACCCATCTAAAATAAACGGATATGAATAGATATTCATTGACTTTATAAGTATATAACCCTGAATCAAGATAATAAAGCATATGGTATTTAAATCATATAGATAAAGGGTGGTTGGTTTAGTCAATAATTTCCCCAATCAATTGATTAATTGAATCAATTTTAACACCATTCAATATATTGAATCAAAACTAGGGTATTCATAGAGGAAAGATATTTAAAGAAAGATAATGGTTATACACTGAAGATGATTAGGAAATAAAAAGGCAGTGATGGATCATTTATCTTATATATATTTATCATTGATCATTTTTTAAAACAAAGTTAAATAATCAATCGGTAGATGAAAAATAATTATAAAATAATAGTATAATTTTACTTTAAAAAGAATGTTGAAAATAACCCTTTTCTATGAAACCCCTTTTTAAATAAAAACATAGAATAATGAAAAATAATTACTTTTTAAAACCATGAAACATAGTAAATAAGTTTCAATTTTATAGGAAATATTTTCTTGTGAACAATAGTTAAAAAGAAGTTTCTTTTATTATTTTTAAAAAGAAATTCTAAGGAACAAGGTCACTAGTTTCTTTTGAAAAATAATTTTTGAAAAGGTTAGAAATAAAAAATTTGAGATATATTAAAACATTAATTTTTTATAAATCTCCAATAATGAAGTCTTAAAAATGATATGAAGGTTTTATGGATAAAATTTGTAGGGTAATAATATATATATATATATACTTATATATATATCTCTATGATATGTAAAACCTTTTAATATTTTAAAAACACATTTATTGAAAACCCACATTGTAAATAGGGAAATAAAATTTTCATTTGAAATATAGTGATGAGAAGTAAGATGATTTCATGAATTAATTCATATTTTAGTTCCCAAAAATATAGTAAAACATTATTGAGAAGTAAAATATAGACATTGAGGATAAATATTTGTTCAAAATAATGGGAGTTATTTTTAACAAAGTCAAACTTTTATTTGAGAAAGTATTTCATCAAAGAAGATTATATCAATGAAATTAAGTAACTTACCAAGAAAAAAAATAAAATACTATTGTAAAAAGTAAATGTAAGGTTAAAATGTGTCTTATAATATCATAACTAAGTATAGAACATATGACTCAAGGAGAAATAATTTGAGTGGGGAAATATGTTATGGACCGAGTAACATAAAAATAAAAACCCATTAAAAGATATGATCTCAACCATGAATAATGATATTATCATGATAAAACATATATTAAATGGGTAATAAATACATTTTTTCAAATAAAACATGGTTTAAAATAATAAATATGTCACAAGGGGTGAAAATTGAGATAAGAAACACTTACATTGTTTCCCCACTTAGTTGAATGAACTCTAACTTTATGTACAAAAAACATAAGTATCTTAATATTATATTTATTAACCTTATTTATTTATATTAAATTTTATATAATTCATTTATAATTATTTATTTTAAATATATTAGTTAGTTATAGATTATTTACCATTGGGTGTTAGTAACTTTAATTATTTCACATATGCTTTATGGTGTCAATTTTAGTACCCATTATTTTATACTAAGTTAATAATTACTAGATAATTTAAGGAAATAGAATAGATAAATTATATTTATTTATAAATATCTTATCTCATTCCATAAGTTTTTTAGTTATGTTGAGTGAAAGTGGAATCGATGTCGGCTTATTATGTAAATTTTGACGATTGAAGATGATATTTTAATAATAAGTAAAATGATTAATATAAACTTTATGAAACCATAAACAAGTTATAATTTTCATATAAACTTATAATAATATTATTATTCAAGTTACCATATTCATCCATGATAAAGTTTTATAGCATCATTCATGTAGGTGGTTAAACTGACCCAAATAAGAACATGTTATAATTTCATGGGTGAGTATGATTAATAAATTGTTTATTTTTACATAATATAATTATAATAAAATAATAATGATATTTTTTAGTTTTTTATATAATTAAATGACATTTTAATAATTTTGGATAAATAATTTAATATATAAAATGAAAGTTGTTTCTTCGTGGAGGCGGTAGTCTACACAATGCATTGTTAACATTTTCATTTCCCAACCAATGAGAGAGAATGAAGGTGGATTATAATTTGTATATTTATAATCATAATTATATTATATATTGAAAATTAATTATTTTATTCCATCCTTATAACTAATAGATATAAGTAGTGGTAAAAAATTAAAGATGTCACTTTGTGGAGGAGGTAGTTTGTACAAACACACGAACGAAGTTATTTTGTTTTTCTAATTGGATGGTAAGGAACAAATAATGGTTGTTACATTAATATGATAAAACATCAATATAATAATGATATTGAATTCATTATACTAATATGGTTATGATAGTTTTTAAGATAAATATTAAGAGTAATGGGATAAGGATTAAGTAATTCTCACTTTGGGACCTTGAATGTTCTCTTGAAAATCTCTATAGAAATAAAGGGAATGGGAAAATGTATCTTAAAAGGGGTATTTAGGTAATTAAATGGAATTATAAGAGATGAAAATTGGGTATTGGTTTAAGGATATTTTGAAGTTTGTGTGTAACTTTGAGAGGGT
Organism: Viscum album; assembly: GCA_963277665.1. Lineage (NCBI taxonomy): Eukaryota > Viridiplantae > Streptophyta > Magnoliopsida > Santalales > Viscaceae > Viscum > Viscum album. The sequence continues at coordinate 838,160,446 of OY728166.1, read as the reverse complement.
GGAAGTGATTCCCTTTAAAAATGAATAAAATAGCACTTTTTTGAATACCCATTATTTTCAATAATGGAATAACACTATTCAAGGTTAAATGGTTAAAAAAGTGAGAAATAATGTATTTTTAGGTGATCTAAGTTTTATAAAACCTCTACCACTCATTTTTACACATTTTTTAAACATGTTTCAATTCATTTATTATTAGATTTTTATTTTTATCTTTTTTTACCATGGAAATAATTTGTGATTTACTAAAAATTTAAGATAACAAAAATTAAAAAATTTGAATATGATGAATATAAACTTAGACCCAATATAATCTAATTAAATTTCTAAAAAATATAAATTTTTCTTTTAAATTAATAAATTTAATATATAGAAAACTATTTTGTAGAAAAAAATATTTTTCACCTTTAAGTATTATTAATCTTATATATAATTTATTACTAATTAAATGAGTGATAATATATTTTTATATATTTTTAAAAATCATATAAAATTAATTATATAAAATAAATTAATTTAATTTATTATCAAACAATAAACAACATTAATAAAAAAATTCATTGAAAATAACACTTCCACTATTATAATGGTCATAAACATTAATCTTAGTCATCATACTTTTATCCCTAAAAATGAAATTGGCCTTATTAAATAATATTAAAATTTTGATATAAAATATTAAATCCATTTTTTATATTTAATTTTTATATGTGATAAAAACTAATTTTTAGTATTAGCTAATAAAAATAGTTTTTAGAAGGAGTGATTTTAGAATTTCCATATCCAAACCAGATAGAGACATGTTCGATAGAACCAAGGAACTTTGGACCTAGTGTAATGACCCGGGATTTTGGAATATATTTTCCTCTGAACTAATACCATGTTTGATAGCTTGTTTCACATGAAACACTGAAATAAAAAAATCTAAGACATATTATATAATAAAATCATAACAATAATAACCTATTTTAGATAAAAATATTATAATCAATTTTAAATATATACAAAAATAGGTTTAATAACACTTAAAGTTTTAAAATGGTATTTTTCAGTAAAATTATCTTTTCCTTATATATTAAATTTCATTTAAAAGTTAAATTTAAAAATTTTATGATTTTAATATGATTAAATAAGATTAATTTTTGAACTAAACATATCAAAATTACCCTAAAATTAATTTTTGGATTTTTCTAAAATAATTGATTTTTAGGTCAATAGTAAAAAAATACTAATTTTGTTAATACCATCAATTTTATGAAATTATAATAAAAAATTTAGAAATAAAATTATTTTAAAATTATTTATATAGAAAATATATTTATAAATCAAAATAAATTATTGAAAAATGCTATGTTAAAATTTTAAAACCCATGTTTAACATTTTGGAAACTTAAGTAATATTTTACTCTAAAAACTATTTTTATTAGCTAATACTAAAAATTAGTTTTTATCACATATAGAAATTAAATATAAAAAATGGATTTAATATTTTATATCAAAATTTTAATATTATTTAATAAGGACAATTTCATTTTTTGGGATAAAAGTATGATGACTAAGATTAATGTTTATGACCATTATAATAGTGGAAGTGTTATTTTCAATGAATTTTTTTATTAATGTTGTTTATTGTTTGATAATAAATTAAATTAATTTATTTTATATAATTAATTTTATATGATGTTTAAAAATATATAAAAATATATTATCACTCATTTAATTAGTAATAAATTCTATATAAGATTAATAATACTTAAAGTTGAAAAATATTTCATTTCTATAAAATAGTTTTCTATATATTAAATTTATTAATTTAAAAGAAAATTTTATATTTTTTAGAAATTTAATTATATTATATTGGGTCTAAGTTTAAATTCATCATATCTAAATTTTTTAATTTCGGTTATCTTAAATTTTTAGTAAATCACAAATTATTTTCTAAGTTCCTTTAACCAACCATTCAGTTATATCATACCATAACCTACATTCATTTCCATAGTATACTCTACTCCCATGGTGTATAGGGCAACTACTCACTGTAGTTTTAACATAAAAATTATGGTAGTTCCTATATAGGTGAACATAAATCTTATGGTACTTATCTGTGCATATTAATATCTTCCAAATTCTAGGTAAAAATACCCTTGCAATGGATCATCCATCCTGAAACATAAGGCAAGTTATTTTAAACCATTAATATACCAGAGTATCCTCTTTACCACTTCCAAGTTCTCCTTTACCAAATTTTCAAGGAACTTACTAATAACCCCCATTGATTAAGAAATTTTGGACAATATAAAAATCATGGAATATATCAAAATTACAACCATTGATATATAAGTAACATTTTACATGTATTTATCCTTCTATTTATAGTACCTTATCTTTGGATAATTTCAAATTTATATCCTAGGGGATAGTGACTAGTCTACATTAATACATTTCAAACATTTACATAATATTCTAAATAATATCCAATTTATAAAACATAAATGTTCTATTCTTATATTATAACACCCCAATATTCTATGAAATATTTTTTTCAAATAAATTAAATTTCTTTGATAGCTTGTGTTACACACAATAGTGAATTTAAAAGAACCAAGATATACTATTAAAATATTATTATCATCTAGCTATTGGATTAGGGGGTATGAATATTAATAAATAAATTATTAAAATTAATGGTTTACACATGTATAAAATTAATTCATTAGTTGTCAATTAATTATAAATAAAAATAAAAAATATTTGAAAATAAAGGAGATATTTTTCTGGAAAAAAAATACTTTTATTTTCATAATGTATTTTTATTTTAATAAATTAAATTTATCCCTATTAGTGAATTATTTTAATTAAATTTATATATTATATATTAAATACATTTTTTTATCATTCATCAAATATTTTTTATTTTGCATAGGATAATAATAAATCCAATTTTATGCTTAAAATTGTATTTTTCGAAAAAATGGTTTTCACTACATTTTGTGCACTTAATTTAAAATTAATTTATTACATTTATAGTAATTTAATTAAATAAAATTAATTAAATATTTTTAATCAAGAGTTTTATATTTGATAAACACACCCCTTTTATTTTTTCCCCAATATAAATAGTACCTGTGATTAAATTTATCACCTCAGTAAAGGGTAAATCGGATTAATATAGGGTAAAACTAAGTGATAAGGCTATTATTTTTTCATACTAATTATTATTGTATGAATATAATTATAAAATTATCATATTAGGATTTAAATCTATGTGTTTAATGGACAAGTTTCTATAAAAAGCCAAGAAAGTTACAACATTTCACTCTTTGGGTTTTAAATATCTTGTATATGTCCGCCGGGAAAAAAATAAATTTATTAGTGAATATAAATGTATATATTGAAATAAATAAAATTATTTTCATGATATAAATTTATTTATAATTTCTAAAAATTATAAAATTACCTTATATGCTTGTGCAATGCTAATACAGTATTTATTTAATTGATAGAAAAATAAAATAAATGATTTTAAAAATATTAAAAGTGATATAATTTGAGTATATTATTGTGTTACATGAATTTTATAGGTTAATATGATACATTAGTGTTGTTTTAAAATATTATATTTAAATCCCAACTTTTTCTTTATGTCTTTTAAATAAAATTAAATGAATGGTGTCAAAATTGAAAATAATGTTATTTTATCAATATAATATTTCATTAAATTATTTAAAAATTATAAAATTATTGAAATAAGAAAAGTTGGATATTATATGGTCTAAATTTTCCTAATTGGTTCATATATGGTCCAATTATTACCTTATAAGTAAAAATTACAACCCTTTAATATTGAAAAAGTTGTTACCATAGTTAAAATTAAATTGGTTAACTAAGGGTTAATCAAAATGATAAGGTTTAAAATGACTCCAAAACTTGTCTAAATTACATTTTTTGTAAATATTACAGCCCTATAATACATTATATTTTAATCAATATCCATTTGAAGTGATTTTTCATGAGAATTAATATATTATAATATAATATTTTGAGAAATTCCAAAAGTGATCCTCACCTCAATTATAAAAGGGAACATCCAACCTCACTTATTTACACCACATTGAGCCTTATATATTGACCAATATCTAAAATTTTATATTTTAAACTTTCCTATAAACATTATATAGGTTATTTTCCTCCTAAAATACCAACCCTAGATCCCTTTAGAGGAAATCTAAAGGAGTTAATTCAAAAAAAAGGTAATCACCTTACTCGATCACTTTCATTTATATTATTATTTACATCCTAAAAATATATGGTATTTATCATAAAATAATTAATTAATTATCCTAAATATTCTGAAATTTTATTATTATTATAACAAAACCATCATTTACCCTCTTTACCATCAAACGAGAAGTGAAAGTATCGCTTGTGCGTACATACGGCTTATTATCTCCACATAGTGATACAATTCATTTTTCATCACCTTATTTTATGGATAAGTATTAAGATGGGTTTAATACATAAATATTATATTTATGAAAAAATTATACTTCTATAATGATAATATCATTTATACCACATTACCATACAATCATTTGGGAAATGATAATGTTGATTGTGCATATGTGTAAACTACCACCTCTATAAAGAGATACGATCCATTTTTTCATTTATATTGTACCTAGATGATAATGAGGATAAATTTTATAAATATATATATTATATATGGTATAATAATTAAATTTTAGAGTTGGATTAATATTTTTCTTTCTTTTGTTCCATCCATTGAAAAATGAAAACAGCATTCATGCATACGTATGGCATACAGTATCCATGAATGGTGTAATTCATTTTTCAATCCCTAAGTTTTATAGATTAATATATATATAATGAATATATATAATACTTATACCATTATTAACTTTATATATATGATTTAAATATGATCAAAGTACAAGTACCAAAACTATCAAACGAAAAATTACATGAAAAATGAAGAAATTATCACCAGAAATAATGATTTTAATAAATAATTATCAGTAAATGGGTGATAATTGTTTAAAAGTAAATCATAAAAGGTTTTATATATATAAGTATTATTTTTTAATAAGTTTCATAATAAACTTGTATTTATTATATAGTATTTTAAAAAAAATTATAAAGGAATTCAGACCCAAGGTAAGGGGTTTTATGTTAAAATCTCATTGTTTATCAGAATTATTTATGATTAAGTTATGATGATGAAATATTATGATATACCTTTAATTAAACTTATTAATTTTATTATCATACATTTATTTCATAAAATATATTTTTTTCCTTTCATTTTCCTCATTTTATGTACTCAAGAGACCGAAAATATGTTTTTAAGGAAAATCAACTTCATTTCTCTCTTCAGTCGGAAAACCATTTTCCTCCATATCCATGTTGTCTAAAAATGTTTAAAAGAATGTTTTTACTATTATATTAGGATTTTTTAAATTAATTTTTATCCATATTTGAATTATTTACAAAATATTTTTAAAGGAATGTTTTTTTCATTTTCCAAATGAGGTACTTTGTGACTTTTCTAACAAAAGTATGGATGGAATGTTTGTTTAACTACCATGAACTGATTTTTCGGTCATTATGACTAATTTTTTATTTTATGATTCCTTTACAAGTTTACATATTTATTTTCAAATAAAATTTTTTCCTTTATATTAATATTGTTTTTTAGATAAGTTATTTCAAAATGGAAATTTTATTTTCCTCAAGAATTTGTTAATGATCATTTAATATTAGTTCTATTCAAAAAATAAAAAAAACCCTTGATTTCAATTATGTTTTACTAGGTATATAATCCAATTATACAATTATTATTCATTATATATATGGTTTATATTTATGATGACAAGATTTTTATGAAACTTTTTTCTTTTTCATGGGTTATTCTATGATAAAATAATGAAATGTTTATGAAACGAATTTCTTTTACATGGGTTATGTTATAATGAAATGTTTATAAAACATATTAATTTTCATTGGTTCTAATATGATGAATGTTTTATGATCTTATGTCACACATATGTATGATTTTAATTATGTTATGGATGAGACCTATAAATCCCTCCAATGCATTGGGTAAATATTGATATCTCATGAGAAAAATATGACTAGAATGGGGAGTAAACCTTGTTTAGTAAGAGAATTTATCATTCATGATAGTCTTGGGAGTTAAATTTAACTAATAATATGGTTTGGGTAGTGAACCCATTCTACTATGATAGCCTTGGTAGTGAGACTTGACTATTAAGAAAATGATTTTCTATACTTATGTGAATTCCATAAATCAAGGTCTCATGCCTATGTTAAACTTTCATAGTCCATGTTCTTTGATATACTTATGCTTCATATCTTATGAACTACCAAGATTTATACCATGAATTAATATTATGATCTTTTATATGAAAGGTATGGTTTTCAAATGTTAATATCATATTCTTATACCATTATACTCATGTTATGTTTATGTGATCATTAATATCTCTCTTGTTTACCATTTATGATCATCTGAGCTCACACTTTTCATATGTTTTATTTCCCCAAGTTGTTAAGATATTTATTTAGTGTGATATGTATAAAAAGGGTGATAGTTTTGAATAAATAAGTTGGCGATGATGCGGATATTTTATGAATTGGTTTTTTATGTTTCCAAGCTTCCAAATATACTTGACCTAAAGGATTATGGAATGGATCTAAATGTTATGAAATTAATATTCATATATTAAGATGTAATATCTATGCATAAAAAGTATGGGTTTCTATAGTTAGTATTAGAGTGAGGTTTATTTAACCTTTGGAAACTGGGATGAGAAAACTTTAGTAAGAACCCTAAGGATAAGTCTAAGTATAGGATAAAATACAAAAGTTTTGGTAATGATCATGAATGACCTAGATTAAACCTAACATGTCATAGAAGAAGGTTTCATGATTTAGACATCCTAAAAATGATTTTTCATGATTATGTAGTTTTCCACCATGATTATTGGTCTTCACACCAATATGTTTTTCATAAATCAATGGCTGGAACCTGAACTAATTATGTTAATGTTGAATGTGATGTACAATACAATGATTGTCATCCTAAGAAACTGAATGTTATGGGAGTTAAAATGAAAAATATTACTATTATTCTCACACAAAATTCTCAAGATATAAATTATGTTGAACTTCCAATCAAGCAAAGGAGGGAATAATGTTTTGTTGGGTCCTTCATGAGGTAACATCTACCTTCTTTTATTGGGTTAATTGATCCACTAGTCACTGATCAATGGATTAATACCATTGAAAATATAATTTTTGTTCTTAAATGTTCAATGTATGAGAAAGATATTTTGGATGTTTATTGTTTTGAAGGAAAATAAAATAAGTGGTTTACTCTTATCAAGAACACAAGAGAATAAAGAGAAATTGAATCTATGGAGTACGATGATTTTAAAAGATTATTTATCAACAAGTACTTTCCTTATATCCTTCCTATGAAAAATGGATAAATAATTTCTTAAGTTAAAGTATAATGATGATGAATATACTGGTACTTATGAGGAAAATTTCACAAGACTTCTGAGTTACACTTCTGGTATTATCATCCAACCTAAAATTAAGGTTGATTGATTTTTTAGTGGCTTAAAACCAAGTATCTGAAGGGAGTTATCAATAATGGACTTTATTAGATATGAAAAAAAAAATTGATGTTCTCTCAAGGTGGTGATAGAGATTAGATTTACCCAACAATATCATGGTTTTGATAAGAAAATAAAATTTTAATTAAAAGTAAATTCTAAAATCTATATAGATAATAAGAAGATCCTTTATATATGAATTATGGGAGGAGACATAGGGGAAATTTTCTTAAGTTAACTGGTAAATGTTTCAAGTGTGGAAAGGAAGGTTATTAGGAAATTTAATTCTAAAGTAATGGGAAGAAGTTATCTAATGATGTGAATAAAGAGAAATCTCTATAGAATACACCAACCACACTCTAGTGTTTTAAATGCAAGGAGTATAGTAATTATGCTAACCAGTTCCCAAATTTAAAGGTTAATGATGATGATCGGTGTCTACAGCCTCTTAATAATATTGGAAAATGAAAATATCATGTGATCACTATTTATGATGAGTGGTATGATAACGATGTAGTGAAAGGTATACTTACCATCCACTATATAATTTTTAATGTCTTATTTGATTTTGGATCTACCTGATCTTTTATATCAAAATTTTTTTATAATGGTATCACAGTACCACCTCAAAAATTAGATGTTGAGTTAGTAGTAAAAAACCCTACTGGTGCGATTATTACATCCCAAGTCTATGATTCTTCTCTAGTTGAAGTTTTTGGGAATGTATTTCCTACAAATCTTGTCATTATTCCTCTATTTTAATTCAAATTTATTTTTGGAATAGAGTATATTTCTCTATATAAATCCCATATTAACTTACAAGGAAGGGAATTGGTGTTTAATTTTCAAAACCAGCCTATGATCACCTATTATTGTGATGAAAAAAATGAACTTTTGATAGAAATTACATCCATCATATGGGCCATGATTCTTATTCAAAATGGGTATTTATATCAGATGGTTGGGGAGAGACTCAACATAGAATACATGCCTATTTTGTGGGATTTTATTAATGTCTTTCCATAATATTTTTCTAGTATTCCAAAAAACTATTAAGTTGAATTTTTTAATATAACTCATACTCGATACTACACCTATTTCCATGATTTTATGTAGAATGGCCCCAATTGAGTTTCAATAATTAAATAATAAACTCAAGGATAATCTTGATTAAGGATTAATCCAAACAAGTGTGTCACCTTAGGGTGTACATGTTCTATTTTTTGAGAAGAAATGTGGGTCAATTAGAATTTTTATTGATTATTGATAACTTAACAGGATTACTTTCAAGAACAAGTATCTTTTACCCTGTATTGATTACTTGTTTGATAAACTGTGTGGATCTCAATAGTTTCCCAATATTGATCTTCATTTTATATATCATCAATTGAGGGGTAAGAAGAAGAATAAATCCAAGATAGTATCCCATATATGGTATGGAAACTATGAATTTATATTGATTCTATTTGGTCTTAATAATTCCCTCACTATCATCATGGATTTAATGAATAGAGTCTTTAGAGATCACCTTGACTGGTTTGTGAAAGTCTTCTTAAATGATATTCTTATTTATTCAAAGATCAAGGAATATCATTAAGATCACTTTAGTATTGTGATGAATACACTAATGGAGGATAAACTGTATTAAAAATTTACCAAGTGTGAATTTTGACTTTGGAAAGTTTCATTCTTGGGTCATATTATCTCAAGTGTGGGTATATTAGTAGATCCTTCAAAGAAAAGAATTATTGAACATTGCCCCATACCAACCATTGTGACTAAGATCTATATTTTTCTTGGTTTGGATAGATATTATCAATACTTTGTGGAGAATTTTTCATGGATATTGAATACACTCACCAAGTTAACTTGGAATAAATCTAAGTTCCTTTGGATAGATTAATGTGAGGAATTTTTTTATGGAACTAAAGATAAGGCTAGTCATCACACATGTTCTTACACTACCCTATAGTATATAAGGGTTAGTAATATATAGTGATACATCAAATAAGGGATTGGGATGATCCCTCATGTGGAATTATATGGTTATATATTATTCTACGTGATAATTTAAGATCCATGAGAAAAATTACCCAACTCATGATCTAGATTTATGTTCATTAATTTTTTCATTAAATATATAGAGGTATTATCTCTATAGATAAAGTTGTGATATATATGTATATATACTTATAACAAAAAATTTAAGTATATTTTCATTAAAAAATAGTTGAGCATGCACCAAATAAGATGGTTGGATCTAATTAAAGGTTATGAATTCTCAATACATTACTACCATGGGAAAGAGAATAAGGTGGAATATGCTCTAATTCGAAAGTATCGTTCTATATTATCTATGATGAGGATCACAAAATATCCAATATTTCTAGATTTTCAAAGGATGTATCTTGAAATATTGGAGGAAGGGGAGAAATATTATCTTCCTCAAATAAGTTTTCAATCATCTATCCAAGTGAATATTAAAGAGGTGTGAAAGGAAGATGTAGAGATAAAAAATAAATTGAGAAATGTTCTTGATTTCAACATTGATTATGATAGAATAATAAGTTTAGGTAACTATTTATGTGTCCCTTTGGTACCATATTTGAATAATGATATGTTGTATGAATCTTATAGTTCTTAATTATGTATTCATCCTAGGAGTATGAAGATATAGAAATATTTAAAATAGTATTTTTAGTGGGATGGACAGGAGAGAGATATTTCATAGTATGTTTCTTGGTTCTTGGTATGTCATCAATTTAAGGATAAAATAAATAATTATAAGGTAATGTTATAACCATTACCCATACTATAATATAAACAGGAAAACATCACCATGGATTGTGTCATTGGACTCCCCAAAGCATCTAAAATGAATATTTATATTTGGATTATATTTGATCACCTGAAAAATCTAGTACACTTCATTTCCATTAGATAATATTTCTCTCTAGTTCAACTTAATCAGATATATATTAAGGAAGTGGTAATGTTTAATGGTGTATTGATATCAATTATATCTAATCAAGATCTGAGGTTTACCTGAATGTTTTGGGAAAGTCTTCATAAGGATCTGGATATAGTGTTAAGTTTCAGCATTTCTTATAATCCTTATACATATATTCAATCTAATAATACCATTAAAACTCTATAATACATGTTTAGATCTTGTTCTATGGATTTCAAAGTTGGTTGGGATAAGCACCTTCCTTTGGTGAAATTTTCTTACAATGGTATCTTTCACTCCAGCATTCAAATGGATCGTTATGAAGCCCTCTATGGCAAGAAGTGTTGAGCTTCAATGTGATGGAATGAAGTTTTATAAATAGATATATTGGTCACTAATCTAGATAATGAAATGGAATAAAATTTTAGAGTTATTCAATATCACATAAGAGCAATTCAAAGTCGATAAAAAAGTTATGCTAACAATCATCGAAGTGATATAAAGTTTGAAGTTGGTGACAAGGTATTCCTATGAAAATATCCCTGGAAGGGATTATGAGATTTTGAAATAAGGTAAATTTAATCCCTATGTATATTAATCATTTTTAAATTATTGATTGTATTGGGGTGGTATCTTATCGATTGGCACTTCCACCAAATCTCCCTCAAGTTCATGATGTGCTCCATGTATCTATCCTGAGAAAGTAAATACCTAATACTTTACATGTATGGAACTTATAGGTCACACCTTTAGAGAAATATAATTCTTATGAAGAACAAAAATTAAATATTTTGGATCATTGAGAGAAATTTCTATGAAACATGACCACTCACTGGTCAAAGTTTAGTGGTGAAACCACTAATTTGTGGAAACTATATGGGAACCTGAGGATGTGATGAGGTAGAAGTATCCTTGTATTTTTGTATCTGAGTGATGAATTTTGAGGGATAAATTCATTTTTAATGGTTCTATAATGTAACACCCCTGATATTTTATGGAATATATTTTTTCAAATAAATTTGATTTCTTCGACAGCTTATGTTACATGCAACAATAAGTTTAGATGAACCATGATATACTATTAAAATATTATTATCCTCTATCCATTGGATTAGAGGGTGTGAATAATTAGAACTAAATTATTAAAATTAATGGTTTACAAATGTATAAAATTAATCCATTTATTATTAATAAATTTTAAATGAAAATAAAATCATTTCAAAATAAAGGATACGTTTTTCTAAGAAATCTATTTTTATGTGTTCATTGTATTTTTATCCTAATAAATTAAATTAAAAACTATTGGTGAATGATTTTAATTAAATTTATATATTATATATTAAACAAAATGTTTTAAAATTCATCTAATTTTTTTTATTATGCATAGGATAATAATAAATCTAATTTTATACTTAAAATATATTTTTCTAAAATTGGTTTTCATCGTATTTTACGCACTTAACTTAAAATTAATTTTTGTTCATTTATAACTATTAAATTAGATAAAATTAATTACATATTTATAATCAAGAGGTTCATACTTGTAAAATAGGCCCCTTTTATTTTTTTCAATATGAATAGTAACCTTGGTAAAATTTATCACCTCGGTAAAGGGTAAATCGGGTTAATATAGGTTAAACTAAGTGATAAGGACATAAGTTTTTCATCCTAATTCTTATTGTGTGAATATAATTATAACCTTATAATATTATTCTCAAAATATATTTTTTTAATGGATATCTATCGATGAAAATAACATATTTAATATTTAAAGAAAATAAATTTACAAAATGTCACTCTCTAGGTATTAAATATCTATTATATGTCCACATAGGTACAAAAGAAATTAATGAAAAAATATAAAAATATATTTAAATATTGATGAAATTATTTTCATAATATATATTTATTTATAATTTTTATAAATTATATAATTACCTTAAATGCTTGTGCAACACTAATACAATATTTATTTAATTAACAAAAAAATAAAATAAATGATTTTCAAATTATTAAAAGTGATATAATTTGAGAAATTTATAGTGTTCCAAAAGGTTAATATGACATATTATTTTTAAAAAAATATTATATTTTAATTTAAACTTTTTATTTATGTATTTTTAGTCATATTAAATGAATAGTGTCAAAATCGACAATAATGATATTTTATCAAAATAATATTTTATTAAATAATTTAAAAATAATAGAAATCTTGAAATAAGACAAGATTTATATTATATGGTCTAAAATTACATAACATAGCCATGTATGGACCGCCTTTCACCTTATAAGTAAAAATTATAACCCTTTAATATTGAAAAGGTTGTTATCATAGTTAAAATTAAATTGGTTAACTAAGGGTTAATAAAAATGATAAGGTTTAAAATGACACAAAAAATGTATAAATTCTATTATTTGAGTTTATTATAATACTATATTACCTTATATTTGAATAAATGTCCATTTTGAGGTATTTTTATTGAGAATTAATTTATTATAATTTAATCTATTGAGAAATCCCAAAAGTTTTCTTCACCTCAATTATAAAAGGGTGCATACTCCCTAACATATTTGCATCACATTTAGCCCTGTATCTCAACAAAAATCTTCCAATTTATCTTATAAAATTACCTATACACATTATAGATGTTATTTTATTCCCAAAATACCAACCCTATATCCCTTTATAGGATATCTAAAGGGGTCTTTTCAAGGAAGAGGTAATCACCTTACCCGATCACCATCTTTTCTATTATTTTTACCTCATATAAATATATGGTATTTATCAATACATAATAAATTCAGTATATTAAATATTATTACATTTTATTATGATTATGAAAACACCATTTTACACCCTCTTTTCTATCAAATAAGAATTGAAAGTATCGCTCATGCGTACGTACAGCTTATCATCTCCACATAGTGATACAATTCATTTTTCACCAGCATATTTTATGTATGGGTATTATGATGGGTTTGATATTTATATATGATATTTATGACACAATTATACTTATTTAATGATAATATCATTTGAACCTTTCGACCATCCAATCCTTTGGGAAACGATAACGACGATCATGTGTACATGTGGACTACCACCTCCATGAAGCGATGTGATTCATTTTTCATTTATATTTTACTTGTATTGTAATGAGTATTAATTTAGTTAATATATATGATATAATAATGACCTTGTAAATTTTAATTAATATTTAAAATTTTTACATTCTCTAGAAAATTAAAACAATGTTCATGCGTACATACGATATATTGTCTCCGTAAACAGTGTAATTCATTTTTTTATACCTAACTTTTATAGATGAATAAATATATATATATATATAATGACTATATATGATAGTTATACCATGATTAAAATTGTTTATATTATATAACTATGATCAAAGTACAAGTATTTAAACTACCAAACCAAAACTTACATGACAAATGAAGCAATTGTCACCTAAAATAGTGATTTAAATAAAGAATTATTAATAAACAGGTGATAAAAGGTTAAAATTAAATATTATATGGTTTTATATATATTAGTATGGTTATGTAATAAAATTTATAATAAACTTAAATTTATTATATAGGAGTTTCAAAAACATATGAAGGAAGTCAGACCAGTAGTAAGGGGTTTTGAGTTACAATATCATTGTTTATTGGGATTGTCTATGATTAAGTTCTAAGGTTAAAATATTATGACCTACCTATCAATAAATTTATGCATTTTCTTATCCTCTTTTTATTTCTTTAAAATATATTTTTTCCTTTATTTTCCTCATCTTATGTACTCTACATACTGAAAATATTTTTTAAGGAAAATCGACTTCGTTTCTCTCTTCGATCGAAAAAAAAAATATCTTTTATATCCATGTTTTCAAAAAAGTTGTTTTAAATAAGGTTTTTATTATTATTCTATGATTTTTTAAATTCATTTTTACCCATGTTTGACTTTTTTTAATAGCATTTTTAAAGAAATATTTTTTTCATTTTCCTAATGAGGTACTTTCTGACTTTTCTAACAAAAGTACTGAATGAATGTTTTTTTAGCTTATACGGCAAGAACGGATTTTCTTACCATCATAAATAATTTTCAATTTGAACCTTCCTTTATAATTTTACATGTTTCTTTTCAAACAAAATGTATTCCTTTATATTTTCACATTTTTTAATAAGTGATTTCAAAATAGAAAGGTTATTTTCCTTAAGAATATTTTAATGGTCTTTTAATGGTGTTTCTATTCATCAAAGAAAAAACCCATGATTTAACTTATGATTTACTAAGGATATAATCCAATGATACCATTATTATTTATTCTATAAATGTTTTATGTTTATGAATAAAATATGTTTATGAAACCTATTTCTTTTCCAAAGTTTATGTTATTATGAATTGATGAAGTGTTCATGAAACCCATTTATTTACCATTGGTTATTCTATGATGAAATTTTTATGAAACCCATTTCTTTTCATGGGTTTTGATATGATTATGTGAAATTTTGTAACTATATCTCCCTCTAATGCATTAGGTAAAGATTGATATGTAATGAGATAAACACGACAGGAATAGAAATTGAACCCAATTCCATAAAGGACTATATCCACTATGATGGTCTTAGGAGTGAACCTTGACTACTATGATGGTTTGGGGAGAAAACCTTTTCCACTATGATAGTTTAACAACCTAGGTACTTATAAAATAATTTGTTTATATTTTACAATTAAACAGTTAAATTCTTTATAAATGTATAATGAAATAAGTGGTATTTATAGAAATTAATGAATATATTCTAATATAATATTAACCTCACATATGATAGTATAAATAAAATTTATGTATCTTATAAGTGTAATCATGATATATTTATATCAGTGAATAAGTAAATAAATATTTCAAAAATGATAAATTAAGTGTTGGTATTTTTGTATGTTCTAAATATTTAATTACAATTTTATAATTAATATAATGATTTAAAAGAAAATATATTTACATAAAATATATTCATAAATTAATATTTTGTTATCTTATGATTATAAGATAATTTTATTAGACCTTAATTATTTTTTTAAAGTGTTATAAAATCATTTATAATTTTAAAATCGGTATTTTTCGAATAAATAATGGTTTTAATTTAAATTAAAATTAATCATATATAGAAAATTATTTTCATAAAATGGAGTTAATTTTTTAATTATATATTTTGAAAAATGGTTAGGGTGATTTTTTGGGATTGTTTTAAAATACTTGAATTTTTAGTGAATAGTAAAATACAGTAATTTAGGGCATATATACATTATAAGTTAAATACACTATTACTTGATTCATTGATGATATAATAAAAATAATCTCTAACTACCCTTAATTATTTTAATATATTTAGTAATAATTCTTAAACTATTCATATTCTTGATCTAAAATAATAAACTAATGAATATAATAATGAGAAAACACCCCCTCTTTACCACTATAAATACCACCCCTCGCCACTTATTCTCCTCAAACCTCCAAATACATGTATTTTATTTAATTTATATCCAATTACCTTCACAATACCCTTCCCTGTGTCCAATACCTACTGGTATCACTAAAAGTCCAAAACCAAGGGCCTTAAGGAGGCTCTCAAATAGGATAATTCAAGAGGTAAAATCCTCTTTCATTTTCTTTTATTTTCTTTTCAATTTATTTTCTTTTCTTATTATCTACTCACCTACCCTCATAAAAGTTACATGATAACTCAATTATCTTACATATATTGGAATTTTTTTGTGTTAATTTAATATCCATAATCAAATCTCTCTGTTTCTCCTCTTATTCTAGAAAATGAAATCATCATCTGTTGCGTGTTGATTCACCACCTTCATAGACGATGAATTTTCATTTACCTTTACCTCCTTCAAGGTTGTTCATTAAACCATTATTATGGTTAAATAAAGGTTTATTATAAATATTATAAGTTATATAATGTTTTGGAACCAATATAAAAACATGATATTAAATAAAATGATATAATTTTGTGATGGTCATAAAAACCACCAAAAAATTAAATCATTTTCATTAATGTTTTATCTAATGAATAATTATAATTTTAGAAAAAAATGATATGTTTTATCATTTAAATTTTTTGAAACATATTAATACCATTTAATTATACTTCTAGAGTTTTTAATATATTCAACAAGAGAATCCATAATGAACCAACCATGGAAACCATGAAATAAATGCACTCAAAACAATGAAAATAACAAAATATTATCATTAAATGGGTGTAAATTTGTTATAAAAAGATCATATAAGGTATTATAGGTATGAATATAGTTCTTTAATATATTAATAACAGAATTTAAACCATTATACAGAAGTTTTTAACACATTTTAAGTAATACAAACCCAAGGTAAGGAAATTTTCTTTAAAAATCCTCTTTCAAGTTTCTATTTTTACAAAATTTAAAAAGTAATGTTTTTATAATGAAATTTTTTATGTTTAAAAATTATGTTCTTTTTCTTGGGAATTTTTATGATGAATTTTTGTATCTATATCTTCCTCTAATTCATTGAGTATGTTTATGTTGGTGGTCGATCTTATGGTTATTCCAAGTGTAACTACGATGGTTACACCATAAGGTAGCTGTGAGAGTTACACTATAAGGTAGTCATGAGGGTTAAAAATAATATGGTAGTCATTAGGGTTATAATATTAAGTAATTAATTCCCCAAGTTACCTTTATGGCTTTATTTATGTTTTTTATGTTTTATGGAAATCTCTTGTTTTCACAAAGTATATGATACTTTATGGGTGATAAGTATGTCTTTGTGAAAATGATTTCAAATGTTTATAGGTATTCATGGACTAATGGTTATTTTATTTTTATGTCCCTTATAGAACTTTTTGTGCTCATCCCAAGTTTTAAAAAAAATTAAAAGTTTTAAGTATGGGTAAGATAAAATAAGAAGCCAAGATAAATATTACGAAGATTTTTCATGAAAATATTTCATGTTTTATTAAAAAAAATATTATCAAAGAAATGGATACTATTTTAATAGTAACCACTTTATATTCTTATGGGTTGATATATATGATTTTTTACTAATTATATAAAACTCTAAATCAAAAATATCTTTGGGACTGTAATAAATGTATTCTAGTTGAATTAACTAGATTGTGTAATGTTTAAGGTAGAGTCCTTATAGTTGGTATCATAGCACAGTTTAAATAACTTTATGATATAAGATGATATTTATAGAATACCATAAATTATTTTTACCTTATAGTTATGTTAAAATGATATATAATTTGAATATTACCATGTTTCTTCATCTAATATATGTCTGTTCAGAATGGTTTTCCATAGAAAAAATTGGGAAACTGAAGTTAGAAGGCACAGAGAGGATGATATCTTTCCGAATCCACAACCTAGAATGGTGGGAATTGAAAATGAAACTTTTTTGATAATAATGGATCATTTTACATAGGCTATAAATGGTGGTGGCATATATGCAATAAAATAACTATGGCTAACACAAAGTAACATAATGATGGTGGAACATTTTATTATTCAACACCCTCCTACATTAAATGGATCTTCTAACACAATGGTTCATAAAGGTGCATTAAAGCCCTTTAAAATATATTTAATTTCATGGGTTGATTAGATAATCAAAAGGTTAGTATTGATATTTATTTTTTTGAAGGTTAAGTCAAACAGGGATGTTCAATGATTTAGAATATTAGAGATAAAAATGAGATTGAAACCTTGGAATGGGATGGATTAAGAATATTTTCCTTGAAAAATATTTTCCTAAGGTGGTTTGAATTAGGATGAAAAATTAATTCCTTTAATTTAATCAAAAGGAGGAATATTTAGTGGTTGTTTATGAAGGAAACTTTACTTGGTTGGAAAGGTACACTCCAAATCTTATTCAGGATCTTGATAGTAAAATAAATCATTTTTACTTAGGATTAAAGCCAAGATACCAACGGGCATTAGCCTCCCAATAATTAAAAAGTTATGAGAAACTTTTTTGATGTGCTGAGAGGGTAGAAATGGAGTTTTCTGATGATCATGTGTACTTTGAAAATAAGCATAATAAAAGGTCCATATAGAAATAAATGGGTAAGAATCAATCAAATAAATATGAAGGTAAGAAAATTCAATTTCTAGTTTGTGGAAATTGTGGAAAAAACACTTTAGGTGATGAATTAATAAATCTAGGAAGTGTTTTTGATATAGTAAGTTTAGACATATGACCTGAGATTTCAATGAAAATGATATTAAGTTTAATTCTGATAAGAAAACTATAAAGTGTTTTAAATGTGGTGAGATGGGGCATTATAAAAGTACCTACCCAAAGAAAGATTTGAATGATATAAAGTAGCCATATTATAAGTATAAAGGTGTAATGAAATCCTTTTTGAATACGTTAGTAGATGTTGGGCCATCCAATGAAGTGGTATTAGGTATATTTTTTGTTTACTCAGATTTTTCTAATGCCTTATTTGATACAGGGTCTACACATTCCATTATTTCTGAGAAATTTTCCATTAAATTAAAATTTTCACATCAAGAAATTAAATAGGAACCTATGGTTAAAACTCTATGGGGAAATATTAAATCATAAAAGGCATTATTATAATCTTCTTATTATTGTATATGGAAATACATTACCTGTAAATATTGTTATTTTTTCCTTAGTGGAGTTTGATGTTATTTTGGGTATAGATTGGCTTTGTGTTTCTCATGTTAAGATTTATTGTAGAGCTAAAGAAGTTATTTTTCAGAAACAATTTTAGTTTTTATGCAATAATTAACCCATACTATTGATAATATAAAAGGAAGCTGGGAAATTTTTAAAATATGGAAATGAAATTTATCTTGAACATATTGTTAAAAATAAGTGAAATGTTCATATTAATGATGTATCGGTGGTAAAAGAATGATTTGGTGTTTTTTCTGATAATTTTTCTAGTGTTATACCTAATCAGAAAGTTTAATTTACTATTTTATCAGCTCTTAATGCTAAGACAATCTAAAAAACCCTTTATCGAATGACTCAATTAGAACTTATTGAATTGAAAAGGCAATTGTAGGAGTTTATTGATAAAGTATTCATTCATCCTAGCACTTCACCATGGGGTGATCCTATTTTTTTCTAAAAAAAATATTGTTCAATGAGGATTTTCATTGATTATAGATCTTTGAATAACATTACTGTTAAGAATAAGTATCCACTAACTCATATCGATGACTTGTTTGATCAGATCCATAGAGATTAGTATTTTTCCAAGATTGAATTGAGATCTGAGTATCATCAACTGAAGTTGAAGGATGATGAAATTCCAAAAAAAACATTTCAAACTAGATATGGGCATTATGAGTTTTTTGTTATGCCCTTTGGCTTGAAAAATTCCCCTACTGTATTTATGGATCTTATGAATAGAATCTTCTATGAGTTTTTGGATAAGTATATTGTTGTTTTTATTAATTATGTTTTTCTTTATTCAAAAATTTATAAGGATAATGAAAAACATCAAAGGATTTTTCTACAAACACTTAAATAAAAAAATAATATGAGAAATTTAGAAAATGTGATTTTTGGTTGAAAAATATTTCTTTTCTACGGAACATTGTAAATAAGAATGGAATAATATTTTATCCCATCAAAACAAAAGTGGTTGATGAATGGAAAAGAACTAGAAATGTTAAATAGATTTGTAGTTTTCTTGGATTATTAGGTTATTATCAACAATTTGTTAAAAGATTTGCATGGTTATCTAGCCCGCTAATTAATATAACATGAAAAGGGATGAATTTATTTTGGATAAAATAATTTGATGTTTATTTTCAGGAACTAAAGAGGATATTGGTGAATTCTCCTGTTTTGGATCTGCCTTCTAGAAATAGAGAGTTTTTAATCTACATTGATAATTCATTGAAGTTACTTGGTTGCATTCTGATGTAGAATGATCAGGTAATTACTTATGATTCAAGACAATTGAAACCTCGTGAGTTAAATTATTCAAAACATGATCTAGAATTATCATCTATGTTTTTTTATTTAAAAATTTGAATACATCATTTATATGGAGACAAATATGAAATATATACTAACTATAAAATTTTGAAGTATATATTTACTCAAAAGGAATTGAACATGAGGAAGAGAAGATGGATGGAACTGATAAAGTATTATGATTGCATGATCAATTTCCATTCTATAAAATAAAAAAAAGTGTCAGATGACTTGAGTTGAAACCATAATACAGAATTAACCATGTTACATTTGGAACGTGACCCCTTGGGTTATGATTTGATGAATTTTGTCTTGGAAGTTATTGGTGCAGGAAAATCCTCTCCTTTGTTTCAGGTGTCAGTGTATTCTCCTCTCTAAAAAATAATTAAGCAAGCACATAATGAAAAACATGAGTTATAGAAAAAGGTATAATTGGTTAAGGAAGGTAAGTTTCCTGAATTTAATTTTAATAAAGATTGTTTCTTGATATTTAGAAAGAGATCATGTGTGCCTTATGATTCCCAACTGAAGAAAGAATTGGTAAGTTGAGCTTAAAGTTCTTTGTTTTCAGTTCATCCTGACAACACTAATATGTACAAAGACCTTCATGAGTATTATTGGTGGGATTGAATGAAAAGAGATATTTTTGATTTTACTAGGAAATGTTTGACTTGTCAATAGGTTAAAGTAGAGTGACAACTACCAAAGGGTATGCTTAAGCCTTTTCCAGTGCCATAGTGGAAATGGAAAAATATATCTATAGACTTTGTGGTGGGACTACTAAATACTTCTTAAGGTAACAATGTGATTTGGGTTATTTTTGATAGGATGACTAAATCTGTACATTTCCTTCCTGTTTGAGATACTCTATCATTATATCAAATTTCTCGACTGTACCTCAAATATATTTTTAGGTTACATGGTGTTCATATCTTCATTGCATTTGACTTTGATACCAATTTCACTTATAACTTTTGGAGAGGCTTTCAGAAGTCATTTGGAATAGAATTAAATTTCATCACTAATTTTTTTCATCAATCTTATGGACATACCAAATGAACAATTTAGACCTTGGAGAACATTATTTGATCTAGTTCAATGTATTTCTATGAAATTTGGGATCAACATCTTTCTTTAGTTGAGTTTTATTATAATAATAGTTTTCATTATAGTATACAGATGGAATATTTTGATGCATTATATAAAAATCAGTGTCAAACTCTTGTATTTTGGGATGAATTTAGGGAAAGGAAGTTCATGGTACTAGAATTAGTAGATTAAGTGGTTGAGAAATTGAATATGATCTAGCAGCACATGAGGATAGCTCGGGGTAGGAAGAAAAGTTATGCAGATAATAGGAGCAAAGACTTTTCATTCGATGTAGGTGATCATGTGTTCCTTAAAATCTATCCTTGGAAAAGTGTTATGCATTTTGGTAAGAAAGGAAAGATAATTCCTCGGTTCATCAGAGCTTATGAAATTCTAGAGAAAGATGGACCAGTTACCTACCGAGTAGCTTTGCCTCTAAGTTTATCATAGGCACACAATGTTTTTCATGTTTTGATCTTAAGAAAGTTTTTTCCAGATTCATATCATGTTTTGATCCTAGAAGTAGTTCATCTATAAGATAACCTTTCATATGAATATAAACCTATTGAGATTCTTGATCATAGAGAGTAAGTATTATGGAAATTCACTAGGTTAAGGTTTTGTGGAGAAACCAAATGGTTGAATAAACAACATGGTGATCTGAAAATGCTATGAGAGAAAGGTATCCACACTTTTTTAATAAGTAAATAAAAATTGTGAGGATGTAGTTTCCATAAGGTGGTTATAATGTAACAACCCAGGTACATATAAAATAATTTGTTTTTATTTTAGAATTAAATAGTTAAATTCTTTATAAATGTATAATGAAATAAGTGGTATTTATAGAAATTAATAAATCTATACTAATATAATAGTAACCTCACATAAGGGAAAATAAATAAAATTTATGTATCTTATATGTGTAATCATGATATATTTAAATCATGGAATAAGTAAATAATTTTTTTGGAAATGATAAATTAAGTGTTGGTATTTTTGTAAGTCATAAATATTTAACTACAATTTTATAATTAATATGATGATTTAAAAGAAAAATATATTTTCATAAAATATATTCATAAATTAATATTTTTTTCTTATAATTATAAAATAATTTTATGAGACCTTAATTAATTTTTCAAAGTGTCATAAAATCAATTAAAATTTTAAAATCAGGATTTTCGAATAAATGATGATTTGATTTAAAATTAAAATTTCTCATATTTAGAAAATTATTTTCATAAAATGGAGTTCATTTTTTAATTATACACATCAAAAAATGGTTTGGGTGAATTTTTTGTATTTTTCTAAAATACTTGAATTTTTGGTGAATAGTAAAATAAATTAATTTACAGTGTATATATATTATAAGTGAAATACACTAATAATTGAGTTATTATTGATGTAATAAACATAATCTATAACTCTCCGTAATTATTCTAATATATTTATTGATAATTCTAAAATGATTCATAGTCATTAGCCAAAATAATAAAATAATGAATAAAATAATGAGAAAACACTCCTCTCCTCCCCTATAAATACCACCTCTCACCACCTATTCTCCTCACACATCCAAAGCCTTTTATCTTGTTTAATTTTTTCACCATTCCATTCACAATACCCTTACCCATGTCCAAGACCTACTGGTCTCCCCAAAAGGCCAAAACCAAGGGCATTAAGGAGGTTCTCAAGGAGGAGAATTGAAGATGTAAAATCCTCTTTCATTTTCTTTTATTTTATTTTAAATTTCTTTTCTTTTATTATTCTCTCCTCACCTACCCTCATCCAAGTGGAATTATAACTCTAGTAGCTTATGTATACTATAATTTTATTATGTTAATGGAATATTCATCATCAAACCTCTATGCTTCTCCTCTTATTCTAGAAAATGAAAGCACTGTCTGTGACGTGTTGATTCACCGACTTCATCGATGAAAAATTTCCATTTTCATTTACCACCGTCAAGTATGGTCATAAAACCATTAATATTGTTAAATAATATTTCATTATACATATTATAAGTCATATAATTTTCTTTAACCAATATATAACCATGATATTAAATAAAATGATATAAGTTCGTGATGGTCGTAAAAATAGCCAAAATAAATTATATCATTTTCATTAATGTTTTATCTAATGAATCATCCTCATATCAGAAAAAAAAATTATATATGGTATCATTTAAAATTTTGGAAACATATTAATACTATTTCATTCCACTTCTGTATTTTTTTGCATCCATTCGACAAGAAAATCAACAATGAACCAACCATGGAAACCATGAAATAAACATACCTAAAACAAGTAGTTGGGGTCCTATCCTAGGGGTTAAGGATACCCTATAATCCTTAATAAACTAGGTTTCAATCCATGGTAGCCTCGTATTTGGGGATATATGGGCTTTGTAGAGGGGACGTGTTGCACGTGCGATGTGAACCGATGGTGATTATAGTCGGTGGGGTTTTAAGGTTGATTTAGAATTATTCAACGGTATGGATGGTGGATGGATGGAGATGTAGTGTTGAGTAGGTCAGTTAGGATCTACGATGTTGGAGGTGATGGGATGCGGCGGCAGGGGGCGATCTCGGTCAGTGATGGGTGATGGAGCATCAGCGGGTCGGTCGAGCTTGACGATGTTGGAGGCAACGAGATGAAGCAGTGAGGGGTGATGTCATTCAGAGATGGGTGATCATCATTTAGGGCTCAGCGGTGGATTTGGGAGATAGTGAGATCCTAGATTTTGTGACAGTGATGGTCCACGGTGAGTGGTTCCAGCAGGGGACAACCTCGACGGAACATGTGGAAAAAAATATGATTCCTTCTAATTCAAAGATCAAGATGAAGAAAAGAACAACAGATTCTAGATTTGTAGGGATTCTATATTGGGATGAATGGGAGGGTATGGCTTCTACCATTGGTACCAGGCACAATGTATCTCTGCATGGGGCAATGCTAGTTGTGCATCCTTTCAATGTTTGGGAGTGTGATCAAAAATATATTTTGGGTCGTTCTATACTTGTAGTGTCATATTTAGGGCCCTTAGGGTCATGTATGAGTCCATATATGTCTCTTTCACCTATAGGCCATGTAATTTTCCCCATCATACATTAAAAGGGGATTATCCAATAAAAAAATTACGACCTTCGGGCTATCAGGTAACGCACCCAAAATAATTAAAGTAACAAAATATTATCATTAAATGGGTGGAAAGTTGTTATAAAAATATCATATAAGGTATTATAGATATGAATATAGTTCTGTAATATATTAATAACACTCTTTAAACCATTATATGGGAGGTTTGAACATGTTTGAAGTTAAACAAACCTAAGGTAAGGTACTTTTCTTTAAAAATCCTCTTTTAAATTTATATTTTTACAAAATTTAAAAAGGAATGTTTTTATGATCAAAGTTTTCATGTTTATGATTATGTTTTTATTATTGGGAATTGTTTATAATTAAGGTTTGGATCAATAGTTTCCTCCAATTCATTGGGTATGTTTATGTTGAAGGTTGACTGTATGGTTACTTTAAGTGTAACTATGATGGTTACATCATTGGGTAGTTGTAAGGTTTACACTATAAGGTATCCATGAGGATTACAAATCATATGGTAGTCATGAGGGTTAAAATCTTAAGTAATTAATTCCCCAAGTTACCTTTATGGTTTTATTTATGTTTTCTATTTTTTATGTAAATATCTTGTTTTCACAAAGTAAATGATACTTTATGGGTGATAATTATATCTTTTTGAAAATGATTTCATATGATTATAGATATTCATGGACTAATGGTTATTTTCTTTTTATATACCTTACTGATCTTTTTTTACTCATCCCATGTTTTAAAATGTTTTTCAAATGGTTTAAGTATGGGTAATAGTAAATAAGAACCCAAGCTGAATATTGTGAAGATTTTTCATAAAAATATTTCATGTTTTATTAAATATGTTTTTATTATAGAATAAATGGATATTATTTTAATAGTACCCAATTTGTATGCTTGTGGGTTGATATTTATGATTTATTTCCTAATTCTATAAAAATATAAACTAAAACTATTTAAATTAACTATATTGTGTAATGTTTAAGTTTGGGTCCTTATAGATATCCTTGGAAATGAGACTTAACTATTAAGGAAAATATTTTATGTGCTTATTTTTATGCCACAAATCAATGTCTTGTGCCTATGTTAAAATTTCATAGTTAATGTTATTTTATTCCCTTATGATTCAAGCCTTGTTAACTATCAAGATTTCTGTCATGACTTAAGATTGTGATCTTTTATATGCAGGGTATAGTTTTCAAATGTTAATATCATGTTCTTATACCCTTATGCTCATGTTATTTTTATATGATCATTGATATATCCATTTTTTACCATTACTGAGCATATGAGATTATCCTTTTCTTATGTTTTCTTTCCCCGAGTTATGAATAATGGTATTAAGTATGATATGTATAATTAGGGTTCTAGTTATAAAGAAATAAGTGAGTGATGCTGTAGATATTTTATGAACCAATTTTTTATTTTTTCAAATTTATAAAGATACTAGACCTAAAAAATTATAGAATGGATCAAAATGTTATGTAATGAATATTCATATATTAATATATAAAATCTATTTATGAAAATTATGGGTCACCATATGTAGTCTCTCTATATCCTCATCCCCAAAATTCATTTGGAATCCCCAAGATCCTTCATCTCAAACCTTTCAGTTAACTCAACCTTTAGTTATATAATCTATTTCTTATCTGGACCTTCTAAGATAATATCATCCACACACAATATTTTTTTTATTATTTAAGAAAGAACATAAAATCTGAACTATAAAAACAAGAAGGAGACAGGAGGATATGGGGGCCTGAAGTGATGAAGCCCAAGGGCGTCCCCTCTAATGAGATTCCTCCCTTCCTTTGAGAGTGAATTCAAGTCCGATGGAATGAATATACAAATACCCTATGAGGAAAAAGAGGCAAGATGATCCGCCACCATATTTCCCTCCCTCTAAGTATGAAGGATGTCAGTTTCGACACTAACTAGAGATCTTAACTTTCTCATAACATAATATATTGACCATGGAGTATTGCATCTTCCAAGAATGGAATCATGATTAATGATAGAATCTGTTTCCACCATATCCAAACTGATATGCCTATTCCTGCAAATCTGAAGACCAGTCAGCAAATCCAAAGCCTCATCCATAAGAGAATTCCCTCTACCAAAGTCAGAATTAAAGGAAAGAACAAAACTAACCCCTAAGTCCTGAACTATACCACCACCTTTCATATCATCCACATATAAGAGAATTATGATGATGTTTCCATCATCAAAAACCTTTCTATAGTAATAATGATATTAATTTAACTGAATAAACTTTTATTCTTCTAAAAATTATTGATATTTTAGTTCCATTGTCTAGGTGATTACTTCATCCTATACAAACTCCATTTGAGATTGCATGCTAAATTTCTTGGATATTATTTAAATCCTTTCATTTTCTCCAAATATATTTCCTCCTATAAATCCCTATAAAGGAAATTTTTCTTCACATCTAATTGTTCATGATGCGGTCCTTCTTTTACAACTATTCCAAGCACCATATGGATTTTTGTATGCTTAACATCCAAAGAAAATATTTGATTGAAATCAAATCATTTATTTTTTTATATCCTTTCATAGATAACCATGTATTGTAATTATTCCTACCATACAATTATTATTTCAATTGGTAGACCCATTTATTCTATATTTTCTTCTTTTGTAATGGAAGTTATAAAAGATACCATGTTTTGGAGTCATGTAAGGAGCACATCTCCTCCTCCATCACTAACTCCCATTATTTTTCATCACTGATACTGTTTCCCTCGGAATTCGGGGATGACCTCCTAGATGGGAGATTCAAACGTTCCGATCAGTTTCTAGCAGGTTTGTTCGTAGAACCGGAAACATCCAATGATTCCACATCCATTTGGACCTACTTTCCAAAGGTAGGCGCTCATTAGCTTGTGGACTGATGAGAGTTAAGAATTTGCATTGGTCGAGAGGATGGGAGGTCGGACTCATCACAGCTTTTTGAGGGGAATTATTGTCTATTCCGGGACTCTCTTTATAGATTTAAGTTATGTTCGTGAATCCTTATTACATTACCAAGTATAAAATGAGCTTTTCCTTTAGTTTTGACAATCAATGATTAAATATGTAAGAAATTTAGAGAATATTTTATATGTATTCGAGGTTCTTCATCAATAGAGAATCATCTATATCTATTTAGAGATTCTTGGTCAATAGTAACCTTCAAAACATTCATATAAAAGTCTCTTGGTCATTATGATGACCAGGCTGGTTTTAAAGCCACTCAGTGGGGCACTTGAAGTTTATTTTCATTCAGAAGGACAATGAATTATTTTAGAGTTGGGATCGAACCCATAGATGGGCTACCTACGTATCCTTTGTTTTGGAAAAGGAATCAAAACCCACGTAGTTCGAGTAAGGGTATGATATTTATGATTGATGGCTCAAAGCAGGATGTCACAATTACTTTTACACTCTAAGCTCACATGAGTCATGCTCGGTGTGAGAAACAAGAGGTATTGGTAAAAATTAGACAATTGTGTCATGAAAGATGCAATCATAAGAAATGGTTTGGGGCTTATGTATGTATGACTGCCCAGATGAATGAAGTTTAGGATTTACTTTAAGGAGAAAATCCAGGAACAGGGTCCATAAAGGTATATGTGCTTTATGGAGATTTGAACACTCTAACTTGGGACTTTATTCCTGAAAAGGAAACCCAAATTAGGAGAGGATTGATAATTGGGTTTTACTCCTGAGAAGGAATCCCAGATCAAACGTAAATTAGGATTGGTTAAGGAGAATTTAAGGGACTTGGGGCTTACTCCTGAAAAGGAAGCCTAAGATTTATGACTGGGACTTATTCCTGAAAAGGAAGCCCAGGTTAAGGATTAAGGTTTGGGGCTTACTCCTGAGGAGGATGACCATATTTGATATTGGGGCTTACTCCTGAGGAGGATGCCCATAATAAGGGACTTGGGGCTTACTCCTAAGAAGGATGCCCAAAATTAGAGGACTTGGGGCTTACTCCTAAGAAGGATGCCCAAAATTATGGGACTTGGGGCTTACTCCTAAGAAGGATGCCCAAAATTATGGGACTTGGGGCTTACTCCTAAGAAGGATGCCCAAAATTAAGGTACTTGGGGCTTACTCCTAAGAAGGATGCCCAAAATTATGACTGGGACTTATTCCTGAAAAGGAGACCCAGGTTAAGGATTCTCTCATCTTAAAGAATGAGGTTGAATGAATGAACTCTCAATCTTTGGTGACATAAAAATGTATAAATCACTATGTTTTGAGAGATATTCCACATAATTCCTTTCAAATAAGGAAGTCAAATCAAGAAATCATGCCATAAATGGCTTTGAAGATTATCTTGAAGACTGAATCTTGAATAGGAAAGGTGAAATGGCTTAATAGGGGTAAAATGGGCAAGATGGGCACCCAAAAAGGTAGGGGCGCGCAAGTCTTGAAAGGCGTGCAAGTCTTACGTGGGTGCGCAAGTATTGGTCGCGCAGGTATACCTGCGCGACATGTGGGGTAATTGCGCGATTTTAAACCAGCATTAGAATACTTGAGTGACTCTTTATTAATCCCTTTAGAATCCTCTTGAGGTTCTTCCAAAAAAGGGACGCTCAAGTTCTATCGAAGAAATAAGGTGGCGCGCAAGTGGGACCACTTCCCTTAAGGGCTGGCCACTCAGGCGCGCAAGTGTTGATGAGTTTCAACACTTAGGCCTTCCTCCCTCTCTTTAGATCTTCCGTTCTAGGTAAGAAATTACCTTAGAAGTGTTCCGGAAGCTTTGAGAAGAGACTTGGGCGTCGGGAGCTTCAATCCGAGTTTCTGGAAAAAAAATACTCTCGAATGGGGGGCCCACAGGGTCTATTTATAGGCAGGAGAAGACCCCGGGTGGTTACCGGGCGGTTATCACTTAGGTCGCGCAAGTCACTTACACGACCAAGGGCGTCACGCAAGTGTACTTGCGCGACAGTGATATAACTTGCGCGGTGAAGTTGCTTTTGATCCTTTGTTCATGCCTTTGTCGATTTTTGATATTTTATTCAAAGGTTGAATTACTTTGAGCTCAGATATTCCCCTTTTCCGATTTTTAGATTCTTGTGACGAAAGGAGCGTCAACAAAAATCCCCCCTCAGAGTTGGATCCGGAGAGAAATGAGGATTTGACTCTGAGGAAATCGAATCCATCCAAAGGAAAAGGGGGCACGCAAGTCTTCAGGGCACAGAGGTCGGCGCGCAAGTTTGCGTCGCGCAGGCCCTAAGCGTACTGGGTACGGCGCGCAGATAGTCCTCCTGGCCTATAAATACATAGCTTTTGGCCGTGTATAACATCTGGTCCCGAATTTCTCGAGCTCTCTCCGTGCAAGTCTTCCTCGTCTCACAAGTCTCTTTTTCCACTTTTTCCTCACTGCCGCGCTACTCTCAAGGTAATAGGGCTTGCGCGGTGATACATGCGCGACAGAAACTTGCGCGGCACATGTAACACTTGTGCGACATCTCCATACTTGCATGCCTTAATGCCTTAGCCATTTTTTTGAATTCTTTCACAAAGTTTGTGAAAAATTAATTCATTTATAAATTAACTTATTCAACTCTGTGTGAATAATTAATGGCTCTTAGACCCGAATTAATTGATGAACTGGCTAGCAAGCGGATAGATGATATGATGGACATCATTGGCCATGATTACTATGATATCTGCAACAGCACTCTCTCAGATTTGGCTAAGCACTTGAAGAAATATCATCTTAATTTCCCACAGAGCATCTACCTGCCTCTATATGGTCATGTTCACCTGCAAGGAGTTAATGTTCCAGATGCAAAGAACTATACACCTGAAATGCAGCTGCGCTGCTACTCCTTCATTTCAGTTATGTTGTGCATTAAGAGCAACAACAATGGTGTGAACTTTCAAATTCTTCCTCCATGTCATTTCCTTGCAGATATGAAAATGGCAAACCCATGGGATGAAATGTTTTCCACTACCGGTTGGTGGAGAGAAGACAAACATGGTATTAGAGCAATATCTGAAAAGAGTACTCTCTCCAAATGGCTCTTTACTTCCAATGCTCCATTTTCAAATCCATGTATCCATCTTCCAAGTCTCTTGGACAGAAACAGAGTCACTGTTTGATCAGCAGAAAATTTTCTCAAACCGCACTCAAGAACATCCTTTTACAATTGTTCCAAGAAGATCTAGTATCACTGCATCTCTTATTGTATCTAGTTGAATGAATGAATTCCAGGTGGTTGCTGATGAAGCTCGGGATGCCGTAAATCAAATGAAGTGTTATGTTGAAAGCCTCTTGTAATTCTTGAAAAAGAGGAGAGACTCCAGTCTGTGGATGTCCTTCTAACCCTTGTGTATCAATGAAAAACACTTTCATCTTCAATCATTTGTACCTGCATTCTTTCATTACCTGCTTCAGATTTACTTAAGCCAATGGGCCTAGTAAGCATAGTTTGATTTTTACTAGGATTATTACAAATAACCCTACAAACTTTGAATCTTTTAATTGCTCAATATTACCTAAATCATACACAAATGTATATTTAGTGAGCTGGAACTTGACTTTTATTCAGAGTTCCTTTGTCTTTTTTGGGCAGTTTAAAGTCATGCATGCCGGACATAAAGGGGCTAATGTTTAAGGTCGAAATAGCTTTGACCAAAATGGATTAAAATTGATTCAATTCCTTGACAATTTATCTGAAAACATATTACCATACTTAAGTATGAGATAAAATATGTAAACTATGGATTAAGAATATTTGAATCTGAGGAATGATATGAAAAAGAGCTAAAAGGCATTAGAAGAAGTAGTTTCCAAGAATAAAGTTACTATTATTTAACAAAACCCGTTAGGGGGTTGAAATATGAAGGGCCACCTAAGGGCATTGGCTGCATGGTCAAATAAATAGTATCTTTTAGCTGACAAGTCTGTTATGTGGACTGTTTATGCAAGGCCACCTATGGGCACATGCTGCATAGTCAGACAAAAGAACTCTCAAAAATTTACTTTCCTAGTGCTAAAAGCCAGTGAAAGTTTATGGAGATTCAAATTTTCTAAAGTATAGAGTTTGTTGTATGGAAAGAGGTACTTGAATATGGAGAAGTTATTTTCAGACAAGATTATCAAAGAACTGGATGAATATCACTCCTACGAAGGTCTGACCCAAACGTAGGGAAGAAGAATAAACCATAGACTTGAATACTTTCAGATCATGAAAAAGGATATGGGACAAATATGTTAAGGATGGCTATTTTTTGCAGATCCCTACATACTGTCGTTTAAGACAAATAAGGACAAAAGAGGCATTCTTCCCAAGAATGAAGTTACCATTATTTAACAAACCCGTTAGGGGGTTGAAATATACAGGGCCACCTAAGGGCATTGGCTGCATGGTCAAATAAATAGCATCTTTTTGGCTGACAATTCTGTTATGTGGACTATTTATGCAAGGCCACCTATGGGCACGTGCTGCATAGTCAAGAAAAAGAATTCTCATAAGTTTGACATTTTTGTGACTAGAAGTCATGAAAAGGGTTATGAAGATTTGAAAATATTTAAGGTTAGGATTATAACACATAAAGATGGGTATTGTCCAATATATATAGAGATACATGGGTCAATGATAACCATAATCATGTTGTGGCTGGGTCCTGAATTGAAATTTTGGACTTCACTACGTATCTCATAAGAATGAGAATCAAGCCATACGTAGTTCTTGAAATGCAGTTTAACGTCGTGCAGGACGAAAGTATTAGAGATCTTAGTTTAGGGTCATAGAATTCGGACCATAATAATGAATACACAGTGTGTGTTTTCATGAGGACTTTTCAGCCAAGGGACTGAAAGTGAAATTTGGGGTTAGGCCCAAGAGACTTAGGGCTGGATTCGAGGGATACTCGAACGTTCCTACGTATCCCATAAGGATGGGAATCAAGCCCACGTAGTTCTAGATCTACCCTTTGTACAAATTTGGTTCGTACATGTGAAGGGTGAAAGGGGACTTTAGTACAATGATGGTTTAACCCAAGATAAAAAGTTTAGGCATTGCCATGTATGCACGTAGTCTTTTGAAATGAAACATGATTGAAAAAAATCGATGTCAATAATAGTTCTCTCTCAAATGAGGAAATCAAAGAGTATTGTAGTTTATTGTCGTACCGGACAAAAGTGTTGCATAGTTTAACATCATATAACAAGTACTAAAGTGAATCAATGTAAAGATATTGATTCTAGGGGAGGTTTCATGAATCAACATCATATGAGATGGTGGTGAACCGATGTGAAGAGATTGTTTTTTGGGCTTGAACACTAGGAGGTTGCCTACATACCCAGCCTGGAGGGCAAGGATCAAAGTTTGTGTAGTTAAATTAAAGAATGAATTAATGATCAAGTTGTTCTTGGGGACAATGATCTAATAAAAAAATGTTGTTGGGACTTATACATGGTTGGCGGCCCAAAGAGAGTGTTATGGTTGAGGTTTTCTCTAATCTCATGTGAGTCATACTTGGTGTGAGAAACAAGAGGTAACAACAACTTTAACAATGCATAGTTTAATGTCATGTAGGACATATAAAGGGACTATGCAGTTTAAAGTCTTGCAGTTAGGAATATTGGTGCTGCACAGTTTAGTGTCATGTAGCAGGGACAAAATACAGTTTAATGTCATGTAGGACGTATCATGAATTTTCTGTACAGTTTAGCGTCATGTAGTTAGGACGATGAGGACAATAGAGTTTAACGTCATGTTGGATGAAAGGGGGACTGCGCAGTTTAATGTCGTGCAGTAAGGACAAAATAACACACCATTTACGTCATGTTGGACGCATTGGGGATTTTTTTTCCCCAGTTTAACGTCATGTTGGACGAAAGTGCGAATAGTTTAAGGTCATATGCATGGACCATGGATGGTGCAGTTTAATTTCATTCTGGACCTTTGATGATTATATAGTTTAACATCTTTCCGGACGTAAGGGACTTTTATACAGTTTAGCGTCATGTAGTTAGGACGTCACAGTTTAACGTCTTG